>CM060904.1:259343048-260593048 GCA_030737815.1 Allium fistulosum | reverse complement strand
CTGCACAATATCTATGTGCAACATGGTATACCAGAAGAGGACGTACATCTTCTAGAGAAGAATGTGTTTGCTCACGTGCCTCCTCCAGGATATACCGCATGTCAACAGTATTTGTGTCTGAATGGAGTTGTGCCTTCTTTTAACGACTTTCTGTGTGAGACTCTATCAAACTTAGGCATTGCCCCATTCTAGATTCATCCCAACAGTTATGCCACCTTAGCCTGCTTGCACGTTCTTTTCATGCGAATGTTCAATCGCGTTCCAAGCTTTGACGAGTTGCGGTACTTTCTTTCATTCAAGAGGAAAGATGAATCTCCGTTCTTGATCGCAATTGAAGCTCAAAGGAAATGAAAAATCATTTTGCATCTGCAGAGCAACCTATCCTAGTTAAAGACACAATATTTCTTCATCCGATACCCTGAAGGGTTTAACCGTCTTTGGACGACAGGGGGTAAGTTCCTTTCACTACTTATCGAGTTCTGATGTGTTGTTTTGGAATTTCTAACAAGCTGTATACTTCTTGCAGTAATCCCAAGGCCAAACAGAGACATGTCTCTTGATGAAGTTTTTCGAATCCTAAAGGCTATAGACCTTGAGGAGAGATTCGTCAAAGTTTAGCTGACTCATGAAAACTTGCTCCGATACAAATTACTGCATTCGGGAAGATCGGATGTTCCAGTTGAAATATTCTCCTTCCCGGTCTAGGGTTCATACGCAGTCTACTTCTTCTTCTCACGGTTTCAAAGAAGGCACTTCTCAAGAGAGAGAGGGCTTGTCCAGGGAATCAACAGAAGAGGCCCGCAAAGAAAAAGATGTTACTACAACCGGAGTTGGTGGCCCGGTTAGAATTCCTACGATCCGGAAGAAGGAGAAGAGGAGTTCAAATAGAGGGAAGGTAAATTCGCGATGGACTTAGAAAAGGAGGAGGGAGAACTCAAGAGTAGTAGCGATGAGTCCACTTCTAGTGATGATTTCTGAGCAGAATCCGATGATTGGGATTTTGAATCGTGCGATGAGACTCTAGGAATGAGTTCCATCCTTCCGAGTTCACCTCCTCCCGATACGAGCGATAAGGATAAAGCCCTAGAAACCAAAGGGTGTTATGATTCTTCGAGCAAAGATGCTGGTGTGGAGTTTGGGGATTTGAGTGATGTTTACGTCGATTTCGACGCGCTTAAGAGGGAATATTTCAAGTTCGAGGAGGTGCCCCCTTGTTCGGGCGGTATTGCACCAGAAGTTAGTCCGATTCTGCCTACGATGGCTGCCTAATCCAGTTCGTGTTGACGCTTTAGGCCTTCCTCCGAAACACACTACACATCTCACTATGATTACACTTACATTCGCATATTATATTTATTGCTATTCCCCGTTACTAAGATCTTATATTTCTTCTTCGTGCTTGGTATGATGAGAGGACGTTGCCTTTATGACGACTTCAAAGAATTTACTAACTCCAAGCACTGGTCCAAGCATTCTTCTGGCTGTCGCTAACCCTGAGAGACGGAGGAAGAGTACAGAAGAAGAAAGAATCTGGAGGCCGAATCCCATCGCCAAGATGAGAGAGAGCATGATCAGTCATACAAAGACGGGTACAAGAAAAGGAGGACTTTTTCTGAGAGGGAAGAGCCATCAAAGAGGTAAAAATTTGATCACCATTCCCATTCTTTAGAGAAGTAAGTTTTTGCTCCAATGCTCTCTTCAATGGGTCAAGAAATCCCTGTTACTTCTGTCCTTGTTTCGCCTCCAACTTACATCCCGCCCTCTTCTATTGTTCTTGCCTCTGGTGCTTTACGTCCCCACCGGAGACATGCCTATACTCTTCCATCGGGTCCTCCCATGCTTGAGGTGGTGCTCCCCGGATGGTTCTTGAGGGTAGTTAAGTTTGATCATGATCTGCACCCGATTCGTAGAGATTCATATATGCCATACCTCCTAGCTATCTAGCATGATTTAGAACAAGTTGAGGGGCGGGAAAAATTGTGTAAACAACTGGCAGATACGAATTGTAACAATTATCAAGAAATCCTTTCTTTCAAGTCAGAGAAAGATGATTTTGAGAGGGCATTAGCAGATCCTGATGCCAATATCAAACAGCTAGAGGAAGAGAAGGAAGCGGCGCTTCGAGAAAGTAAAGAGGATGCTAGCCTGCTGAAGGAAGTAAAAGAGCCCCACAAAAGAATTAAGATCGTCTATAGGGACAAGATAAAAAAAGGCTCATGCTGAGGAGGCCAAATTAAAAGAGGAGGTGGCCACTTGTAATGCAACGATTAAAGCGCAGAAGAAAGCTATCTCTAACCATGACCTTATCATCGAGGGGCACAATAAGACTATCTCTGATCAGGCTGTGACGATCGCCCGACTACAGGACCAAGTTGCGCAGCTTAGCGCTGATAAGTCTCGTGTTGAGGTTGAAGAGGCTGCTGTTACGACGGATTATCTAGAGCTTCAAAACGCTTTCGAGAGGAAGTTGGAAAAGATGGATGAGACCATCCTGAATTTTTACGTCAATTCTCTACTTCATCAGGGGAGCATTAGCTACTTGGGCCCGAAATTTCCATGCACTCTCGCTGTGGTCTAGGAGGAATTCTTGACCAGCTTTCATGACAGCGGTGACGTTTACACCGAGGGAGAATTATAAAACGCTTACCTTAACAAAGAATCAAAGAAGGAATTAATGGAGGGTCAGAAGATATTGCGAATTGAGAGGGAGAACGAAGCTGCCGATGCCGCCGTGGCTGCGGCTGCCGAAGCACTTACATAGCCTTTCACCTCTGGCGCTGGTGAGACATCAGAGCAGCCCCACAATCTACCAACAAGTTATGGGCTTAGGGCTTCCCTTCCGATCATAGAACAATCTAAAAAGGGTGAAGGCGGTGAATACAAAGTTGACATTCTTGGCCAGTTTTCTGGTGCAGGTTATCCTCACGCTTCTCCCAAGTTCGGGAGCTTTCAGCTTACACCGCAAGAGCAAGAAGAATTTAATGCTTTCATTTTTTATCTTATAGGTCTGTCTACCTTTCCTGTTGATATTCCACCTTCCTCAATGTCTGTGTTTGCTGCTATTTCCATAGGTTCCGTGCTTGTTTCCATTCCTGTTCTGGTCCCTACGTCAGTGTCTGGCTCGCAACTGGGGCCAAAGTCTGAGAAGATTGCCGCACTTCATGGCTTGGATGACCCTTCAGTATCTTTGGAAGGTGACATAACGATGGCTGACGTTCGGGAGCATGAAGTTCAAACTGAGCAGCCTCACAAGACTCGACAAAAATTGGTCGCTATCAAGAAAGAGAAAGTTGAAGCGATCAAGGCGTCGAAGAGCTCCCGAAAGTCTCGAAAGCGTAAAGAAAAAGGCGGGTCATTTGAGAAGGTCGCAGAGCAAGAGGAGGATGTTAGCACTGAAGATATAGTTGACATTACTGGCGGCGACACCACCACCGAGGCAAGGTAGAAACTCCAAACGCACAGTGGGAAGGGGAGCAATGGAAAGAAGCGTTGAGGAGTTCGGGTGGTGACCGATCTAATTTTGGCTCTTTTTGAGTCATTTTGTTAAAGTGCAGAGGATGCACTTAGTATTTTTGTTATGGAGTCTGTATTTTCCTTTTGTTGGCCAGTGTTGTATGGGTATGGCCCCCACGTTTTGACCCTGTACAAAAGAAAATTATAATTAATACATTGTTGATATTTTGACTGTACTCTTACTTGTCTGTTCATATGTGTTTTATTAATTCATGCTTGCTTTATTTACACTTATTCAATTATGTGATTATTGCCAAAATTCTTTGTTTGAAGTAACAGAACTTGTGAAATTATCATTTCTGAGTATTTTTACTTAAGTACTGATGTATGCCCCCCAGTTCATAGGGCTGTATACTTCAAACAATTGACAAATGACTGGTAACTTAGGGTTTAAATAGTCTGCACATCAACACTTGAAATTTGACTAAATCACAACTCGATTTTCTTTTTTCAGAAGTTTTGTGACTTGAGCACGTAATCCGAGATTTGTGATATTTTAGTGAGTATGCGACATACGTATGTTTGATATGTGCACACTGTATGAGTTGACTGTTAGCAGGTTCACGTTGTCAACATTTAATGTAATAGTCTGTCGTACTCCGATTTAGTTGGAGTCATCCCCATTGTTTCTGACGGTGGGATTGGCTTAACTCTGGTTAATCCTATATGGATGAGTTCCCTGTCATTGCTGGGGCAATTTCAGGACTTGAAAGTGCACAAGGCTTACATGATGCGTGGCTTTTAGGATCGACATGTCTCGTCGATTTAGAATGGTTTTAGCGCTCCTCGGTGTTGCCTATCTTCGGGCAACGTGAGGAGTATAATTTTTAAGAGTTAGTGCACGGCTTATGGAATGCGCGACATTTCGTACTCCTCGGTGTTGTCTATCTTCACGCAACATGAGGAGTATAATTTTTTAAGAGTTAGTGTGCGGCGTATGCAATGCGCGGCTTTTCATACTCCTCGGTGTTGCCTATCTTCGGGCGACATGAGGAGTATAATTTTTTTAAGAGTTAGTGCGCGGCTTACATAATGCGTGACTTTTCATACTCCTCACTGTTGCCTATCTTCGGGCAACTCAGTAGTGCTTGTTTTAGCCTTCCCGATGTTGCCAGAGCAACACCAGTTTTTAGATGGCAAATATCGGGTTTCGCCGATCCAACGGTTTCAGTTGATTTGCTTTTGTTGACCTGGCAGGTAGTTATTATAAACACGGTTTTGTTGGTTCAAAGAGTGAATCAAATTTTATTAAGGAAAGCAGGCCAGGCTTTTGTCTATTTACAATGCCCCCGGCATCTCGGGATGGCTTGTTTGTTGAAAAATAGAGAGTACATAAAGTTGTTTTCAAATGAAGTAACGGCGGAGTGATATGCTATTCCATGCCCTGGGAATTTAGATTCTGTCGACAGTTGTTAGCTAGAAAGTTCCGTCCCTTAGCTTTTGATTGATGATGTATGGTCCTTTCCAATTTGGTCTGAAGGCCCCCAGAACGGGGTAGACTCGCTTGAGCATAAGATATCTCACTTCGAAGGTTTGGTTGTGAACTTTGGAGTTGAAGTACCGTGCAACCCTTTTTTGGTGGGCGGCGGTTCTCAACTCGGCTTCTTCTCTTCTTTCATCGATCATATCTAGCGATTCGAGTAGGAGCTGCTCGTTTTGCTTTTGATTAAAAAAATTCCTTCGGTGCGAGGGGACTTCTAATTCAATAGGAATCATCGCTTCTAAGCCATATGCCAGAGTGAATGGAGAGTGGCCGGTTGTCGCTTTGTGGGTAGTTTTGTAAGCCCATAATGCGAGTGGAAGTTCATCAACCCAGTTTCCTTTTGCTTTAGTCGGTCGCTTTTTGATAGTGGACTTGATGACCTTGTTTTTTGCTTCCACTAGCCTGTTTGCTTGTGGATGAGCTATTGCGGAGAAGCTCTTCTCAATCCAGAAGCGTTGGCATAAGTTTTTGAACTCGGCGCTTTCGAATTGAGTCCCATTGTAAGTTATAATTTTTTGTGGCACACCAAACCTGCAAATAATATCTTTAGTAACAAAATTAATAACTTTCTTTATGGTTATGGTGGCCAGCGGTTCTGCTTCGGCCCATTTTGTGAAATAATCTATGGCAACTATAGCATATTTGTCCCCTCCTTTTGCTATGGCAGGACGCCAATCAAGTCGATTCCCCATATTGCAAATGGCCACGGGCTGACCATCTGCGTTAGCTCTGTAGATGGAGTTTTTTTAATTTTTCTAAATCTTTGGTAGCGATCGCATCTTTAAGCATAGTCTGCAGCATCACGGTTTATTATTGGCCAGAAGTATCCATATCGGAGGACTTTCTTCGCAAGTCTCTGCCCCCTAGTGTGGTCTCCGCATTCGCCTTCGTGCACTTCCTTTAGGATTCGTCGGGCTTCATCATGGAACACACACCTAAGAAGGAGGGCCAAGAATCCCCTTCGATAGAGTATTCCATCTTGTATCATGAATCAAGGTGCCTTTTGGAGGAGCTTTTTCCATTGATTTCGTCCCGTCGGAAGAGTCCCTGCAAGTAAATATTCCTTAATCGGCGTCATCTACGTGTCTGCTTCGACAATGATCTAGAGGATCCAGACGACGTCCATTTCTTCTATGCTTTGGTTGGTTAGAGTCTCAACTAGGACTAGCCCCAATGATTGAGTTTCTCGGAGCTTGCCAGTTTAGCCAAATAATCTGCCTTGGTGTTTTACTCCCATGGAATGTGAGTTATGGTGTAGTGTTTGATGTTGCTTAGCAGTTCTTGCACTTTGGACAGGTACGAGGCAAGATTCTCCCCTCGAGCCTGGTATTCCCCTTTTATTTGATAGATGACCAGCTGGGAGTCGCTGTATATGAAAATAGATTTAATCTTAAGCTCTTTCACAACTTTAAGTTCTACGATCAATGCTTCGTATTCCACTTTGTTATTTGTAGCAAGGAATTCCAAGCGTATAGCATAGTAATGGCTTGACCTTCGGGGGTTTCGAACACTACTCCTGCCCCCAAACAGAGATTGTTAAATGCACCATCGACAAAGAGCTTCCATTGCATGTCTACTTCTAGCTGCTCTTCTTCTTTGTCATCCCATATCGTAAATTCGGTGATGAAGTCTGCTAATGCTTGCCCATTGATGGCTTTCCTTGGTTGGTATGTGATATCATATTAACACAGTTCTATATCCCACTTGAGAAGCGTCCGGAAGTTTCAGGTCGATATAACACTTGCTTCAGGGGCTGGTCAGTCAACACTTTAATTGGATGAGCCTAAAAGTATGGTCGTAACTTCCTAGATGTGATCAAGATTTGATACGCTAGTTTTTCTAGTTTCGGGTAGTTTTTCTATGCTCTAGTGAACCGCTTGCTAATGTAATACACAGGTCGCTGGATTTTTACTTCTTCACGCACAAGAGCGGTGCTCATTGCATGGGTTGAGATCGCTAAGTAAATGAACATGTCTTCTCCATCCACGGGCTTTGGTAGGATTGGTGGAGCCTCCGTATGCCGCCGCAATTCTACGAATGCTATTTGACAAGCTTCACTCCATTCGAAGTTCCTTTTTCCTTTCTTCAGCGCATCGAAGAATGGTATACACTTGTCGGTAGCTTTTGAGATAAATCGACTTAGTGCTGCGACTTTTCCATCCAACCTTTGTAGTTTCTTCTCATTCTTCGGAGCTTGGACTGCTCGTAGTGTCGTTATTTGTTCAATATTTACTTCGATGCCCTTGGCACTCATGATGAATCTTAGGAATTTTCCATAGTCTACTCCAAAGTTACACTTGAGTGGATTGAGTTTCATTCCGTACTTTCGGAGTATTTCGAACATTTCAGCGAGGTTATCTAGGTGGTTAATAGCTTCTCGTGATTTGACCAACATGTAGTCCACATAAACCTCCATCATTTTCCCAATCTGACGCTTGAACATGGTATTCACCAACCTTTGATAAGTTGACCCTACGTTCAAACCAAACGCCATTACCTTGTAGCAGTATAGGCCTAGGTCGGTGATGAAGCTGGTGTTTTCTTGGTCAGGCTCATGCATCAGGATTTAGTTGTACCCAGAGTATGCTTCCATAAATGATAGTAGCTCATGTCCCGCCGTTCCGTCCACAAACTAGTCTATTCTAAGGAGAGGGAAGCCACCTTTCGAGCAAGCTTCCTTTAAGTCTGAGTAATCGATACAGGTTTGCCACTTCCCATTAGACTTTTTGACTAAAACTGGGTTAGATGCCCACTCTGGATAAGTTGCATCATGGATGAAACCATTGGCCATTAACATATCCACCTCTTCTCTTAGCGCCTGGGACCGTTCAGGAACCAGGCTGCGCCTCTTTTGTTTTACTAAAGTGAACTTAAGGTCAATGCTGAGTGCGTGACATGCGATTTCTGGAGACACCCTAAACATATTGGAATGCATCCATTTGAACACATCCGAGTTAGTGCGAAGAAATTTAGTAAACTCCTGACACATTTTGTTTTCAAGGTGCGATCCAATTTTCAAAACTTTAGTTGGGTCATCCATATCGACCGGGACGGACACCGTCAGTTCTGTCGGTGCCGCCCGTTCCTCCCTTGAACTCTTATGTCTAGGGTCCAAAGCCTTGTCGAATCGGCTATGGTCCCCAAGCTAAGGGAGGCTCTGTAGTTGCTATTCAGAGGGCTCACGGATGTGGAGCGTTCTCCCCACATCCTTCCACTTTTCCTTTCTTCTGGATTCGCGTAACTTTGTAATGTAACACTCTCTGGAGGCGCACTGATCTCCTTTCACTACTCCGATTCCACTTGCAGTAGGGAACTTCATGGTTAGACAGAACTGGGCCAGAGCTATTTTGAAATTTGCTCGAGCGGGCCGTCCCAAGAAGGCGTTATATGCGGACATTTCATGCACAATCACAAAAGTCTGAATGAAGGTGACTCTTCGATCACCTTTTCCAAGCTCCACTGGCAGGTTGATCGTTCCCACAGGTTGCTTGTGTTTGCCAGTGAACCCTTGGATCTTCGTTTGGCATGCATACATGCTTTTCATGTCGATTTTCATTTGGTCAAAAGTACGTTTGAAAAGAATATTAACAGAGCAACCACTATCAACCAACACTCGCCGAACAACAGCGGGATCGATTCCTATTGTTACCACCATTGGATCGAGAGTCGAAGCTTCCATCCATTCGGTGTCCCGATTTCGGAACACTGTCATCACTCAATACTTTCTGTAGCTTGGCTGGGGTTTCATCTTCTAGTGTGAGATATGATTCCTTTGGAGCATGCTTCAATGAACTTGAATATCACTCAAGCTCTCCCCAACTCCTTTGCCCGGGGTGTGGTCCTTTAGATATTGTTCCAATGATGAGTCTTTGGTCAGTTCACTTAGACCCTTCCTCACTAGTTCCGACTTGATTCCTTCGTTCCCTAGGGGGCTGAGCAGCCGCGGGTTGATCAGGGTTCTGTGGCTTTCTTACGTACTGTTGGAGCTTGTTTTGCCGAATCAATTCTTCAATGAGATTCTTCAGATGGCAGCGTTCATTTGTGTTATGACCATGAGTCTCGTGGAAGTGGCAGAATTTTCCAGAGTGTTTTTTTTGCTCAGTTGCTTCCTTCCTAGTGGGTTCTTGTATTCTTCAGTTCCCTGTGTTGCGAGATAAATATTTTCCGGAGTGTCGTTTACATGGGTATAATCTTTCTACTTGAACCCTTTAAGCCTTTAATTGCCGCCATTACCATTTCCTTTATTGGAGTTCTGATTTTTCTTCTTTTTATTTCCATCTTTCCTTATGACTCCTTAAGCAGTTCCAAAGGCGTGCCTATTTTGATTCATTGGCACATCGCTCTGTCCGACTCCTTAAGCAGTTCCAAAGGCATGCATGTTTTGATTCATTGCTACATCGCTCTATCCGATGTTCATCGATTGCGCATTAGTAGACTTTCTTTCCAGCTCTTGCACTTCTTCCAACCTTAAGTACTGGCTTGCTTTATGATTGAAGTCTTTTCTCATGGTAGGTTTCTTTATCTTAATCCACCTTCCGAATTCAGTCTCCGGGTGAATGGCATGAACTAATGCCATAAAGACCATATCCTCGTTGGGGTTGCTTACTTCCATCAATGCAGTGTTGGACCGGTTCATGAAAGATTTCAACAATTCGTTGTGTCCCTAGAACAATCCAGATAAGGACATGACATCTTTTGATTGTGTAGCGTGGAGCCTAAATTGGTTAAGGAATCTGGTTGCTAGTTGGCCAAAAGTAGAGATGGATTATGGCATCAGCCTGGTGAATCACATAGATGAAACTCCTTCTAGAAAGATGGGGAAACACCTATAGTGAATGACCTCTGAAGCGTTGGCTCCATCCATATACCAGCTATACTTGTATAGATGGGGCTTTGGGTCCTTCGTCCCATCGTAGGATAGGATAGTTGGCATTGTTAATTTATCTGGATATTTCTCAATCGAGATTTCATCGGTAAAGGGAGATCGACTTGGGGCAGATCCCCATTCATCATCCCTTCGGTTTTTACTCTCGTCCATCAATCGTTTGACCATGTCTGCTACGTATGCCTCTTATGTCCGGTAATCCTAGGGACAGCAGTCAGTCACTACACCATGTGTTTGGCTTTCCAAACGGTCTTGGCGCATGGGTTAAAGCCTAGGATCTCCTATCTTTGGGAGAGCAACTCCCACGAGAACACATTTGCTTGCAGTTGGCCTGATTAGGGAGGTTTGGACGTTCCTAGCTTCATCGAATGCATTGATATTCTCTTCTAGCTAGTTGTCTTGCTCTCCATCTTCTAAATCAGAAAGATCTGCAACTATATTTTCATGCGGGGTCTTGGCCCCCTGATTTAAGTTCAGAGTTGGTTGCCTTACAACAGGTGGAATATTCGTATTTCCTTCCACATTATGTCTCATGGTTCTTGTTGTTACCCTTTTTTACGGTTGGTTTCCATTTATTCTGTTTAGACCAGAAACGGAAGAATTTTCTTGTTCTATAGCAATCGCGGGTTCAGGCATAGTTCTTGGAACATGATTTGATTGTAGGGTAGAAGAGCATTAAGCTTCTCCATCAGAGCCTTCTGGCTATCTTCCATCCTTTGGTTGATTTCGTCAACCATCTTATTTAACTCATCTCTAGTAACGACTTCGTATTGACTGGAGGATGTTGGCGCCTAATTTCCTAAGTTAGCGCCATTTACCTCACTGTGTTGAGGATTAATATCTTATCCCGCTATCACTGCCCCTATGGACCTTCCATAGGTAGTTCTTCTTATTCCAGGAGCCATGGATTCCAAGCGTAGATTCTTCGGGCAAAGATTGAGGATCTTACTCCTGGACTTATGGTATCCAAAGTAGATAGCTAGATCTGAATCCTGAGTTGGAGTTCTCGGTGAAAGCACCAAAATATTAACCAAAAAATGGATCAACACCCTGGTTTGAGTGTGAAAGCACCAGCCCTATTCTCATAGAGCAATAATGTAAACAGTATATGTATAAAAGAATAGAAAATGAAAGAAGACAAGAGATTTTTATAGTGGTTCGGCTGTTAATGAAGCCTATGTCCTCTTTATAGTTTTTATTATAGACTGATTGCTGTTACAGGTAGTGGTTGATTACAAGGCTTTTGATTTTCCTTAGCAAAATTGAATCCCTAGGGTCGTAATCCACTGAAGAATCATAGTGAATCCCTTTGAATATTGTTGTGAGGGAGATGAAGAGTGAAGAAAGTTTCCAGCAGAGCTTCCGCAACCAATCCAGAGAAGATCCAGTTTATGTTCCAGGTAGGATGGCATTTATAGCAGAGAGCTTCTGGGCCACACCTGTTTGCCAATTGCTTTCGGATGGACATAGGAGGATCTAGAGGAGCTTAGCTCACGACCCGAGCCAAAACCATGGATCGCTAGCGATCCATTGATTTAGCTCGCGCTCGAGCTAATTACTTAGCTTTTATCCTTTATGGCTTCACCATGCTAGTACTCCATGGTTAAGCATGGATCGCTGGCGATCCATAGTTCATGGATCACTAGCGATCCATACACTTAGCATATGTTGCATTTGTCTTCTAGGCATCTTAGCTCCCCACTTGACACAGTGACCTAGTGATCCAATGATAAAGTATGGACCGCTGGTGATCCATACAGTATGGATCGCTAGCGACCCATACACTTAGTTTATTTTTGAACTTTGATGTCTGGAATTCTCTCATTGTCTTGTATCGACGTTGTTCTGGTAGTCTCCTTGCACGTTGCTCTATTTTGATGAGGATTTACTAGCCGGTTGTATTTAGCTACCGATTGGACTCAACGGACCCTGGTCCCTTAGTTTAGTCAAACTCAATCGATGCTTTAGTAATATGACTTGGCTCTCTTTAACTTATTGCTTTAGCCCCTTTTTTTGAATTCCGAGCCATTCTGACTTCATCAACTTATTTAGTCTTCTATTGGACCCTGCTGGGTTAGAAATCCGGATAACAATAGACATATACCGATCCATCTTGCTTGGAATGTTATGCCAGTCCCTAGCGCTTTAAGATATTGTGCCAAACCATTTAATGCCAGAGATATACACCAATCCCTTCATATGTTGAATGTTATGCCGATCCCTATAGCGTCATCAAATCATGTTGAACTAAGTACTACAACTTATACCGATCCCTCTAAATTTCCATCCAAGTTGACTATCCAGCCAAGTAACCATGCCAACCGCTAGCGCTTCACCTTGCTATGCCAACCGCTTAAGTATTCCATCCATGTTAACAAATGACTATGCCGACCCCTATTCCATCCAAGTTAACAAATGACTATGCCGACCCCTATTCCATCCAAGCTAACTTCCATACTTCTGATATCCTGCGTTGTCCGCCTATCAACTCCATTCAATCCGGACTTCGTATAACTGTTTGGACTCTATTTTTGAGTCATGTATCCATTGCTTCATGGTCATCCTTCTTGACAACAGGCGAATCTATACTGCGCGATCGGTCCAATATAGCCGGGTATGGGTACTGGGTAACAATACTCCACTTTGATTATAGTTAAATTATTGTGTAGCATCCATCCAATGACTATAGTTGTGTATGAGTTGAAGCATTGGAAGTGAAAACTATTCAATAGAGGATTTGTCTCCTAGGTTATATGCGGTTAGTATCACGGTCAAATATTGTCAACTCAAAGTCAAAATCTCTAGCTGGAGTAGTAAAGTTTACAGTTAATAATAAATGTCACTATTGAACCAACGACTTTGTTTATTGACTAACCAAGTTGAATGTGGATTAATGGAATTTTGACCAAAACCGAATTCGATAAATCATAAAATAATATAGTGCTGACAAAGAGAATTGGCCTAAATAATTGTTACTAAAAGGTACCGCTTAAATTATAAAATTGGATTTTACCAATAAGATACATAGGCGATGAATTCTATGAAACAATCATATCACTGGCTATGGTGAATTTTAAACGTTAGTATTTAAATTATTCAAATTTTAGTCGTCGACTAAGCTCAAATTTGTGAGTCGCACAATCGAATTTATTCGGTCTCCGAAAACATCACCCAATGTAATTGGTTTACAATAGCTATAAATTAATGAAATAAATTAATATTTGTAAAATATTAAATTTTTATTGTAATTCTTTTATTAAGTGTATTTAATAGATAGGGTAGCCTTTAGAAATTTTTTGGGTATTGTTAGTAATTAATTGAATGCATATATAAAAGTTAGAAATGTTCTTATCGATATATGATATTGATGTACATTTAAATTTAATTTAAATAGAACTAATTACAAATGGGCTTTAGTATTTAATAAATCCATTATGAAACTAAAAGAGGCTTTCCAAAGAAGCGGTTAAAGGGAGAATGATGTGACCTAAATTTAAATTAATAGGAGATATTTGTGGAAGACTTGATATCTAATTTCACCTAAAGGTTCAAGGCCAAATCTAATTATTTTGTATGATGCTTTTACGAACTTCATGCCTCTTTTTTCCTTATCATGGCTGAACATATATTTTTCCTAAACTAGAAGTGATTGACCCCATATATCATAAATACAAGGAACTAGAACTATATTCAATGAAAACGCATAGATTGAAAGCAACGGTAGTGCAGATCTAGAAGGCATATAGATCGAGTTTAAGGCTTTAGTCCCTTTATTTAAATTCTATATTCACAATGTATGTTATCCATTTTCATTTATAATGATTTTATATATGTGTTAATGTCTCTAATTAATTATAAATGCATTACATCTCATTAAACAACAATTTTACATAAAAAGATTTATTTAATACAATGTTAGAAATCAATTATTTATATAAATATCATAATTAGTTCGGCCATATATGTATGTATACTTTAACATATTTTATAATTTTATAAGAACTATAAAGAATTTTAATGATCATTTAGGAATTTTAAAGCTTAAAATTCACATAAATCATATTTAAAAATACATATAAATATATTAAGTTATTTTAAAATAAATTTCCATTGATTAAATTATAAAAACATTTCTGGTGGAAATCGAATTATATATGTGTGTATGTTAATTATTAATTGAATATAATGTATACCTTTAATGTTATAATACACACACACACACACACAGACAAACGCATACATTTATTAAACTAGCCTTCAAACTTAAAAAATTTCCTATTGGCCTAATAATGTGTGTGTGTGTGTGTGTGTATATATATATATATTTAATAATCTATATGTTGTTTATACATATTAAATTAGCGTTGTGTATTTTAAATGAATGAATAAAAAAATAAGTACTAAATTAATAAAAAAATTAAACTTATTTTTAGTTATTATAATTAATTTTACACAAATGCACATATTGAAATTTAATTTAAGACGTTTGAACTCATATTTTTAGGATCTGTTTTGGAATTCTAAAATGTTTTACTAGGTCTTAACTAGATTTGTTAAATACAAATTTTGAAAATTATTTGCATTTTTGTAACATCCCGTATCTGGAGGCCAAAAGCTAAGCGCTACAGATAATGCAATCATCTATAGTATTAACTTCTGGTGACAAAATACGGCAATGCTAATGGTATTCATAATATCATAAGCACTTGAATATGGACAAAATCACAGATTTCCAAAAGTAACATTTTACTGATTACATTTCAAACAAATTCATATTCAAATTACATAATCCCATGTCCATTTTCTAGGTAAAGATAAATTATAATCATTACAAAACTACTCTAAGAGTGACATATGACGATGCCTCCTTGGTTGATCAAAGAAATATAGTCATATCTTACTTAATATACATAGCGAAAAAAATGAACAAAATAATTTGTATTCCTAATTAGCTATTCGTCAGCCACCTGCTTGTCCTCGGAAGCATTATTCGCTAAAATATCAAAACCTGAAAACCTTAACCCTCAGCCTACTCAAATCAATTTTGAGCACTCGAGAGTTTAAAGGGAAACAAAAACTTTGAGTCAGACATAAAGCCTAGTGTGAATAATTCTGTTAAACCACAGTTTACTGATATTAAGTAAGACTACGCCGCTTAGCGGAACGGGTTTCTCCTCACTAATATCCTTTCCAAAACATATATATTTTGCAATTCCTTTCCTGCAACCAAATTGGTTAACCAAACTGATTATATCAAAATAGCAATATCTTTTATGCTAATAAATGGACTATCTGTCAGCAAAAATGGTAATATATGAACTATCTGCCCACAACAAAATAGCAAGGTCTGTTATGCTAACAAGATGGACTAGCTATTCGTAAAACAATAGCAAGGTCTGTTATGCTACAAATGGATTATCTGTCTGTAAAACTGGGCTGACTGCCCGCAAACTTGACTAACTGTCCGAATCAAAATGGCCTAACTGTCTGAATCCTTTCCTTAGGGTTAACTACCCTTTAAATTTTCCTTGAAGACCTTTTCAAAATTATTTAGTCCTTCAAATCATATATATATATACAAGGAAAATATCTTTAGCTTTACATTAAGCCATTTTGCCATGATATATACCCTTTACTCAAAATAATGTTATGAATATTAATGAGGATTAGCTATCCTTCCAAAATAAGTTAAAACCTTTTTTCACTTAAAACATTTAGGCTATATTGCCCATTCAATACATTCGAAACCTATGTTTAAAATCTTTAAACTTCCCTTTCAAAACCCTTAAAGGTAACCCATTCGAATCCATTGAAAGCAACTCTTTAAAAACTAATAAATGTCTTTCCTTCGAAAGCTTTAAAACATTAGACATCCTCCTTTAAAACCTTTTAAACCTTGCCTTTCAAAAACATAAGAAAAACCTTTCTTTTCAACTCTGTCGAAACCCTAGGAAACCACCCCTTTCAAAACCATTCACTAAAACCTTTTGAAAGCTTCAAAACTCAATCCTTTCGAAAGAACTTTGGGTTCAATTTAAAACATGTGGAAACCTCTCGAAACCATTCAAAGTTAACTCCTTTGAAACCCTTTGAAAACGTCTCGGTCGGGACCATTTGGATTTTGCCTTCAAGTAGAGCAAAAGGATCAGAACCCCATTAATGTCGATAGCATCTGCTTCGAAACCATTTAAAACTATCTCCTTTGAAACCATTTTGGGTCTTACTCTATGCAGTTAATGCCCCGCTATTACCCTGCTATAACCCTGCTATATCTCATATCGGATTTCTACCCTACGATTTTTCCATATAGCCCCAAATATAGCCTTTCCGCTTTAAGCCCCGCTATTCCTGCTATATCCCGTTATTTCAGCTATATTCTGCTATTTCCGCTGTATCTTCTTTAAAAGAAATGTATTGAAAAATGAATTTATACATATAAAAATTATGAAATTAATTTATTTAGTTGAATTTTTAATATATTTCCAGAAATGAAAATACTCTAATATTCTACTAAATTCAATTATGTTATATAATAGTTTTATGTTTATTTATATTATATTCGCACATGTTTTCATTTAAAATTATTTGTGTATTAATTATAATTCAATTGAATGTTAATTTTTTCATTTAATTACCATTTATATATTTGTAAAAAAATTAAATACGAGTTTTATATGTTATTTTAGAGTCATCCGCTATATCCCGCTATATCCTCGCTGTATCCCCGCTATGACTTTTTGCACCTCTGCCGCATTGAATCTGTCGAGCGCTTTAACTGCACAGGTCTTACTCCAAACATAGAAAAAAGATTTTAAAAACATTTAAGTTGAAAGCATCTGTTTTGAAACCATTTCCTAAGTAATGAAGTGATGGTGTCGAAACTATCCCTTCGAAAGCAATGGAGAGGTGGGCAGATTTTCTAAAACAAAACAACCCCTTCGAAACCTACTGGGTCGAAAGGTAAAAAGGCGGCAGCTAGGTGCTTCGACTTAGTTGGAAGCATTCATTTAAAATAAAGATGCAACCCAATCAAAAACATTTCCTTTTATACCATTTTCCTAGTCGAAACCCAACCAATTTGAAAGCATCTTAATCGAAAGCAAGCAGGCACATTTTTTCTTCAAAACCAAAACAAAGCTTCAACCCTTTCGAAATCCCATGGTTTCGACCCTATACCTTTCACCCACATCCAATTCATTGCGTACCAGTTGCCTGATACCATATGCATTGGTTTCGACTGTGTCGAAGGCATTAGTATGGAGGCGGAACCTGGTGCCGAAGGAGACGAAATAGTGAAAAACCTATTTATTTGTACTTTTAAACTATTTCTTTTGTACCTAACATGCCTAGTTTGTCTAAATCTAATTGGTTGCTATATTACTTCTTCAAAAGTGCTACCATTTTCCAGAATTAACAAATTCAAATTATTTACAAAAAGCCCCTTCTCCATTTTAAAATATATAAAACAGTTAAGTCGCATACCTTAAATAATTTTATATACCTATCAAAACTCTTAGGAAAAATCTAGAAAAATTCCAAAAAATCATTTTATATATGTTTTCTAACATATAAAAATTTCAGATCCAAACAATTAATTATTTACCCGTAAATAATTTATAACCCAAAATACCATTTTCTTTACTAGAAAATTCATATTAATTCCACGAAAATAAAAAAAATCTAGAAATTGAAACCCATCTCCAAAATATTATTTATCTTCATAAAAATTCGCAAGGCATTTGGATGTCATTTAATATGGTTTTGACCTTAAAACATATCATAAATTCATTACAAAAACTATAACTCATCAACAAGTATACATATTCACTCCATCATTCAAAAACATGGCAAATCATTGCAAAATATTCGAAATTCATCTTAAAACAAAAAACACAATAAAAATGGGATGTAAACATTATTCACCTTAGCTTGTGTGATTAAAGAGATTGAGATATGAATAGAATTGATTTGCTTAAGCTTCTTCCTTGCTTATCTTCTTTCTTTTTCCCCTTTTCCTTATTAATGGTGGCCGACCTTGGGTGTTCAAAATTTTGAAATGTAAGGAACGTGTAAATTATACAAAGCCAAGGTTTAAAGGATATAGGAATGTCCTCTTTCTTATTTTACCCCTCCTCTATTTCAATTTCACTCTTATTTTAATTCATTGTTAAATGGCGCGGCTACACCTTAATTAAAATCAAATTGCAATCCCCTAATCAACACATTATTTAATTTAATTTAACTAATTAAATATTATAAATAATGTTACAAAAATCTGGGGTGTTACAGACTCCCGTCCTTAAAGAAGTTCGTCCTCGAAATTACGATAAGGTACACAATGAATCTAATAATAAGGTAAAACATACCATCAAACAAGTCAGGATAAGTATCTCTAATCCTGCTCTTAATCTCTCAAGTACAGTATCTATCATCATCGCTCCACTGGACTTTAACTAACCTGACCGTCTTGGTTCTAAGCCTTTTCTCATCTCTCGCAAAAATCCGAATTGGCTTCCTCACTATAGTCAAATCTGGTTCTACTACTAAGTCATGTAGTACAGTCGGTGCAATAGTAGTCTTCGGGTCTCTAACACACTTTCTGAGATGAGAAACATGGAAAACATCGTGGACTCCTGCCAAACTACTCGGTAACTCAACTCTATATACAAGTTTCCCGATCCTCTCAATAATATGAAAAGGCCTAAAGAACCTCGGTGCCAACTTCCCCGATTTTCCAAACCTAATCACACCCTTCATCGGTGTCACTTTGACGAAAACTTGGTCTCCAACTCAGAACTCTAGATCTTTCCGTCTCTTATCTTCCTAGACTAAGCTTCCTTCATTCTAGCTCGATTGACCTTAATCTTTTCTATAGCTTCTCTAACCAGATCTAGACCAAGAACCAACCTATCCCCTATCTTTAGCCAACATACGGGAGATTTGCATGGCCTTCCATACAAAGCTTCAAACGATGCCATTCTAATACTAGTCTGATAACTGTTGTTATACGAAAACTCGACTAAATGCATATGATCTTCCCATGATCCCTCGAAATCTCGAACACAAGCGCTTAACAAATCTTCCAAGATTTTGTTAACTCTTTCCGTTTACCCATCTGTCCGCGGATGGTAAGTGGTACTCATCTTAAGCTTGGTTCCCAAAACTTCATGTAGACTCTTCTAGAACTCGCTAGTGAACAATGGATCACTATCACTTAGTATGCTACTCGGAATTCCATGCAGTCTAGCCACATTCCTCATAAACAACCTTGCTAAATCAGGTGTCATTCTGGTTGACCTAACCGGAATGAAATAGGCACTCTTGGTCAACCTGTCCACTATGACCCATATACTATCAGTTCCCCTGTTCGACCTTAGCAACCCGTCAATAAAATCCTTGGATATAGAATCCCACTTCCATACTGGAATATCTAATGGCTAAAGCAACCCACTTGGTTTCTGGTGTTTGGCCTTTGCCTGTTGGCAATTCAAGCACTACTTTACACACAAACCAATATCCCGCTTCATACCTTCCCAGAAGAAACTCTCTTCATATCCTTATACATCTTAGTACCTCCTGGATGAATGGTGAACTTCGAACGATGGCATTCCTCCAAGTCTTCTTTCCTTATGTTTCCTACACTCGGAACACAAAATCTTCCTTTCTTTCTCAACCACCCATTCTGAACAAGACTGAAATCTTTCAAGTCATCGCTCTGGTTCCGTCTCTTAGCTTCCTGATTCGTTTGGCTAACTCTGGATCCTCCATCTGTTTAGAAGCAATCTTTTTGATCAAAACTGGTCGAACTTCCGAACAAGATAATACAACTGTATCTCCACTAGACCCAGCTTTGGATCTCCACTGCACTCTGCAATCTGCTAATGCTTTCAAATCCTTCCACTCAGCAATCATCGCCAAAACTGCATTCTGATGTTTCCTACTAAGTGCGTCTGCAACCATGTTGCCTTCCCCAGTGTGTACTCAATCCCAAAATCATAAGCAACGATAAACACTAACCACCTCTGCTGTCTCATGTTCAGCTTCTTCTGAGAGAACAAATACTTCAGCGACTTATGATTTGTATATAACTCAAACCTTTCTCCCAAAA
Source organism: Allium fistulosum (assembly GCA_030737815.1). Classification (NCBI taxonomy): domain Eukaryota; kingdom Viridiplantae; phylum Streptophyta; class Magnoliopsida; order Asparagales; family Amaryllidaceae; genus Allium; species Allium fistulosum. Next base: position 260,573,059 of record CM060904.1, on the reverse strand, counting down.
GGTAATGTCTTCACACCTTCAAAGCAAAAATAACTGCAGCCAACTCTAAATCATGTGTCAAATACCTGACTTCATGCGGTCTAAGTTGTCTAGAAGCGTAGGCAATCACTTTACCTCTCTGCATCAGCACAGCTCCTAGTCCTGTTCCACATGCATCGGTATAAACCACCAAATCTTGATTCCCTTCTAGAACAACCAACACAGGCGCATGTGTCAATAAGTGTTATAAACTCCGGAGTGCTTCCTCACACTTATCGGTCCACCCAAACTTCATAACCTTTCTTGTTAGCTTGGTCATCGGTGCCGTTATCCGCCAAAAATCCTTAGTGAACCTCCGATAATAACTAGCCAACCCAAGGAAACTCTTTATCTCGGTTACTGTCTCGGGCCTCTTCCAACTATTTACTGCCTCAATCTTAGTCGGATCTACAGACAACCCTTTCTCAAGAACTACATGATTAAAAAACTTCATTTCTTTCTTCTAGAAGTGACACTTCAAAAACTTTGCTTTCAGCTGATGTTGCCTCGGCGTCTCATGCACCAGTCTAAGATGAAATTCATGCTCTCTTTCATCCTTAGAGTATATCAAGATATCATCTATGAATACCAATACGAACCTATCCAAGTGCTCTTGGAAAACCCGGTTCATCAGATCCACAATGAAATCTGGCACATTAGTCAGTCTGAACGACATGACTAACCATTTGTACGACCCATACCTGGTCCTAAACGTCGTCAAAGGTATACTATCCTCTGCTACTCTGAGCTAATGGAAACCTGTCGCTAAATCTAACCGTGAAAATACCTTGGCTCCACTCAACTGGTCAAACAAATCATCAATCCTGGGCAATGGATATCGATTTTTGTCGTCCTCTCATTCAAATTACGATAATCGATACAAAGCCTCAATGATCCATCCGGCTTCTTAGCAAACACTGCAGCTGCTCCCTAAGGCGAACTGCTCAGCCTGATAATACTCTTGCCTTCTAAATCCACCAACTGCACCTTCAACTCCCTCATCTCTGAAGTGGTCATCCTACTTGGCGGCCAACTCAATAGTTCGGCTCCTAGAACCAAATCTATTTGAAACTCAATAGCTCGCTTCGGTGGCAATCCTAGTATAGGATCAAACTAATCTGCGAATTCTCTAACCATGAAAACTCGACTCAACTCATCTAATGAGTCCATATCACCGAAAAAGGCATACATCTCACCGCAAGAACCTTATATGGTATAAACAATCCTGTTACTACAATCTAGATGTGAAAGCGATATATTCCTATCCTGGCAAAATATCCTAGCATCGTACTCACTTAACCAATCCATCCCAAGAATGATTCCGAAACCCACAAAATCAAACACATGCAAACTACAAACAAAAGTATGAACTAACAAGTCAAACTCTAAACGGTCACATCTTAACCCTAGAGTTGCATACCATCCTATTGGATTCGCAACCCATAAGGAAGTAACTAAATATGTGGGTTCTAGATTAAGCTTATCTATCAAACATCTAGATATAAAAGAATGCGATGCACTGGTATCAAATAGAATGCTAACAGACATACCAAGAATCTGAAGCGTACCACCCAAAACCGCCTTTCCCTTCTCCTGAGCTGTTGGCTTTGAAGTAGCCGGCTCCAATGCATACACTTTGCCTTTTCCATCCTTAGCGGGCTCCTTGCACTGGCTCTTATAGTGGCCTATCTCGTCATAGGTGTAGCACCTGACATTCTTCTTCCCAGCCGCTTCCTTTGCCTTCCCAGCATGACACTCATTGGCATAGTGCCCCTTTCTTGTCGCACTTGAAATAGACAATCTCAGACTTCCCTTTCTTAGCTACTCCACCCTTCTGAACACCTTTCTTAGGAAAGAACTTCCTCTTTTGACCATGCCCAACCGGGACTTCCTCAGCCTTACTCTTCTCTAGAGAATCAAGTAACTTCTCATGCCTTAAGGCCATCTCCACTACAAAATCAGAAGGATCTCTAATATGAGGTAATGTAGCCCTAGCTAACACAGGCTTCAACCCCGTGATAAACTTCTTGTTCCTCTTCATGACTGTGTTCACTGAAGCATATCCATACCGGCCAACTCCTCAAACTTTATAGCATACTCCAAAACTAACATCTCCCCCTGCTCTTATTCAGTAAACGTTCTGATCAGAGCTGACTGCGCCATTGCAAACATGAACCTTTCCTGGAACATTCCCTTGAAATTTTCCTAGGTCATAGCCTCCTCATCCACCGCCATAGTCACACTACTCCACTAAAACAAAGCAACTCCCTGAAGCTATCTAGATGCCAACCTCCTCTTCTGCTCATCATTGAGCCCCAAATCTGCAAAAATCCTTTCATAGAGCAACAACTAATTCTTTACCTCAATGGCATCCTCCGTTCCAACAAACCACTTCCCTCCAAGCTTAATGTAGTCCCTAATCAACTTAGCATAGTCCTTAACAACTGGAGCTCCCAGAACTCCTCCTTCCCCTACTCCATCAGCAGCACCTGCCTCCACCATATTCATGAAGAATTGATACATAGGTTCCATTCCAACTTGCGGGACTCCAGCATTCACATTCTCTGCTTGTGCCTGACCTTGACCTCTTCTCACATTAGGCCTTGCATTCCTATCGGTGCCTTCCTTTCCTGGGTTAACTCTTTCTCTTCTTCCTTCCATGTCTGTATTCAAATCTCATGAGATACATAAAATAACCTAACAAGGAGACTAGAGATAAAGCACATACTTAATATAGCAAATACAAGTACGGTACTTTAACGTTATCCCATACCCCAATATTACTCTAATTCCTTTGGATTTTGTTTTAAAAAAAAGCATTTTTAGTTAAATTTTTCCAAAAACCTATGCTCTGATACCAAATTGTAACATCCCGTATCTAGAGGCCAAAAGCTAAGCGGTACAAATGCTGCAGTCATTTATAATATTAACTTGTGGTGACAAAATAAGGCAATGCTAATGGTATTCATAATATTAGAAGCACTTGAATATGGAAAAAATAAGAAATTTCCAAAAATAATATTTTACGGATTACATTTCAAACAAATTCATATTCAAATTACATAATCCCATGTCCGTTTCTTAGGTAAAGATCAATTATAATCATTACAAATTTACGCCAAGAGCGACATATGATGATGCCCATTGGTTGAGCAAAGAGATATAGTCATATCTGACTTAATATACACAGTGGAAAAAATGAACAGAATAATATATATTTCTAATTAGTTATCCGCCAGCCACCTGCTCGTCTTCGGAAGCTTTATTCACCAAAATATCAAAACCTAAATACCTTAACCCTCAGCCTACTCAAATCAATTTAGAGCACCCAAGAGTTTAAAGGGAAACAAAAACTTCGAGTCAAAGATAAAGCTTGGTATGAATAATTATGTTACATCTCAGTTTACTGATATTAAGTGTAACAACCCACATATTTTACGATTATATATTTAAATGTTTTACTTAAATATAACATCATTAATTATGTTAAATTCTGAAATGTAACTTTTTGTAAACATATAACATCATTAATTATGTTAAATTTCGAAATGTAACTTTTTGTAAAAAGTCGAATCCGGACTCGAGACCACTTTCATTGAGTTCAAATCGATGTTTACAACTTGTTAAAGTATAAACATTATTGTGTTTGGAGATGATTAGGATTTTGGTATTTTTATTTGGGCTTTGGATTGTGTTCTAGCCGATTAACCCAACAAGATAACCCAAACCCTTCTACCAAATACCCTAACTCCTCTCCTCTTCCTTCATTCCATTCACAATTTCCTAACACTCCAAGCTAACGGAAACAGTGGGGGAAAAGAAGGGAAATTAAAATTCCTAAGCCCTAGCTTTTCTTAGGAATTCAAATTCAAGTTATAAATCAAACAAAAGCTTAGGTAAGCATCCTCTTCATCTTCTCCATCTCAATCTCTCTCCAATTTTCAGAAATTCCTATAACCTAATCTAGGAAATCTTTGCATGTGATACTAGATTGGAGATTCTAGAGGTGTAGTTGAAGAGGAATTGATCTTATCTTGTTTTGGAGCTTATCTTTTCTATTTTTGAGTTTAAAGGTGAGTTCTTGAACTCACATCTATGTCTATAGCTTCGATTGTTGTTAGGAATGAATTCCTAACATCTATTTCTTATTCAATTGCTTTTGAATTGAATTGATTTGGTGAGTTTTCCTAATTTTGGTATTTTTGAAGTCAAAATTTATAAAAACCCTAGAATGGGTGTTTAGACATGTTGTTTTGGGTGAATTGAAGAGCCTTTATGGCAGGGTTGTTGCTTGGCATAAATCCCTAGTCGTAGTTGCTCATTCAATCGCTTTCGAATCCGAGAAGTTGTGCAGGTTTGCCCATTTAAGGGCTTTGCAAATTCTATCCCGCTACAGGCGGCAGATGTCTGTAGATTTTCATAGACGTTAGTGACCTCAGGGTTACAATTTCCCGAAATAGGGGATAGGCGTGTGTGGATTTCCCACTGACGTCTGTGGCTGTTGAATTCTGGAAATTTGGTTATTTTTATGTGGATTTCCTATTTATAGATTGATGATCCGTATAGTTATTGTCAACCAAAATCAACTTTGATGATTTCTTTTCTGGATTTTTGGTGTGATGGATTTGATACCGATTTCCATGGTTTGATTACGTTATCGAAATGTGGATTTTTGTGATAGATTGTTTTTACAATCGTTTCTATGATTTGTCACTTTTAAATACAAAGGTTTTATACTAGCAGTAAATACTAAAACAATTTCACAAAAATGATTTCAACACTACTTTTAATACAAAGCTCGATTTTAAAACTGTTTTCCAATCTATTAGTATATACAAACCTTTACCTCATTCGGATAAGAAATCCAATTAAACGACTTAGCAAAACAAGTGGTATAGAACACTTGCGTTTACTTTGTCGGTTAATTCTTAGACTTGTTCGATTGAAATCTCATGATAATTTTCGAGTGGGAATCTTCAATTTGTTCATAAATATTTAATTAAGCCAGTGGTTATGGGACATGAAGCTAAACTCATTTATTTACTAACTTAGTGTAATTTACACTTATTGATCAATGATGATAATTTTGTGATTTAGACTTGCGATGTGTAATGTATCTTTGTCTGTGTGGGGGACTATACCCCCGTTCTATGGAGCTTCGGCTCATTTTTATAGGGTAGTGACCCATGGTCTTTTGACCATTTGTGGAGCTTCGGCTCATTTGTCCTCAAGGGGGGAATATACCCGGTTCCGTGGAGCTCGGCTCATTTGTCCTCAAGGGGGGACTATACCCTGTTCCGTGGAGCTTCGGCTCATTTTTCTGGGTTAGCGACCCATGGGACGGCATCCCGTTTGTGATACATGTGTTGGTGAGTTTTCATGCTCCTGTTTGTGATAGGCCTCCCCCTTGTGTTTTCTGGATTTCTAAATATTGATTTCTGAAATTTGTGTTCCACCAATTTTTGTGATTTGCACTGATGAACTTTAATCAATATTTGTGATTTGGTGAATAAAATTAAAGAATATGATATTCTTTTTGGGTGTTTGAGAAAACTTGAGTTATTGTATGATTTTTATTGTTATCATATATATTTGTCATATCTTTTATCCTATCTTATCTTACATGATAATTATAGCTAGACCGAGCCGTTTATTATTTTTCTTCTTAAATTATACTCGGGTCAGACCGAGGTGTTTCAGGTGCTCCAACTTGACTTTTTAGCAGGGACTAGCATTTGACTTTTGGCTAACTACTTTTTCTTTGTAGTTTTATCTTCCATGTATACGAGATAAAGACTCTTTGATGTATACATATTCTTTTGTTTAGTACATGTACCTATTCTTTTGTGATGTAGCGGATCTTGTATGACCACTACTATGATGTTCACTTCTATGTATTATATTCATATCTGTTTCCGCCTTAGTGATATGAATATCCATGCCTGATTTTATGTTATGATTATTTTATATTGTTTCCAAAGGGAATTTAGCCACTATGTAGTAGCTTTGAGTTTGTATTGAATATGCCAGATTTCCTCTTTAAATGAAATGCGTGATATACTATCCGACATATCGGTACTCGCTCAAAGCAATTATAAGTTGGTCGCTCCTCAACAACCTTATTCTTCACTCTAATCGATGGCATTACCCAGTAGTGTCCTTGGTTAGTGAGAGTATAGAGGTGGGGTGTTACAGCATGGTATCAGAGCCAAACTTCGGAACAATATAGGATATTATGACGAGGATCATTGTCCTAAGTCTCTCTTAGGAATCGTGCTTTATGATTTAATTCGAGTCTTAGGATTTGCCATGTCTTATCTTATTTTATGATGCCTAGTTTTATCAATCTAGCTTATTTGAATTCATTTTGAGAATAACCTTTTTCCTCTTCTTTCTTTTTGTTTAAGAAGAGAAATGGTTAGAGCTGGCCGTACTAGCACTGGTCAATCCAGTGGTCCTCCTTAAGATGGCGTATTCATGTCTGCTAAACATCTTTTGGATCTTGTAAAGAATCCCCAGGCTGCCGGTCCCATTAGTGAGCCTACTCATCCTAAATCTGGGTTTGCACACTTGTGCAATGATTACACCAATTTGGGTGGAAAGCCATTCAACGGGTCCGAAAGCATTATAGAAGTCCAACATTGGCTTAGAACATGTGATCACATCTTTTCTCGCATGAATCTTTTGGATCTACATTGAGTCCAAGTGGCTTATAGCATGCTCCAGGAGAGAGCATTAGATTGGTATGAGCTTTTAATTTTAGAAATTGTTGAAGCGGATCTTACTTGAGATCAATTCTAAGAAAGGTTCGAGTTAAAGTTTGTACCTGAAGCAAAAAGGTAACTTTAGCTCGATGCTTCATTGATCTTATTCAGGGTGAATCTTATGTGATAGATTATGTCGCATCTTTTAAATCCCTCTCTAAATATGGGGATGAGTATATTAATACCCCATTGAAGAAGAATCAAAGGTTTATCTATGGTCTGAATAAGAATCTCATAAAGGCTTTATTTTTGAAACTAGAAATGCCTTTCAATCAGCTTGTAGATATCGCTCTTCGACTTAAAGAGGCCGATAAGGAAAGTGATGATGATGTTGGGGGTGCCAAGAAGAACTTCAACAACAACAAGAAGAGGCATCCCGATAATAAGTTCAAGAGCCCTAATCCCAACAAGAAAGGGAAGCATACAACTTCAGTAGCGAAGACTCCTACCCCTAGTTATGGAGAATGCTACAATTGTGGTTCTAAGGACCACTATGCAAATATAAGTGTCCAAGGTCCCTTACTTGCCGCTATTGCAAAAGTTTGGGTCATCCTATATCTTCATGTCCCAAACTTCAAAATAAGAAAGAGGGAAAGATGAATGTTGTGCAAGCTCCTAGTAACCCTTCTCTTGATCAAGGTATTTCTTATTTTGTCCTTGATGGAATTATTATGTTTCGTGATCATCCTATTTTAATTCTTTTTTGATACAGGTGCATCCACTACAACAAAATAACCATTTTACAATATTAAATAAATGTTGTTAAAGAAATATAACAACGTTTATGCAAATGTTGTTATATCCATAGTTGTAAAAGATGAATAGATTTTTACAACTTTTATCCAAACATTGCAAATAAGTTGTAGTAGATAATTCTTAGAACACTACTTAAATGTTATTGAAAATTAAAGAAAATATCACAAGGCCGTTTAAAACACTTTCCAACAATTGTAAAATGTTTATTTAATAATGTAAGCAATGTGTTGTAAATAATCTTAACATGACAATTTTAAAACATTGTGTTTGTAAGTTGTCAATGTTTTTGAAACATTGTAAGTATATTTTCAAACTTGTTAGATGCTATAACATTTATTATTAAAAATATTATTATTATTATTATATATAACATAACAACCTCGTATCATTGTAAACATAATTTATTAAACTTTACACAACATAAAGGTAAAAAATAATACATTTTTATTCATGCCAAAGAGTAAAAGATAGTACATTTCATATTGTAGTACAACTGTACAATTGCAAAGTACATTTGAAACTATCATAAAAGCATGTAGAAGTGCTCTGATATACATTTGAAACTATAACGAAAAACAGGTAGAAGTGCTTTGATGTATAGCTCAAACCATAATAAAAGCAGGGAGAACAACTTGGAATCTTAACCTTTTCTCATTTACGTCCATACATGTTAGTACAACAATATACAATAAGTATCAAATCATTGGGTAAAACATTTATTTGGTTGTAGTTATAGGCTTTAATGTCATATTTTAGTTCTACATTGCAAATCACTTTTGACCAAAAAAATAATGGAGAAATGTGACATCCTACTGATATTATAAATTATGCACATGCAGTAAAGGAAACAAGAACATAACTTAATAAAGATGCATTTAATCTCTATACGTTCCTGAATTACATCCTATCTTATTTACCTTATGTGTTAATCATTTTATCGCTCAATCTATGAATGCATCCAATATAGACGCATAGAATAATAAATGATTACTTTAATAAATAATTCGACTGACCATGTTAATTAATGACATATTTGTTGATATGACGCCAAACATACTCAATAAAAGCAACATGAAATAGTAATCTTAACCATTGCAATTTTTTAGTTATCTAATTCTCTTGGTCAACAGTTACATTGCAGAACTATAGAAGAAATATGTATATGATTCTGATTCATGAATCAAGATTAACTGATTAGCGCGTTTCACATAATTCTTTTAGTGGTTTACATTACCTACTATAGTAGGCTGCATGAAGTCGCTAATATTGACACCATTCCTTTTACACATTTTATGCCAGTCTGGACAAGTCTCCTATGATACATTTTACACATCCATTATAAGCAGATAAACAAACCAAACATCAAACCATGCCTTCCTATTTATAAACTTTTTGTTTCTTCTTGTAAATCTAGCAATATTTATACTGCTAAAAAAATTGTATAACATAGATGACAGACCAATCTATGTTTATGTTGCCTTTATAATCATGAAACTCATTTTAGCATCAATAATAATACTAAAAGAATAACGAAGTTGATATATAATGCAATATCTAGTCTTTCAAAAATTCAGAAATTATCAAAAGGCAACAGCAACTTTAACCAACGCATATGAACAATTGTATGCTAAATTTTGGATATAATTAAAACGTGATATGTAAATAATGTAAACACGCATGCATCAAAGTTTTGGGGTACAGTTTAAATCAGTCATAGCAATCTTTAGTTTAGTAATAGATTTGACGTTTTTACTGAAAGAATTCTATGAGATAAGGTATCACCCAAGAAGAGAAATGAAGTTTTACAATAGAAATAGACACTGTCATTTTAGCAAACTTTATGCTAAATTTGAATGCTTTATAGACATGTTGGTAAACTTTAATAAATACAGCATAAGACTATATCTGCAAATAAAATATCCACAATTGTCTTGCTATATGAATGAATATAACTAGGGTAAGGAATCTTACCGATCTCAAACACAAGTTTCTTATTGCCTTGGAACTTTTTATAATCTTTTCGTTAACAATTTTACCTAGGAGGATATTTTGAAACATTGGACAAATGAATTCAAAATATGGTACTCAGAGTTAGCAAGCTTACAAGTACTACCTGGCATCTTGATATCAAGGACCTAGTAATGCATCAAAAAAGAATGTTGACAGGTCCTGAAAAGATATAAATAAAGTCATTCACATATTTTAAAAGCCAGTACAGAAAATATTTCAAAGACGCCACTGTAATAAAATAAACATGAAAATTCTCTAAAGAGAATCTGTTATATAACAATATTGAATATGAAAAAGGTCCTAGTGAAAACTATACATAACACTACCAAACATTATCATTAAAAAAACCAAGGAGGTTTATGTAAGAATTCATCATCCTTGCAACATCGACATTTCATCATTACATAAGACTAGGAACAAACTGATGAGAACTTTGAGTTTATTGCATTTCATATGGCCAAAACCGTTCATAACAAGTTGAAACATCGCTCTGTATATTAATACTTTATGTAAAGCACAAAAAATAGTTGGTTTCTCGATCTTAATAAACCTTTATTTATATTTACTACAATTAACTCTATTATTGGTTTGAGATGTATTGTGGATTTCATAGAAATACTCAAGCAAAAATTAAACAAATTAAATCAACTTTTACATGTAATAAGATTAAAGTGGTGAAAGACTCAGACAACAGCAAAAAAAACAATAATTCCACAGCAATTTAACAAAAAATTACCTGGTTTTGAAATCCAAATGGATACTTTGAGCATGAAGTGGAACTGTGTGGTATACTTATTTTTCTCCAGATCATAAAAGTCCAAGACATCCATCTCAACTAAATAATCTGTAAACGACATAAAATCAATATAAAACTTAAATTTTGAGACGAAACGTGACCGAAATCTGATATTTAAAACCTTGCCTATAGGTGTAAAATAGGCTAGCAAATGTCATTTTTTTGGTCAAAAGACAAACTACACCAGTCCCTTGATGAGAAAGTATTATAGCAACATTCCTAACAGTCATTTTTTTTTACTTTTTAATTAGCCACAGAGCACCCAACAAGTTAACTAGGCACCAAAACAATCAAAACTAAATAAAAAAATGTCTCAACAAACAAATCGAAAACCATTAAAACAGCTAAGATAATGTCATTTCATTGCAGTCGGCAAAGAGAATGCGTTAAAACATAGTGTATGATGTTTTAAATGGCTTAGCCATAAACCGACATGTATAATGCCATTTAATGGTTGACCCAAATGGTTACAGGTTGTTACTTGTTGAATAAGCCACAACTGAAAATGAGGTTCAAACAATAAACAATTGGAATAACTGAATAATAAAACCTAAATGAACTAAACCTTTCTAGTTAAAATGTAAGTGCATAAACTACAAACTAAAGCAGAATCACTTACATTGCCTGCAAAGTTGGATTAAAGGTTACACGAGCTATTGTAACACGTCTTGGGAAATAGGTGCACTGACTGTGATAAGTGTTGTCTTGAAATAGGTGGACTTACAATTAACTGTGATAACTGCTTAGAGGAGTGTAACTAAATTGTTGTTGTGAAAATTGCTAGGAGGAGTATAATTAAACTGCTGGGTCCGATAATTGGTGTTCAGATTATAACTGTATGTATGTATTGCGGATTGGGATAACTGCTTATCGGAGTAACCAAACCACCCATCGCAATAACTCATCCTCACTTGCCTCCTCCAAACATCCACATTAGAAACCTATACCCACATCATCTTCATCCTCTTCTCTCCCTACCGAATGCGTCAGATCCAATCAACGTCATCCGAGATCCAAACACAATTAGCACAAACACACACAACCCAAATCGCAAATTTAACAACTACTGGTATACCAACCCAGATTTCGCTGCCTACTCCAGATCCGAATGAGCAGATACTAACATCCAACTCACTTGCCTCAAACCGCACAACCCAAACCCATCATTTCGCAACTTCCAATCTCCACCTCGCCTCACTGAATCCACAATCCCACCTAGATCTGTAATTATAAAATCGCGAACGTTGGTGATTTTCTCATGGTAGTAGCTCCAGCGTTGAAGAAACTAGGTTAATTTCATATTTTCCCAATTCGTGAATCCTTTGTGTGAGGAGGTAATATGTAATTATGAGTTAATTCTGAATTGTTGGATTCCATTTTTTCCAGAATCGACGGCTTTGGTAAGATGTACGCGGATGACCAGTGATAGGCGTTGGATTTTACGAACTGAACCGTTCAAATAAGAAATAAAGTAGGGATGCAGATTGCAAAATTTCAATGAAGTCGCCTAAGAATAGATAAATCCTTATGTTTTGTGAGCCAAAAAAATTAAAAATAAATGAAGATGACGTCACTGCGGCATCCCTAAATTTTCATTGCGTCGCAAAAACGTAAGTAATTACCAACGCATTTATGAAGCCAAGTTGTAAATGTTGTAATATTCATGGGGTCACTAAGACGTCTTTGTGATGCCTTAGTGACATTATCTGAAGGAAATAAATTTAACGACGCCGCACCGATGCTGAATCACTATGGCGTCGCTAATCTACATCAGAAATTAGTCATTTCTCTTGTAGTGTAACATTATGCAGATGTTGTAAAATAAAAAATAAATAGAATTCACAACTATTTTTTGTTGTTGTTTAACACCGAATTCAAAACATTTGAAAAATATTGTTGAATACTATAAATTTACCATTTTAAAAAAAACCTTGTTTTAATTGCATATTTCAATAACATTACGTATATGTTATGAAAAAAAATATATAATACAATGTAAAAAAATCATTGTTAGAAATTATTTTCTATGACAGTTTAAACAAACATTGTAAATATTTTTTATTATACAACATTTATATAGAGAACGTTGGCTGGAAAAATTTATTACAACATTTTTCTTAAAAAATGTTGTGAAAGATCTACCATTTTTACAACACTTTGTTGAACTGTTGCAGAATTAGTGTTGTAAAATGATATTTTTGTTGTAGTGATCTCACTCTTTTATATCAAAAGAACTTGTGGATACTTTGTCTTTAAATGTTATGGGCTTGATGACTTCACTGAAAATTGTGAATCCGGTTGGTGGATCCATAACACTCAGTTTAATTTGTAAGGATGTTGAGATTATTTTATGTGATTATGCTTTCTGTGCCGACTTGCATGTTATGCGTTATTTAGGTTTCAGAATGATATTGGGAATGGATTGGCTTAATCGTTATGAAGTCCACATCCTATGTCCCGAGAGGACTATTCATCTTCGACATCCCCAATTTGTTAAGCATATTTCTTTTATTCTTAATGATTCTGATTCCAATTCGGTAGCATCCTTATATTCTCTAAACCCGCATGTTGATGATGATGATGATGATGAGGAAGATGTTATTTCCCTCATTCACGTTGTTCGTGAATTTTCCGATATCTTTGAGCCTGTTTTAGGATTACCATCTAAGCGAGCAATTGATTTCAAAATTAATATAATCCCTGGAGCTCTACCTATCACTCATCCTCCTTATCGTATGTCCAATAAGGAAATTATGGAGATGCCTAAACAATTATCCGAATTGGAAGCATAACAGTTCATTCGTTCTAGTTCCTCTCCTTGGGGAGCTTCAGCTATCTTTGTGAAGAAATCCGATGGTACACTCAGACTTTACGTTGACTACCACAAGCTTAATGACCTTACCATTAAGAATAAATATCCCTTGCCTCGGATTGATGATTTATTCGATCAACTTTGCGGTGCTAGAGTCTTTTCACAGTTAGATTTGGCAACCGATTTCCATCAGCTTCAAATTGCAGAGGATAGTATTCCTTTGACATCATTCCGTACTCGTTATGGATCTTATGAATGGCTTGTTATGCCATTTGGTTTAACAAATGCTCCAGCTTATTTTATTGACCTTATGAATCGAGTTTTCAAAGACTTCCTCAGTCGATTTGTTCTTATCTGTATTGATTATATTCTTGTTTATTCTAAAACCGAGGAAGAGCATGAAAAACATCTTCGAATTGTGTTGGAAACTCTTAGGAGCAATCAATTGAAAGCAAAATTTTCTAAGTGCCATTTTTGGCAATCTCGTGTGAAATTTTTAGGACATATTATTTCTGAATCCAGAATTTTCGTGGATCCTTCAAAGATTGAGGCAATTCAAAAATGGAAGAGACCAGAGAGTGTAATGGAAATTCGTAGTTTTCTTGGATTGGCGGGTTATTACCGTCAATTCATAAAACACTTTTCTAAAATTTCTTTACCTCTTACTAGATTTACAAAGAAGGGAGTCAAGTACATTTAGTTAGACAAATGTGAAGCTGCTTTTCAGAATTTAAAAGAACTCCTTTCCGATGCTCCTATTCTTGTGATTCCCGAAGGGAACCAAGACTTGATTGTTTATACCGATGCTAGTCGTATTGGTTTGGGAGCCGTTCTCATGCAAAGAGAACGTGTTATCGCTTATGCTTCTAGGCAGTTAAAGCCTGCCGAGACTAGATATTCCACTCAAGATTTAGAGCTTGCGGGTATTGTTTTCGCTTTTAGAATTTGGCATCATTATATTTTGGGAGAGAAATTTGTTCTCTACACCGATCATAAATCTTTAAAGTATTTATTCTCTCAAAAGGAACTTAATTTGCATCAACAACGTTGGCTCGAATTCCTTGCATCTTATGATATTGATATTCTTTATACTCCCAGAAAGGGAAATCGTGTTGCCGATGCCCTTAGTCATAAGCAATAAGCGGTTTTTTCCATGATGATATTTGAATGGAATGATCTCGAGACTTTATCCACTTGTGTGATTCGAGATTGTGAATCCAATTCATGTTCATCTCTTGTTTTATGTAGCCTTGTGGCTTATCCTTCTTTTTTGATCGCATCCTTGAAGCTCAAAAGCACGACTCTGAATTGGCTTATCTTACCCAAAGCTGTAGAGATAACAATAATATTAATGGTTTGAAAGACTTTGAAATTGATGTTAGTGGAGGCATTCAAAAATTTGGTAGACTTATTGCGCCAAATATTAGTGGTCTCCGTAAAGAAATTTTAGAAGGTTGTCATCGTTCTAAATTTACCATTCATTCCGGTAGTAGTAAAATGTACGCGGTCATGAAGCGACTGTATTATTGGGATGGAATGAAGTCTGATATTGCTAACTTTATTAAGCGTTGCATGACTTGCCAACTCGTAAAGGTTGAGCATCATAGGCCCGGTGGATTATTGCAACCTTTAGACATTCCTTGGAAGTGGGATCAAGTTTCCATGGACTTTATCGACGGTCTTCCCCGTTCCCGTTCAGGTCATGACTGTTTATGGGTGATTGTAGATAGACTTACAAAATCCACCCATTTTCTTCCCGTTCGGTCCAGCCGAACCGTACCTCTTTTGGCTAAACTCTATGTTAAAGAAATTGTTAAATTGCATGGAGTTCCTACTTCTATTGTTAGCGATCGTGATCCATTATTTACTAGTGGATTTTGGAAAGGTCTTTAAAAAGCTTTGGGAACGAAGCTTAATTTTAGCACCGCTTATCATCCTCAGTCTGATGGACAAACGGAGCATGTGAATCAAACTCTTGAAGATCTCCTTCGTGCATGTGTTCTTGATTTTGGTGGAAGTTGGGAAGATCATATTTCTCTCGTTGAGTTTTCTTACATAATAGCTTCCAATCTAGTATTGGTATGGCACCTTTTGAGGCACTCTACGGAAGGTCATGACGATCTCCTTCGTGTTGGCTTGGAACCGGTGAGAAGCTAGTTTTAGGTCCAGATTTTATTCGTGATGCCACAGAAAAGATTGACCTTGTTCGTCATAGGATGAAAGAAGGTCAGAGTAGACAAAAATCCTATGCCGATAATCGAAGAAGGAATTTGGAATTTTCTGTAGGAGATTTGGTATTCATTCGTGTTTTGCCTATAAAGTGTGTAGTGCGTTTCAGTCGATCGAGAAAATTAGTACCTCGATATATTGGCCCGTTTCCCATCTCCGAACACATTGGTCCCATGGCTTATCGTCTTTCGTTACTGGCTCAATTTTCCGCTATTCATGACGTATTTCACGTTTCTCATCTACGGAAATGCCTTAGAGATTCTGATTCTGTTCTTGAGCCTAGTGTTATTGAAGAAATTGAGGTTTCACCTAATTTGAATTATGAGCAACATCTTATTCGCATCATTGCTATGGAGGTTAAACGCCTTTGTAACAAAGATGTTTCGCTTGTGAAAGTTCAATGGTCCGCAAATCCTAAGGAATGTTCTTGGGAATCCAAAGAATTCATCGAGCAAACACATCCTGATTTACTCCCTCGTGCTCCTTAAGGTGAACTTCTCATTTCAGTCTTCCCTTTTTGTGTTGTTATGTCACAGAATGGTTGTTACTCTGTATTACCTTCTCAAATATTATGAGGATGCAATTTCTTTAAGGAGGGGAGTCTGTAAAAACCCGCATATTTTACAATTATATATTTTAATGTTTTATTTAAATATAGCATCGTTAATTATGTTAAAGTCCGAAATATGACTTTTTGTAAACAGTCGAATCCGGACTCGAGACCACTTTCATTGAGTTCAAATCGACATTTACAACTTGTTAAAGTATAAACATTGTTGTATTTGGAGTTGATTAGGATTTTGGTATTTTTATTTGGGCTTTGGTTCTGTTCTAGCCCATTAACCCAATAAGGTAACCCAAACCCCTCTACCAAATACCCTAACTCCTCTCCTCTTCTTTCATTCCATTCACAATTTCCTAACACTCCAAGCTAAAGGAAAAATGGGGGAGAAGAAGGGAAATTCAAATTCCTAAGCCCTAGCTTTTCTTAGGAATTCAAATTCAAGTTATAAATCAAAGAGAAGATTAGGTAAGCATCCTCTTCATCTTCTCCATCTCAATCTCTCTCCAATTTTTAGAAATTCCTATAACCTAATCTAATAAATCTTTGCATGTGATACTAGATTGGAGATTCTAGAGGTGTAGTTGAAGGGAAATTAATCTTAGCTTGTTTTGGAGCTAATCTTTTATATTTTTTAGTTTAAAGGTGAGTTCTTGAACTCACATCTATGTCTATAGCTTTGATTGTTGTTAGTAATGAATTCCTAACATCTATTTCTTACTCAATTGCTTTTGAATTGAAATGGTTTGGTGAATTTTCCTAATTTTGGTATTTTTGAAGTCAAAATTTATGAAAACCCTAGAATGGGTTTTTAGACATGTTGTTTTGGGTGAATTGAAGAGCCTTTAGGCTGGGTTGTCGCTTAGCATAAATCCATAGTCGCAGTTGCTCATTCAGTCGCTTTCGAATCCGAGAAGTTGTGCAGGTTTGCCCATTTAAGGGCTTTGCAAATTCTGTCCCGCTATAGGCGGCAGATGTCTATGGATTTCCATAGAAGTCAGTGACCTCAGGGTTACAATTTCCCGAAACAGGTCACAGACGTCTGTTGGTTTCCTACAGACGTCTGTGGCTGTTGAATTCTAGAAATTTGGTTATTTTTATGTGGATTTCCAATTTATCGATTTTGATGATCCGTATAGTTATTGTCAACCAAAATCAACTTTGATGATTTCTTTTCTGGATTTTTAGTGTTTCCATTTGATGGATTTGATATTGATTTTCATGGTTTGATTCACGTTATCGAAATGTGGATTTTTGTGATAGATTGTTTTCATAATCGTTTCTATGATTTGTCACTTTTAAATACAAAGGTTTTATACTAGTAGTAAATACTAAAACACTTTCACAAAAATGATTTCAACACTACTTTTAATATAAAGCTCGATTTTAATTTTTTTTTCCAATCTATTAGTATATACAAACCTTTACCTCATTCAGATGAGAAATCCAATTAAACAACTTAGCAAAACAATTGGTATTGAACGCTTGCGTTTACTTCGTCGGTTAATTCTTAGACTTGTTCGATTGAAATCTCGTGACAATTTTCGAGTAGGAATCTACAATTTGTTCATAAATATTTAAGTTAAGCTAGTGGTTATGGGACATGAAGCTAAACTCATTTATTTGCTAGTTTAGTGTAATTTACACTTAATTATCAATGATGATCATTTTGTGATTTAGACTTGCGATGTGCAATGTCTCTTTGTCCGCGTGGGGGACTATACCCTGTTCTATGGAGCTTCGGTTCATTTTTATGGGGTAACGACCTATGGTATTTTGACCGTTTGTGGAGCTTCGGCTCATTTGTCCTCAAAGGGGGACTATACCCTGTTTTGTGGAGCTTCGGCTCATTTTTATGGGTTAGCGACCCATGGGCGTCCTGTTTGTGATACACGTGATGGTGAGTTTTCATGCTCCTGTTTTTGATAGGCCTCCCCCTTTGTGTTTTCTGGTTTCTAAATATTGATTTCTGGAATTTGTGTTTCACCAATTTTTTGTGATTTGCATTGATGAGCTTTAATCAATATTTGTGGTTTGGTGAATAAAATTAAATAATATGATATTCTTTTTGGGTGTTTGAGAAAACTTGAGATATTGTATGATTTTTTTTGTTATCAAATATATTTGTCATATCTCTTATCCTATCTCATCTTACATTATAATTATAGCTAGACTGATCCGTTTATTACTTTTTTTTCTTAAATAATACACGAGTCAGACCGAGTTGTTTCAGGTGCTCCCACTTGACTTCTTAGCAGGGACTAGCTTCTAACTTTTGGCTAACTACTTTAGGTTATTAGTTTTATCTTTCATGTATACGAGATAGAGACTCTTTGATGTGTACATATTCTTTTGTGTAGTACATGTACCTATTTTTTTGTGATGTAATGGACCTTATATGACCACTAATATGATGTTCACTTCTATGTATTATATTCATATCTATTTCCGCCTTAGTGATATGAATATATGTGCCTGATTTTAGGTTATGATTATTTTATGTTGTTTTCGAAGGACATTTAGCCACTATGTAGTAGCTTTGAGTTTGTATTGAATATGTCAAATTTCCTCTTGAAATGAAATGCGTGATATACTATCCGATATATCGGTACTCGCTCGAAGCAATTATACAGTTGGTCGCTCCTCAACAGCCTTATTCTTCACGCTAATCGATGGCATTACCCAGTAGTGTCCTTGGTTAGTGAGAGTATAGAGGTAGGGCGTTACATTAAGTGAGACCACATCGCTTAGCGGAATGGGTTTCCCATCACTAATATCCTTTCCAAAACATATATATTTTGCAATTTCTTTCCTGCAACCAAACTGGTTAATCAAACTGATTAAATTAAAATAGAAATATCCTTTATGCTAATAAATGGACTATCCGTCAGTAAAATAGGTAACATGTGAACTATCCGCCGACAACAAAATAGCAAGGTCTGTTATGCTAACTAGATGGACTAACTATCAGTAAAAAACTAGCAAGGTCTGTTATGCTACAGATGGACTACCTGTCCATACTACTATTGGAATATTTATTTAATCTAAACGTGTCTATTAGTGTGTTTATTTATTTGTTTAATAAGTCAGCTGTTGCAGATATACAGCTAGAATAGGTCGTGAGGAGTTCAGTTTTATTAGGAAAGTAGTCGAGATAAACCAGGTCTTCAGATCCTGGTTTATAGTGATTATCTTAGGCGTTTAAATATTCCTGCATGTAGTCAGTTAGTTTATCTCTTCAGTTTGTAATTTTCATTCAGCAATATCAATAAAGTGAGCTTGCAAATATATAGTACATCTTGCTTATATCCTATAAGTGGTATCAGAGCCTCGCTTGAACATACCCAGCAGAATAGTGATGGAAACCAGCAAAGGCAAAGAAAGTTCCTTCGGGTTAAGCTACCCAATGTTGACAAAATCTAACTACACAGCATGGGCTATTAAAATGAGAGTCTTCATGCAGGCACATGGTGTATGGGAGGCGATAGAACCTAAAGACCCTAACGTCACTGTTGAGGATAAGATGGATAAACGGGCATTGGCTATCATCTACCAAGGAATTCCTGAGGATTTGTTGCTGTCAATCGCAGAGAAAAAATCATCCAAGGAGGCATGGGAGGCAATCAAGATAGTACATTTGGGAGCAGATAAGGTGAAGAAAGCAAAGGCTCAGACCCTCAAGGCTGAGTTTGAGTCTCTTACTATGAAAGAAACAGAGCAGCTCGATGATTTCTGTATGAGATTAAATGGCTTGGTAACAAACATCCGAGCTTTGGGAGAGAAAATTGAAGAAGCTTATGTGGTTAAGAAAATCCTTCGAGTTGTACCCACTAAATTTCTGCAGATAGCGTCAGCCATAGAACAGTTTGGCAACCTGGAGGAAATGTTTGTGGAGGAAACGATTGGATCTCTAAAGGCTCATGAAGAAAGACTGCGTGGGCAAGTGGAGAACAGTGGTGAACAGCAACTTCTTCTCACAGAAGAAGAGTGGCGAATAAGGAAAACCAAGACGGGGAGCTGCTTCTTACACAAGAAGAGTGGCTTAAAAGGACGAACAAAAAGGGAATACGCTGCAGTAATGAGGATGCTAGCAGAAATTTTACCCGTGGGGGACGAGAAAGGAGTAAAGTGCGTTGTTTTAATTGTAATGCTTATGGGCACTACTCTATAGAGTGTCGTAAACCCAAACAAGAAAGAGAACAGAGAAATGAAGTAAATCTGGCACAAATTACAAACGATGAACCTACGTTTTTGTTGGCAAAATGTAAGGACAACCAGGAGGAAATGATTTTGCTGAATGAAGAAGGTATGACTCCGAAGCTAAATATTATGGTGGAAGATCAATGTGCTGAATCGAGTGTATGGTATCTGGATAACGGAGCTAGCAACCACATGATGGGTCAGCGATCAATGTTCAAGGAATTGGATGAAGACGTGGTTGGACAAGTGAGATTTGGTGACGGTTCTACTGTGAAGATACAAGGAAAAGGAGCAGTATATTTTACAACTAGCGATGGAAAAAAATGCATCCTCAAGGAGGTATATTTTATCCCTAACTTGTGTAACAATATAATTAGTTTGGGTCAATTGTCAGAAAGTGGCAGCAAAGTTATCATTAAAGGAGAATATTTGTGGGTGCATGATGAAAATAATAATTTGTTAATGAAAGTTAAAAGATCCACAAATAGATTGTATAAGATGATTATTAAGGAGAGCAGGGGTGTATGTTTGCTAACAAAAACAGAGGAAATAGCTTGGTTGTGGCACTCACGGTTAGGCCATGTGAATTTTCAAGCCATGCTTCTCATGTCAAAGAACTAGATGGCACGTGGGTTACCTGACCTTACGCACCCAAAGGAAATTTGCAAAGGGTGTTTGATGTCAAAGCAAGCAAGGCGCCCGTTTCCATCTCAAATTGTTTTTTCTGCGAAGGAACGCCTGGAACTGATACATGGGGATATTTGTGGCCCTATTTCACCACCAACGCCAACTGGTAATAGGTACTTCTTGTTGTTCGTTGATGACTTCAGCCGTGCTATGTGGGTGTATATAATTAAAACCAAGGATGAGGCATTATCTTGTTTTAAAAGATTTAAGGCCCTGGTGGAGAGAGAATCAAAACAGGAAATAAAAGTTCTGAGGACAGACAGAGGCGGTGAATTCAAGAGCTTTCATGAATTTTTATGAAGAAATAGGCATTATTAGACATTTTACAGCACCATACTCTCCACAACAGAATGGCGTTGTGGAGCGCCGTAATAGAACTGTCGTGGCCATGGGAAGGAGTCTGTTAAAAGAAAGAAACATGCCATCATATATGTGGGGAGAAGCAATCAGACATGTTGTATATTTGCTGAACAGACTGCCCACTCGAGCAGTGTCAGGTGCAACTCCATATGAGGCTTGGTCGAAACAAAAACCACAGGTGGATTATTTGAAATTTTTTGGGTGCATTGCTTACATGAAGATTCCCAGCATACATGTAAAAAAACTTGATAACAGGAGCAAATGTGTTGTGCATCTTGGAAGAGAATCTGGGACTAAAGCCTACCGTTTATATGATCCAGTTACAGAAACAATACACATCAGTAGGGATGTGGTTTTTGAAGAAGCAAAAGGGTGGCAATGGAATGATACAGAAATGAAAGATACACAAACATCATCATCGTTCATCGTGGCAGGGTCTCAGATCGAAACAACACTTGGAAATGAAAATAACTCTCAGAGTACGATGATGGAAGGTGATGAGGAGGAGCAAAGTGGTTTTGTAACACCACAATCACGAGTCTCGACTTCACTTTTAACAGGAAGCTCACAGCGAACAAACACAGGTGGCCGAACAGGAACAGATGGTGACCAGCATGGTTTGAGTGATAATCATGATGATAGCGAACCACCACGGAACTTCAGACTTGTCAGTGACATTTATAATGAAACTGAGGAGGTGGAATTAGCTGATGAGCTGTTGCTGGCTGGTATTGATGAACCAGCTTGTTATGACCAGGCGATAAAAGAAAAGGAGTGGTAGGAGGCTATGGACTGCGAGATTGAAGCTATCGAACGTAACAATACCTGGGAATTAACAGATTTGCCCCCAGGTCATAGAGCTATTGACTTGAAATGGGTTTACAAGGTGAAAAGAGATACAAATGGTGAGGTATTGAAGCACAAGGCAAGGTTGGTCACGAAAGGGTATGTACAAAAATATGGAATCGATTTTGAGGAAGTTTTTGCTCCTTTCACCAGAGTAGAAACGGTACGACTTTTGCTGGCACTTGCAGCTAAAAATGAGTGGGAGGTTCATCACTTAGATGTAAAATCAGCTTTTCTGAATGGCCAGCTATATGAAGAGGTGTACGTGAATCAACCAGAAGGGTATGAAAAGAAAGGACAAGAGAAAAAAGTCTATAAGTTATTCAAGGCTTTATATGGGTTACGACAAGCTCCGCGGGCCTGGTACACGCAGTTGAATAAATGTCTTGAAAAACTTGGTTTTATAAAATGTCCTTTGGAGCACGCTGTATACACAAAGAGGGAAGGAGATGATTCTCTGATCGTAGGTGTTTATGTAGATGATTTAATTATTACAGGAACAAGTGTGACAAATATTGTTAAGTTCAAAAATCAGATGAGCAAGGAGTTCGATATGTCAGACTTGGGAAAGCTGGCTTACTACCTGGGCATCGAAGTTGATCAAGGAAGAGGCTATATTGAGCTGAAACAAACAGCTTATGCTAAAAAGGTGTTAGAAAAGGCAGGGATGTCTGATTGTAACCCAGTGAAGTTCCCGATGGATCCAAAACTGCAGATGCATAAGGATGAAAGGGGTAAATCAGTGAATTCTACAGAATACAAAAGCATGGTGGGTGGCTTAAGATACTTGGTACATACACGCCCAGACATTGCATATGCAGTTGGGGTGGTAAGCAGATTTATGGAGAGACCTACTATTTTGCATCAAGCTGCTGTTAAAAGAATTCTTCGGTATGTGAAGGGTACATTGAATTATGGGTTGATATACACCAAGGGTCGTGGAAATTATATGTTGTCTGGATTCTCTGACAGTGACCTAGCAGGAGATATTGTTGACAGGAAAAGTACATGTGGGATGGCATTTTATTTAGATGAAAGCCTAATTGCATGGGTGTCTCAAAAACAAAGGTGTGTGGCACTATCATCATGCGAAGCTGAGTTCATGGCGGCTACGGCTGTAGCATGTCAAGGGATATGGTTGCATAGGTTACTAATTCATATATCAGATGTCAAGGCTGGGCCAGTAGTCATTTATATTGATAGTAGATCTGCTATTGATTTAGCTAGGAATACCGTATTTCATGGCCGTAGTAAGCACATAGACGTGCGTTACCATTTTATCAGGGAGTGTGTTGAGAATGGGTCGATCATCATCAAGCATTTGTGTACTTATCAGCAGTGGGCAGATGTTTTAACGAAGGCCATGTCAGTTGTTAAATTTGAAAAGATGCGTAAGCTCCTGGGTGTTAAGGATCTCAGTCACGTTTAGATTACGGGAGGATATGTTGGAATATTTATTTAATCTAAACGTGTCTATTAGTGTGTTTATTTATTTGTTTAATAAGTCAGCTGTTGCAGATATACTGCTAGAATAGGTCGTGAGGAGTTCAGTTTTATTAGGAAAGTAGTGGAGATAAACCAGGTCTTCAGATCCTGGTTTATAGTGATTATCTTAGGCGTTTAAACATTCCTGCATGTAGTCAGTTAGTTTATCTCTTCAGTTTGTAATTTTCATTCAGCAATATCAATAAAGTGAGCTTGCAAATATATAGTCTTAATACATCTTGCTTATATCTTATAACTGCTGGGCTGACTACCCCCAAACTGGACTAATTGTCCGAATCAAAATGGACTAACTATCCGAATCAAAATGGACTAACAATCCTAATCCTTTTGTTAGGGTTAACTACCTTTTAAATTTTCCTTGAAAACCTTTTTAAAATGGTTTAGTCCTTCAAATCATATATATATATATATACAAGGAAAATATATTTTAGCTTTACTCTAAGCCATTTTGCCATGATATATATACTGTACTCAAAATAATATTGATGAATTTTAATGAGGATTAGCTATCCTTCCAAAATAAGTTAAAACCCTTTTTTTTACTTAAAGCATTTAGGCTATATTGCCTATTCAATACATTCGAAACCTATGTTTAAAACCTTTAAACACCCTTTTGAAACCCTTGAAGGCAACCCCTTCGAAACCATTGAAAGTAACTCTTTCAAAGCCAATAAAAGTCTTTCCTTCAAAAGATTTAAAACATTAGACATCCTCCTTTAAAACCTTTTAAACCTTGCCTTTTGAAAACATAGGAAAAACCTTCCTTTTCAACTCTATCGAAACCTTAGGGAACCCACCCTTTCGAAACCATTCACTAAAACCTTTCAAAAGCTTCAAAACTCAATCCTTTCGAAAGCACTTCTGGTTCAATTTAAAACATGTTGAAACCTTTCGAAACCATTCGAAGTTAACTCCTTCAAAATCCTTTGAAAACTTCTCGGTCGAGACCGTTTGGATTTTACCTTCAAGTATAGCCAAAGGATCAAAACCCCATTAAAGAAAAGCATCTGCTTCGAAACCATTTCAAACTATCTCTTTCCAAACCATTTTGGGTTTTACTTCAAACATAGAAAAAGGGTCTTAAAAACATTTAAGTCGAAAGCATCCGCGTTGAAACAATTTCCTAAGTAATGAAGTGATGGCGTCGAAACCATCCCTTCGAAAGTATTAGAGAGGTGGGTAGATTTCCTAAAACAAAACAACCCCTTCGAAACCTATGGGGTCAAAAGGTAAAAAGGCAGTAACAAGGTGTTTCGACTTAGTCAAAAGCATTCATTTAAAACAAAGTTGCAACCCAATCGGAACCATTTCCTTTTAAACAATTTGACCTAGTCGAAACACAACCAAGTTGAAAGCATTTTAGTCGAAAGCAAGCAGGCCAAAACAAAGCTTCAACCCTTTCGGAACCCCAAGGCTTCAACCCTATACCTTTTGCCTACATCCAATTCATTGCATACCAGTTGTCTGATACCATATGCATTGTTTTCGACTGTGTCGGAGAAGTTAGTGTGGATGCGAAACCTGGTGCCGAAGGAGACGAAACAATGAAAAACTTATTTATTTGTACTTTTAAACTATTTCTTTTGTACCTAACCTGCCTTGTTTGTCTAAATCTGATTGGTTGCCATATTACTTCTTCAAAAGTGCTGCCATTTTCTAGAATTAACAAATTCAAATTATTTACAAAAAGCCCTTTCTCCATTTTAAAATATATAAAACATTTAAGTCCCATACATTAAATAATTTTTATAGCTATCAAAACTCTTAGGAAAAGTCTGGAAAAATTCCAAAAAATCTTTTTATATATGTTTTCTAACATATAAAAATTTCAAAACCAAACAATTAATTATTTACCCGTAAATAATTTATAACCCAAAATACCATTTTCTTTACTAGAAAATTCATATTAACCCCACGAAAATTTAGAAAACTCTAAAAATTGAAACCCATCTTCAAAATATTATTTTTGA
Organism: Allium fistulosum; assembly: GCA_030737815.1. NCBI lineage: Eukaryota > Viridiplantae > Streptophyta > Magnoliopsida > Asparagales > Amaryllidaceae > Allium > Allium fistulosum. The sequence continues at coordinate 260,547,543 of CM060904.1, read as the reverse complement.
TCTTCATAAAAATTCTTAAGGCATTTGGATGTCTTATAATCGGGTTTTCATCTTAAAACATATCATAAATTCATTATGAAAAACCATAATTCATCAACAAGTATATATATTCATTCCATCATTCGAAAACATGGCAAATCATTGCAAAATATTCTGAATTCATCTTAAAACCGAAAACACAATCAAAAATGAGATGTAAACATTATTCACCTTAGCCTTTGTGATCAAAGATATTGAGATATGAATAGATTTGATTTGCTTAAGCTTCTTCCTAGCTTGTCTTCTTTCTTTTTCCCCATTTCCTTATTAATGGTAGCCGGCCTTGAGTCTTCAAAATTTTGAAATGAAATGAATTTGTAAATTATACATGGCTAAGGTTTGGAGGATATAAGAATGGTCTATTTCCCATTTTACCCCTCCACTATTTCAATTGAACTCTTATTTATTGTTAATTGGCACGGCTACACCTTAATTAAAACCAATCTCAATCCCCTAATCAACATATTATTTTATTTAATTTAACTAATTAAATATTCTAAATAATGTTACCAAATATCTGGGGTGTTACATTTTTTATTCAAATATAAAGATATATAAGTCGCATAATATAAATAATGCACAAAAACAATATTAACAAATTTAATTTATTATTCATTTATCTTAATAAATCAATAATACATTGCAATGCAATATTATATCTTTAGCTTCAATATCTACACTGTATTATTTCTACAATTATTTACAACCCTTTCCCTTAATTATTTCCTAATACTGTACATTTAAATCCATGTACTTAAACTGCTTACAACAGCTTACATTAAGTTATTTGAATAATCTCAGTAAACATAGTCCATTTTTCTAGAAATCCTATGTATACATATATCAATTTAATATATGTGTGTGTGTGTATCTTCGTATTAACAAAAATAGTAAAATCATTTTTCTGTCCAACTATAAATATAAATATACCACATACATTAAATTATGTACATAAACAATAATAAAAATGCTGATTCGTAAATCAATTATAATAATTTATCTCAAAAAAATTTCATGTTTTACATTACAAAATTCTATTATAACTTCAAATAATCCAGCATTAAGATTTCTATAATATTTTACAGTACTTTTTTCAATTTTGGCCTTTAATTTACCTTTCATTCAATATATTTAAACTAATTATGTAATTTTAAGTTTATCATATTAAAAATAATTAAAATTTAATTGTTAATTGATCTGATAAATCATTAAACTATGTCAGTTTTGTTGGTACTAGGCCAATTCGCAATGGCGCTAATGGGTATATTTCAAAAAATTCCTTTTTAATCTTTATTAGGCCTATGTAGTCGAAATTCACTTAGAACTTTCCAAAATTCTTGTAATCAAATGTTCATCTTATTATAATTAATTAAAATTAGTTTGATTGATTTTAAATTGTTTATTTTATTATTTTTATTTATCTGGTGGGAGCATCAAATGCGCTCATATGTGAATGTGTAAGTATAACATATAGAATGTGTGCATAGAAAATGTGAACGCTTTAGGTGTTGGGATTTACACCACAATGGTCACATATCCCATACATATATGTCTATGTCGTCGAAAGATTTTTTTCATGTGCATATGTATATAGATGTAAATATACATGTATGAAAGATATAGAAGAATCTACGATTGGCCTTAATTAAAAAGGTAGTCCAAATATCATTAAATTACTTTAAAACTAATTTTATAAACTTTAAAATGTACACACAAACACATTTTTATTCACATACATAAATTTATTTATATGTATACGAAATAAATTAATATTTGAAATGAAACAACACAAAATTATCATTAACTAATCTGCAATTCAAAACCATACTTTCAAAACAAAATAGCTATCCATAAGTCCAAATATTAAATTAAAAAACAAATCAAGGGAAATTTAAAGGTTTCCCTTTTTTTCCTTTTTTAGGGAACAATGCATGAAATTTAAATTTAATTAATTTATATGTAAATAATACTCAAAATATTTCAAAGATTTATAAAATACCCTTCAATCCTTAACTTTGTAATATGTAATGTGGTTCTAAAATTTTACTCAAACATTGTTTTCTAAATTAAAAGGATTAGATGAATTAGGAATATATGAATTCATAACATTAAGATCTAGATTTAAATTACTTGTATACATAATGATCAAACAAAAGAGAATAGAAGAGAATCTATGATTGATATTATTAACATCTCATTGGTAATAGATAAAAGGGAAATCAAATTCAAAACGATGATAAAATAAATGATTCTAAAGTAGAACTTTGGTAATCATACATAACCCGAAAAACATACAAGGGAAAGAAATAGAAGATGTATAAAATTACATGCATGTGGACATGATGACTTATATATAAATAAAAAAATTGCCTTTTAGAAGAGGCCTAGAGAATACACCTTGAATGAAAAAGAATTCCAAGATTCTACAAATCGATCTATAGATCTACAATTTTCTAGAGATAACCAACTTTTTCTCTTTTTGTTCTATTTGATTTTATTTTGAAAATTTTATAACTTTATCCCAATGGAAATTTTGACCTTGAGAAGAGAAGATAAGAATGAGAGAGTCCAAAAATGAAAGAGGGAAAATTTAATTAAAGAAGGAAATAAATATGGTATACAATATATGTCGATTCCTCTCATTTTAATAAAATTTCTTTTCATTTCAAAACAAAAGACCCCTCTTGTTGCTCAATGTAAGGCCAGCAATTACATGGGTTGTTTGGTCTCCAATACATTTCAAAAACTAATTAGTATTATTCCTATTTAAATCCAATTTAAATTCCCTATCGATATCGTATACTGGTACGTTCGCTTAAAACTGTGGCATACACACTTTATTAAATGCTAATGGAAATCAAACAAATCAAATAAAAAAAATTCAACAATTAATATTTCTTAAATATTAATTTATTTAATTTATTTAAAGCCCTTTTTAGCATTTATTCCATTTAAATCAAATTTAAATATTCAACATATATCGTATATCGGTACGCGCATTTATAACTTTTATTTGTGCACTTTACTAAATACCACCGACATTCAAATAAATAAAATAAAATTTGATAATTAATATTTCATAAGTATTAATTAATTTAATTAATTTTCAACTATTAAAAATCAATTAAATCACGTGGTTCATTCAGAATCTTTATTATTTCGATTGTGTGACTTATAGGTGTAAATTCAGTAAGCGATTAATATCGAACAATTTAAATATCGACGTTCACACATCACCTTAGCTGGTAATGTGACATTTTGGCTAAATTTATCGCTTACACATCTTTTGGTAAAATCCAATTTTATTTATTATAAATGTTACCTACTAGTGATAATTGTTTACACCAGTTCTCTTCGTCAAAAATATATCACTTTTGACATAGGAAATTTGGTAATGGTCTAAATTCTAATATCATCCGTATTCAGCTTTATAGTCTAAACACAAGGTCTTTGATTCAATAATAATCATCATTATTAACCGAACTACTCTGACTAGAGGTTTTTACTTTGAGTTGACTTTAGTTGACCGTGATACTAACCCCATATAACCGGGGAGATGAATCCTCTCTTGAATAGTGTTTCACTTCTGACACTTCCACTCGACCTAACTATAGTCGTTTGATGGACGTCATGCCATGATTTAACTATAATCAAAGCAAGGCTATCATATTGAAGATCAACAGTATTCTCAAATCAAGTGAACCGTGTAGATTAGCCACTTCGATGTTTTCTGTTTGACTTTGGTTATACTAACAATAGAAAACTATCAAGTGAGTCATTCCATAGTTATCCAATAATTATCATTAGGTAACCCCTTGGTGCCTCTAGCAACAATGAGTAATACACTACCGAACAATTAGAGAGCGTTATGTACTTTTGTCTCAATGGATGCATTAGTGTTTATTCTCGAAGCATCTTAACAAGTTTTATTTAAAGTGATGTACTTATCACGTTGTGACATAATACTCCCGGTTACAAATACTTCTAACAGCTATCACAAACACGTCATTTATGGACTTTCTAACATACATACTTAAATTAACTAATTAATTATCTATAACGTTTTATAACAAGTATATAATAGAAAGGAAACACCTAACAGGATTGGCTATCGAGTTAGATTTATGTAACAAATTACATAACTGCCCTTCGGGCATTCCCCTAACTCGATCAATCTTCTACTTGCACTCGGGGTTAGCTATGTAATCTATAACAACCCATCTTTTTGACCCTTAGAAGTTGACACTAGTACACCCACGGTATTCACGTGTCGAACATCCAAATGTTGGAAAAACATATTATTGGGTAAAAGAAAAGAAAAAAGATAGAATAGAATCTCATAGCGTAACGAGTAATATAAAATATAACAAATTGCCTTTACAAAAGAAAAATGAACTTTAGCATACATACATAAAATCATAGTAAAACTAACCTATCACCAACCCTAGAGAGTTATACCAATCCGTCCTTACAATTGTTGATAAATGCAATAAGAACATTTGATAGTTTCCGGTAAACTCAACTCCTGTTCTTTCGGCAATAAACAGACAATATATAAGAGCGGGGATCACCCCTAACCGTTTAAATGGATGATTTTACTTATCATTTGTCCTAGAAGAACAGAACGAGTTTATAGGTACAATATAGCATCTTCGAAGATAACTATACCTTATAATTCTCATGTTACCTCTAGATATTTCCAGAGTTAAAAATGGGTACAGATTTGATAGTCGGTTATTTAACTATCAAATAAAAAAATCAAACATAGATTTAATTCCATCTAGGATCTTTTAAGCCTCTATTAAATAAATCTTCTATTAATTAAATCTCTTTAAAATTATTTGAATCAAAATACCTTTATAAAAGATATTTTCACAAGCCCCTTATACTCTTTCCAATATTAAGAAAAACATTCATACTTTTATCTCATCGGTATAAGTATATTACAGACATTATAATTTCAGTTCTAAAAAAATTAATCCTTATACTAATCTCAACGGTTTAAGTATATTTACAAAATTTAAGGAAGATTTCCTCTTTTCCAATTTATACTTAGTTGGGCTAAAACAAATATCATTTAAAACATTTCTTGCTATAAACCAACCACCATCCATCGGTGTTAAGTATGAAAAGAATGTTTCCGTACCACCATAATTAAGAAGGATTGATTGCTAAACAAATCTCATTATTTTATAAATTTTCACTTTTCATAAGCCCATTTCATATTTACAAATACTTTTACAAATATAAAAATTAATTTACAAAACTTCTTTTATAAATCTCTTAAATGAATTATAGAACCCCTTTTCCATTTATAAAACTCTTTTATAAATCTTCCTTTATAACTATTTTATAAAATTCCTTTATAAAATATCATTTACCAAATTTGGATTGAAATATCCTTTAAATAAACCCCTTTATTAAGTAAAATCACTTTTATAAAACAAATTGTCTATTATAAACTCCTTTGTTAAATTAATTAATTATCTTTAAACATCATAATAAATAATTAATTAACTATAGATCATCCTTAATAAATTAATTTATTAACTTAGTCAGTTAATTAACTTAAAACATAATTAAATAACTTAAAATATCATTAATAATACAACAAAATATTTTAAACAATATTAAAAATATTATTAAATAACTTTAAACATCTTTAATAAAATAAATAAATAATTAACTTACTTTAAAATATCATTTATGAACACTTAACCTCAACTTATTATAAAACAGAATTTATTTAAATCCATAAATTCACAAATCCAGGAAGAGGCATGGCGACTATAATGGTACCAAATCAAGTTACCGTTCAATTCAATTTGACTTTTTTAAATCACATAACTAGTATTTATATAAGCAACATATTCTTGAATCAAAAACATAATTAACCATCAATGGTTAACACATCACCTTTTCTCAATATTAATTAATCCTAATATTAATTAACTAGCATATGAATAAGTGTCTAAATAAATATAATAGTAGAACGAAGATTTATTCTACTAAATTGCTGTCATCAAAAATCCATTTAGTCAATTAGAGCAGAATGGTGTTTTATTCTACTTAATAGATGTCCAAAATATTTTATTCAACTTAGTTTAACAAATTGGTGTTTTATTTAGCCAAATAGATATCATTGATAAAGTATAATTAATTTACTACATTGTTCTTTAAAATAATGTAATTAAATTCAACTCCTATTATTAAACCATAAATTTGTACTTTAACAACCTATCAACTATTTATATTATAGCATCATACTCATTAATATGAACCTAAAGCAAAAATCCGCTGGTCAATCAGAATTATAATGACCAGGATATCACATTATTAAAGCGGACCACTTATTTATATACTTTTAAACAAATAAAATTTGAAATGTTTGCCACCAAACCAAGACCCAAGGCCTGCTTACATATACCCAAACTCGAACACTTTCTTCCCTAATCCTCCCTTCCAATTACCAGTGCACACTTTCAAGTTTGTGCACGTACACAAGGAGATACGGAGCTATGCTCCATAAAATCGAATGCCATCTTCGCTAATTAGTTGCTCTTCATAAACCCGACCACCTGAAAATGTCACATCCCATCGTACAACCCTCTAGTCCATCATGACCTGCCCCATCGTCCATCTATAGGAAACCGACACGATTTCGTCTAGGTGACCAGACCTCACAAAATTGCAACCACAGGCTTGTCTCCCTAAGAGAAGCTCATCCCAAACATCCCCAGGACCTATCACCACCTCTAGCTCCGACTAGGCTAAACCTTAGTTTTCGATCACCATCGACGACCATCACCAAATCCTACGGAAACTTAACCAAAAACACTACATTCCCATACGAAACCAATGGAACCGACGACGCCGTCTAATTCTAATTGATTTGAGAGAATATATTTTTTAATGTTAAGGCAGACTTTATAACTTTACTGTAATGGAGCCACCTCAACCACTATACCCAACGGAATCTTGGGTGAACATTTTTATAAAATACTAGGGACTAGACTTGACAACTTCCATGTCAAAAATCGGGGCTAAAAAGGGATTGTTTATGGGTTAATGATTTTTGGAAACAAGATGGAGGAGGTTTTTACTTCTTGTTCCAAAGAACAAAAAAGAAGAAAGAAGGAACCATGTAAGTTTATTTTATAATATGCCTAAACTTCCATTCCAATGCATATATCAAATAAAAGTATGATTCTAAAAAACAATTACTCAAACATGGAAATCAAACAAAAATCACATCCAAACCGTACATAAATTCACACACATTCATTTCATCAAATATTAAACAAGATTTTGAATACCTTACCTTCCACTCATTTGCAAATGCCAAATCCATGCTTGAATTTTGAAAGTTTGATTTTTGAATTTAAAAAGATTAGTTTTTAAAAAAAAGAAAAAAAGGAGAAGGTAGAAAATTGAGTGGAGAAGAAGTATGAAAATTAAGTGAAGGGTGAAGTCAAAAATATGAGATATGAAAAATTGAGAAAAGTGTATATATAAGATAAAGTAAAAAATAAAAATAAAATAAAATAAAGAAGGCAAAAACCCAAAAATAACCTTAAATTCAAGTTTTCAACTTCTCCATCTTATCACAAGCCATCGACATGTCATGCATTAGAAAGTATGGTGGATAATAGAGTGATTATGTACCATTGTTAAATTCCTTAAGGAATCAAATTCATTATCAAATCCATCATTTCATTTTTTCATATTAATTATATTTTTATACTAAATAATCCTTATTATTATTATATTAATTCTTACATTTCAAAATAAATATTTGTTTCCTAAACATAATAATGTTGTTTTAAAAATGTAAACAAAAGTTCAACAAATTTTTAGAACTTTTTGTTTGATATAAAGTTGAAAATCCGAAAACGGGTTTAGGTCACATTTTCTATTTTTCATCAAACTACCTCTTTAAGGAAAAATAATTCAAAAATGAATTTTCTACTATTTATTGATTAATTAAAAGAGGGTTATTAAATTATTAAAACATTAATTGAATATTTAAAATCAAATAAATATTCACAAATCAAAGCAATGAAATTCCGGGTCGTTACATTCTTCCCCTTTAAAAGAATTTCGACTCGAAATTTCATTTCAACAAACAAAGAAGGAAACTGATTAACACAAAAATTAACCAATTTTCATTTATGATTATTTATGGAAACATTTTAATAATCACCACTTAATTATTTTTTAATTTTTATGGTACCTTACTATATCCTAGGGTTATATACCACTATCTAATTTCAAACCCTTTTATTAATTTGAATTTGATTTCCTTGAGTAAACTCTAGATCTAAATACCTGATTTTACTTCAAAACTCTTTTAAAATGATATTATATATTTTAACCATAAGATATATATAGCCCGAGTAACTCCAAAATGATACTAAGGAGTTGGGTACTACCAAACAGTATCATACATTCCCCTACAAAAGGGTAATAGTTAAGAGAACTGCTTACCATCAAAACCCATCTCCTTTCCATTTTAGTTATTTTCGGGCCACTCGAATGAGATAACATAAATATATTTATTCTACTTCAAAATTCCCCTTTGAACTGTTATGTATATATTCCCAAACAAATAGTTCTAACAAAATATCAGTTTCCAACTAGCTTTGGGTTTTGTTTGGATTCAAACTCTTTTCGATTGTAAATATAAAGAGAATAATTAACTAAGTGCTCCACCACATTCACCTTGGCAAACATCTGATTGTCACTTAGAAGATTATTCAGATTATCACAAAACTAATCGAGACATTTTCCCCCGAACTATCCAAAGAAAATATACTTCACTTAAATATTATCTTTCCAAAATATGTATACTTAAAAAGTATTTTTCAAGTAAACCATTACTGTTATTTCCAAAAGTCATTTGAAATAACAATATATATTTCCTATTTTGTAAATCCAGTCATTCTTTGGGATAAATTAAAATCTACTTTATGAAACAAATTTTATAACAAATTGCTATGGTTGCATTTTTCCACTTAGAAACTCGAAAGTGAACACCGATGGTGCTGCAGTCATCATCGCAATTATTTTGCAGCAACAAAGCGAGTTTAGTGCTTTCTATCTCTTTTAAAGTTCTTTAGAAATATTTATATTCATAAATACTTTCAAATAATAATATTATTATTTTTTCCAAAATTTTGAAAACCTTCTTCCAAAAACACCGGGATTTTGGTCCTCGAATTCTCTACTTAAATCCTTTTATTTATAAGCCACACTCTTATAAATCAATTTCATAAACTCAACTTCTTCTATAAAATCATTTCTCAAATATTTATTTCAAAATACTCTAACTTTCTTTTAATAAAGATCTTATTAAAATCCAATTTTAACCCAACATTAACATCGAATGCCTTATAGTCAAATCATGAAACTTACTTCACAAGGTGTCCATTTCAATGTTCCCACAATTTCTTTTTACCCAACCCATGCTTTAATAAGGAAAGTTACAGCCAAATCAACAAACAATAGCCAATGCCAAAATCTAGATGAGCCTGACTAATCAATTCTAAATGATAATAATTGAATATTATCATTCCCTAACAAACCCATCAAAAATAACTATATTAACTTTTGAAAACTATTCCTTTATATAAAAAATAAACTCCTAGGTAAAATTCTTTCATTTACCCAATTTAAAACAATACTGTATCGATTGGCTATGCTTAAGTGTTGAAAGATTCCTATCAATAACGTTAATTAATCATATTGAGCAGAATCCATTAACCACTCAACCGACCAATCATAATAATATAAAACACTTTTATAGCACTAACATATAGACACTCTTATACACACACGCGCGTGCGCTCAAACTCATTCTTGGGTGTTGCTAACCCTATCTCTAATAAGTTTACACTACCAAAGCCAAGATTCTCGCTTAACCTTTAGCTCTGATACCAAATATAATAACCTGTCTTTTCAACCTCTAGAAGTCGACATTAATACATCCACGGTATTCACATGCCGAACATCCAAGTGCCAGAAAAATAGATTATTGGGGTCAAAGAAAAGAAAAAGGATAGAACAGAATCTCACAACATGATGATAATATATAATATAACAAATGGTCTTTACAAATGAAAATTGAACTTTAATATACTTACATAAAATCAGAGTAAAACTAATCTATCATTAGCCCTGGACAGTTATACCAATCTATCCTTACAATTGCTGATAAATGCAACAAGAACAAAAGAGCAGAAGATAAAAGAAAATACGGGAGTAGGTCTTCGATGATCCAGCTTGTCTCCTAAAGCTCCAAAGTGTCTAACTAAATATAGAAAATATGCTTGGGATGCCCCGAGCATTGTAAGAAAAATAACGCCTGGATCAGTTTGGTAAACCAGTGTGAGAAACACAATCAAATGGATCCTTATATCTTATAAAATCATTAAAAATAAAAGGTATCTCGTAAGCCCACGCCGAACATAAACACAGACATGTTTTTATCTTACGATAACCAAAACAATTTATAGGAAATCAGGTGATATCATAATAATTTCTAGGGGTTAAAATTTATTTTGAATATAGCTGGAATGCTTTCATCTCACATTCCAGCATAGTTGGGCATAACTAAATTCATATGTCGCTTATTGGAGATGGATTCCATAAAATGACAAGGCTACTGGGGTACCGCCTTCCACAGTATACCTCTAGAAAATGTACCGAAGTTGAACCTATCGACCCTTGGGGATCATGATCGGCCTACCACTTACTGAATAGTATCGAATATGTCACCAACCCAGTTGCTTTGCACCTTTTCCCAAGAGCCCTCATGCACAACCAAATCCATAAATGTATATATATGCAGAAGAGTGATAACAATACCCTAGTGGGTGCGACCCACATAGCCCTAAAGCATATCCCCTGTTTTAGTCATTCCTGGTTGTTAAGGCTTGAGGCTAAATTTTAACTTTTGATATAGCAATCCCACTTGGAATTCTAACACATCCCTTCAGGCGACAATGCAATGTCAGCATCCATCCATACAATTTGTTCAGGATATAAATAAACCTAAGGAATTACTTCTACTACATCTTTCTTGGAATCACCCTGAAGATTAGCAAGTAACCTTTGCACTTCAAAAAGCTCCATCTTCAATCCCAACATCTTCGAGATGTATTCAAATTGAATGTATGAGTTGGTTCGAAGTTGTTTTCGGATAATTCATACTTATCTAATCCCGGTCTCTTCAAACCAACATTCAATAGTTTTTTTGTAAACTCAACTTCGGTTTTTTCGAAAGTAAATAGACAATACATAAGAGAAGGGATCGCCCCTAACCATTTAAGTAGATGGATTTCCTTATCATTTGTCCTAGGTGAACAAAATGAGTTTATATGTACAGTATAACGTCTTCGAAGATAACTGTACCATATAATTCTCTTGTTTCCTCTAGACATTTCCAAAGTTTAAAATCCAGATTTGATAGTTAGTTATTTAACTATCAAATGAATAGATAATTAGACATAGATTTAATTCCATGTGGGATCCACAAAGCCTCTATTAAATAAATATTCTATTAATTAAATCTCCTTAAAAATATTTAAATCAAAATACTTTCACAAAAAATATTTCCACAAACCCCTTATACTCTTTCCAATACGAGGAAAAACATTCATATGCTTATCTCACCGGTATAAGTATATTATAGATATTATACTTTCAATTATTAAAACCGTTGATTCATATACTTATCTCAATGGTATAGGTATATTTACAAAATTAAAGGAACATTTCCTCTTTTTCAAATTTATATTTAAATGGGCCATAACAAATATCATTTAAAACATTACTTACTATAAAGCAACCAACGTCCTTCAGTGTTAAGTATGAAAAGAATGTTTCCATACCATCATAATTAAGCACTATTAATTGTCAAAAAAATCTCATAATTTTATAAAAACTCTGTTTCTATAATCCCATTTCATATCTACAAATACACTTATAAATCTCCAAATTAATTTACAAAAATTCTTTTATAAATCTCTAAAATGATTTATAAACCCTTTTCCATTTATAAAAGTCTTTTATAAATCTTCCTTTATAACTCTTTTACAAAAATCCTTGATAAAATATCATTTACCAAATGTCATTTGAAATCTCCTTTAAATAAATCCCTTTTATTACGTACAATTCCTTTTATAAAACAAATTGTGTTAGACCAAAAAATGGTATCACATCTCAGATGTCAAGTATAGTAAGATATCCCTTGATTTGAATATTTGCGAAGACATGATGACACATTGGTTAATCTTGTTTACTTGATTACTACATGCGCAAAGACATGATCATGAATAAAATGATCATATCGACACGATTAATGCCTATATAAGGACACTATATCGACATGATTAATGCATCAAGGTCTAGCTTACTACTTGGGATTAATATTATGATAGAAACACTAATGAGTGGAAGAAAATTGGCCCTTGAGATAAAGTTCATTTTGTCACGATTGTTCTATATGCTCGAAGTCCTCTAAGGCCATCGTCTTATATATGAGTTCATATTGGCTATTAGATAAGATAATCCAATAGGCCTATGATATGGCGTATGTTTACTGGGAGAAGAATACAAGGCAATGAGATATAGTAAAGTCCATTATGCATATCAATGGACTATTCATCTCATCCTTGTGTTCTAAGTCCATATTTCGTGGTCCGTAGTTCATATAAATATGCATATATAAGTCCATCACGGTCCAAGGTATCTTGACTATGTTCATGTTGAGTTAGTCGTGATAAGTTCATAATATGCAAGTCCAAATCAGTAATGTCCAACAAGGTTATAATCGAAGTCAATATGAAAGGTCAAGTCCATGTTCATTCAATTCGAATATGATTACAATCAAATATATTTATCCCCAATTTGATTTTAGGATTACAAGGCTTTGATTTGAGGAGAGAGCAGAGGCTGGCATCCTCTTTCACTTTGCATCTCACGTCTTCGGTAGAGTGAACTTCGACAGCATTTGACTTCGACAATATCACCCGAACTTTTTTTTCTTCAAGGAGGCGGCATTGCCTTATTCCTATGTCTTCAACGTTGTTTATTGTCTTTACTAATGTAAGATTGGCTCATCATGGGAATGTAGACTGTGTCCCCACCTTTATTCAATGTAAGGTCATCGACATTGCTTTGCTTTAAAATGCAATGCCCTAGGAATGGCAGAGCAATGTGTCAATGAGCCTTCTTTTGTTTTTGGTGAGCAAATATAGGCCCTTGTTGATAGTAGTATGCCATCGATGAGCTGCATAAATGCGATGTGGTTATCGATGATGAGTGATGTGACTTTGTTCGACTGAATACTTTCGAAGAGCTTGTAGAGTGGGATGCCGCCGTGGTTTTAGCAGTCCTAGTGTGCTAACGAGATGCCTCTTTGATGCCAATTTATCTTTGATTTTCAACACCTTCGAAGTCATTTGAATAGTGGTGTGATATGTTACCGAAGGAGGGCCATGTCAAACTGGTGAAGCACACAATCAAAGACGCACGTTTCCAGCTTCGAAGGGATAAGTTGTTGACGAAGTGATGAAGTGCGAAGAGATATCCTCGAAGAGATATTTTGTTGACGAGGAGTGGTGTTATTCTTGAATATAAAACTCGGTGGCTTCAATCCTTTTATGATGTCGTTGTTTATCATGTCAATCCCGATATTGGAATTATGTGGATAACATTGACCCCTTCTAGTATAAGAGAAGCATTTTTACTCTTTAGGGTAAAATCAAGAATTCTTTTGTATTCTTCAATCTTCAACAAGACCCCTGGCTAACTTCATTTTTCTATAAAACATGAAGCAAATGACATTTTTCATTAATAATTGTCCTTCTAGATTTGACTGGAATTTTGAATTAGCATCTACTACCCAAATTGTTTATGCGAATTTAAGCTTACAACGTTGTCATAAGAGTTAATAAAAATAAACCTTTAAGCATATGCTTGAGAAATTATTTGATCAAATTATGATTGTAAACATAAGAAATCTTTCCATCAATAAGAGGCCAAAACTTGAAAATCAATATTCGAAAATCTAAATCGAAAATCAATATCTTAGATATGATAGCAGAGGACCCTAAATCCAATTCTTAGAAATAATAATGGAAGTCCATAAGTCCAAGTCTGATGATGATGGTAGAAGTCCATAGGTCCTTGTTTGATAATATAACAAGACTGGAAATCTTTATTTGTTAATAATAATAGAAGGCAAGAAATCCATATGATTATAATAGAAGACCGGAAATTCATATCTGTTGATAATAATAGAAGACTAGCTGTTTTCATCTGGCGATAATATCAGTAGTTTTGCAGTCCATTTTTGGAAGTAACAAATAAAAAGACCAAAAATCCATATTTGAAAATAATAGAAGAAGACCGGACATCCTTTTCTGGCAATAATAGGAGAAGACCAGACATCCTTATTTGAGAATAATAGGAGAAGACTAGAAACCCGCATCTGGTAATAATAGAAGAAGACCAAAAATTCATATCTGGCTATAATAGAAGAAGACCAGAAATGCATATCTGGTAATAATAGAAGAAGACCAGAAATCCATTTCTAGCAATAATAGAAGAAGACAAATCCATATCTGGCAATAATAGAAGAAAACCAAAAATCTATATCTGATAATAATAGAAGAAGACCAAAAATCCATATCTGGTAATAATAAAAGAAGACCAGAAATCCATTTCTAGTAATAATAGATGTTTGCACCAAAATTGGTCACAAACACCCGGTAGTCGTTGAAAGCACCAGTACGCAATCAGAATTCACAGATAACAAATATTTAGAGAAATAAAAATGAAGAACACTCAGAAAATTGAAAAGAACAGCAGTAAACAACACAGATTTTAAAATGGTTCGGCGATCTTGCTTACGTCCACTCTGAAGCTTATGATTTTATTGATTCACTTGATAACTTCAATCTATTATAGCAGATTACAATTGATGATAGCTCTGAAATTCGAATACAACAGTGATCATAAGATGTAGAATTGAATCCGGTAGAGTCTGGACGTTGAATCGCCAAAAAGATCCCTTTTCTGTAGGCTTCAGGGGGCTATTTATAGGCGTAGGAGGCTGAGATCGAGCTCAAACTTCAGGAGACTTCTTCTGGCACGTGAGTGGGCCCACGCGACCGGTCCCACCAAGTTTCGACTCGATCTGTGATCGATACGAATTGATTTCGTATCCATCAAGATTAGTCCAATCGAGCTGAAACTTGGCAGGAACATTCTTTACCTTCTGTGCAAGCTTCTGTGAAAATTTCGTAGCATTTGGACCAGATATTTGTGTGATATGATCGATACGAGGTTAAAGTTCCGTGTGTGCTGCCCTGTTCGAATCCATGGTTTCGTATCGATGGCTTTCGCATCGATCGGAAGCGCGTGCGCGCGGTGACGTGGAGCGAGTTGCCTGGGTCGATCCGATTTTAGTGGTGCATTGACCGATTCGTATCAACAAACTTCGCCTCGTTTGTATCGAGTACTATTATCCAGTTTGAATCAATCAACTTCGTGCATCTCGTATCAGCTTTCAACGTCTAGTTCGAATCGAGATAGGCGGCTTAGCTCGTATCGATGGTGATGTCTCCATTCAATGGATACGATTGTGATGGATATGAACTGAAGTTGCCCGATGGATTCAAATGAACGCCTCGTTCATCGATTCGAACTAATCATTGGCCAACCGATACGAAGTTCATGGATACGAAGGCCTGGCCATTCTGGTCGATACGAAACCAATGGATACGAACCAAGGTGTGGTGATGGATACGAACGGATGGATTCGAACTGTGCACACGGATCGTTACGAAGTCGATGGGTTCGAAGAGTGGTTCTCCGATGGATTCAAACATCACATCTTCCCTAACTCATATCGATCATATCTCATTCATACGAACTCCGATTGACCTGAAATTTGGAAAGCTGGTTCCCATGACTTTGCTCGCCGTGTTCTATCAATTGTGGCCTAATCCGGGCTCGGACAAAATTCATCGATATCCATGGTGAAACAGTGTATAACGAACTCTTACGACGAACTGTCTTTAGTTTTCCAGTCAACTTTTTGGTGTCACGGCCTTGCTAAAAGGCGGGATAACATTTGCCCCCCAAAACGTGCCTTGCGACAGGAAGGTGTATATCCTATCATCGACCTATAAAGAACTTGATAGTCTTTTCTGACCACGAATGACGATCGTTCGCGACCGTATGTCATTTGAGGTAATATTGGACCGTTCGAGGTCAGATGCCGTTCGTGGCAAATAACGAAATGGGACCGTTCGCGGTCGGATACCGTTTGCGGCAAATAAAGAAATGGGACCGTTCGAGGTCGGATGCCGTTCGCGGCAAATAAAGAAATGGTACCGTTCGAGGTCGGATGCCGTTCGCGGCAAATAAAGAAATGGGACAGTTCGCGGTCGGATACCGTTTGCGGCAAATAAAGAAATGGGACCGTTCGAGGTCGGATGCCGTTCGTGGCAAATAAAGAAATGGGATCGTTCGAGGTCGGATGCCGTTCGCGGCAAATAAAGAAATGGGACCGTTCGCGGTCGGATGTCGTTCTAGACGAGTCGTCACCGTTCGCGATCGAGTGTCGTTCTAGACGAATTATGACCGTTCGCGGTCGGGTGACATGGAAAGAAGAATATGATCGTTCGCGATCGTGCGCCGTACGAGGCAAAAATGTGATCGTTCGCGATTGAATGTTATACTAGATGAAGTGTGACCGTTCGCGATCGGGTGAATTTCTAAATCAGCGATCGTGGCGGTTCGTCGCCATATAAGGTGTGCTTGTGGACCGTTCGCGATCCAAAGCATACGCCAGTAGCTTCTTCTTCAGAATTGCAAATATCAAATTAACGTTCACATGAATTTCATAATAGAAATGTCCAAACAAACTAAGTCCAAACGTTCGAATCAAAACAAAACAATAGCAAAGCAAGGATGTCAAAGTGTAAATTCTCATTACGATATGGTCAATGGTCATTCAGAGCATGTCTGTGGATCGTTCGCGATCTCCCACACGTGTAAATGATTTAATCGTGTTAGTGAGAAGTTTACGACTTGTTCATCGTTATTTCAATCAATTGATAACCATACGGTGCCCCGGCTCGGGGTCACCCCTAGCTGATGTAGACGGTGGTCGCTCTGGTTCCACCATTAGAGCTCACCTCCTCACATACTGAAGTAGCCTACCGTTCCTGATATGCCCTTCTACCTCATCCTTCAGGTGTCTATAGTCATTTGTGCTATGTTCATTCAGCTCGTGGAATAAGCAATATTTTTCTGATTTTCTTTCGTCGGTAGTCAGATCCCGTCGCATTGGTCTACGATAGGCAACTCGCTCTCAGGTGTCTTGGTAGATTCGCTCCAAACCCTCGTTCAGTTCTGAATAGATGGTAAATCGTGGCTCCCTCCGTTGCTGTTTTAACTTGTCATCATTTTCTTCAGCCTTTCGCTTCCCTTTACCAGTCTCGGCACCTTTTCCAGGTGAATTACCGGCTCTAACTGTGTAAACATCGATTTCTTCTTCTCTCTCCGTACGAGCAACCTCTAATCGCAAAAACTTTTCGGCTTCATGATAAAACTCTCCCAGGTCCGCAGGTGGATCCTTAGTTAGTGAATTCTTGAACTCCGTGCCATCAGATATTCCAGATACAGCTGCCATCATGACCATAGATGGATCTGGTCGATCCACTGATGTTGCTGCCGCATTATATCGCGTCAGAAAACTCCTCAAAGGTTCCACGGACTTCTGTTTTAGAGTCGCCAAGCTCATCACGTTCTTAGGTCTCGAAATATGAACCCTGAATTGTCTCATAAACCTTTCTGTCAAATCTATCCAAGTCCCGATGGAGCCACTCTCCAGTTGTCTGAACCATAGCACTGCAATGTCCGTCAAATATAATGGAAAGCACCGGGCCATGACTTCTTGCGATGCCCCCAGCATTTCCATGTGCCTCATATACTTCATTAGATGGACCGCTGGATCCGTCCGCCCATCATACATTTCCACCGATTGTAACTTGAAGTCTATTGGATTCCTGGCCTGCCTGATCGTAGGAGTAAAGGGACGCATATGTACATCCTCCAGATCTCTATTGACTAGTCTGCCTCTCATTGCCCATCTGACCATCTCTGTCAACCTGTCGTTGTCTTCAGGCTGCGATCTTTGAGTGTTACCTTCGTTCTGCCCCACTAGCTGTGCGTTCATCCCTCTATTACCACTAGGTTGCCCGGATGTCCCTGAATCTATTCCTGGGATTGGATCAACATGCTCTGAGTGTGTGCCCCCCAGCTCCGGCGCTGCGCCAGATGGTCCTGCTCCGTTCTAGATTCAGGTTGTTCCTTGATTTTGCGCCCCAAGTTGTCCAATCTGTTGAAGCAAATTCTGGATCATTTCCTCCTGTCTCTTCATCATAGTCTCCATCTCATCCCTGGTGATGAAGATCGATGCTTGGTTTGCACCTGAGGAAGCCTCTTGACTCCCTTCATGCTGACTTTGCTCTGGTCTCTGCCTTCTACTTGTTTGTCTTGTCATGATTCTTCGGATCTAAATCTCTTAGTCTTCTGATTCAACTTTCAAATGATAGAACTCCTGAATTAGCGTTCTCAGTGAAGCACCAAAATGTTTGCACCAAAATTGGTCACAAACACCCGGTAGTCGTTGAAAGCACCTGTACGCAATCACAATTCACAAATAACAAATATTTAGAGAAATAAAAATGAAGAACACTCAGAAAATTGAAAAGAATAGAAGTAAACAACACAGATTTTATAGTGATTCGGCGATCTTGCCTACGTCCACTCTGAAGCTTATGATTTTATTGATTCACTTGATAACTTCAATCTGTTACAGCAGATTACAATTGATGATAGCTCTGAAATTCGAATACAATAGTGATCATAAGATGTAGAATTGAATCCGGCAGAGTCTGGACGTTGAATCGCCAAAAAGATCCCTTTTATGTAGGCTTCAGGGGGCTATTTATAGGCGTAGGAGGCTGAGATCGAGCTCAAACTTTGGGAGATTTCTTCTGGCACGTGAGTGGGCCCACGCGACCGGTCCCACCAAGTTTCGACTCGATCTGTGATTGATACGAATTGATTTCGTATCCATCAATAATTAGTCCAATCGAGCTGAAACTTGGCAGGAACATTCTTTACCTTGTGTGCAAGCTTCTGTGAAAATTTCGTAGCATTTGGACCAGATATTTGTGAGATATGATCGATACGAGGTTAAAGTTCTGTGTGCGCTGCCCTGTTCGAATCCATGGTTTCGTATCGATGGCTTTCGCATCGATCGGAAGCGCGTGCGCACGGTGACGTGGAGCGAGTTGCCTGGGTCGATCCGATTTTAGTGGCGCATTGACCGATACGTATCCACAAACTTCGCCTCGTTTGTATCGAGTACTGTTATCCAGTTTGAATCAATCAACTTCGTGCATCTCGTATCAGCTTTCAACGTCTAGTTCGAATCGAGATAGGCGGCTTAGCTCGTATCGATGGTGATGTCTCCATTCAATGGATACGATTGTGATGGATATGAACTGAAGTTGCCTGATGGATTCAAATGAACGCCTCGTTCATCGATTCGAACTAATCATTGGCCAACCGATATGAAGTTCATAGATACGAAGGCCTGGCCATTCCGGTCGATACGAAACCAATGGATACAAACCAAGGTGTGGTGATGGATACGAACAGATGGATTCGAACCGTGCACATGGATCGTTACGAAGTCAATGGGTTTGAACAGTGGTTCTCCGATGGATTCGAACATCACATCTTCCCTAACTCATAGCGATCATATCTCATTCATACGAGGTTAAAGTTCCGTGTGCGCTGCCCTGTTCGAATCCATGGTTTCGTATCGATGGCTTTCGCATCGATCGGAAGCGCGTGCGCGCGGTGACGTGGAGCGAGTTGCCTGGGTCGATCCGATTTTAGTGGTGCATTGACCGATTCGTATCCACAAACTTCGCCTCGTTTGTATCGAGTATTGTTATCCAGTTTGAATCAATCAGCTTCGTGCATCTCGTATCAGCTTTCAACGTCTAGTTCGAATCGAGATAGGCGGCTTAGCTCGTATCGATGGTGATGTCTCCATTCAATAGATACGATTGTGATGGATATGAACTGAAGTTGCCTGATGGATTCAAATGAACGCCTCGTTCATCGATTCGAACTAATCATTGGCCAACCGATATGAAGTTCATAGATATGAAGGCCTGGCCATTCCGGTCGATACGAAACCAATGGATACAAACCAAGGTGTGGTGATGGATACGAACGGATGGATTCGAACCGTGCACACGGATCGTTACGAAGTCAATGGGTTCGAACAGTGGTTCTCCGATGGATTCGAACACCACATCTTCCCTAACTCATATCGATCATATCTCATTCATACGAACTCCGATTGACCTGAAATTTGGAACGCTGGTTCCCATGACTTTGCTCGCCGTGTTCTATCAATTGTGGACTAATCCGGGCTCGGAAAAAATTCATCGATATCCATGGTGAAACAGTGTATAACGAACTCTTACGACGAACTGTCTTTAGTTTTCCAGTCAACTTTTTGGTGTCACGGCCTTGCTAAAAGGCGGGATAACATTTGCCCCCCAAAACGTGCCTTGCGACAGGAAGGTGTGTTTAGTATTTCCATAAGCTGGATGTTCATATCCTATCATCGACTTGTAAAGAACTTGATAGTCTTTCCTGACCACGAATGACGATCGTTCGCGACCGTATGTCATTTGAGGTAATATTGGACCGTTCGAGGTCAGATGCCGTTCGCGGCAAATAACGAAATGGGTCCGTTCGCGGTCGGATACCGTTTGCGGCAAATAAAGAAATGGGACCGTTCGAGGTCGGATGCCGTTCGCGGCAAGTAAAGAAATGGGACCGTTCGAGGTCGGATGCCGTTCGCGGCAAATAAAGAAATGGGACCGTTCACGATCGGATACCGTTTGCGGCAAATAAAGAAATGGGACCGTTCGAGGTCGGATGTCGTTCGCGGCAAATAAAGAAATGGGACCGTTCGAGGTCGGATGCCGTTCGCGGCAAATAAAGAAATGGGACCGTTCACGATCGGATGTCGTTCTAGACGAGTCGTGACCGTTCGCGATCGGGTGTCGTTCTAGATGAATTATGACCGTTCGCGGTCGGGTGACATGGAAAGAAGAATGTGATCGTTCGCGATCGTGCGCCGTACGAGGCAAAAATGTAATCGTTCGCGATCGAATGTTATACTAGATGAAGTGTGACCGTTCGCGGTCGGGTGAATTTCTGAATCAGCGATCGTGGCGGTTCGTCGCCAATTAAGGTGTGCTTGTGGACCGTTTGCGATCCAAAGCATACGCGAGTAGCTTCTTCTTCAGAATTGCAAATATCAAATTAACGTTCACATGAATTTCATAATAGAAATGTCCAAACAAACTAAGTCCAAACGTTCGAATCAAAACAAAACAATTGCAAAGCAATGATGTCAAAGTGTAAATTCTCATTACGATATGGTCAATGGTCATTCAGAGCATGTCTATGGATCGTTCGCAATCTCCCACACGTGTAAATGATTTAACCGTGTTAGTGAGAAGTTTACGACTTGTTCATCATTATTTCAATCAATTGGTAACCATACGGTGCCCCGGCTCGGAGTCACCCCTAGCTGATGTAGACGGTGGTCGCTCTGGTTCCACCGTTGGAGCTCGCCTCCTCACATACTGAAGTAACCTACCGTTCCTGATATGCCCTTCTACCTCATCCTTCAGGTGTCTACAGTCATTTGTGCTATGTCCATTCAGCTCGTGGAATAAGCAATATTTGTCTGATTTTCTTTCGTCGGTAGTTGGATCCCGTCGCATTGGTCTACGATAGGCAACTCGCTCTCGGGTGTCTTGGTAGATTCGCTCCAAACCCTCGTTCAGTTCTGAATAGGTGGTAAATCATGGCTCCCTCCATTGCCGTTTTAACTTGTCATCATTTTCTTCAGCCTTTCGCTTCCCTTTACCAGTCTCGGCACCTTTTCCAGGTGAATTACCGCCTCTAACTATGTAAACATCGATTTCTTCTTCTCTCTCCATACGAGCAACCTCTAATCGCAAAAAAATTTCGGCTTCATGATAAAACTCTCCCAGGTCCGCAGGTGGATCCTTAGTTAGTGAATTCTTGAACTCCGTGCCATCAGATATTCCAGATACAGCTGCCATCATGACCATAGATGGATCTGGTCGATCCACTGATGTTGCTGCCGCATTATATCGCGTCAGAAAACTCCTCAAAGATTCCACGGCCTTCTGTTTTAGATTCGCCAAGCTCATCACGTTCTTAGGTCTCGAAATATGAACCCTGAATTGTCTCATAAACCTTTCTGTCAAATCTGTCCAAGTCCCGATGGAGCCACTCTCCAGTTGTATGAACCATAGCGCTGCAATGTCCGTCAAATATAATGGAAAGCACCGGGCCATGACTTCCTGCGATGCCCCCAGCATTTCCATGTGCCTCATATATTTCATTAGATGGACCGCTGGATCCGTCCGCCCATCATACATTTCCACCGATTGTAACTTGAAGTCTATTGGATTCCTGGCCTGCCTGGTCGTAGGAGTAAAGGGACTCCTATGTACATCCTCTAGATCTCTATTGACTAGTCTGCCTATCATGGCCCATCTGACCATCTCTGTCAACATGTCGTTGTCGTCAGTCTGCGATCTTTGAGTGTTACCTTCGTTCTGCCCCCTGGCTGTGCGTTCATCCCTCTATTACCACTAGGTTTCCCGGATGTCCCTGAATCTCTTCCTGGGATTGGATCAACATGCTCTGAGTGTGTGCCCCCCAGCTCCGGCGCTGCGCCAGATGGTCCTGCTCCGTTTTAGATTCTGGTTGTTCCTTGATTTTGCGCCCCAAGTTGTCCAATCTGTTGAAGCAAATTCTAGATCATTTCCTTCTGTCTCTTCATCATAGTCTCCATCTCATCCCTGGTGATGAAGATTGATGCTTGGTTTGCACCTGAGGAAGCCTCTTGACTCCCTTCATGCTGACTTTGCTCTGGTCTCTACCTTCTACTTGTTTGTCTTGTCATGATTCTTCGGATCTAAATATCTTAGTCTTCTGATTCAACTTTCAAATGATAGAACTCCTGAATTAGCGTTCTCAGTGAAGCACCAAAATGTTTGCACCAAAATTGGTCACAAACACCCGGTAGTCATTGAAAGCACCAGTACGCAATCACAATTCACAAATAACAAATATTTAGAGAAATAAAAATGAAGAACACTCAGAAAATTGAAAAGAATAGCAGTAAACAACACAGATTTTATAGTGGTTCGGCGATCTTGCCTACTGTTTGTACCAAAAATGGGCACAACACTCTTCGGAAGTTTTTGAAGAGATAAAAGTGAAGAATGAAATTTAAAACTGTGGATTATCTAACAAAAACTCCAAATAACAGAAAGTAAATTGCAAAGACAAGCGATTTAGAGTGGTTCGGCGTTTTGCCTACGTCCACTATGAAGTTTGATGATTTTATTGCTCGATTACTTGAAGATTACAGTAGTTAATAATGTAATACAACTGAATTCAAATGCTAAGTGTCAATCTAAAGCAGCGGCGGTGTTCTGGAGTAGATCTGGCAGAATCTGGGCGCTCTTTAGTACTTAGAATTCTTCGACCCCTTTTCTGAATGACCAGGGGCTCTATTTATAGGTGTAGGAGGCTGATATTTCGCCTAAAATGAGGGGAGACCAGTTCTGGTACGTCAGGGGGCCCACATGGCCGAAGTCTGGAGATCCGGGCCCACTTTGGGATCGATTCGACCCTTGGTTCGAATCGATCAAGAAATCGTCCAATCGAGCTGAAATTTGGTGTGAACATTCTTCATCATGTGTTTAAGCTTCTGTGAAAATTTCATGGCATTTGGACTTGTAGAACTCGAGTTATGATCGATTCAAAATCACGTTTCTTGTTGACCAGCCTAGTTCGAATCGACCTTAGTTCGAATCGATTCGTTCGAATCGATCTCCCTGCGCACGAAGGCAATGGTGTGGCGCGCATGCTTCGGGTCATCCCTCTTTTATCTCCGAGTTCTACCAAGTCGTACCTGGGTTTCTAGCTGCGTAGACCATGTGGATTCTAGACTATCGATTCGAAGACGTGCTTTCCTCGAATCGATTGAATTGCGTTCCATCGTATCGATTGTGGATGGTCATGACTGATCGATACGAAGCGTCTTCTGTCTTTGGGATTCGAAGACAATAGTGGCATGGAATCGAAGCAGAGGTACATCTCCTGGATTCGAAGCTCCTTCTCTTTATGGATTCGAGGTGTAGGAAGTTCCAATGGATTCGAACTTGGGGTACGTTCGAATCGACTCGAAGCACAGCAACTACGATCGATTCGAACCAATACTATCTCGATGTTTTTGAACCAATGCTTGGTCCTGATGGATTCGAACGAGGGCCTCTGTGTTGATGGAGTCGAAGCAAGGAAACGACTCTGTGGATTCGATGCAATGCTAAGGGGGATGGATCCGACCCTAGGTCCTTCTTCTTTCTAACTGCGATAACTTGGGCATACGAACTCGGATTGCTCCGTAACTTGGAACGTTGGCTTACACGGCTTTGCTTGACGTGCCTTATCAATTGTAGCACGATCCGGACTTGAACAAATTTCATCGATATTCGTAGCGATCCTTACGCGTAACCGACTTCCGAGACGACCTGTCACCGGTATCTAGTCAAGTCCTTGGTGTCACGGCCTTGCCAAAAGGCGGGATAACATTTGCCCCCCAAAGTACGTCTTGTGTAAACATGACGTGCTTTGAAAAGCTGCAGTCTCTCATTGGATTGCTACAACATGCTTTATCGAAAGTTGCATTCTGTATTGCAGTAATCGACTGTCGTATAATCGTGACTGGCTATTGGGCTTGTGAGTCATGACAAGATGAACATTTGATTCCTGTTGATGATAAAGACCAAAACATTAGTCAAAAATACGTGCATACGTGTATCATCTTGACCTTAGTTAACGTTGCGTGATCGCAAGTTGTTATCAGTTCGGTTTGCTATCGAAATCTGCATCGGTCCTCTCCTGAACCGATTTGAGATTTGAGTTAAAACATTGCTTTTATGATTGTCTATGATCATCCTCTCGTATCGATCCTCTCCTGAATCGGTATAAAGAGTAGACAAGCAATTTTTCACATTGGAACGGTTCGTCCATTTGACCGGTGGTATTTGATGGATGCGAAGCTATGTTTTTTGATCCGCTTCGAGTTGAGGGTTTCGAAGTGGGTACTTCGAATCGATGGTTCTCCGAATCGATACTGCGTGGATTTGAATTTCTCTGAGTTGGTGGAGTCGAAGCCACGAGTGCTCGAATCGATGTTGCTTCGTTTCGATGCTGCTGAAATGGATTCGATGTTGTAAAGGATTCAAAACCGGATGGATTCGAACTAAGGGATGGATGCGTAGCAGTTGAACGACTCCGTATCGTGAGTGATTCGAAGTAGCGGTTTACAATGGATTCAAACTCGCTGCGACGAATCGATCAGTTTCGATTTTCTTACCTGTAGAAGCCGGTCAAGCGTACCGGGAGGCGAATCGTCCTACTTCCCCTATATATACCGGGGTCCTGTTCATTTTTAACTTTTCACCATTGCTTCAGTTTCTCTGCGTCTTCGAATCGATCTAGCACTCGCGTGAATCGAAGCCATCTGCCCTTCTTTGAATCGCAACAATCCTTTCTAGTTTCATCTCGTATTTAGGTAGGCGATCCGACTAAATACTTTTAAGCTTCGGGCTTTGATGTAATTCCCTTTGCTTACGTTTGTATTGATCTGGATGGAATCGAGTCCAGGGATGAAAAAAGAAACGACTTCCTCGCATCGATCTTGGATGGTGGTTTTCGAATCGATCTTAGATAACCAAATTTTTTGTGGCGTTCGCATCGATCTGTGGAGGTATGTTGATCGAATCGATCGTTGGTGATGAATCGATCGTATCGATTCGAAGCGACTGATACGAGGAGTTGTGGTATACTTACCTACGATCGATTCAAAGATTATACTACCATGATCGATACGAAGCTTCGTCCATTCGACACACGATTTTTCCAGAGATCGATTCGAAGGATAAACCACCTCAGCCTGAACTGCATCGATTCGGATTGTATCGGTTCGAATCGCCTTGACTTGAGTTCGTATCGATTCGAACCTGTACCGATTCGAAGGCCCACCTTTAAGATCGATTCGAAGCTGTATGGACTCGAAACTTGATCTTTACAAACGAGCTTCCATGGATACGAGAACTTCACATGATTATTGGCACGACTCCGACGAGCTTCATCTTTGCATATTCGGACTAAATTTTTGTTGTGCATATTTGACTGCCCCTCAAAGCTCGTCGATGGAACTGTAACTTTGAAAAAATTAACCTGAACTAATCAATCATGGATTCTGAATAACATGTTTTAATACGGTCAGCAATGACGGTCGCTCTAATTAGCTTCATAATTTCTGAAGCTTGCATCTTGTTCTCAGTTTTGTTAAATCTGTTAAGTAACGCACAGCACTTGCACTGCACGACACGTTCATACACACTACACCGGGGCATGCACGGGCTGTTTATGAACTTAACGTTGCTTTCTGATGAGTTAGCTAATTATGGAATCTTCGAGCTCCCAACAACAAGAGGTACAGAGCTCGACTCCTCCGGTGCTTGAGATTCCTGACATTCCTGCCGATGTAATCGATCCGGCTCCAGATGAATTGCCAGAGGCTATATTTATTGAGGACCCTGTTGATTCGGTTCAGTCTAACATCTCTGAATCCTTATTGGGACAAATATGCTTAAAGCATAACATATCTCTAGGTGACGTATTATTGCCCAGCGCCACTGATAGACCGCACAACCCGCCTGAAGGATATACAGCATTCTACCGTCATGCTTGTGCGGCCGGAACTCTTCCTCCTTTCAATCAATATATCAGAGGGATGCTGTCATATTTAGGAATCGCTCCTTCACAACTTCATCCCAACGGGCATGCGTTGCTGAACAGTGCCTTCGTAATCTTTATGGACTGTCTCTTTCGCCCGCCGAGGCCCTCCGAGATCAGACACATATTTAACTTCAAGAGTAGGGGTGATAGCCCGTCCTTTACATTTTTGGAGGCAGTCAGGAATTGCCAAGTTGTAGTTGGAGCTTGGACTCGACTAAGCTATTTCAAGAACGAGTGGTTCTATGTTCGGTGCCCTCCGGGTTTCGCTAGGCGATGGTTGTCTAGACGTAAGCGCCTTAACCTGTTTCCTTGACCAATAGCTCTTCGGTGTTAAAATTGACATCTCATTCCTTTTACAGCTATTATCTCTAGGCCCGACGGAGGGCGTTTCAAGGGTACCGTCCGAAGTCTTCAAGAAGTTCCAAGCGAGCTGAGGCATATTGACTCGGTGCTGAACGATTACAACTTAAGAGTTCTTGGTTTGATCGACATCAATCAAAGCATAGTCGTTGAGGGATTTTCAAAGTTCGCCTCCAAGAAGGAAAATAAGAAGAAACCCAAGAAGAGAAAAGCGAAGAAGTCATTCGGAATCAAAATAATCGAGGCGAGTGACGAAGAAAGAACCCATACGGATTCAGAGCCGATGGCTGACCTTTCGGGAAACTTGGAGGAATCGGGAGAAAAACGGAAAGGCAAGGCCGCCGTTTCCAAAAAACTTAAGTCAAAGGGGGGAAAATCTGTAGATGTGTTTCTTCCCGCTCCCGGAGTTACGATTTCTGAGGCCGCCCCTTCTCATTCGAGAGATTCTCTCAAAGGGCTTGACGACATTCCTATCCCAGATTATATATCGATTTCTCATAATCCTGGGTTGGAGGAATTGCAAGATGTCCTAAACATGAACGAGCCCTTTCCTTTAAGTGCGGTCAACACTTCCGGTCGGTTTGGGGGTTTACACATTTACACACACTTCCACGGCACTTCATGACTTCTGCATAGTAAACATTGCTTTATGGGATTTTAATCCGTAATCCTTTCTTATCGCAGGTGAGATGTCAGGACGTGGCTCCACTCTAGATAGGTTTTGGAATGTGCGCCAATCTTCTCCATTTTATGATTCCCGTAGGAGAGAGACAAATAGGGATCATGGGCGAGGCTATTCGAGTCAAGAACGTTATGATAGAGACAGAGATTACTCGCGTAACCGTTCTGGCTATGATTACTCTGACAGAGACCGGGGATACCAGTACCGACCCCGATCTCGTTCTCTTCCGCCTCCCAGGGCTCCAGTAGACCTCCCAGGGCCATCTCATTAGCAGCAGTTGCCTTCTCAATCTTCTCGGCCTGATGCTCAACGGCCAAGAATGGAACCGACGGCAGCCGCTATAATTGAACAAGCTCCGGCTGAGTTGACAAGCGAAGGAGCTGCTAAGCTTGCCCAAATGAAAAATGACTATCCGGAAATATGCATGGATGGCTACATCTTCCCTCCTAACTTTAAAAGAATCCCTCCGGAAGCTGAGACCACTGCTCATAGTTACATCCATGACTTCTATGCTCAGTACAAGGAGTGGTATAAGGCAGCCGTGAAGGCTTCTAGAGTAGCTTTCGACAGGGCGAAGGTCATTGCTGAACGTGATGTTGACATTGCGAAGCAGAAACGCATCATTCAAGTTCTTCAATCTGAAGTGGAAACGTCCCGAAAGTCAGAGCTTGAAACACTTCAGAAACATGAGGGTGTCGTGGCCAAACTAGCGAGGATGCAGCAGGAACATTGCGCCACGGTGGAAGAGATGGGCCATCGCAACACCACCATTGCAGCTGAGCGAGACTTAGCCGTTAAAGAGCTGAATGAGCTCAAGGCCAAATTCGCTGAAATGGTGAAGGAGAAGGATGATGCGAACGCCACCGCTCAAGAGGCTTGCGACCAAGCAGTATCTCTTAGGACCGAACTTGCTGCGGCGGCGGTCAAGGCTAAGTCTGCGGAAGCAGAGATTCAGGAAAAGATCTTGGAGGAGAGGTCTAGGCTAGATGCTGAGTTTGACGATCTCTTAGTCACGTATAACGCTAATGTGTTGGAACACAGAAATTTAGCGTGGCTGGGAGATGACTCCATGATCTTGTACAATGCCTGGACCCGGCTGGTGAATGAGAAAAGAGCAGCGCATCCAGATGGAACACTCGACGACTTTGAACTGGAGATGCGTCTGCTTACCGAGGATGAGAGGAAGACCCTTCATGAGGTGGTAATCTCTATGGCGAAAGAAAAGCTCGGCGTCCAATCTCTAGAGACAGGCGAAGGCTCGGGGGTCGTGCATCACGGGACAGGTGTTGGAGCTGTAATTCCAACATTTCCCGAAACCACTGGTGCGGTCGATCCCCAATCTGTTCCTGCCTATAATCCTGACCAACCATTATTATCTTCTGCCGAGGATTCTGCCCACGTTTCGGTCCAGACCAAGGAAGGTATTTGAACTCTTCTCGTAGTTTAGTTGTGAAGAACCTTAAGCAACACACTTGGCTAACAATCTTCTTTTTGTCGCATTTCAGTGACTGAAGTTATTGTTTCTGCGCCCCTTGCTTTATCAGTTCCTCATCAAACACAAGGGGTTGTTTTTTCCGAAGCCATCACGACTTCTACTTTGATTGGCGAGGAGGGAGATGCAAATATGTTTTCTTTCAGCGCTCAAATGATTGAGGAGCTTCTCAATGAACCCATCGATCCCTCTGCCAACACGTCCGATGCTGTGAGTGAGGCTGCTCCGGCCGTTAGTTCATCTATGCCAGCTATTGGCACATCCGATGCGGCCCAAGTATCTCGTGAGGACGACGTTATTGCTGAGATTGCTGCCGAGATGGCAGCAGGGAATGTTGGTACGAGTCCACCCGGGCCTGCCCCGTTAATGGTGATTTCACCGGGCGGTACCGTAGTGATTGAAACTGTTCCTGTCCCTCCTCCTGCTACGACTCATATGCCTCCGGCTCGACCTCCTAGAAGAATTTCCGTCGCCTCTAGTTCTGAGGAAGACGTTGACATTATATCGCTGCCGGAGGGCAAGCCCAAAAAGAGTAAGCGATTGAGGAAAAAATCGGGCAGCGGATCGGGTGGAGCTACCCCGAAGAAGAAGATAAGGAAGAAGAAAGATTGAACTCTTTCTTTAAATCTCTGTTGCGTAGGGCAGCATTTTATTGATTTTTCTATAGTCGTGTATAGATGTGGATTCGGCTCCCACTAGCAGAATTTTTCGTAAACACTTTGTAATCAGATTCTTTTTGTCGATAGTGGAAATGAAAATCTATTCCCTTTCTGTCTTCAACTTGTTATGTGTTATGGTTCTGCCCCCGGTATTGGGGATAAGTGTGGAGTTGACGTATGTTTATACCCCGTCTCGCGCTCTGGGAGTACGGAGTTGAATGGATGTTTATACTCTGCCTCGCACTCTGGGAGTACGGAGTTAGATGAATGTTTATACTCCGTCTCGCACTCCGGGATTACAGAGTTAGAAGAATGTTTATACTCCGCCTCGCGCTCTGGGAGCACGGAGTTGGATGTATGTTTATACTTCGCCTTGCACTCTGGGAGTACGGAGTTAGATGAATGTTTATACTCCGCCTCGCACTCTGGGAGTACGGAGTTAGGGAATGTTTATACTCCGTCTCGCACTCTGGGAGTACGGAGTTAAGTAAAAAGCTTGTACCCAGCTCGCGCTCTCGGAGTGCTCTGGGGTTTAGGAAAAATGTTTATACTCCGCCTCGCGCTCTGGGAGTACGGAGTTGAATGAAAGTTTATACTCCGCCTCACGCTCTGGGAGCACGGAGTTTAGTAAAATGTTTATACTCCGCCTCGCACTCTGGGAGTACGGAGTTGAATGAAGGGTTGTCGTGTATCAACCCATTTCATAGCCTGATGTGATGGCTTGCCCCCGAGCTCGGGTTTCATTTAGTGAGTGGTTGATTGCTTCCCAGCCACTCCCTACTTGAATAAATTCCACTGTGTGATGGAACTTAGCTCTTCGTGCATTGTGATGTTGTACATTGTATTTAATGAATCACAGCTCTGGCTCGAAGAGATGGCATTTTATTGCTGAAATAAGAAAATATGGCAAATCAGTTGCCTTATTACAAATTCTAATTTCGAAATGCAAAAGTAAATTGCTGAATAAAAAACATAATGAAATAAATGAAGCCTGTCATATGTAGTTGCGACGGAGACTCTCGCTGTTCCAGGCTCTTGGTAAAACTAGACCGTCCACGGTTGATAGTTTGAATGTGCCATCCCCAAGTCTTTGAGTAATCACGTACGGCCCTTCCCAATTTGGTTTCATGTGTGAAGGAACCGGGTAGATTCTCTTGAGGACCAGATCACCGGGTTCAAAGGTTCGGGGGCGAACTTTGGTGTTATATAACCGGGCGACCCGACTTCGGTAGGCGGCCGCTCTTAAATCAGCTTCTTCTCGTTTCTCGTCCAACAGATCCAAAGATTCAGCGAGTAATATAGCGTTTGTTTTCGGATCGTAATAAGTTACGCGGTGAGAAAATACTTCTGTCTCAACTGGAATGCCGGCCTCCGAGCCATAGGATAAGGAAAATGGGGTGTGTCCAGTCGCGGTCTTGTGAGTTGTTCGATACGCCCATAATGCCATAGGAAGTTCATCGACCCATTTGCCCCCAGCCTTTTCCAGTCGTTTCTTTAAGATGGATTTGATAACTTTGTTAACAGCTTCGACCTGACCGTTTGCTTGTGGATGCGCGACTGCAGAGAACTTTTTATGAATATGAAATCGTTGGCAGAAATTCTTGAACTCCGAACTTTCGAATTGGGTCCCATTATCGGTGATGATGGTATGCGGGAGTCCAAATCGGCAAATGATATTGCAGACCACAAAGTTTATTACTTTCTTCGACGTAATCGTTGCGAGAGCTTCGGCCTCGGCCCATTTCGTGAAGTAATCAACTGCGACGATGGCATACTTCGCACCACCTTTTGCCAGAGGCAAAGCGCCAATGATATCGATACCCCACATAGCGAACGGCCAGGGACTGACCATTTGAGTTAACTCGGTAGGTGGGGCTCTTGGAATTCGAGCGTGTTTTTGGCACTTGTCGCACTTTCTGGCATAATTGGCTGCATCTCGATTCACTGTCGGCCAGTAATATCCATATCGGAGTATCTTCTTAGCAAGCGCTTGTCCACCGGTGTGATCGCCGCATTCTCCCTCGTGTACATCATGTAACACTCGTTTGACTTCGTCGTGAGCGATACACCGGAGGAGTGGAACAAAATAACCTTTTCTATACATGATCCCGTCCTGAATGATGAACCGCGAAGCTTTTCGTAGAATTTTCCTTTTCTCATTTCGGTGTTCAGGCAATATCCCATTCTCAATATAATTTCGATACGGAGTCATCCATGATTCTCTGCTGGGAAAGGTTTCCAACACATCATTCGTTTTGATTTGATCGATGCTTGGGAAGGACAAAGTTTCGACCGGGACGAGTCCCATTTGCTGTGCTTCACCTATGCTGGCCAACTTTGCCAATGAATCGGCCTTTTGATTGCGATCTCGTGGTATGTAGTAAATAGCATAATAATCAAACTGATCCAGCGCTTCCTGAACTCGGGCTAAATAAGCGGCTAACCTTCGATCTCTTGCTTGATATTCTCCCCGTACCTGACACACAACCAACTGTGAATCACAATAAACTTCTATAACGATAATTCTCAGATCTCTAGCAAGCTTTAACCCAGTCAACAGGGCTTCATATTCGGCTTCATTGTTGGTTGCGTGAAAATCAAACTTCAAAGCATAGCATATGGATCGACCTTCGGGGGTCTCTAGTACAACCCCAGCGCCCGAACATCGATCGTTTGACGCACCATCTGTATAAAGTTTCCAGACATATTCGGGAGACTCGCTGGTTTCGGGTAAGTCGTCTGGAACAGTAAATTCAGCTATGAAGTCAGCTAGGACTTGCCCTTGAATGGCTCTCCGCGGAGCATAAGTAATGTCAAACTGGCTCAGTTCAATATTCCACTTGAGTAACCTTCCAGACGTCTCAGGCCGCGTGAGGACCTGTCGTAACGGCTGATCGGTATACACGGTAAGCGGATGTGCTTGGAAATAAGGACGAAGCTTTCTCGAGGCAATGACCAAGCAGTAAGCCAGTTTCTCCAACCTGGGGTAATTTCTTTCAGCTCCGGTCAATCGTTTACTAACATAATAGACCGGTTTCTGCACTCGATCCTCTTCCCGGACCAGAGCAGCACTGATCGCATGCTCTGATACCGCCAGATAAAGGTATAGTTGTTCGTGATCAATTGGTTTCGACAAGACCGGTGGCGTAGAGAGATGCTGAACCAGCGATCGGAATGCGCCATCACATTCCATGGTCCATTCAAAGTTTCGTTTTCCTTTCCGGATTAGATCAAAGAAAGGAATGCATTTATCCATGGATTTCGAGATGAACCTGCTTAACGCTGCTACCTTCCCATTGAGACTCTGGACTTGCTTTATGGTCTTTGGAGTTTGCAAATTCCTTATTGCCCAGGTCTTTTCGGGGTTTGCCTCTATCCCTCGAGCGTTGACGATGAAACCCAGAAATTTTCCGGATGCGACGCCAAAGTGGCACTTTAACGGGTTAAGCTTCATTCCATATTCACGTAGGATGCGAAACATTGAATCTAAATCCCTGACGTGATCTGTGGAAAATCAGGATTTAACTAACATGTCATCCACATAGACTTCCATGGTCTTCCCGATCTGCTCAGCGAACATTCGATTAACCAAGCGTTGGTAAGTTGCCCCGGCGTTCTTTAAACCAAAAGGCATGACTCTGTAACAATAGAGTCCCAGATCGGTCACGAAACTGGTATGTTCTTGATCGGGTAGACGCATGGGTATTTGATTATAACCGGAATAAGCGTCCATAAAGGATAACAATTCATGGCCTGCAGTTGAGTCTACGAGTTGGTCAATTCGAGGAAGTGGAAAACTATCTTTAGGACAAGCTTTGTTTAAGTCAGAGTAGTCGACACAAGTTCTCCATTTCCCATTCGGTTTCCGAACCATTACCAGATTTGACACCCACTCTGGGTATAGAGCATCTCGGATGAAACCATTTGATTGCAACTTGTCAATTTCTTCTTTAAGGGCGGCAGATCTCTCTTGATCCATACCACGCCTCTTTTGCTTGACCGGAACATGTCGCGGATCAATATTCAAGGAGTGACTTGCAATGCTCGGTGATATTCCGCACATGTCAGAGTGCGTCCATGCAAAGACATCGAGATTTGCTCGAAGAAATTCAACCAATTCTTGCTGTATCTGTTTTCCCAGTTGAGATCCGACTTTTAGTACTTTCGAGTCGTCATCCTTACTGACTGGGACGTCCACAGTCAGTTCGGCTGGAGATGCTTGATTCTCTTTGACTTCATCTTTATCTTCGTTATCTCTAGGGTCAAGATCTTTAAGGAATTGGTAGTGGTGCCCGGGCCGGGGCCCGGGCACTAGTTGTCAATTATCAGTAAAGCGGACGCAGAGAGATTCCTCTACGCCCTTTCCTTTCTCCTTCTTCTGTGCTTCTCGCAATTCAGCAACATAACAGGCTCTTCCTGCTGCCTGATCTCCTTGAACGATTCCTATACCATGGTCAGTCGGGAATTTTAAAGTCAAACACCATGAGGCAATGGCTGCCCTGAATTCAGCAAAGGCCGGTCGTCCCAGGAATGCATTGTACGGTGAAGCGATGTCAAGAACAACGAACTGCAGCAGTCGGACTCTCCTGCGCTCTCCGATCCCCAGTTCCACTAGTAGTTCCACTATTCCAGTAGGTATTGTTGCACTGCCATTGAAGCCATGAACCCGGGATTGGCAGGGTTTCAGGTCTTTTGCTTCCATCTTCATTAAATCGTAAGCTCGCTTGAATAGAATGTTTACAGAACTCCCACTGTCAACCAGGATCCTCTTCATCCAAGCAGGACCAACCTGGGCAGATATGACCAGTGGGTCAATTGTTGGAGCTTCGATTTTGTCAGCATCCTTGCTTCTAAATATGATATCGTCAGACATTGTTTTTTGTTGCTTAGCCTGGGTTCCATCCTCACAATTACTGCAGCATTCGAAGCTCGCATGCCTGATAGAGCTAGCATACGACTCCATTTCCCTCCAGCTCCTGTCCGCTGGATGAGGACCACCACTTATGGTATTGATAACTAGCCTCCCGCCTGTACGAGCGGGTTCCTCTTGTCTTTCTTGGTCTTGCGCACGGTTTGGATTCGAGGGGCCCGCACCACCAGACTGCGGCGCCCGAACGAATTGATCTAACTTCCTCTCCCTGATCAACTTTTCTATGAGATCTTGCAAATGGCGACAGTCATTAGTATTGTGGCCATAACTCTCATGAAACCTACAAAACTTTCCTGTCTGAATCTGCCTTTCTGATGACCGCTTAGGAGCGGGTTTCTTATACTGTTCAGTGTTGCAAGTTTGCAGGTACACATTTTCCAGCGAAGTGTTTAATGGTGTATAACTTTCGAACATCGGAGCCCTACGCCGTGGGCCTGGATTCGGATCTCTCTTCTTATTTTGACCATTGCCACCTCTTGGCTGAGTTTGTTTGTTCTATATGTTTAACTGGACTTTTCCGGAATTGTCACCGGACTGTTTAACTGCTATATTGCTTTGTATTCCCTCACTTCCGGGTTTCGCATCGTCCTGCTTCCTAGACTGTTTCGCGTCCTCTTGCCGTAAGAATTGAGCGGCTTTGGAGTAGAAACGGTCCAACGATGCGGGTGGTTTCTGGCTAACCAGTTTCCAAATTCGGAATCGGGATCAATTCCCTTTGTCGATGCCATTAAAATCGAGTTGTCGTTGGGATTACTAATTTCCACACATGCCGCATGGAATCTCTCCAAGTAACGCCTTAATGTTTCCCCATGAGCCTGGGTAACATTGGACAGGGTGTTAACATCTTTGGGTCTAGCAACATGCATACGGAATTGTTCAACAAATTTCTTAGCCAATTGGTCAAATGAAGAGATAGATCTTGGAGGTAGTCTTGTAAACCACATTGTTGCAATTCCTCCCAGTGAAATGGGGAAGCTCTGGCATTTTACTGCATCGTCGGCCCTTGCGGCGCTCATTGACCATTCGTATTTCAGTATGTGCTGATTGGGATCAGAACTGCCTTCGTACATAGGGAGAGTTGGCATTCTGAATCGCCGAGGAGGTTCAGCGTATAGTATTTCGTCCGTGAAAGGAGTATGGCTTCGAGAGATTCCCCAATCGTCATTGGTAAGACCTTGGCTTTCACGGATCATCTGACGTATCATAGTCGAGATGTCTGGCATTGCTACATTTTGAGCATGCTGAGCCAAGGTGTGGTCGGGTTCCACAGTGCGAGTTTGGACCGGGCGCTGTCGACGGTCCAAGTTTCGCCTCCTTGGCTCAGCGTCTTCCGGGACGTATGGTTCAGAAGTACGTCCTTGCTGTTGATTACTCGAATCTGGAAGATGTCGGGTATCAACCCTTGTTTCTACTGTGGCAGCTGTGACATGATTGTCCATAGTATATTGTGGAGTACGGCCACCTCGTGCTGATGGTCCAGCTTGGAAGCTGGTTGATGGTCCTACCCTCAATTGCCCGACAGTCGGGGCGGGTTGATATCCAGCAGTCTGAGCATGATCTCCGTTTAATCGGGGACGGGTAGATCTATGATGATAGTCAGATGAGGCAGAACTTTCAGTGGATGAGCGGGAAACATCATCCCTTCTGGACCTCCTACGGCCCTGGCGGTTCAGTTGATTTGTCAATTCAATATTGGCTCGCAACTGTTCGGCTAACTGCTGCCGACTCTGAGTCAACTCTTGAAGTAACACCTGAAATTCTTGTCTAGTGACTGCCCCAGACGGATCCGAGTGGGCAGTGTTGTCTTGGTTGGATGGCTGCTGTTGAGCAGGATTCTGTCCATCCCTACCTTCTTGTCCTGGAGCTGCAGAAGTAGTTCTCGTGCTAACCATTTTGAATGATGAATCCTTTTCCTAGATTTTATGCAAATCTGAGTAGAATGGAAGGATTATGAATTAGAGATCCGGATCTTCCTCTTGGATTTGTGCAATCCGGTATCGATGGTAGATCCACGGAGCAGGAGAAAAAAGCTGGTTTTTTCTCAGTGAAAGCACCAAAGTGTTTGTACCAAAAATGGGCACAACACTCTTCGGAAGTTTTTGAAGAGATAAAAGTGAAGAATGAAATTTAAAACTGTGGATTATCTAACAAAAACTCCAAATAACAGAAAGTAAATTGCAAAGACAAGCGATTTAGAGTGGTTCGGCGTTTTGCCTACGTCCACTATGAAGTTTGATGATTTTATTGCTCGATTACTTGAAGATTACAGTAGTTAATAATGTAATACAACTGAATTCAAATGCTAAGTGTCAATCTAAAGCAGCGGCGGTGTTCTGGAGTAGATCTGGCAGAATCTTGGCGCTCTTTAGTACTTAGAATTCTTCGACCCCTTTTCTGAATGACCAGGGGCTCTATTTATAGGTGTAGGAGGCTGATATTTTGCCTAAAATGAGGGGAGACCAGTTCTGGTACGTCAGGGGGCCCACATGGCCGAAGTCTGGAGATCCGGGCCCACTTTGGGATCGATTCGACCCTTGGTTCGAATCGATCAAGAAATCGTCCAATCGAGCTGAAATTTGGTGTGAACATTCTTCATCATGTGTTTAAGCTTCTGTGAAAATTTCATGGCATTTGGACTTGTAGAACTCGAGTTATGATCGATTCAAAATCACGTTTCTGGTTGACCAGCCTAGTTCGAATCGACCTTAGTTCGAATCGATTCGTTCGAATCGATCTCCCTGCGCACGAAGGCAATGGTGTGGCGCGCATGCTTCGGGTCATCCCTCTTTTATCTCCGAGTTCTACCAAGTCGTACCTGGGTTTCTAGCTGCGTAGACCATGTGGATTCGAGACTATCGATTCGAAGACGTGCTTTCCTCGAATCGATTGAATTGCGTTCCCTCGTATTGATTGTGGATGGTCATGACTGATCGATACGAAGCGTCTTCTGTCTTTGGGATTCGAAGACAATAGTGGCATGGAATCGAAGCAGAGGTACATCTCCTGGATTCGAAGCTCCTTCTCTTTATGGATTCGAGGTGTAGGAAGTTCCAATGGATTCGAACTTGGGGTACGTTCGAATCGACTCGAAGCACAGCAACTACGATCGATTCGAACCAATACTATCTCGATGTTTTTGAACCAATGCTTGGTCCTGATGGATTCGAACGAGGGCCTCTGTGTTGATGGAGTCGAAGCAAGGAAACGACTTTGTGGATTCGATGCAATGCTAAGGGGGATGGATCCGACCCTAGGTCCTTCTTCTTTCTAACTGCGATAACTTGGGCATACGAACTCGGATTGCTCCGTAACTTGGAACGTTGGCTTACACGGCTTTGCTTGACGTGCCTTATCAATTGTAGCACGATCCGGACTTGAACAAATTTCATCGATATTCGTAGCGATCCTTACGCGTAACCGACTTCCGAGACGACCTGTCACCGGTATCTAGTCAAGTCCTTTGTGTCACGGCCTTGCCAAAAGGCGGGATAACACCTACGTCCACTCTGAAGCTTATGATTTTATTGATTCACTTGATAACTTCAATCTGTTACAGTAGATTACAATTGATGATAGCTCTGAAATTCGAATACAATAGTGATCATAAGATGTAGAATTGAATCCGGCAGAGTCTGGACGTTGAATCACAAAAAATATCCCTTTTCTGTAGGCTTCAGGGGGGATATTTATAGGCGTAGGAGGCTGAGATCGAGCTCAAAATTTGGGAGACTTCTTCTGGCACGTGAGTGGGCCCACGCGACCGGTCCCACCAAGTTTCGACTCGATCTGTGATCGATACGAATTGATTTCGTATCCATCAAGAATTAGTCCAATCGAGCTGAAACTTGGCAGGAACATTCTTTACCTTGTGTGCAAGCTTCTGTGAAAATTTCGTAGCATTTGGACCAGATATTTGTGAGATATGATCGATACGAGGTTAAAGTTCCGTGTGCGCTGCCCTGTTCGAATCCATGGTTTCGTATCGATGGCTTTCGCATCGATCGGAAGCGCATGCGCGCGGTGACGTGGAGCGAGTTGCCTCGGTCGATCCGATTTTAGTGGCGCATTGACCGATTCGTATCCACAAACTTCGCCTTGTTTGTATCGAGTACTGTTATCCAGTTTGAATCAATCAACTTCGTGCATCTCGTATCAGCTTTCAACGTTCTAGTTCGAATCGAGATAGGCGGCTTAGCTCGTATCGATGGTGATGTCTCCATTCAATGGATACGATTGTGATTGATACGAACTGAAGTTGCCTGATGGATTCAAATGAACGCCTCATTTATCGATTCGAACTAATCATTGGCCAACCGATACGAAGTTCATGGATACGAATCCCTGGCCATTCCGATCGATTCGAAACCAATGGATACGGACCAAGGTGTGGTGATGGATACGAAAGGATGTATTCGAACCATGCACACGGATCATTACGAAGTCGATGGGTTCGAACAGTGGTTCTCCGATGGATTCGAACATCACATCTTCCCTAACTCATATCTATCATATCTCATTCATACGAACTCCGATTGACCTAAAATTTGGAACACTGGTTCCCATGACATTGCCCGCCGTGTTCTATCAATTGTGGCCTAATCCGGGCTCGGACAAAATTCATCGATATCCATGGTGAAATAGTGTATAACGAACTCTTACGAAGAACTGTCTTTATTTTTCCAGTCAACTTTTTGGTGTCACGGCCTTGCCAAAAGGCGGGATAACAATAGAAGAAGATCGGAAATCCTTATCTGGGAACAATAATAAAAGGCCATAAATCATTATCTAGGGATAATAATAGAAAACCAGAACCTCTTGGCTGGTGGCCAAGAATTACATTTGTTGGGAGACACAAATTGATCATACTTGATGGACCATCCTTTAGAAATATTGATTTGATTCGAAGTGCTACTTGCCTCATATTTTAATCCACATGAGAGCTTTAGTTGGCTTTTATTTTGATTGACTTAGGAGCACCACACTCCTGATTTTGATTGACTCGGGAGCACTACTTGGCTCTTGATTTTGGTTGACTTGGGAGCACTACTTGGCTCTTGATTTTTTATTGGTCTTCCTTTTGAAGATTTTGATGCTTTAATGGGGCCTTTGATGCCCGTCCTCCCTCTAGGAGGCGTTTCAGTGAGGCCTTTGATGATGGCACTAAAGGCTTGGTCAGTGCTTTAGTGGGTCTTTTGATGACAACACTAAAGGCTTACTCCATCATCCCTCCAAGAGGCGCTCTAACTAGGCCACATAGCCAAAGGGTAAAGGCTTGCAGAATCTTTGGACTGACCAAAGTATTATTGTGGCCTCTTTCTAGGAGGCGCTTCAGTGAGGCCTTTGATGATGGCACTTTAGGCTTATGGCCTTTGATGACCAGGGCCTTTGATGGCTGGGATGTCTTGTGGTTAAGCATTTGATTGCTGGGGCCTTAAATAGCTAGGACCTCTTACGATCAAGCCTTTGGTGGCTGGGGCCTTTAATGGCCGGGACCTCTTGCGGTCAAGCCTTTGATGTTTGGGGCCTTTCTTTGTCCAAAGAGAATCTCATTTCTTTCTGCATTTAGATTGATAAATTCCTTCTTTCTTCATCCATTATTTTGAAGTATGATCATAAATGTTTAGCATTGCATATTTTTGTTATGACATTGACATCTGGCCGGCAGAGTTTATACACCTCAAGCGGGATTACTTTATGCACAACCAAGTGGCCTTCCCAACTTGATCCTAGAGGCCCATTCGTTGGATTTTTGGTATTTTCCATGACTCTTCGGAGTACTAGGTCTCCTTTTTGGAATAATCTTTCTCTTACTTTAGAATTGTAATACATGGTTATTCTCTGTTGGTACTTAGTTGTTCGGACAGCCGCCTCATCCCTTAGTTCATTGATTAAGTCTAAGGATTCCTTCTTCAGCTCTTGATTTGGGTCGAATGCATATGCGATCTTTTGATGAGAAGGAACCTCGACTTCAATTAGAAGCAGGGCTTCACACCCATATGTAAGGAGTATGGGGTATGCCCTATTGTAGTTTTAGCAGAAGTCCTATATGCCCACATAACAGGGGAAGTTCTTCAACATAATTCCCTTTCGCCTTGTCTAACCATTTCTTCAGAATAGTTTTTATAGTTTTGTTAGCTACTTCAACAGCTCTGTTTGCCTTGTTATGGGCCACATATGAAATTTCTTTTGATAATTCCATGTTTGTTGCAGAATCGAGCGAATTCCTCACTTTCAAATTGGGTTCCATTGTCGGATATTATCTTATGTGGAATTCCAAATCGAGCGACGATGTTTTTGATTAGAAATTTGAGCACTTTCCCAAATGTGATATTTGGAAGTAGTTAAGCTTCTACTCACTTTTGAAATAACCAATTACTACCACAGTGTATTCAACGTCTCCTTTGGGCACGGGAAATGATCCTATTAAGTCAATTCCCTACACATCAAAGGGCCATGGACTTAATACGGAAGAAAATTCACTTAGTGGTAAATGTAATGACCTAAATTTTGACTATCATTATTTAGACCATTTAATCAGATAAATTAGATAAAATAATGTAAAGGGATAAGAAAATTGAGATTTGGTAATTAAGTTTAGGTCATGCCTTATTTAGGATAAGAAGGAGGGAAATGATAAGGGCAAAATGGGAATAGCCTTCATTCATACCCTT
The DNA here is from genome assembly GCA_030737815.1 of Allium fistulosum. Classification (NCBI taxonomy): domain Eukaryota; kingdom Viridiplantae; phylum Streptophyta; class Magnoliopsida; order Asparagales; family Amaryllidaceae; genus Allium; species Allium fistulosum. Next base: position 260,505,674 of record CM060904.1, on the reverse strand, counting down.
AAACATTTCTATTTTTATTTCCTTCATTCATTTACATGCATACAAAATAACCATAGGGAGAGGCCGGCCATAGTAAAGGGAAAAAAAGGAAACTAAAAGATTAAGGAATCAAAGCTAAAAGATATCAAGTCTACATCAGATCTCATCTTTCTCATCCAAATCAAGGTGAATAATACATATACATCTCATCTTTTGAATTGTATTTCGGTTTTAGTGGGAAATTCGAATTTAATATTTCTATTATGCCTTGTTTAGAAGTTTGAATGATTATATCTTTGTTGGTGGTTTTCTAGAATTTATATATGAAATTTAGTGATATGTTTAAGTTGGAAATCCTATCATATGATACCCAAATGACTTGAGATTTTGATATGATGTTAGAAATATCATTTTAGAAGTGGGTTTTTAATTTCATAATTTTCCAAGCAAGTATGGAATTTATATGATTTTTCTAAGTGAAGAATCTATGAATTTCAGGATCTCATTATAAAAAATAATTAAAATAAGTTTTTGTCCCTAAAATTTTTATATGTCAAAGAATATGGTTAAATTGAATTTTTGGGGATTTTTCCTAAGTGTTTAACTATGATGAATAAATTATTTAAGCTAGAGGGACTTAATTGTTATATTGAGATATTAAGATGTAGGGTTAAAGTGTAAAGCATTTTAATATTTGAAATTATTAAGTGTGGTAGATTTTCAGTGATGAAATTTGATAAAGTTTTGCTAGCCAATAAAATTTTGACAGATTATAGAGGTTTGGTGAAAAGAAACTTCGTTTTATAGTAATATATCAGTTTTTAAAGTTATTTACAATCTGCCATGTTGACATTATCCATGTCGAGCCACGTCTCGTAGCATCACACTGTCATCGATGAGGAACAAAGCAATGCATATGATGTCACTGAGTTTGGCATGAAATGAAATAATTTTGAACTTTGTCGAGGTTATTGTAACAAATATAGAGGGATGGTCCTCGAGATGGGCATGTTGATGCATATAAATGTCGCCTTTTTTACTAAGAAGCATGATGCCACATGCACTTCTTAATGTTTTTTCCTTGCCAAAAACCCAGATGGTCATCAAGCCTAGTCATTGCCACATTTAACCTATCATCGAGCCTAATCCAGGCCACTTTCAACTTGTTATCGAGTTTACCCTATATCGCTTTTAATATTATTATCGAGCATAGTCAATGTCGCTTTTAACTAGTCTTCGAGCCTAACCTATGCCGATTTTAACTTGTCATCGAGATTAGCCTATAATGATTTTAACCATGTCGATGTCATAGATATCGATGCCACATCTATTAAATTTTATACCCTCGATAAGGCATTGATGCAATGTTTTTGAAAGTCATCAAAATTCAATTTTTATAGTTTTAACACTATGACTTATGAAATATTAACTTTGATATCATCCCCATGTGTTTTTCAAGTAAAAAACTTCGACATGCTTTTGAATGGGCAAAGATCTTTAATGGTGATGACCTCGCCGAGTTTTATAATTATAAAGGTATTACATAGTTTTAGCCTTGTAGCCTAAGTTTTGAGAGGGTCGAAGACCCCAATGATATCGAAATCAATAATGTTTTGTAAAGGACCAATGTTTTCCTTGTTTTATGAATGATTTCAAGCGTTATATCATTTACAAAGATGTTTTTTCAAGGAAATATGGATACGATAGTTAACCCGGAATTTTACTAAAGAATGACCTACAGATTATAAAACTAGATGAGACTAGTGTGGGATCATGCCCTATACTTTAGCTAGTAGCCTTTAGCTAATATAAGTCCAAGATTCCAGTGTGTATGGCAGTTTCATGGGTAAGACTAAAAGAAGGTTACATATAGAAAGGAACAAACAAAGTAGAATAGTTTATTAGTGAGCCCGCAAAATCATTATGATCATTTGACCCTAGAAGTAGTAAGTTACAAACAGACTGTTATCTTAGTTTTTAACCCAAGCAGAATCCAAGAGGAGACGGAACAACTTGGCGAAGTCAGAATAGCTTAAAGATCAACCAAAAAGACTAAAGCAACAAGCCAAAGAGAGCTAAGAAAAGAGAACGAGGAAATCCGCTAAGGATAGGGATCGCTAACGATTCATGGCTTATGGATCACTAGCGATCCATAGGGATAGCTCAGGGTTCAACTGTTTCTCTTGCATCATGATCCAATCCATATTGTAAAAGTAGTGACTGAGTTTGATGAGATTTCGAGTTAATAGAATTAGGAGACAAGCATCCGTTCAGTTCAATCAACAACTAAATACAACTAGCAAGTAAATTGTCATCAAAACAAAGCGATGTGCAACGAGACTACATGAACAACGTTGATACAAGGCAACGAAAGCATTCCAGGCATCAAAGACCAAAAATATGCTAAGTGCATGGATCGCCAGCGATCCATACACTATGGATCGCCCGCGACCCAAATGTTATCATACTATGAGCGCGACCTAAACTAAGTGAAGCAAAGGAATAAGGCTAAGTAGTTAGCTCGCACTCGACCTAATGCTATGGATCGCTAGCGATCCATAGACCATGGATCACTAGCTATGCATGATTTTGGTTCGGGTCATGTGCTAATCTCCACTGCATCTTCTCATGACCATCAGTAAATAGTTGGCGAACAGACTTAGCCCAATAGCTCTCCAATCTTTATAAATACCATCCTATCAGCAAAATAAAGGTGATCCTCCGGACTGGTTGCTGAAACTCTGCTGGAAGCTTTCCTCACTCTCGACCTCCCTCACAAGAATCATCAAAGAAGTTCACTATTGTTCTCCAGTGGATTCTAACTTTGGAGATCCAATCTAGCTAAGGATAATCAAGGGCTTGTAATCAAGATAATCAAGGGCTTGTAATCAAACACTTCTTGTAATAGGGATCAGTCTATAATAAAACTATAAAGTGGACGTAGGCTTCATTAACAGCCGAACCACTATAAAAATCTTGTTGTCTTCTTTCGCTTTCTGTTGTTTTCATTATTTACTATTTATATTATTGCTCTGTGAGAACAGAGCTGGTGCTTTCACACTCAAACCAGGGTGTTGATCCATATTTTGAGTTAACATTTTGGTTGTTTCACTGAGAACCCAACTAAGGGTTTAGATCTAGCTATCTACTTTGGATCACATAGGTCCAGAAGTTAGATCCTCAATCTTTGCTTGAAAAATCCACCGCTTGGAATCAATCGCTCCTGGAAGAAGGAGAACTGCCTTTGGAAGGTCCATAAGGACAGTAATACCTGGAGAAGATGTCAATCCTCAACAAACTGAAGTAAATGGTGCTAGCTTGGGAAATCAGGCGCCAGCATCCTCCAATCAAACACAAAGTCGTTACTAGGGATGAGTTTAATAAGATGGTTGACGAGATCAACCAAAAAATGGAAAGTAGATAGAAGGATCTGATGGATAAACTTAACGCTCTCTTAACCTTACAGTCAAATCCTGCTCCAAGACCTATGTCTGAACCTGCGGCTGTTATAGAACAAGAAAATTCTTCCTTTTCTGGTCTAACTAGAAGAAACAGAAAACAGCCATAAAAAGGTGACAACAAGGCTCAATGCGGAAGGAAATACAAGTATCCCGCTCGCCGCAAGAAAACCAATTCTGAACCAGAATCAAGGGGCAAAGTCTCCATAGGAAGATATAGTTATGAACCTCTCCAACTCAGAAGATGGAGAGTAAGACGACAAGTTGGAAGAAAATGTCAATGCATGAGATAATGCTAAGAATGCTCAAATAGCCCCAGTTAGGCCAACCGCAAGTAAATGGGACCTCATGGGAGGGCTCTCCCAAGGATAGGAGAGCCTAGGCTTCAGCCCACTCACCAAGACCATTTGCAAAGCCAAACACTTAGGGTAGTGATTGATTGCTGCCACTAGGATTACCGGACATCAGAGGCATACATAGTGGACATAATCAAACGATTAATGGATGATAATAAAAATAGGAGAGATGATGAATAGGGATCTGCTCCAAGTCGGACTCCCTTTACCGATGAAATCTTGAATGAGAAATATCCAGAAAAGTTCACAATTTCGACTATCCCATCCTATGATGGGATGAAGGACCCAAAACCCCATTTATGTTATACAAGTATAGTTGGTATATGGATAGAGCCAACGCTTCAGAAGCTGTTCGGTGCAGGTGTTTTCCTATCTTTCTGGAAGGAATTGCATCTATGTGGTTCACTAGGCTTCTGCCGAGATCTATCTCTACCTTTGACCAACTAGCAACAAGATTCCTTGATCAGTTCAGGCTCCACACCATGCAACCAAAAGATGCAATCTCCCTATCCAGATTGTTCCAGGGACGCAATGAACCGCTGAAATCTTTCATGAACCAGTTCAATACCGCAGTGACGGAAGTGGGCAACCCCAACAAAGATAAAGTTTTTATGGCGTTAACCTATGCCATTCACCCAGAAACTGAATTCGGAAAGAGGATTAAGATGAAGCAACCTACCACAAGGAAAGACTTCAATTGTAAAGCAAGTCAATACTTAAGGTTGGAGGAAGCGTAGGAGCTGGAGAGGAAGTCTACTAGTATGCAACCGATGAACATCGAACAGAGTGACGTAGTAATGAATCAAAATGCGCATGCTTCTGAAACTGCTGAAGGAATCACATGGAAATATGGAAATCAAAAGAGATAAAATCAGAACTCCAATAAGAGAAACGGTAATGGCAACAATAAAAGGCTTAAAGGATTTAGGCCTGAAGACTACACTACGACACCCCAGAAAATATATTTTTTTTCAACACAAGGGGCTGAGGAATACAAAAAACACCCTATGAAGGAAGAAATCGAGCAACAAAAGTGCTCAGGAAAATTATGCCGCTTCCATAAGACACAGCCACAATGCGAACGAATGTCGCTATTTGAAGAATCTCATTGAAGAATTGATCCAGGAAAACAAACTCGAGCAGTACGTGAGAAAGTCACAGAACCCTGATTAACCCGCTGCTCCTCAGCCCCCTAGGGAATGAAGGAATCAAGCCGGAACTAGTGAAGAAGGGTCAAAAAAAATTGACTAAAGGCTTGTTATTGGAAAAATATCTAGGGGACCGCAACCCACATAAAGAAGTTTGGGAGAGATGGAACAGTATGCATGTTCATTGAAGCGTGCTCCAAAAGAATCATGTCTAGCAATAGAAGATGAAACTCTGGCCAAGCTACAAAAAGTTTTGAGTGACGATATAGTGCTCCCAAATTGGGTCACCGAAGGGATCAAAGCTCCGATTCTCGATCCAATGGTGGTGACGGTGGGGATCGATCTCGTTGTGGTTCGACAAGTGTTGGTCGATAGTGGCAGTTCAGTTAATATACTCTTCAAACGTACTTTTGATAAAATGAAGATCAGCATAAAAAGCGTGTCTGCATGTCAAACAAAGATCCAAGGGTTCACTGGCGAACCCAAGCAACTTGTGGGAACAATTGAACTGCCAGTGGAACTTAGAGAGGGCAAGTGAAATGTCACCCTCATTCAGACTTTCGTAATCGTGGATGAAATGTCCGCGTATAATGCCTTCTTGGATGGCCCACCCTAGCAGACTTCAGAATAGCTTTGGCCCAATGGTGCCTAACGATGAAGTTCACTACTGCAAACGGAATTGAAGTGGTGAAAGGAGATCAATGTGCCACCAGGGAATGCTACATTGCAGAATTACGTGAATCGAAAAGAAAGTAAAAGTGGACGGATGAGAGGAGAACTCTCCACATTCGTTAGCCCACTGAATAGCAACTACAGAGCTGCCCTTGGCTCAGGGATCATAGCCAATTCTACAAGGATTTGGACCCTAAAAAGAAGAGTTTAGGGGAGGATCGGGCAGCACCGAAAGAATTAACGGTGTCTGTCCTAGTCAACATGGACAACCCAACACGGGTCTTAAATATTGGATCGCACCTTGGAAATAAGATGCGGTTAGAACTTACTAAGTTTCTTCATACCAACTTGGATGTGTTCTCTTGGACACACTCCGATTTGTGCGGGGTATCACTAGAGATCGCTTGCCATGCGCTCAATATTGACCCCAAATTCACACCGGTAAAGCAAAAGTGGTGCAGCTTGGGCCCTAAACGGTCCAAGGCTTTGAAAGAAGAGGTAGACAAACTAATGGCCAACGGTTTCATTCGTGATGGAACTTACCCTGAATGGGTATCTAACTCGGTCTTAGTAAAAAAGTCCAATGGAAAATAGTGAACTTATATCGATTATTCGAACCTAAACAAAGCTTGCCCGAAAGATAGCTTCCCCCGCCCAGAATCGATCAGCTTGTAGATGGGACGGTGGAACACGAATTGCTGTCATTCATGGATGCATACTCGGGCTACAGCCAGATCCTGATGCATGAGCCTGATCAAGAGAACACCAACTTCATCACCGATCTAGGACTGTACTGCTACAGGGTAATGCCCTTTAGTTTAAAGAATGTCGGGGCAACATACCAAAGATTGGTGAATACCATGTTCAAACGCCAAATCGGGAAGACAATGGAAATTTATGTGGACGACATGTTGATCAAATCATGAGTAGCTGCCAATCATCTAGAAAACCTAGTTGAAATGTTTGAAATACTCCGAAAGTATGGTATGAAAGTCAACCCAGTCAAATGTCACATCGGAGTTGTAACGACCCTAAATTTTCGACCCAATTTAAAATTTTTAGATCCATCATTTTAATATAAAATGTGGAACTTCATACGATTTCAATAAGCGTCCAAACTTTGTTTATAAATTGCGCCTAAATGGCTATAGATATTGGTAAAGTTTCGACGGGAAATACTGTAGTAAATTTCGTTCGCGTTTTATTTCACATCAGTTCATTTAAAACGCGGAAAATTTTATCTTCCGAACCGGAATATTTTTACATAGAAAAATTCTAAACCATCTTCTGACCAAGACGTCATTTTTCGTTTTTCAAAATTCGGACATCTTCTGCTCCGTCGATCTTATTCTTCGGCATTTTGCTGCATTTTCTCCGTAATAGAAATTTCGAATTTTATAATTTAAGCATGCCACTGATATTTATATACCGATGGGTTCGCCTCATCGCGCTAATCAAAACGGTATATTTATTTGTGTCAATCGGAGTTCGGCGTTGAAAATTATAATCGTTTAACGGACTACAAACCGGTCCGTTACGTTGTACAGACCGGTACCCAATTATCTACCCTGTTTGGAAGTCTAGGAGCCTTGATTATTCAGCTGCATTGAAAAGCCAACAGTCTTTTGGTTACCGTTACAATCAATTGAGGCATTTGGAATTCCTATAATACATTATATAAACTAGCCCGTTCATCTCTTTAGTGGTTTGCAAAATCAATCTATAGGTTCGTATACCTCTACCTTCTCTCCTCTTTATATTTTCTTTTTCTCTCTGATTGTTTAACTCTTCCCTCCAGAGAAACAATTCCACCAGCCCACCTAACCCCGTCCAGTCCCTCCGCCTGCCGTCCCACCAGCCACAACCCAGACCGCCTCCTCTGACCCAGTTCCGCCTCCCACTGCCGCCCACGCCCTACCCCAGTTCCGCCTCCTACGCCCAGCCCAGTCCGCCTGCCCGCGCTTGCACCCGGTCCACCGCCTACCGCCTTCGTACCCCCTACCCAGCCCCAGTCCACCCGAAACCCATACTCCGCCGCCGCCTTTCACCTTCCAGTCCACTCGCCAGCCACCCTTCCCCAGTTCGCCACGACCACCAGCCTTCGCCTCCACCAGCGCCACCCGAACCCGCAGCGAACCAGCCCGCCTCCTCCGACTGCCTCGACCAGCATCCCACTGCCACGACCACCAGCCTCGCCTTGACCGCAATCGTATCCCATTCCATTCCGTAGTGTATATATAAAATATATATATGAAACTGTTATATTATGTATCAGTATTTACTTTTGAAATTTCTGTTTGCTCATATATTATGTTGCTGTGTTTTGGTTCCAGCTACCACTTCGAAGTCCTAGGCATTCATCCGGCTTGTCGATCTACCTAGCTTCTATGATTTGTTTGTGTTTGCTTTTGTGTCGTGCTTGTTAGCGTCTATCTTATCCATCGTCTTCGTGCTTCGTCGTCCAATCTTCTACCACGCAAGGTGAATACTTCATTCACGACTCAATTTGTTATGCTATGATAATCAAGTGTTAGATGTTGTTAATATTAATTTGGATGTTAGAATGGTTGATGTAAAAATTGTTCACATAAACTGTTAATTTTTATACAAGTTAAATTTAGTATTGTTAGAAATTTAAAATTTTTGAAATGACGCCATGTATAAAAAAAAGAAAAAAAAAGATTTAATGTGTTAAATTGTGATTGATGTTAGTTTATGAAAAATTTTGTGACGCTAAATGTGTTATGTGATGATTGAATTTAATATAAGTGATGATTAATTTGAAATTGAATTTGATATAAGATAGTTAACAATTTAAAATAGATTATATATGTTGAACTTGACCCTTTTAATGTTAAACAAATCGACACGTAGAAGTAGCGTTAACTACACTTTGAACCATTTAATGTATGATTGATGTAGTAATTTGATAATAGACACCAAGTGTAAAAAACCATAATGTGATAATCTTTAATCTGCATGAAATGATAGTGTGGATTCTAGGAATAATTTTATTAATTTGCATAAATAACAAATGTAAATTAGTACGATTATTTCGGGATTATTTAAATAAATTGTTGAATTGTTATGTATGGTTGCTATTGATTGTTTATTTATTTTGACACCATCCCAGTTATCACACTGCAAGTTCCCTTTACTATGCTTGTTTTTTTTTATTTAATGATATTGGGTTGAAATGATAAATATCCAATTGAACAACTTTGGCCTAGGATAGATAATTAAAAATAAGAAACCCGATTGGTCACAAAAAAATTCATTTTGAAATTTAAATCTATTTGAAATTAAGGAATGAACTTAAGAATTGTTTGGAAATTAAGTAACGAACTTAATGAATTTAATTGTAATAAATTAATGGATTTAATTGAAATAAATTAATGGATTTAATGGAAATAAATTAATGGGTTTAATTGAAATAAATTAATGAATTTAATTGAAATGAATTAATGGATAAAATTGAGACGGATTAATAAATCTATTGAATAAAATGAATTGACAAATTTAATTGAAATGAGATTTAGAACAAGTAAGTTTAGAATTTAATAATTTAAAATTTATTAGATTGTTAGATTTAGATTTAAACTCGGTTTTAATTAAATAGATTTGGAACTTGTTATAAAATTTAATTTGAGATTAAGTAACAAATTGACTTAAGAGGAATACAAAACCAACTAAAGTTTTATGGATTTGATTTAGCGATAATTTAAATTTTAAATGATTTTAAAATTGATGAATTAATTAAAGCAGGACATTGTAAACCGATTATGGATTGAGTTGATTTGTAACTCGGAAACAACTTATTTTTGATATGTAGATCATGGAACCAAATGAATGAAATGGATTTCTTTAAAATAGTAATTTAATTGAATTTGGTAAATAAATCAATGAAGTTTGATAAAAAGGGAATTTAGTTAATGAAATTGAGTTAATCGAATTTATGATTATATTTAATGTAACGATGAATGTAAATAAGAATTGAAAGGAATAGAATTTGATTTAATGATTTGAACTAAATTGACCATTAAATTGAATCCATGGATTATGAATTAAATTTAATAAGTGAAATCTGGATCTTATTAAATTGAACTAGAATACTTAATGATTGCTAACTCAAGGGTTTGAACTAAAATTTCATTTGGAAATATGATTTTAAATATTTCAAAAAAATTGAATTGTGAAATGTCAAATTTTGGAAGTCAAATTTGCAACTTGACTTTTGGACTTTGATTTGTTTAAACTTTAATATTAAATGACCATCGGGAAATTAATGTGTAGTTATTAAAGAGACCGGGATCGGATATGGACATACTCTCTGTCGATACCGAAAACCACTTTAATAACTAATATACGCGGAGTGTTGACCAAGAACGAAGTGGATGGTTTTGGTGAACGCGTTGACTGAAGAAAGAGAACGATATTGGATGACCCCTGACATGACAAAAACAGGAGCCGCGCCAGGCCATTGGGGATCGCCATCTCTAGCGGACACACTTCTTCGATACCTTATCTATTACTTATGTGATTCGATTTGGGTGCACCCCTTGATTTGGGAGTGTTGTTTCACGGTGTTGGGATAGTAGCTGCTATGCCCAACATCAGTCCGGATCAGGCAACTACTAGTGTCCTAGTTGGTATCGCCTCATGTACCTTGTCATACTGTTTATCCTATCGCGACCTCTACGATTTGTTTTGTGTTATACCTATGGGGTACCCTCTGATAACCACTAGTTTACGGTGCTGTATAGTCTATGGCACTATAAAATGTGTTAAGGGGGATTATGGTAACGCCTTAACACTATTTTAATATTGTACTTTACTGATTAGACATTATCTATTTAGCGTATTCTATTGTATATATAGATATTTTATCGGATCCTTAAAGATGTGTATTACATTCATCTTTGAGTTATGGGTTTTATTATTTGCACTTGATTATCCTGTATAAGATTTTGAGTCCTGACTCGAGTGTTTCTTTTGTATATGCTCGGGTCAGTCTGAAGCTATCCCGTTGCTGATCAAAGTTGGTTGAAGATGCTGAAGACTTAGTATTTATCTTTATCAGTTTATTTCCTTTCGAGTATTTTATGAACTTGTGTATTGAACATCTTGTATTTCCTCTTTGTCACTTTATGTTGAGACATTGTTGTATTTCCTGTAGTAGCTTCATGAACTACTATTATGATGATGTACTTTTCCGCTGCATTATTCTGTGATTATTCTATGTCTGTTATGTTGTATTGATTCTCATTTACATATATGTGTTCATAATCCCATAATGATTCGTGTTTTGTATTATTTAAGTTGACATGTGTGGATTATTGTCAATTTAAATGGTCCAAATACACGGGTTGTTATAGTTGGTATCAGAGCTTCGGTTTCCCTAAAAACCTTATTTTGGGATTATATAAACTCATTAAAGATAGGGTAGTAATACCTTAGAATGAGGAGAATCGATTCAATATCCAATCCTTTCAATTCAAACTTCTTTTGATTCATTGATAGGGCTTTCCTTAGAGTTCTATGAATTCTATCCTTGGTTTCTAAAATCTCTTTTGGTATTTCAGGATGAGTACCAGAAGAAACAATAGAGGAGGAAGAGGCCATGGTCCTGCTCAGGCTGCACCTGCCGCCCCTGCCCCAGTCAAATTCACCACTCTTAGTAAGGAATATACACAGCTTAGAGGAATTAACTTTTCTGGATCCGAGAACATTATAGAGGCTCAGCAATGGCTTAAAGGCTTAGAGAAGATATTTTCTGGCCTGGAGATCACTGACGCTCAGAAGCATCAGCTTGCTGCTTGGCAACTTCAGGATGCCGCGCAAGATTGGTGTGAATCAGTTACTTCTCGTATCGAGGAGAACACAATCACTTGGGCCCAGTTTAGGTATAAATTCGTTTGGATTTAATAACGAAAAATTTTCTTCAATCTTTGGGATGTTATTAATCTAGTCCATCTATTGATTAGGGATACTTTCTCGGCACAATGGATGCCAGCTGCTGGGAAAACCCAACTTTATAGAGCTTTCATGGATCTTAAGCAAGGCAGCATGACTTTTTCTGAGTATGAGAGAAAATTCAACGAACTCTCCAAGTTTGGACCTGGTTTGATCGATACACCACTTCTGAAGAACGAGAAATTCATTTTGGGAGCTAGACCAGAATATTATGACTTGCTTACTGGCCACACCCACTGCACCTTCACAGAGCTTGTTGACTATGCTCTTAGATATGAGGCGAAGCCTAAGGGACCTACTGCCAAGGTCACTCCTACTCAGCCCTCTTCTAGCCAGCCCAGAAAGAGGAAGATGAACTTTGATCAACAAAAGAAAGCTTGGCAAAAGACTACTGGATTGGGATACGCCCAGAAAAGCCCAATCGACCTTGCTAATATCACTTGCTTCAAATGCGATAAGAAGGGTCATTACGCTAATAGCTGTCCATCTACTGGAGCTACTATCCCTCCACCTTCTATGACTAGGAGAGATTTATGCCATGTCTGCCTCCAGCCTGGACATTTCAAGAAAGACTGCCCAATGCATAAACGTGGCAACACTTCTGGAGTATTTGCTATCACCACACCTGCATCCCAAGCACCACCCACCCAGGATGACCAAGGTACCTTACGGAGTATTTTTCATTTACATGCTACACCTGTTAGGGTATTATTCGATACTGGTGCTTCACATAGCTTTATATCAGTTGACCTTTGTAATAAGCTCAAATTAGAACCTACTCTTGCCACTACTTCTTTATGTGTCTCTAATCCTATCGGAGGACCTGCTAACCTCCGAAGTGTTTGCAAGGAAGTTGCACTTAGGTACGATTTTTCTCGATTCACTTGGGATTTCTATGTACTTGGATTCCAAGCATTCGACTTTCTTTTGGGAGCTGATTGGTTAAGAAAATTCGATGCTTTTATTTCCTGCAAAACTCGTTCAGTTTCTTTAGTAAGCGACAAGGGTCAACCACTTGTCATTGAATGCAAATCACCTCAGAAATATGCCGGAAGTTTCATATTCTCTCTTGATGCCCATCCGGATGATCTTAATACTACTCCTATTGTCCAGAAATTTCTCGATGTATTTGGAGAGGTCAACTCTCTACTGCCTAAACGGGAAATCGATTTCTGTATTGATCTTATTCTTGGAGCTACTCCTGTAGTTCTCCCACACCGAAGGATGGCTCCTAAAGAAAAAGCTGAACTAAAAACTCAAATTGATGATCTATTTGCTAAGGGTTTGATCAGGAGAAGTTGTTCTGAATGGGGCGCCGCAGTTGTATTTGTCACCAAGTCAGATGGATCTCTTCGCATGTGCGTTGATTACAAAGAACTAAACAAACGCACTCTCAAGAATCGTTATCCGATGCCCCGCATCAACGATTTATTCGATCAGCTCCATGGAGCTAAAGTTTTCTCACAACTTGATCTAGCCACCGGGTTCCACCAACTCCGAGTAGCGGAAGATAGTATCCGTAAGACGGCTTTCCGTACCGAGAATGGATTCTATGAATGGTTGGTTATGCCATTCGGTTTGACCAACGCACCTGCTTATTTCATCGACTTGATGAATCGTGTCTTTCGAGATGTACTTAACAAGTTTGTTCTTGTATTCATTGATGATATTCTCGTCTTCTCCAAAGACGAGAAGGAGCATGAAGCACATCTCCGTTATGTTCTAGAAACTCTCCGAAACCATCAGCTTAAAGCCAAGTTCTCTAAATGCCATTTCTGGCGAGACGAAGTAAGATTCCTCGGCCATATTGTTTCTGAAAATGGGATTTCGGTTGATCCAGCTAAGATCGCCATAATCAATGTAAGTTCCATCTTATTCGTTGTTTCTGTTCAAACAATTTTATCCCTTTCTAATTTGAATCAATTAATCTACAGGATTGGGAGACTCCTAAAACTCCTACGGATATCCGTAGTTTCTTGGGCTTAGCCGGTTATTATCGCAGATTTATTGAGCACTTTGCCCGGATTTCTGCCCCACTTACTGCTTTAACTCGGAAGGATGTTAAGTTTATTTGGAGTGAGAAGTGTGAATCAACTTTTAATGAGTTAAAGCGCAAGTTAACGTCAGCCCCTATTCTTGCGGTAATTGATGGAAGTGAAGGATTAACTGTCTATACAGATGCTTGCCGAGAAGGTTTAGGCGCTGTCCTTATGCAAAATGGAAAGGTTATTGCTTATGCGGGACGTCAGTTGAAGACTCATGAATTAAACTATGCCACACATGACCTTGAGCTTCTTGCCGTTGTATTTGCTCTGAAACTATGGAGGCATCATCTTTTGGGAACAAAATTCGAATTATTCACTGATCATAAGTCCTTGAGATATATCTTTTCTCAAAAGGATTTGAACCAGAGGCAAGTCCGATGGCTCGAATTCTTAGCTGCATATGATCTCGACATCACTTATTCTCCTGGGAAAGCAAATGTTGTAGCCGATGCATTGAGTCGTAGCAAAGCATTGTCTTGCTGTAATCTTGTTGAAGGCATGTTATTTCAGCTTACCATCTCTCCATCTCTTATGGATCGCATAAAAGCTAAATAATATGAGGACACTTTGCTCTATCGTATGAAGGAGTTAGTTCTTGGTAAAGACGGAAATGTTGACGGTAAAATAGGAGCACAGATTGATAGTAATGGAGTTCTAAGGATCGACAACCGTATTTGTGTTCCTAATGTCGATGGTTTGAGACAAGAAGTACTTAGAGAAAACCATCAGTCATCACTTTCATTTCATCCTGGTGTCACTAAGATGTATCGTAATATGAAGCATTTATATTGGTGGAGTGGGATGAAGAGAGATATTTCTATATATGTCGGTAGATGCACAACTTGCCAACAAGTCAAGGCCGATCACCAGAAAACTGCCGGTTTACTTCAACCCCTAGAGATTCCTTGTTGGAAATGGGATCAGATTTCTATGGACTTCATCGATGGATTACCGAGGACCAAAAAGGGTAACGATAGTATATGGGTGATCGTTGATAGGTTGACCAAATCTGCTCACTTTATTCCTGTTAAGACCACCCGTACTGCTTCGAGTATGGCTGAGATTTATATGAGAAAGATTGTTAGAATTCATGGAGTTCCATCTAGTATTGTATGTGATCGAGACCCTATATTCACTAGTAAATTCTGGAAGGCATTTCAGGACGTCTTAGGCACTAAACTGAATCTAAGCATAGCTTATCATCCTCAAACAGATGGCCAAACGGAAAGGGTAAATCAGATTTTGGAGGATCTGCTCCGAGCTTGCATAATTGATTTCGGTGGATCTTGGGAAGACCATCTCCATTTGGTTGAATTCACTTATAATAACAGTTATCAGGTATGTCAAAATTTCAATTTGAACAAGCAAATTTGAATTGGAATTTAACCACCTTTATAATCAGGCAAGTATCGATATGGCACCATTCGAAGCTTTATATGGACGGCCATGCAAATCGCCAGCCTGTTGGATTGAACCTGGAGATCGATTAGTTCTTGGCCCAGATATGATTATGGAGGCATCCGAGTAGGTAAATGAGATCAGAAGGAAGATGAAGACCGCACAGGATAAGCAGAAGAGCTATGCAGATAGGCGTAGAAGAGATTTGGAATTCCAGGTTGGGGATGAAGTATTTCTAAAGGTATCACCTTTAAAGAATGTTATTCGATTTGGTCGTAGAGGGAAGCTTGCTCCAAGATTTGTTGGACCATTTACTATCACCGAGAGAATTGGTACACTAGCTTATAGAGTTGCATTACCAGAGAGGTTTGAGGGCGTTCACAACGTATTCCATGTTTCACATCTTCGGAAAGTCGTGCGTGATCCATCCATGACCATTCCTATTGCTCAGTTAGATGAAGTAGATATTGAGCTAGATTTACCTATCGAAAGAAAACCACTTCGGATAGTCGATCGTGAGATAAAGAAACTAAGAAGGAAGTCTGTAAATCTCGTCAAAGTCCAGTGGAGTGCAGATGAGCGAGATTGCACATGGGAAACTGAGGATAGTATCCGGGATTCAAACTCTGAATTACTGATTTCAGGTATAAATCCAATTTTCTTAAAAAAAATCTATCTTGACTTTTCTGCTTACTTCATTCTTACTTCACCATCTCGTTTCTTTTCGAGGACGAAAAGTTTTGAGTGGGGGAGAATGTAACGACCCTGAATTTTCGACCCAATTTAAAATTTTTAGATCCATCATTTTAATATAAAATGTGGAACTTCATACGATTTCAATTAGCGTCCAAACTTTGTTTATAAATTGCGCCTAAATGGCTATAGATATTGGTAAAGTTTCGATGGGAAATACTGCAGTAAATTTCGTTCGCGTTTTATTTCACATCAGTTCATTTAAAACGCGGAAAATTTTATCTTTCGAATTGGAATATTTTTACATAGAAAAATTCTAAACCATCTTCTGACCAAGACGTCATTTTTCGTTTTTCAAAATTCGGACATCTTCAGCTCCGTCGATCTTATTCTTCGGCATTTTGCTGCATTTTCTCCGTAATAGAAATTTCGAATTTTATAATTTAAGCATGCCACTGATATTTATATACCGATGGGTTCGCCTCGTCGTGCTGATCAAAACGGTATATTTATTTGTGTCAATCGGAGTTCGAAGTTGAAAATTATAATCGTTTAACGGACTACAAACCGGTCTGTTATGCTGTACAGACCGGTACTCAATTATCTACCCTGTTTGGAATTCTAGGAGCCTTGACTATTCAGCTGCATTGAAAAGTCAATAGTCTTTTGGTTACCGTGACAACCAATTGAGGCATTTGGAATTCCTATAATACTTTATATAAACTAGCCCGTTCATCTCTTTAGTGGTTTGCAAAATCAATCTATAGGTTCGTATACCTCTACCTTCTCTCCTCTTTATATTTTCTTTTCCTCTCTGATTGTTTAACTCTTCCCTCCAGAGAAACAATTCCACCAGCCCACCTAACCCCGTCCAGTCCCTCCGCATGCCGTCCCACCAGCCACAACCCAAACCACCTCCTCTAACCCAGTTCCGCCTCCCACTGCCACCCACGCCCTGCCCCAGTTCCGCCTCCCACTACCACCCATGCCCAGCCCAGTCCGCCTGCCCGCGCCTGCACCCGGTCCACCGCCTGCCGCCTCCGAACCCCCTGCCCAGCCCCAGTCCACCCGAAACCCATACTCCGCCGCCGCCTTTCACCTTCCAGTCCACTCGCCAGCCACCCTTCCCCAGTTCGCCACGACCACCAGCCTTCGCCTCCACCAGCGCCACCCGAACCCGCAGCGAACCAGCCCGCCTCCTCCGACTGCCTCGACCAGCGTCCCACTGCCACGACCACCAGCCTCGCCTTGGCCGCAATCGTATTCCATTCCATTCCGTAGTGTATATATAAAATATATATATGAAACTGTTATATTATGTATCAGTATTTACTTTTGAAATTTCTGTTTGCTCATATATTCTGTTGCTGTGTTTTGGTTCCAGCTACCGCTTCGGAGTCCTAGGCATTCATCCGGCTTGTCGATCTACCTAGCTTCTTTGATTTGTTTGTGTTTGCTTTTGTGTCGTGCTTGTTAGCGTCTATCTTATCCATCGTCTTCGTGCTTCGTCGTCCAATCTTCTACCACGCAAGGTGAATACTTCATTCACGATTCAATTTATTATGCTATGATAATCAAGTGTTAGATGTTGTTAATATTAACTTGGATGTTAGAATGGTTGATGTAAAAATTGTTCACATAAACTGTTAATTTTTATACAAGTTAAATTTAGTATTGTTAGAAATTTAAAATTGCTGAATTGACGCCATGTATAAAAAATAAAAAAAATAAAATAAAAAGATTTAATGTGTTAAATTGTGATTGACGTTAGTTTATGAAAAATTTTGTGACGCTAAATGTGTTATGTGATGATTGAATTTAATATAAGTGATGATTAATATGAAATTGAATTTGATATAAGATAGTTAACAATTTAAAATAGATTATATATGTTGAACTTGACCCTTTTAATGTTAAACAAATCGACACGTAGAAGTAGCGTTAACTACACTTTGAACCATTTAATGTATGATTGATCTAGTAATTTGATAATAGACACCAAGTGTAAAAAACCATAATGTGATAATCTTTAATCTGCATGAAATGATAGTGTGGATTCTAGGAATAATTTTATTAATTTGCATAAATAACAAATGTAAATTAGTACGATTATTTCAGGATTATTTAAATAAATTGTTGAATTCTTATGTATAGTTGCTATTGATTGTTTATTTATTTTGACACCATCCCAGTTATCACACTGCAAGTTCCCTTCGCTATGCTTGTTTTTTTTATTTAATGATATTGGGTTGAAATGATAAATATCCAATTGAACAACTTTGGCCTAGGATAGATAATTAAAAATAAGAAACCCGATTGGTCACAAAAAAAAATCATTTTTGAAATTTAAATCTATTTGAAATTAAGGAATGAACTTAAGAATTGTTTGGAAATTAAGTAACGAACTTAATGAATTTAATTGTAATAAATTAATGGATTTAATTGAAATAAATTAATGGATTTAATGGAAATAAATTAATGGATTTAATTTAAATAAATTAATGGATTTAATTGAAATGAATTAATGGATAAAATTGAGACGGATTAATAAATCTATTGAATAAAATGAATTGACAAATTTAATTGAAATGAGATTTAGAACAAGTAAGTTTAGAATTTAATAATTTAAAATTTATTAGATTGTTAGATTTAGATTTAAACTCGGTTTTAATTAAATAGATTTGGAACTTGTTATAAAATTTAATTTGAGATTAAGTAACAAATTGACTTAAGAGGAATACAAAACTAACTAAAGTTTTATGGATTTGATTTAGCGATAATTTAAATTTTAAATGATTTTAAAATTGATGAATTAATTAAAGCAGGACATTGTAAACCGATTATGGATTGAGTTGATTTGTAACTCGGAAACAACTTATTTGTGATATGTAGATCATGGAACCAAATGAATGAAATGGATTTCTTTAAAATAGTAATTTAATTGAATTTGGTAAATAAATCAATGAAATTTGATAAAAAGGGAATTTATTTAATGAAATTGATTTAATCGAATTTATGATTATATTTAATGTAACGATGAATGTAAATAAGAATTGAAAGGAATAGAATTTGATTTAATGATTTGAACTAAATTGACCATTAAATTGAATCCATGGATTATGAATAAAATTTAATAAGTGAAATCTGGATCTTATTAAATTGAACTAGAATACTTAATGATTTCTAACTCAAGGGTTTGAACTAAAATTTCATTTTGAAATATGATTTTAAATATTTGAAATAAATCGAATTGTGAAATGTCAAATTTTGGAAGTCAAATTTGCAACTTGACTTTTGGACTTTGATTTGTTTAAACTTTAATTTTAAATGACCATCGGGAAATTAATGCGTAGTTATTAAAGAGACTGGGATCGGATATGGACATACTCTTTGTCGATACCGAAAACCACTTTAATAACTAATATACGCGGAGTGTTGACCCAGAACGAAGTGGATGGTTTTGGTGAACGCGTTGACTGAAGAAAGAGAACGATATTGGATGACCCCTGACATGACAAAAACAGGAGCCGTGCCGGGCCATTGAGGATCGCCATCTCTAGCGAACACACTTCTTCGATACCTTATCTATTACTTATGTGATTCGATTTCGGTGCACCCCTTGATTTGGGAGTGTTGTTTCGCAGTGTTGGGATAGTAGCTGCTATGCCCAACATCAGTCCGAATCGGGCAACTACTAGTGTCCTAGTTGGTATCGCCTCATGTACCTTGTCATACTGTTTATCCTATCGCGACCTCTACGATTTGTTTTGTGTTATACCTATGAGGTACCCTTTGATAACCACTAGTTTACGGTGGGGTTTACGGTGCTGTATAGACTATGGCATTATAAAATGTGTTAAGGGGGATTAAGGTAACGCCTTAACACTATTTTAATATTGTACTTTACTGATTAGACATTATCTATTTAGCGTATTCTATTGTATATATAGATAGTTTATCGGATCCTTAAAGATGTGTACTACATTCATCTTTGAGTTATGGGTTTTATTATTTGCACTTGATTTTCCTGTATAAGATTTTGAGTCCTGACTCGAGTGTTTCTTTTGTATATGCTCGGGTCAGTCTGAAGCTATCCCGTTGCTGATCAAGGTTGGTTGAAGATGCTGAAGACTTAGTATTTATCTTTATCAGTTTATTTCCTTTCCAGTATTTGATGAACTTGTGTATTGAACATCTTGTATTTCCTCTTTGTCACTTTATGTTGAGACCTGTGCAGTTAAAGCGCTCGGTGGATTCAATGCGGTAGAGGTGCAAAAAGTCATAGCGGGGATGTAGCGAAGATATAGCGGGATATATCGGATTACTCTAAAATAGCATATAAATCCCATACTTGTTGTTTTTACAAATATATAGATAGTAATTATATGAAAAATTAACATTCAATTGAATTATAATTAATACAAAAATAATTTTAAATAAAAATATGTGCAAATGTATTGTAAATGAACGTAAAACTGTTATATAACTTAATTTAATTTAGTAAAATATTAGAGTATTATCATTTCTAAACATATATAAAAAATTCAATGAAATTAATTAATTTCATAATTTTTATAGTGTATAAATATCATTTTTCAATCCAATTTTTTATAGAAGATATAGCAAAAATAGCGGAATATAGCGGAAATAACGGGATATAGCGGAAATAGCGGGGATTAAAGCGGAAAGGCTATATGTTGGGGATATATGGAAAAATCGTAGCGGTAGGAATCCGCTATAAGATATATCGGAGATATAGTGGGGATATAGCGGGGCATTAACTGCACAGGTTGAGACATTGTTGTATTTCCTGTAGTAGCTTCATGAACTACTATTATGATGATGTACTTTTCCGCTGCATTATTCTGTGACTATTCTGTGTCTGTGATGTTGTATTGATTCTCATTTACATATATGTGTTCATAATCCCATAATTATTCGTGTTTTGTATTATTTAAGTTGACATGTGTGGATTATTGTCAATTTAAATGGTCCAAATACACGGGTTGTTATAGGAGTAGCCTCTGGGAAAATCTTAGGGTTCATAGTAAGTGCGAGAGGCATCAAAGCAAATCCAGAATAAATAACAGCACTACGAGAACTCCAAGCTCCAAAAAAATAAGAAGGAACTGCATAGCCTAAATGGAAAGGTCGCAGCATTAAGTCGATTTACCTCGAATGCTACCGACAAGTGTATACTATTCTTTGATGCACTAAAGAAAGGAAAGAAAAACTTCGAATGGAATAAAGCTTGTCAAACAGCAATCAAAGAATTGTTGGGGGCACATGGAAGCTTCACTGATCCTATCAAGGCTTGTGGATGGAGAAGAATTGTTCATTTACTTAGCAATCTCGCCTCTTGCATTTAGCGCCGCCCTTGTGAGTGAAGAAGCAAAAATCTAGTGACCCATGTATTACATTAGCAAGCAGTTTACCGGAGCTGAGAAAAATTACCCAAAACTGTAAAAGCTAGCGTATTGCCTCTTGATCGCGTCTCGGAAGTTACGACCATACTTTCAGGCACATCCAATCAAAGTATTAACTGATCATCCCTTGAAGCAAGTGTTGTATCAAAATGAAACTTCCGAATGACTTTTGAAGTTGAATATCGAACTGAGTCAATATGGTATCTGTAAAATCCCCTATCTAGAGGCCTAAACCTAAGCGCTACAGATGATACAATCATCTATAGTATTAGCTACCGGCGACTAGATACAGCTATGTTAATGGTATCTATAATATCAAAAGCACCTGAATATGAAACAAATCACATATTTCAAAACAACAATTTTCCATTACATTTCTAAACACATGTTCCATATTCATATGACATAATCCCATAATGTTTCCCAGGCAATGATAAAATATACTAATTATAAAATACGCCAAGAGCGACAAATGAAGATGCCCCCTTAGATGATCAGAGTCATATAGTCACAATTGCCTCTATACATACACAACAGAAATAAACACAAAACAAAGAACTACAAACTCCTAAATAGCTATCCATTAGCCTACTGCTCGCCTCCGGTAGCTTTATTCATCATCCTACTAGAAACCTTAAAGAACCTCAACCCATAGCCTACTTAGATCAATTTTTAGCACCCGAGAGTTTAAGAGGAAAACATAAACTTCGAGTCAGACATAAAGCCTGGTGTGAATAATACTATACAATCCGGTTATTAATGTTAAGTGAGAATATGCCGCTTAGCGAAATGGGTTTCCCCTCACTAACATTCTTTTAAAACATATCTTTTGCAAACCTTTATCCTGCAACCAAAACTGGTTAAAACTGTAAAGCATTATTATGTAAACATACATATCAGGTAACAAATGGATTATCTGTCCAAACACTATAGTTTTGTTTGGCTTACTATTAACCTTTGGCTGACTCTGGCCTACTAGACAAAATAACAAATTTTATCTAACATCGGTTAAACAGTCCACTTCTGGACGATCTGTCCATAACTATCTATTAAATACTTCTCTTCTAGAAGGTCTATCCCTAACTTAAAATCTCTAAGGGTCACCTGATCCTAATGGTTTTGCAGGCTCACTAATACCTATATGTATACAATTATATATTCCCTTCTGCGTGTAATCATAATTTTAGTCTTACCTGTGAAAAAACCCTACACACTGGAATTTAGACTAAATTAGCTGGGGCTAGTAGCTAATGTATAGGGCGCGACCATATACCAGTCCCATATGGTATTCTAATATCTAAGTCATTTACTAAGGGATACCCTCCCATAATTTTCCTTGAAAACCTTTTCATCTGAAATTGATTTAAAATATTTTAAACCAAACTTAAACAAGTAAAATATTTATATTCTATGCTTTGCTCAAAATCTCATTGTCATGCTATATACATACTTTACTCAAATCTTTTTTGGTGAAAACCCTTTAAGCATTTGAAAGTACCCATTTCGATCCTATTGAAAGAATCCCTTTCAAAGGCATGTAAAACCCTTTCTTCCATTTAGGCTGTAAAGCCAAATCTTCCTTTCGAAACCGTTCGTATAAACCTTTCGAAACCATTGAAATTTCTTTCTTTCGAAGGCTAAAATCCTTAGACATCCCTCTTTAAAATCATTTAAGCATTGCCTTTTGAAACCATAGGAAAAACCCTTTCCTTTTAAACATATTCAAAACCATTGGAAAAACCCTTTCCTTTAGACCTTTCGAAACCATTGGGGAATTACCCCTTCGAAACCTTCTTTAAAAAACTTTCGAAGGTACTAAAACATCAAACCCTTCAAAAGCATTTGGGCTCAATTTAAACCATGTGGAAAACACCTTTCAAAATCATTCAACACTAACTAGTCGAAACCTTTCTCTTTCGAAACCATTGGGTTATTCTTTAAAAATTAGTAAGAGTCACAAGCAACGGGGTCGAAAGCTTACCCTTTCAAAATCCGTAACTAAGTTGGGAAGTGATGGTGACAAAACACCCCTTCCGAAAGTATTGGAGAAGCGGTAGGGTTTTTTATAAAACAAAACATCCCCTTCGAAAGCTTTGTTTCGAAAGGTAGAAGACGGCAGTAAAGGCTTCGTCATAATCAAAAGCTATTATTTAGAAACAAGGTTGTAACTACAAAATTATCACTTTATCAAGTCTCATCTCCCCTGGAGGTTGAAAGTATTCAATCATCAATGTATTTCACCTATTTTCGATCGCGTCGAAAGGTTGTATTCAAGACCATTTGACATTATTGGAAAAAGATGCTTACTCTATTCTACATTTCTTTATTGCTTTCAACCTCTTGGGTTGATAGTCCTTTCGTGGAATTCTTTCGAAAGGATTACTGATGCCATAAAGAATTGACATAATATGTCACAAAACCGTATCAGGGATCTGACATCGTATATCACAAGTTGTATTTCCCTTTTGTAGCCGAAATCATAAATTTAATATATAAGGAAATAAAACTCATGAAAATATCCCATGATAGTTCCATGACATATACTTGAAATGAACGAAGAAGGTAAGAAATAAATCATGTACAATCATCCATTAATGTTGAACTAACGCCTGATCATGATCATCCCCAAATGCAAAGTTGATCACAAGCCATCATCCTCTTTATTTTCTCATAATGAAGTTTGGTACAAAGCTTAAGAGGCAAAACACCCATTTAGTTTCTAAATTAGGGTTACAAACATAGTGAGCGGGAGCAGAAATTGTAGAATGAGAGCAGAATGAGAAATTTCAATCCCCTAAACTGGACCCCTTGGGTCCTATTTATAGATGCAGGTGGCCGAACTTTTGACTTCATGCTTTCGACTGGGTTGGAAGGTTCCCCTTTTATATGAAACTGCGAACCTTTCGTCTTTGTCGAATGGTTTGTTAGTCATCTATTATCATGGACCTTTTGACTTTTTCGAAAGGTTTGCTTTTCTTTGCTCCTTCATGAACCTTTCGACTTTGTTGAAAGGTTCGCCTTCTTTATGTTGATGTGAACCCTTCGACCTTGTCGGAAGGTTGCTTTTCGCTTGGTTACTGTAAACCATTCGACCTTGTCGGAATGTTGCTCTTCACTTGATTGTTGTCGAGAGCTGTGCTTTCCTTCGATGTTGTCGAAAGGTTGTCTTTCTTTCTTTACTTACCTGTGAGTGCTGTTTTCTTCATAAACCTTTCGACATCGTCGAATGGTATCTTGGATGTATTCCAACCAGTCTGAAAGGCTTGCTATGCTTTCGAAAAGTTCATTATGGAGTTGCTTGTTCTTGCTTTAACTTCTCCACCCTTTTTGGAAGGTAAGAACTATTTAAAATGTTGAGTGATGAAACCTTTCGACTCTTTCGAAAGGTCTAGGACTGCTATACACTGTTGATTGCATCTCTTCGACTCCTTCGAAAGGTCTTTGTTTTATGATGATGGTTGCGGGACTATTCTTCTACCCCAGCCAGAAGGTGCTTGGCAGTTCTGTACCTAGCTGCTTCATTGTGCCTTAGTAATTCTTTCCTTTATGCTTATGGAAGGTTTACTCCAAAGTTCTTATGTGCTTCTCTTTACTAGCGTTGAACAATCCTTTCGACAACGTCGAAAGATAACTTTACCTGCTGCTCTTTATTCATGCGGAAGCTTTTTGAAAGGTCTTCTTTATCTTTATTCATATTTATGGCTAACAAATATATATTTGTATATATGTATATATTTTTATTAACACCTAGAGTCATGTGTTCACACTTATGTGTTCACTCGCCACGAGTCTCATCTTCATTTTTTTAATTTTCATGGCATTTTTGAATTTTCATTTTCTGCAAAATCAAAATTTTAAAAAAAGAAACTCAAAATTTCTATATCTCAAAAACATTTTCATTTTAGCATTTTGATTTATTTTTGAAGAAACACTATAGGATAAGTATAAATTTTGGTTATTAAATTGAAATTTTTGAAAATTTATTTGTCTTAACAAAAATAAAAATAAAGTTTGATTACAAGTAACGATGGTTTAACTAGTATATTGGAAGATTCGTACGTATTAATTATGAAGTATATCCTAATTGGAAATCTTTGTTTAAAAAAGTGGTGAATTTAAAGTAAAGGAAATAACATTTTTATCTTCTAAGTTAAATGGTGCTTAGATGATTTTGCAAAACCCTCTCCTCAAAAATAAAACAAACAAACAAAAGAGAAAAATATATTTTTATATATGTATATATTTTTATTAACACCTAGAGTCATGTGCTCACACTTGTGTGTTCACTCGCCATGCTCTGTACCCTTCTCACGTAAGCCTGAAAGGAAGTCCACAATTGGTATATCTGGCCTTAGTTCAACTGAATTAGGTGTATGTATATAAAAATTCTTTCATTAATAACGCCTACAGTCGATGGGTGTTCACACTTGTGTGTTCACTCGCCATGCTCTTTATTTCCCTCACATAAGCCCGAAAGGCAGTGCATGGGTAATATATCTGGCCTCGGTTTTCTGAGTTAGGCATATGTAAATATTGTTAATATCAATAAAATTTTCTAATAGGAGAGAGTAAGCAATTGAAATTCAAGCACTACTTTTACTTGTTTGATTAGATTTGTTATTTAAAAAAAATGAAATTACAATTTGAAAAACTTTGATAAGTAACTAAGGATCTATTTCATAGTTGTACTGTGTTATCAACCGAAACAACGAGTTAAACTATAGTCTATTTGTTATGATAACTTGATTTTTGTTCGAAATTTTGACATGTAAAAGGACTTAAATTTCTTGATAATGACCAGAACTTATATTTAACTTATTCGTGTCGATTTGAAGTAAATTCTTCATTTGTAAATATTTTCAAAAAAAAACTTGCATTTATCTCGTATTAAATATATCTTGCATTTTGTAAATAATTTCATGTTGCATTTGGATTTTGTGGGTAGTATCCGCTGAAAA
Organism: Allium fistulosum; assembly: GCA_030737815.1. Taxonomy (NCBI): domain Eukaryota; kingdom Viridiplantae; phylum Streptophyta; class Magnoliopsida; order Asparagales; family Amaryllidaceae; genus Allium; species Allium fistulosum. The sequence goes on along the minus strand of CM060904.1, from coordinate 260,479,568 downwards.
CCCTCACGAGACAACACTCGTCCTACTATGGACACCTAGAGGTTCAACGGCTTGTCGCATACGCTCAATGCGATCGTGTTACCTATGAAAACGGATTTATCTTAGTTTTTCTTTATTCGAGGACGAATAAAAAGGTAAGTGTGGGGGTATTTGATGTGCACGTAAATGTGCATATTTTTACATCCATATTTTATCTATTTTTATTTAGATAAATGTCATAATTGGGGTATTTTCACATGTTTAAAATCAAATTTAAAATAGGCTTTCAAGTCATCATTCATACTTCATTGTGGGGGTAAAATAATAATTTTTTGCATAATTTAATTTGAGAATATTTATTTGCATATTTTATTTGAGTTCGTAGGAAATTGGATGACAAAATGGAAGAGGGTTTCATGAAGATATGCATGCACAAGGAGGGAAACAAAGGAATGAATATAGAAATAATTCAAACAATACATCATGGAGAACCCCACCTAACCACTTGCCTAAATTTACAATTAGAAGCTAATGGACAACTTAGTGGAGGTTAAGGCTTCATGCATACTTGATGAAGGATTAATTAGAGACTAATGATTACTTGGTGACCACACTTCCTAAAGGGCATTTTGGGAAGCCCTCTAAAAATTGGATTAGGGTTTTGTGCATATATAAATAGCCCTCTTATGTACATGTAAAGGATCTTCTCCCGCTTTTGAAACTTAGGAAATTAGCATGCAAATTGTAGCTTCAAAGTTTTATGAAATAAAAAGGGCTTCCTCAGCCTCTTGTTCTGTTACTCCTTTCTTGTTCTTATTTTGTTTTCTTATTCATATTTACTTACATGCTCTTTCATTTTATGTTAGTAGCTTAGATTTACATTTATATAATTAGTTTAATTTTATTTCATGCAAGTAGTTAATCTACTTTCCTTTAATTAGTTTCTACTTCGTTTTGCTTTCAAATGTTGAAATTTACATGTGTTGATTTGATAACACAAACGAGTAGCTAAACCCCTTCAATTTTGGGGTAATGAAGCTCTCTAATTATGTAAATTCAACATAATTTGTAATTTATGGTCTCATTTGTGCTTCATGAAAGTAAATGTTGATGTAATTTTATGCAAATGAGTTTGATAGCCTATGTTGTATTTGCAAATAAGCCTTTCTTATTTAATATAAACACAATTGACATCATCATTTACTAATTGATTTTTGATAATGGAATAAAAGTAAAAACAAAATTTGATGATCTATATTACTAATTACAATATTAAATAGATCATACTTAAAATAGCTTTTGCTTTGACTTCATTTTCATGAGAATTGATAAGTGGTTTTATTTGTTATATTATAGTTTGATTATTTAAGTTATGTTAATTAATAACATAAATAAACCATACTTATGATAAATACAACACTAATTCCACTTATTATCAAAAACAGAGATCATAGATTATTTGTTTGTTGATTTACAAAAAATATGAGAGTGGATTTGTCTCTAAACCGTTTTCTAATCTCATATTTTACATCACTTATTGTTCTAGCTTTTTGTTTACATTTCTTCTTAGCTAATCAAAACTTCACTTCTTTGGTTTAATTTGATTAAGTAGAAAATTTTAAAATCTAAAAAATTCCCTGCGGATCGATCCGTACTCGCCACGTACTATCATTGTACACCGTGCGCTTGCGATTATTTTTATTATAAACTTTTCGACAATTTTCTAAAGCGATAGAAAATTCGTTGTTAAGGTACACACTGAATTCCATACATACTGTATATTCGGAATTTAGAAAATTTAGGGATAAGGTAAAGAACGAAAAAACAAAACAAAAATGCATAAGCAAAGCCCACTGAATTCCATACATACCGTGTAATTTGGCATTAATTTTAATAGCAAAGAAATGAATCTACATTTAGCACTATTTGTCTGTATAATTTAGTATATTCTGACTCTGTTGTTGACTTGTTGTTTTGTAATAAAGAAGATGTCGTTTAGCATTAAATATATTGATGGGTTGGCAGGGTTGGTGATTAGGTAATAAGACTAAGTAAACAACTCGATTGTCTATCATTCACATTATATACCCACTTTATCATACAATTTATATGAACCGGACTGGTATACATCATATTCCTTACCAACCTCTTCTCGATATATTATCTTTAAATAATGATTTTTTTCTCAATTATTAGGCTTAGAACATGCAATTGCATAAACCTGAAAAGACTTGCCAACGAAATTAAATTGTTCATTTAACAACGCTACAATTCTTACCTAATCACCAACCCTACCCATTGACAAATCTAATTTACAAAAGTGATCAACAAATATCCTTGGGATGCATTTATTTTTGTGATATGGTTATCTAATATGCCATGTTAGAAAATTAAGTGACGCCACATATAAACTAACAATCTGAATAAAGAAAATGAAGTATATTGAAGTGATACCTGAATGGAACTCCACAACGCATGTTTTAAATCATCGCCAATATTCCACCAATCATCAACCGTGAACGGAACATGCTCCTGAACGAGCTGTCCTAAGTAAGAAAATAGTTTTATAGAACCTTCTCTTATTGGTACAACATTCTCATTAAATTCAACGTTAATTTGAGACACACAATCCGAAAGAAGTCTATTCATTCTAGTTTGACCTCTAGCTTTTTTCTTTTGAATCGGACTTTCATCTATGTGTTGAATATCAGTCTCATTTTCCATCGCATCATTTCAAATTTCAAATTCGTTGTTTTCAATATTTTCTTCACCGTGCATCATATTGTCTCTACATGCTTCAATTCCTTGCTCATTGGTTTCTAAATTTGCTTCATGTTGCTCATTGGCTTCTAAATTATTTGGTCCAGGTTGCTCATTAGGTTCAATATTTGCTTCAAGTTGTTCATTTGGTTCCTCGGCATGTTTTTGTTTGCGAGTAAGCTTCCTCTTCTTTGCCATATCATGTAGTTAGTAAAAAGATATCAGTAATAAATCCTCAGTGTCTTCTCAAAATCAAGGCAATCAATCTTTACTTCAAGCAAGTGGTTCAGATTCAGAGAAAAGAGTTCCTTTGCCTAATCAAAATGATGATACAATCAGATCAAACACAGTGTGTCAAGTGGAGTAGTTGGGGAACAGAGAATAACATTAGGGTCAGGATCTTCAGGTATCGTTGTTTAACTTATTTGGCACTCAAATATGTTAACTACCAGCTCTAATGTATTAAAACCAGACCGATAATAACTACCAGCTGCAGTGTAAGAACTGATAGGTTACTTGTAATTGGATTGCAAGTAATGCTATTAATTTATTTGGCACTCAAAGATGGTAGATTTACGTTAGATAATCATTATTGGTATATTGGTATTTTTCTCATTTTCCTCGGTAAATCCTATTTATATCACTACAAAAATATATTGAATTAGAGATTGGTGAACTCAGTCTTTAGTTAAGCACTTTGGTCTCCATACAAAATCTACAGACGGATTAAAGACTGACATTTCAGTCTTTGAATCTCTAGTCCCAAAATTGATTTGTGACTGAATTTTCGGTTTTAAAAAATAAAGACTGAAATTCAGTCTTAAGTATTTGTAAAGATTGAATTCTTAAGACTGAAATATGGTCTTTGGTCGGTCTTAAACTTTTCATATTTTATAAATTAAATGTGCACTAGTCTATTTTTTGCTTTCCAACAATCTAAAATCTTAAATAATCTGGATAAGCATAACAAAGTAATATGCATAAATGCAATATATTTTTTCTTATATCAAAGTACGATACAAGTGAATGAACTTATAATGTGACGAGATGATTTTTTTTATTGATACACTACATTTAGAATAAAAAAACCTCTATTATAGAGCGAGTTATGGAGGTACAACTCATCCTTGGTATATAATTTTACGTTTAGCTTGCTAACTTGTTTTTTCCCAAACAACGAATCTAGCAAAATATAACATAATCTGAACCCAAATAAATATGGATTCAATCTCATCCTCAGCTTCCTCCCTCCTTTTGTTATTCCTTGGAGATTTTAACAAATCATTTCTATCGGGGTTTTTAGACTCAAGGAAAAAGTTGAAGAAAACTTTAGTTTTAGAGATAAGAAGTTTGCTTTTTAGGCTGAATGATACTTTCTAGTGTAAATCACAGAATGATAGTTGTAACTATCATTTTCTGTTTACACTAAAAAGTGTCCTTCAGACTAAAAAGCAAACATGTTGTCCCTGAGACTAAATTTTTTTACAACTTCTTCCGTGTGCCTATTTTGATGTTTCTCTCTTCAGTAATGCATCTTCCAGTATCCTTAAATTTGTAATCTTTCTTACAACCCATATTCTCATACTCGTTCCAACTCCTAGAAATCAATTGCCTTAGCCCCAAATCTTCACAATCGACAACCTTTTTTTCTAACGCGATGCCTTTCTACTCTAAATCAGTTCGAGCACTAACTCTTCAAACTGCATGGTCGTAGGAGGGAAGGAGGTCGCAGTCGCGTTCTGGGGTCGTGGGTGAGGTTGCAGTTGATGAGGAGGGGTGTAGGAAGGTGATGGTGATGGTTATTTGAGTAGTTGCGAAGATGATGGGTTCTGATGGAGTCAGGTACGCGTTTCCAATAAGATCTTTTATTCTTTAATCTAGCATATCTATAAATCCAGATTGGGATGAAATGTCAACCAGGTTAAAAGCTAAGAGTGTGGATAATAAGAGGAGAGGTAAGGGTACTACAATGTCAGGTACCATTTAAATTTCCTTTTATTATTTTATATATATGTCTATATTTGCTTGGAATGTCAGGGGGATGAATTCCCTTGCTAAACAGTCTGATATCTTATATATGATTAACATTTATAAACCTACTATTATAGCTCTCTTAGAGAATAAAATGAATAATGATAATTATGAAATTTTTTGTCTTAAGTTGTCTAGTAACTGGAAATCTACAAATAATAATGATTGTGACTGTAAAGGAAGAATCATTGTTATATGGGATTCTAATATCTGGACAAACTTAAAAATGAATAAAAACAAACAATTTATAGATTGTCAATTTAAAAATATTGGTGGTTTCCTCATTCAAGTTACTAGTGTGTATGGTAGTAATTTTGAAAATGAAAGAAATGAATTATGGTATAATTTGACAGACTTGAATTCTAAGTATAATTTTCCCTGGATTATACTGGGTGATTTTAATATTGTTTTTCATGTTTCAGAAAAATTTGGAGAAAGTAAAATTCTTGAAAGTAAATTTGATAGGGTTAATAATTTTTTATTAAACACTGGTCTTATGGAACCAACTATTAGTGGGAATAAATATACCTGGAAGTCTGGTGTGGCTAAGAATATCCATTGTAAGTTAGATAGAATTTTAATTAACAAAGGATTCTCAAGTATTTTCCTAGATTTTATTTGTTCAACCCTAGAACAAAATTCTAGTGATCATACTCCTTTAATTATAAATATTTTTACCACTGAGAATTTAAGTAGAAAAGTTTCTCCTTTTAGATTTAAAAATAGCTGGGTTTTAGAAGAGGATTTTAAAACTTTGATGGATAATAGTTTAAATTTTTCTTGTGTTGGCACTAAACAATTTCAATTCAGTATGCTTTTGAAAAATATTAAATTCAATATTAAGGATTGGAATAAGAATAATAATTTAAATAACAATAGACTGGATTATTTAAGAAAGGAAGGAAAAATCTGACAAAATCTGGTAGACAATAATCCAGAAGATAAGGATATTGCCAACAATTTTTTTAATAATTAGAAAGATTTATTTACTGAAATTTATAAAAATGCAGTTAATGCTAAGCAAAAAAGCAAAGGTAGATTGGCTAACTCTTGGTGATGACTGCAAAAAAAAATTTTATGCTAAAATGAGCAATAGAAAACATATTAATAATATTGGTAACATCATAGATAATTCAGGTAATCTTTCTAATGCTTATGTCAAAATTGTTAATGAAGCTGTTGAATATTATGAGAAGTTATACTTTAATGATAATGTTGAAACAAATTTTCCTCATATTATTTGTAAAAACATTTTGAAAGAGAATGCTTCTGATATTTTACTTGCTCCTATCTCATTAGAGGAAATAAAACATATTATTTTTAATGTTGGTGATAATAAAAGCCCAGGCCCAGATGGTTTTAATGCAAAGTTTTACAAGAATCAATGGGAAAATATTAAGAATCAAATTTATGAAGTCATAAATGAATTTATGGATAAAGGAAAAATTCTGAAAAGTATCAATCGCACATTTATTACTTTAATTCCTAAAAAGAAAAATCATTCTAATATTGGAGACTATAGACCAATTTCTTGTTGTAATTTTATTTACAAAATCATATCTACTATTTTAAGCAATAGAATTAAAAAATTTTTGCCTTTTATCATTTTTGAAAACCAGAGTGCTTTTGTGCCTGGTAGATTAATATCAAAAAATTCTATGCTAGCACATGAAATGGTGAGAAAATTCAATACTAAAAAAGGTGATAATGTGTGCCTAAAAATTGACCTAAAGAAAGCGTATGATAAAGTAAATTGGCACTTTATTAATCACATTATGAAATGTATGGGCTTTCTCAGCAAATTCTGCGACTTAATCATGGAATGTATTAACACTCCTACCTTCTCTATACTTATCCAAGGAAAATCTGAAGGTTTCATCAAAAGTAATAGGGGTATTAGACAAGGTGACCCTCTGTCACCTTATCTATTTACAATGGTTATGGAATATTTTTCTGTTTTGATGGAAATAGAATCTTTGAAAGGGAATATTAATCCTATAAATAGAGTCCAACCTTGTATTAACCACCTTATTTATGCTGATGATCTTATGGTCTTTATTAAGGCAAATAAAAAAATGCAGTTTCTATTAAAAATGTTTTTGACACTTTGAACAATTATACAGGGTTGCAAATAAATCTAGACAAAAGTAAAGCATACTTTAGTAAATACAGCAGCTATAAAAGTGATTTTCTAAATGTTTTAAAAATTACTGAAGGTAATCTTCCTATAAAGTATTTGGGATTGCCTCTATCAGTTAATCAAATAAAAGATTCAGACTGTTCTATATTATTGGATAAAATACAAGATAGAATGGAAACATGGTCTAGTAAACTTTTATCCATTGCTGGAAGAATAGAACTAATTAAAACTGTGGTTTATGCAATAATATTATACTGGCTCCAAACTTTTCATATTCCTGCAGCTGCTATTAAAAAATTAGAAAGTAGATGTGCTAATTTTCTTTGGAGAGGTAAATATCACAAAGTTAGTTGGGATACTGTGTGTAAACCTAAGAATGAAGGTGGGTTTGACATTAGAAATATGAAGGACCTTAGTCTAACTTGTCATTTAAAATTACTCTGGAGATTTTTTAGTGCATACTCGCTCTGGGCAAGGTGGATGAAGGCTAAGTATCTCAGGAGAGGTAATTTTTGGAATATTACTCCAAACAGTAATCAGTCTAACACGTGGAAGCAAATTTTAAATTGCAGAAATACTGGTAAGTTTCTTTTGGAAAGAAATTTTAAATCAGGTGAGGAAACTAGCTTATGGTTTGATCCGTGGTTCAATAGTGACTCATTTGTCAATAAAATTGGTTGGAGTAATCTGGTGATATTTGGTGATGCTAATGCAACAGTTTTATCTATTATAATTAATAATCAATGGCCACCTCAAATTCACCCAATAACCAATCCACACAAAGATGAAATATGTAAAATTCACATAGATGGTAGTGCAGACAATGACTACTGGTTATGGAAAGCAGACAATAAAGGGAAGTTTTCATTTAAAAACACTTGGAATGCTATTAGAAATAAAGTCGCCAAGGTTGATTGGTATGATTGCATTTGGAATAAGGTGAACAGCCCCAAGATGGCATACTGTACTTTCTTTGCATTTCATAATAAATTGCCAACTTGGGACAGAATAAATAAGTGGTGTAATAGCTCTAGTTCACTTTGTTCCTTATGCAATATAGAAAATGAGAGCTCTAATCATCTATTTTATGAATGCAGTTATTCACAGTTTATCTGGAAGCATATTAAGGCTAAACTGGGTATTCAAAACAATGATCTATTGGTTCTCAAGCAAATTATTCAACTAATATATACCAAGTTTAAAGGAAAATCAGTGGATCGAGACCTAGATCACATATATATAACTACTGCAATCTATCATATATGGAAAGAGAGAAATGCTCATACTCATAATAAAGCTAGTAGTTATAAAGAGCATAAATGGATTATTATTGAAACAGATAGTAAGATCCTGCTTCACAGATCAAAGAAAAAAAGGGAGGATCAAACCAAGTTTCCAAATTTAGCTGAAGACTGGAGTAATGAAGCAGGAAGTAAGCATCTGGAGCAATTATTAGCCCATCCAGAGAATATTAGGGCTAGGAATCATCCATTTGATGATTTTACTTCTGATAGTGCATCCAACAGAGAACACTTTGCATCAAATAGAGATCGCGCTGCTTTCCCAAGGGTAGATTCAGCAGATCAGAGTTGCATCGACTACAGATCTGGCGATCTTAGCAACAATACGTCAAACAGAGCTCGTGTTGCAACGAATCAAGTTCGTGCTGGGTCTCAAAGGGAGGAATTAACTGATCTGAGTCGTATTGACTACATATATGTTAATTCTCTTTGGGATTATGAACATCAGAATAGCCTCTTTACAATCGAAGAAATGGATGACATGCGTGGAAAATTTAACAAAGGTCTCTCGTATTGGGAGAGAGCGAAGCGAGTGGTGTGAAGAAGTGAAGAAGGGAATCGGTGAAGCTTTGGTTTTGCGAAGTCGCCATTATTTTTCTTTTGTTTTTCTGGAGATAGGGTTAGAATATGGCGGTGTGTGTTGTTTTTGGGTTGTAGGAGGTTTGTAGTAGTTGGGTTTTGTTTGATGTTGGGCTGGGCCTTTGGCCTGTTTACTTTTATTCAAAAAAAAATTTGAAATTCAGTAACTAATCAATTTCAAATATTAAAAACCAACTAGTGATCAAAAATATTCAGTTTTTAACTTTCAGTTTCTAGATTGAAGTTTTTTTTAGTGTACACACACATATCCTTGACACATACTATTAATCCTCTTTTGCTCGCGACTTAATAGATCACGACTTACGACCTAAAAGGCATGCCGACTTAACAAGTTGTGGCTTAACGATCTAAACCATGCCAACTTAAGAAAGCATACGACTTAAAAAGGTCTCCGACTTAACAGGTTACGAGTTAAAAAGGTCTCCGACTTAACAGGCTACGACTTAAGGAAGTCTCCGACTTAACTACAGAGCCAACTTAAAGGATCTACGACTTACCGGTTTGAGAAATCCACCGACCTAAGAAGTATACGACCTAAGCTAAGTCGTACACGACTTATACGAACTCGCTCAAACCAAATGCCGCCGACCTACGACTTATACTAAGTCGCTGCCGACTTATGACTTGCAATCTAACAGCTCGTTCTGGACATGTACAGGAACAACTAATACTGTCCCTTATCTCGTCACCGACTTACCTTAAGTCTTCCACGACCTAAGACTTAGAGAAAAAAAAACTTTCCTGTTCAGATTCGACTCCTATAAATAGACCACCACTTTCAACATGAGGAGGACTTTTGGCCGATCATTTCTTCAAGCATCGTTACTCTGCCGAGCTCTCAACTCATTCAACAACTGAAGATCTCCAAATACTCAAGACACTACAACAAGCTACGAGGGGAACTTCATACATTCGACACGGATTCATCAAGTTTCTTCATCAAAGCTTGAGCTAGTAGTCAAGAGTGTATCTGTGATCAAATTGTATCGTATTTCAGAAGTGTGTTGTATCGAATTGTAACGAAATCAGTAATAAAAGACTATAAAGTGGACGTAGACTCAATTACGGGTCGAACCACTATAAATCTGTTGTCTTCTTACCGTTTTACTACTATTTTCAGCTTATATTCTGTTCCCGTACCAACGGGTGGTGCTTTCACGACTATATCACACACACCGGGTGTTAGCGTTCACTTTTTAGCGTTAACATTTTGGTGCTTTCACTGAGAACCCAACTCAGGCGATCATCCAATGTTGCTTCGCAAAGACTTATAAAAAGAACCTCTCTTAAAAACCAGAAGTTGATCTGAAATATTGGCTCCTGGAAGAAGAGGTAGACCTACCAGATCCAGAAATGCTCATGAAGGGACTTCCGCTTCCCCAACAGCAGACCAAGCAACTCCTACCGTTGGAGTCACCAAGGCTGAATTAGATGACGCAGTTTCTGGATTGTACCAACAAATTGAAGCTCAAAACGCTTTGACGATGGATAGATTAACTGCTCTGCTCGGGGCAAATCGTCAACCAGAAAACCATCAAATAACCTTTCCTGAAATGCCACCTTTCCAAACTGAAGGTTTTATGCCGCAGCCAACTTGTCATGAACATGTGCCTAGGCAAGCTTCCGAGAGAAGGACTGATGCCCATCCGGAAATGTCTCTGAACAATAAAGAGTACTTGTCCGAAATGGTTAGCCACATCATGAAAGAGAGCATGCAGAGGGAAGAGAATGAGAGTGACTGGGGATTTGCACCAAGCAGAACTCCGTTTACTGAAAGGATCCTGAAAGCGGAATTTCCAAGGAAATTTGTACCTCCTACTATCCAAGCCTATAGAGGAACGAGTGACCCTAATCATTTCCTATACAAGTACGATTAGCATATGACTGGTGCAAGAGCGTCAAACGAGATTAAGTGTCGATACTTTCCAGTGTACTTGGAAGGAGTGGCCTTACTTTGGTTCACAAAGCTTCCAATTCGGTCAATAGATCAATTCTCCAACTTGACGCAAAAGTTTAAAGAACAGTTCAGATTGTATGCTTCAAAAGCTAAGGATATAATGTCACTGTCTAGTCTTGAACAAGCTCCCGGAGAATCGATCAAATCTTTCTTAAGCCGTTTCAATATAGCTATAGCCGAAGTGGATAATGTAGAACCGCGTATGATCCTGACCTACTTGGTGCGAGCCATCAATAAATCGAGTGAATTTGGAAAATGGCTAAAAATAAAGGAACTAAATTCCCTTGAGAAGTTTTATAAAAAGGCCGATGAATTCATGCGCCTGGAAAACCTTTCCGCCTCAGCAAAAGTATTAGTTGCCAAGGACAACAATAATGATCTTGCTTCTAACAGAAGAAATTCTGAGAATCAGAAAAGGGAAAACGACGGAGGAAAGAATCAGGGGAATGAGAAGAAACTCCGCCGCTTCGATCTTTCAGATTTTACTCCTTTAACTGATACACCAAAAAATATCTTTTTTGCAACAAAGGACGTTGTCAGGTATCCTAAGCCACCTGAGATGAAGAGAGGTGCAGTGCGTAATGGAAAATTCTGCCAATTTCACAATCAACCTGGCCATGACACTGACCAATGTCGCCAATTAAAGAATGTGATTGAAGAATTGCTGGAGCAGGGTAAACCCCAACAATACGTTAAGAGAAGCGGAGTCGATCCAACCTCATCCACTCGGGGTCAACAACGTCCTACCCATCAATCCGATTCTCGCAACAACACTGCAATGCAAGATCCAGAAAAGCTTGTCATTAATGTTGTTACAGGAGGTCCACACCCAACAGGCAGAAATTGGGACGACTGCTAATTGTCCACAAAACTGCGACTGGGGCATATTTCACTTTCTCTGACATATAAATCTGAAGCTATGAATCTAGTGCAAATGGAAAGTTAGCCTGGAGATTCTGGAACTACAATCACTAGCATCCATTTTTTACTTAACAGCATTGCTTAAATTTGTAAAATGATAATGGATGTGTAACTTTTGCATTGTAAACCGCTGAGAAATCAGTATGATTGAATAATGAAAGACTATGAATTCTGTGTTTCCTGTTACAAAATGCCTGTTATATTTCGATGTGTAAATACTCTAAATGTATTGCTAAAATGTCGATCTAATATTGCAGGTAATTAAAGCGAAGCTCACCCATCGCAAAGCCAAGCGAGCCCTACAAATCACTTATTAAGCAAATACCAAGCAGCAAAAATTCCAGACTCAAATCCCATACAAGAGGAACTTCACATAAAAAGTTGGCGACGCCACTGTGTCAAGCACTCGTTAACTGGTTGCGGTCGTCAATATAAAAAGACATCCAACCAAGTAACTTGCGTTTACCCGGTGGAGTCACTTGACAGTGAAGTCTACTTCTTCGGATAAAGCAATTTACTTGCAAAAGAAAGGAAGACGCGCTTGGAAACAATAATAAAGGATCGCAGATAGGCAGATGATGAGGAAACATGGGCCGGCAAACATAGAAGCAGCCAAAAGGAGGTATGCCTCTCAATAATAAGGCCGGTAGATCCACAAAAGGGACACCTTCCCAAGCAGAAGGAACAGGACCCTTGCTAACTGGTCGTGATGCATCCGATCGGACAGCCTGCGTCCGTCTCGTGGATCCAATCGCCTCTGAGACGCAACCCTCCTGGCACACCAATCCACCAAGGCTCCTCTCCGGAAGTCGATAAAGCCCTCTAACGAGGCACGCCAAAAAATGAAAGTGCTTTCCTCAATCAAAAAGATTGGTGGAACCACCAGAGGGGCACCTTCCCAAGCTGAAGGAACAGGGCCCTTGTTAGTTAATTGCGATCGTTTGTGCAAACGAACATCTAATCAAACAACTTGCGTCCGCCCCGTGGATCCATTCAACCATGAGAAAATAACTTCCAAGCAATCACAAGACCTCTTCGGGGGCAAAAGCCCTCTTCGGAGGCACATTTCACCAGTGTAGAAGTGCAAAATGCTCCTCTTCGGAGGCCCACTTCACCAGAGATGAAATGCTAAAAAGCCCTCTTCGGAGGCACATTTCACCAGTGTAGAAGTGCAAAATGCTCCTCTTCGGAGGCCCACTTCACCAGAGATGAAATGCTAAAAAGCCCTCTTCGGAGGCACATTTCACCAGTGTAGAAGTACAAAATGCTCCTCTTCGGAGGCCCACTTCACCAGAGATGAAATGCTAAAAAGCCCTCTTCGGAGGCACATTTCACCAGTGTAGAAGTGCAAAATGCTCCTCTTCGGAGGCCCACTTCACCAGAGCTGAAATGCCAAATCGCTTCTCTTCGGAGACCGAAATCGCTTCTCTTCGGAGACCCAAAAACCTCTTCGGAGGCACACTTCACCATGCTTGAAGTACCAGACATAAGCCCTCTTCGGAGGCACAAAAACAAAGCCTTCTTCGGAAGCACTAAACAAATCAAAAAAATTCTTCAGGAAGTTCACTTCACTACATAGGAAAATCCACTTTTTAACAAATGAAAGTGATCATCCCCGAAAGTTGAAGTGTTCTTCAGAAAGAAAGAGAAAGTAAAAATTTCTCCAAACACGAGATATGATCTATTAAAAGAAGAATGATTCTTCCATTAAAAGTGGAATAGTTATTCTCTGAAATAACAATATCAGTCTTGTAAAAGCTAGAAATGTTGCAATGCACTTGTGATATGGGGGCAATACTATACAATTCAATTATATTAATAAAAGTAACACGCAAGCAACATACCACAAGTTCATTGCAATATCACGGAAAATAGATGTGGAATAAATGCATTCTCAAACACAAACAGAAAAGTTTTTACAAGTAAAAGGAATCGTTTATTCTACACTAAAAATGAGAAACAGATGCGTTCTCACATACACAATAATTTGTACAAGTAAAATAGCTATTTTATTCAATGCTATGAAGATTTTTTACATTGTGCAGATTACAAAAAGAAGCGGGCACCGGTACCCGCACAATCTCCGGTCGATGCAGGCAAAAAGCAAAATAAGAAGTAGAAAATCCAGCTTGTCATTCCTTCTTCCCGCTACCTTTGGAGCCTTTGCCTGGCCTGATATTTAATTTCGGAATCTGGTGCGGGCGGGATGGAGAAGGAGGAGTGATTGGGTCTTCTTCTATTTTGTCTTTCCCAGCTGGAGCACTTCTCTTTTTCTTCTTTAGTGCACGCTTTCCTCTTCTCTTTGAAGAAGATTCACTTCCCGGAGACAGCAGCTTGGAAAGTTTTGTATCGTCATCTAATGACTGCTCCGGAGTCTTCTCGCTGTCCTCCGTCCCTTCCGCTTTCTGCTCTTGAGAAGCGGGTGGATCCTCCAAGCCTTGGAGAGCTTCTATCTTTTCCTCTTGCGACCCTGGTTGAGAAGCCGGAGTAGCCTGAAGAGTTAGAGGAGGTACAGCTGGAAGAGGGGAAGTGTGCGCAGCGCTAGGAGCTACCGCTACAGAAGGAAAGAAGTCAAAATCAGTATTCTTTGAGAAAAGAGAAAACTTTGGATCACCATGACTTAAGTAATAAGAAAAGAATTCATCCAAATCGACTGAATCAAATGAATAATCCACTTGAGCCAGATCTGATTTGAAGTTACCTGGAGAAGTCGGTTTTGATAAGTCAATTTCAAATTTATCAGCCTCTGTGTCTTCTTGGCTCTTCTCTTCGATTTGAGTAAGGGGAGACTCGGTAGTAACGGGCTTACCCTCAACGTCTTTTGCAGGAAGAGGAGAGTGGGAACTGGAACCAACGATATCAACGTCGGTCGAAATCGAAGTATGGACAGGGGCAGTTAAAGATATTTTCTTTTCTGAATGCTCTTCTGCCACTGTTCCAGCTTTAGCCTCAGCGAGTTGTTCTTTTCCCCTAGCAAGGGCGGCACGCGCCTCATCATCTAGATAAGTCGCTTCAAGATCTGCCTCAACATATCCGGCACCTCCAAACATGTCCATTATTGCTTCCCACACTTCAGCTAGGGTGATCTCATATTTTGGACCCAAGAATGAGAGACTACCGCGTCCTAAAACGCTATGGATGTAAAAGTCGAATAAAGTAGAGTCGATAATGGCTTTAGTTGCTTTGTGAGATTCTTCAGCTGCAACTTGTCCAGCAACTGCATCATCGCGCTCTTTCTCAACTTTAAGGAGTCGAGCTTTTAACATCTCAATCTCCGCGTTTTGGGAAATAGTTGTACCCCGTAGCTCAGCATTTTCTTTGCGGTATTTCTCATTAATGTGCTGCTCGGCTGTAAGCTTCATCTCGGCATCCCTTTGCGCGACATGTGCATCTCGCACTTGCTTCTGAAAGACTTCTTCTTTTTGAGTATGCGATGCAGAAGAAGAGGCGAGATCTTCCTTAAGTCGCTTAACTTCAGATTCAAGCCTTGCGTTGTCATCCACAATGCTCGTCATCTCCGCGTCGTGCTGCTTGCACCATTTATCCCATTCAGCCTTATCGTTCTCCAGAGTCAGCATGTTTTCGAGATTCATACGGTTGACTCTTTGAAGCTCATCGACAAGATTTTGCCATCCAGACACCCTTTCAATATTAAATTTGACGACATCAAGGCTGCGCAGCATATCCGATTTATCGATCGGAACTAGATCTAAATCAAAGCGCACTCCTCTTAAGCACCAATTCGGAAATCGGCTTTGAAGTGTTGGAGGGCCATCTTTAACTTGATACTGGGGCCTATTGATGATAGCTTGAATGTCGGTTTTCTTTAAAGGTGGAGAGCTGGCCGGGATATTAGAAGAGATAGGAGCGTCAGTTTTTCCAGAAAATGCAGACGCATCCGTTTCATCAAGTCTAGCCCATTTACTCGGGTCTCCAGCAGCATGGCTTTTCCCTTTATCATCATGATATTTCCTTTTATGGAAGTCATCGTCCCTTCTTCTCTGTTGCTCCTCATAAACTCGCCTTTCTTGAGCTTTTCTAATTGCTCGCTCTTCGTCATATTCTTGCGAGTGGGGAGATAGCGTTCGTAATCATAAGAATCGCGCCCTCCGTAGTGCCGAAAGTTGTCGAAATATGAGCCACTTCGCCCCATCAGAGAACCTAAAATTGAAGAAAAGACAAGTCTTAGGAATCTTCAATTTGAAGAAGCTAAGCGCATATAAGTGCCAAAGATCCTAAGTGTGTGTGATGTGCAAACTACGCGCGTCAGACTACAAACCACTTTTGGGTGTGGAAATGGCAATAACTTGTGTGGTAGGTGTTGTAGTTTGTTACAAAAAAGAGGTCGCTTCAACAACAGGAGATATCGCTTTTGAAGTATCGTCTTTAAAAAGCTCTTGAGAAGTTATCATTATGTCACTCAAGTCATCAAAGGTGTCATCACCATGGCGCTCAGCAGAATTCTCCTTTTTAACTTCCACGTCGGCTGACTTTTCAAAAATTCGAGGGTTCTCTTCCTCTTCAATAATTGGAGCAGGCGCCGGTTTGCTGGACGATCCCGTAACATCGATAGAAGTAGAACACTTTACTAATGCGGTGTCTACAGTTGGCTCCTTTGGAACCATCTCTTCCGTTGAAGCTGGGGATCTGCTGTCTGTGCTGAAGAATCAGAAACTTCACGGGGCTGAATAAAGCGGGAAGAGTCTAAAAGCCCGAAGTGATGTAAAAATTCGTCTGTCAATAAAAATTGAATAGTCCTCTCTTCAACTGGGACCGCCATAAGCCTCTCAAAAGTCGGTTTGTGACCGGGATCTCTAGAAGGAGGAGGAAGTGCTGAAAAGAAAAAGGCAAAGTTAATACTTGACAACCCAGACTTCGGAAAGTTTGAGAAAACATAAGAAACAGAGACAAGTGATCTTACTTCCTACTCTCCAGATGGTGTAAAATCCCGGAGGGCAACGAACATAGAAAAACTGGCTTAGAAAACTGTGAACACTGTCAGGGAGACCGATGATCAACTTACGGTTTCTAGCACTTCTCACAACTATGATAGAAGGATGTTCTTTATTTTTGGCAAAAGAACACAGATAACAAATCTCATCAAAACTTGGGAGACGATCCAACGTTCTCCCAAACAGCACACAAAGTCCCATCAGGATAGCATATCCATTGGGATGCAACTGGAAAGGGGAGATGCTCAATTGTAGAAGAAGTGTTCGCAAGAAGTCATTAAAAGGAGGGATAGCTCCATTCTGGCACATTTGTCGATTTACTGCAACAAAACCACGAGGAGGTCTATCAGCATTATCAGGCTTCCCGGGTAGTTGTGCGTCTGCTTCAGCAATTCCGAATTGAATACACAACTGGTTAAAGGTTCTGTAGTTCAAAGTGGTCGGGACCCTTTCTGGAGGATCATTCAACGGAACAGCAACTGGAAAAATCTCTTCAACTTGCTCTATTTCTTCTTGGGGAGAAGACATTCTAAACAATCAACTGGATGTTCAAATGTGAAGGTGCACGTTTCCTAAAAAGTGTGAAGTGTTGTGCAAAACTAATGAAGATAAAAAAGCAAATATAACTGGAATTAAGCTAGTCGACGATTGATCGATTATAAAATTTCAGAACTTGTTGATTTAAAACTCAGGCACAGTATTAATGCAAACAGGTCGGTTTTAATTGACTATTCCAATGTTGCTCTAATGCTTTGCTTGAATGTGATGGTTTAAAGCACTTCGTTCACACAATTTATTTAAGTTGATTATCTGTTACTAACTAATCTGTCATTTGATGTGGGCAATCAGTGGCAGTATTTTCGTCCCAATTTTCTATGAGTGTTGTATTAAGCAGGTTATTGGCTTACAAAGTGAAGTAATCTGTAGAAAATGCAACAAAGTTTAACAAATTAAAGTCCAAACAATTCAGTGTACAAGCAATTTATTCCAGCAATTCGGGTCAGAAAATTCATATCGAAAGTACACTTCAAGTTAAGGATTCAAGTTTGGACAGTTCAGTTCACTAAGTATTAACTCGTCCATGACTTAAGGGGCAGGCTACGATTTAAGTTAAGTCCTCAGTTCTGTAAGCTGCATTGCAAGGAAATGTCTCAAGTCCTAGGTCGTTTCCAACCTACGACCTACTTAGGTCGTACACGATTTAACACGAGACGATGAATGTTAACTCCTAGCCCGTTAACCCGATAGCCTCTTCATCAGCAAAAACTTTCATCTTCCCATGCCATTTAATCACCCCAAAATCACCACAAATCTGATGCAATGTCGTTCCATCACAAACCACGAATCAGTCAAACTGAAGTGCCGCAATCCGTTGCCTCGTTAACGCAAACTGACCGAAGCCAGAACAAATCATCTCGAATCCATCAATAATCGATTGAAACGAAAGTTGCAATGAAGCATGGCATAAGAAGAATAGGTCAAAAATGGGATTCTTAATTCAGTGACAGTCGAGGATTGAATGGGAAAGTCGAGTTCACTTACGCAATGTAACGATAAGAATGACTGGTGATCAAGAGATTGAACTCGTCTTCGAAGAATCTGAATGCTTGTTAATGGCAGAATGAAACAGGTGAAGGAGAGGAAGGAACGACTCAAGCTATTTGTACACGGGGGCATTGGAATGTGAATCGACCCACGATCCACGACCTACGACTTATATTAAGTCGCTTCCGACCTCAAGCTAAGAAGAATCGAAGCATATGACCTACGACCTAGGCATACACTTCGAGGGGCAAATGTTAATCCTCTTTTGCTCGCGACTTAATAGATCACGACTTACGACCTAAAAGGCATGCCGACTTAACAAGTTGTGGCTTAACGATCTAAACCATGCCGACTTAAGAAAGCATACGACTTAAAAAGGTCTCCGACTTAACGGGTTACGAGTTAAAAAGGTCTCCGACTTAACAGGCTACGACTTAAGGAAGTCTCCGACTTAACTACAGAGCCAACTTAAAGGATCTACGACTTACCGGTTTGAGAAAGCCACCGACCTAAGAAGTATACGACCTAAGCTAAGTCGTACACGACTTATACGAACTCGCTCAAACCAAATGCCGCCGACCTACGACTTATACTAAGTCGCTGCCGACTTATGACTTGCAATCTAACAGCTCGTTCTGGACATGTTCAGGAACAACTAATACTGTCCCTTATCTCGTCACCGACTTACCTTAAGTCTTCCACGACCTAAGACTTAGAGAAAAAAAACTTTCCTGTTCAGATTCGACTCCTATAAATAGACCACCACTTTCAACATGAGGAGGACTTTTGGCCGATCATTTCTTCAAGCGTCGTTACTCTGCCGAGCTCTCAACTCATTCAACAACTGAAGATCTCCAAATACTCAAGACACTACAACAAGCTACGAGGGGAACTTCATACATCCGACACGGATTCATCAAGTTTCTACATCAAAGCTTGAGCTAGTAGTCAAGAGTGTATCTATGATCAAATTGTATCGTATTTCAGAAGTGTGTTGTATCGAATTGTAACGAAATCAGTAATAAAAGACTATAAAGTAGACGTAGACTCAATTACGGGTCGAACCACTATAAATCTGTTGTCTTTTTACCGTTTTACTACTATTTTCAGCTTATATTCTGTTCCGGTACCAACGGGTGGTGCTTTCACGACTATATCACACACACCGGGTGTTAGCGTTCACTTTTTAGCGTTAACACATACGTTTTATTTAGTGTTAAGAATGTTGGTAAAGAATTTAACAAATTGTTGTTAATACTAATATCAAGATTTGAAATAACAATATATTATCCAACATGATATGGGAAGTTTTGTTTCTTTTGGACTTCTTCACCTTATTGCTGCAGACAGCATTTCATGCATGAATAAAACCTACGTATACAATATCTCCTTTTATTTAATGAAAGGGTAAAAAGTAAAATGATTTTTATTTTTCCAGCAAGTGGATTATAGATCACCGAAATAACCTTAAATAAAACTAGAAAAGAAAAAAAAGCTCATTCTCCTTTCTCTGGTAATAAATTCCAAGTACTACTTTACCTGACCTCAGTTCAACATTTATAAACTTCATCATCATATATAAACAAAATGTTCCCATATCGTATGTACCAAGATTATGTCCATTTATCAGCCGCCAACCACAAGCATCCACGCACGCATTGATACTACAAATCACCAAATGTGAATAACTCGTATGTGCAAATTCGATGAAACAATCAAATCAATCTCTACATAACTCCACATGAAAAAATTGACGAAACTAGAAACAATGTAATTAAGAGGAAGAACATGCAAACATCAAAAAAGCTTCTGGTTTCACAAATATGTCCTCCATGTTGTGATATTGTGGCACCTATTAAATACTTTTTTCATTCCCATTGAATTGAAATGAAGCAACTTTTTCATTGTCATGGTACAGAAAGTATGCATGTAGTACATAATAGAGAGATGGGCATTTGATACATATAAAAAAAAGATTGTGTGTTCAAAAAGTGCGAGCTCCATCAGCTTATAACTGTCTACATCTTTATACATATACGATCCTTGTGTGAAAATGTACACACATAATCAAACTTTTAACATGTTGTAGAAAACTAACTTGCATGGATTTGTTATGTACCTTTTTTTTCTAGGGTGAGTTTGAGCTTATAATGGAATATATATAAAGCTAGCTCGTGAGGCTGCAATAATTAATTAGAAGAAAAAATATTTGTATTTGTCTAATGTAGAGTTAGATATATACTCTCCATAAACCGTTGATGATGTATACCATAATAATACCTCATACTCCATATTGTGTTTTCATCATGATTTTCCATGGACCATGCATGGACAAGAGTTAACTCCCAAAAGTTACCCATAAATTCATCCAAGAAACACCAAGTGATGTGCATGACATAGATAACACTGAACTACAGAGGCAACGTGGAATAGAAAAGAACCTTATTGAAATGACTATGTCTATTTCAGTTGTGTATATCGTATTAATTTTGTTGGTATCCATGTTTTTTTTTCTTTCCTTGTTAATATCAGTTTCAAAATCAAGCTTTTACCATCGTATTAATTTTCACCACTGTTCCTCTAGCTTGTTTTGTGAACTTAGCTTAATTAATGCTAAACCACTGTTCCTCATAGAACAGGTAAGAGGAAATGTGATTCTAAAAAAAAAGATCAAAGTACGGAACTAGTTGAACAGATGCTGTAAATAATTATAGTTGGCAGTATTGTTGCTAATTTAGATAGATATTCGTGAATGATTTTTATAAGTATTCACTATTAGAATACATTAAAATGAGAACGGAGCCTGGAGTCGGCCGGAGTCGGCTGCGTCTCCATTATGGAGTCGGCGGGAGACGACATAAAATTCTATTGAAGTTTGCGTCGGCTGGGAACGGCCTGCAACGGCCCGAGTCGGCTAACGTCGGCTATTTAATTATTTTTTCAATCTAATTCTTATATACACCTATTTCGTTTGAAAAAATAAAAAACACTACTAAAATGACAAAAAAATAAAATTTACATCTATGATTATTAATATTCACCCAATGACGAGTCGTGATAGGTTAAATTGGTATTTTCGACACTACAGATTCGTTTATTTTTAAACCATATTCTGAAAACATGTCCAAAATACCATAGATCGACATAAGATTCAAAGAATTTATTTTTACGCCGCATATTTTATTTTATATAATTTTATTATACCAAATACATTTAAAAATTTATAATTGATTACCCGACGGTTTAAAAAATTATTTTAATTCTTTAAAATGTTACATATAACCACCTTTATCGAATTTGTATAACAGATCGACTAAAAGTTGCATCGATTGGTCGTGCGGGTTAGAATTTCAACAACGAAAATTTTCGAATTATACGAACATATATCATCGAAAATACCAATTTAACCTATCATGACCCGTCATTGGGTCAATAATAATAATAATAATAATAATAATAATAATAATAAATGTCAATTTTTTTATATATTGTAGTAGTGTTTTTTATTTTTTTAAAAGAAATAGGTGTAAAAGAAAAAAAAATTAAAAATATATATACGGGCCGACCCTAAACGATTCAAGCCGTCACTAAACGGGCCGATGCTAGCCGACGCCAGCCGACTCCATATCGAGTATACTGGTTTCAGCCGAGATCTTCTTCTTCACTTTCTTTGCTTAATAAAAAAACAATTTTTTTTCTTCCACGTCGTCGATTCCGACCCTCTCCAGCCGTCACCCTCCGTCGTCGTCGCCGTAGAAGCCTAGAACTCGCCGGAACTCGCCGGAATCTCCTCTTCTTCTTGAATTTGGTAATTTTCTAAACCCTAATTTCGAATTAAATTGTTTAATTAGGTTTAAATGTAAATTATTGTGATGATAATTGGGTGTAGGTATTGCTAATTTAGTGTATTATGTTATTTTTAGTATGAAATCGTTGAATTTGAAAGTGTGAATTAGGAATAATTGGTTGTGGGTATTTAGAATTTGAAAGTGTGAAAGTGTGAATTGGGAATTGGGAATTTGAAAGTGTGAAAGTGTGAATTTGAAAGTGTGAAAGTGTGAATTGGAAATAATTGGATGCATGTCATTAATCGACTAAATATAAGAAATGTATTTAGAAGTTTGGCATGCGGGTTGGGATTTTACTTACAGTACCGCGTATCGGGAGATTAATTCCCGAACGATCCCTTATATTTTATATTTGTATTGAGTGAGGACGACTTGGTCGTCGAGTGTTGTTTGACTGACATGTGCGCCTTGTATTTGGATTGAGTGAGGACGACTAGGTCGTCGAGTGTTGTTTGACTGGCTTGTGCGCCATGTGTTTGGGTATTTATACCTGAAAAGTCTCAATAGCCTGTCCATTCGGGTTGTGCCGATATTATACGAAGGGCGTATCACCTTGATACGCTACCGTTTATTTCTGGCACCTAGGTGAAGCGACTATTTGGATGTTTATTGCTTTATATGCAATAAACATCTTAATATAAATGATTTAAAGGAAATAATTTATAAAAAAACTTCTTACTTATTTTAGTCTATCTCTAATTAATATAAATAATTTAAACGAAAATAAGACATCAACAAAGCATTTAGTTCCAAAAGGCTTTGGTAGATTAGAAAATGCGATAATAATCACATAAAACTTTAGATGCAAAGTCTATATGCGTATAGGAATAGAAAAGAAATGCTGTCGAAATTTATAATATATATATATGTTTTTAAATTAGGAAAAATGTTCAACTATCTTCTCGACCGTACCTGGCTGTATGAAAGTCGAACAGGAACGAAAGGTTCAACGAAAAAGCATTTTAAGGATGGTGTACATGAATTTTTTAAATTCGTTGTTGGGTACGTTTATACCACCATCGAATCAGAATGAGTAAGTAGACACCGAACCATTCGGTACTGAGCCAACATGAGGAAGTAGCCACCGAACCATTCGGTACCGAACCGAAGCAAGGAACGAACTACCAAATCAAACACTACCGGATCGCCTCGCCATCGGACTCTACCGAACCAGGCCCAAAGTAGCACTGCCGAACCAAAGCCACTCACCTACCACCGAATCAAACTCCAAACCAACCATCACCGGACCACAGTACTACCGAACCAAGGCATTCCGGACCAACTTTGCTAGGCCAGATTGCATCAGCTAGCCCAGGCCCACCAGCAGCTATGTACATCCAAGACCCCTGCCCCCAGCCTCACTCTATAAATAGAGGGGCAGGGGTACAACAATGGCGGACAAGTTTGAGAGCTCAAGCACGGATAGAACTTTCAAATAACTTTCATATACTTGTATCAAAGCTTTGTACTTGTAATTTGAATAGAAAAGGAGAATAACATATAAAGTGGACGTAGGCACATTCTGGCCGAACCACTATAAATCTGCGTGTCTTTTACAGTTTAGTCCCTGCTTTTCATATATTTGCATAAATCATCCAAATCACTAAGAACTACATAAAATCAACTAAATCATACGACTTGGAGGTGTTTGTCCATTTTTTGTGCAAACATTTTTGGTGCTTTCACTGAGACCTAGAAGCTCGAAGCTTCAGCTTCTTCCACTTAACCCTTTTCCTAACAGCATCGTTCATCACTTGGAAAACATGCCTCCCAAGCAGAAGAAAGATGTTAACAAAGGAAAAAACATCGCAACCAGTAGTCTTCCAGATCCAATGGACACAGATCAAGTAAATCGTCCCCCTCCAGCAGCAGTACCAAATGAAGGTCGGGCAAATCCGACCACTCCTGCCGTAGAACAGCCTGCAGCAATTACTAGGGCAGATCTAGACAGGGTTGTGGCTAAAGTAACTAACCGCTTCACGTCCCAGCAGGAAGCCTTGGTGGACCATCTCATGTCACGCTTTAGGGATGCTAAAGAGTCCAACCGCAACACTGAATCATGGGGTGAGTCCCAGTCTAGAGGATCTCAGAGACAACAAAGATCTTCCTTCTTCGAAGGAGCTAACGGCAGAAGCAGCCATGGTAGGAGCTGAGATCGAGCACAGCCCGAAGTTAGGCCTGAGGAAACGCTTGGAACCGAACCCAACGGGGGAGGTACCAGGCGGAGGTCAACTGTAGCTGAGCCGGTTGTACTGCCTAACCACGGAAACGCCAATAAACGGGGCCAAGCTAGAATCCAGCCCGAAGTTGGACCCGAGGAAGTGCTTAGATCAGAACCCAGCAGGGGAAGATCAAGGCAAGGGCCAACTGTAGCTGACCCTATCATGCTCCCAGAAGACCAAACGCAGCCACTGGAAAATATGAGGAATGATAGACGATACCATCCCTACAGGTCATCTGGACGGAATCAATCCCACAGAACAGAACAGAACCGAACTCGTTTCTATCTACTCCAAATTCTGATGAAAGGATGGCACGCTTGTTCAGAGAGTGCGTCCAATGGGATCAAAGAGATCGAGGGATAGGCGCTAGGGTAACCAGCCCTTTCGCCCGCAATATCGAAATTGCTATCACCCCCCCCCCCCCGAGAATGGAAGATGCCAACAGTGGAACCTTACAAAACAACTAACCCCAAGTTTTGAGCAAGTGAATCTGATAGCCGCAACCGAAGAAGCAACTTGGATGACTCCCATCCGAGACTACTTACAAAGTGGCACACTACCCAACGGGCGTAACAAAGTCAAGAAAATCTTGAGGAAAGCTTCCCGCTACACAATACAAGAGGACACCCTCTATCGGCGCGGATTCTCTAACCCCTTATTAAGGTGTGTCGTTGGAAGGGAAGCCAAGAAAATCTTATCCAACATTCATCAAGGAAGCTGCGGAGATCACACCGGAGGGCAAACCTTAGCAAAAAAGATACTCCGATATGGATATTTATGGCCCACCTTAAGCAAGGATGACTTAGATTTCGTCAGAAAATGTGACAGATGCCAGAAGTTTGCTAAGATTCTGCGGCTACCAACAACTGAGATTACTCAAATGACCAGCCCTTGGCCCTTTGCAGTATGGGGAATTGACTTAATCGGTGAACTGCCAATGGGCCGAGGCGGGGCCAAATATGCTATAGTGGCAGTCGACTATTTCACCAAATGGGTGGAAGCAGAACCCCTGAATAAAGTATCTTCGGCAAAAGTTATTAACTTCTTGATCAAAAATGTTCTATGCAGGTACGGAGTCCCATTCAAAATTATATCAGACAATGGACTTCAGTTTGACAGCGAGGAGTTCACCAACTGGTGCCAAGAGCACGGAATTCACAAAAGCTTCTCATCCGTAGCTTATCCCCAGGCAAACGGACAAGTCGAAGCCGTCAACAAAATTCTGAAAACTCTAATCAAAAAGAAACTCGAAAAGTCAAAGCGCGCTTGGGTGGATGAACTCCCTACGGCACTGTAGGCCTATCGCACATCTTTCAGAACATCGACGGGGCATACTCCTTTCTCTTTGGCATACGGATCAGAGGCTATGCTCCCAGTTGAAACCATCGTGCCTTCCCACCGTAGGATCCACTATAACCCAGAAGAGAACGAAGAACTCCTTCACATGTCTTTGGATCTAATTGAGGAGAGAAGGAATGATGCAGCCCTCAAAGCAGCAGCCCACAAGCAAAAAGTGGCAGCACACTACAACTCCAAAGTCAAGCGTCGTACCTTACAAGAAGGAGATCTCGTCCTCAAGCGAATCTTCCCTCGCCTCGGAGCACTAGATCCAATCTGGGATGGACCATATGTAATTCATAAAGATCTCCACAATGGAGCTTATATTTTGTCAACAGTAGACGGAGAGGTTTTCCAGAGGGCATGGAACATCCAACACCTCCGTCGATACTTTTCTTAACTTGTACTGCCCATATGAAGTGAATTAATAAAGAGAATCAGTGGACGTAGGCATTTTCGTGCCGAACCACTTTAAAAAACCTTGTCTATTTTTTAACTTGTTCCTTTGTATCTAGGTTGCTTGTTAGCTTTATCCTTTTCTGTTGAACAAAATCCTGTGCATATAGCATTCCCATTCAAAGCACTCCACAGCGTGACTTCACCTGGACAAGACCTAACAGGTACTATGTGAATCTATGCCCTCGCCAATGAGACACTTTTGCTCCGGCATCCCTCTGCTGCGGGTTAACTCATTGCTCGCGACGGCCCTAAAAGCCAACTGTAATGAGCCGATTATAAGCCACCGAGAAGGCCGACTATAGCCAAGGCAGCTCATTACGGCGTTCGGCTCGCCGACAACTGTGAACCGACTATAAACCCCAACATAAGGTGTAGCCAGCCAGGGGTAGTTCACGGTTGACGATCGGCACCCACGCTAGCCGGCCACAGTAAATCGAATAATACCCACGATTACGGGCCATAATGGCCCGGGTAGTTACTGTGCGCGATCTCGGCTCCGATATGTCTTAAGTGCGGCTGTGGTAAAAAAGAATTAACTCCCCGTGGAGGCGTAAGATGGGTGACAAATGTCTCCAAGACCCACAGCTAGGGAAAGTGACTACAAAGCCCGTTTGCCACGAACTTAAGCACATCGAAGGCCTTCCGTGACTGGAAGTTTTACTTTTTCCCATATTTCAATTTTATTTAAAAAAAACTATTCTCCTATCCTCTGTAACGATCCCTAAAGTACAGGACATAGAATAGGAGACATTCGCTAACGGAAGCGGGTACTCGCAACGAGACACTGGACTGCATTCCACACTCGGCCACACAAGACATTCAGAGATGCCATCTACAAGTAAAATATGAAGGGCGGTATTTTCTTCTTTTCATGTATAAACATGTGGCTATAATTTATTCGCACATCACGCTAACATTGCAAGACCTAAAATTATGTTTTAAGCAAGAACTTGACATCAAACACAATTGAATTACAAGCATATGCATAGCTATATTTCTCATACAACATGTCAAAATAGCAAAAACATTCAAAAGACGACATAATCAGCTTAAGTTAAAAAATTACACGTCAAGAATAACGTTGTTTATTACAAGTAGCATAATTACAACCTAAGAGTTACGTTACTATTTTGAGACTAGTATATACAACAATGGTAAGTCCACAAAAAGATATCCAGGTCCAATCAAGGAGCCGGCTGCGTCGGAGTTTTATCCTTGTCCTGTTGCCCACCTGTCCAGTCAGAGAAAGAATTCATTAGTGATAAGCAACCAAGTTAACGGAAAGAATAAACAGGAAGACTTACCAACATCTGCTCCTTGATCATCTTGATCATCATCCTCTACTTGGACACCTGCCTCCTCAGCTGCAAGCAACCGCATGCCTTCCTTCACCGCCACCTTCTCCTCCTTGGTAAACTGGGCACTAACCACATCCATCCTGAAGGCCACGCCACCCTCTTTATCCGCCTCAGCCTTGGCCTCCTCTAGAGCCCTGAGATAGATCCTGGCCATAACTCGGGGGTAATCATCCATCCAGGACAAGTTACCTTGCCTCCAAGTACGGAAGTACATATCCTAGAGCATCTCATCCATCATCCCCTCATTCTCCTCAAACTCCCTCATTCGGACCTCAGAAGCCCGCAGCTTTGCAACGGCAGCATCCCTCTCCGATCGATACCGTAAACAGTCAGCCTGATTTAGGATCTCCTCATCGCCTCCATCTCCTCCTTCGACTTGGCCTGAGCAAGCTCCGCGGCCTCAAGTCTCCCCGATAGTTCCTCTACCCGCTCGAGGTCCGCTTGCCGAACCTCATCCACCATGGCAATAGCCATGTCAATCCGCTCCTTACAGATGGCCTCCATCTTCCGCAACTCTGCCCTACTGGCCTCTTCCATAGTCTTCCTCAATTGTCTGGATGCGGCCTCATGATGAGAGATTTTGATGGCTTGGTTGGCAAGTTGTTTAGCCTGGTCGGAAACCATCAACCATAGCCGAATGTTGGCACTCCCTATCTCTTCCCCAGCCTTGACCAGTCGGGCGTGGTGCCCCATCAATTTCCTGGTCTCCTCAGCAACCCGGACAATATTTGCCTTAGC
This sequence comes from Allium fistulosum, assembly GCA_030737815.1. Taxonomy (NCBI): domain Eukaryota; kingdom Viridiplantae; phylum Streptophyta; class Magnoliopsida; order Asparagales; family Amaryllidaceae; genus Allium; species Allium fistulosum. The sequence goes on along the minus strand of CM060904.1, from coordinate 260,451,419 downwards.
CTCATCCCCCAGAGTTACAACCCGGGTAGTAAGCAAATCAAGGTCCAAGGACTTAGCTTCGTCAAGCACCCGTACCATAGGATTGCGAGGGAGAAGATGCTCACCAGTAACCTCATCAAAGGAGATGTCATGAGATGCCGGATCCAGGTCTGGATGACCCGCAAACGGATTGCGAACTAAGCCAGGGTGATCTATCGGGGTGACGGTTGGATTCTCAGACAGATGTGGGGAAGGTATAAACTCGGTGTCCTCCTCCTCAATATCATGAATAGGCTGAAGTGGGGCCGGAGGGTCAGAAAGAGATTCAAACGTAGACCGACTCCTCTTCCTCTTTTGTATGTCTTCTTCAATAACCCCAAGAAGAGGACGGTAGCCGACTACGTCTCCAGGACGGTTAGTAGGAGGCTTCGGCTTGGCGGAAGCTTTGAGGAGTTTGTATTGTTCAAGCCTATGCCGAAGATCTGAGGTCTTGGCCGTTTTGCCCGCTCATGGAATAAAAATCAAGTGTCACCAGCATGCATTGAGCCATCTTTCGAGACTTAAAAAGAATAGAGAGAAATTCACCTTGAACCGCAGAAGTTGCCTTAGTAGAAGCACTCCCGGAAGATAAATTGACGCCGGTCCCAAACTTATCAGCTTTATTAGACTTCTCCGTTTCCTCCAACTCTTCAATGGCTTGGCGGAGAGCATCATCTGTCCACTCTTGGATCACGCCCGCCTGCCCAGGAGGCAAAGCCCCGGTACCATCACCACCCTGTCCTTTGCCACCGTCATCACCGTGACGATCACCGTCACCTTCTCCGACGCTCTCCGCCTCACCTCCTTCATCCTCGCCTTTTTCCCCTCCACTTTATCCTCCTCCTGAACATATGGATGTGTGCTGGGAGAGGGTCCATCAGACTTCCTAAGTTTCTTCCCCCCGGCGACTGGATGCGCCGAGAAGGGTCTCCTTTTACCGCTCTTCGCCGTGGCCCCTCCTGTGGCTTTGGCAGCCCTCTCCTCCGCCGTGTCTCTCTACTTGACCACAGACTGATCTGGTAGGATCAGGTTGTGCCCTAGAAGTGTAGCATTCCTAATCAAATAAGAGGCCGACCTATCCCTTCCCATGATGGCTTCTATTTCCGCAGCCATCTGAACCAGGCGGTCACTCTCTACGACCGCAAAGCCACCTATCGCTAGCAAGAAACAAAAACACATAAGAAGAGGTATTACAGTCAGAACGGAAATTATAAATAAGCTTAAGACTTACAGCCAGAAGTGAAGCGATGGATGGAAACAGAGTCATCCTTGATAAAAAACCATTCTTTCTTAAACATGCTGAACTTCGAGTATAAGTCCAGGACCGGCTTGAAAGATACGGCTGATTCCAAGCTAATGTATGGAGACCCCTTCTTATAGCCCCTCAAGTTGTACAAATACCGGATCTCCCGGTTGGAAGGAGGACGTCCGTATCTCCTCTGGAAGATAACAAAAAGGCTCACCAGAATGGCGTAGGAGTTAGGCTGAAGCTGGAATGGAGCCACCTTCAGATATGTGACAAAGCTGACTATCCAGGCATTGAGAGGCGGGATGGCACCACACATACAGTGATACCTGCTGTAAGCGAAATATCCTTCGGGGGGATTATATGGCATCACTCCGTCCCCCGGCAATAGCATACGCGCACTGTCAACCCCGAAAGAGCGAGAAATGGCATCAAGCTACTTGTCTTTGAGTGAGCTAGGGAAACAATCAGGAGGAGAGTTCAGAAGCTCCTAAGGACCATATCCATCTACCAGTGATCTCGGAGTGGGCCCATAACGTCCCGGTCCTGACTGGACTGGCGGCACTGTGGAAGGCTCTTCTCTGTCCTGGGATTTCTTCTTATCGGAATAAGTTTCGACTTTATGAGACATTTATCTACAAACACAAAGAGTACGTCGTTAGAACGAAGGATGTAGAAATATAAAACAAGCAAGTGCATGATGTCTGGAGTTTAACTTGTAGTTCGAAACATAAACTCATTCGGTACTAAAGATTTCAAGTCCATTCGGTACAGAAATTATTCAAGTTCATTCGGTATCAGGTTCATTCGGTGTAGGAAGTTTTCAAGTTCATTCGGTATCAGGTTCATTCGGTGCTGAAAGTTTTCAGTATCATTCGGTATCGAGCTCATGATTTCATGATTCATTCGGTATCGAGTTCATTCGGTATTGAAAGTTTTCATGTCCATTCGGCATTGAAAGTCTTTAGGTTCATTCGGTAAAACAAAGAAATTCAACCTTAAAAAGTCGTTCGGAAGAAGAGAACTTACCTGGACCGGCAGCTAAGATTGGATCGGCACAATAATTGATTCGGCAGTTCAGAATTTAACTCGGCTATTTCGGTCGGTAAGGAGTGACGAAGGCATGTGGCTCCTACTTATAGAGGAAGGTTGGATAGCCGGACCAACCGGTTCGGTCCTCGGGCCGAATATGGTCATCCAAACTGACACAAAGCACGACATATGCTAGCATATGCCCTACTTTGGGGGGCAAATGTTGGGTACGTTTATACCACCACCGAATCATAATGAGGAAGTAGACATCGAACCATTCGGTACCGAGCCAACACGAGGAAGTAGCCACCGAACCATTCGGTACCGAACCAACACGAAGAGGCAGCCACCGAACCATTCGGTACCGAACCGAAGCAAGGAACGAACTACCGAATCAAACACTACCGGACCGCCTCGCCATCGGACCGACATTCTACCGAACCAGGCCCAAAGTAGCACTACCGAACCAAAGCCACTCACCTACCACCGAATCAAACTCCAAACCAACCATCACCGGACCACAGTACTACCGAACCAAGGCATTCCGGACCAACTTTGCTAGGCCAGATTGCATCAGCCCAGGCCTACCAGCAGCTATGTACATCCAAGACCCCTGCTCCCAGCCTCACTCTATAAATAGAGGGGCAGGGGTATAACAATGGCGGACAAGTTTGAGAGCTCAAGCGCGGATAGAACTTTCAAACAACTTTCATATACTTGTATCAAAGCTTTGTACTTGTAATTTGAATAGAAAAGGAGAATAACATATAAAGTGGACGTAGGCACATTCTGGCCGAACCACTATAAATCTCCGTGTCTTTTACAGTTTAGTCCCTGCTTTTCATATATTTGCATAAATCACCCAAATCACTAAGAACAACATAAAATCAACTAAATCATACGACTTGGAGGTGTTTGTCCATTTTTTGTGCAAACATTCGCTATAGCTAATAATGAAGAAGGCAGCACACAAATTCGTTGTCTGTGTCATAAATGTCGACATTTTCATTATCGGGAACTGGATTTAGTTATTGTACATTTGTGTAAATTCGGTTTTATGCCAAACTATTATTTCTAGGATTGTCATGGAGAAAAAATTGGTGCATCTAATTCTATAGTGCCTGAGGCTGAGGTAAATCTAATTGGTGCATCTAATTTTACAGAAGCTGAGGATGGTATATCAGAGATGCCGTATGGGCTGACCTCCAGGTAAGTATAAAATTCTAATTAATTTGAGATTGGCATATTTGATCTTTGAAAATTAATATACAATTTATATAATTCATTTAAATTTCAAAATGCAGGCGTCCTTTATTATGGAATCCGAAGATCTCGGGACATTCAGGACGCACTGGGAGAGGAAGATGAGAAAAAACTATAGAGGTACGCTCTCCAAGATGAAAGAGGCCGGTAAAAAGTCAAACCGGATGAGTGAAAATTTGTATGCGCGGTTTGTGCAATATTGGGAAAGCGAAGACGCGAAGGTAAATTTTCTACTTTCATATGTCTGTAATTATAATTCGTTTAAATGTTTATATAATAGCTAAATTATACAGGCGGTAGCATCGAGGAACTCCACAAATAGGCTTAGGAATCCTGCAACACACCGCGGTGGATCCAAGTGTTTATAGCAATAAAGAGAAGAAATGGTAAATATAAAAATTGTTATTTGTAATTTACTTATAACATTGTTTAGTTATATATATGTATATATATGTGTATATATATACATTCTTTAATCATATCTAATTTCAGACGAGGGAGAGAGGCGGTGTTGCACCGTCTCATTTGGACGTCTTTACCCGAACACACGCCGTCGAGCATACAGATGAAGATGGCGTGGTAACATATGAATGGTCAGACGCCAAATCAGCGAATATCAGGGTATAAAGACTATAAAAAATTTCTCTTATTTAATAATACATTAAATTGAATATTCATCTTCTCAAAATTATATTTCTAAACACATGAGAGATGCGATCAGGAGATTGCTCGCGTGCTTGCAGAGTCTGGCCGGGAGCAATTGACCGTTGAGGAGACGGACATGATATTCGCTCGTATTACCGACCCGCCGACCAGAAATAGACAGTATGGATATGGAAATCAAGCAGTAATATTTATTAAATTTAATTAATTCATTAACCAGTTTATAAATTTTATTGAATATTACGTATAAACTATAACTATGAATTTATTAATATACAGGCCGCGACGCAAGCCGCTTACAATAAACAACAGGCTGAAGAAACAATAGAGGCCCTGCAAGCACAAGTCGCCGAGTTGAACGATTGGAGGAAGACTAGATTGAAGCAGCAACTAGATAAGGTGATTGTTACTTACTTGGCAGAGCACGGGACGAATATGCCGCCATCACAGGGATATGGCGCTGGTGATGATTGGGGCGAGTGGTAGTATGTTTTTATATATTTTTTCTGATGAACTTTGAATGTCTTGTATATTTGATGAACTTTTGGTTGAATTTTGTAAATATTATGGATATTTGTAATGATGGACGTTTGGAGATGTATATTTATGTTTTGTGGTTCTTAGTTGGGAATATATGTGATGTATATTGTTGCTTGGTGAAGTATATTTGAGGAATATATATGATTGTGTGGATGGAAGGTAGAAATGGCTGTTGGAAATGCAGAAAATTTACCCAGATTAGCGTCGGTTGGAATCGGCTCAGGTCGGGCTATGGGTCATTTATTATTTTACACGTGGACTGAGTTTAGCGTCGGCCGGAGTCGGCTAGCCGACTCTAGCCGATGCTAAACTAGGGGACGGACCCATCCCCATTCCCATCACCATATCACTTGGCGACGAGCTATATAGCGTCGGCTCGAGTCGGCCGGAGTCGGCTAGAGTCGGCTATATGCCGACGCTAAACAGCCTTCTCCTTGTAGTGATTTAAATAGAAAATGATACTTATTAATATTGTTATGAGCTGTTTTAAATACTTCAATTTTTGAGAATTACTAGGCTTAAAAAAGTTTGGACATAGCATCATAGTAGCATACAAGTTATTTTTGTCTGTCGCTACTTAAAAATAGTTATAATCAAAGTAATTGTACTGAACTTATTTATAAATAAATCATCATCATCCTTGCATTTTTCCAAAATGAATAAGTCAACCACATGAATTCTCATTTTCGATAAAATTCTGCCTTAAATCGTATTTTAGTTAAGTTTAGGTTTTCAGAATCATTTTTAATATTTACTTTCCATGTTAGTTTAGAATTTCTTTTTTGTCTTTTATCCTTATGTATGTATTATATTCTCTCCTTAGTGATGCATTATTTTCTCATTTGTAACTCTATCTTTGGTTATTTCTATAATGCTCTGCCTTTATGCCTTATAATTGGTATGATAGTAAATTATTTCTTGCTATCTGGTAATGCTTTCTTTATAGGAGCATTAGAAAGCTAGTCACTAAAGTTTATGCTTCTTAACCTGCACAATTCTCAAAGATTCACATTTTGGAAAATATAAGTTGTATGCACCATGCCTATCATGGAACAATGCATTCATTGTTTTACTCTCTTTTTGCATGTGCTCGTTAGAATATTGCCACTTACTAATTGCTTTTATCCACGGACCAGAGTAGTAAATTATTGGTACAAAATAAATGGAAAAGGAAACGGTATTCAAAAGAAATATATTAACAGTTTGTACAATGCACTTAAACTATTCTGGTATTGTTAATCACAATAATGTGGATTTGGTGATGGTTGAGTTTTTTCTTGTAAACTGTTCTACTTGATTGATCTTCTTGTATCCATTTACTACAATATTTTAGGCATTATCATATTATGTACACTACTATCTAAATGTACTAGCAGAAATTTGCAGGTGCCATATATGCAGCCAAATTCTACCAGCGTTAACGACTTGAACAATGAATTTAAGAAGCTTTCTTTTGTGTATGCTGATATCGATGAATGCCTTGAAACTACAGAAAACATTCGGTACACTCGTACATTCCATTTCTAAACCCAGGTATCTTGATATATAACCAAGCATCTCTTGAAGATGCTCCAATTATCAAATTAACGAGTAAATACAGAGTAATTAAATCTGGAATAAATTTTGATACCTGTATATTGCGATCGGATGGGGGCTCTAAATCTGGAAGTGTTTTGGAACCACCTGGAGTGTTTTTATACCTTTAAAGCTGATAGCTAAGCATCTTAAGTTTTTTTGCATACAATGGTTCACACATAAAACAACAACCAACATATGTGTGTGTAGGTGTGACTGTGTGTACATATAAACAAACGTATGCAACAGATATAGAGACAATATCCAATGAGTGACACAATTGAATCTAATAATTGAGATGTATTGTATCACAGATTGTGTTTCAATAGTCTTTCCCATATAGTATACACATAAGAGTATGAGTAAGTAATTAGAAGACCATCTATATCCTGTATAATGTTCACAGATATTTAGGGTCCTTGAATCATGATATATTATATGGTTTTTTGGACCAATCACTAACCATGATAGAGATGTTAGACTTAAATTCAATGTTCTTGTTAAACTTACCCATCATTTTTCAAAAATTAGACCAAATTTAACAAAATTGAATCAAATATTAGACAATTTTTATTTCATACATCGGATAGAAAGATAAATCTAAAAAATGAACATCATAAAATTAAATCGAATACTACAAAATGGGTGAGTTTAAAAAAAGAAAAAAAACCATACATACTATACAGCTTGTATATAAAAAACCGAATACCAAGAACAAATATGGAAGTCCAAAGAGAAAATATTGAATCCATAAAGAATTATTGCAGAATTTCTATTGTCCATCCAGTCATATTTAGTATAATTATGCGTTCTATAGTGCTTAGATTGAAAACATTAGATCCCTCATATTTGATCAAATAGACTACTGGTAAGGTTACATTTTGGAGAAGAAGAAAAAAAATCAAATGAGTTTTTTATTTGCACTTCAATTAAAGAATAGATGATAGATTACTTATTGAAAAATGTCCTTAAAGTGAAAACATTTTGCAAAAAAACCAAAATTTAAAACATATATCCAAGTAATGGGGGAAAAGGTCAAAATCAAAAATGGACAATTAGTCTGAATCCAAACAAATCTACACTAACTTTGAAAAGTTTTCAGATCCATACCATCAGAACTGAAACTCAAAAAAAGTAGTTCATTTAAAACCGAGTACAAATGTCACACAAGCAAGATAATTAGTATAAAGACGCTAGCTCTACTTGTTAAAAGCAAAATAATTAGTCTACTCAATACATGCTCTACATGTAAAAAAGGCAAAATAATTCCTACAAATGGCATTCTTTCTGCGCATGAAAGACAAAAGAATATAATTTGAAATTTAAATGCTCAAATGTCAGTTGTTGACATATTCCACAATAGCTGATCGTAACAATATTGCAATCTCCAGCTTGAAAATTAAGAAGACTAATTGTCATGTATAGTTAAATAGACAAATTCTCATGTACAGGTTTTAGTTAATATGTTAATGTACAGGTTTCAGTTAATAGAATTTAAAAGGAGAAAAAAGCAACAACAAAAAAGTGCCACAAGTCTACTTTTTTGTAACTCCAGCTTGAAAATTAAGTATGTGATAACTCATAATCTGTAATAAAACTCACTGAATAAAATTATGAAAGTATGAAATTTAGTTGATTGGAAAGTCTACATAGAAGTAGGTATTTAAGTTATTCATTTAATTTTTCAACCAACACATTATTCATGGGCAGTAAACCAAATGCAAATGTGACGCCCCACCTCTATGCTCACAATAACAAAGGTTATTATAAGGAATAACGTCTACTATTGCGAAGAATAAGGCTTGTTAGAAGCGACCATCCGTAAGTTATGCCTTAGACGAGTATTGATTACATCGATAGGAGTTGTATAAATTACTCCCAAAGATATATATTCAATCCAAATCTAAAACGAAACTACGGTGGCTTAAGAAAAATCCAGAACAACTCATAATAACAATAATACAGATAGTATAATCACATCAGAACAGAAATATCAGATATATAGCGGAAGACTAGTCTGGAATACATGCTACAACAATCGATAGTTCACATGAACCGACACATATACATATCCATCAATACATACATAAGATTAGGACTAATAAACCAAAAGAACTCCTCGAAGGCTAGACAAAAGATGATGCGAAATCCCAAAAGCTGAAGCTGCTACTGAATCAGAGATAGAGATTACCCTGAAATGACTCGGTCTGACCCGAGTATTATTTAAAAGAAAATAATAAACGGATCAGTCTAATTTATTCTCAGAAATAAGTGAATGATAAACAACACTTAAACAAATATTTATAGTCTCGAATGAGACTATACAGCATAAATAATCAGCATAGTTTAAATGAAGAAATCTCAATTTAAACTCCATCAAAATCAGTTTTCAAATTCACAATTGAATTTAAAACAGCAATACGCAAATTTATAATCTCAGATGAGATTATATTCAAACTCAACTTCCAAATTCATAATTGAATTCAAAGCCGCAATTCACAAAATCTAGAAATCAAAATAGATAACTAGAAAATCAACGGTCGCAAAATCTAGAAATCAAAACAAGATAACTAGAAAAATCAACATAAAAGTGGATCGATCCCAGCAGATGGCGAGTTTTAGCTACGCCGCACGTGCATCTCAGATGGCCGAAGCCTACCAAGTACTATAAATTTTTGGCGCCCATCAGATGACCCGAAGGTCCGCAGAGTGACCCGAAGGTCTAGTACTGGTAATTGACCCGAAGGTCCATCAGATGACCCGAAGGTCCAACAAATGACCCGAAGGTCCAGCAGAGTGGCTCGAAAGCCAAATAAAATCATCAAACAGCAGATGTTTCAATTAACGAGTCCGGAATTAACCGAAATAGTAAAAGTGTGGTTCCATACTCCGCACTTTTGCTAAATCGTTTAAATCTCTTCATCGTTTCCTTGAAAGTGCAAAATTGTGTATTTTAAATAAATAACGTTTTACGTTCTCAAACGGACAAGTCCGGAATTAAGCGAATCAGTAAAAGTGAGGGTTCATAGTCCTCAATTTTGCTGAAGCGTTTAAATCGCTTCCTCATTCTTTTGAAAGCGCAAACTGCAAAATTTGGAAACAATTTTATTTTAAAACGATTTTTAAAACACGTGATTAAAACAGCAACATCTGTAACAATTTCGACGAGGAAATTGCGCTTCACAAAACACCATAAAAACGAATATCAAGTCAGCGTTGCGGAATAACCGCTTAAAAAATTCACTTTAAATTGACGGTTACTGAAGTGAAAAGAACAGAAATTTTTATTCGTCAAAATCTCATCAATTCAACATACTTCAAAAATATATCACTGGAGTAAAAATCCCGTTATAAATTAACGGCAACAAAATTCGTTTTAAAACCAAACACCGGTTCAACGTAAATTAAATAGTAGACTGCACTACTATATATGCATCAAAATATTGCACTGCCCACTTGCACTTATATATCTATACTATATTATTATTAGTGAGTTCACTTTCAAGCTCACACAGGCTTCCTTCAAATTTGGCAACCGAAGAGTCTCGACTATCCCGAAGTAGTGTGACGAAATTCTTTCCCCTCTCTCATTACTCTTCTTTTCTCGCCTTTTCAGCCTCCCGTATCCCAAACACTTTCGCCCCAAAATTTACTCCGCATCCCATTTTCCTTTCTCAAAAACCCTAGAATTTTGTTCTCTCCCAGTAGACGACGTCCTCCTTCCAGATGTGGATCGACTTCCTAATTTCAAGGCTATAGCTATAGCTTGGCACCCTATTGCTGGCCTACCATCGCGTATACGTAAATCTCTGTCCTTCTTTCTCATGTCCGTTTACTTTCCTACTCTGGCAATTATTTCTGAATCATGGATTATTGAAACGAATCTTTACTGGTGAGATGCTCCACCGTTGTCTTCCTGTTTAGAATAAAAAATTTGTTTGAGTTAAAATTAGTGTTTTGTGTATATTAAAATCCTTTTTGATGATGCAGTCCATTGAATTCATTTTTTATACGTGATTTCTGTGTGATGATATCATTAGGTTTCTGGATTTGGATAAAAAAATAAAGAAAAGAAAATGGTAAATTCTGGGTTGTTTGCTAATTTAATGATGCAATCAAAATTGATGCTCTTTACAGATACGATGGTCGATCTAAGAGCGATCTTCTTCTTCCACTTCTTCAATTAATAAGATCGGATTTTTAAACTATCGATCATGCTCTTCTACTCTTCAAGCGCATATCTCCCTTATATGGTAAATTGACATTTCATATTTGATCGCCATTTTTTTCGTACATTTTTCAATTACGATTATTTCTTCAAATTCGTAATAAATTTTTGTATATGGCCAATAATATTTTGCTACTCTCTTTTTATAATTGATGTTAACGATGAACCGGGAGTAAGCGCATATATCATGTTTGATTAAATTTGTCTACCATAACTGTAGCCTGTCTTATCCTGTTCAAAACCATTTACTAAACTATATAATCGCCTGAACTGCCATATCTTAGTTTATATAAATTTGTACATAGCAACCTGTCATTGTTCACAACCGTACAAATCAAAATGTATTTATGAAATTCATGTTAGAATTTATAAAATTTATGATAGATCTGAAATTTATCCAAAGCAAAGGTTGAGCTTCTCTGAAAAATATTTGCTCTACTATTAAAACGACATAATTTTTGTTAATCTAAAAGAGATATAAGGCATAATTGTGTATACAGAGCCAATATATAATTAACAGCAAACATTTACCATGAATTAATTATAAATTAGTATGTTATAGTATTATTATACATATGTGTATGTAAATCAGTCGGCAATAACTATATCGTAGAATCAAAAGTAACAGTACATCAAATAATTTTGTATGAGTCAACATTCATCTAACAATCAGTATATGACTATTTTTCAAAATTTATCTCTCGAGATTCCCTGATTGAATATCTCCCTTATTTGGATCATTCAAGTTTAGTCGATGGATATAGCATTTCCAAATGCAGCTCTTGCTTCTCTTCGAAGTCCATTTGCAGAATGTTCTGTTTCGTACATTAGTAAAACTTTCAGATGGCATGGAAATAAAAAATCTGCTTCATCAGAAGCATGAGATTTGGTGCTAACATGCACGAATAAACAAAGTGGTTAAATAGTATATACATGTGGTAGCTTCTATTGTTACGAATGTAAGTACCTATGTGTTTGATTTTACTAAAAACCAGGTATATTGCCATTATAAATATTGATTATATTACTATTTTAACATGATAAGTTGTGAACAAAACGAAGGAATTTTTTTAGTCTTCATAATAATGCATGAGACTTTGGGCTATAAAGGCATGTGTTTGTGTGTATTAAATTTCTATTTAATAATCTAAACACGTATGAATCCAAGCATTCTTTTACGCTCTCTGAGGAGATAGACAAGCATTTTTTATACAGTCACTAGGAGATGAACCATCCCAACATAGAGAAACAGAAGGAGGTCATAAATGAGAATTATGTATTGCATTCAATACTTGAGTACAAGGTACCTCTTTCCTATTAATTATTCTTCCAGTTTTCCATAAACAGAAAGCAAAAAAATTTAAGCTATATTTTATTACGGTATCAGGAATGAAATCTTTATCAGCTCACCAAGGATAAGCTTTTCCCATAAACATTATTTTTATGAAAAGCATAAGTTTTTTCCAAACCCTAACATCTACTCTGTGATTTGACCGGCAGAGGCAACGTCGATTAATAATGTAACAACTATAGAAATAGATTCTTACAACAAACCATATTTACCGTAAACATTAAGAAATCATATAAAAAATTACTACATTTAATATGATGTTGCCTTTTCAAATTACTGGCTATATACATAAATAGGTTTTGGGTGATTGAATAAAATTTGATATAATTCGATGTTTTATAGGTCTCATTGTGTTCTATTACTTTATAAACTTTTGCAACATTTTAGTTTTATTTCTATTACGTATGTTGCACCTATGCCTGAAGGTTCTTAACCATGATGCTTATTACGTATTCCCTATGAAGACTTAATAGATTCAGCACATATATTCTATATTGAGTATAAAGTTCTGCCAAGCGTTGTGTAGTTTCAATATAAGATTTTTCTCAATAATCGTTTTTCATTTTTCTTTTATTACTGTTACCCATAGATCAATATTCTAAAAAATATTATGTGGTACAACTTATTATCAATTTCAAAAAAGAGTGTCCATTTTATTTATTTCTATCTTATCACTAAGAAGTTGAAGAAAATAAATTCCATGGTTTGAAATTATCTTAAATTACTTAATCTTGCTGCTTAAACCTATCTTAAATTAAATGCAGTCTTACTTGACAACATATTAGCTTGAAAACCTTTGGTTTAAGATTAATATCAACTGAGAGCATAATACATTTGAAGGTTCATTAACACCAGTTAGAACAAAAGCTACACACTGTTGACATCTCATTCATATTATTCCAAAGGCTGCTATTAGTTTGCAATGTTTTATTTGAAATCTGTTTTTTCAAAAATATTACTTTTATCTGTTAATACTAATTCAAAAAGGATAAGAAAACAGTTTTAAATGTTAAAAATTTGATAATGGTGTTTTATTTTAGCGAACTTATAGGTTGAAGCTTTGCTATCTGATGTAGAAATGAACATTGTATTTGACATTATTTTTGCAAATTCCAATAGTTATTTTAACTTGATTTTAGTTAGTATAATAAAAGATATGTTTCAAATTTAGCTTTATTAATTTTGTTTTTTTGCAATTTATTGGTGAATTTACAATCACAGCATAACATATAGCCAATTATTTCACATCCTCCTTCCTCAAATAGAACTACTATCGCTGCTTTGTCGATGGAAACGAAGGATAGAAGTTCAAGATTAAAGTATAATGTTGCCTCCCTCTACGTTTGGGGTAAGCATATTATTCACTACTGTAGTTACTGAATAAGAATTATGCTTTTGGATCGAGTTAGCAAATTTTCTAGAGATACTGTGTTGGTAATTGCACAATCTGCAGGAGTCAGATAACTTACATAATAATTCCTTTTTTATATTACACACACTCAAACTAATCTACATTCTTCTTTTGATGAATGTTTTTTAGTTACATTTCCTACTTCACCTTGCTTCACATTTTAGCTATATAAAAGTTGTCCAATAGCAAAAATTCAGTGTACCGTCCTAAATAATTTGCACAATCTGTAGGAATCAGATAACTTACATAATAACTCATGTTTATGTTACACACATACACACTCAAACTAATCTACATCCTTCTTTTGACGGATGTTTTTTAATTACATTTCCCCTTGCTCCACGTTTCAGCCTGTATTATGAAAATTGTCCAATAGCAAAAATTCAGTGTACCCTCCTAAATAATTTCCATCCAGCCTATTCACTTTTTAACTCTTCCTCCTAAACCGATTGCCAAACTACATATTGCATGGTACTTTCCAATCTTTGTTAGATTATTGAGTTTTGGAGCATTCCAAATTCTTGGACTACGGTGAGCTTTCATAGATATATTTATATTAAAGAAGATGGAATTTGTCTGTAGTTCAGTTTTCTAATAATATTTTGAGTTTATGATGTTGGTGCTAGGATTAAAAGCCACATTTGTTGCATTGAGCTACTTAAATTAAGTTACTGTTAAACAAGTGTTTGTTTTTTCTCTTTAGAAATATTTTTTCTTTTCCTTTTAGGAATAATGAGCAACTGATTAAGGGATACGTCAGCTTCAACAAGTTTAACTTTATTTGATGACTGAATTATTGTCTCACCTATATAATATATTAGTTTACATATAAGTATATACAAACTACACACACACAAACACATAATTTGGTTATGGAACCAGTTAAGATGAATAAAGAAGTGGATGTCAAAATAGTAAATGACTATTGGTTAGGTGGTATGAAGAAACAAGTTGCCTAGCAGTCATAGGTCGTATTTGTCATACGACATTTGTAAAATATATGAAAATTTGCTACTTTAAACATAATGGCATAATCCCTTTCGAGAATTTTTGCAACTTAGGTCATATATGATACACACACAATGTGTGTATGTATAATCATATTTCCATTGAACCAACAAGATAGATTAAGTAGTGGAAGTTAGAAACAGTTAGTTCCTAATAGAACTGTCTACCATAATATTGGTAATAATCTCGGCTGAATTACCTTCTTTTAGTTATTATTATTTTTAATTGTTGTGCTTCGAATTAGGATTTCAATTAAATTTTTGTTGGGTTATCCGATTAAGTTAATTTTATTTTGCAGGGTGGTCATGTGACAGTGAAGGCTTCATTGCCAATGGGAGAAAAGTAATGATTGAAACTTTTAAAGATGTATAGGTAACTTATTTCCATAGTTTATATATATAAATAAGATTTTGAAGTGTAAGAGATAAGAGGATGATCTGATTTTTTTTCTTTCATGCTGAAGGATTTTTTAACTTGGGCTACTTCTTTCTACGTTCATCCTATTTCAAAACCAATGATCTGCTTTCACTTCTCAAGCACCCCAATTGGCATATTTTACCTTCAAAATTTTCTTCATTGCACACTTTCTGCCTAGGTTTTGCTCTCCTTTCATATTAAAAATAAAACCTCATGTTCCAATTTTACATGTTTCTTTTTTCTCATAATTTTTATTATTAGTATCGTGAATATTTTATGATACCTATTTATTTATAACAGTATCTGGTGTAGTATAGGGTAGTTCATTGATAGGTCCTTATCCCATTTTTCTTTCCTCCAACTTTTTCTTTAATATATAATTTAACAGTGAATTTATATATAGCAAGACAAAGGGTGACTACGTAGCAAATGGATATGTCAAATTGCATTACAACCTCTTTGTCGGACTGCTTCACCGTCTCTAGCAGGGCCTACCTGTGGGTAGGTTATGTTTCATCCTATCTACTAAATATGTCAACCTCATATAGTATTAGGACTTACCTGTCAACTCTTGAGTCGGTTGATAAGTTTCAAAGTAAAGCAAATCAACTCCTTTAAGTTAGAATATAGCACAACCCAATTACAAGGCTCAAAAAGATATAAGATGGATGAAGATTTTTCCTGCTCATGCTTGAGTGTGTTCTTTATCAAGTTTTAAGAATAGTAAGAGAAAATGTTATTACACTTAGAAATGAAGAATTAGTGATTGGACTTGGTTGAATACTTTATTCTACATATACTTTGTTAAATCATATTCAACGCACTATGAAAAAACAAAATACTACAATTTTTTTAATTGGTATTGACTGATGATGATAATCCCTATCTTTCACATGCATTTAATGTTGTACATGATTTTTTGGTTGTTTAGTAGAAATTTTTAAGAGTTTCTTATTTTGTTATTAGGGTTTGCAGTTGATATCCACGCAATCAATTTACCAACACCAAGATAGTTTTGTAATTGAAACACTGATTCTTAATAGCCTTATTTAAAAAAAAATTGTTTTCTTAGGATCACTTGGTCATAAAGTTGTCATTTGTAAGGTAAACTTCAACTAAACTTTGAATATTATTTATTTATTCATTTCATATTAGAACACCTAATATAATTTTTAGTAGATAATAAACATGAATCCTACCATTAAAGATCGTACATGTTTCCGATGTTGTTGACCATTCAGTTTGTTTTATATTCTTTTCAAAAATTTTGAATAACATATGTTGGTATGGTATGCAATTATTTAAAGTCCTTTCACTATAACTTATGGCAATTAAGGATATTATTTGTTACATCGGTTTTTATTTGTGTTCAAGTTTGTGTTAGTATCATTTATGAATGTTTCGATGCTAGCAGGAAAGCACTTATACTGGTGGCCTTAGACCTGAAATATTATAAATATATTGTAAATGGTAAACCAAATCATTTTTGGTTGAAACTATAATTTTTGGTTGGATATTACAATAATTCTTAAGTATTAATTTTATCGGTTAATAAACCTTTTCCGTTTTCCAATAATTTTATACATGTAATTACTACATCTTTGTATTGATGTTTAATTATGCAAAATGGTAATGAATTTCATTTAATGTTTTAAACTTTCAGTTCATCTTACCTGTTGTTGGATGTTTGCACTTTTTACTTGGCGAGTTCTCAAATTTTATTTTTACAATTGTGTTGCAACTTTATTACCTACATTATTTAGTCACAATTATGTATTACATTATTGTTATAAGGTTGTATATTTATTTTAAGAGCTTTGTATTAATGTCAAATTCTCCTTTATACTTTAATTATACGGCTAAAATTTATTGATAATGACAATCAAGTTTAAAACTAAAGTGTTGAACGTATTTTACTACTTATATACACATAAATCTATTTCAGTTTCTTCTCCTTCACCTTGGTTAGTTAGGAAACCGATGTGAAATTTTGAATAATGGAGACCAATAATGATATGAATTGGTAAACAAAGAATATTACTTGGTTCTATTTTTTCAACACTTATATTCGTTGTTTGTTTTCGCTTCACTTGATATATATAATAATATTGGTAATTTGGTATACAAAATTAGTATATTTACTTAAAAGATATTGAAATTGTCAACTTCTTACTTGATAATGACGTGGTTCTCACATTTACAGTAAGAGTAGTAGCTGATACATAAACTCCATTTCAACCATTTCTCTATTATAGTGGTCTAGCTCTCTTCAACTACTCCTTATTTTATTTATTTAACATTGACTGTTACTTTGTGTAATTGGAAATTAAAAGCTAAAACATATTTATATTTGCTCAAATTGGACAAACTACATAACCATGATATTGATCTAATAAAAAGCATAACAAAACTTATTACATGTCTAAAATTTATTGAATTTGAATACTTAATTTAGAGTTTTGATAATTAGAAATATAAGAAGGGGGTATGAAAGAATATTATGAGATTTAATGATCACACAAATTTCTATGGTAAAAAATATATTAGGAAATGGAATTTAAGTAGAATTGACTTTTCATTATCGGACATTGATATTTCAATACATTCATTTGTCTCTACATCTTTAAATCCAAATATATGTTTTTTCAATTCATTTTTTCCATATATTTCAGAGGGAACAACTGTCGTTGCTATGGTATATAGGATAACTTTGAATTTTTTAGGTGTGGTAGCCTTATATATTAAAACATCAATCAAAATTCATAACCTTTTGATATATTCTTCAACGAACCTAAACATTCCCTAATAGGCCTGTCAACGGATGTTTTCAAATGCGGATAGTGTCATCTCCGCATCTGAAATCATTTTCGGATATCGGATATCTACATCCGTGGATATATACGGATATCGGATAATTATCCTATCCGCAAATGACCGATAAATCAAGAATTATAAAAAGAAAATTTTAGTTTAACATAAATATTTTTCAATTCCATTGATTGTAAAAGTGCTAAAAATTAACAAATATGATGATAATAAATAGTTTTGAGCAGTTAATAAGTATTAAGTGCATAAAATATAAACTACTAACTTAATAAAATAATAAATGAATATCTTTTATTGCACTAAAATACACATAATTTGAACTATAATCTTGACAATAACCGGACGGATAATTTTTGGATGCGGATGTCTTCGTATCCGCATCCGCATCTGTTTTTTTGGATATCAGATATTTATCTGCTTTTCGGCTGCGGATGCGGACGAATTTCGGATTTTTCGGGTATCCATTTACAACCTTATTCCCTAATACATGCGATCCATGTCATGTCATCTGGTAATGCAACTACCTTTTTTCTTCTTTTATAATTGTGCAGTTCAACATCGATAAATTCTATGGAATGTTATGGTGAAGTAAGTCAGAATCTATCAGTACTTCTGGCTATATTTAATACATTGGTAAGTAATTTTTTGTTCCTAATAGTAAACTTCCCTATAAGGTAAAATTTTATGTTCTTCAATCCAAATCCAAATCCTAGCTTTTGTTAGTTTACATGATTCAATTTGTTATGCATCACTGCACTTGGTGCTTTTTGAATTTTTTGTGTTAATTTCATATGTACAAGAGTAGCAGACCAAATATGATTATGTAAAATGGTTCATTTCCAAAGAATACTTCATTAAGTTGGAATGTCCTTTTGTCAAAAAAAAAAAACCTTTTCCAGCTTTCAAAATACTAAACTTATTTTTGCGTATTCATGATCTTAGTAACTATAAGTCTTACTACTATTGTACAGTTATTGCTTACGATATATGTTATTTTACCAACTAAATGGTTACTTATTTTGAGTTGCAATCCTATGATTCATACGAAATCACCTGCTTTATGGTAAAGTCATGGACATAAAACAGTTGGAACTATTGATAAATCCATATACAATGTAAATGCAATATATATGTATATATGTATATACATATATATATATATATATATATATGGCTTATCATGGTATTATTATACATGTCATGTTAGTTCTAATATTCCGGACTCATGATTTATTTGTTATATCTTATGCATATAATTATTTGTCATTAATGCTAAGCGCATGGTTTTGTCATAAAATTTAGTCAGTGGCGTATGTTTTATTTTTGTGGTCGTCTGAAAATGAATCTCTTTGGAAATGGGGTGTATTTTTTTTCGATTAGAACCTTTTTAAACTAAAATTTTGAAATTTGAAATTGAATGTAAATTTTGAAAATATTGTAAACTAAATTGAACTCCCAGAATGAATTACCCTATTTAACATTTTTCCTACAGTATATATATATATATATATTCATGGATCTAAGTTATCGGACTATACCATAATTGGTATAGATATTAAATTATGAAGGTTTTAGAACAATTGAACATGGTTTGTTAATTTTAACTTAGTAATAAATCGGTTAGCATTTCATTTCTTCCCTTCTCAAACCAATTTGATTTGTTGCTAGAACAAATTTTTACCGTTAAATTGCTATAACACTTTTTAAATGCAAGTGCCTGCCATATATAATATTTATAAACAAATAATTGATTACAGACCTAAAAAAACTTTAAAACCTGAAATGACAACTATATATTTCCATTGATAGTTCATTTTCTGTTTTATTTATAAGTTATAGTGTTTGTCCTCATTCATAATTTCTTTCTGCCATTCACACTTTTATTGCTCATTGTGCACCTATATATTTCCATAGACGGTCCTCTCAATTAATTCTTAATCATTCTACATGTTGTATCAATTGGCTTGCCATCATCATACAAATTTATTTCCCTTGGAGTTGGAGAGTAGGAAGACTTTTAATTTCCTTCATAATTAAATTAGCCATGGTGAGATTTGCATCTTCTCACCATAGCCAGACGATTTGGAAATAATTGAGAGAACTTTGTTTAAAAGGTGGAACTAGAAAATTGTTGTATAGAAGTAAAGTGTGGTATTGATTTTGCTATTTATGTTAACTGTGTAAAGTGTAATATTGATTTTGTTAACTATGTCGTCTTTGTAATACAAATTTACTGCACTTAGTTAGACATCATCTTTATTTTATGACATATGAATTTGTTTTGTAGGTGGATGTTTAAACAAATTTACTAATTGTATGCTGCCCAATTCATTCTCTAACTCTGTTTTGAAAATGTACAGTCATAACTGATGAAGTACGACGCCTCAAACATTCTGTAACAGCATTTTATATGGTTGGACATGTAATAAACTACATCATTAAATGGTGTCATAGGCATCTACCAGTGATTGGTTTGGATGGGCTGACGTCCTTGCATTTTGCATAACACTGCCAAGCTGTTGTTTTTTCTCTTATCTGTTTAGTACAAAACATCTAAACATCTTAATTGATTTTGCATATTGATATTCTTTGTTGTTTCACTCACTGTGTTCCAATATGTTCTACCGATTTGACAAAAGATACTTTATTTTATTCAGTTGAGACTCATGCTTCCTAACCTGTGCGTGTATTGGACCTGTAAAGTATATTGTACTTCTGTTCTAGAAAAGGCTCGCAGCACCATTTGTTGCAATTGAGTTGTAAATATGGATTTGGAAAAATATCTCAATGTAATTCTACGTATAATTTGAAGATCTGCAACATGTGAGAATATTTTGGTTGCCGCTAAACCTTTTTTTTAATAATTGCAACAGTTTCCCATCACTAACGCAATGGGTAACAAATACTAGATAAATTGTTGTTCTTGCGTATGTAAATAGAGCTGCTATGCTTGCGTATTTCAAGGAATTTAGATGATGCTTTTTCTCTCAAAACATTGAAACTGTTTTAATTGTCGTGCATACACAATATTGCTTAACTAACAAAGTAAATTTGCAAAAAAGTTTCTTTATGCTCATATGTACAAATAAGTTATTAAAATATGCACGGATCTATTTTAATCTCTGAGGAATGTATAACTAATAGTTTTGCATTGGCCACCGAAAATTGTGCTTCAAAATATTATCTGAGTTTAACAAAATCATTTTCATCCAAAAATGGACAGCCATGTTTTGGTTTATGCTTGGATAAAATGATAATAAACGGTCCATTATTGAACCATTAATAAGTAGGGTTTTAATGCAAATAAAAAAGTTCAATTTAAATAAATGGCAATCAACTCTCCGTATGCATTCCAAAAATTGTTAAAAAACATAGTGTCATTTCAGAAAATAAGGTACCTTCATTAACAGGATAATAAATGGTTATATGTATGAAATAGTTAACTGCCAGTTTTAGTTTCAATTGCATTCCAAAAATTATCGTACCTCGCATATTCAATTTTAAGGTAGGATATGTTTTTGTAAATTCTTATCAAATAACCAATTTTTCTGATGAAATGACATGATAACATGTTTTTATTGTTATTAAAACTTAACGTTTTAATCATCCCAACTTAATAGATTGCACAAAGAAGCTGATATGGGTAAATTTGATCGACCAATGTCCTTCTAACGGATAAGTAGAAATATCATTCACATTGCATGAGTATCGCGTTAATAATGCTTTAGTGAGTTGTAATGCTACAATCGGAATTCAACAGTAGTTTCTATGATTTTTGTTTCATTCATCATTACCTTCATAGGGATAAGGTTGCTTAATGTTTATTTTGTTTATGTAATATGCAGTACTCTATTGAACTTAAAATGATTCCGTTTGTTTTTTTTCTAATATGAGACGTTTGTTTTAAACTAGCGAACTAACGCTATTATTACTTTTCTATCTCTCTTTCCTCAAGTTTAGCCTCATACCTAAAAAATATTCTTTTCGACCTCCAATTTTACATCTTCAAAATAATTGCGCCACTTTCTAATATTTGCTGAGAAAGAGTCAATGAGATTACAAACATAATCATGGACAAAAAATGTAATTTTTCATAGAATTAAATAGCTTCCTATTATTTTCTATGATTTTATATAGATTTGTTGTAAATAGCCACCTTTTGCTTTGTTGCATTTATATTGCAGATCAATTTTTCTACAAATAACCGTGTGCGAAGCACGGGTTCACACTAGTATACCAAAAATGAGAGTCTGGCATTATACCATTTTCACACAAGTAACAAATGTAAACAAAACATGAAGTGAACTTGGTTTCTATGCAATCCAGCTTCATGTACGCACGAAAGAAATCAATACCCAAAATAAAGTGACCTGGACCAAAATTTTATACACTTAAATTTTCACGAAAAATGAAGTAAACTAAAGATTGGACCTGAACTCATTATTGAAGCACGTTAACAAAATAAAATAAATGACCTGATCACTTTTACATGCACCAAATTTTTAAGGCTACAGGCAACACACACCTCTCTATTCATGCATGCATACTAAATATGTTTGGACTTGGTTCCAAATATAATATGACTTGTACACGTTTTTGACTTTTGCACACATTTGAAAGTTACAAAGTTTTAAAGTAACCTGGACCATGCACGCACTAATGCATTTGAAGAATAACCTGGCAATATAATATGCATGCACGCACCTTTTAATAAAAACAAACAAAACTAATGCTTGAATTATTTACATGCGTAGAGTAAAAAAATCAATGACTTGCGTAAATTTTCCCCTGAACATACGAAATAAATGGGAAAAATATAAAATAAACTGAGCACTACAACACTATGCATGCACGCACGTAATTACCTAGGTAAGAATATAAATGAACAACTTCACTTTTATGGTCTGGGCTTCATGCAATACAATAAATTGCACACGGAAGGGATAAAATATCTGGACGAAGCAACATTCACGTACACTATAAATGCACGCATGGATTCAAAGAAAAATACCTGGACACTAATTTCTTTGCAATATAACTTTATTCTTGCACACATGGATGCAAACAAAAAAAATGACTTAGGTAACATTTTGAAAGGCCACGCACGCAAATTTGCACGCACGAAAAATTAGAAATGTGAGTATAAAATTCACCTCAAATTTGCTTCCAAATCAACTTGCAACTAGGATTCAAATGGAGCAAAAATTGAAAACGCCATTAATGTTTCTACCGAGCAGCCAGAAAATGATGGAACAAAAGAAAGATGCAGCTACTTTTCTTTTCAAAATTTTGTGAACAAGTCAAAGAAAAAGAGCTGGTAAACATAGTAGTACAATGGCATTTAATGAAGACGTGCATAAGTGGGAAGGAAGTACACAGCCTGTACAAAAATGATGATAGTGAAAAGTGTGTTCACTTTGCTTTACAAACTTTGGTGACAGCTAAACAAAATGTTCACTATCTTTTGTTTTTAATTTAGTGATGACAGCAATGTTCATATTTGCTTTAAAATAGACCCTTATATGCTACACGTGAATGAATTATGTAATTCATTCCAACTGCTACCATTTGCAAGAATTAATTCAACTGACTTTGCAAAATGATTTGCATTGCAATATTTTTCTTTCAAAAAAATTTACTTTTCTCTTTAAAAAATATTTACTCCGACCGTAACTCAAAAATTACGGTCGTTATAGATTTGTAAAATATTTATTACGACGGTAAAAATCACGGTCGTTACAGACTCCCCTCCTTATAAAAATTGCGTCCCCGCAATTTTCATACTAGAAGCAATCAGTAATGTAAATAATTCATCACAACAAAGATTCAAAATAGAAAAGTTGAATAAGAATGCTCACTTCCACCCGAAGAGGAGAGAAAACTCGGATAAGAACGCTCGATGAATTCTATGGTTTCCCAAGTGCAATCATTGGGGTTTGCAGACCATTGAATCTTCACAAGCGGAACTTCTTTGTTCCGAAGGCGTTTCACCTCCATAGCCAGCACACGAATAGGATTTTGTACAATAGACAAGTCGGGTGAGATCTAAAGATCTTGCAACATAGGAGGATCAATAATAGAATCTGAATCTCGAAGGCATCGACGAAGCTGAGATACATGAAATACGTCATGAATTCCCGAAAACTGAATAGGTAGCGATACACGATAAGCAACTGGACTAATACGTTCCGTAATAGGAAATGGTCCAATATAACGAGGAGCCAATTTCCCGGAGCTACTAAAACGTACCACACCCTTCATCGATGAAATACGAATGAATACGAGATCGTCAACAGAAAATTTCAAAGGCTTCCTACGATGATCGACATAAGATTTCTGCCTATTCTGAACCTCTTTCATTCTCTGTTTGATATTATCAATCCTCTCAGAAGAATCATGAATATAATCGGGGCCGAGAACTAACTTTTCCCCCGATTCCAACAAACAAGATGGTGATCGACACGGCCTTCCGTAAAGAGCTTTGAAAGGAGCCATATCGATACTGGATTGGAAACTGTTGTTATAAGAAAATTCAACAAGAGATAATTGGTCTTCCCAACTATCATCAAAATCAAGAAGCAGTCCGATTGGACTTGATAGGAATAAAATAGGCTGATTTGGTCAATCGATCAACAATCGCCCAAACACTGGTATGACCCAACCTCGAACGAGGTAGACCATCAATGCAGTCCATAGAAATTTGATCTCATTTCCAAAATGGAATCTAAAGAGGCTGCAAAAGACCACCAGGACGATGGTGTTCTGCTATAATAAGTTGACAAGTCATGCAACGACTCATCCAACTTGCAACATCACGCTTCATACCTTCCCAAAAGTATAAGCGTTTCATATCAGCATACATCATTTTACTACCTGGATGGATAGTATACTTAGAACGATGACAGTTCTCAAGAATGTCATTTCTAAGATTAGAAACAATAGGCACGATCAACATACCCTTCTATTGAATACAACCATGAATATCAATATCGAAATCCTTTAGATTATCACTTCGGGATTCCGATTTACAACTCTGAATAAGATAAGAGAGATTTGGATCTTGTTCCTGGGCATCGGCAACACGATCCAACAAACTAGGACGAGCTTTCATGCTAAATAAAAGCACGGGAGAATCAGAACTGATGGGCAGTCTCTACTATCACAATGAGATAAAGCTTCCAATATATTCCACTCTGCTAGCATCATGGAAACAACAACTTGCTGCTTGCGACTAAGCGCATCAGCAACTCGATTACCCTTACCAGGGGTAAACTGAATATCGAATCATATGAAGCTAGAAATTCGAGCCAACATGGTTGTCTCAAATTCAATTCTTTCTGAGTGAATAGATATTTTAGAGATTTGCGATCAGTGAAGAGAACAAAACGCTCGCCCAAAAATTAATGTCGCCAAATCTTTAGAGCAAAGACTATGGCGGCTAACTCCAAATTATGGATAGCATAACGAATCTCGTTAGGCTTTAGTTGTCTAGAAGCATAGGCAACTACTAACTTCGCACGAGAACAGCACCGAAACCAATACGGCTAGTACTGGTACAAATAATGAAGTCTTGGCTCCCTTCGGGAACCACAAGGATAAGAGTATCGGAAAAGAGCTCTTTCAAATAATCTTCTTTCCTGAAAGGATAAAACTTCCAAAATTACAATTATCTTTATGAAATCATTTTCTAGAAAAATTTACTTTTTATAGGTCGATTTATTGTGACAAATTGTCTCATCAAAGCGTTTAGGAGATTCCTATCGATAACGTTGATCAAGCGCATCGACCAGAATTCTTAAAACACTCAATGGGCAATACAATCACAAAATCATCTTCTATATGATAAAAACAAATCCAATTATACTTGTAAATAAATCTTATGAAAAAGATTTGCAAAATTTTAAATTGCCGTTTTCATCCAAAATCAATAAATACACAAATGGAGTCATCGAGATATCCGTAGAATACTCGATTCATAAAATGGATGAAATAAACTGAGCAAACTGAATGACATAATAATTTATTCATAAGAATCATAACGAGTGCGGAATGCGGTAAGAGGGATGCTATCCTCCGCCACTCGTAACTGATGAAAACCGGTAGCAAGGTCGAGTTGGGAGAAAAGCTTAGCGCCGCTTAATTGATCGAACATGTCGTAGATCCTAGGTAATGAGTACCTATTTGATAGTGAGCTTGTTAAGCTTGCGAATATAATTGTAAAGCCTAAGAGTACCATCTGGCTTCTTAACGAAGACAACGACGGTGCCCCAAGGAGATGAGCTAGAACGAATAAATTGCTTGGCTTCCAATTCAGATAATTATTGTTTGAGTTCCTCATTTCCTTAGCAGACATCCTCGTAGGAGGACGAATGACAGGATGAGCACCAGAGATAAGATCAATACGGAACTCAATTGCCCTATTCGGCGGCTAACTCAAAATAGGCTCAAAGACAACTGAAAAATCACAAACAACTGGAATACTTAGCTATAACAGCCTCCGATTCGAAGAAGAAATGATAGCATTCTTCGAAATATAATAAATAACTGTTCGATAACATCGGGATGCTCGCGATATAAAGTTCTTTCGGGACATAGGATTGAACTTCATAACGGACGAGCCAATCCATTCCCAAAATCATATCAAAACCAAGATGATCCATAACATGCAGATTTGCATGACAGGAAAAACCACAAAGAATAATCTCAACATCAACACACAACAAACCAAGAGTAGTGGATCCTCCAATAGGATTCACATTTCTCAAAGGGTCGCAAAGACTAACAACATCCAAGGGATAACAACAAAGAGCTCCTTTAACACGAATGAATGCGATGCACCCGTATCGAAAAAAACCCTAATAGAATGGCCACGAAATAAAATAAAACCTTCCTAAACAGGAGTGATACCTTTGGACTTAGAAGAATCGTCAGAAGCTTAAGCAACAATAAGCTTCCCGGATTTGAAACCCTTAGGAGTAGTAGGACAATCAGAAACAAAGGACTTTCTTTGTTTTAACTCAAGGAAACTACGAACAAGATTGATAAAGAATTCAACAAATGGAATACTACGGGGAAATGAAATTTATCCCTAGACACACTCCAATATGTTAAAGAGGACAAAGATTTAAGAACAACGAAAGGATAGATTCGAAAGGCATGAATAAAACCCTCGAATAGTTGTAACACATGTTCCATTCTACTTTTGTTCTGTGTTTATTATAATTTGTTCTGAACCTCAGCTCTGATACCAAGCTGTGACACCCCACCTCTATGCTCACAATAACAAAGGTTATTATAAGGAATAACGTCTGCTATTGCGAAGAATAAGGCTTGTTAGAAGCGACCATCCGTAAGTTATGCCTTAGACGAGTATTGATTACATCGATAGGAGTTGTATAAATTACTCCCAAAGATATATATTCAATCCAAATCTAAAACGAAACTACGGTGGCTTAAGAAAAATCCAGAACAACTCATAATAACAATAATACAGATAGTATAATCACATCAGAACAGAAATATCAGATATATAGCGGAAGACTAGTCTGGAATACATGCTACAACAATCGATAGTTCACATGAACCGACACATATACATATCCATCAATACATACATAAGATTAGGACTAATAAACCAAAAGAACTCCTCGAAGGCTAGACAAAAGATGATGCGAAATCCCAAAAGCTGAAGCTGCTACTGAATCAGAGATAGAGATTACCCTGAAATGACTCGGTCTGACCCGAGTATTATTTAAAAGAAAATAATAAACGGATCAGTCTAATTTATTCTCAGAAATAAGTGAATGATAAACAACACTTAAACAAATATTTATAGTCTCGAATGAGACTATACAGCATAAATAATCAGCATAGTTTAAATGAAGAAATCTCAATTTAAACTCCATCAAAATCAGTTTTCAAATTCACAATTGAATTTAAAACAGCAATACGCAAATTTATAATCTCAGATGAGATTATATTCAAACTCAACTTCCAAATTCATAATTGAATTCAAAGCCGCAATTCACAAAATCTAGAAATCAAAATAGATAACTAGAAAATCAACGGTCGCAAAATCTAGAAATCAAAACAAGATAACTAGAAAAATCAACATAAAAGTGGATCGATCCCAGTAGATTGCGAGTTTTAGCTACGCCGCACGTGCATCTCAGATGGCCGAAGCCTACCAAGTACTATAAATTTTTGGCGCCCATCAGATGACCCGAAGGTCCGCAGAGTGACCCGAAGGTCTAGTACTGGTAATTGACCCGAAGGTCCATCAGATGACCCGAAGGTCCAACAAATGACCCGAAGGTCCAGCAGAGTGGCTCGAAAGCCAAATAAAATCATCAAACAGCAGATGTTTCAATTAACGAGTCCGGAATTAACCGAAATAGTAAAAGTGTGGTTCCATACTCCGCACTTTTGCTAAATCGTTTAAATCTCTTCATCGTTTCCTTGAAAGTGCAAAATTGTGTATTTTAAATAAATAACGTTTTACGTTCTCAAACGGACAAGTCCGGAATTAAGCGAATCAGTAAAAGTGAGGGTTCATAGTCCTCAATTTTGCTGAAGCGTTTAAATCGCTTCCTCATTCTTTTGAAAGCGCAAACTGCAAAATTTGGAAACAATTTTATTTTAAAACGATTTTTAAAACACGTGATTAAAACAGCAACATCTGTAACAATTTCGACGAGGAAATTGCGCTTCACAAAACACCATAAAAACGAATATCAAGTCAGCGTTGCGGAATAACCGCTTAAAAAATTCACTTTAAATTGACGGTTACTGAAGTGAAAAGAACAGAAATTTTTATTCGTCAAAATCTCATCAATTCAACATACTTCAAAAATATATCACTGGAGTAAAAATCCCGTTATAAATTAACGGCAACAAAATTCGTTTTAAAACCAAACACCGGTTCAACGTAAATTAAATAGTAGACTGCACTACTATATATGCATCAAAATATTGCACTGCCCACTTGCACTTATATATATACCAAAAATGAGAGTCTGGCATTATACCATTTTCACACAAGTAACAAATGTAAACAAAACATGAAGTGAACTTGGTTTCTATGCA
The DNA here is from genome assembly GCA_030737815.1 of Allium fistulosum. Classification (NCBI taxonomy): domain Eukaryota; kingdom Viridiplantae; phylum Streptophyta; class Magnoliopsida; order Asparagales; family Amaryllidaceae; genus Allium; species Allium fistulosum. Next base: position 260,422,756 of record CM060904.1, on the reverse strand, counting down.
ATCCAGCTTCATGTACGCACGAAAGAAATCAATACCCAAAATAAAGTGACCTGGACCAAAATTTTATACACTTAAATTTTCACGAAAAATGAAGTAAACTAAAGATTGGACCTGAACTCATTATTGAAGCACGTTAACAAAATAAAATAAATGACCTGATCACTTTTACATGCACCAAATTTTTAAGGCTACAGGCAACACACACCTCTCTATTCATGCATGCATACTAAATATGTTTGGACTTGGTTCCAAATATAATATGACTTGTACACGTTTTTGACTTTTGCACACATTTGAAAGTTACAAAGTTTTAAAGTAACCTGGACCATGCACGCACTAATGCATTTGAAGAATAACCTGGCAATATAATATGCATGCACGCACCTTTTAATAAAAACAAATAAAACTAATGCTTGAATTATTTACATGCGTAGAGTAAAAAAATCAATGACTTGCGTAAATTTTCCCCTGAACATACGAAATAAATGGGAAAAATATAAAATAAACTGAGCACTACAACACTATGCATGCACGCACGTAATTACCTAGGTAAGAATATAAATGAACAACTTCACTTTTATGGTCTGGGCTTCATGCAATACAATAAATTGCACACGGAAGGGATAAAATATCTGGACGAAGCAACATTCACGTACACTATAAATGCACGCATGGATTCAAAGAAAAATACCTGGACACTAATTTCTTTGCAATATAACTTTATTCTTGCACACATGGATGCAAACAAAAAAAATGACTTAGGTAACATTTTGAAAGGCCACGCACGCAAATTTGCACGCACGAAAAATTAGAAATGTGAGTATAAAACTCACCTCAAATTTGCTTCCAAATCAACTTGCAACTAGGATTCAAATGGAGCAAAAATTGAAAACGCCATTAATGTTTCTACCGAGCAGCCAGAAAATGATGGAACAAAAGAAAGATGCAGCTACTTTTCTTTTCAAAATTTTGTGAACAAGTCAAAGAAAAAGAGCTGGTAAACATAGTAGTACAATGGCATTTAATGAAGACGTGCATAAGTGGGAAGGAAGTACACAGCCTGTACAAAAATGATGATAGTGAAAAGTGTGTTCACTTTGCTTACAAACTTTGGTGACAGCTAAACAAAATGTTCACTATCTTTTGTTTTTAATTTAGTGATGACAGCAATGTTCATATTTGCTTTAAAATAGACCCTTATATGCTACACGTGAATGAATTATGTAATTCATTCCAACTGCTACCATTTGCAAGAATTAATTCAACTGACTTTGCAAAATGATTTGCATTGCAATATTTTTCTTTCAAAAAAATTTACTTTTCTCTTTAAAAAATATTTACTCCGACCGTAACTCAAAAATTACGGTCGTTATAGATTTGTAAAATATTTATTACGACGGTAAAAATCACGGTCGTTACAGCAAAATTCTTCCTTTTTAGTACTAAAATGAAAGGGTAGGGGGAAATGTAGAGAAGTCATTGGACACAACGCTACAATTCAGACTAACGCCAGCAAAGCACTATTGGATGTTTTCTTCAATAGCAAATAGATTTGAAGATTGATTTTTGATAGTAGCATATCTTAACAAAAAGCTTACAAAATCAGAAAACAATATGGTAGATGCAACTGATGACAATATATATTTTTGACAGTAACAAATCTCAAAACTACTCAAGTATATCTTTGCAACCTTTTCTAACAAAAGAATCATCCTCAACATAATCATCAACATCCATATTGATTTCTTGGCAATCTTCCTCAACATTGCTTACTTCTTCAAAGGAGTTTTGGATCTCTAGATCGTCAAAAACTCTCGAAGGTGCTTTCTTTATCACATACCAATTAGAAGAATTATTCTCCTTTGAATAAATAATTTGTTTTGCTTGAGATGCAAGTATATATGGATCTTTTGAAAATGAAGCCTGACTTTGATGTAAATTGACAAGCGTAAATCCATCCTCAATCTTCACAACATTTCTTATGTTTGCCCAATGGCACTTAAAGATCGAAACATTAAAAACGTTATAGTCTAACAAAATTATATCGGTAAGTATCCCATAATAAGTGACAACATCAACCACTTGAGAAACAACTTTTACGCTTGCTCTACACATGGTTGTTGCATCATAAATCACTCCATGGTTTTGGGTTTCTCTCCCAACGTCTTTTGTGTGAAAACGTTGTCCATTAATGATGTATCCTGTATAGGACAAAACATCGTTCTTCGGACCATAAGCAATCCATTTTAACACGTCGTCGTGATCTTTGGAACTAATAAATACCTATAAAAAGTAATTTCATTTAATAAAGATATTCATAATACGGTTTTAAATTAATTAGTAACATTTAAGAATTCAATTAACCTTCTTTTTAATCCAATTGGAGAATGTAACTATATGATTTTTCCAAAGTAATGTTGCATTTCTTTCCATGCGCTTGTCTGAATTTTGTAACTCCTCCAAATGCAAACTAGCGTATAACAAGAGATATTATGTTATATTTAAAATTACAAACAATCAAACAATGAAAACGAGGAAATATGCACTTACTCTAAAAATAGTTCTACCACGGTCATATTCATTAGCACAGCCAAATGAGCAGATTCTTTCCCATTATAAGACAATGTGATTATCTTACATGTTGATATTGGACGTCCTTCAAGTATTACATTGCTTTGGTAATCTTCATTTCTAACTTCTTTCTCCTATGATTTTCTTAAAAATTCACCAAAGAATCTCATGCATTCTTTTACAAGACAAGATTCTGCAATACACTCCTTAGGACGAGCATGATTTCTTACGTAATCCTTAAGTGTCTTCATGTGCCTTTCAAAGGGGTGCATTCAACGAAAATGGACTGGCCCACACAATCGTGCTTCTCTTGCAAGATGAATTATCAAATGTATCATTATATCAAAAAAAAGAAGGTGGAAAGTATTTTTCGAGCTTGCATAAAGTTACAATAATATCATCATCAAGTTGATGTAGTTTCTCTCTATCGATAGTAAGGTGACATAATTTATTAAAGGATGAACATAAACGAGTTATTATTTTCCTTAGCTTCTTTGGAAGCAATCCTCTTATTGAAATGGGTAATAATTGTTGCATTAAAACATGATAATAATGAGACTTCAAACAACTAATTTTGCAGTCCTCCAATGATACGCAACCTTTAAAATTTGAACAATAACCATCAGGTCCTCTAAAATCATACAACCTTTTACAAAATATTTTTCTTCTTCTTTTGATAATGTATATGGAGCTGGCTAAAGATATGTCTTGTTCTCACGGGATTGTGTATAAAGACCATGTCGAATTCCCCAATCCTCCAAATCCTTTCTAGAGTTAACTCCATCTTTTGATTTCTTGTCATGCAACATTGTGCCCAGTAGAGTTTCACCAACATTTTTTCGACATGCATTACATCCACATTATGACGTAATGGAAGTTCCTATAAAAATCGATAATGGAACATTTTAGTTGTATAATTCCATAATGTTAGTCTAATAGAATAAAATAGAACAAATGCACTACCCTCCCAATATGGCAATTGAAAAAATATGGACTTTTTTTTCCACCTTAATAGCTCCATTCTCACAGGATCTTTGTCCTCATCATCTTCATTTTTCTTGCTATGCTCAATTCTTCTTTTATTCCCTTTTTTATTTTTCTCGTTCCTTTTTTTACCTTTTCTGTTATTCTTTTTTTGGTTCTTCTTTACATTTCCAAAATTATTCGGAAAATCTTTTAAAATGATAGAAATTTTTCTTCTAGTTAGAATCCTAGGCTTATACCCTTCCTCCACGGTGTTATCAAACAAGGCATTCTGTTTTCTTAAAGGGTTTGAAGGAGATAGAAATCTTATATGGCCCATGTAGACGGTCTTTCTACTATGATTTAGCCATCAATGATGAGTGTTGACACCGCATAATGGACAAGCTTCTTTACCTTTTACACAGTATCCAGCAAGACTACCATATGTCGGAAAGTCATTTATTGTCCAAAGAAAAATTGCTTTCATATTAAAGATTGACTAACTATATGCATCATAAACCTCAACTCTGGTATTCCATAAATGATATAAATCTTCTACCAATGGCGCTAAAAATACATCAATGTCATTTCCTGGTTGCTTCAGACCAGGGATCAACAATGTTAACATAATATTATCTTTCTTCATGCACAACATAGGTGAAAGATTATATGTCATGAGTATTACAGGCCAACAACTATATTTGGAACTTAATATGGAAAATGGATTGAAATCATCTATTGCAAGGCCAAGCCTAAGATTGCGTGGATCTGCTGAAAATGGTTTCTATTTCTCATCCACTACATTCCATGTTATAGAATCTACTGGATGTCGCATTTTTCCATCAGTGCTTTAGTTATTGAAATGCCACCGTAAATCTTCCACCATCCTTTTGGCTCTAAACATTCTTCTAAACCTTGGAATTACTGGAAAATAACGCAACACTTTAACTGGAATGCCATGCATAATCTCCTTTGTCCGTTGATTTACTTCCACCTCGAAAATCCACATTTTGGACAATTATTCAAATCTTTATATTCATTCCTAAAAAGATAACAATCGTTCTCACATGCATGAATCTTTTCAAAACCCATGTCAAATATTTTAAGGAATTTCTTTAATTCATATAACGACTTGGGAAGTACGTTATTTTTTGGCAACAACAACTGCTGCACATTTAGAAGCTTATCGAAACCATTATCAGACAATCAAGTCTCACATTTAAGGTTATACAAGGCAAAGATAGCAGATAACTTTATTTGATCCTTGCAACCAGGATACAATGGGGTCTCTGCATCTTCCAAATTTTTGTGTAGTTCATCCTCTCGTCTTTGTGCATCATCTTCATATTTATCATCATCAAAGAAAGTGTGATTAATAAAATCTTCATCTTCAAAGATAATGGCTTTAAGCAAATCTTACGCACCGCCCGACTTTGTATTCTTGCTTTTATTTATTCGCTCGCCGTGATTGTACCACTCACTTTCCATGTACTTAGGATCCATTCCTCTTATAATCAAATGCTCGGCAAAAATTCTCCATGAAGACGGTTAAGATTTCTACAATCTAAACAGGGGAACAAAATTTTTCCACATTTCCCAGCTTTAGCTTTGCATCGTTTAAAAATTCCAAGCTGCTTGCTCGTACTCTTTAGTAGTTCTACGATAAAAAATAAAAAACAAATAATAACCTTATATATTAAAATATGTTTTAAATTCAGTATTATACTTAAGTACCATATAATTACCTGTTTAGACGTACCCAGTCTTTATCCATCATTTCTGATATGTAAATTGGAGAGGCGCGGTACGGATTTAGGGTTCCACGCGGCCGTGATTGGGATGCAAAAGAGGTTCCAAGATATAAATATGATCTTGTTACCAAATATAAAAAACTACTATTCATATTGACTAATTCAAATATTGCGTCACTTTCTAAATTTCAAACTAATTAGAATTGAAGATATGTATCAGTATAAATTATCAAACATACAACCTGCATAAGTCTAGTTTGAAATTTATGTAGTCTACAAGACTGTGCATGCTAAATAATCTGTATCATTTATCATACTGGTAGTTGGCATGTATATCAATGTAACATCTTGTTTAGTGGTATAAATTTAAGGTTATGCGACATTCCTCTATAAATAAACCATTACCCACTGACATCTCTTCCAAAAAAAAATTCTTCTTCTCTCTTTTTTTCTTTCTTCTTGATTATGTGTAAAAGAGAAGACTACAATCATCGTTGGAGGTGACTTCACCTCTTTGCAAAGAAAGAGGGAGGTGACTACGAACCAATCGCTCGATACTAGGTCTGTTTTTTATTCTTCTTTATTAACTTTAGTAGATTTTTGTACTAACTTACATGTTCTCTGATTTCCAATCATTTTTCTCATAAAAGAAATCACCCATGTCTCATAATTTCTCTATTCGGTTATTTGGTGACATGGATACGATTAAAACTATACTTGGTAATTTCAAATAGTTGTATACTTGATTACACCTTTAATTTTCTTATTTAGATGTTAGTTATTTTTTGTTAACAAGATTTCTTGTCAACTCCCCAAAATTATTCCAGCTAGTGTTTTTAAACGGATTTGAATGGAAGGTTTGATACCCTTAAAGATTGCCTTTGTATTTTCACTTATAAATATCTTTTGAATCAGACCTTTCGACGTCGTCGAAGGGCTTAGGTGCTTGGTTATGAAACTTTCCACCTTTATTGAATTAGCATGAGATTCTCTTCAAGAGTCTCCTTCTTGGTTTAAATTGAAATCCCTTGAATTTGTCCTTAGGAGGTTGTATTCTATCCTATCGAAAGGTTAGGATGATTGCCTTTTTTGGGTTTAAGTAAGATATCAAACTCCTTTGTAGATATACAGGGGCTTTCGACCTTGTCGAAAGGTTAGATTATTTATAAGGCGCGTCTTGGTCCCTGTCGAAAGGTATGGAACGGTTACTTACGGACTAAGCCTTGTAAACCTATGTATTTATACTTAAAGGACAGTCCTTGGTCTAATCGAAAGGTTGGATCACTTGGATTATATCTTCGAAAGGTTATTGATATTTTACAGCTTAAGCACTTTTGACCTAATCGAAAGGTTTGGGCTTCAAAACCAATCACTCCGGAAGGTTATCAATGCTATTTAGCCTATATGACCAACATTATCGAAGGGTTTAAGCTGTAAGGTTGAAGTCTTTGAAACGTTACAGTAACTAATTGAACCAGAAGTGCTATCGATCTTGTCAGCAAGAACCTTTCGATGGAATTGAACTTGAAATTAACAGTTAATCCAACAAAGTTTAAGCAAAAAAGAAAAGTAATTGATAGAACACAAGACTTCCCTTCGTATTCATGATAAACTCTGTTTTATTAAATCCCCAAATCGACACTCAATTAGGGTTGCAGTGATTTGATTAAGAAAATACAAGATTAGAATCAGAGAATTCAGATCCCTAAAACAGGACCCCTTGGGTCTTATTTATAGATGTCGGTGGCCTTTCTTTCGACTCCATGCTCTCGACTGGGTCGGAAGGTCTCCCTTATATATGTGGTTGTGAACCTTTCAACTTTGTCAAAAGACTTGCCTTTCATCTGCTATTATGGACCATTCGGCTTTATCGTAAGGTTCTTTTTTCTTGGTTGTTTTGAACCCTTTGACCTTGACGGAAGGTTACTCTACATTTGATTGTGGTCAAGAGTTATACTTCCCTTCGACGTTTTCGAAAGGTTGTCTCTCATTCTTTGTTGACTTATGAGTGTTGCTTTCTTCATAAACCTTTCGACATTATCGAAAGGTATCTTGGGCGTGTTCCAACCGGTTCGCAAGGCTTGCCATGCTTTCGAAAAGGTCATTATAGAGTTGCTTGCACTTGCTTTGACTTCTCCACCCTCTTCGAAAGGTATGAACTCTTTGAATGTTGAGAAATGAAATCCTTCGTCCCCTCCGAAAGGTATGTGACTGCTACCCACTGTTGACTGCATCCCTTCGACTCCTTCGATAGGTTTGATATGAACTCCTTTTCTTTAGTCTTTGCTGAAAGACCTTCCGACTTATTCGAAAGGTGGATTTTTTGAGTAACATTTGCCCCCCCCCAATTCGAAGGGATGCTCTTAACTTTCCAAGTCATCTTTATTGAAAGCTATAAAAATTTCTGCCTCCTCGACTTCCCGCGTTGATCTAGAATGTTCACTCAAATCTAATCTAACGGTTGAGAATTTAAGCGACTTTTCTTATATAGCGTGCTTCTCCTCTTTTTTCCTCTTTTACCTAAAATTAAAACCATCGTATACAAGTAAAAAAATCCCCAAATTTTTTGAATCTCAATTTGCAACAACAAGGTAATTTCTTGAATTCACTTCATAAATCTTAATCTAACCTTTACCCTTATCAGCTTTCGATTAATTTTTCAATTTTCCGAACCCAAAATTGAAGTCTAATTTTGATTTGGTTTGCTGAAATTTTTCCTAAATCGTTTTCGAATGACATCTATGTGTGGCTTTTAATTTTTAAGCCGATGGTGTTTGGTAAAGGAAAATCCCATTATCGGGTTCAATTTTAAACTCAAAGTCTCTAAATTTAGCTTTTAGCTTTTAATTCCTAGTTTTTGACATGTTGATAATTTTTTATTCCTCTTTGGAATCGAACTAGATCGATTCCAAATGAAGTAGTTTTGTTAATGGGTTTGTTTTACTTGTTTCTCAAGAAAAATTTGAAACTGCATTTATTATTGGGCTCAGGTTTTCTTAAACCCGATATGATAACCTGGGACCCACTAGTGTACAATTAGGCAATGCAAAATTACTTTCCTACCCCTTCGAAGGAGTTTGAGGCGGCAACATCTGGTTTGCCCTTTTTATACCTTTCGATGAGGCCGTAAGGTATTTTGATGCCAACTTTTCGTTGTTGTCGAAAGGTTAGGTAACTTAATGGTGCAACCTTTCGGCAACGAGCTTTCGACAAAGTTAAAGAGTTTGAACCTTTCGACTACTTGTTTTCGATAAGGTTGAAATTCTTCAACCTTAGTGTTGCTTCTGCCCATCTTTGTCGGAACTCTTAAGCACATATGGGTCAAACTTGAAATGTTTCGACTTTAATGGATATGACATATTTTGATAACTTTGACAAGACCTTTCGACAGCATCAACAATATCAATATTTTCTAGCTTAGGAATTTTTAGGCTCTTAATTTTTGACCATATCGAAAGTTCTTGCCACTTAACTTTAGGTTACAGTTGGAATAGGTTCGAGTTTCCACAGAGCCTTCAGCATCGTCGAAAGGTAGTGAGTGGGTTAATATTTAACCTTTTCCTTTCGACCTTGTCGATAGGTTAAGTAAGTTACATTTTTGCTTTCATTTAAATATTGTTGAAGTATAGTAGTTAAAGGTGAGGTCATTATTCTTTCCGACATTGTCGAAAGCCTGCATTGTTAACCATTCGACATCGTCGAAGGCTTTTCTAGTATACCTTTCAACTTCGTCGAATGCTCATGTTGTAAACCTTTCATCTTTGTCGAAAGCTTAAACCGTTAAGTTTTTGACTAAAACTTTTGCGTTATTTTTAAAGCTTTGTGCATATTTTCATACTTAAGCTATCTAAGCAGACTTATTTACTTTTGAATTTTTGATTGCTTTCTAAACTTATAATTGATCAAATGTTTTTAATTAAAACATTTTCACTTGGCAGAACCATGAGCTCTCCAAAGATTGAAGCCACTGCTAAGCACTCTTCCATTGAGTCTCAAAGCGAAGTAGATGCCATACTAAAGGACTTTGGCATCACCGGTATTGAAGCCATCCCTCCAAAGTCCACTAGTACCATAGGCAACCCTCCAGAAGGGTATTTTGCATACCTGCCATCCATATATGGCATGGAGGCTTTCTTCCATTTTCTGAATTCTTGCTCTCCTTCCTGTCTTATATTGGAGTTGCTCCAAGACAAATTTCTCCTAATGTATATACCCATCTTTTATCCCTTGAGATGCTGGCGCTGGAATGCGGACTTCCTTCGCTCAACCCTGAAGTTTTAACCTCCTTGACCAAACTGGCAAGGTCAAGCAAATTTAATAAACAAATCTTCAGAGTTAACGTATATAAGAAGTTGATATTTGATGGTATCAATAAGTTTAGGGATTGGGAAAACCAATTCTTCTTTATCAAGTGCTTTGCAGATGTCCACGGGGCCTATGCCTTTCCTCGTAAGTCTATTCCAATGTCGTCTTTGCTTTCCTTTATGCTTTTTGCTAACTAATCTCTTATCTTTTTTAGGTGAATCTCCCAAGACACTTAGTGATGTAGATCAGAGAATCGTCGATTCTTTAACTGCAGTTCCTAAACAACTTAGGAGTAGGTTGACACTCCTAACCCTTTCTAATCTACGGAAGCATTCTTTGTTGCCGCATGGCCAAAAGATTCTAGGCACTCCTCCCACCATTATGCACAATTCTCGAGGAAAACGCTTCTTTTCCTCAGGCGATGCTGAACATTTTACTTCATTGTCTCCCATTCGTTCTGACATTTCAGGTATACTGTTAGCTTTGTATTCTCCTCTTTTTATCTATGGAATTCTTGAATTGCTCTGACAAATTTTATATCTGCTTAAACTTGCTTTAGCTCCTTCCAAGGTCGTCGTGTCTTCAAGTGACGATGTTCCTCCCTTATCATCTTCGGATGTTACATCAGTCTTGAAGGCTTTTGCTAGTTCCAAGAGATCTTCAAAAAGAAAACTCACAGTGCCTCCCGAGGATGCTCCTTCAGCTAAAGTAGCAAAGATCACTGATGTGGAGGAGGAAGAAGAGCGTATACCTCTTGAGAAAGCTTCAAAGAGTCCAACTGTTGAAGCTCCAAAAGACATAGTGGAGCCAACTCCACCTACACCTCCCTTTCCACATATTACAATTTCTAACTCTCCAACTGCACTGGCACAGATGCAACTTGCTCTTATTGAGACTCCTTCTAAGTCACATACTCTTCCGGAATCGTCATCTTTCGCTCCTCCACTAACTAATTTCGATGAACTCATCGAGCTCATCCTTCATTCAGAATCCTTCACTTCTTCTTCTCTGCCGACATTTAGCCCAGACTTGGCAGAAAATCACTGCTCTCTTATGGAGCAACAACTCTTGGTAAGCTCTTATCAAATTAATCCTATCATTGTTGGATCTTTCCAAATGCTAACTTGTGTTTCTTATTTTGTTGCAGATTTCTAGGAATTGGATTTCTCTTAGTGAACATGTCTCCAGGCTCTATTCTGGGTCCTCCAGGCTGTAGGAGGAGAATGTTAAATTGAAAAGTCAACTATCTTCATTGATGGCTACTCAATGCCACTTCCTTTGAATTGGAGCGAATCAAAGCTTCCCTCACTAGGGCTGAGGACGATCCAAAAGCGAAAAGGAAATCCCATCGACTCACCTCTGATGAAAATTTTGCAAGGGAGTTGGCTTTGAAGGATTCGGAGGAGGAGAAAACGCGCTTGGTTACTAAGAGCACTCTAATGAAAGCTAAATTCAAGAGGACCAGAGCTTCCCTTAAGCTAGTTATTCGGACCCTTTCCGATTAAAAAAAGCATGTCATTGAGTTTGCTGAATCCACCTTGGGGCATATGATGTTGAATCATTATGAAGATGCCCTCATGCTCACCTATGCCGACAACCGTGACAAATGTCCTGACTTTAGCTTTCCTTCTCTTGACCCAATTTTAGCTAAAAGAGTCATGGACAAAATTGATCGAGCTATGCAGGGTACCGAACCTGAAGGTGAGGAGGAGATACTTAATATCTTGGAAGCTCTTTCTTTTGATATTCCCTCCTTCAACATTGAGTCTGATTCTGAAGAGGAGGATGATAAATATGACGATCCTGAGGGAAAAGGTAATGATGGTGATAATATCAACTGGGATAGTAACGAGGATGATGATAACGATGATAACCCCTCTGGTGGTCAAGGCCTTGGTAGAGACAAAGGGGTCCCTCTGGTGCCATAGAAAAAGATGGTGATGGTTCAACTAGACCTTCTGAAAAGGAGTCATCCCATTTCAAAGATTTGCCTCCAACATCCCCTGGACTAATTGCCCCTCTAGAGGAGGAAACTGCTCCCACTCATTCTGAGGGTCCTCAAGAGAAGGAACAAGCTCCCCAAGCTTCCATTCCAGTTCATAGGTATGGAATTCCCTGTTTAAATATCTTACACCTCGAAGATAATAAATAGTGATAAATTATCTGTTTTAGATAAAGAGGAAGTCAAACTTTCCTTATAGCACAAAACTTGAGAGAAAACAGGTGGAGATTAATAAGCTATATAGGGAGTTAGATAGATTAATAAAGGAACACAATGCTCTATCTAAGAAATATCATAGTCTAGACAGGAGTACCTCCACTTTAGCATCTTTTAAATATAAGAGGGCGGCTCTTTTACTAAAGAAAGCGTGTACCCGATACGAAGCCCTCTTGAAGGAAAATAGAGAGTTAACCACTCTATTCTGGATGATGATGGAAGAGAGAGATATTTTAATTAATTTTTTGTATAAAGTGTATTGTAGACATTCAATCATAGATTTTTCGTATTTAGGCGAATTCAGTGGGGGTCTACTCAAACGTTTTCATAAGAGAATCTTAGAAGAATATGGTTCTGACCCGCATCCCGGAGCCTGCTGGTATTTACCGCAGGTCAGATCGATTACACAAGACCCCCTCGATAAGCTTAAGTATTATAAGGATAAATTTGTTTATGACTTTTTCTTTAAGTCCATTTTGTATGAACCTGATGAGTAATTGTTAATATGTAACAGATAGTCGGTTTATGAATGCATGTATTTATAATGCTCCCTATACTTAGCTTCTTTTTGATGTGCTATTTCAGAATATCAGTTCTTTAGGTCGTGTTGTCCCAAGAAACCATCTAAGTTGATATGTTAACCTAAGAAGGTTTTACTCTAAAAATTCCTTACTCTTGAAGACTTCGAAGTTAGCGAGATATTTCTTTCTTCGGGATTTACAAAAATTATATTTAGGATACCCTTGTCTCCGCTTTGATTTCCTTGGTGAAGAGAAGGAAACTTTCTTAAAAGAGATCGGAACATTTCATTCAAAGTTGATTTGTGGTCGCGACAGTCCACCTGTCGAAAAATGGGATTATGGTAAATGTCCACTAGTTATCACCCCCGAAGGATTTACCATACCATTTGACTCAACAGTTGTGCTTTCCGCTAATACTTTAAACAAAGTTAGGAATGCTATCTTGCAACCTTAGATGTGATGAAAGTGTTTATTGTATCTCTTGACTTTGCTTCTATTTTGAGCTGTATTTCATTACTACAATAATAAAGACATCTTTTATCTCAATTCTGATTTTATTTCATTTCTTTTCCTTAAATAAGAGCCGCAGTTATCTACAACCTCTCTTGCTCAAAGCTTAATATCCCATGTTAAGGTAATCAGAAAGAGGTTATTAACAGAGAGTGGAGCAATCGTGATTCAAGATGAAGTATTATTAGAACGTTTTGGTCACAATGTTGGCGCTGGCACAAAAGATATCTTATCCAAAAAACCATTGCCAACAATCTAAGGCTTACATTGACTATCTTGAGGCTGAGATTAAGAGAAAAGACGAAGCGATAATTATACTTAAGCGACAAGTGAAATCGAATCCTACAATCGACTTCGATGAAAAGATGTTCGATCTCATCTAACGAATAAGCGATTTAAAGTTAAAATTGAGAGATAGTCAAGCTCGATGTGCTTCTTCACGCTAACTCTCTTGGCCACATTAGAGAAGTTATATCAAAAATTGTATCGAAATAGTGTAAACTTTTAATGTAAAAATTTATGAGGAATTGTAACTTGTTAATGATAGCAAGTGATGATGAGAAACACACCCTGACATGTATCCTTATTGCTAAAATAAAGAATTTTGATTTTCCGTTTTTTTATTTATATAGGAGACTCAAGCAGGATCGTTTTCACATTCCGAAGCCCCTGCCTCGAGATTTGTAAAGATCAAGAATAAGTTAATAGCAGAGCTTGAACAAAGTCAATCTTACAAGGATTTTTTTATTTCCCATCTTTTTGATAATCCTATTACAAAGGAGTGGAATAGAAAGCATCTTTCTCGACGTCTTATTGTTCAATAATTTTTCAAAGAAATTGAGAATTTAGAGTTAAAACTTAAGGAAAGGGGCCGAGATATTAAGGTCCTAAAGCATTCCGTTGGAGGAGATACTAGTATCGATCTCAAGTTCGAATGTCCAAGCTTTATGAGAGAATTGATGGCTTGGAAGTAAAATTAAAAGATAGCCAGGCATTATGTAAACCTTTGAAATTTATACTTGGGAACCCAACTTTTGGTACTGACCCTGCAGTATCTACGGATTTGCAAAAGTAGTTAATTTAACCGCAATAATTTCAGCATATACGACATATCTTTTCATACCTTAGTAATGCTATGTTGCATAATGTAATTTATTATTCATAATGTTATAAATACTATTTGTCTTGTTGTCTTTATTGGAACCTTATTGGCTTTTTCATTTGAATGTGCCTTCTGAAGGTTTATACACCTCTCGAGCTTTCCATCTTAGCTCATGGCACTTCTCTTGATTAAGTAAATCTGCAAATCTTCTTGATACCTATAAATATTTGAAGGACCCATAGTCCAAACAATAGTTACAGATTTAAGGCCAAAATCTTAACCCAAAATGATAGTGTAAAAGATTCATTAGTTATCTCCTATAGACATTTATACTGGAAACCTGCATTGTTCGATCTATGGCCCGTATTTGGGATGTTTCAATATTACCCATAATTCATCCTTCAAACATATTGAGTATTATAGAATTCATTCCTCACCTAGATTCCAGTGTTAATGATAGAGTTTTATGAAGTGCCACTGGACCCAGATTCGGGTATTCAATAAAAGAGTATTAGAATATCAGAATAACCTTCTCGATAACAAGCAATAGAGGCCTAGATTCTCACCTCCGGTAAGTTCAAAAATTCCTATTTGCTGATAGGATACCAGGATTCTCAATTTCGAATTAATAGTAGAAGTCCGAAAAACCATATTTGTTAATTAAGTAATAGAAGTCCAGAATACCCAATCTGGCATTAATAGTTAATAGAAGACCAGGAATCCAGTCTGGCAGTAAGTATCAGAAGTCCAGAAATTTAATCTGGAAATAAGTATCAGAAGACCAGAATACCACTTCTGGTAATAACTTATGATAGAGGACAAGAATACCATTTCTTGTAATTAATAATAGAAGACCAGAATACCATTTGACCAAAAGACCGTTTACGGCCATAAGTGTCAAAAGACCAGGAAACCAATCTGGGAATAAGTAATAGGGGACAAGAGAATCAATCTGGCAATAAGTAATAGGAGACTAGAAAACCAATATGGCAATAAGTAATAGAAGACTAGAGAATCAATCTGGCAATAGGTAATAGGAGACTAGAAAATCAATTTGGCAATAAGTAATAGAAGACCGGAGAATCAATTTGGCAGATGTTCATGAGGAGAAGTCAATGAATTCTTTCTGATTTTTTTTCGAGTGCGCCATCTTCAGGCTTTGATGATATTTTGCATGCTTTTTCTTTCTCGGGTCCGAGTTTCTTTATTCATTTGTTTTGGCCTATTTCAGGCAGGGACTCTTTCATCCAATTCTTGTGCTTATTTAAGCAATTGTCATTTTAGGCGATGCCAATTTCTGGCGGGTACCCGTTTCAGGCTGGGACTTTTCTTAGTCCGCCGGACATTTCATCTAGGTTTCCGGTGCGCTCGGCTAGCGTATTCTCAAGTAGGGCCCGAGGACTTACCCGACCTTCCTCCAGGAGGCGCCTTAACCTGGCCATAGCGTGACGCAACTAAGGGCTTGTTCGGTACCTTGGCAAGGCCATAGCGTGGCGGGATCAAGGGATTACCCGTCCTCCCTCCAAGAGGCGCCTTATCCTGGCCATAGCATGACGCGGATAAGGGCTTATGCTGCTTTAACCTGGCCATTTCTGACTTTGGCACGGCTAAAGGCTTACGCCCTCCCTCTAGGAGGTGCCTTGACCTGGCCATCTTGGTGCGACAAGGGCTTTCTACCATTATTGGTAGCCTACCATTTTATGTACTCCAAGTTTAAGGAGAATTTTACTCCCGGCCATGTAGACTTCTCTTATTTTGAGAATAGAATTTTTATTCTATAACTTGTTCAATCCTTTACAAACTGTTTAAGTTTTCCATATCTTAGAAAGTGTAGGATCACCTTTTCAAGCACCTTACATTGATTTGTATCATGTCCATTTATTAGATGAAAGTTGCAATATAATCCCTTAAGTTTCCTTTCAAATCACGACTTCTTTTTCTGGGAAGACCAATAATTCAGTTCTTCTTTGGTTCAGATATAGATGTCTTACATTGAGGTAATAAGATTATATTCTTTAAGAAGTCTTGAATTTTGAGCCATCTTTGACTGGCGTCTAATTCTTTTGTGGCTTGGTTCAAGTACCTCTACTTGAGGAGTAGGTTTCCTTTTCATTGTCCGTTGATCCTCTTTCAAGGGCCTTTCTTTCAATCTTAGGGTTTCGGTCGGAAATTTCTTGGTAATCTTTATACTTCCACTTGGTAATTCCTTTAGTTCTTCAGTTGTAGATTTTTCTATGCATTCATGGTTTTCCCTTGAATGGTGAGCCTCATTTATAATCTTACTCCATTTATGTGTAAAACTGTCATAGTCCTTTATCATTTCCTTTTCAAAGACAGTCCCATGGGAGTATGATTGAATGGTCCTTCTCATTTGATTAAAGATGTTGTCGCTTCCATTTGTTTTCCTTGCAAGCGTAAAGATTGGGGTAGGTCCAATATGAAAGGGGTTTAGACTCCATTTCTCAGGATCATATGATTCTGCTTTCTTTTTGTTTATAATCCTTAAGGCTTCGAACCTTAGTCTTTGTTCTTCATCCTGATTGGAGTTTTTGATGTCTACTTGGGAGTATCTTGTCAAGTGTGGTTCAGAAGATGCTTGTTCAGATCTCTTAAATCTTTTGGCCAAGATCAAACCAAAATGGGTGAACTTGACGTGGGGTTGATCCAGTAGGGGTTAGAGAATAGTAGTGTTAGAGGGGTCAACCAAGTCGGAGGTTCGGGCTCTCCTTCTAGCGCCAAAAATGTTAACAAGATTTCTTGTCAACACCCCAAAATTATTCCATCTAGTGTGTTTAGACTGATTTGAATGGAGGGTTTGATACCTTAAAGATTGCCTTTGTATTTTCACTTATAAATATCTTTCGAATCAGACCTTTCGACGTCGTCGAAGGGCTTAGTTGCTTGGTTATGAAACCTTCCGTCTTTATTGAATTAGCGTGAGATTCTCTTCAGGAGTCTCCTTCTTGGTTTAAATTGAATTCCCTTGAATTTGTCCTTAGGAGGTCGGATTCTATCCTATCGAAAGGTTAGGATGATTGTCTTCTTTGGGTTTTAGTAAGATATCAAACTCCTTTGTAGATATACAGGGGCTTTCGACCTTATCAAATGGTTAGATTATTTATGAGGCACGTCTTGGTCCCTGTCGAAAGGTATGGAACGGTTACTTACGGAATAAGCCATGTAGACTTGTGTATTTATACTTAAAGGACAGCCATTGGTCTAATCAAAAGGTTGGATCACTTGGATTATATCTTTGGAAGGTTATTGATATTTTACAGCTTAAATGCTTTTGACCTAATCGAAAGGTTTGGGCTTCAAAACCAATCACTTAACGTTGTTTAGCCTATATGACCAACATTATCGAAGGGTTTAAGCTGTAAGATTGAAGGCTTCGAAAGGTTACAGTAAGTAATTGAACCAGAAGTGTTGTCGATCTTGTCGCCAAGAACCTATAAATCTTTGAAGGACCCATAGTCCAAACAATAGTTACAGATTTAAGGCCAGAATCTTAACCCAAAAAGATAGTGTAAAAGATTTATTAGTTATCTCCTATAGACATTTATACTGGAAACCTGCATGGTTCGATCTGTGGCCCGTATTTGGGATGTTTCAATATTACCCATAATTCATCCTTCAAACATATTGAGGATTATAGAATTCATTCCTTACCCAGATTCAAGTGTTAATGATAGAGTTTTATGAAGTGCCACCAGACCCAGATTCAGGTATTCAATAAAAGAGTATCAGAATATCAGAATACCCTTCTCGGTAACAAGCAATAGGGGCATAGAGTTCATCTTCGGTAAGGTCAAAAATTCATATTTGTTGATAGGATACCAGGATTCTCAATTTCGAATTAATAGTAGAAGTCCGAAAAACCATATTTGGTAATTAAGTAATAGGTGTCCAGAATACCTGATCTGGCATTAATAGTTAATAGAAGACCAGGAATCTAGTCTGGCAGTAAGTATCAGTAGTCCAGAAATTTAATCTGCCAATAAGTATCAAAAGACCAGAATACCACTTCTGGTAATAACTTATGATAGAGGACCAGAATACCATTTCTTGTAATTAATAAGAGAAGACCAGAATACCATTTCTGGTAATTAATAATAGAAGAGCAGAAACCCGTTTTGGCCATAAGTGTCAAAAGACCAGGAAACCAATCTAGGAATAAGTAATAGGGGACCAGAGAATCAATCTGGCAATAAGTAATAGGAGGACAGAAAACTAATTTGGCAATAAGTAATAGAAGACTAGAGAATCAATCTAGCAATAGGTAATAGGAGACTGGAAAACCAATCTAGCAATAAGTAATAGAAGACCAGAGAATCAATCTAGCAGATGTTGAATTCTTTCTGATTCTTTTGTCGAGTGTGCCATCTTCAGGCTTTGATGATATTTTGCATGCTTTTTCTTTCTCGAGCCCGAGTTTCTTTATTCATTTGTTTTGGCCTATTTCAGGCAGGGACTCTTTCATCCAATTCTTGTGCTTATTTAAGCAGTTGCTATTTTAGGCGGTGCCAATTTCTGGCGGTTGCCTGCTTTTAGGCTGGGACTTTTCTTAGTCCACCGGACATTTCATCCGGGTTTCCGGTTCGCTCAACTAGCGTATTCTCAAGTAGGGCCCAATGACTTACCCGACCTCCCTCTAGGAGGCGCCTTAACCTGGCCATAGCATGACGTGGCTAAGGGCTTGTTCGGTACCTTGGCCAGGCCATAGCGTGGCGGGACCAAGGGATTACCCATCCTCCCTTCAGGACGCGCCTTATGATGGCCATAGCGTGACAGGGATAAGGGCTTATGCTGCTTTAACCTGGCAATTCTGACTTTGGCGCGGCTAAAGGCTTACGCCCTCCCTCTAGGAGGTGACTTGACCTGGCCATCTTGGCGCGGCAAGGGCTTTTTACCATTATTGGTAGCCTACGATTTTAGGTACTCCAAGTTTAGGGAGAATTTTACTCCCGACCATGTAGACTTCTCTTATTTTGAGAATAGAATTTTTATTCTATAACTTGTTCAATCCTTTACAAACTGTTTAAGTTTTCCTTGTCTTAGAAAGTGTAGGACCACCTTTTCAAGCACCTTACATTGATTTGACTGGCGTCTAATTCTTCTGTGGCTTGGTTCAAGTACCTCTTCTTGAGGAGTAGGTTTCCTTTTCATTGTCTGTTGATCCTCTTTCAAGGGCCTTTCTTTCAATCTTAGGGTTTCGGTCGGAAATTTCTTGGTAATCTTTGTACTTCCACTTTGTAATTCCTTTAGTTCTTCAGTTGTGGATTTTCCTATGCATTCATGGTTTTCCCTTGAATGGTGAGCCTCATTTATAATCTTACTCCATTTATGTGTAAAACTATCATAGTCCTTTATCATTTCCTTTTCAAAGATAGTCCCATGGGAGTATGATTGAATGGTCCTTCTTATTTGATTAAAGAAGTTGTCGCTTCCATTTATTATCCTTTCAAGCGCAAAGATTGGGGTAGGGCCAATATGAAAGAGGTTTAGACTCCATTTCTCAGGATCATATGATTCTGCTTTCTTTTTGTTTATAATCTTTAAGGCTTCCAACCTTAGTCTTTGTTCTTCATCCTGATTGGAGTTTTTGATGTCTACTTGGGAGTATCTTGTCAAGTGTGGTTCAGAAGATCCTTGTTCAGATCTCTTAAATCTTTTGGCCATGATCAAACCAAAATGGGTGAACTTGACGTAGGGTTGATCCAATAGGGGTTAGAGAATAGTAGTGTTAGAGGGGTTAACCAAGTCGAAGGTTCGGGCCCTCATTCTAGCGCCAAAAATGTTAACAAGATTTCTTGTCAACACCCCAAAATTATTCCAGCTAGTGTGGTTAGACTGATTTGAAGGGAGGGTTTGATACCTTAAAGATTACCTTTGTATTTTCACTTATAAATATCTTTCGAATCAGACCTTTCGACGTCGTCTAAGGGCTTAGGTGCTTGGTTATGAAACCTTCCATCTTTATTGAATTAGCGTGAGATTCTCTTCCAGAGTCTCCTTCTTGGTTTAAATTGAATTCCCTTTAATTTGTCCTTAGGAGGTCGGATTCTATCTTATCGAAAGGTTAGGATGATTGCCTTCTTTGGGTTTAAGTAAGATATCGAACTCCTTTGTAGATATACAGAGGCTTCGACCTTGTCAAAAGGTTAGATTATTTATAAGGCACGTCTTAGTCCCTGTTGAAAGGTCTGGAACGGTTACTTACGGAATAAGCCTTGTAGACTTGTGTATTTATACTTAAAGGACAGTCCTTGGTCTAATCAAAAGGTTGGATCACTTGGATTATATCTTCGAAAGGTTATTGATATTTTACAGCTTAAGCGCTTTTGACCTAATTGAAAGGTTTGGGCTTCAAAACCAATCACTCTGGAAGGTTATCAATGTTTTTTAGCCTATATGACCAACATTATCGAAGGGTTTAAGCTGTATGTTTGAAGGCTTCGAAAGGTTACAGTAAGTAATTGAACTAGAAGTGTTGTCGATCTTGTCGCCAAGAACCTTTTGGTGGAATTGAACATGAAATTAACAGTTAATCCAACAAAGTTTAAGCAAAACAGTAAAGTAAGTGATAGAACACCATACTTCACTTTGTATTCATGATAAACTCTATTTTATTAAATCCCCAAATTGACACTCAATTAGGGTTGCAATGATTTGATTAAGAAAATACAAGATTAGAATCAGAGAATTTGGATCCCTAAAACAGGACCCCTTGGGTCTTATTTATAGATGTCGGCGGCCTTCCTTTCGACTCCATGCCCTCGACTGGGTCGGAAGGTCTCCCTTTTATATGCGGTTGTGAACTTTTCGACTTTGTCGGAAGACTTGCCTTTCATCTTCTACTATGGACCTTTCAATTTTGTCGGAAGGTTCTCTTTTCTTGGTTGTTTCGAATCCTTTGACCTTGATGGATGGTTGCTCTTCATTTGATTGTTGTCGAGTGTTATGCTTTCCTTCGATGTTTTCGAAAGGTTGTCTCTCATTCTTTGTTGACTTATGAGTGTTGCTTTCTTCATAAACCTTTCAACATTGTTGAAAGGTATCTTGGGCGTGTTCCAACCAGTTCGAAATGCTTGCCATGCTTTCGAAAAGGTCATTATAGAGTTGCTTACACTTGCTTTGACTTCTCTACCCACTTCGAAAGGTATGAACTCTTTGGATGTTGAGAAATGAAACCCTTCATCCCCTCCGAAAGGTCTGGGACTGCTACCCACTGTTGACTGCATCCCTTCGACTCCTTCGAAAGGTTTGATCTGAAATCCTTTTCTTTAGTCTTTGCTGAAAGACCTTTCGACTTAGTTGAAAGGTGGATTATTTGAGTAATAATTTTAAACTATTTTAGTTACCAAAATCCATATCAAATTTGTATTAGGTATCGGGAGCGGATTATTTGACTTAAATTTTTTATCAATCATTATGTTTTTTCAATCTTCTTGATATATCATTCTAGCATTTGTCATATATCAATTTCAAGAAAGTTAAACATACTTTACTAGAATTTGAATTATTATTATAAACTATTTTAATATGATAACTTTACTTTACTTTCAACCATGGTTCATCAATGATTTTCAAAGTATTAATTTACTGTCATGTTTAGACAATAATCATCTTGAATTAATCATCCGAGCTTTACAGCCTTTGCAACTTTGCAAATAGATGCCAATTAGAGACCTATATTAGAAGGTAGTCAAGTGCAAGTATTTTCATTTAAGTTTTCCTTGGGGTAATTAATTAGTGTGAAGTGTTGCCAAGAAGCAATAAATTCTTTCCTTGATGCTTTTATGCTACTTCTTTACAAATTTAAAACATTAAAAAAAGATGGAATTTATTATTTTTCCTTTTTCATAAAAAATTCAAGAAAAGACTAATCTATAATGGTTTTCAAGGCTATATTTTTATTAACATTTATTATCTCCACGAGATACAAATATAAATCTCATTTTAGAAAATTGACTACTCAATAAAGTTCTTATTGTTTCTTGTTTATTTCATAGAATGGACAAGTGCACACTCGTTCAACAAAATCCATCTGTCCTTGCCTTCCCAAGGCCAACCATATCCGAAGGGGAGAAAATTGAGGAAAATACAAGAGAAAAATCCAGGTTCTACTCACGCTGCAACCAATGATCCTCTTGATCAACAATTTAATATGTTAAACCATTCTATAAAATCTAATTCTTTATACCAGGCCTATAATTCTTCAGTCCATTCCCCCTGCATAATAACTAAACCATGGTCCAACCTCTCATCACATAAAAACCTAGAAGTCCCCTCATTCAATGAATCCCCTTCTAATTTGACGAATTCTCTAATACAACCTATCATTGTTACTATCGAAAATAATTCAGCTAATGCTATTATCTTGTTTTCCTCCTAGAAATAACCAAAACATCTATCTCTTCCATAACTCCACCTTCTCCACTCAAACCATCTAAAACTCTTATTGATCATATCCAAATGTGTACAAGGAAAGCCATATCCCCCATAAAAGCCAAGAATTCTAAAGTTTCCCCTATGCTGACAAAGAGTAGATTTAAGGATAGGGATGGTGGGAAAATCTTTGATAAAGAAGCTACTACTCCTATTACAAATCCACCACTCGGAGGACGCAAAAAAACACATCAAATGCTAATCTGTCCAGTAAGCGAAATCGAAGGATATTTTTAATAAATAAAAATGTGGAAAGGAATGTTCTGGTTTAATGATTAAAAATACGAAATACACACATACGTATAACCACGCTTAAAGTATAAAAAAAGAAATATATATAAATAGTGTAATTTACAATGGTATTCGAATTAGTTATTATAGGACTAGAATTTATGGACATTAATTACAGATTTAATGGGCAATAAATTTATAATTAATAGAGAATTAAAAGGAATTTAATATGGTATATATAAAGTAATTGAATCGGCTAATAGATGGATTTAAAACTGGTACAAACATTAAAAGGATTTAAATGAGGATTGATTAGAGATGGTCCAACTTTGATATTTATGACCAATTATTATGGATATATTAACTGAAGTAATAGATGAACCGTATTTATTAGAAACCAAGAAGAAGAATTAAGGAAGATGGAGAATTAAGTGGAATGACATACTAAGGATGTTCATCCTAATTTAGTGAGGAGTATTAGAGCCCCAACATCATTAACATCAGCTATGACAAATGACAACTTTCAACAAAATTTTCTTTTAGGGTTTTTAGGATTGTCATTGCTAGTTGTCCTCGTTAGGTTATTGGAAAAGTGTATGATATGATATAAGATATATTCATGTTTTATCATTGGATTGATTTTATGGATGAGAATAGACTGCTAGATAAATGTATGTATGGAGGAACAATGTAAATAAGAAAATTTCAGAAGGATACTTAAATAGTGATAAACTGTAGGTAAGGCTGGAAGTTAATAAAGAAATTAGATTAGTAACTAGGAGTAAAGGTTGCATTAATCACAAAAAAAACCTTTAGGATTTTGAGAAAAATAAATTTTTGGGAAGTGTCACCATTCAAGGATGACTATTCGCCCCGGAGGAGATAAGATGAATAAGGATATGAAGAGAATTTTCTATCGTACAAGGATGAAGAAGAAGGTGGCGAAATTTGTCAATAGGTGTTTGACGTGGCAAAAAGAAGAAGATACAATTGATTAGGCAGTGAATGAAGGTCGTACAAGATTTCCAAAAATCCTATATGGACAAAGGAAGAAAAGAGTTAGAGTTTGAAGTAGGGAATATGGTGTTTATGAAAGTTTCCCCCTCTTAGAAAGGTTATGAGATTTGAAAAGTCGGGAAAGTTGGAACCAAAATTTATTGGGCCTTTTCCAATTTTAGAAAGAATAGGAAGGCTTGGTTATCATCTGGAGCTATCAGATAAATTGGCAGGAGTCCATGACATTTTTTACATTTTGCGCTTGAGGAAATGTCTTCATAGCACAATCACTGTGTAGAGCTTGATCAATTAGGGGACATTAAGACGGAGCCAATAGCATTTAGTGTCGCCGCATGCGTTGTAGAGCACGAAAATAGGAAGCTCCACAACAAAGAAATTGGTAGGTTTGGGTACAATGGATGGAAAATCCGATGGAAAGCATGAGGACTTCTCATCCAAATCTTTTCTTTAGTAAACTTTTCTTTCCAAAATTAGGTTTTGGTTACATCGTGGTTGTTAGATTGGATGGTAGGATATGGTTACTAAATTTTACTATTACTTTTGCACTCGTATATAATACTTTTTGCACGTTAGGATGTTTGCATACATGCTTATATGTCACGACACTTGCA
Source organism: Allium fistulosum (assembly GCA_030737815.1). NCBI lineage: Eukaryota > Viridiplantae > Streptophyta > Magnoliopsida > Asparagales > Amaryllidaceae > Allium > Allium fistulosum. The sequence continues at coordinate 260,398,508 of CM060904.1, read as the reverse complement.
TTCATGCTAAAATTGAGCTCACCTACTGTTGTCTACATATATAATCACATTGTACTTTTTGGTTGAGTTGGTGGTTGTGTAAATAACATGGTGTTATAACATGGATGCTTAGCGCATTATGATGTCCGTCCCTTAAGGGATTTTAGGGACAAAATCCTTTTTAAAGGGGGAGAATGTAACACCCCATTAAAATTAATAAGAAATTAACTAATAAGAAAGAAATTAATTAATAATTAATAATAAGGGTAAAAATGAATATTTTGTAAAAGTTGAAATTTGACCGTGGAAGTTATTCCTTGCGTTCAAGGCAGAAAATAATTTAATTCAAATGGCATTTAGTGTTTTCAGATTCAAAATAATTTAAATGGAATTCAAATTCAAATAAATAAATAATTCTTAAATTTGAAATTCAAAAGGTAAACTTGGGGCGTTAAGTAAACGTAAAATTTAACGTTAAAAGTTAACTAATAAATTAAATAAATTCCCAACGGCAGAAATTAAATGGTTCCAAAAGTAAATGAACCGGTCGACCGCTTCCTAGGACCGGTCGGCCAAGGGTAGACCGGTCGACCAGTGAATTTTGGTGGCGGCTAGTGTTTTCTGCATTTGAACGTTCGAATTTTAGTTATTTTAAAACTGACTTAAATCCGACTATTCTGGTGCTTTCTAACTACTATAAATAATAGCCTAACCCCTTTACATTTATCACAAATTATTTTGGGAAATAAGCAAAAGCTTTGCCAGTTTCTTTCTTCTTCAAGATTCAAAATTTCACTAGGGTTTTAGGTAAGGAATTTTAGGTTTTAATATTCAATTTCTAATGCTATTCTCCTCAGATCCCTGGAATTCTGGATCCAATCTACATACAACCCACTTGTTGTATATTTCTAAAAGAAGCAATCTAAAAAGTGATTTATGTGGGTGTAAAAAAATCCAAAAGAAAGAACTAATGACCTTTTTATGAGTGAAAATCTTAGTTTTTCCTATTTTAGTAGTTGTATAGTATAATGTGGATCTGATATACGCCTTGGGGAATATTGTTTGCGCAAACATCACACTAAAACCCCAAAATTTCCTAAAAGCGAAATATCGATTCTTAAGTTTGAATCTCAATTATTCTGTATGTATTAAAATAATGGAATTGTGTAAGTATTTCAATTTAATGTTTTGCATTCTATTTAACTTCTTATCTTTTTCTTTGGGTCTGATTAAGGGGTTTTGAAAAGAATAAATTGAAAATGGCATGTGAGGTATAGATTCTTTTATTCATAGTTTACATTGCTTATTTCCGCATTTTAAATAGAAATACCCTTTTCAAATTTTATATAAAGAAGTTGAATAAAGCGAAAAAATATTTGAATTGTAAGTTTTTATTAATGATTGATTCCGTTATCTTAGTATAAAATAATTTGGTTATGGATACTATTTATACAAATCTGTTGATTTAATTTTGAATATTGGATATACAGAATATGCGTTGATATGGAATTGAACTTGTATAAATTTAAGGTTTTGACATTTAAATGTTAGTTTAAGATGCAATCTTCGCACACTTATTTTAGACACGTGTGTATATGTGTGTATGTATATATATATATATATATATATATATATATATATATGTGTGTGTGTGTGTGTGTGTGTGTGTATGCGTAAATAATGTACAATCATAATGTACTAATTGCATGGTTAATATTATTAATTATCATTAAATCCCTCTTAGGAAAGTGATTAATTCTAAAGGCGGAATAAGAGTTTTTCCTATAAGGCCTTGATTTGTAATGCGGTGAGATGTGGGATAATATATGAAGAGAATGATTTAGATTATGACTAAGTTATAGGGATGCAAGGTCAGTCAAAAGCACATAGAAGTCTGCCTAGCTAATCTGGTTACCAGCAACGTGACTTTGAGGCTGATGTGAGACATCATCTATAATAAGTAAACATGGAGGGCATGAGGTTAGTCCTAATTTTATAGGGTAAATCTACCCAGTCAGTTTGGACTAGTACCTATGAATAGTCGGACTAATGTAAGATGTCACGGTTGGGTTACGGGTCATAATACGAAGGACCTACTTCAGGGATTGAAGGTAACAAGTGGCTGATTGCGGCCCGTCTCTTCCTCATAATAGAAGTATTAAATGGCCAAGATAAATGGTTATGCACGGTAGAGGAAATCTCAAAGAGGGTTTGCTTCAGATTTGAAGTAGTAAGTGGCGTAAAGTGATTACATACAATGTCAGCTAAATAGTACCGGAGAGGAGTTCGCCTTGGGATATGTAGTAAATGATGGGTATCTATCTTAAATAAGGTATTAAACGGTCAAAGTCCTCCTAGTTTCCAATAAAAAGGTATTAAGTGGCTCGGGTGCTAAATCTTGCATTGTTAAGACATTACCGACAAAAGATAGGAGTTTTTTGGGTTGAAAAAATAATGGACCGGAAAAGACTTAGGGCTTATGGTCTGAAAACTTATAATATGGTTAAGATACGTAAGACATATTATTATTTAAATTATACTATCCAAGTACTATTATAGAAAGGCTCAAGATTTTATTCACCAGACATTGTTGTTCTGACTCCCTTCTCATTACAACACAGGCTAGAGATGTTTATGTAGATTTTCAAAGGTGGTGGTGGAGATGCAGACTTGTGGTAGTTACTATTTATCTACTTGTGTTATTTCCTTTATTTCTGATGTACCCATTAAATGATGTTGTAATTTTAGAATATTGTACTCCGGATAGTTAACGATTGTTTATGGTATTGTGTTATGTTTTAAGGACATTTGAATTTTAAATAACATGGATACTATTATGATATTATATTTTATCATTCCACTGTGAGTTTTTGAATGTGTAAATAAATAGCTCTGTGTATTATTCTTTTTACCAACCAACAGACTGTTTTGGAATGGGTCTAAGTTTCGATAGGTCTTTTCTAGGCCGGAGTTAAGACGTGTTTCGAGGTCGGTTGTTACAACCCTCCTACGACCAACCATAACAACCCCTATATGAGCCTCCTAATTACTTCAATCCCGATCAAAGCATTCAAATCCAATTCAAACGTACATTGTTATCGTATGTCAGTATGTGTGTTTATAACTATTATATACACAGTATTTAATATTAATCAACAGAAATAAAATTTTATAATCAATATTTCATAAATATTAGTTAATTTATAATAATTATAATTAATTAAATCAGGTGGTAGTAGGAGTATTTAACATTTCTGTTGTGCGACTCTTAGGTGTAAATTCAGTCGGCGATTAATATCAAACAATTCGAATATTAATGTTCACATGTCACTTAGCAAGTTGTGTGATATTATGGCCAAATTTATCACTTACATAGCTTTGGTAAAATCCAGTTTTGCATATTCAAGCGTTACCCGTCACTGCAATTATTTACACCGATTCTCTTCGTTAAAACTATATCACATTATGACATATGGAATTTGGTAATGGTCAAAATTCCAATATTGTTAACTTTATAGTCCAAATGCAAGTCTTTGGTTCAATAATAACAATTATTTTTAACTGAACTGCTCTGGTCAGAGACTTTGACTTTGAATTGACTTCTGTTGACCATGATATTAACGATATAATCAAGGAAATAGATTCTCTCTTGAATAGCATCTCACTTCCAATACTTCTACTCAATCCAACTACAGTCGTTCAATGGACGTCATATCATGATTTAACTATAATCAAAGCAAAGTTTCCACATTGAAGCTCGATAGTATTCTCAAGTCGAAGGAATGGTGTAATATTGTCAAATCGATATTTTCTATTCAACCTTAGTTATATTAACCAATAGAAAACTATTGAGTGAGTCATTCCATAGTTATCCAATAATTATCGATACGTAACCCCTTGGTGCCCCAACAGCCATGAGTAATATACTATCCAACATTAAAGAGCGTTACGTGCTCTAGTCTCAACGTATGTATCGATATCCAATCTCGATACATCTTGATTAGGAATATTTAAAATGACATATTTATTTTATCACACTAAATCACTCATGATTACATCATATTATAACTACTATAACAAAACATACCATTTATGGATTATTATTAAATATACGAGTTAATGAAATTAATCAATTAATATAACACATTAAATCAAGTATATAATAGAAAGAAAATATTTTTTATTTCGAATAGGATTAGTTATCGAGTTAGATTTATGTAACAAATTACATAATTGCCTCTACGCCATATCCCTAACTATATCAAATCGTGCCTAACCCCTATAGTCCCATGATAAACATACTATAGACGCTTCCATCGTCTCATGCGTGGAAAATACAAAACAACATGGAGATGCATGTTTGTCGTGTACTCGTAGTACCAGCACGATAAAATATACCAAAAGTCAAACATTTGCCCCACCTCCCTTAGAGCGTAAGACCCAAGAGCGATGTACAAACATCCTATTGACGTCCCTTGGTCTATAATATGGAACGGATCTAAATCGGTTACCGCTGCAAAATACTCTAATCTAATGATCCCCTTTTGGTTCGAAAAAAATGTCGAACCAAATAAATATAGGAGAAATACCCTAAAGACGTCATCACTCACAACATCAGTGCCCATATGCATTGTAATGTACTCATGTATGTATGTCAAGAGAACATCACCCAAAGAAACATAACCATCCTCAAAATGGGGTAGACATAGGTGAATAACTCAGGAGTCTCTTATGCATCGTCAAAAGGAAAATGCATCATATATAGACGTCCCATCTCAATCTCAATCAACATATAAAAATCGACGGGGGTAATATTGAGCTCAAAATCTAAAAATTGAAAAGTAGGTGTGGTGGACCACCAGCTCTCAACTGGGGCGGATATGAGGAAACGATCAAATGACCGAGGAGGTCAAATCTGTAGGAAAAAAGAAAAAGGACTAGCCTATAGCATACATACTAGTCCGAAGGAGTATATCATAGTAGTGTACTGTACACTTGGAATAACTATCCCGATAATTGACATACCGAGTCTATATAACAAACAACGGTTCATCATTAATATATGATTAACATAACAATGACTAATGTACGAGGTATATACCAGATCTACATAATAAACAACAATTCATGATTAATATACATTTAACATAACATCGACTAATATATTGGATGTATACTGGGTCTATATAATAAACAATTGTTAATGATTAATATACGATTAACATAATATTAATGTACCAACAATTATTTTATATTTATAACTATACCTCGACTGTATTCAGAGTGATCCACATGCGATATGTTTATCCCTCTGGTAGTTAGTGCAAGATCCGTAAGTCATAAATCGTCTTCTCAAGACTAGGGGCAAAGTGAAGAGGATTGACTTGCTCCTTTGTCTGTTTCACACGGTACATCTTGTGATTTTAGTGACGTGTAGAGCCATTTTAACGCTTTTTTGGATTAAAAAGAAGTGAAAAATAGAGATACTGAGATGAATAGTTGTCAAACGCAAAATTTGCAGTGTCCAACATAGTACACCTATTAAACAAAGACATTCGCATACTAGACCTATCAAACAGCTTGAGTTAGGTCAAAATGGGTTGGGTCGAGTTTGACCTAACCCATTTATGACCCATTCTTTTTGCCCCATTTATGACCCAACCAATTTAATAAGCGGATTACCCACTTAACCCATTTAAATATTTAAATTTTATTTGACTAATAAAAAACAAATAAATATAAAATAATTCTAATTTTTACGTTTTGAGTTTCGATAAAAATCAAAATTTAAAAATTTAATTCTAATTTTCATCAAAATTCAAATATGAGGATGTGGTAGCCTGTTATTTTCTAAGTACAACAGTCAGTCTCCATGGATAACTACAGTGTGCATTAACAAGATGAATGTTCCGAGTGTTCCATATTGTCCGTAATTTAGGTGGGAATTAATTGTTCGAAGTATCGCTTGATTCTGAGTTAGTATGAAGAAGTCAGTGCGGTTTGAACAAAAAAATAGCTGCTTCTGCACTAGGCGAAGTTTAAATATGGGGATGATAGCCTATTATTTTCTAACTAAAACTGTCAGTCTCCATGGAGAACTACAGTGTGCGTTCACAAGATGAAGTAGCCGAGTATTCCATATTGTCCGTAATTTAGATGCGAGTTAATCGGTCGAAGTCTCACCTGATTTCGAGCTAGTATGAATAAGTGATTGCAGTATGAACAAAAAAATAGCGGCTTCTACACTAGGCGGAGTTCAAACATGGGGATGTGGTATCCTATTATTTTCTAAGTACAATTTGTCAGTACCCATGAAGAACTACAGTGTGCATTCACAAAATGAAGTATCTCAGTGTTCTGTATTGTCTGTAATTTAGGGAGATCATCGGTCGAAGTCTCTCCGGATTTCAAGTAAGTATAAAGAAGTTATTTTAGTTTGAACAAAAAAATATAGGCTTCTACACTATGTGGAGTTCAAATATGAGGATGCGGTAGCCTGTTATTTTTTAAGTAAAACTGTCAGCCTCCATGGAAAGTTACAAAATTCTTATTTGCAAAAATTATATTTTCAAATTTCAAATTTTTAATAAATGGATAAATGTGTTATCCATTTATAACCTTTTCAAAAAGGGTCAACCCAACCCATCATTTAATAAAATTCATAAATGAGTTGATCCGAGCCAATTTATAAATAAGGTAAATTGGTTGGATTAATGGAATATATCGTAATTTGAGAGCTCTATCACACACCAGTATTAACATCTCTAACACACATTTCTCTTCGTCTGCTCTAAACTCTATAAATTGAAACGACAAGTGAACACAAAATATGGGATCAAGTTTTAATCTGAAGTTAAACCCTAGCCCATTTCGAACCCACATTGCCAATGAACTTGACACATGCACACATGACCTATCCATGAATTTGATCATTAATCCGAATTATTTATTGCTTAACGAGTATGTATGATCTGGTTACAAATATAGTCCATTCTTATATTTGGAGATATAAACAGTGGAAACTGTAGCATTGCATACTAATGCACCTAAAAAACCCAGCATTTTGGATCAGGGCTTTGGTCCTTATTTTCTTTTAAATCTTTTTTGCAGAAAAAAGAAAGAACGAAACATCAGGGTTATAAGCTTCCATAAAAACAATATAAAATAATTTCCTTTTTCATATTTATATAATTGTTGTTTAAATGCCGCATACTGACGGCATCACAAATCAAAGGCACCGAACGTGGCCTACATCTATAATTAGGTTTCTACATTGTCTATTTTGGTGATTAGTTTCATACACTGGTCTAAAATAAAGAATTATCCATAGGTATATCACAAATGTTTACAGCGTCAATGGGATTTTTGTAAACAACGTACAGTAAGCAGAAATACACATAATATGTGCGTATAAATGCTGCACTGCAAACGTTTGTAGTGCAAAAAATAAAAGGTACAATCACTACCGCTGCCGTCACAATCACTACCTCTATCTACCATATATTGGCTTTGCATCAAAAGGTGGCGACACTGACTGCATCGATCGCCTATACCAAAATAAAAAATAAAATAAACCTAGTTTTTCTATTGTTAATTAAAGTCCTAATTGGAATCACCAGCTGAGGTAGCTTTTTGGTCAAACTTCGATAGCAGCAAACTCCTCTCACCAGCCCGCATCCGTTATCAAACCGAAATCATTGATCATTGTTTGCTGATGCTTCAGTTTTTTATAATATAAATAAATGTGAAATGTGAGGATGCCGGGAACTTTTTTGTAAAAATATAAATGCGTTTAATTTCTATAAAACTTGTGGGGAAAGTCCGTGCATTATGCTACCATGCCTTTGATTTTTTTGAGTTTTATGCAAACACAACTGTCAAACCAAATAGGTTACTGATGCAGCCAAGGAAGCGAATTCGACGATGTAAATCGAATCCGTCTAGGATCTCACACGATTAGCGGAAATAATCGGTGAATCGATAATAAATTGGTGAATTTAAAAATACCCAAATGTCCAAATCCGTTGATCACGAAGATACCGGATTCTAGCAATCTTCGACACGTTGATCGCGCACGATGCCGTGAGAGAAGATCTACAATTCTTCGAACGTTGATCAAGCGCACTTGATTCCGTGAATTGACTTCAACAATCGTTGATTCGAGCGCACTCGAATGCCGAAGGTGGAGATAGCAGATAACACTCAACTACCAATTTCAATGGTGGCACAAAGTACAAACCAAATTTTATTTAAAAATCAACAACCTTCTACAAATGGCAACATACCCCTATTTATAGAAAATTACAACACCCACGGGCGACTCACAACTTAACTTAACACATATGACTTAACAATTATTCGACCTAACAATACACGACTTAACGACATAAGAAAGTGACACAACAGTTACAAACGACACAACTTAAAGAAATACAAACAAGCTTCAGGAACGACATAAGAAAAGTAACGACTTAAGACAATGCGACTTAACAAAATACAAACATCAACTCAAAGAAGCAATACAAGAAAACAGCAACTTAACAAAGTTCGTGACTTAAGTAATTCTGATGAATCTGCTCGCGACCTATGGATGAACGACCTAAGGAATTCGCGACCTAAGAGTCTTCAGTAGCTTCGCGACTTAAGGATCTTCGACTTAGGGATTCTGATGAATCTGTTCGCGACCTATGGTGGAGTTCGCGACATAAAGAGATGCGGTTTTGGAAATCTTGAGCGACTTAAGGAGACGCGACTTAAAGTAGGTCGCTCGCGACCTAAGGAGTTCTGGATCGTCTTCTTCCTCGCGACATAGGTAGGTCGCTGGAGCGGCTTCTTCTTCGCGAACTAGGTTTCCACAACATAGCGAGGTAGGCGCTGCATCATCCTCCCCTGGTTGAAAAGAATTCGTCCTCGAATTCACGCTCTCCTCTTCAATCTTTTGCCCATAATACGGAATTAAGTGTTTGACATTGAAAACATCAGAAGTATGAACATTTTCCGACAACCTTAACTGATACGCATTATCATTGATCTTCTTCAAGATTTCTATTGGACCAATCTTTCGAGCTTTCAACTTGTTGTAGGTTCCAACTGGAAAACGATCTTTCATCAACACTGCGTAAACAAAATCACCCTCTTTGAAGTCCACACTCCTTCGCTTCTTATCTGCCAATTGCTTATACTTCTCATTTGACTTAAGCAATCGTTCATGAACAATCCTGTGACACTCCTGCAACTCATTCACGAAATCACAAGCTCGTTTAACAACCCCTTCTGAAATGGAACTGTCGACAAATCCAACGGTCCCTTCGGAATTGCTGAATATACTACTTGAAATGGACTGAATCCAGTACTTCGGTTAACGGCATGATTATGTGCAAATTCCGCTTGACATAACTTCGAATCCCAACTCTTCAAATTGTCATCCACGAGGCATCGCAATAGATTACCTAGGGATCTGTTTACAACTTCAGTCTGTCCATCCGCCTGTGGATGATAAGCACTACTGAATTTCAGCTTAGTCCTGACCATTCTCCATAGACTCTTTCAAAAATGACTCAGAAACGAGTGTCTCTATCTGATACAATAGATTCAGGCAACCCATGAAGACGATAGATCTCTCTGAAGTATAATTGTGCAACATTAACTGCATCTGCCGTCTTCTTACAAGCAACAAAATGTACCATCTTCGAGAAACGGTCCACCACAACATATATAGAGTCATTTCCCCGTTGAGTCCTCGGCAAGCCCAACACAAAATCCATGCTTACATCAACCCACGGTATTGTAGGAACAGGTAAAGGCATATACAAACCTGCATTTGTAGCTGTCCCTTTCGAAACTTGACAAACATGACATCTTCGAACAAACTTTTCAAATTCCCGCTTCATCGAGGGCCAATAATAAGACTGAGAAATCAACTGCAATGTGCGATCCCGACCAACGTGTCCTTCTTCATGCAACTCTTTTACAATTTTCATTCTCAAGCTGCAATCTGGTACGCACAATCGATTCCCCTTGAATAAGAATCCATCTACCAACACAAACTCATCAGTACTCCCATCCTTGACTTTCTCAACAATCTTCGCAAAGTAAGGATCTTCCTCAAACAACTCTGGCAATAGTTCAAATCTTGTCACTTCAACCTTCATCGTCATCAACAAATGATTCCTCCTGCTCAAGGCATCAGCTACACGATTTTTCACCCCTGATTTGTGTTTTACAACAAAAATAAACTGCTGCAGATACGCGACCCATGAAGCGTGTCTAGCTGAAATTTTGTCCTGCCCTTGCAAATTTTTAAAGCTTCATGATCCGTATAAAGAACAAACTCCTTCTAAAACAGATAATGCCTCTAGTGCTTCACAGCTTGAACAATTGCGTAAAACTCCACGTCATAAGTGCTATATCTCAACTTGGCTCCAGACAACTTCTCACTAAAATAAGCAACTGGTCTTCCATTCTGACTCAATACTCCACCAATCCCAACCTTCGAAGCATCAGTGTGTAACTCGAACAATATCTGAAAATTCGGCAGTACCAGAATGGGTGCTTTCGTCAAAAGTGTCTTGATCTTCTCAAAAGCTAACTCTGCTTCCTCTGTACACACGAACTTCTTTCCTTTCATGCAATCAGTTACAGATGCCATCACACTGCTAAAATATGAAATGAATCTTCGATAAAAAGATACCAACCCATGAAAACTCCTCACTTCAGTAATTGTCTTGGGTTGTGGCCAACTCCTGACAGCTTCCACTTTTCTTTCATCCACTTGAATACCCTCCTTCGACAGAACATATCCCAGAAACAAAACACTGTGCGTCATGAACACGCACTTCTTCGTTGCTGCATAGAATTGCTCCTGTCGTAGAATCAACAGCACTTCTCGCAAATGCTGGATATGCTCTTCCATACTCCCACTATAGATCAAAATATCGTCAAAGTAAACTACTACGAACTTCCCAATAAATGGTCTGAAAATCTGGTTCATCACTCTCATAAAAGTACTAGGAGCATTTGACAAGCCAAACGGCATAACCAGCCATTCATATAGGCCTTCCCTAGTTTTAAATGCAGTCTTCCACTCATCACCCGATCTAATACGAATCTGATGGTATCCACTCTTCAAGTCAATCTTTGAGAACACAACAGCCCCACTCAACTGATCAATTAAATCATCGAACCTCGGCATAGGTAATCTGTATCTCACAGTGATCTTGTTTAGAGCCCGACTGTCCGTACACATCCGCCAAGTCCCATCCTTCTTTGGTACCAATAAGGCTGGCACTGCACAAGGACTCAAGCTCTCCTGAACACGCCCTTGTTCTAACAACTCCTCCACCTGCCTTCTCAGTTCCTCATGCTCCTTAGGACTCATCCTATAATGTGGCCTGTAAGGTAATGCCGCCCCTGGCACAAGATCAATCTGATGCTGAATATCTCTCAACGGTGGTAACTCCTTTGGCAACTCTTCAGGAAACACATCTCTGAATTCTTCCAACACTGGCTTCACTTCCTCTGGAACTTCAACAGATTCAATAGCTTCATGTCCAATCAACAAGAACACCTCTGGACTCTCCTTTACTTCTTCAACAAACTCCTTCAAAGTCAACAAAGTCTTCAGCTCCTCAATCTCTTCTGACTTGCTCTCTCCTTGCTGTCTCTTCTTCGGAACTAAAATGTTCTGAGTACCCTCAAACATAAAGTTGTAGCTATTGGTTCGACCATCATGCTGCACTGCTCGGTCATACTGCCATGGTCTTCCCAAAAGCAAGTGACAAACATCCATCTCCACCACATCACACCAGATCTCATCTTTATACTTCTTCCCAATAGAAAATGGAACATGAACTCGCCTATCCACCTTCACCTCTCCTCCTTTCCTTAACCACGCTAACTTGTAAGGATTTGGATGCTTCTCCGTCTTCAACTTCAACTTTCTCACAGCTTCGGTAGAAATGATATTGTCACAACTTCCCGCGTCAATCACAAATTTACACACCATCCCCAGTATAGTGCATGTCAACTGAAAGATATTACTCCTCAACCAACTAGCCTCCTCTTCCTACTTCGGTGTCAAACATGATCTCCTCAACATTAGATTACATCCTTCATCTCCCGACGCGATATCCTGTTCATCCTCCTCAATTGGACTAGAATAACCTTCATCAACATCCTCACCTTCCACTTCAGCAATCATAGCTCGCCTCTTTGGTTTCGGGCATTCATTACTCTCGTGACCCACTTCCTGGCAATTATAACACTTGAAATTGTTGTTAACCTTCGCCTTCGCAACTTCATTCACAACTGGTTTACTGACAGCTTTAGAAACATTGGAACTCCCACTAGCACCCTTGCTCCGAGTATTGGAACTTGGAAACACACCACATCCTCGTCTTCCTTGCTTCTCCCAAGCCAACGCCTTCTGGTGCGCTTCAGCCACAGATCTAGGGTCAAATATATTTACCATATCCTGGATCTGGATCCTCAACCCCCCAACAAACTTAGCAGTCAATTGTACCTCCGTCTCCATAATGTCATTTCGAGCAATCAGTTGATAAAACTCATCAGCATAATCATTAACAGTCTTCGTCCCTTGCCTCAGATTCTGCAACCTCTGATACATGAGTGATTGATAATTGTAAGGCAAGAATGTAGCCTTCATCATCTTCTTCATTTTCCCCCAAGTAACAATCTTCGACTTCCCCATATGTTCTCGTGTAAGTTTGGTTTGCTGCCACCACGCCATAGCTCTCCCTCTCAACCTAGTAGCAACCAACTTCACTCGACGATCTTTCGGAACCTCCTTGAAATCAAAGATCTCTTCAACATTAGATAACCAATCTAGAAATTCTTCAGCCTGCATACCACCCTTAAACTCTGGAATTTCAATTTTCATTCCGGACTCCCATTTGTGATCATACTCTGAATGATTTCTTTCTTGGCTTCAATTTCGACCATGAACACTACCACTATCAAACTCCTCATCAAAATCTGATGCATATCGATGTCGATCATGACCACCAACATCCCTTCGATCTACATTCCTCCGATAACGATCATCCACATCTCTCTGATTTCGATCATCAACATTCCTATCATGATCGTCAACATTTCTACGATCATGATCTTCTCTTCTCTCCCGATCTGAATGTGGTGAAACTCTATTTCCCCCATGGCTCGATTCAAGTGAAACCCTTCTTCTACTTTGATTCATTTCAAGCATCATTCTCTCTAATCGACCAATTCCCTCATCAAACTTCTCATTGAATTTATCACTAATTCATTGCTCCATTTGTTCAGCATCTTCTCTTCGATACACTCTGCAACATTATGATGACGATTAACTCTTCTTGGAGGCATTGTCAAATCCTCAACAAATCCAAACACACACTTCGCTTTGATTAAAAAAAAATCTCGAAACTTCACACCCAACGAACTTGGAAAAGTTCATCTCCTTGCTCTGAGACCAAACTGATGCATCCAAGAAAGCGAATTCGACGATGTAAATCGAATCCGTCCAGGATCTCACACGATTAACGGAAATAATCGGTGAATCGATGATAAATTGGTGAATTTAAAAATACCCAAATGCCCAAATCCGTTGATCACGAAGATACCGGATTCTAGCAGTCTTCGACACGTTGATCGCGCACGATGCCGTGAGAGAAGATCTACAATTCTTCGAACGTTGATCAAGCGCACTTGATTCCGTGAATTGGCTTCAACAATCGTTGATTCGAGCGCACTCGAATGCCGAAGGTGGAGATATGAGATAACACTCAACTATCAATTTCAATGGTGGCACAAAGCACAAACCAAATTTTATTCAAAAATCAACAACCTTTTACAAATGGCAACATACCCCTATTTATAGAAAATTACAACACCCACGGACGACTCACAACTTAACTCAACACATATGACTTAACAATTATTCGACCTAACAATACACGACTTAACGACATAAGAAAGTGACACAACAGTTACAAACGACACGACTTAAAGAAATACAAACAAGCTTCAGGAACGACATAAGAAAAGTAACGACTTAAGACAATGCGACTTAACAAAATACAAACATTGACTCAAAGAAGCAATACAAGAAAACAGCGACTTAACAAAGTTCGTGACTTAAGTAATTCTGATGAATCTGCTCGCGACCTATGGATGAACGACCTAAGGAATTCGCGACCTAAGAGTCTTCAGTAGCTTCGCGACTTAAGGATCTTCGACTTAGGGATTCTGATGAATCTGTTCGCGACCTATGGTGGAGTTCGCGACATAAAGAGATGCGGTTTTGAAAATATGGAGCGACTTAAGGAGACGCGACTTAAAGTAGGTCACTCGCGACCTAAGGAGTTCTGGATCGTCTTCTTCCTCGCGACATAGGTAGGTCGCTGGAGCGGCTTCTGTAGCGGCTTCTTCTTCGCGAACTAGGTTTTCGCGACATAGCGAGGTATGCGCTGCATCAATTACTGACAAAAAATATTCTCAGTTTTCTATCTATACTAGTGAATTAGGACGACATTAAAGTGTAAACACAGTTAACTTACTGCGCAGGTGTAAAAGGTAATACTTTTACTGCAGTCAATATTGGATAATGTCAACGGTATAACCTTTGTAGGATTTTTGCTGTTTCTTTTCCTTAAATATCACTTAAAATGCTAGTAGCGATATATTGGCTGAAATTCGTCAATATCTCACTTTGATATTCATTATAATAATTGGATAATTTTGTGAGATATTGGTTATCGTATTTATTCATGAAAATGAAAAAGGTGTAGCATATTTGTTTTATCATCTCATAATAAATGACAGTGAATTAATTAATGAATCCACCATCAGTACGCTCTTTTACTAAATCATATTCTTGTTCATCCTACTTTGTTCTTCAGGCTGTTTAGCCTTCAACTCAGCGAGATTCTACTTCTTTAAATTTCAAGAGCTTGATTTCTATATGGATTTTTTACTAATGTAAAACATTTAACATATTCTCCTTAAATTCTTCTTTTATCTTTCTAATTATTTGCAATCTTTTTTAACTCCTTGTAATGCTTATGGTGAAGTCATATAGATTCAGAGACGGAGCTAGGAATTAGGATCACCCTGGGCTATTGTAACATTGGTATTCGTTCAAAATGCTGAAAACAATAGAAAATAATTGTTAAACTGTAAATCATCTAGCTTCATAACATAAGATGAATAAAAAATTAAAAATTTTAAGAACAAAGCATGAACCTGAAAATAATAGAATTTACTATGTGAACGACGAAACAAATTAAATTTCAAACACAAGGTGAACAAAGAATGGTAAAATAAGGACAAAATAATGAATAAATATTGTGCTATAATTTAATCAATTGTGCAACATATTATTTTAGTGATTTCTTTTACCAACATCAAAGCTATAATTGTACAACACATTTTGCTTTGTTTTTTAGTTAAAGTAATGGGCAACTTTACTTAAAACAATGAATGGAAGCTTATTAAGCTAATGAAATCTATAGAAACCTTTGATATTCTTTTTGACCAAGGCTGCCATGAATGTTGTCAACAACCCCATCTTTGATAGAAACCTTGATCATACTGGAGGTCTTTCTTCCTCTTTTCCATCTCATTCTCCTCCCTTGACAAATCTCATTCCACATTCACAACAGTTACCTCATAGCAAACCAGTTAAAGATGAAGACGGGTTCCAAGAGATCTCTTATCGAAAAAAGACCACCAGATCTATCTCTGCCCAAGAGAGACGGCCATCAGATTACGGCAACCAATCAAGAAAATCTCAGGCCAAGGATTTCCTGCCCAGATTTATGAATCAGAGTACTGCAGGATCAAGAAACGCACCAAGAAACTATCAAGCATCAAACGGATTTCAAAATCAAAACAGATTCATGAATCAGAGAACTGTTGATTCAAGAACGGATGTAAGCATAGGTTCTCAAAATGAAAACAGAGAATGCCAAGGCAAAACCTCTACATGGGCTGAAATGATCAAAAAGGATGGTATGGCCTCTGACTTTGACCTGCAATTTGTTTCCCCGTTATCCTTAAATCAAAAGAAAATAATAGTCATGAAGGAGGAGGTTAGCAAGAGGATGGAATGTAAATGGAAATTTTCTGTTGTCGCCTACGTAGTAGGCGAAAGACCCTCATATCATCATTTTAAAGCTTTCATCTTTAGAATATAGAGTCCAACGGGTAACTTTGAAATATTTACAAGAAACAATGGGTTTTTTATTATTAGATTTACAAATTTATCCGATTGTGATAAAACTGTTAAGGGTGGTCCATATTTTATCTACGGTAAGTTAATTATTCTTAAAAAATGGAGCAAGACGTTAAATTTTGATAAGGATCTTCTATCAACAATGCCAGTTTGGATCCGATTACCTGAATTAAGTTTAAGGCTATGGGATAAGGAGGCGTTCAGCGCCATAGCCAGTGTGGTAGGAATCCCTATAAAACTGGATGAACACACTGCTAGAGAAACTAGATTAAGCTATGCAAGAATTCTAGTGGAAATAACAGCAAATGTAGAACTCCCGAATGAGGCTTTTATATCAATGCATGATGGTGAAAATATAGTGCAAAGTATAGAGTATGAATGGATTCCTCCAAGATGTAAATCATGTGCATGTTTTGGACATCAGACAGAAAACTGTGTTGCTAAAAAAGTCTGGCAAGATAAAAGATTTGACAAAGAAAATCCAATGGAAAAATTTTGGGGGAGGATTCTGAACAAATGCAGGTTGACCGAAATCCAAATAAGGAAAATAGCACATCACTTAATAAGGTAAATGCAGACACTTCAGTAGAAAATGCAGAAATTACTAGCAATGAGAATCCAAATTCTCAAGGCAAGTCCCAAAAGGAAGCATCAGATAAGTTTCAAGCAGGTTCTGAACAAGCAAACACTCAGGAGCATACTGCAAGTTTGGAAAGAAACTCGCAAGATCCCATTCGGAAAGATTTAAGCGCTAATCTCTCTACGCTTGTAAGTCACTTAGCCCCTCAACCCAAAAAAACAGTTTCACAGCAATCCATTCAGAATGCAGTAAGACTGATAGCTTCTAGCTCTTCAGCATCTAAATCTCCACCTACAAGCAAGAAAAGGAGAAGTAGACTGAAGAACATTCAGGACATTATGGGTTTAGAGAATGCAGAGTTTAAGAAAAAATACATCATTAAAAATAAAGCATGGGATAATCTGAAAGTCAGTAGCAAAAAATCCTACAAAAAAGAGGCAGAAACTTGAATATAAGAGAAGATGAGGAAAGCAGTTGTAGTGATTCACTGTAGTTGTGGCTGAATCAACTTACCACACTGTTAGCTAGAACATTTTGTTCAGACGTAAGCAAGCAATGAGTGATCTTAAAAACTTGAGCAACTTCAATGGAATTAATGACTTCAGTGCAGATCCTTGGATATGAGATGTTATTAGAGTTCCTCCTTGAAGAAGGAAGAAGCGCTGAATTTGGTGAACTGATCGATCATCTTAATCTCGTTTAACCCTAATTTGTTATAGGGCTTGAAGGAATGGAGTTGGACTTATTTGTAGCTAAGGTTTTGTGTTAATGTGTTTATGGGTTGTAAATACGGGTACTTTACCAGGTCTATTGGGCCTTGGGCTGATGTATTTTATTTACTCCTTCAAAAAAAAATGGGCAACTTTACTTTAATGGCTAGCTTAGTAATATATGATCATGTTGCAAATTAATGACCCGGGCTATAGCCCAGGGTATGATGAATGCAGATCCGTCCCTGTATAGACACTACTAGAAAAAGGCTTAAAACCGGCGGCATGGGGCGATGGCTTCCGACGGCAATTTTCCGACGGTTTCCGACGGGCCGTCGGAAGCCGTCGGAAATTTGCGATTATACCTTCAGCCGAGAGCCATCTTCCTCCTCCTCTTCATACGAAAATCCACCCAAAAAACCCCCAAATTCAACCTCCAAACTTCCAATCCCAAATTTCTAGCTTCTGGATCTTCCAAGGCTCCCTAATCAACCTCCGTTACTCTTAATCTCAGGTATAATCTCTTATTTTTGTGAAAAATTCAGTTTTTACCCTAATTCTAGATTTGCATAAATTGATAAATTAGGACGAATTAGTGATTGCAATTGTTTCCAATAGCGTAATAACAGTTTATAGCATCACATGGTATACCGATTTCATCTTTTATCGTGAAATTGTGAAAAATACGTATAATTTGTCGTTGTTCGTGTATATGTAAATTATTGTGTATGCCTTGACTCGACGATTGTATACGTTATTTGGAATAAGATAAATTGATTGAATGAATTAGGAGTATTATATTGTGCGCGTATTTACTTATGAAACAAAAAAAATGCATTACTCTAAATTATATTGTGTGTATTGAAAAATGACAAAAATGTTAAAACAGCCTTAAGTTGATGTAATACGTTGAATAAATGTGTTAAATTAATATATATTTTTGTAAATGTGAACATTGAGTAAAACTGTATTTTTTTGTAAAATGCGCGCATGTAACTGACAAATGTCCCTTAGAGAGTTTTTGGCCCCGTCTGACGAGTGTTGTACATGATCGTTGTATAAATAGTCGTTCTTTTTGAAAAACGACCATTTATATTCATCTGGTACAATGTTTGTCGGATTTGTCCCTGTATTGGACAAGTTATGAACACAGTAAGCATTTATATTTTGTATACTACTTCGTCTCAAACGGTTCATAAAATTTCGGCCTAACTTTTCTTTTTTGTTTCCTGCGTACACGCATTTGTGTACAATGCAGGGAACAAAAGGGAAATGCTGCCGAAATTTTGTTGAATCGTTTGAGACGAAGTAATATACGAAATGTAAATGCTTACTGTGTTTGTAATGGGAAGTAGGATGCCTGACCAATGAAAAAAAAAATTATATATATTTTTAAATCGTTACGTTAAAAAATAAAATGTGCCCTATTTGAAAATATTTTTAAATTTGTGACGATGTTCTTTAAATTCAAAATATTATACGACCATGAAAATAATCTTTTTCAAATTTGTATTCTTCAAAATAAATATTAAATTTTGAACTTCTCATTTTGTCAAATAGGAAAAATGATTGATTATTTTGTTGATCGGAGGAGATGGATGTACCAAAGAAAAGGACTGAGGGGCTCAATAAAAGAAGATTTTTATAATGGTATAAACGTGTTTGTTGAATTCGCTTTAAGTAATAATGGAAACGATCCAGAAATTCGTTGTTCGTGTAGTAGGTGTAGACATTTGAAGTATTTGTTACCAGATGTTGTGAAAGTTCATTTGTGCAAACACGGTTTCGCACCCGAATATTATGTTTGGGATCGGCATGGAGAAGTTGTAGCAAATACTTCTGTAGAGTCTGAAAGTGTCCTTAACGAAATAGTTTCAACGACCCGTATAGAAAATATGGTCGAAGATGCAGCACGATCAATGTTTCCTATGGTTGAAGTTGACGACGATGATGGAAATGTTGAAGAACCAAATATTGAAGCTAAAAAAATTTATGATTTACTAGATGCAGCTAAGAAACCTATTTGGGATGGTTGTAAAAGCGGCACTCAGCTGTCAGTAATCGCAGAATACATTGCGATGAAGTCAAAATACAACATCACTGAAGCTGGGTTTACGGCTGTTGTACAAGCTGCAAAAAGGCATATGCCGCCCGATAATCACATGTGTGAAAATCACTATGAAGTTAAAAAACTTATGTCGGCTTTTGGTTTACCGTATCAGAAAATAGATACATGGTTAAAAGGATGCATGTTGTTTTGGAAAGAAGACGTAAACCTTAGAAATTGTAAAGTTTGTAACCAGGAGAGATACAAACCAAGAAAAAAGAAGGGGAAGGAAGTTCCATACAAGCGTATGCACTACTTACCCATAACTCCAAGACTTCAAAGATTATATGCATCTTCTGTAACTGCGTCTAATATGAGGTGACATAGTGTGAGAACAGAGGAAGAGGGTACGTTGACACATCCGGCCGATGGAGAAGCATGGAAGCATTTCGATAAAACGTATCCAAATTTTGCAGCGGAGAGTCGAAATGTTAGATTAGGATTATGTACGGACGGTTTTTCTCCATTTTCTCAATTTGGTTCTAAATATTCATCCTGGCCCATTATCGTCACACCGTATAATTTACCTCCATGGATGTGTATGAAAACGCAATATATATTTCTTACTGGTGTCGTTCCTGGCCCCGACGATCCGACACAAGGAATAGATGTATATTTACAACCGTTGATTGAGGAGTTAAAAATACTGTGGAACGAAGGAGTAGAAACATACGATGTGTCCAAGAAGAAAATTTTTCGTATGTTTGCTTCTTTGTTGTGGACTATAAGTGATTTTCCTGCCTATGCAATGCTTTCGGGATGGAGTACTGCCGGTCGTCTAGCATGTCCATATTGCATGGATGAAACACGAGCGTTTTCTTTACCTCATGGTAAGAAAATTTCATGGTTTGACTGTCATCGATATTTTCTCCATGTAAATCATCCCTTCAGAGGAGACAAGAAAAACTTTTTAGCTAATAGAGTAGAAACCAGACAACCACCGACGATATGGTCAAGCGAAGACATATATGAACTTGTTAAGGACTATCCAAAGATATATGAAACGGGCGAGCAAACAGAAATTCAAGGCAAATCAGTTGTTCATAACTGGTGCAAACAAACTATTTTTTGGGAGTTGCCGTATTGGAAACATCTTCTGCTTCGCCATAACATAGATGTGATGCACAATGAGAAAAATGTATTTGATAATGTTTTTAACACAATTTTGAATGTGAAAGGGAAGACGAAGGATGATTTGAAATCAAGACGTGATATAGAAGAATTATGCAAACGTCCTGAGCTTCATATGAAACCAAATGACAGTAAAAAACCCAAAGCATGTTACGAATTAGATAATAATCAAGTTAAAACTGTGTTAAAATGGCTGGAAGGGTTAAGATTTTCTGATGGGATATCATCAAATCTTCGTAAATGTGTTGACTTTAAAAATGGTAGATTGAGCGGAATGAAAAGTCACGACTGTCACATAATGATGGAAAATTTATTTCCCGTAATGTTCAAAGAACTACTGCCGTTAAAAGTTTGGAAGGTAGTAACGGAGCTTAGTATGTTTTACAAAGAGCTTTGTTCGACTACTTTAAAAGTGCAACGTTTACGTAAACTTGAAGTGGACATTCCTATATTGCTTTGCAAATTAGAGAAAATATTTCCGCCAGGTTTTTTTAATGTGATGGAACATTTACCTGTTCATCTCCCAGCTGAAGCACGACTTCGAGGTCCTGTCCAATATGGATGGATGTGTCCATTTGAGAGGTATGTAATATGTTATAACGTAATTTAATTGTATTTAAAAGATGAAGTTAATATAAATTAATTTTGCATAGATATTTGAATCATCTGAAGAAAAAAGTGAGGCAAAAAGCACGAGTTGAAGGTTCGATATGTAAATCTTATATCGAAGAAGAAGCTTCGTTCTTTTTCTCTCACTATTTCAGTGACCATGTGAATATTTCATTTCAAAGTGTTCCTCGTAATGACGAAGGCGACGAACAAGAGTCCTCTCAAACAATGTTATCTATTTTTAGACAATATGGTCGGCCTTCTGAAAAATGTGTAGAAATATGGTTAGACGATAGAGATCTTCATGTAGCACACACTTATATTCTTCTAAATTGTGCCGAGGTTGCACCGTTTGTTAGGTAATCTGAAATAATAATTTGTGTTTTATTCTTTTCTATAATGCATGCGCGTGTATAACCTAATGTAATAATTTGTTTATATAAACAGTGTTTATGAACGTGAACATCCGAACGGAGATCTTAGTAAAGAATTTTCCGGTTGGTTTTCAAATTACGTTTATGAGCCGAGAAATTGTGTTGTTGACGAAGGGTTGAAACATCTAGCGATGGGACCAAAAAGAGTGGTCAAGACATATCCAATATATTTCGTCAATGGATATAAATTTAACACTAAAGAATAAGGTGCAGAAAAATTAACAAATAATACTAGTGTATTTGTTAAAGGTAGTGACGATCCAGAAAATCATTTAAATGATTTTTATGGCGTTCTGACACAAATTTTGCAACTGACATATTTCTCACGACCCGCGGAGGAGGTGTTTCTATTTAAATGCAATTGGTTTAGCAATGTTCCAGGTTCTGGAATTAATGTGCACAAGGATTATAATCTTATCGAAAGCATACATCGCACTATCACAAGTATGATCCTTTTGTACTAGCCAAACAAGCATTGCAAGTTTATTACGCTCTTTATCCGTCTCTAAAAAGAGATAAAGCAGATTGGTCTGCAGTTTTTAAAACAAAGGCCAGATTCACATTTGATGGGAAGAATATTCCGGATGAACAAGCTTATCAGGCAGATCTTGAGCAAAATAACGAAATAATAATTACAGACGATCATACAGATTTTGGTCCTTTGATCGATGAAACAAATGTTTTGG
This sequence comes from Allium fistulosum, assembly GCA_030737815.1. Taxonomy (NCBI): domain Eukaryota; kingdom Viridiplantae; phylum Streptophyta; class Magnoliopsida; order Asparagales; family Amaryllidaceae; genus Allium; species Allium fistulosum. The sequence goes on along the minus strand of CM060904.1, from coordinate 260,376,041 downwards.
TAGAAGCGTTTGACAGTGCGGAAGAAAATATCGTCGAAAACGAGACCGAATCTGAATCAGAAGACGATGATGACTGATATAAATCTGATTATGTTTTTTGCAATTGATGTAACTATGTTGAATTCTTGATGTATTATGAAATTGATGTAACTATATGAAACCAAATCCGTTTACTATTTTTTGCATGTTTTATGTTATTTCCATTTGTCATTTATTTAGCAATTTTTATTGAAAATGCAATGAACTCTGCTTATCGTTGGAATAGTACACCCATTATGAATCAGGTATAACACACTTCCATTTCTATTTCCATTTCAGTTATTAATTAAGCAATTTATACCGTTGATGTCATTTTCATATGAAATATATTAATTATCATGTTTTTATTCTCTTATATAATGATGTGTATATGTCACAGGTTTATCAATATGTCATGTAGAGGTAGGAGCTCTTCCCGATCGTCAGGAGGCGATGGCATTGGCCCATCGCAAGATCCACAACGTGCAGTTGTATCGTTAGTCCCTAGAGTAGATGGGTAAGAATTAAATTTTATTCAGCATCTTATTTTTTCTATGATATAAGTACGTACTTATCTATATCGTACTTAAAATCAGGGGGTTCGATCTACTTCCTTCTAAGGTTGTGTTGGACGTCTCTAGAGCTTCTTATCGTAGTAGGATGAGTGCCTGCTGGCCGAAGTGGGATAACATCCCTCCTCACATCATAGAGTGCATATGGCAGGATGTCCTAGTATGCATATTTTTCTATTTTCCATTTTTAATTCGTTTTTGTCGTTTTTTTACTGTTTATATTGTTTAAAGTGTAAACTTTTTTTTAACACAGGCTGAGATAGACATCCAGACAGATGATATGATGCTGGCACGAGCATACTGGATGAAGAAGATGCGCAAGAACTACAGGGATACGATATCTGAGATTAAGAAATCTGGTAAGAAACCACGGTGGATGGGAGAGAGCGTGTGGCAAGCTTGGTTGAGATACTGGGAGACGGACGAGGCGAAGGCAAGTATACTAATTTTTTTTGAATTATTAATTTGACGTGATCGAAAATTAATGTATAAAATTTTGAATGTACAGGCAGAGTCGGATAGAAACTCTGCAAATAGAAATAAGAATCCCGTCACTCATCGCGGAGGATCGAAGTCGTTTCAGCAGTATCGGCAGGAGTTGGTAAATTTACTGAATAATAAATGTAAATAGTTTATACTATATGATTTTAAATGTATAATAATTGTATGTAATAATCAACTTCAGGAAGCCGAGTCACATGGTCCTATCAGCTATATGGACGTGTTCACCCGTACGCATGCTGTCGAGCATGTTAATCCAAACGGGACTGTTTCGTACACATGGCAGGACGATAAATCCAGCAAAAGCCATGTAAGCATATTTTATTTTATTCAGTATTAGTAATTGTTTTAATTGTTAAACTATGATGACATAAGATATGATATTATTAATTTGTTAATGCAGGAGAAGTTTATGGAGCAGCGGCAGAAACTCCTTGCTGACACGGGTCGAGATCAGCTGACGACCAATGAGGAAGACGTTATATTTGAGTCCGTTATGGATCCAGCAGAGCATGGTCGACGATACGGATATGGCAATTTAGCGGTAAATAATTTACTTTTTCTTAAAATATGATATTTTCACTTTTTCAAAACAATAAACTTGGATTTTATTTATTTTTCAATTATTGCAGTCCAGTAGTCAGAGTAGGGGACGGCGGGGTAGACATCAGAGCGATCTTGCAGATATAGAAGAATTGCGTACTAGAGTTGCCCAGTTGGAGGAGCAGAACCGCCAACAGGCCATGCACACCGCACAGTTGTTAGAGTACATGCAGCAGCAGCAGCAGGGTGGTGGTCACTTTCCTTCCTTGGCTGGCTCTGGATCTGTAGGAGATTAATTCATTACTTGCTTTCTTGTTCGTTCAAGTATGTTTTGTTTTAACTTAGAATGATTTGACAGACGGCGTAGGTAATGAAGTAGTATCTGTTGTAATAAAGCAGTAGTGTACTTTAAATTTCTTGATGAGATTTCGATGATTTGATGCTTTTCTTTACTGCTTGAATGTAAATTTGAGAAGTTGCAGCCGAACTGAAGTTCTTGGCAAGGCACTCTCAATTTGATTCAGGTAATATCCTTAGATGAGAAGAACTTTTGTTCTTGGATAAGGATTCAAACCCAAATGATGAAATTTCTCTGATGGGTTTGATTATTTTTTCAAAGAACTTTTGCTGTTAGGCAAGAAAGCTCTGATACCATGTAAGATTTGTAAGAAAGAGAATAGAAACAGTATGAAAGAAAACAGAATTGTATTAATCTCATTATTCTCTGTTCTGTGTACAATACAGTATTTATATATGAAATAATAGAGATTGGGCTTTGGGCTTTTATATTGCCCGCTACCGCTTTATTACAAGTACACTACTGCTTTATTACAACAAATACTACTTCATTAGTAGGTAATTGTTGATTTATGTATAATTATGTTTGACACATTTGGTTCTATGGTAGTATGAGAACGTGTATGAGAATATTGATGAATTTGTGTATTAACAACATGGTAGAACAGTTATTGTTAGGATTATGTTAATGTTGGAATGGTTATTTATATTTTGATGTAATTTTATTTATTTGTGTGTTTATTAAATATTTTGTGGTTTGAGTTTGAATATTTGGTTGGACTATTGTATATTGGATTGTACAGTATTGATATTCTAATGTTTGGAAGAGAAATGTGGTTGGAAGGCTAAATGTGAAGCAAATGTAAAAAAAAACAGCAGATTTCCGACGGCTTCCGACGGCTACCGACAGCTTATTGGTCAAAATTCTCGACGGTTATCGACGGATAACGACGGCCTGTTTCAGACGATTTCCGACGGATTGCGACACCCGTCGGAATCCGTCTGAATCCGTCGGGAATGTATACGGCAACCTCCGTCGGAAGCCGTCGGAAATACTGCTTCCCGACAACGCCATTTCCGACGGCAATTTCCGACGGCGGCCGACGGGTTCCGACGGCCGCCGACGGCTTTTAACCGTCGGAAAACGTGTTTCCTCTTGTAGTGAGATTTGCTAAAAATCAGTTTCCATATGTTATAGTTTGCTTTTTATAGATGAATCTATGCATCAAAATCGTCTAATCTCATTTTGAACCTCTCGAATGAGTTAGATCGGCACATTTTCCAAGGTTTGATCGATCAGTACGAATATCCATTAACTGGCATTGATCGATACATTGACAAAATTTTTCTTTATTTTTTTCATATTTGTTTAAGTCTTCAAGCTTTTGGGCCTTTAGGGGTGAAATCGTCCTTTTGACCGATCATCATTTTCTACAATGATCAGTATTTGCTACAGAGACCGTACTCATCATTTCACACAGTGGAAGTTCTTCTATTGACTTGAGTTCGTTCAAGACCACGGAAAATTTGTCGGTGACAGATATACCCAAGGAACAAGCCTATGGTGGCTTGTCATGCTTGATATTTGCAACGTTCATAAGTTATGTTAAACACATTATCCCTCCTTTGCATCTTCACAAAGCTCGTCTTTATATAATTTGCCAAGGTGACTCCTTTTTTGACACCATTAGTTTTTAAGTATCAGATGGTCCGACAGAAAACCACTGTTGTAAATAATTTGCAAGAAAGTCAAAAATTAGAATAGAAAGAAAGGCCAAGTATAATTATGAAATAAAAGGGGTACAGGTACACAATAAAGAATTGATCGCATGTAGCAGAAGCAAATTATCTACTAACATATCCACTGAACTAGAGGATATGCTGCCTCATCTGATTGATTTATCTACTAACTTCCCCATTTTAGTCATCAAACATATCAAAATTATTTATGAAAATGAACATAGGTAAATGTTATTAAATAAATGACAGTGATTCTATCACTTTGTGCCAAAAAAAGGTATTGCTCCATCTCTTGAAGATGTATTTCTTGTTTTTTCACTTGTTAATTTTGTATCATTTTTCTTGTTTTTTTTTATTAAAAAAAAAATCCTTGTTAGTGAAAGGCAACCATTAGACATCTTGTGTACATTGCTTTTTAGCATCTAGAAGTGTAATGGTTGTTAATCCGTAATTTGATTGCATGCATGAGTTATTCACAAGCACAAACACAACAAACAAACCATGACTGTGAACAGCAAGTTTTGTTTACAGCTTTCTTCTTTTTTGCATGTTCTTGCACAGTTGATCATGATAGAGCCTTAGGAGAAGCTACCTGAAATCCCATGCCATAATATCAACAAATGGATATTTTTTGAGGAAAAATATCTACAAGTAAATTAGTATATGATCAAGAAGTTGACTGTTTATGAAACTTGCAACTTTTTTTTATAATGTACACTGAAAATTCATACAATATATATCCAAAATTTAGGTCTAATCAACATACATAGAAGCTATCAGTAAAGAATTGCATATGTCAAAAAATATTTTTCTACCATCATTAACTAAGTAAGATTTCAACAGTGCATGTGGTCATCAAGCAAATGTCCATATCACCACATACACTGGTTTGATATTTTTTTAATACTAAAAAGTATATTATGTGCATAAGCGTGTTAAATATGCGCACGTTCATTAACAAATGTAACGACTCGTATACTCCTACAATTCAACAAAATTTCATGACATCACTCCCTAATTATCTACAAAATATGCAACTCACTTATTCTTTTTGCAACAATTTTCATTTACCATTTTTCGTAGATTAACCAAAATATAAAAATTGAAGTCCTTGAACTAATTTATTGGGATAAATTTTACAATTAAAGCTTTCTAATTTGTTATTAAAAAGACCAATTTCAACGTCAGGATGAATATCCAAAGTAATGTACCCTATCTCCATGAATGTGCAGTGCCCATGTTGCTTCATATTCTGAATTGTTACAAAGCAATAGTCAACATATGCACTTCCTTTTCATTATTGTTGACCTCATTGCATTTACCATTATCATCCGTTCGTTTGACGGTATTTTTAATAAATATCAAGTATACAATATAGTTTTTTTTCCCAAAGTAAGTGAGGTTGACTGGACCGCTATCGGATTTATTCAATAAAAGACAAACACTACAATAAAAAGATGAAACTAAGACCAATTTTAGAGATATCAAACATTTTGGTCCCTAAGGAAGATCTAATTAGAAACAAACTAATTTGTCTCAAGTAGCTTTTATCGAAAGCAAAACCGGGTCATTAGTGGGTCTCAATATCTATATATCCCATTTCATCACCTCTACTACTATCACTCGTTAAATTCTCCCAGTTCCAAACTTACCCCAAAAGAAAAAAAAAGAATCTCGTTTGATGAAAAAGAATCCCAAGAATCCCAACAGTCGGAGGAAATTACACAGTCGAATTACGGAGAAATTGGCGGTTAGTTTTCCTCAACCTAATATTAAATCGATTTGAATTTTACACTTGCTGTTTTTCTATTAAATTAATGATTTGATTAGCATGTTAAATAGTTCTATTTAATTAGTAATTGTTAGTTATTTTGGTATAATTTGCTCATGTTCTTTACTCACATTTAGAGTTTGCATTGTTAGCTCAACAGTGATGTAGGTAAAAACCGATTTAGAGATATCTTATGAAAGGTATCATCATTTTAGTTCATAATAGTTTCCCAAAATTAAATCATTTATGTACGCTGTAAAATTAATTAGTTAATGTTATACTAGAAAACCAAAGAATATCTGATGCTCTGGTTCAACCAAAATAATTGAAAACAAAATAAAAATGAATTATAAAGTTACTTCCATTTTCAAAATATAGTGCTCCTAAAGATGTAATAGTTCTTCCTCTTGAAAATTGAGCTTATGTCACACATCTTTTTTTAATCCTTATTCAAAGCATACAATGTATAAGAGTATTTATAATATTTATTTACAGAATTCATCTCAAGTACTTCTACTATTTAGCATTTGAGCGGTATGATATAATATTTATATTCATATATAACATGTATTATGTCAATCAGATTCTCTATGTTTATTTATTATTCTGAAAAATGTATGCATGTTAATCTGCTGAATTGCAATTCAGCCACAAAATTATTATTGTTGTTATGTTAATGACAGCCACTGTATTAGGTGCAATGAATGCTCATTTTGAACTACATGTATTTTTTCATGACGCAATCAGTCTTGAAATGTTGCATATTCAGCTAGAATAAACTTCATGAATTTTTGGCTAACATTTGCAACAATAGTTTAAAGTTAAAATTTTAAGACTACTAGGCTGGATAATTCAGTTTATATGATTACTTGGTAGTTCATGTCACAATGTTTTACTCTAAATTGTTTATGCCTTAGCATTATTATCAATTTCTAATACACACACTTTCAAGAATCACTAGAGTACAGACTATGTAGGATTTTCTACTAGAAATATGATATACTTAGATAAGCTGTAATGCGAATTGCAACAAAAGCTTAATAACTTTAGTAGCGCTTGTTCCATTACCTGTGCTAGATGTTCCTTCATAGTTAAAATGACTTGGAAATCTGTTATAACGTGAACAGATATTTACCTCGGATTTCAAGCTGTCCATTAATCAATCCCTCATTCAAAGCGGATTAACCTATATAAGTGAGCAATGTATTATGTAAGTTGTACTCTTAAGTCCAAAAACAAGATATTAAAATCACAGGTGACTTCAATTATTAATCAGACATTTTCATAATTTTATTTTTGATTTAATCCTTAATTTTGATTGGCATGTACATGCGTCAGAATGGGAGAATTTTCAACCTTGTAACGATCTGCCTTTCTAGCACCCAAGAAGACATTTAATACATCAACGGTATTCATGTGCCGATCATCTAGGCATTCGAAAGGCAGACCATTGGGGTAAAAGAAAAGAAAGACAAGAAGAAAGAAATATAGAATCTCACTATGCATGTAAATCATATATAATAGAACATAAGATAGTACATACAGTCACTCACAAACATCTGAGTTATAACAAGTACTAACTTCAACCTAGACAGTTATAATTGTCTGCCCCCACTATGCTGATACATAACTACATACAAACGACAACAGAAATAAATAGTGACGCAGCGGAAATAACGAATGACGACGAATTGAAGAATTCGTGTCAAACTAATCGATGAAACGATTAGATGAAACAATATGAATCGATGGATTGATGATACCAAAATGCTCTAATCCGTTGATCTCGCGAGATGCCGGACTTTAGCTATCTTCGACACGTTGATCGCGCACGATGCCGTGGGAGAAGATCTACAATTCTTCGACGTTGATCAAGCGCACTTGATTCCGTGAATTGACTTCAACAATCGTTGATTCGAGCGCACTCGAATACCGAAAGTGGAGATAGAAGATAACACTCAACTACCTATTTTAATGGTGGCACAAAAGCACACAAAAGAATTTTTATTCAAATTGACTAACTATTACAAGTGATACAAACCCGCCTATTTATAGGCTTACAACACATACAACTCGACCACTACACAGTACAATACAAACGAATAAAAGAAAGACTACAAACGACTTACGACCTAACAGAACTTTGCTACCTAAAGAAATGCTGGCGACTTATCCTCTTCGCGACCTTCTAGCTGGCGACATAAGAAATGCTGGCGACCTATCTTCTTCGCGACCTTCTAGTTGGCGACTTAGCAACTCGCGACCTAACTGCTCGCGACATAAGGAAGCTGGCGACCTATCTTCTTTGCGACCTTCTAGCTGGCGACTTAGCAACTCGCGACCTAACTGCTCGCGACATAAGGAAGGGGCGGCATTGGCAATCTGGAGTTTGCGACTTATAGTTCGATCGCGACCTAAAGATGAAGCATGGCAGTGACTTAATCGCTTCGCTCGCGACCTAAAGATGAAGCATGGCAGCGACCTAATCACTCGCGACTCAAGGCAGAGGAGAAGCGATTTAGGGTTCTGGAGCTTGCGACCGCGATTCCAGGTAAGCACCGCTGCATCATCCTCCCCTTGTTGGAAAGAATTCGTCCTTGAATTCAAAAGTCCTTCCCCATTGGGTTGTTCATCTTCATAATAAAGTATAAGATGTTTAACATTAAACACGTCAGAAGTGCAAACATCCTCTGGCAGCTTCAACTTATAAGCATTTTCATTGATCCGTTTTATAACTTCTACTGGACCAATCTTTCGGGCTTTCAACTTGTTATAAGCATCTACTGGAAAACGATCCTTCGTTAACACAGCATACACCCAATCACCCTCGTTGAACTCCACGCTTCTTCTCTTTTTATCTGCAGCTTGTTTATACTTCTCATTCGTCTTCTCCAAGCGTTCCTGAACGATTCTATGACAATCTTTCAACTCATCAACGAAATTTGATGCCCGTTTAATCACTCCTTTCGGTTGTGGTACTACCGTTAAATCCAACGGCCCCTTTGGCAAGCTTGAATATAGAATCTGAAATGGACTGAATTCAATACTTCGATTGACAGCATGATTATGTGCAAATTCCGCCTGACACAACTTTATATCCCAACTCTTCAAATTATCCTGCACAAGACATCGCAACAAGTTTCCCAACGATCTATTCACCACTTCTGTTTGCCCATCTGTTTGTGGATGATAAGCACTACTGAATTTCAGCTTCGTTCCCACCATCTTCCACAAACTCAGCCAAAAATGACTTAGAAATCGTGTATCCCGGTCAGAAACAATGGATTCAGGTAGCCCATGTAGTCGATACACTTCCTTAAAGAACAATTGAGCAACACAGACTGCATCAGCGGTCTTTTTACAGGCTATAAAATGTGCCATTTTCGAAAACCTGTCCACTACAACATATATTGAATCATTCCCTCGTTGAGTTCTTGGCAATCCCAAAACAAAATCCATGCTGATATCAACCCATGGTCTAGTAGGAACGGGTAATGGCATATACAATCCCGCATTCGTCGCTGTCCCTTTGGAAACTTAACAAATATGACATCTCTCCACAAATCTTTCAACTTCTTTTCTCATAGAAGGCCAAAAATATGATTGCGAAATCAACTGCAATGTACGATCTCTGCCCACGTGACCCTCTTCATGCAATTCTTTGACAATCTTCAACCTCAAGCTACAATCCGGAATACACAATCGGTTTCCTTAGAACAAGAATCCATCTTTCATCACAAAATCATCAGAACTCCCTTCCTGCACCTGATCCAGCACTTTCGCAAAATAAGAATCTGAAATAAGCAACTCTGGCAACAAATCAAATCCCACTACTTCCACTCGCATAGTTGTCAACAAACGATTTCTACGGCTCAATGCATCGGCAACTCGGTTAGTAACTCCTGATTTGTGTTTCACCACGAAAGTAAACTGTTGTAAATAAGCAACCCACGAAGCATGCCTTGCTGATATTTTATCTTGCCCCTGCAAATGTTTCAAAGCTTCATGGTCAGTGTATAGCACAAATTCTTTGTGAAGTAGATAGTGTCTCCAATGTTTTATGGCTTGGACTATAGCATAGAATTCCAAGTCATAAGTACTGTATCTCGTTTTCGCTCCCGTCAGTTTCTCACTAAAATAGGCAATAGGATGACCCTTTTGACTCAACGTTCCCCCAATTCCAACCTTCGACGCATCAGTATTTAGCTCAAAGAGTAACTGAAAGTCTAGGTATCTAAGAATGGGCGTTGTGGTCAAGAGTGTCTTGATTCTTTGAAAAGCAGAATCAGCCTCTTCACTCCAAACAAACTTCTTCCCTTTCATACATTCCGTAACTGATGCCATCACGCTACTGAAGTGTGGAATGAATCTTCGGTAGAATGATGCTAAACCATGAAAACTCCTCACTTCTGTTATTGTCTTAGGCTGTGGCCAATTTCGAATAGCTTCAACTTTACTCTGATCAACTTGAATACCATCCTTCGACACAATATAGCCCAAGAATAGAATACTTGTAGTCATGAAGGTACACTTCTTTGTTGCAGCATAAAATTCCTCACGTCGTAAAACCAATAACACTTCCCGCAAATGTTGTAGGTGTTCTTCAGTGCTTCCACTGTAGATCAAGATGTCATCAAAATATACCACTACAAACTTCCCGATAAATGGTCGAAAAATCTGGTTCATGACTCTCATGAATGTACTCGGAGCATTTGACAAGCCAAACGGCATCACTAACCATTCGTACAGACCCTCCCGAGTTTTAAAAGCAGTCTTCCACTCATCACCCGATCTAATACGAATTTGATGGTATCCACTTTTCAAGTCAATCTTTGAAAACACAACAGCACCGCTCAATTGATCCAACAGATCATCCAGTCTCGGCATAGGAAATCGATATCTCACCGTAATCTTATTCAATGCTCTACTATCTGTGCACATTCTCCATGTTCCATCCTTCTTCGGTACCAACAAAGCTGGCACTGCACAAGGACTCAAACTCTCCTGAACACGCCCTTGTTCCAGTAATTCCTCAACCTGTCTTCTCAACTCCTCGTGTTCTTTTGGACTCATCCGATAGTGCGGTCTATGAGGCAATGTAGCACCTGGCACCAAGTCAATCTGATGTTGTATGTCTCTAAGCGGTGGTAACTCTTTCGGCAACTCCTCTGGAAACACATCTTTGAATTCTTCCAAAACTGGCTTCACTTCCTCTGGGACTTCTGTAACTTCACTGCTTTCATGCCCAATCAACATAAAAACTTCAGGACTCTCATGTACCTCTTCCACGAACTCCTTCAAGGACAACAAAGTCTTCAATTCCTCAATCTCCTCTAGCTTGTTCTCATTCTGCTGTCGTTTCCTCGGAACTAAAGTGATTTTCGTGCCCTCGAACAAGAAACTGTAGCTATTCGTTCGACCATTATGCTGTACCTCTCGATCGTACTACCACGGCCTTCCCAACAGCAAATGGAAAACATCCATGTCAACCACGTCACACCAAATCTCATCTTTGTATTTCTTCCCAATAGAAAATGGAACTTGAGCTCGCCTCTCTACCTTCACTTCTCCTCCTTTCCTCAACCAAGCAAGTTTATAAGGACTAGGGTGTTTCTCCGTTTTCAACTTCAACTTCCTCACAGCTTCCGTTGAAATGATATTATCACAACTCCCAGCGTCAATGACAAATTTACAGACCTTCCCCAAAATAGTGCACGTTGACTGAAAAATGTTACTCCTCAACCAACTCGACTCCTCTTCCTACTTCGGGGTTAAACAAGATCTCCGTAGCATCAGATTACATCCCTCGTCTCCCGACACCTCTTCTTCCTCCTCATCACGGTGTGAATTGATATCTTCTTCTACATCCTCATCCTCTACTTCAGCAATCATAGTTCTCTTCTTCGGTTTCAGACATTCGTTGCTCTTGTGACCCACTTCCTGGAAATTATAGCATTTGAAATTGGTATTGATTTTTGGTTTAGCCACTTCATGAACAACCGGCTTACTCGATGCTTTAGGAACATTAGAACTACTACTCGCTCCTTTGTTCTGCCCCGTAAAACTTGAAAACACACCTCCCCCGCGTCTACCTTGTTTCTCCCAAGCCAACGCTTTTTGATGTGCTTCTGCTACAGATCTAGGGTCGAACATGTTCACCATATCCTGGATCTGTGTTCTAAGTCCCCCAATAAATCTAGCGGTCAATTGTTCTTCTGTCTCCATAATGTCATTTCGAGCAATCAACTGGTAAAATTCATCAGCGTAATCAGCAACAGTCTTCGTCCCTTGCCTCAGGTTCTGTAATCTCTGATACATCAGTGATTGGTAATTGTAAGGCAAGAAAGTAGCTTTCATCAATTTCTTCATCTTTTCCCAAGCAACAATCTTTGACTTCCCCATCCGCTCTCTAGTAAGTTTGGTTTGCTGCCACCACGCCATAGCTCTCCCCCTCAACCTAGTAGCAACCAACTTCACTTTACGATTCTCTGGACCTCCTTGAAGTCAAAAATTTCCTCAACATAAGCTAGCCAATCAAGAAACTCCTCGGCCTGCAGACCTCCCTTGAATTCCGGTATTTCAGTTTTCATCCCGGACTCACATTTGTGATCATATTCCGAATGATTTCTTCCTTGACCTCGTCCTCGTCCATGAACACTACCACCATCAAACTCCTCTTCAAAATCTGATGTATATCGATGTCGATCCTGACCACCAACATCTCTACTACCACCATTTCTTCCACCAACATCCCTTCGATCTACATTCCTCCGATTACGATCATTCACATTTCTATCACTATTTCGATCATCAACATTTCTATCATAATCTCAATCCACGCTTCTATGATCACTATCGACACTTCTCTCTCGATTTGAATGTGGTGAAACTCTACTTCCTCCATGGTTAGATTCAGGTGAAACCCTTCTCTGATTTTGACTCATCTCCAACATCATTCTCTCTAATCGTCCAATCCTTTCATTAAGCTTCTCATTAAAATTTTCGTTAATTCTTTGCTCCATCTCATCGGCTTCTTCTCTCCCATAAAAAGCATCAATGTTGCGATAACGGTTAGCTCTTCTCGGAGGCATGATCACTCTTCAACAAATTCCAACAAAACTTCACTTCGATCTAAAAAACTTCAAATCAAAACTACCCACTTGTTGAAATCTTCAAAAATCTCCAAACGAACAAATCTCTTCAAAATCTCGATAACCCAATTCTCCAATTGATGCAAATCTCGCACAAACTCCAAAATCTACGCAAACTCCTTGCGTTCTAGCTCCGATACCAAATGACGCAGCGGAAATAACGAATGACGACGAATTGAAGAATTCGTGTCAAACTAATCGATGAAACGATTAGATGAAACAATATGAATCGATGGATTGATGATACCAAAATTCTCTAATCCGTTGATCTCGCGAGATGCCGGACTTTAGCTATCTTCGACACGTTGATCGCGCACGATGCCGTGGGAGAAGATCTACAATTCTTCGACGTTGATCAAGCGCACTTGATTCCGTGAATTGGCTTCAACAATCGTTGATTCGAGCGCACTCGAATGCCGAAAGTGGAGATAGGAGATAACACTCAACTACCGATTTTAATGGTGGCACAAAAGCACACAAAAGAAATCTTATTCAAATTGACTAACTATTACAAGTGACACAAACCCGCCTATTTATAGGCTTACAACACATACAACTCGACCACTACACAATACAGTACAAACGAATAAAAGAAAGACTACAAATGACTTACGACCTAACAGAACTTTGCGACCTAAAGAAATGCTGGCGACTTATCCTCTTCGCGACCTTCTAGCTGGCGACATAAGAAATGCTGGCAACCTATCTTCTTCACGACCTTCTAGTTGGCGGCTTAGCAACTCGCGACCTAACTGCTCGCGACATAAGGAAGCTGGCGACCTATCTTCTTCGCGACCTTCTAGCTGGCGACTTAGCAAATCGCGACCTAACTGCTCGCGACATAAGGAAGGGGCGGCATTGGCAATCTGGAGTTTGCGACTTATAGTTCGATCGCGACCTAAAGATGAAGCATGGCAGTGACTTAATCGCTTCGCTCGCGACCTAAAGATGAAGCATAGCAGCGACCTAATCGCTTGCGACTCAAGGCAGAGGAGAAGCGATTTAGGGTTCTGGAGCTTGCGACCGCGATTCCAGGTAAGCGCCGCTGCATCAAATAGATAACTAGATAACGGCATAGCCTTCTGTTTCATGCTCTTCCAAAATGCATCCGTAAGAGCCGGGACTACTTGGCTACTTAAAATTAGAGTACCCAAGAGTTTAAGAGAAAGAAAGAAAAACACTAGGTCAGACATGGGTCTAGTGTGAGTAAACTTAAATTATATGCTTTGTTACAGTTATTAATCCTTTAAAATATAGGTCATAAGACCACGCTCCACGTAAACACGAATGTGTTATTACCTTACGATAACCAAACCATTTCAAATAGAAAATCCGATGATATTATTATAATGTCTAGGGTTTAAAATAAATATTTAATATAGCCGGAATGATTACATTAATTACATTCAATAGCATATTTAGTATACTACTAAGTTCATAAGACACGTATCACAAAATGGATTTTATACAATAATAAGGTTACTAGGGTACCGTCTGTCACAGTGCACTTCTAGAGAAAATGTATCGAGGGCCTCACATGGGCCTCCGGCAAAATCAGGACCAACTTACCACTTATTGGATAGTACTGAATATAATCATCCATCGGTTCTGATTAACAACGCCCGAAGCATACATTCAAAAATAATATCGATCTAGATCAGGGATGATCATACCCTAGTGGTGTAATGTAGGATATACGTTTGCATTGCCTTTGAATTCACTGTGAAGTTGGGCACATAGACTTTAAGGTGGTGTCTGATTACTAGTACTCTTAGCACTATCCTTTTTAGTTGCAAAATTTTGCTATATTTCAAATATGATCGCTTTGTATCCCAGTTTTTGAATGTGCATATAACGTATTGTTTCGATTAAACTTTTCTTACCATACCCACTCAAAATTATGCAATCAAGAGAAGTTTTTCCATTGAAATTTGATTTATAGTTAAAAAAAATTAGTATGCAATGAGGAACTTATTTTTCAATATTAATCATGCTACAATTCTAACCTTTGATCTGCATGCATGTTTCAGGGTGCTCCCGTAAAAGTAAGAAAACCAAGTGACTACAATCCTTCATTTGCTGCATCACTTGGTCCAAGTAAACCTAATTTGAATCTCTATCTTGCAGCAGTTTGATTGACACTTAGTTTAGCAGGAGGTCTATAGGGCCCCGATCGCACCTTTGTAGGATGATTTCCAAGCTATTTTACCGAATCAAAAGTAAGGGAGCTCCTTGAGTCTTTTGGGTCCCTTGGATTTTTTGACCTTGTCAAGGATAGAGAATTGATATATTTAATATCAACTCAGTCCTAGCATTTAAACTCCAATTAAAATTTAAACGCGAAATTATTTATTAACCTTTACGAATTAGCCTATTTTACAGCATAGAAACCTTATAAATACAAGAAGAGCAAGAGCGAGAGCAGACAATCAAAACACGTATCGATAATTTTTTCCGTTTGATCTAATTTATCTTCAAAATTTATCATTTAATTAAAACTCTTTTTTTACCACATTCGTACTTCAACCTGAAATACACAATTGAAAAAAAATGCTAATCTAATAGAAAAGGATATAGATTATATGGATATGACCATAGATCTCAAAGTCATTTCCATAGCAGCACAAACAAATCGACTCATTAGAGTATTGCTATCAAAACTCAGTAGTCGAATAAACATCATAGCTGATTTAGGGGCACACATCACCGAGGAATTTTCGTTTTAACTTCCACGAAATGAAGCTGACCGCTTCAGCACCAAGCTTCTACATACGATTCGGTGCAACGTATCCGTAGAAGCTTCTAATTTGCACATTCATAGATCAGGAAATATCTTATGTAATCGAATCCTAACTAATTTTGGAGGAGGCAGAGTTCAGTATGAAGTGCATGTCTGCTTTTATGATGATTTATGTGACACAGATGATGCTGTGTCAACTAAATTATCATAGAAGCAGACATGCACTTCATATTGCACTCCGCCTCCTCCAAAATTAACTAGGGTTCGATTACATAAATCGGCAATTATATGATGCAATGCTCGGATATCCCCTGGTCTATGAATGTGCAAATTAGAAGCTTCTACGGATACATTGCGCCGAATCGTGTGTAGAAGCTTGGTGTTGAAGCGATCATCTTCATTTCGTGGCAGTTGAAACGAAAATTCCTCAGTAATGTGTGCTCCTAAATTAGCTATGATGTTTATTGCACTACTGAGTTTTGATAGCAATACTCTAATGAGTGAATTTGTTTGTGCTGCTATGGGAATGACTTTGAGATCTATGGTCATATCCATATAATCCATCTCCTCTTCTATTAGATCAGCCATTGATTTTCTAGTCAATTGTGGATTTCGGGTTGAAGTACGAAGGTGATAAAAAAAGAGTTTTAATTAGGCAATAAGTTTCGAAGATAAATTAGATCAAATAGAAAGAATTATCGTTACGTGTTTTGTTTGACTGCTCTCGCTCTTGCTCTCCCTGTATCTATAAGGTTTCTGCGCTGTAAAATAGGACAATTCCGTTAAGGAAAAATAATTAATTTCGCGTTTAAATTTTGGAATGTGATTGGAGTATAAATGCTAGGATTGAATCGGTATTAAATTTGAGATTGATTTGTTCATTTACTAGTCATTTCTTGGTCGAACTTATATATTTTAGTTATAATTTGTTAGCACTTTTTTTATTGCTCTAATTTGATAATTTTGTTGTGGAGAATTGATTTATCCCGTTGACCTCTTATATCTTATTATTTACAAATGTGTATGTATATTGTTAAGAAACAAAAAACTATGTGGTTGGATGAACATGACATATAACATCATATTATGGATGACTTTGATGAACTCTTTAAGAAGACCTTTATCTTAAAGCGGCATTGGCCATATAACAGATCACATTCATATTTCATTTTGAGAAACATAACACATTCACGAACATTGCCTATATAACACCATATTTCTGTTCAGGAACGTTTATCGACATGAACAATGGTCTTATAAAATCATCATATTATGACATCAAATGACTTTAAATCGTTATACATGAATGTATTCATGGTAATGTAATGGAGATTGTGTTGCACTGTATCGCACAAATGACAGTAGGTTTATTATATATATATATATATATATATATATATATATATATATATATATATATAATAGTAAAATTGAGCGTACAGGCTTGTATAAGTAGCGCTGCTAACTATGCTGTTTGCACAAATAAATTTCAACTTTAAGGCTGTTCTAAATGAAATTTTTTTGACTCAGTGAATTTAGGACGTTGAATCTTATTCACTCAACAATAAATAATAAAAGGTTGTTTCTTAAAAATGTTCCATAAAATTATTTTTAGAACATAAATTTTTAGAATGGTTAGATATCTAGTTTCTTTGCTTTTAACCAATAACTAATTGTTACTTTGATTTTCAAAACATTTTTGGATGCGTCTAAATTGTAAATATATGTGCTTAAATGTAATATGACAATTATATATTTTGTTTAAAAAAGTTAATATTTCTTTGCATGCGGTTTTTACAACTAGCATATTTTTGTAGACGGCTACTTTTCTCTATCCTTCTTGATTGAAATGCCCGCTTCTAGTTATGACTAGTGTGAACTCGTGCTACGCACACGGATTGAAGCTATATGTTGTTTTTACAACTATCATTCAATCTTCAATTATTTTCTTAGCAGTTATATTATTTAACTCAAACTAACATTCTTTTTTACAGTGTATAAAAATTAATTTATAGGTAGTGCTAACTATAGTATTAGCCTTTGAGGTTATAAAACTAAAAGGTAGGGAAAATATATACAAACACAATATGCCCATGGGACAAACTCTATTTATATAAGGAATTACCAAAACACCATTGGTATAATTAAGTTGGGCGGACAAATATTAAATCCATATAGAACACACATCACAATAGAGGTTTTGAAGGTGTGGAAGTGTATATAAATTTGACAAATGTGTATGCCCACCTATAAGGATGAAACCTGAAAGAAAAGTAAAGGTGCATGGAGGCAAGGTAGAAAAGTTAAGGTGTATATGTAAAGTATTTGACAGTAGCATTGTACGTTTGGTATAATAGATTTGAAATAAATTGGTACCGAAAGAGAGCATGCATAAGTTCCATACTAGTTAGTCAACTGAAACTGAAGAATACAGTTTTTAGCGTTAATGCATATGGCTCCGGCTAAACAAAATTAAGGTAAAGTCACAGTTAACTCTGTGCTCAACTGGAAAAAAATATAAAGTTTCAGTACATAAGATATCAATTATTATGTAGTTATAACATTTGGAAACATGATAATTTTTTCATACACCATCTTATCAAAATATGCATAGTCAACGACGGCACAGAGAAGGTAAAATATTTTGCCAACACAGTCCATGCACATATTTGCAGCATTGACATTGAATTACAATCATTTTTAAATGGATCAAATGGCATCATTACAAAGCCTTAATAAAAAATGAAGTACAATTCAAAGTTATAAAGAATTAAATACAATGGAGGGCTCATCAAAATACTGCTATTTGGAATATGTAGCCTATTCAACACCATGATTGGTAACACACTTTTGAATAGTTTTTGGTTGAAGATTTTCTTCTGTAGTAATCACCTTTTATTCAGTAATCACTTAAAGCTTCCAGTAGCGGAAAACATGTAAACAAATAAAGCAGAAAAGTGGCAAACAATCATGTTGAAATCGAGCAATTTGTAGACTTGCCCATGACGATGTATACCTATTGGAAATCACAAGCTTTATGGGGCTAATTATTTAACAGTAATGCAACCGAAAGGTCTCACATAGAAAAAAAGTAAATGGGTAATGTGCATACATTAAAATTAGTAAAAGAAAATTAGAATATTTGAACATGGAAATTAAGAGAAAAGAAAATAATTAACATATCAATAAGGCAATAAAGTAAAAGTAGGACGCATATGCCAACAATATGTTCTACTTGGAATACATCACAAATGTAAAAAACCAAATGAAAATGGGAAAGGAAACAGACAGATATTTTTAATGTGGGAAGATTACATGTAACTGATGGGATGCAAAATATAATGAAGAGTAAATTTGAACCGCTATTTTCTTCTTTTTCTTACCAACGTTTCTTGACAGACGTTAGAAAATTTCTATGACTATCAGGATTCCTCCTACAATACATATAACTCAAGACACATGCTAAGAACCACTAACACAATTAAACTGATTCACTACGCCATAAATGACCTTCTGCAACACTTTTGCAAGGTGTTGCCAGCTAAAATGTTGCGACAGCTATAAAATTTTGGTCCTACTGCAACGTTGCATTTTTGGTGTTACCTTAGCCATAAAAATGTGTTGCTCAAGCTAAACAAGTGTAACACGATGCAACATTTTTATATAGTGTTGCAATAGATGTATTCAGATTAAAAAATTAATAAAATTAGCAATCCGCGTGAATACGATCCAACGATCTACATTTAATCCGGTTGTTAAAATGGATCACCACTGCAATTTGGCCCAAAATTTCGTTTTCCCGCCTAAACTAGTTCAGATCCCCTTTTGGTTTTCATTTCAATTCGTCTCCTCCCATTCGCCTCCTCCCAGTCGCTCCCATTCGCCTCCTCCCATTCGCCTCCTCCCAGTCGCCTCCTCCCATTCGCCTCCGCCACCAAATTGTCACCCTCACCCCCAGCTACCCCCTGACCCATCGCGAACATCTAGCTCCAACCAGAGCCCTGTCACGACACCAAAACCCGAAGCCAAACAAAGTTTTCCGTTCAAACCCCTTTTGCCACCGCTGTCGTCGCCATCAGCTCTCGCCTCCAACAGAAGACCTGCTCGCCACCAACCCCTCTACCTTTCTCCTTTAGACCACTTCACTTGAAAACCCTTCTAGCGCCTTAATTTCTCCCAAAACCCGAACTGCTGCCCTCGAGATTTTGGTTCACTTCGTACTTTCCATCGCAAGTTCAGAGCAGATCCCAGGCTGATCTCTTCGTACTTTCCCCTATGATTGCGGTTGCTTCACTTGGTACTGGTAATTTCAATAAGATAGTATACCCCCCATATGTTTGTGCAAATGCTCCTTTAACACTTGTTAATGTTTCAGAATCTGGCTGGGTATGTACTGCTTCTGGATGCCCTGTGCCTCCATCGCAAGTCCATCGCAAGTTCATAATCTGGTTGGTTGGTTCACCATTGAATCTGGATGTAGTTGTATTGGTTGAAGGTTGGTTGGTTGGTTTGGTAAGTTATGGAAGTGATGGTGGAAGTTGGTGATGCAGAGGAGTTTCAGTTGGCAGTGTGATGCCTGAATGTTGGCAGAGAGATGTAGACGGAGTTTGGAGTTTGACAATGGTAGAGTGTTGTTGTGTATTGGTTACGGAGAGAAGCTAATGTGGTGATTGGAAATTGAAAAGAGTTTTGTAACAACCCGGGGATTTTGTAAATTTTATTTATCGACAAAATAACGATTGAATCGTTGTTAATTGCAGTTTTAATCGTATTGAAATATTTTTGGCTGTAAAATTCTTTAGAATGTTGAGTTAAATGTTGTTGGGCTTTAAAGAAAAGTTTGCCCTTTGTTCTTTGGATTGCCGTGATAACTTTGTAAACCGTCCCTCTTTTTTTTATTCTCATTTTAAAACCCTAAACGTTCGAAAAGATTAAAAATGGCGGCCGATCCTTTTGCCACTAAATTAGGGCTTCGTTCTTCGATCAAAATTGGGGCTTTGATTCTTCGTTCGATCTGATTGGTGTTGCTCTTGCTCGCTTCTCCTCTGTTGATCGATCCTCTGGTTGTTTGCTTGCGACCGTTCGCTGCTCCTTCCCTCGATCGAGCTCGTCTTCGCTTCGAAAAAATGGTGAGTAAATTCTCACATCTAATTCCTTCTCGTTATGATGCTTCTGAAATTCGACTTTGATTCGATTTTGTCTATCTTGACCATTGGCTTTCGTTCGGTGTTGATAAGCGATGTTGTTATGAGAATTCCGACTATGCACATATCGTTCGACTTTATTTGTCGTGGATGACTTCTGTCTTGTTTAAAATTGTGATTTTTGGGTTGTTGGATTAAGTGATGCTCGCGGCTTTGAATTCGTTGACCTCTTCTTGACTTCGGTCCCTTTGAATTGTTAAGTGGGTTTGCTGGGATGATAGTTTTTTTTGTTGGGGTTCATTTGTTTCGAATTTCTGGCAAGTGAGGTTTATGATGACTTCTACATTTCCGTGGCTTTGGCCCGGTGATTATCGATGATAGCTTGCTTTCTGCTGCGATTTGGATTTTTATATCACTAGGCTTGACTGGTTGATTTTTACTTGATGTTTCTTTTACTTCGGCTCTGCATAGTTCGATTTTACGACTGTTACAAAAATTATCTCTGGCATTTTGGTTTTATTCTTGCTGCTTGATTATTTTTGTGTCTTCTTGTATATGCATACATATCATTGTATGTGTGTATGCATATGTGGTTTTGATGCTATAGTTGCCTGCAGCACTGACTTTTTGAAACCTGCAAACTTGATTTTGAGAAACTATTTTGGGGGAGAATTTGCCTTGACCTTGCAATTTGCTTCAATGTCAATTTTGCTTCAGTGTCGATTTTGGTTCAGTGTCGATTTTGGTTTAAAACTGTTGCTGCCAGTTTTCTTTGTTGTGCACTGAGTCTCGACTTGTATCACATCAAACCGTATGTCAAATTTCTTGAGTTAAAATGAATTTAGTCTTGCATCTCCACTTGTACCCGAGTTTGAACCTGGTTCATGTCGATATTTGCACTGTTGCACTTGTGCCCTCGGCTTCTGGTCGAGTTTACACTATCCAGTTTCGTGTTGTATTGAATACCACATTTGATCCACTGGCCTTGCTTCATGTGTACCCAATATCACTTGATGTTGTCGCTTCACCACTGAGCTTTATTCGTGTATGTTCATTTAGAATCTGCAGTGGTTTTGGGTGTGTATTATTTACTTGACCCTTGCATATGTGCCTCTGTCCACTGTGGCATATATGTGACTGTCCATCTATATTATCAGACATATGGTATGCATTGTTCATGCGTGTTGATGACTCTGTCCAGCTTCATTTTGTGCGCACTGTAGCATATGTATACATTCACTTATCATGCTGACACGTGCATTGCCTTCACATTTTGTAGTTGCCCCTCCTAACTTGGTCTTTGCTCGAATTCGTATATTTTGTGATTTATAAGTTCCACAGTTTTGGTTTGATTCCCTGATGACGTCGGCAGAATTTGATTCAAACTGCAGTGTTTTTGGACTTGGTTTAAAAGCTTGATTTTGAGAATATAATCTGAGTTCGATTTTGATAAAAACTGCTATTTGACTATGGTCATTCTTGAAACTTGCTGCTGGATTTGTGTTCTGTTCGAACATGCTATTTCTTAGATCAGTGGGCACCTTACTGGTACTCTGGTCTTTGCTAGTCCTGTTTTATTTGGATTTGTTAGCTTCACTTGTTCTTGATCACTGTATTGGGTTGTTTTATAGTGGCGAGGCCGTACATGCGTGCGTGTACGGCAGCCAATCAAAATTGGTGTTTTCTATTTCTAAAATTGTTTATGTTGTCAATTCAATATTGTGAGGTTGTATTTTGAAACGGATCATTTTGATTTGAGTTGGATCTGTTGGCTTTTGGAATTATTGATCTTCGGAGTATTTGATAGACTGTATTGGCGAGGCAGTACACGTTAGCGTGTACTGCAGCCAATCTGTATTGTTGCTTTTAAATTTGACATTTCAATTGTTTAAATTGATTTGGATTGCTGATTTGTTGCTTAACACTGATTAGTGTTATATCTGCCATTATCCGATTCTTTTATCAAGGAGTCGGATATACGAGATTTTTGTGACTGTCGTCTATTTGACTACCTGATTATTATTGCTGCTATGCACTAATAACTGAGTTTGAATTAGACTGACCCGTGTATTATTTTCTTTTGAATATAATACTCGGGTCAGACCCGAGTTATTTCAGGTTGTAGATTTCCTGCTTTGAGTTGCTGTTCGGGATATGAAGACTTTTTATATCTTCTGGAGTTGTTTCGTCATAATTAGAAGTCGTGTCAAATTGTATAGGTTGATATGTATTCATGTATATTAGTCGATAATGTGCGTGTATATATAACTTCCAGAGTCGACAGTTGTAGTTGTATCATATGTATTGTGTCAACTATGTATTAACTGACATCAGTTATATATATATATGAGACTTTTGTTTTATCTGTGTTCCGCATTTATATTATCTGTGTTATTGTTATATCTAATGTCCTAAACTATTATGAACTATCGTAGTTTGTTTTATACTGATAATTGGGTGTGTCGATGGGAGTAAATAAATGATAGATGAAAAATAAAAAGTATATACCACTCCTATCGAGATAACCAATATTAGTGTAAGGTCAACTACGGATGGTCGCTCCTATCCAGCCTTATTCTTCGTAATAATAGACAGTATTTCTTTTAACACTCTTTGTTATTATGAGCATAGAGGTGGGGCGTCACAGTTGGTATCAGAGCTTGGGGTTTATGGACATAATATAAAACATAACTTGGATGGAACATATGTTACAACTATTGGTCGATGTTTTATTTGTACTTTGAGTCAAAACTAAAGTTTTGAAATTTAGATGAAATTTTTAAATATCATTATTTAAAAATAAAAAGTGAAACTGTGTTTTGTTGATTTGATTGATTTGTGTTCTATTTATCAGAGTGCGCAGCGGAAACAGTGAAACTGTCTTCGCTGAGTACAACTGATAATCTTTTTGATTTAAGAATCAAAATACGAAATTGATATGAATTTCAATTGTTGTTTACATAGCTGTAATTATTTGTTTCTTTGAGAATTTCGAATCCAAATTGAGGATTCGAAGAAATTGCAGATATGTGATTTTTGTTGAAATTTCCGCTGGCTTTCTTTTGTACTAATCATCTAGTGATTAGATTTTTGCTGTTTTGAATTATCTTCATTGAAGATACATTTGAATGATTTCTTTGTTCATTTTGTAATACGTGCAAAAATTTGAATTGCACGTTATTGCATTTATTTTACGTTGAACCGATGCTTGGTTATGATACGTATTTTGTTGCCGTTATTTTTATAACGGACTTATTACACCAATGCTGAATTTTTGAGGCACGGTGTTTTGTTGACAATTTTAATAAATGAAAATTCACTGATGTCACATTTTGATGTGAATCCTTTGATGAGATATTTGATGTTTTAAAATTTCTGTCGCTTTGACTTCAGCAACAGCCAAAATTTTAAAAGTGGATTTTCAAGCGGTTATTCCGCAATACTGATTTGTGACCGTCTTTACGGTATTTTGAGAAGTACAATTTCCTTATCGAAATTGTTACTAATATTGTTGTTTTAATCACGTGATGGGGAAAATCGTTTTAAAATGAAAATTGTTTTATAAATTTTTAACAGTTTGTGTTTTCAAAAGAATGAGAAAGCGACTTAAACGATTCAGCAAAATCGAGGATTATGACCCCTTTCTTTTACTGTTTCGCTTAACTCCGGACTTGTCCAGTTGAGAATGTGAATTGTTATTTTACAAAATAAATAAAATTGTTTTCAAAAATTTTACAGTTTGCGATTTCAAAGGAATGAGGAAGCGATTTAAACGTTTCAGCAAAATCGAGGACTATGACCCCTTTCTTTTACTGATTCGCTTAATTCCGGACTTGTCCGTTTGAGAATGTGAAATGTATTTTTACAAAATACACAATTTTGCACTTTCAAGGAAACGATGAAGAGAATCAAACGATTTAGTAAAACACGTGGTATGGGACATGTGCGTTTGCTATTTCGGTTAATTCCGGACTCGTTAATTGAAATATTTGATGTTTTCGTGTGCTTTCGAGCCACTATGAGGACCTTCGGGTCATTTGTTGGGCTTTCGGGCCACTCTGCGGACCTTCGGGTCAAATACCAGTACTAGACCTTCGGGTCACTCTGCGGACCTCCGGGTCAATCTGATGGGCGCCAAAATTATGTTGAGTACTTGGTAGGCTTCGGCCACTCTGAGATGCACGTGCGGCGAATTAAAAACTCGCCATCTGATGGGATCGATCCAAGCTTTTATGTTGATTTTCTAGTCTTCTTAATTGATTTCTAGATATTTGTTGTTTCCAATTATCTGCAGGTAATTGGATATTTGTTGATATGAGTTCTGGTTATCATTTTTGATAATCAGATATTTGTTGCTTTTAATTATCGTTTTTGATAATTAAATAATTGTTGATTTGAGATTTAATTATCGCTTTTGATAATTAAATATTTGCTGATTTGAGATTTAATTATCGCTTTAGATAATTAAATATTTGTTGATATGAGATTTAATTATCGCTTTTGATAATTAAATATTTGCTGATTTGAGATTTAATTATCGCTTTAGATAATTAAATATTTGTTGATATGAGATTTAATTATCGCTTTTGATAATTAAATATTTGCTGATTTGAGATTTAATTATCGCTTTAGATAATTAAATATTTGTTGAATTTGAGATTTGATTATCGTTTTTGATAATCGAATATTTGTTGAATTTGAAATTGGATTATCGTTTTTGATAATCGAATATTTGTTGAATTTGAAATTTGATTATCGCTTGTGACAATCGAATATTTGTTGATTTGAGAAATTTGATTATCGTTTTTGATAATCGAATATTTGTTGATTTGAGAAATTTGATTATCGTTTTTGATAATCGAATATTTGTTGAATTTGATTATCGTTTTTGATAATCGAATATTTGTGATTTGAGAAATTCAATTATCGTTTTGATAATTGAATACTTGTTGATTTGAGATTTAATTATCGTTTTTGATAATTAAACAATTGTTGAATTGAAATTTGATTATCGCTTTTGATAATCGAACAATTGTTGATTTGAAATTTGATTACCGTTTGTGGTAATTAGATATTTGTTTTGTTTTCTGATTATCGTTCGAAATAATTAGATATTGGTTTTGTTTCTGAGTATCGTTTGGGTAATTGGATGTTTGCTGATTTTATGGATAAGAGATTTTCTAGTCTCTAATTGAGTTCAGGTTATGTTGATTTTATTGAATTGCCATTTTCTATCTATCACTGTTGATAGTTAGTATTTGCTGATTATGAAGTTCGTGTTTTCTATTTATCCGTTAGATAACTAGATATTTGCAGTTTTGCGAATTGTGATTTGTGCTTTCTAATCATCTTTGTTGATAATTAGCTTTTGTTGTTTTTCTAATTATCGTATCGATGATTAGACATTGTTGCTTTATGATTCTCTGTATTTTAACTATCTAGTTGATAATTGAAGATTGCTGGTAATTGTATTTATCCAGTTTTGATGTTTCATGATTATCTATTGATAATTAGGCTTTGTTGAGAATTTGTGAATTTCTTTTATGAAATTGAAGGATTTCTTGGCGTTTGTGTTCTCAATCTTTATTTTTCTAGCTTAACCAGTTTATGTTAGAAGAATAATTGTTATAGACAAATTTAAGTATGAAAATTGCGGGGACGCAATTTTTATAAGGAGGGGAGTCTGTAACAACCCGGGGATTTTGTAAATTTTATTTATCGACAAAATAACGATTGAATCGTTGTTAATTGCAGTTTTAATCGTATTGAAATATTTTTGGCTGTAAAATTCTTTAGAATGTTGAGTTAAATGTTGTTGGGCTTTAAAGAAAAGTTTGCCCTTTGTTCTTTGGATTGCCGTGATAACTTTGTAAACCGTCCCTCTTTTTTTTATTCTCATTTTAAAACCCTAAACGTTCGAAAAGATTAAAAATGGCGGCCGATCCTTTTGCCACTAAATTAGGGCTTCGTTCTTCGATCAAAATTGGGGCTTTGATTCTTCGTTCGATCTGATTGGTGTTGCTCTTGCTCGCTTCTCCTCTGTTGATCGATCCTCTGGTTGTTTGCTTGCGACCGTTCGCTGCTCCTTCCCTCGATCGAGCTCGTCTTCGCTTCGAAAAAATGGTGAGTAAATTCTCACATCTAATTCCTTCTCGTTATGATGCTTCTGAAATTCGACTTTGATTCGATTTTGTCTATCTTGGCCATTGGCTTTCGTTCGGTGTTGATAAGCGATGTTGTTATGAGAATTCCGACTATGCACATATCGTTCGACTTTATTTGTCGTGGATGACTTCTGTCTTGTTTAAAATTGTGATTTTTGGGTTGTTGGATTAAGTGATGCTCGCGGCTTTGAATTCGTTGACCTCTTCTTGACTTCGGTCCCTTTGAATTGTTAAGTGGGTTTGCTGGGATGATAGTTTTTTTTGTTGGGGTTCATTTGTTTCGAATTTCTGGCAAGTGAGGTTTATGATGACTTCTACATTTCCGTGGCTTTGGCCCGGTGATTATCGATGATAGCTTGCTTTCTGCTGCGATTTGGATTTTTATATCACTAGGCTTGACTGGTTGATTTTTACTTGATGTTTCTTTTACTTCGGCTCTGCATAGTTCGATTTTACGACTGTTACAAAAATTATCTCTGGCATTTTGGTTTTATTCTTGCTGCTTGATTATTTTTGTGTCTTCTTGTATATGCATACATATCATTGTATGTGTGTATGCATATGTGGTTTTGATGCTATAGTTGCCTGCAGCACTGACTTTTTGAAACCTGCAAACTTGATTTTGAGAAACTATTTTGGGGGAGAATTTGCCTTGACCTTGCAATTTGCTTCAGTGTCAATTTTGCTTCAGTGTCGATTTTGGTTCAGTGTCGATTTTGGTTTAAAACTGTTGCTGCCAGTTTTCTTTGTTGTGCACTGAGTCTCGACTTGTATCACATCAAACCGTATGTTAAATTTCTTGATTTAAAATGAATTTAGTCTTGCATCTCCACTTGTACCCGAGTTTGAACCTGGTTCATGTCGATATTTGCACTGTTGCACTTGTGCCCTCGGCTTCTGGTCGAGTTTACACTATCCAGTTTCGTGTTGTATTGAATACCACATTTGATCCACTGGCCTTGCTTCATGTGTACCCAATATCACTTGATGTTGTCGCTTCACCACTGAGCTTTATTCATGTATGTTCATTTAGAATCTGCAGTGGTTTTGGGTGTGTATTATTTACTTGACCCTTGCATATGTGCCTCTGTCCACTGTGGCATATATGTGACTGTCCATCTATATTATCAGACATATGGTATGCATTGTTCATGCGTGTTGATGACTCTGTCCAGCTTCATTTTGTGCGCACTGTAGCATATGTATACATTCACTTATCATGCTGACACGTGCATTGCCTTCACATTTTGTAGTTGCCCCTCCTAACTTGGTCTTTGCTCGAATTCGTATATTTTGTGATTTATAAGTTCCACAGTTTTGGTTTGATTCCCTGATGACGTCGGCAGAATTTGATTCAAACTGCAGTGTTTTTGGACTTGGTTTAAAAGCTTGATTTTGAGAATATAATCTGAGTTCGATTTTGATAAAAACTGCTATTTGACTATGGTCATTCTTGAAACTTGCTGCTGGATTTGTGTTCTGTTCGAACATGCTATTTCTTAGATCAGTGGGCACCTTACTGGTACTCTGGTCTTTGCTAGTCCTGTTTTATTTGGATTTGTTAGCTTCACTTGTTCTTGATCACTGTATTGGGTTGTTTTATAGTGGCGAGGCCGTACACGCGTGCGTGTACGGCAGCCAATCAAAATTGGTGTTTTCTATTTCTAAAATTGTTTATGTTGTCAATTCTATATTGTGAGGTTGTATTTTGAAACGAATCATTTTGATTTGAGTTGGATCTGTTGGCTTTTGGAATTATTGATCTTCGGAGTATTTGATAGACTGTATTGGCGAGGCAGTACACGTTAGCGTGTACTGCAGCCAATCTGTATTGTTGCTTTTAAATTTGACATTTCAATTGTTTAAATTGATTTGGATTGCTGATTTGTTGCTTAACACTGATTAGTGTTATATCTGCCATTATCCGATTCTTTTATCAAGGAGTCGGATATACGAGATTTCTGTGACTGTCGTCTATTTGACTACCTGATTATTATTGCTGCTATGCACTAATAACTGAGTTTGAATTAGACTGACCCGTGTATTATTTTCTTTTGAATATAATACTCGGGTCAGACCCGAGTTATTTCAGGTTGTAGATTTCCTGCTTTGAGTTGCTGTTCGGGATATGAAGACTTTTTATATCTTCTGGAGTTGTTTCGTCATAATTAGAAGTCGTGTCAAATTGTATAGGTTGATATGTATTCATGTATATTAGTCGATAATGTGCGTGTATATATAACTTCCAGAGTCGACAGTTGTAGTTGTATCATATGTATTGTGTCAACTATGTATTAACTGACATCAGTTATATATATATGAGACTTTTGTTTTATCTGTGTTCCGCATTTATATTATCTGTGTTATTGTTATATCTAATGTCCTAAACTATTATGAACTATCGTAGTTTGTTTTATACTGATAATTGGGTGTGTCGATGGGAGTAAATAAATGATAGATGAAAAATAAAAAGTATATACCACTCCTATCGAGATAACCAATATTAGTGTAAGGTCAACTACGGATGGTCGCTCCTATCCAGCCTTATTCTTCGTAATAATAGACAGTATTTCTTTTAACACTCTTTGTTATTATGAGCATAGAGGTGGGGCGTCACAAGTTTGCAGTAGAGTTTTGGTGTTTGACCGTAGGGGATTCAAGTAGATTTAGGCGAGGAGATGGAGGATAGGAATTAAGCTCAGTCTTCATTTGTGCATCATTTTACGTCGTTTCAAAGAAGGCTCGATCTTCCGAAATCGGATGAATCGGGCGGTGCCCACTTGGTCGATCCCCGCCGGGACTGCGGTGCCCCGGACCCCCGCCGACGCTGCGCCCGGACCCGCTTCTCGGCTCGCCTTCGGCTCGGCACTCGGCTCGCCTTCGGCTCGGCATATATTTGTCAGTGTCGATGTATGTATAAATTGAAACTGCATATGTAATGAGTGAACTGAGTGATGTAGTGAGGAATATCTGTATATGTGAATATCAGTGTTATATATCATTGTATTGTAAAATAGTGGAGTCAGGAATTTGTACAATTTCAAATGTTGAAATAAAATATTTATTTAAATAAATTACTGTTTAAATATCAAATTCTGTGTAATAGCATTTTATTAAATAAAATATTTATTTTTATTAAAAAATCAAATATGCTCTACATTGTGGGCCCCACAAATTCAAAAAGTTCATATCTATAGCAACATTTTGGAATGTTGCTACAGATACCTATGGGTGTTGCCATAGACCCAAATAGGATTCTATTGCAACAATATTACTTATGTTGCCTTAGATAGTCAAAATGTTGCCTTTGAGGTCTAAGGCAACGGCAAAAATTGCATCACCCTAAAAGTGTTGCCATAGACCTATGCCAACATTTTTCGGGCCTGAGCCAATATTTTTTTTGTGTTGCAGTAGGCCATTTATGGCGTAGTGATTGGAGCATGTTGAACAACAAAGTTTTTCTGCCTAGTTGTGTACATGCTCAAGTTATTTAGTTAATTCGCTTAATCTCTAGTTAGCTATGCATGTAGTATTCGGTTTTATTTTACAAAAAGTGAACCGCCTCCACCAAATTTTATTTCTTATATTTTGATAAAGACTATAAAAAGATTTGAAAATAAAAAACAAAACTAAACAATGGGAAATAGAGATGTCGTGGCAATGACACCATTGGAAATGAAGAAGATATCGGATGGGCATCAAAACTATTGATATACATACCTTTTGATAGTAGGTAAAACGTGAGTTGATAAATGCCAAAATTCCACACAAATTGGTACACACATGTACCTTTTGCATTATATCTAATACTTTTTTTGTATAACAATAGCTAACTAAATTTGTTGCAATTCGTGCTCATCATCATTTTAGAGTCATTATACTATATAAAAACAAATTATCGTACTTAAGGATGCATGATACCATGTGCATTTCAGAAGTTTTAAAAATGCAAAGTACATTGTGTAGATGAATTTAAGGTAAATAGGAAAGCATAATAATTTGGTATGGATGTTCAAAAATTATACCTATTATTCAGAATGTAGTTTGCCAATAAAACATTCACAATTCATGTAGCAAAATTTTCATGCATAATTTTTTTTAATCATAACAATTTTTTATTACCCCGCTGCATAATAGCTTAGTTAGGGAGTATATAGTAATAGCATAAGGTTACAAATAGGTTCTGTTGAAGCATGAAACTAAATATTAGTAAACTTATGAACCAAGATTATGCATAGAGTTGTATTTTTAAACAGATTACACCTATTAACCATTTACGAGAAAATAACTCTTGCTTATGACCCAAATGGTCTAAAAGGACATCTTCAAAAGACATGTTAACGATAAATATCGTCAACACCCATATTAGTGCTTTGGATCGTTGATCATGTTTAGGTATTTCAGCTCTTGGTATGATCAATGAATAAAGCATGCGAAAGATGGCAAAGCAAGAATTATTAATGAAATGGTTTGAAGAATATTGAGTTTGAATTCAATCGTGAACTTTAATATCTCCATCGTAACCCCCTTTGTCTCCAGCGAAACCCATTTATTTCGCTAATGCGTAATAGCCGAAAGGAATGAGTGACGAAACCCCTTTTCGTCTTTGACGAATTTTCTGGATTTGATGGGTAGAAAGGTGCTGGAGTCGAAACCCCTCTCATCCTCATCGGAACCACCTTAATTTGCCTTTTTATTAGGTTCCGACAAGATCGCAACGTTGTGTTCATGATCAAATTCTTCCTTTCGGAAGGTATTCATTCTGCCGTTTAAAGGTGGACATCTTCGAAAGGTACCCCTTCTGAAAGAGTTGACCTTCTTGATGGTTATTTGGCGATTTGAATCCTTTCGAAAGGTATGCACCATTCAAACATGTTTAGATAAAAATAAGAGTCGATATGATATGTCATAGTACCGTATCAGGGATTTGACATCGTATATTTATTAAGTAACAAATTATATTTCCCTTTCGTGGTCGAAACCATGAATTTAATATATAAGGAAATAGAACTCGTGGAATTATCCCATGATGATTCCATGACATATACTCGGAATGAACGAAGAAGATAAGAAATAAATCATGTATGGTCGGCCGTTAATGTTGAATTAACGCCTGATCATGATCATTCCCAAATTCAAAGTTGATCACAAGCCATAATCCTCTTTATTTTCTCATGATGAAGTTTGATACAAATTTTAAGAAGCAAATACTCAATTTTATTTTTAAATTAGGGTTACAAACGCAGTGAGCGGGAGCAGAAGTTGTAGAATGAGAGAAGAAGGGGAAAATCGGTCCCTAAAAATGGATCCCTTGGATCTTATTTATAGGTGCGAGTTGGCACCTTCCATAGGGGGTTATGCCGATCGTATCGAAAGGTATATTTCGCTTGCATCCTTCTGACCTTATGTGCAAGGGTGGCCTTTCGGCTTTGTTCGAAGGTTGGCTTATAGCTCTCTAAACATATCCGGATGTCATTGTCTCCATCGGAAGGTAAGAATGCAGCACTCTTAGCTTCGATCTATTGCTTCTTTAGTTTAGAAAGAAAGCTTGTTTGAAGCAGAAGGGCATCTTTTGACTCCTTCGAAATGATCTTTCTGAAGGTAAGCGACGCTTCTAAAGTGCTTGACTGGCGTTGCCTTGCATCCAATGATCTGATCTTCTATTGTGGAAGCATCCTTTCGATCCCATCGAAAGGTTCTTTTGAATGAGGTGGCAAGTTGGATTTGCGGAAGGTAATATTTGTAGATGATGCTGATGTCTCTTGCGGAAGGCCTTCAATGCGGAACCATCACTTGCAGAAGGCTCTTTCACGAATGCGATACTTGCGGAACATCTTCCATTGGTGCTGAGTTCTCTTCTGCGGAACCCTCCTATGTGGAACCAAAGGTGAAGGTCTTTATCCACAACGGAAAGTCTTCCGTGGGCGGAACCATCCCATGCAGAACCTTAGTTGCGGAAGCTTCCTTGACTTTTCCTAAAGCATCCCTTTGGCTCTTTCGGAAGGTCTTTCAGCGATCTCTATTCTTCATTGAAACCTGGTTTCGGTGGTGAGTTTTAGTGCTAACAGTTGCGGAATGATTTATATTGGCTGTCGCATCTCTCCTACGGAGTCTTCTCTTGCCAAGTCAAATACATTGGTCTTTCTTTCCTGCGGAAGTCTTTTGAGTGCGGAACCATTTCTTATGAACCTTCTAACATGAAACTACCACTTTTTGTCTTAAGCAAAAGGTCTTGAAGTAGGGTTGCGAAAGGACCTTGACACTTTATGATGAATGACTACGGAACTAACCTTCCGTCCTAGTCGGAAGGCGCTTGGCGGCCCTGTACCTAGCTGCTTCATTGTGCTTTGGTAATTCTTTCCTTTAGCTTTCGTGGGACAGACATATCGTCTCGGTTTGAACTACGTTTCCTTTATGATTAAGGATGTCTTGTTTTGAAGTTCTTATGTGCTTTTCTTTACTAGCGTTGAATAACCCTTTCAACATCATCGATAGGTGGATTTACCTGTAACTTTTTACTCATTCGGAAGCTTTCTAAAAGGCCTTCTTTATCCCTATCCATATTTTATGGTTAACATTTAGCCCCCCGTATAAAGAAGGCTTTTGTTCTTTAGGTCA
Organism: Allium fistulosum; assembly: GCA_030737815.1. NCBI lineage: Eukaryota > Viridiplantae > Streptophyta > Magnoliopsida > Asparagales > Amaryllidaceae > Allium > Allium fistulosum. The sequence continues at coordinate 260,342,782 of CM060904.1, read as the reverse complement.
AAAATTCCAGGATTGCCAAATAGTCACTGTATTCTTGCAACACATCTAATAATATTTGCATGGTTTATTCATACTACAAGTACCTTTTCATCTTGGTTGACCTTTAGCTACGATCCTATTTTAGCGGCAAATTTACTCTTTGAAAATTTTGAACCTGTAATGATCATAAGTATTTGAAGTCCTAGATTCAGGTCTTGATGGTCGAAATTTATTAGTTTCTCGCCAGATAGTAATTATTTCTCATTTTGCCATGAATGGTAGAAGTTCCAGAAGTCATAATAAATGACCCGTATTTCCATGATTGATGGACCTTATTAATAAAAATAGGTGTTTAAAAACTTACTCTTAGCAATAGAATGTCGAAGATCGTACATAGACAATTTAGAAGTTCATATCTCGCGACAATAAAGGCCGAAAATACCACATCAAGTAATACCAGGGAGACCAGAATCATCTTGAGCATCATAATATAAGGCTAAAATCCCATATCAATCCGGTAATAATGAGAGAGGACCAAAATACCAATCAGATCATCCGTTCTGATATTAATAATGAAGGTCCAGAAGACTATCTTTGGTTGTAAACGTAAGAGGTTCAGATGACTTGTTTTTTCATTCAATAATAGAAGATCATAAGACCGTTTTTGGCGATAAGCAGTAGAAGACCAGAAATCCATATTTGATAATAAGTAATGGAAGACCAGAAATCCATAGCTGGTAATAAGTAATAGAAGGCCAGAATACCCAATTTGGCATTAATAATGGAAGTCCAGAAAACCATTTCTGGCAATAAGTAATAGAAGACCAGAATACCCATTCCTGGTATTTAACAATAGAAGACGAGAATACCATTTCTGGTAATTAACAATAGAAGACCAGAATACCATTTCTGTTAATTAATAAAAGAAGACCAGAAAACCAATCTGGTAATAAGTAATGGAAGACCAGAAAACTAATATGGCAGATGTTCATAAGGAGAAGCCAGAGAATTCTTTCTGATTCTTTTTTCGAATGTGCCATTTTCAGGCTTTGATGATATCTTGCATGCTTTTTCTTTCTCGAGCCCGAGTTTTCTTTATCCATTTGTTTTGGCCTATTTCAGGCTAGGACTCTTTTGTCTAATTCTCATGCTTATTTCAAGCAGTGCCTATTTCAGGTTGTTGTCATTTTAGACGTTACCAATTTCTAGCAGTTTGCCATTTTAGGAGGTGCCGATTTCTGGCGGTGCCCATTTCAGGCAGGGACTTTTCTTAGTCCACCGGACATTTCATCCGGATTTCCAGTGTGCTTGGCTAGCTTATTCAAAAGCAGGGCCCGGGACTTACTCGACCTCCCTCAAGGAGGCACCTTGACCTGGCCATAGCGTGACGCGGCTAAGGGTTTGTTCGGTACCTTGGCCAGGCCATAGCGTGGCGGGACCAATGGATTACCCGTCCTCCCTCTAGGAGGCGGCTTATCCTGGCCATAACTTGACGCAGATAAAGGCTTGTGCTACTTTAATTAACCTGGCCATTTCTGAATTTGGCGCGGCTAAAGGCTTATGCCCTCCATCCAGGAGGTGCCTTGACCTGGCCATCTTGGCACGACCAAGGGCTTTCTGCCATTATCGGTAGCCTACTATTTTAGGTAGTCCATATTTAAGGAGAATTTTACTCCCGACCATGTAGACTTTTCTTAGTGAATCATAGTAGAGACATTCTTGAAAGTGCTTTATTCATTAAGAGTCGGAAAATATGGTTTCAAATGTTCTGCGTTCTAAGTTCTCGGTACCATATTACCATCGGGATGGCATAACTTGTAGGCCCCTGGGGGATTTCCTTGAAAACTATTAGTGCATCTTCCCGATTTGGTCCCAATGGCGTATCTGATGGGTTTCTCGTACTGGCCATTACTCTTCTAAGTATCAAATCTCCTTGTCTGAATGTCCTCATTTTTACCTTTGAGTTATAGTACTTTGATATTCTCCTTTGGTATTCAGCCGTTCTTAAGGCAGCTTCATCTCATAATTCGTGAATCAAGTCTAGTGATTCCTTTTTTAGTTCTTGATTTGGGTTGAAGGCGTAGGCAATCTGTAACAACCCGGAATTGGGTGCAATTAAATTATTGTCTAATGACGATCAAATGGATGGTTAATTGCTGTTTGGAATTTATATCAAGTAAAATTCTTTAGTGATATTCGTTAAGTGTTGAGTGGGCTTTACATTTTAAATCGTGGCCCATATTTGTTGATGCCGTGATAATTATCTAAGGCCATTCACAATTCCTCTCTTGATTCCATTCATAACCCTAAAAATAAACAAACGAGAATAATGGCGGCCCTCTTCTTCGTTCGTTCCTTCAATCTGAAAATTTGGGCTTCGTGTTTCTTTTGGCTCCGCTCAATCCCTCGAAGACCTCGCTTCGTCTCGGAAGTATGCGACCTTCGAATCCAAGGTGAGTGATTGTTTCACTCACATTTAATTCAAATCATCTGGGCGATCTTTGGCTTGTTCAAGTGCGTGTCTTTCGTTTGATGAAGTTGATTTTGTTTGCCGTTGGTTTTGAATTGTTCGTTTTTGGTAAACTCGTTTCGATGTTGATTGATTTCTTGGTTTTCTGGTATTCACAGCACTACTTTATCTCGTGAACGCCACGGCTCGACTTCCATCTAACTTTGGTTACGTGGTTGTGTCAATGTGAATTCATAACTTCTTATTATCGTCAGCTATCACCATTACTTTGCGGTTGCTTTGGCTGGTGATAGTGTTGGCCTCGGGTAGCTTGAGTTTAACGAAATGATTTCGTTCGACTTTGTTGGTTTCTGGCATTTTATCTCGGCTATTAGTTTCATATAGTATCATGTCATTCTGTTTTGTATCCATTTGATTACAGTTCAATGCACATTGATGTATTTTGCATCTATTGGAGTTGTCCATGTGCCCCTATACAATGCTTTTGGTTTTGTTTCTCGGCTACGAGTCCATCTGAGTTTGCATAACATTGTTTTGAACCTGTTGTGTTGAGTTCTCTGGTACTTTGTTTTGTGATAGCATTTTGGCTTCGGCTTCCTTGAGCTTGCGAATTCAATTTAGAGTTTTCGTGTAAATGGGTGGTAGCCGACTTTTGTTTGATCCTTTGCCTTTGACTTTGCCACCACATTGATTTTTATTATCTGGCTTTGGGTGTGAATATCATAGTATCAGTGGAGGAACTTGCCATACATTAGAGGATACTGTTACTTTGTTGTATTTTGATGCTGGCCAGTTTGCGTCTGCTTTTAGTTGTTCCTGGCTATTCTTGGTTCCAGTAGCATATCTGTGCACATCACAGCACTTTTTGTTAGGGGCTTTGCATTTGGTTTGGAGCTTGATGCCTTCTTGAATTTTGCAGTATTGTCGTACAGACTTGCACTTGTCCTGCTTGCTTCACAGTTTTGTTCACCATTGCACACCACCTCATTTTTCCATGTAATCACTCTCCTTCTATTTTGTACTTGTACCACTGCCTTGTGCTTTGGTGCTGCAGACGTGTTGAGTCAGAGACTTGACCTTCTTGCATTTCGTGGTAGTTTTCTACCTGCTCGAATTTGTAGTGTTATTACATTTACTTGGTGGTAATTGGTTTGCTTACCATTTATACCGGGCAGCCTTACCCCCTGGCTGCATTCGTTTGATTGATGTATCTGGCTTTTCGGCTGCAGTTTGTTGACATCTTTTCTTGACTTCTTTGGCATTTCTCTTCCTTGTCCAAACTGGTTTGGTTGTTGATTGTTTGAGGCAGCCAACCTCTTCAACTCACTTGGTCGAAGCTTTCCACTACTGTCACTTGCCTATTGCATTTGTTGGCACTGTGAATTCTTGAGCATTGGCCTGATGCCTTGTTGCTTTCTCTTTATATGCTGTGGTGGCGAGGCAGTGCACGCGTGCGTGCACTGCAGCCACCCAAACCCGACAGTTTCGAATTAATATTTCTTTTGTGTCGTGATACATTGATCTTTTATGCTGTATTGGCGAGGCCGTACACGCGTGCGTGTACGGCAGCCAATCGAGTTTTGATGGTTTTAAAGTGACAATTTCAATGGCTTTAAATTGATTTAGTCGATTTGATAACTTGTTTATTTATCTCTGTTGATGATTTAAACCTGCTGATTTTTGTTAAACACTGTTAAGTGTTATATTGACCGTTATCCGGTTTCTTTGTTTAAAGAATCGGATAGACGGGAATTATTGTGACTGTCGTCTATTTAAATTATTACTGCCTATATGCACTAATAAACTGGTTTGAATTAGACTGACCTGGGTATTATTTTCTTTTGAATGTAATACTCGGGTCAGACCCGAGTATTTCAGGTTGTAGATTTCTTTCTTTGAGTTGCTGTTCAGGATATGAAGACTTTTCACATCTTCTGAAGTGGTCCGTGTCATTTTGTAGTAGTCGTGTCATTATATAGAACGATATGTATTCATGTATATTAGTTGATAATGTACTTGTATATATAACTTCTAGAGTCGACAGTTGTAGTTGTATCATATGTATTGTGTCAATTATGTATCAACTGACATCAGTTATATATATATGAGACTTTTGTTTTTATCTGTGTTCCGCATTTATATTATCTGTGTTATTGTTATATCTAATGTCCTAAACTATTATGAACTATCGTAGTTTGTTTTATACTGATAATTGGATATGTCGATGGGAGTAAATAAATAATAGATGAAAAAAATAAAAAAGTATATACCACTCCTACCGAGATAACCAATATTAGTGTAAGGCCAATTACGGATGGTCGCTCCTATCCAGCCTTATTCTTCGTAATAATAGACAGTATTTCTTTTAATACTCTTTGTTATTATGAGCATAGAGGTGGGGCGTTACAGTTGGTATCAGAGCTTGGGGTTTATGGACATAATATAAAACATAACTTGGATGGAAAATATGTTACAACTATTGGTCGATTTTTTATTTGTACTTTGAGTCAAAACTAAAGTTTTGAAATTTGGATGAAATTTTTAAATATCTTTATTTAAAAATAATAGTGAAATTGTGTTCTGATGATATGATTGATTTGTGTTCTATTTATCAGAGTGCGCAGCGGAAACAGTGAAACCGTCTTCGCTGAGTACAACTGATAATCTTTTTGATTTAAAAATCAAAATACGAAATCGATATGAATTTCAATTGTTGTTTACATAGCTGTAATTATTTTGTTTCTTTGAGAATTTCGAATCCGAATTGAGGATTCGAAGAAATTGCAGTTATGTGATTTTTGCTGAAATTTCCGCTGGCTTTCTTTTGTATTAATCATCTATTGATTAGATTTTTGCTGTTTTGGATTATCTTCATTGAAGATACATTTGAATGATTTCTTTGTTCATTCTGTAGTACGTGCAAAAATTTGAATTGCACGTTACTGCATTTATTTACGTTGAACCGATGCTTGGTTATGAGACGTATTTTGTTGCCGTTATTTTTGTAACGGGATTTTTACACCAATGCTAGATTTTTGAAGCACGGTGTTTTGTTGACAATTTTAATGAATGAAAATTCACTGATGTCACATTTAGATGTGAATTATTTTGATGAGATATTTGATGTTTTAAAATTACTGTTGCTTTGACTTCAGTAACAGTCAAACTTTTAAAAGTGGATTTTCAAGCGGTTATACCGCAATGCTGATTTGTAACCGTTTTTACGGTATTTTGAGAAGTACAATTTCCTTATCGAAATTGTTACTGATTTGCTGCTTTAATCACGTGATTGGAAAATCGTTTTAAAATGAAAATTGTTTTATAAATTTTTAACAGTTTACGTTTTCAAAAGAATGAGAAAGCGACTTAAACGATTCAGCAAAATCGAGGATTATGACCCTTTTCTTTTACTGTTTCGCTTAACTCCGGACTTGTCCAGTTGAGAATGTGAATTGTTATTTTACAAAATAAATAAAATTGTTTTCAGAAATTTTAACAGTTTGCGCTTTCAAAAGAATGAGGAAGCGATTTAAACGTTTCAGCAAAATCGAGGACTATGACCCCTTTCTTTTACTGATTCGCTTAATTCCGGACTTGTCCGTTTGAGAATGTAAAGTGTATTTTTACAAAAATACACAATTTTGCACTTTCAAGGAAACGATGAAGAGATTTAAACGATTTAGCAAAAGTGCGGAGTATGGAACCACACTTTTACTATTTCGGTTAATTCCGGAATCGTTAATTGAATATCTGTTGTTTTGATGATTCTACACTTTCAAGGAAACGATGAAGAGAATTAAACAATTTAGTAAAACTCGTGGTTATGGGACATGTGCGTTTACTATTTTGGTTAATTCCGGACTCGTTAATTGAAATATTTGATGCTTTCGTGTGCTTTCGAGCCACTATGTTGGACCTTCGGGTCATATGTTGGACCTTCGGGTCAAATACCAGTACTAGACCTTCGGGTCATATGTTGGACCTTCGGGTCATTTGTTGGGCGCCAAAATTATGTTGAGTACTTGGTAGGCTTCGGCCATATGTTGTTGCACGTGCGGCGAATTAAAAACTCGCCATCTGATGGGATCGATCCAAGCTTTTATGTTGATTTTCTAGTCTTCTTAATTGATTTCTAGATATTTGTTGCTTCCAATTATCTGCAGGTAATTGGATATTTGTTGATATGAGTTCTGATTATCGTTTTTGATAATCAGATATTTGTTGTTTCTAATTATCGCTTGTGATAATTAGATATTTGTTGATATGAGTTCTGATTATCGTTTTTGATAATCAGATATTTGTTGTTTCTAATTATCGCTTGTGATAATTAGATATTTGTTGATATGAGTTCTGATTATCGTTTTTGATAATCAGATATTTGTTGTTTCTAATTATCGCTTGTGATAATTAGATATTTGTTGATATGAGTTCTGATTATCGTTTTCGATAATCGGATAATTGTTGTTTTTAATTATCGCTTTAGATAATTAAATATTTGTTGCTTTGAGATTTAATTATCGCCTTAGATAATTAAATATTTGCTAATTTCGAATTTAATTATCGCTTTAGATAATTAAATATTTGCTGATTTGAGATTTAATTATCGCTTTAGATAATTAAATATTTGTTGCTTTGAGATTTAATTATCGCTTTAGATAATTAAATATTTGCTAATTTCGAATTTAATTATCGCTTTAGATAATTAAATATTTGCTGATGTGAGATTTAATTATCGCTTTAGATAATTAAATATTTGTTGCTTTGAGATTTAATTATCGCTTTAGATAATTAAATATTTGCTAATTTCGAATTTAATTATCGCTTTAGATAATTAAATATTTGCTGATTTGAGATTTAATTATCGCTTTAGATAATTAAATATTTGTTGCTTTGAGATTTAATTATCGCTTTAGATAATTAAATATTTGCTAATTTCGAATTTAATTATCGCTTTAGATAATTAAATATTTGCTGATTTGAGATTTAATTATCGCTTTAGATAATTAAATATTTGTTGCTTTGAGATTTAATTATCGCTTTAGATAATTAAATATTTGCTAATTTCGAATTTAATTATCGCTTTAGATGATTAAATATTTGTTGATTTGAGATTTAATTATCGTTTTTGATAATTAAATAATTGCTGATTTGAGATTTAATTATCGCTTTTGATAATTAAATATTTGCTGATTTGGGATTTAATTATCGCTTTTGATAATTAAATATTTGCTGATTTGGGATTTAATTATCGCTTTTGATAATTAAATATTTGCTGATTTGAGATTTGATTATCGCTTTTGATAATTAAATAATTATTGATTTGAGAAATTTGATTATCGTTTTTGATAATCGAATATTTGTTGAATTTTAAATTTGATTATCGCTTGTGATAATCGAATATTTGTTGTTTTGAAAATTCAATTATCGTTTTTGATTATTGAATACTTGCGACTTTTGAGATTTGAGTTTCGTCTTTTTCTCTGGCGATTCAGGTGAGTAATTTGATTTACTCACATTCAATTCGTGCTCTGTATGGGATTTCTGCTCTGTTTCTCCTTCTCTTTTAGTTGCTGGAACTCGATTGTTCTTGCTTTTGTTAGTCGTCTGATTTTGATCCCTGATTCCCACGATGTTGATTCTTTTGATTTGAAGCAGTCGAACCTTTCGATTTCTTATCTAATACTTCCCCGCTGACACTTGCTTTGCTTATATATTCGACATTGCCATGCTCTTTTGGTTGTTACCTTTTATCCATTTATTCCCTATGATTGCGTGGACGCAATTTCTTTAAGGAGGGGAGTCTGTAACAACCCGGAATTGGGTGCAATTAAATTATTGTCTAATGACGATCAAATGGATGGTTAATTGCTGTTTGGAATTTATATCAAGTAAAATTCTTTAGTGATATTCGTTAAGTGTTGAGTGGGCTTTACATTTTAAATCGTGGCCCATATTTGTTGATGCCGTGATAATTATCTAAGGCCATTCACAATTCCTCTCTTGATTCCATCATAACCCTAAAAATAAACAAACGAGAATAATGGCGGCCCTCTTCTTCGTTCGTTCCTTCAATCTGAAAATTTGGGCTTCGTGTTTCTTTTGGCTCCGCTCAATCCCTCGAAGACCTCGCTTCGTCTCGGAAGTATGCGACCTTCGAATCCAAGGTGAGTGATTGTTTCACTCACATTTAATTCAAATCATCTGGGCGATCTTTGGCTTGTTCAAGTGCGTGTCTTTCGTTTGATGAAGTTGATTTTGTTTGCCGTTGGTTTTGAATTGTTCATTTTTGGTAAACTCATTTCGATGTTGATTGATTTCTTGTTTTTCTGGTATTCACAGCACTACTTTATCTCGTGAACGCCACGGCTCGACTTCCATCTAACTTTGGTTACGTGGTTGTGTCAATGTGAATTCATAACTTCTTATTATCGTCAGCTATCACCATTACTTTGCGGTTGCTTTGGCTGGTGATAGTGTTGGCCTCGGGTAGCTTGAGTTTAACGAAATGATTTCGTTCGACTTTGTTGGTTTCTGGCATTTTATCTCGGCTATTAGTTTCATATAGTATCATGTCATTCTGTTTTGTATCCATTTGATTACAGTTCAATGCACATTGATGTATTTTGCATCTATTGGAGTTGTCCATGTGCCCCTATACAATGCTTTTGGTTTTGTTTCTCGGCTACGAGTCCATCTGAGTTTGCATAACATTGTTTTGAACCTATTGTGTTGAGTTCTCTGGTACTTTGTTTTGTGATAGCATTTTGGCTTCGGCTTCCTTGAGCTTGCGAATTCAATTTAGAGTTTTCGTGTAAATGGGTGGTAGCCGACTTTTGTTTGATCCTTTGCCTTTGACTTTGCCACCACATTGATTTTTATTATCTGGCTTTGGGTGTGCATATCATAGTATTAGTGGAGGAACTTGCCATACATTAGAGGATACTGTTACTTTGTTGTATTTTGATGCTGGCCAGTTTGCGTCTGCTTTTAGTTGTTCCTGGCTATTCTTGGTTCCAGTAGCATATCATGTGCACATCACAGCACTTTTTGTTAGGGGCTTTGCATTTGGTTTGGAGCTTGATGCCTTCTTGAATTTTGCAGTATTGTCGTACAGACTTGCACTTGTCCTGCTTGCTTCACAGTTTTGTTCACCATTGCACACCACCTCATTTTTCCATGTAATCACTCTCCTTCTATTTTGTACTTGTACCACTGCCTTGTGCTTTGGTGCTGCAGACGTGTTGAGTCAGAGACTTGACCTTCTTGCATTTCGTGGTAGTTTTCTACCTGCTCGAATTTGTAGTGTTATTACATTTACTTGGTGGTAATTGGTTTGCTTACCATTTATACCGGGCAGCCTTACCCCCTGGCTGCATTCGTTTGATTGATGTATCTGGCTTTTCGGCTGCAGTTTGTTGACATCTTTTCTTGACTTCTTTGGCATTTCTCTTCCTTGTCCAAACTGGTTTGGTTGTTGATTGTTTGAGGCAGCCAACCTCTTCAACTCACTTGGTCGAAGCTTTCCACTACTGTCACTTGCCTATTGCATTTGTTGGCACTGTGAATTCTTGAGCATTGGCCTGATGCCTTGTTGCTTTCTCTTTATATGCTGTGGTGGCGAGGCAGTGCACGCGTGCGTGCACTGCAGCCACCCAAACCCGACAGTTTCGAATTAATATTTCTTTTGTGTCGTGATACATTGATCTTTTATGCTGTATTGGCGAGGCCGTACACGCGTGCGTGTACGGCAGCCAATCGAGTTTTGATGGTTTTAAAGTGACAATTTCAATGGCTTTAAATTGATTTAGTCGATTTGATAACTTGTTTATTTATCTCTGTTGATGATTTAAACCTGCTGATTTTTGTTAAACACTGTTAAGTGTTATATTGACCGTTATCCGGTTTCTTTGTTTAAAGAATCGGATAAACGGGAATTATTGTGACTGTCGTCTATTTAAATTATTACTGCCTATATGCACTAATAAACTGGTTTGAATTAGACTGACCTGGGTATTATTTTCTTTTGAATGTAATACTCGGGTCAGACCCGAGTATTTCAGGTTGTAGATTTCTTTCTTTGAGTTGCTGTTCAGGATATGAAGACTTTTCACATCTTCTGAAGTGGTCCGTGTCATTTTGTAGTAGTCGTGTCATTATATAGAACGATATGTATTCATGTATATTAGTTGATAATGTACTTGTATATATAACTTCTAGAGTCGACAAATGTAGTTGTATCATATGTATTGTGTCAATTATGTATCAACTGACATCAGTTATATATATATGAGACTTTTGTTTTTATCTGTGTTCCGCATTTATATTATCTGTGTTATTGTTATATCTAATGTCCTAAACTATTATGAACTATCGTAGTTTGTTTTATACTGATAATTGGATATGTCGATGGGAGTAAATAAATAATAGATGAAAAAAATAAAAAAGTATATACCACTCCTACCGAGATAACCAATATTAGTGTAAGGCCAATTACGGATGGTCGCTCCTATCCAGCCTTATTCTTCGTAATAATAGACAGTATTTCTTTTAATACTCTTTGTTATTATGAGCATAGAGGTGGGGCGTTACACAATCCTTCGATGAGAAGGTACTTCAAATTCTATTGGTTGCACTGCTTCACAACCATATGTTAGCGAATACGGGGTATGACCCGTTGCAGTTCTAGTGGATGTTCTGTAAGCCCACAAAACTAGGGATAATTCTTCTACCCAATTCCCCTTTGCCTTATTTAGTCTCTTTTTTAAGATCGTCTTTATTGTTTTGTTGGCAGCCTCAACGGCTCCATTAGCCTTTGGGTGAGCGACAAAAGAGAAGCTTTTTATGATTCCATTCTTATGGCAAAATCGTGAAAATTCTTTACTTTCAAATTGGGTTCCATTGTCGAAGATTATCTTGTAGGGTATCCCAAACCTTATGACAATGTTCTTAATGACGAATCTTAGCACTTTCCCAGAGGTGATCTTTGGAAGCGGTTCTACTTCGACCCATTTTGTGAAGTAATCAATTGCCACTACAGCATACTTCGTCCCCCTTTGGAGATTGGAAGAGGTCCGATTAAATTGATTCCCCAAACATCAAATGGCCATGGGCTGGTGATGGAGGTTAGTTGATTCGGGGAAAGACGTGGTATCTTCGAGTAGTGTTGGCACTTTTCACATCTTTTAACATACTCGATTGCTTGGTTAGTTAACTATGGCCAGTAAAATCCTTGTCTCCTTATCTTTTTGGCCAATTTGATCCAATTGGAGTGATCTCCACAAAGTCCTTCGTGGGATTCCTTTAGTATCCTCAATCCGCTTTCGGGTTTTACACATCGCAAATAGGGAAGGGCATATCCTTTCTTGTATAGAACTCCATCTATAATGGCAAAGTTTTGGGCTTTCCTCCTTAGCTTTCGTGCCTTTGTTTTATCTGAGAGTTGTGTCCAATTGACAATATAACTCATAATCGGGGCCATCCAAGTGTTTTCATAGTATTCTTCCGTTATTGGAGCCGTGGATTCTTCACTTGGGATTTCCTGATCTGTTTCCCCCACTTCTTGTGCTATAGCCCGTGATCGGTTCATTACCAGTAGCTCATTAGTTTTCTCTTGTTTATTTTCCTCAATACTGGGATTAGCCTGAAATCCCACAGGCACAATTCGAGTCTCAGGGGCCTCTCTTGAACTTGCCAACTTAGCCAATGAGTCTTCTTAGGAATTGTTTCCCCTTGGTATTTGGTGTACATAGAAATCTTCGAAAAGTGTGAGCATTTTTAATACCTTTTTCACACACTGACTGAGTTTGAGATCTTTTGTCCGGTATACTTGTTTGATTTGATTGACCATTAATTTAGAATCACTGAATACTTGAATCCTTGGGATTTTGAGTTTTAAAGCAAGGGTCAATCCTGCGACCAAAGATTCATATTCTACCGTGTTGTTAGTTGCTGAAAACCCTAGTTTCTTAGCATAATGAAGTCTGTGTACATCTGGGGTAATTATTACGTATCCTGCTCCAGCCCCTTTTTCATTTGAGGCACCATCCACAAATAACTGCCACTTGGATTTTAAGTCCTTTTCTTTTTAGAATTGCTCTGAAACGAATCCCGTACTTTCATTAATGAAGTCAGCCAATGCTTTTTTATAGCCACTCTGGGTTGATATTCTATATCATACTGACTTAGCTTAATTCTCCACTTAATCTGTCTTCCAGAGGTTTCAGGTTTACTAAAGACATGTTTCAATGGAAAGTTGGTCATGCCTTCAATGAGTGTGCTTGAAAGTAAGGTCTTAACTTTCGAGCCGTGAGAATTAAACAGTATGCTAGCTTCTTAGTAACCGGATATCGGATTTTGGCATCCTTCAGCCTTCTGCTTACATAATAAACCCGTAGTTGAAATTCCTTGGTTTTCCTGATTAATACCGAGCTTACCGCGTGCTCATAGATTGCCATGTACAAGAATAGATCCTCCCCATCTTCGGGGCTAGATAAGATCGGAGGTTTTTCCAAATGCAATTTCAACTCTTGAAATGTCATTTTGCAATCTTCACCCCATTCGAAATTTTTCCTCTTCTTTATTACCTCAAAGAATGGGATGCACTTATCGGTGGCCTTTGAAATAAACCTGCTTAGTGCTGCTACTTTCCCATTCAAAGTCATAACATCTTTACTTGTCCTAGGCTCTGCCATATCCTTAATGGCCTCAATCTGTTCCGGATTAGCCTCAATTCCTTGTGCACTGACAATATAGCCTAAGAATTTTCTAGAATGAACTCCAAAGTTGCATTTTTGGGGGTTGAGTTTCATTTGATACTTTCGGAGTACTTTGAACATTTCACCCAAATATTCAAGATGATCCTTTGCGTCTTGGGATTTTATTAACATGTCATCTACATAAACTTCCATATTTCTTCCGATTTGATCTTTAAACATCCGGTTAACTAATCTTTGGTAAGTTGCCCTAGCATTTTTCAACCCGAAAGGCATAACTTTGTAATAATAGGTTCCCCAATTTGTAATGAAGCTGGTATGCTCCTCATCAGGTTTAAACATAGGGATTTGATTGTATCCGGAGTATGCATCCATCAAGGAGGGCATCTTATGTCCACTAGTTGCGTCGACTAATTGGTCTATCCTCGGCAGCGGGTAACAATCCTTTGGACAAGCTTTGTTTAAATCTATATAATCCACGCAAGTTCGCTGCTTCCCATTAGATTTCTTTACCAAAACCGGATTTGCCAACCACTTGGGGTAGAAGACTTCTCGGATAAACCCATTTTGTTGCAATTTCTTGACTTCTTCCTTTAAGGCGTCGGTCATTACCTTATCGAATTGCCTCTTATTTTGCCTAACCAGAGGGATGTTTGGATTGATATTTAGGGCATGACTCATGATTGTAGGGTCAATTCCAATCATGTCAGAGTGGGTCCAAGCAAAAATATCCTTTGACTCTTAAGAATTCCACCAATTCCGACTTTAGGTGCTCCTCGAGATCTTTTACCACTCTGACTATTTTGGTAGAATCGGTAGAATCTATTGGAATTTCCTCGGTTTTCTCAACCAGCTTAACTCTTTCAACCTCTCCTCGGCAATCTAGCTCAGTAATAATTTCGCTTTCCTCTATTGAGTTAGTATCCATTCTCTTCCTCTGTCCATAAACTGCAAAACATCTTTTGGCTATAAGCTTGTTAATTCTATTAGATTTTTTCTTTGCTTCGAATGATGGATGTAGAAACCCATCATTCGAAGGTTGTAAAGTAATGAAAGAATCAAAGTAACAAGTAAACTCTCTGTTATATTGTTTATAAACAAGATTTCTTGTCAACACCCCAAAAATACGTTTAGAAGGATGGATCTCTTCTTTGGAGAACAAAGGGTGTAATTCCTTTTAAGATTGTCTATTGATATATTCTGTATCAAACCGTCCGTTGACGTCAAAAGGTTTAGAACCTGGGTTAAGTGACCTTCCGACGTTGTTGAGCTTTCTTGAGGTCTCTATAATTGCTTTCTTTTGATTCAATTGAGTTATCTTTGGTGAATAGGTAGCGGCTTCCGTCCTTGATGAAAGGTCTAATTACTTATATTGAGTTGATTCCAACCTTATCAAAAAACTTAAACAATTGAGCCAATTGTTTCAATAGGTTTTAGTGGATATTGATCCAAGTAAATTGTCGACCTTATCAAAAGGTTTAAATTGTAGGGTTTAAGACTTCGAAAGGTTGTAGTTATAGCTTGCATAGGAGTGTTGTCATCCATTTTTACGAAAACCTTTCGATGGGGTTGAACCTGAAAATATGAGTTAAACTAACAAAAACTTAAGCAAACAGTAAGGTAATTAGCAAAGCCAAGTACTTCCCTTCATATCTAAGAAAAAGCTTCATTTTTATTAAATTTCCCCAAATCATTCTCAATTAGGGTTACAATTCTTTGATTAAGAAGTTACAAAATCAAAATGATAGAAATTGGATCCCCCAAAATATTACCTCTCGGGTCCTATTTATAGACGCAGGCGGCCCCCTTTCGACTCCATGCTCTTGACTGGATAGGAAGGTTTCCCTTTTATATGCAACTACAAACCTATCATCTTTATTGAAAGGTTTGTCCCTTATATGCCATAATGAACCTTCCGACGCTGTCGGAAGGTTTGTCTTTCTGATGCCTTCATGAACTTTCGGCCTTGATGAAAGGTTGCTTTTCTGATATCTTCATGAAACTTTCGACTCTGTCGGAACGTTTCCTTAATGAAACTTTCATGAACCTTTCGGTGTTGTCGAAAGGCTTGCCTTGTTTCTATTGTTATGTTCCCTTCGACCTTATCGGAAGGTAGCTCTCCTCCTAACTGTTGTGACCTTTTCGACCTTGTCGGAAGGTTGCTCTTCACGTGTTTGTTCTGAATCCTTTGATCTTGTCGGAAGGTTGCTTCTCATTTGATTGTTGTTGAGTGCCGTGCTTCCCTTCAATGTTTTCGAAAGGTTGTCTACCATTCTTTGCTGACTTTTGAGTGTTGCTTTCTTCATGAAAACCTTTCGATCTTGTTGAAAGGTATTCTGGATGTGCTTTAAACAGTTCGAAAGGCTTGCTATGCTTTCGAAAAGGTCATTATGGAGTAGCTGACACTTGCTTTGACCTCTTCATTCTTTTCGAAAGGTAAGAAATTCTTGTACATTAAGAGATGGAACCTTTCGACTCCTTCGAAAGGTTTTGTTTGAACTTCTTCTCCTTTGCCTTTGTTGAAAGTCCACTTCACCTAGTCGAATGGTGGATTTTTGAGGTATCATTCTTCCTATGGACTTTGAAAGATAGCCTTGGACTTCGCCGAAAGCTCCTTGTCGGAAGGTACAATTAACCAGAACATTTGGATGCTTTTTAATCTCTCCTCATAATCCCGTGACCCATCTTTCATACCTCCGTTCTTCTTAATATTTTATGTTTAACATTTAGCCCCCTTGTATGGAAAGAAGCTTTTGTTCCTTAGGACAAAACTCCAATGGATTCCCTTCTTTACTTCCTGTAAAATAGATAATAACTCCTATTAAGGTTGTAACTTTGTTATGAGTCCTTAATGAGCAATCTTAAATTTATGAAGCTAATATATATGATGCCCTTAAAGTAATATTTTTTTAGATAAATTGCTCTTTAATGACCATAATCAAACTTCTTAAGATTGTGGAATAATATCTCCTGATTTGTAGATATCGGCTCAAATAAATGAACCTTTGGAGAAAACTTACCACGTGCTCCTGATATTCCTTTCTCAAGTTAGACCTTTTCAACCTGTGGAAATTAATTTCATACTATTGGGGATTTTTCCCTATTCCTAACCTTTCAGGAACGAGCTTTCGATAAGGTTAAAGGGACTCTTCCTATTAACCTTGCGACTTAGTCAAAAAAATTTCCTATAAACCTTTCGACTTCGTCGAAAGCTTTCTCTATGAACCTTTCGACTTTGGTGAAATCTTAGGCTGTTCAAGTTTTTGACTTAAACTTTGTGTGTGTTTTGGTACTCAGGCCTTTTTAAGGAAGCTTGTTTGCTATTTTGTTTATGTAAGACTAACAAGTTTAAGCACCAACGAAACCAAGTTTTCTTTAAAGTTAGTGACCCGTGCCTTCTAATTTCTTTCTGTATGACAAAACATTATTTCACAAAAATATTAATCCCTTAAGCACAAATTCAGTTAAACAACATCACTGCATAAATTTAACTAATCCATAACTTCAAAACATTAACTTATATACCGTTATGTATTACATTCCTCAAAATAATCAGTTAGTTTATATACATTAAAATAGATATCACTATTCTAGAATTAAACATTAGGGACGATTAACGGAAAAGTAAGGTGACCCTTTAACCATAGCTCATTTGGAATGGGAGGTAGGTCTGGAGCCAAAATGACTAGGTTGATGACGATGGGTTCAACCTACAGTGGCTGATAAGGTGAATACATCACCAACGCAGGGTTTTCATTGGAAGTGTCCCAGATAGCCAAATCCATCCTAAACGTGGCCGTAGCTAAATCGTAAAGCATGGACCACGTAGCCATTATGTGGTGATTTAAGAAATTGGGTTGCTGATGATTCGCATTGCTGGATTGAACACTTTGCACCTCCTTCGCCTCTTGGGGTTGATTTAGTAGTCCCATCGCGTAATAACAACAGTAGTGTGGCACTTCCGCGCCAACAAAATTGGGATGAATGTTACAGGCTGCCATTGGTGTTCTTTTTATGGTGGAGATAAATGATTTAATAATATTATTATTATCGTATATAAAAGAGGGGAGAAGACGAACAGGTTCTAGATTGATATTTTTGGTGGGAAATTTTTTGTGTTTTCTTTCATACATTTCAAAACTGTAATGGAGTTATTTTGTCATCTTATATGATTATGATTTTCATTTAGCCTAAAAATAAATAGCGAATAGGAATTACCTGATGAATTCCTACATAAGACAAGCTTTCTATATGAACTATTCCAAATTCATGGATCATCTCAAAACCACTAAATTGTTAATATGCTCCATGCTAGTACTTTATATCAAAAGACTACTCCTTATACTTACTTTCCTTTTGCTGTGCTATTTCAAAATATCAGTTCTTTAGGTCATGTCATCCCTGAGACTATCTAAGTCAGTAGGTTAACCTGAGAAGATTTTACTCTAAAAATGTACCACTCTTAAAGACCCCGAAGTTAGCGAGATATTACTTTCTTTGAAATTTACAAAAGTTATATTTGGAATACCCTCGTCTCCGCTTTGACTTTCTTGGTAAAGAGAAGGAAACTTTCTCAAAAGAAATTAGAAATATTACAAAGGATTATTAAATACCCTATAAGGAAATCGAAAATGATCATGAAAATCATCAAGTACTTTCAAAATTCATCAATTTAAGACCCAATTAAAATCATTCGAAATTTCTCATAGGTAAATTAGAAATACTAAATTCATCAATCATCACAAAAAATCAATAAGGAAGTTTAAATTCCATTAAATAAGGAATTAAAAATCCACGAATCAAAATGTGGTCTGAAATCCGTCCATTCTTATTCAAAATCAGGTGGAACACATCCGGTTCAGCACATGAACTTGTTACATGCCATATATCCGGCTTGGGGCAAGTGAGGTCTATCTTGCCTCATTGGAACTAAAACATCTTTGAACGAGATTCCATGGATGGAGCATAATTGACTAAGAGAGGCTTAGTAGATTCGAGAAGCTTGTGAGTCGATCGGGTTAGCTATAACGATGACACCCTCAACGACATTGAGAGCCGGGCTAATGGTTTCTGTTGGTAGAACATGGATATCGGAGAAGAGATAAATTTGAGGATTAGATGCTTCTGGTTGTTCTATGCGGTGGCTCGAAGGTCTTTCAGATATGGTGGCAGAACTTGAGTTTGCTTCGGAACCATCGTGTCTCGCCGCTGTGCGTCTGAGCTCTATGTCAACTATATTCAGTAGACAATCAATATTGGAATTAATAACCTGTTCTGCCTGTGTTGTATGTGAACTAGTGCAGTGTAGAGCAGTGTGAAGCAAGCATAAACAGTTTGAAATCAGAAAAGCAAGAATAGAATGATAAGACTTGGAGTTCTATCCAAAGAGACCGTCATAGCTGACCGTCTGAATCAATAAGAAAGTTGATCGGCTATGAAAGCTTTAGGATTAGATATCGACATTTTGAATTATGAAGTCCATTGTTCAAGTTTGTTAGCCAGTTTTTTTACTTAGTCCATGTTGAGCAGTCCGGAAGTTTGTTTATTCAAGCTTAAGTCCAACAGTTCAAGTATGCAAGTCGGATTCTCCTTGGTCATCTTATATTTAGGCAAAGGCAACATGAAGTTAAGTGTTCGAATGACTTAGGTTAGATTGGTCTTTAGTGTCAATACTAATCCTTATGCTCTACGCCGAGCCCTTATCCTGACAATTTATACCGATCCCTACAATTGAGTTACTAACACCGATCCCTTGCCTAACGACCACACACTGATTCCTCATCAATGCACTCCTTACCAATCCCTCACCGAACGACCTCACACTGATCCCTCATCGGTATAACATCCTACCGATCCCTTTCCACGAATATGTCCTACTGATCCCTTCCTTTGCATCCTCCTCATCAATCCCTCGCCAAACCACTTCACACTAAACTTTCATCATTTCAATCAAACCCATACCGAACCCTCTCCAACGGACTCCAGAGCTCAACCATCTTCTATGCCATCTTGCTCGAACCCTTTTACTCCACCTTCTTCTCCATCTCCTCCTTCTTCTCCTCCTCACCCTCATATCCCGATACTACTTGCTAAGCTATATACCTAAAAAAACACTCAAACTCATCCAAGCTCGAGATCCACACTACAACAAAACAGCCATTTTACAACGGGCAATGCCCGTTGTAATATGGATTTCGCAATGGGCATGCGCCCGTTGTATTAGGCCTCGTTGTAATAGGTCGACCATATTTTACAACGAGCAATGAACGTTGTAATACACCTTTTTACACCAGTCATCGGCCCTTGCAATAGGCTCTATGACAACAATTAAAGCCCATTGTAATACATGATATTGCAACGGTTTCTGACCGTTGCAAAATAAATGCAATTTTAAAAAAAAATTACAGCAGCATCTATGGAGTACATCCATACCAATAATGAATAATTTAACGAGTAATAAATATTATCATAAAACAACCAAAATCACATACGAAAAGACTAAAAACTAGAATCATAAAATTCCAATACATTCCAAAAAGTTAGATAAGTTTACATCGACATAGTTCTAATATACACATGACAACTAGTTTCAAGAACTTTGGGTTCACACGCTGCCACTTATAATTCTCCCATACCTGTTACATGCAGCTCTTCGGATGCTCTATAACATGCCATCAGACAATAGTCATGTTGGTGCTTCTTCAAGCTGCTGAAAAACTCGCTCTCCCCGAATAGTCGCACAGATTTCAGCCTTGTCTTTGCTTTCAGTTCGCATTCTTTCCTCTTTGCTAGATCATCAACATATTCAACAGTTCATAAACTTGCACCTATCTGCTTTTCCTGCCCGTTGCTGCGCATCTTACACTTTGCATTCAGTACTGCTTCACCCGCGTATCTGCACACTCTCTAATCATCATGCTTGCTTCATTAGCCATCAAATGCAGTACCTCTTCGACTCATACTTTGCTGCCTTCTTTAGTTCTCACTGAGATGCTTAGTTAATGAAACAACAGCAGGCTACACTATGTTGCTTTCAGCTCATTAGAGTTCATCTCAACAATGTTCGCTGCAGCTTAATCATTGGTTGAAAAAGAAACAATTACGTTTGTGTGTAAGAGAGAGAGAGATGGTTAGCATACCTTATTATCATGATACTCCAAGCTAGAAACATCAGTTGTTGGACCTGTTCCTGGTCCAGAAATTTTTTGCATGGTAGTAGAAGGAGCCTGCTCGCCAACTACTTTAGAATCCAGTATTTAGTTGAATCGGCTGGGGTATTTGGCCGAACATTAGTATAAACAGTCACGTATAAACCAATAAAAAGAAATGCTACATATAGATAGTAGTACACAACAAACTAAATTATAATAAACGCAAATGGCACCTCTTATTAGAATCAAGTATCAATATGCCTAAATATGCAATATCATAATTCTGTTTATGTAACAAACATGAAATCAATAAATAAATTAGGACAACGTAACTGTTCTGATTATATTTATTTTATGATTTTAATATGAAAAATAAATTGCATTGTATGGACTACAAATTCACTCAATATAATGACATAAACAACAAACTTGTAATGTCAATGTATATGTATAATAAAATATACATTAGAATACTCAAGATAAGATAACGTACTAATACAATAAGCCAAGCAATGCGCAGAGATGCACATCTGACAAGCCATAATGTAATCATTAATAGGTTCAACTCATTTACAGAGATTAAAAAACTAAAAATCGGTCAATATTTCACAAATCCATATGCTTCCTTTTTAGGTTACAGGTGACACCCATCCCACAAGACCAACCAACCATTAAACAAACATTGCAAGCTATTTGATCTTGAACTAACACTATAGGAACTCAATGAATCAACCGTTTCAACAGCTTCAGAGGACTAATTTATAGAATTGTTCAACAGCTTCAGAGGACTAAATGAAGAAATCAGGCGGCAGGCTAGTCTCTAATTTCCAAAAAGGAGATTCATTAACATCACAATTTATACTTTACTGAACTGTTTGCATCTTTGGGTAATCGAGTGTATTTTTTTTCCTTTTCAATACTTTTTTATTTTTACAGTCATTGTAATTAGTAAGATCATTAAACTTGTTTATTCTAACCACTTAGCCCCATTTATCACTACTTGCACTAACAATCTACGCATATGTTCCAATAATAAAAAAAGGAATCCAATTCTTTAAAGAAACTCACTTATCACAAATCTCCTAGGGAGAACACTTCTCCTCCAAAGCCTTGGTCTCAATAGCCGTCCCATACTCATCTGTACCACATATATAAATTGCATTATACCCCCTCAACCTACAATATCTTGCAAAGACATCCGCACTCAAGACACCTGCACACCATAAGCAACGCAAAAATTTCAAAGAAATCAGGATCCAAATTACAAAAACCTCATAAATTCAAAAAAATTGCAAAAAAGGGGTATTCAAGCTTACATCCGATAATATTTCCAAGGTGAGGAACATTGTTGACGTAAGGAAGAGCGCTAGTGATCAGAATATTCCGTTTCTCGGGAATGGGGAGCTTTGGTGGGTTTGGGTTTTTAGATCCGCCCATGTTGGGTATCGAAGCCTGAGATGAAAAGCAAGCAAATCGGAGAGGGATATTTGTAAAATTCGAACTGCGAATTGTGCAAGGAGCTGGGAATTGGGATAAGGAATAAACCCTAATCAAGTGGGAGAGCCGACAAAGTAGAAGAGAGTGTTTGATGGAGCAAATGTTCATTTGGGTGGCTGGGCTTTTTGTTTATGTTCGCTATTTTGTAACATTTACGTTAATTCTTTGCTTGACTTGCCTCAAACTTCTCGTGCTTAACTTCTCGTGCTTGAATTCTGGGCTAGTTGGCTTCTTTCTTGTTTTTATGAAAGAGTCTGATTTTGATTCTACCATGGCTGCGAGAACGAAGAAGAAGAAGATGATGAATTGCATGAGGTGGTGGATGATGGGTCGGCGGCGGAAGGGTTTTAATTTGGATCTGGATGCAGATTTGAGAAATTGGGGGTTTTCATGTGAAGACTAACACGTGAAGTTAATATAAAACGAGGTAAAGGGTAAAAATTTGATGATGGAGACAAAAATTTGGAGGGAATAATTTGGAAATGGAGCTAAATTTCGCTGTTCAGAACCAAGAAAAAACTTGT
Organism: Allium fistulosum; assembly: GCA_030737815.1. NCBI lineage: Eukaryota > Viridiplantae > Streptophyta > Magnoliopsida > Asparagales > Amaryllidaceae > Allium > Allium fistulosum. The sequence goes on along the minus strand of CM060904.1, from coordinate 260,320,449 downwards.
ATATATCTAACACCTAATGCATTTGAAACTAAAAATTTTACAACGTAAAATTTATATTTCTCGAATTCTGAATTATTTTAATATTTTGAAATTTTAAATATTTTATAAAATTTTAATCTCTTTATTTTATAATTTTATGAAAATTTCAAATTTTTGTTTATAAATTTTATAAATGTTTTTAAGTTTATTTTACAAAATTTCCAAATTTTAAATTATTTGAAATATTAAATATTCTAAGATTTTGGAAACTTTCTAAAATTTTAAGTTATCTTAAAATTTTTACTTTTTTATTCTTGAATTTTATGAAAATTTCAAATTTGTTTATGAATTTAGTTTAGAAAATTACTAATTTAATTATCTAATATTGAATATTAAATACTGAATGTTAAAAATAATTACTAAATAATTGAATATTAATTATAATAATTAAATATTAAGTGTAATTAATAAATATTTATAATAATTTACTTATTATTAACAATTAATTATAATAAATTTTTAAATATAAAAAAATAATGATTGATTAAAGATAATATTTAGTTATTATGAATTATTGATTGTTATTAATTATTAATTTTTTAATAGTCATTATTATATAATAATTATTTAAAATTGGCATCTATTACAACGGGCATTTTTAACCCGTTGTAAAATTGGCACCTATTACAACGGGCGTTTTGAGCATTGTAAAATTGGCACCTCTTACAATGGGCATTTTGTGACCGTTGTAAAATTCGCATCTATTACAACGGGCATTTTGTGAACGTTGTAAAATTGTCATCTATTACAAAGGGCATGAAAGGACCGTTGTAATAGCATTCTATTACAACGAGCAGTCATTGCCTGTTGTAAAAAGGGCATTGTATAGGGCATCTATTACAACGGTCCTAAGTGGACCGTTGTAATAGCCTTCTATTACAACGGGCAGCCTGTGCCCGTTGTAGAAAGGGCGTTGTAATAGGGTATTTTTGTTGTAGTGCCATGACCTAATTACATGAGTAAAGAAGAGTTCGTACCTATATATATCAAGTTAAATTAGAGGGCGAGTGTTTAGGCTTTGGAGTCGAAGATTAAGGAGGAGCGACTAGGAGGAAATAGCTCGAGTTCATGTTTGAGTTTAAGACTTAAAGTTGAAGATGTTTGTAAAAAATGGTTTCGTGATGTTATGGGTTCGGTAGAGAGGAAGCTTGGAAATGCAAGGGCAGGTTAAAATGTTAAGGTAAAAATTTGGGAGCAGTAAAGTGAAGGGAAGAAGGGAAGAAGGGAAGAAGGAAAGAAGGGTGTACTTTTTTACATGCGCGTGTATAGGGAAGGGACCGGTTATAGGGGTGACCCAATCCAAGACAAGGAAAAGGGGTCGGCACTAAGACATGTCGATCCTTAATCACGTGTCCCTAGTAAGGGATCGGCATTTCGAATGCCGATCCCTCCACATATAAAAAAAAGAGGGGTGGAATGGAATAAAAGATGAGAAATGAAAAATAATGGACAACGTAAAAATAAATGACAATCGCTATCATGAAGGTTAAACTGCAATCTTAAGCATATAGAGTATGATAAAAGTTAGCAACGACCTGTGAATGTTTGAACATGTCCAGGAGCCAACAACAGAAATGTGTACGTGAATATGCGCGGGAACGACTTGAAAGTTCAACTTTTTGAAATCAATTGGAATCGCAGTCAGGCCTAAAGCTTTCAAGTTCGAGATTAGGTTAAATAGAAGAAGGCCTATAAGTCGATGAAGAAATAAACGTCAATCAGAAAGTCGGATGGATTCCTTTTCGGCAACTAAGAATTTTTTCGGTACAAAGCACGTCATGTTACTCACAAGACATACTTTAGGGGGAAAGTGTTACCCGGTACCCTAACCCGGCTATATTGGACCGATCACGCACATATTCGAAAGTTGTCAAGAAGAATAACCATGAAGCAAGGGATACAGGACCCAGAAATAGAGTCCAGTAGTTATACGAAGCCCGAATTGAACGGAGTTGATAGAGGCAGACAACGCAGGATGTCAGAACTATGGAAAATAGCTTGGATGGAATAGGGGTCCGCATAGTCATTTGATTACTTAGATGGAATAGAGGTCGTCATAGTCATTTGTTAACATGGATGGAATACTCAAGGGGTTGGCTGTGGTGACCCTCTCTCTAAAACACATAGATTTTTTTTTACATTCAAAAGGAATTCACCACTAAACCCCATTTCTTTTATATTTGAATATTTATACAATTTCCAAATATTTTTCCCAAGACCCTGGATTTACTAATATAATCATATCAGTGTACAAACAAATTAAGACAATTATATATTTGAAGATATATAATTGTTTCCCTTTGCCATTCAGAGCTAACAAATTTGCAAAGAGAGTTTGAATCAAACAGGAAACCAAATTATCATATGTGTTGACAACATAACCTTTTAATTCTTCCCTAAATTTTTATTGTTCTTCTTCCAGAGATAGAGATTTTTTTTTAATATTGCAATGCACAGTGCATTTTTCTTATGCTTTCTAGACTTCCTGCCTAAATAATTTTATTAACACTAAAATGGTATTTAATTGACCTTAAGATAGTTATCAAGTACTTGTATGATTTTACTACAAAAATTATACTTGCAAGCATGAATATTGGAACTAATTTCCATTTATCATTTCAGGTTGAACAGTTGAGGTCTTTTTGCATTTTTAAGTTTAACATGGTGCAGACTTACATACTTGGTGTTTTATTGGATATGCTTGGTGTTATTTGAGGGTTGCTTGGTGTTTTCTTTTGTTTTGTCCCGGAAGCACTTACACTTCATTAATTGAAATGAAATGGTTCCAGGATCCAAGAGTTTGACCCATGGCCATCTAGGCCGGCCATAGTCCCTCTTTTACCACTTGCAAACCCATATCTCTCATATTAACAAACTTCTACAAAGAGCTACTCCTAGCACAAACATGTTTTTTTTTTGCCTAATTTAAATTTCCTGGAAATGCATCCTTTTATGTATTCAATCCATTATTCAAAAACTTCCAGTTTTATTTCTTTCATAATTTTTATTTGAAATTAAATACACAAATACAGGTAAATCTCCAGAATTCATGCACATGCCTGTATCACTTACCTGCCATGCACAAATTCATTTCACTTGAATATCCCTACTAAAATCTTGAGAGTTCATTTTTAAAATCAACCACCTTAGCTCTTTAATTTCCATAAAGTCAAAAATATAAATTCAAGCAATAAAAAAATCAGAGATCAACTATATATGCACATATCATATGTATATGATATGTCTATCCCCTTATTTCTCCAAATCAGACATCCATAAAAATTGGTAGTTAACCAAACATTATCAATAATCACTCACAACAGGTTTACTTAAGTACATATTTTCAATCCAAATACTTAGAAAGTTTCCTACAAGTAACTTCAATTACAAAATGCATTTTGACTAGTAAATTCATTACAATGCAACTGCAAATTTAAGACTGGTTCCTTTTTATTTATACTAGCAGCTAATAGCCTTCTTCATCCATCAATCCAACTTCAATTCCCTGCAAGCAAATCACTAAGCTGCCCCAATTTTAAGGAGACACCCAGATGATTGCAAGGGCAATCAAAAGGGTCAGTTTTCACTGGTATGAGCATTTATCAAATTTGTATACATATTCATAATTTTTGGTAAACTTGCAGTGTCTTCCTAGTTTAACAGATTTTTATACTTAGCATGTTTTGGTTAATACCAAGTGATACAAAGACACATTTACTTATTTAAACAACACACAGCAAACAGTAAAAATAAATATATGTACAATTCTTGATTCATTTTCTCCATTCCTAAATAAGTAAACTCAGATTTTGTACTCCCAATTCCACCCAGCAATTAATCAAAGCACAATATTTATCTTGATTAATTTAACACCATGTCGGGATATTTATAATCCAGATTTTTAAACCCCAATCCCCATTTATTTTATGGTCTTTAACTCCTTGTCAAATGAACATCATGTATGCATTGTGAAGGAAACTCCCAGGTTATTTAATTTATTCCATCACACAAAGGCCTCAGGGTGCAATTACACCATGCATATACTTGCTCCCACCTGAAGCAAGCAGATCATTGACTAACTCCAAATGACCAGTTTAATTTTCTTTGATAAATCCCCCTTCTAGTTTCAGCTTATTTTATTAAGCTTCTACTTATGAATTTAATAATAAAACTCACAGTTCATTCATGTTTCAGAAAGGCTTATCTTCCTTAATACTTTCTAGTTCAACCCCATGTTCCCCATTTATGTTCCTTATTACAGAAAATACCCCCAGTTTGCCTATAGTCTTTTTTCCTAAGAATATTTTAAACATCATGATCCTACTATCTTTCTTCCATGTTATTGTGAATGTATGGATAAGGGTATGAATAAAGAAATCCCCCAAAAACCCAGAAATCCTCCTTTGACTTGTGTCTTGAGTATTTTAGTTTAATGCTTCATTATCCAAGAAATAAACATAAGCAAGAATACTGTCTTGCTGCCTATTTCCTAAATGATTTAGATCCATACTTCATAAAAAAAATAGAACAAAAATACTCAAATCATTTTTAACTAAAAAAAATATACAGATTTGAACTCCAAACAAGAATGCACACACAAACATTCATCTCACCCGTAAAAAATCATTTCAGAGACTTCAAATAACTTATAACATTTTAGGCTGCCTACAAGAGGACTTAATGCTATTACATACAAAGGATAAATACTCACCCTGTGTTCTCCTTTTACTGACTTAATCCCCTGAACAGCAAATCCCCCAAAGTCTCAAGCTTGTGTTTCTCCTAGTTTATTTTATTTTTGTTTTGATCCCGAGAGAATGATGGATATGGTTATGTGCAGTTATTTATAAAACCATTCTAGGGTTTAAGAAATATGGGTAATTTCCTTGACGCCCTTAGATACTCATGCACAAATCATTTCTCTGTGTGGTCCTTAATTGGAAATGTACATTGTTGGTTACCTTAATTAGTTATTTTGGGAATCAAGCATTTTAAACACTCCATACTATTTTCATGACTCTATTTTACTCATGCCATAAGCATGTGACCCTTGGTTTATTATTTTTTTATAAGTTTAAAGAATCTGAAAATCCCCTTTGTATTTTCTACCTATCTATCATTTCCATTCAATCATGCATACTATCATACCTAATCATGTAATGTAAAATCATTCACACCATGTTATTTGCTTGAAATAAATATAAGATATGGAAATTTTTATTTGATCCTGTATGTATATATATCTCTGCCTTTTTGTCAAAACAGTAACTCCTCCTATATCTTTATATAAAAAAATCACATATATTATGCTAATTATTTCTAGCACAAATATAAGACATTTAAACCTTTATTAAACTTCATTTTATTATATCTTTAAATAAAACAGAAAACACCCCATATATTAAATGTATGTATTTATATAATTCTTTGGACATAGAACTATATTTATTTTGAGTTCCAATTTTCTTTTAATCACCTTAACTCCTTCCATTTTATCAAACATAAGCTCCCATGCAATTTTATTTATTGCCAATTTTTCTTTTCTGTTTTAATGCATTATATATATATATATATTTTATAATTTCAGAATTTCTTAATATAAATGTATCTTTCATTTTATTTTTATTTTATTTTAGGGTCATTACATACCCTCCCCCTTAAAGGAATTATGTCCCCATAATTTCTTTCTAATTCTTCAAATAAAAGCACTAATCCATAGTCTGGTTTAATTCCACAACCCCATACTCACATTTTTTTAAAAGTAAGCAATATATAAAATTAATCAGAAAACCTTCATAAAGCTACTTAAACATACCTTTCCATCAGAAAACAAATTGGGGTATTTAGCCCTCATTTTGTCTTCAACCTCCCATGTACAATCATTGGGATCCAAGCTCCATTGAATTTTTACCAGTTTAATCACCTTGTTTCTCAGCCTCTTTTCTTCCTTAGCAACAATCCCCACTGGCTCATTTGCATAGACCAAGTTCTTATCAATTTGAATTTGAGTAGGTGACTCTAAAATTGCTCCTTCATCATGTATCCACTTTCTCAATTGAGAAACGTGAAACACTGGATGTACACCACTCAATTCTTCTGGTAACTTAAGCTTATAAGCCATGGTACCAATTCTCTGTATGACTTCATATGGTCCTACAAATCTTGGTGAGAGCTTACCAGATTTCCCAAACCTGAACACCTTCTTCATTGGTGATACCTTCAGAAAAACATACTCTCCTACTTCAAACTCCATTGGCTTCCTCTTTCTATCTGCGTAAGATTTTTGTCTTGATTGTGCTGTCTTCATCCTATGCCTAACTAACTCAATCATGTTGGAAGTTTCTTTAACATGATCTGGCCCCAATATTACACCCTCTCCCACATCCAACCAACAGGCAGGAGACATGCAGGGTCTCCCATACAAGGCTTCAAAGGGAGCCATTCCTATTGTTGACTGATAGCTATTGTTGTAAGTGAATTCTGCTAAGTGGATATGATCCTCCCAATTACCCCCAAAATCAAGTACACATGCTCTAAGTAAATCTTCCAATATTTTATTCACTATCTCTGTTTGCCCATCACTTTGAGGATGGTAGGCAGTGCTTAAACAAAGTTGAGTTCCCATTGCTTCTTGGAAACTTTCCCAAAATCTTGAGGTGAACAGAGTGTCTCTATCACTTACAATGGTTTTTGGTATGCCATGTAATCTTACCACCTCCTTAATGAATAATTGTGCAAGCCTATGTGCATTTCTGTCTGACCTGATAGGGACAAAGTGAGCAGACTTGGTGAGTCTATCAACAATTACCCATATACTGTCATTACCTTTCTTAGTCCTAGGCAAACCATCCACAAAATCCATAGAAATACTTTCCCATTTCCACTGAGGTACCTCCAAAGGTTGCTACATGCCAGAGGGCTTTTGATAGTCTGCCTTGACTTGCTGGCAGGTTAAACACTTTGCCACATATTCTGCCACTGCTTGTTTCATTCCTGGCCACCAGTAGCTCCTTTTCAAATCATGATACATTTTGGTACCACCAGGGTGTATGGTGTACTTGGTCTTGTGATGCTCATTCATGATTTCTTCCTTTAATTCTGCAAAGTCTGGTACACAAAGCTTTTCATTTTTCCTCAAATATCCCTTGGGATCTATTTTAAAATTCTCCATCTCAATGTTATTCAATAACATTTCTTTCTTCTCCTTTAAATTTTGATCTTGATCTTGCATGCCACCAATTTTCTCCACCGGGTTAGATTTCACTGTGATTAATCCCAGTGTACCATACTCCACCATATCACCATGCTCTTTAAAATTTTCTCCATCCCTGCTATAAATATCTCCCTCCCCAAGCACTGCAAGGTTTTTAAATTCATCAATCATCAAACTTGCTAATCTAATATGATTTCTACTCAAAGCATCTGCCACCCTATTAGCTTTCCCAGGGGTGTACAAAATATCTAAATCATATACAGCTAGAAACTCCAACCACCTTGCTTGCCTCATATTTAAATCTTTTTGAGAAAATAAATACTTCAATGCTTGATGATCTGTGTACAATTCAAATTTTGCCCCAAGCAAATAATGCCTCCATAGTTTTAATGCAAACACTATTGCAGCTAGTTCTAAATCATGAGTTGCATATTTGGTCTCATTGGGTTTAAGCTGTCTTGATGCATATGCCACCACCTTGCCATGTTGCATGAGCACTGCACCTAACCCAGATCCACTAGCATCAGTGTATACAACCATTCCTTCATTTACCTCTGGGATTTGCAAGACAGGAGCCTCTACCAATGCTTGCTTCAACTTTTCAAAGGCTTGATCACACTGTTCAGTCCACACATATGGTTGGTTCTTCTTTGTTAGCTTGGTCATTGGTGCGGCTATTCTTGAAAAATCCTTGATGAACCTCCTATAATACCCTGCCAAACCTAAGAATGATCTCACTTCAGTCACTGTTTTGGGTCTACTCCATGATTGAACTGCCATGACCTTGCTTGGATCCACACTCACTCCTTGTTGTGGCACTATGTGTCCTAAGAATTTCACTTCATGTTGCCAAAATATACACTTTGAATACTTGGCTTTTAATTCATGTTCTCTAAGTCTGGATAATACTAAATGTAGATGCATAGCATGATCATTTTCTGACTTTGAATAAATTAATATGTCATCTATAAATACCAAGACAAATTTATCAAAAAAGTCTCTAAAAATTCTATTCATCAAATCTACGAAATAGGAGGGAGCATTGGTTAAACCAAATGGCATTACTAGAAATTCATAAAGGCCATATCTTGTGTTAAAGGCCGTGTACTCAATGCTTTCCTCTGCAACCTTCATTTGGTGAAATCCAGAGGCTAAGTCTAGCCTTGAAAATATTTTAGCTCCATGCAATTGATCAAATAGATCATCTATTCTAGGCAGTGGATACTTATTCTTGATAGTCACCTTATTTAAATCCCTATAGTCCACACACATCCTCATTGTTCCATCATGTTTCTTGACAAAGAGCACTGGGGAACCCCAACTAGAACTGCTTGATCTTATGAACCCCTTCTCTTCTAACTCTTCTAGTTGGTGTTTTAATTCTACTAACTCTTTTGGACCCATTCTATAAGGCTTCTTAATGATTGGGCTAGTTCCTGGCATTAATTTTATTTTGAATTCAACTGGTCTCTTTTGAGGAATTCCCCTCACTTCTCCAAACACATCTATATATTCATTGACTATTGGAATTTCCTCTATTATTAATTCCTTTTGGACTTCATTAATACTCCAGATTTTATTAAAACATGTATTCTTTGCTATTTCACTTAAGATGGTAATTCTTTTGCCTTCATTTGTCTCCAAAGAAATAGTAAGATTTTCTAAATTTAAAATTGCTTTATTTTTCATTGACCAATCCACCCCCAAAATTACCCCAATACTAGGATAGTTTAAAGTATATAGATCTGAATTAAATTCATAACCCCCTATAATTAATTTCAAACCCATACACTTCATCCCTAACATACAATGACTCCCTATGGGACTGTGTACAATTAAGGGCTGATCAATAGAAACACATGCAAGTGCTAATTTCTTTGTAATTTCCAGAGATATTAGTGAATGTGAGGCACCAGTGTCATATATTACTGATATTGGTTGGGTATGAATAAAAATTATACCTTCAAGTTGCCCAACATTTCCAGTGTTGTTGGCTGCCAAAGCTCCTATCCTTGCTGTTCTTTTATTAGTCTCTGGGCAATCCTTCTTTAGATGACCCACTTTTCCACAATTATAATAGCCTCCTCTAGGTATTTTAGGGTCAAGGCATTGGTTACTATAATGTCCAGCTTTTCCACAATTTAAACAATCAGTGAGTTTCTTGCTTTCAGGTGCTACTGCTCCTTCCCCCTTCTTAACTCCTTTGTTTGCCCTGTTCTTGTCATAAGGTTGTACTTTGTTCTGTCCTCCCTTCTTCTTGTTGAACTTCATGTTCCTGAATTTCTCTCTGGTGGCATCATGTTGCTCAAAGGAGAGAGTTAGATCAATTACTTGATCAAAGGTTTTATCCTTATATGGCAACATTGCTCTTGACAAACTAGGGTTCAAGCCTTGAATATAACGTGCATTCTTTGCTTCTTCATTCCCTATTAACACCATTCCATACTTGGACAATCCTTCAAATTTCTGAGTGTACTCATTCACACTCATGCTTCCTTGCCTTAATCTAATAAAGTCTTCTAGCAGTGTGGCCTTAGCAGATGCTGGGACAAACCTAGCCTCAAGCATGGTCTTAAATTCATCCCAAGTGATGTCATTCTATGGCCTTCCTGCCATCACAACTTCCCACCAATCCAGTGCAACCCCCTTCAATCTCCTTGAAGCTATCTGTCTCTTCCTTTGGTCATTGACTTGCATATCTGCAAAGACCCTTTCCATAGTCCTTATCCAAGTTTGAACACCCATAGCTCCTTCAGTGCCTTCAAAATCCTTTCCTCCCAAATTGGTGCATGTCTTAAGCAGTTTGGAGAGCTCCTCATGAGGGTTGTCATGCCTTGGTGCTATTCCATCTCTCAAAGCTCTCACGAAATCCTCCATATTTATCACAGGTGGCTCACGTGATGGTCCTGCACCTGTGTGATGTCTTGGCCCTACCATATTGCTATAAATATGATTTCTATGTTAGTTTATTTACCCCCATCATTTTTGGTGTCTTTACTTTGTTCATTTTATTTCTGTGCACACTGTGCATGTATCACATGCACACATATATTTTTATAAAACAAAAGCATTCAACACCAGTAATTCAAACAATGCATTCAAACATCCATACGCATCCAACAATATTTACTATGTTATTGAAAACATAGCTCTGATACCAACTGTGGTGACCCTCTCTCTAAAACACATAGATTTTTTTTTACATTCAAAAGTAATTCACCACTAAACCCCATTTCTTTTATATTTGAATATTTATACAATTTCCAAATATTTTTCCCAAGACCCTGGATTTACTAATATAATCATATCAATGTACAAACAAATTAAGACAATTATATATTTGAAGATATATAATTGTTTCCCTTTGCCATTCAGAGCTAACAAATTTGCAAAGAGAGTTTGAATCAAACACGAAACCAAATTATCATATGTGTTGACAACATAACCTTTTAAATCTTCCCTAAATTTTTATTGTTCTTCTTCCAGAGATAGAGATTTTTTTTAATATTGCAATGCATAGTGCATTTTTCTTATGCTTTCTAGACTTCCTGCCTAAATAATTTTATTAACACTAAAATGGTATTTAATTGACCTTAAGATAGTTATCAAGTACTTGTATGAATTTACTACAAAAATTATACTTGCAGGCATGAATATTGGAACTAATTTCCATTTATCATTTCAGGTTGAACAGTTGAGGTCTTTTTGCATTTTTAAGTTTAACATGGTGCAGACTTACATACTTGGTGTTTTATTGGATATGCTTGGTGTTATTTGAGGGTTGCTTGGTGTTTTCTTTTGTTTTGTCCCGGAAGCACTTACACTTCATTAATTGAAATGAAATGGTTCCAAGATCCAAGAGTTTGACCCATGGCCATCTAGGCCGGCCATAGTCCCTCTTTTACCACTTGCAAACCCATATCTCTCATATTAACAAACTTCTACAAAGAGCTACTCCTAGCACAAACATGTTTTTTTTTCATAATTTAAATTTCCTGGAAATGCATCCTTTTATGTATTCAATCCATTATTCAAAAACTTCCAGGTTTATTTCTTTCATAATTTTTATTTGAAATTAAATACACAAATACAGGTAAATCTCCAGAATTCATGCACATGCCTGTATCACTTACCTGCCATGCACAAATTCATTTCACTTGAATATCCCTACTAAAATCTTGAGAGTTCATTTTTAAAATCAACCACCTTAGCTCTTTAATTTCCATAAAGTCAAAAATATAAATTCAAGCAATAAAAAAATCAGAGATCAACTATATATGCACATATCATATGTATATGATATGTCTATCCCCTTATTTCTCCAAATCAGACATCCATAAAAATTGGTAGTTAACCAAACATTATCAATAATCACTCACAACAGGTTTACTTAAGTACATATTTTCAATCCAAATACTTAGAAAGTTTCCTACAAGTAACTTCAATTACAAAATGAATTTTGACTAGTAAATTCATTACAATGCAACTGCAAATTTAAGACTGGTTCCTTTTTATTTATACTAGCAGCTAATTGCCTTCTTCATCCATCAATCCAACTTCAATTCCCTGCAAGCAAATCACTGAGCTGCCCCAATTTTAATGAGACACCCAGATGATTGCAAGGGCAATCAAAAGGGTTTTCACTGGTATGAGCATTTATCAAATTTGTATACATATTCATAATTTTTGGTAAACTTGTAGTGTCTTCCTAGTTTAACAGATTTTTATACTTAGCATGTTTTGGTTAATACCAAGTGATACAAAGACACATTTACTTATTTAAACAACACACAGCAAACAGTTAAAATAAATATATGTACAATTCTTGATTCATTTTCTCCATTCCTAAATAAGTAAACTCAGATTTTGTACTCCCAATTTCACCCAGCAATTAATCAAAGCACAATATTTATCTTGATTAATTTAACACCATGTTGGGATATTTATAATCCAGATTTTTAAACCCCAATCCCCATTTATTTTATGGTCTTTAACTCCTTGTCAAATGAACACCATGTATGCATTGTGAAGGAAACTCCCAGGTTATTTAATTTATTCCATCACACAAAGGCCTCAGGGTGCAATTACACCATGCATATACTTTCTCCCACCTGAAGCAAGCAGATCATTGACTAACTCCAAATGACCAGTTTAATTTTCTTTGATAAATCCCCCTTCTAGTTTCAGCTTATTTTATTAAGCTTCTACTTATGAATTTAATAATAAAACTCACAGTTCATTCATGTTTCAGAAAGGCTTATCTTCCTTAATACTTTCTAGTTCAACCCCATGTTCCCCATTTATGTTCCTTATTACAGAAAATACCCCCAGTTTGCCTATAGTTTTTTTCCTAAGAATATTTTAAACATCATGATCCTACTATCTTTCTTCCATGTTATTATGAATGTATGGATAAGGGTATGAATAAAGAAATCCCCCAAAAACCCAGAAATCCTCCTTTGACTTGTGTCTTGAGTATTTTAGTTTAATGCTTCATTATCCAAGAAATAAACATAAGCAAGAATACTGTCTTGCTGCCTATTTCCAAAATGATTTAGATCCATACTTCATAAAAAAAATAGAACAAAAATACTCAAATCATTTTTAACTAAAAAAAATATACAGATTTGAACTCCAAACAAGAATGCACACACAAACATTCATCTCACCCGTAACAAATCATTTCAGAGACTTCAAATAACTTATAACATTTTAGGCTGCCTACAAGAGGACTTAATGCCATTGCATACAAAGGATAAATACTCACCCTGTGTTCTCCTTTTACTGACTTAATCCCCTGAACAGCAAATCCCCCAAAGTCTCAAGCTAGTGTTTCTCCTAGTTTATTTTATTTTTGTTTTGATCCCGAGAGAATGATGGATATGGTTATGTGCAGTTATTTATAATACCATTCTAGGGTTTAAGAAATATGGGTAATTTCCTTGATGCCCTTAGATACTCATGCACAAATCATTTCTCTGTGTGGTCCTTAATTTTAAATGTACATTGTTGGTTACCTTAATTAGTTATTTCGGGAATCAAGCATTTTAAACACTCCATACTATTTTCATGACTCTATTTTACTCATGCCATAAGCATGTGACCCTTGGTTTATTATTTTTTTATAAGTTTAAAGAATCTGAAAATCCCCTTTGTATTTTCTACCTATCTATCATTTCCATTCAATCATGCATACTATCATACCTAATCATGTAACGTAAAATCATTCACACCATGTTATTTGCTTGAAATAAATATAAGATATGGAAATTTTTATTTGATCCTGTATGTATATATATATCTCTGCCATTTTGTCAAAACAGTAACTCCTCCTATATCTTTATATAAAAAAAATCACATATATTATGCTAATTATTTCTAGCACAAATATAAGACATTTAAACCTTTATTAAACTTCATTTTATTCTATCTTTAAATGAAAAAGAAAACACCCCATATATTAAATCTATGTATTTATATAATTCTTTGGACATAGAACTATATTTATTTTGAGTTCCAATTTTCTTTTAATCACCTTAACTCCTTGCATTTTATCAAACAGAAGCTCCCATGCAATTTTATTTATTGCCAATTTTTCTTTTCTGTTTTAATGCATTATATATATATATTATAATTTCAGAATTTCTTAATATAAATGTATCTTTCATTTTATTTTTATTTTCTTTTAGGGTCATTACATCGGCATAACTAGGTGAAGCGTTGGGGGTCGGCATGGTTAATTGGCTGGATAGTCAAATTAGTTTGGAAATGTAGAGGCATTAGTATAAGTTGTAGTACTTAGTTCAACATGATTTGATGATGCTAGAGGGAGAGGCATAGTATTCAACATATGAAGGGATCGGTGTATATTTTTGGCACTAAAGGGTTCGGCACAATATCCTAAAGCACTAAGGATAGGCATAACATTCCAAGCACAGGATCGGTATATGTCTATGAAGTTGGATGGTTCGGCATAGCGTCCTAAACACTATGAATCGGCAGAGCATAATTGAATCAGAGGGTTCAACACTGCTAATTGGAGGGATCGGCAGTGATGATATAAATGGGGATTCGAACTAAAGATCAAGTGAAAACAAGAGCTTCACACATCCAAACACCTTGATATTTGAGACACCATCATGTTTGAGCATGAAGAAGCTACCATATGGACCGCTGTCCTAAATTCAACATATGGAGGGATCGGTACCGATTTCTCTCCATTAAGAATTGGGCATAGTGCTCCCTATGGTGGGCCCATATGTATGAGAAGGTCCTGTTGCCGAAGTTCCAGACGGATTGGTGGCCGCCTTCACCTATAAATACAGGCCTAGAGGGTCATTCTGGGGATCTTTACACTGCTGGTTAAATAGCATTATTATTGTAATCAGTTTCCTCCATTATTCTCTTGTCTCTTGCTATTTCTTACTGTAATCAAGATTGTTGTAAAGAAATAAAGAGAATTTTTAAAGTGGACGTAGGAAATCAACGCCGAACCACTATAAATCTTGTTGTTTTTGTTTTCTACTATGTTTTTCTTGTTAATTTGAGATATTCCTTTGTTTCCATTTTGTTTCTTCATTTATATCACTACACAAGCTTATTCTCGGGTGTTTGTGGCCAATTTGGTTACAAACATGTATGAAGCTCAATAGCATTCTTAAGTCGAGAGAACTTTTTAATATCATCACTCCGGAATTTTCTATTTGACTTAGTTGTTATTAACCAATTAGAAACCCTTAGGTGATTCATTACATAGTTATCCAATAACTGTCAATATGTAACCCTTTTGTGCCCCTAACAGCCAAGAGTAATACCCTGCCCAACAATTGGAGAGCTTAGTACCATGATCTCAATGGATGTATCGATATCCTTTCTCAAAACAGCTTGACCAGGAATATTTAAAATGATATGTTATTTTAATTATGATAATTTTCTCACGATTACAACTCTTTCTAATTATTATCACATATTATGTTGTTCAAGGATTTTCTATTTTAATATATTTAAATTAATCAGTAAATTAATATATCACAATCTATCGAGTTTATAATAGAAAATTAAACAACTTTACTATGAACAAGATTGGTTATGGAGTTAGATATATGTAACAAATTACATAATTGTCCCTAAGGCATACCCCTAGCTCTATAGGAAACTACATAATTTTACATCTGATCAAATCAATCCCATTCAACAACTAGTAAGAAATGACTATAATTATGGGTTTCCTAACTGAAAATGAATTAAAATTTATAAGTTATCATAGTATATGACTACGGTCAACAACAAGCATTATTTGATGCTAAACAAAAGTTAGGCCTCTTACTTATTCACAAGCACACGAGTCTTCAAACTAAGCTTATTAGTCCTACCCTAAACTAGATTTTCCATCCATTGTGAATTTATTTACAATATTCTATGAAATAATTCACATTTGACTAATTGTCTAGCGAGGCTCGTCTCTAGGTGCTATATTATATATGCCAAGCCATGAGCATAATTTTTTTTGTTGGTGTCTATCTCTAGGTACCCACTCTACTGACACCTACCTCTAGGTGTCAATCCCATCGATGCTTATTTGTGAGCATCTATTCCATCGACACCTAGTTTTGGATGTATATTCCACCCTGCCTGTCTTTAGGATTTAGAATGGTTCAGCTATGCCTACATAATTGTATATGATGCTCATGGTATTATTTTGTAATGATAAAGAGGTCAAAGTTAATATTTCTCCAAACCATAGAGGGAATTTAAGAAAAAAGAAAATAATGGAGTCTAGGCGTCTCTTGTCAAAAAAAGTTGATCCCTTATTCTTATATGTGGAGTTGTATTGTTTGGCGAAGAGATTCTAGATAGGCAACTTAAATCGCGCATTAATATCCATAAAAAATCATCATGGAAACCATTTCAAGATCTATATTTGTAGGTAGAAGATTAGGTCAACTTGACTTAATTTCATAATATTGATCTTATGGTTAGTTCCAATTCATTCATATGGACCCGTCGATCGATCCAAATATTTCTTCATGTTAGCTATCTTCTTTATAATTGGCCTGCGTAGCTCTTTGACTAGATCTTTCATGGGAGCAATTCCATCGCTTAATATTATGAAGAAATCGATCGATACTATGGTTTGATACCGAAAGATGGTATGAATTGGTAGCCGTCCATTCAAACGAACCGTTATCGATTGATCCTTTTTTCTTTATTTTCCTATCATTTCTTCTGACTTTCTAAGTAGTTTCTTGGGGAATCTCTTGTGTTTGATGATTCTCGAGTTCTTCACTCATTCTTTCATCTTCTCAAAGTCTGACACCGTCGAATCTTCAAATGCAAAATATACTGGTAACAATGTGAAAATAAAAGACAATTGCATCTAAACATAAATAAAGTAATTATTTTTAGATATTTTGTATGAAAGTTAATTTATTATACAATAGAAAGTTAATATTACAATTGAATAATTAAGATTATACGCATGTTTTTTACTTTTACATTTTTTACAAAATAGAATTCAATTTTTTGAAATTATTACTGATTATATTTTTTGCAAATTAGAAAACCAATATTTGATGCAATGTTTGATTATCTCCAATAAATATGAATTTTGTTCAAAATACCTTTTTTTCGCAACAAATGTACTCACAACCTAATAGAAAACTTTGAAGTGAATGTCAATCCCATTCATGTACAATTCCAATCAAATTAATTGTAACAACCCGAGTTTTTCTAACACGAAAAACCAGACCATTTGGGTAAAAAGAAGTGGTAGAAGAAGAAAATAGAAAACAAAATTAGAATCTAACCATCGCAGCGGAATAAAATATAATATATATATCAACAGATTTTTACACAAATCAAAAACTATATCTGTTTTTACAATTCATCATCAGAATACATCATCAGAGTACATCAACATCCATAACATACAACTGAATACACAGCGGAAAATACATAGCAAGTACGGGAGTACGTATCGGCTCCCAGCTCGTCTCCTGAGCTCCACAGCATCATATCCTGTAACCTATAATACTCGGTCTGACCCGAGCATCATATAAAACAATACCCGAGTCAGTCTGGAAAACCAGCGTGAGAGAATCACACTCAAAATTATTATTAAAGTTTCAAAATCCTTTGAAAACAAAAGCATCTCGTAAGACCACGCCACAAATAAACATGTCGGGTTTTTACCTTACGATAGCTAAAACTCTTTATATCAAAATCCTCTGATATTATAATAGTGTCTACAGAAAGTAAAATAGAATCTAGCTGAAATGCTTGCATCTCACATTTCAACAATAGTTGGGCATAATCAAAACCGTACAGGCACGTAGGGAGAATGGATTTCCAACGAATGACTAGGCACTGGGGTACCACCTGTCACAGTACCTGGTCTAGATCAGCGTACCGAGGAGTACGCCCGCTCCCCTGCAACACAAGGCCGGAACCATCCCTTACTGGATGATCCCGAATAAAATCACCCCACGGTTGGGATCAGCAACCGCACCACTAAGCCGAAATAAAAAGGGACATCTAGACAGAGATGACCTTACCCTCCAGTGGGAGCTACCCACGAAGCCTTGCTGCATAACCCCTGATTTTCAGTCATTCCCGGTTGATGAGGTTCGAGGCTAAACGATACCTTTTAGAGAACATATCCCTTATAATGCCCATCGTCCGCTGACGATGTTTCGCAAGCATTCGTCCATACAAGTCCGTCCTGGGTTTGAACGGAACCGAAGGCACTACTCCTACTACATCCATTTTGGAAATATCCTCAGGATTAGTAGCGACTAGCCCTTGCACTTCACAGCTCCATCTTCGACTCCGAAATCGTTACACGAAACGTACAAACCGGATCGAAGTGGTATTCGAGTTTCCAGACCTAGAATCCCGGTATACGGAAACTCGATCCCGGTCTCTTCGAAACGATCAGCGCATTTGGCCAATATTGATAGTCGGTTATTTAACTATCAATTAACATCCACAAGCAACCATCACACAATAAATAATTTCCCACATTATTTATTTGCCCAAATATCTTTCCAAGATATATTTCCAAATTTTCAAACTCCTTTTGAAAACAATTTCAAACAGTTTTCGCTTACGGAATACATTTCCAAATATTTATTTCTCTTCACATCCCTTTAAAAATAAATCAACACTTATTTTTAAACCAATTCATATCCCTTTATAAATTCCCACCTTGAATTTATATTTCAAATATCCTCTTATATTCCATTTCACTTTATAAACCCAGTTTATATCTCCAAAATCTCATTTCTCTTTAAATTTCGAATCCCAAAATATTTAAATCAATTTACAACTGATTTTCCAATTTATTTTACCTTGAAATAAATTTCCTCACTTAATCCATTTATTCCCAAATTCATTAACTTTCAGATTTTATTTCTCATTATGATTTAAAATCTTTAAACCGAAACACAAGTTTCAGATTTCCCAAATTCCTTCTCTTTTTAATTACATTTAAACATTGTATTAAAATAAATTTTTGTCCCTTTAAATAACATCACATAAGTCTTCTTTAAATTCAACATTTCTCTATTTATTCAAAATTCCTCTTTTCCATATTTAATTTATTCGAATTCACTAGAATTACTTAACTTAATTTTACACTTTTATATTTTCCAAAAATCCAATTCAATTGCTTTTGATAACTTATTATACTGGGAAATTCAATCCTACCAGATTATCCAATATAAATTATCACAGGATAACAACAATCATATCACAGAATATTTAAACAAAAATTAAATATTTTGAGGAATCCAGTTGGATCCCTCCAACCTGTTTCCCTGCATCCACAGACGTTAGCACAATACCAATTCCACTTCGAGGTGGAATATCGCGGTATATGGGTTTATAAAATATCATCCGCTATTATGCGGCGCATAGGGTCTCATCCGCTATATAATGCGGGAATATCAATTCCAATATATACATATGCCAATATATATATTGGTATATACTACTATATATATATATATATCAACCAAATCAATCATTCAACCAAACATTCAAATTTAACCAATTAAATTAAATTAAATTATAATTTAACTGAGTGAGATTAACTCACCTTTGATTTTGTTTGCAGTCTATTCCACACCCGTTCCATTCTGACTTGTATTTTCTCGATTTTAGACCTTGAATAATATTCGATAAATTCATTAACACTTGTATTTTAAATCAAACAATTTATTATTATCCGTACTTACTGAACAATAAGTGGTAGATTTTTCATAAAACTTTTCTTTCTTTTTTTCAACACTTAAAATTCCTATATAGTTTCTCCAAATTTCATATATCTTTAAATTGAAACATGCATGTGCAATTTATCTATATATATACAAATGTAAACCTAAAATTCTACCCATTAATATTCTGCTTCTCATAATATGTATATATATAAATATTTTTCTTTACTTTATATAAATTTATTTATTAAATCAAAATAAGAAAACTGAAAATACCTCTCTGCCCAGATCGAAACAACATCACAACCCCAGCTTGACCATCCCGCCGTGAATCGAGATCATCGATTGATCGCCTCGAGTTGCCGCCGCTAGCCTCGAATTCCCTCACAGTGACTGCCTTCACGCGAGTCGATGCAGTTCGCCTGCAACCCCACACTGTTGGCATTGAAGTCGACCTCCTCGCAGCCACCGTTCCTCCATACATGACTGGAGATCGAGCTTCCCCAATCGAACATGAGACACCGCCCCCATCGACACTTTCCCAGATCCACCACCTTCCCGGAAACCCTACCCAAAAATCGCGATTGACTTGCCTACCAAAACCCACACAGCTTCCACGATGCTCCAATCGCGACCAAAATCATCACAGCTCGTACTCTGACGAGGCGCCGCCATCAACGTCAACGTTGCCTCAAAGGTATTTGCGATATCCCCTCCTATCGACCCACGAAATCACTCCCACCAGAAGGTAGCAGAGGCGAGAGAATGAAGTAGGGTTAGGAATGGGTTTCCGCCATTCGATCCCCTGCGAGAGTGTGAATATCGAACGAGGTTCGGCCATTATTTGATTTTCTTTTAACTGAGAGGCTTGGTTGTTTTGATTTTGTATTAGAGCAAAAATAAGGTTGTGTTCGTTTATAATATTTAGATCTGTTCTCCAGTATTCTAAAAGAGAGGGAGGGGACAAGATGAGACATGATTGTACACGTGAACATTATCCCTGAATTCACGGTGAAAAGTTTTTGATGAGAATGGGTTTGAATTGGTCAACAATATATATTTTATATTTAAATTCTGATATGAATTTTATTGCGTTTAACTATCGTATGCTCACTCAACAACTTCAAATTTTACGAAAATTGAAATCCGGTAATAATACAATATTACGGATCCAATGGAACTGGTTTCGCTGAATTCTGAGACTATGCCTCGGACGGCTATTTTTAAATTCAATTTCAACGATATATTTTTAAAACTGAACAAAACTCTTTAAAATTCCATTTTAAAAGTTCTATCATCTTCATTGTTAACAATATAAATTTTCTGAACCTTTGAACTATTTTTAACAGGCTTAAAATCAAGATTCAATATTTTACCCAATCCCGATAATTAAATTTAATAATTAATTATCCAAATAAATACTGTATATTTGAAATTAAAGTTAAAATTTAACCTTCGGATATTTAAAATAACTTAAATATTCACATTTCAAATATACAAAAATTCCGGGTCGTCACATTCCTCCCCCCTTAAAAGAATTTCGTCCCCGAAATTACTAGTTAGGAAGAATGCTTCAATCCCCCTTAATTATTTCCCAAATTCAACAGTTTTAACAATACCCAAACAATCTTTTATTAATGATACACTAATCATCTTTTAACTTCCCAAACTTATTCATAAGTTCAACCCATACCACCTGCTTATCCATTCAAATTTAAATTTGAATTCAAATTTTAACTTATCAAAATCTTCCAAAATTTTTCTAACTCCCTAAATTTCCGAAAAATTTCGCCAGCGTCTCCTTTGCGCGGCTAGCTCGGTACTACTACAAAATGACTCTACGGCCTCCCAATCTCAAAAAGAAAACAAAAAGCCAAGTGGCTGGATCCAAAACCCAATCAAATTTCATATAGAAATTCAAATACATACCTTTTGTCGGGCCATTAAATTTTATCTTCTAAAATCAAAAATCCCAATTTATCCATTGCTTTTATACACCTGTATATCCTACTAAGCAATAATATTCAATCACAATCCCAAAGTCATTTATACTTTTCTTTACAAATTTCCAATATTTGTTTTACTTAAGTCCGTACGATGCACATATATCATCCGTACGCAATATCACATTCGATTGCTCAATCGATCACACAATTCCACTTCCGAACTAGTATCGTCCACCCGACTTCCTAGTGCGGACTCAGATATGGTTTCTTGATTAGAAACCGTCATTCTCCTTGCATAGCCACAAACTATGATAGAGAATATCCAGAATCAATCAACAATCCATATCCAGGTTCGCCGTTGAAAATCGAGTGAAAAATCCTGATTCGGATCGATAAAACTATCTCGAAATTCTGTGTTCGACATCTGGACCAAATAGCTATGCGAATAAAATAATATACGTACATCTTACGTATAAATTCCAATTGATTACCAATTATATCAATTCTCTTTTATTCACATTCATTTTGATTGTTATCCCCTTATTCACAACTATTCCATTTCACAACTTCAGTTTTAGTCTTCATTCAACTATTCACTTAGTATATATATATATTTCCATTCCAAAATTACTAAGTATATTTCCAATACCAGTTTTCCCAAGAATTTCATTCTTCAATGCTTAAGTTCAATATAAAATTTTCTTATATTCATTTACTACTTCACCACTGAAGTGTATATATTCAAATTGAACTCCCATTTCATATGAACCTCAACTTACTTCAATTTACCACTTCATTTCAAATATAAATACTTATTCCACATTTCAATTCAGATTTTCATTTCTAACAAATTTTCTTAAATTCAATTCATCTCCAACTTCTGAACATTGAATTTTATTTAGCCCGAAAACAATCCAAGTTAATTCATTCAATAACTATTTCTCAACTTGTTTAAACCACTCCTCTGTTTGAGTTCAGTTTCCATTCAACATTTACTTAAGTCAATAACTTAAGTTTATTTCCCATTTAACCAACCCTTTAAAGTTTTATTTTCATCTTTCATTTGATTCTTATTTAATCAAATTCCATCCATTTATTTATTTAATATAAGTGGTTCATTCACTCAATCATTATGAATTTTAATTTCCATACTCAATTTATCTGGAATTATTTTATTAATAACCAGGTCATTTCCAATTTATTTTCACTTATTTGGATTTCATTCGCCATTCAAACCATCACTATTTTAATCCAATTTCATTAACTCACAATTCAATTTCATTAACTAATTTATTATCTCATTAGTTCCCCCCCCCCCGCTGGTTAAATTTAAATACTTGCTTTTTAAATCCCAAATATCACTTCACTTAATCATCTTAAGTTCAATTTATTTTATAATTCAAGTTTGGATTTACTTTAAATTTTAGATTGCTCATCTTAGTCGTTTCCATTTGATAATTACAATTTCAAATTATAACTCTTAATGGTTCAAAGTAATGGATTCCCATTTATGACTTACAATTTCATTTCTATTCATAAGTTTTAACTTACTTACTTAAGATCTAGGACTATTCATTTAAGTCCATTTCATCTTTATAATCAAATTTCAAATTATTATACTTAAGAACTTAAGAATATGAATTTCGTTACACAATTATAAGCATTTTACATTACCTTTATATCCAATTCAATTCGACTTCAACTTACTTACATTTAATTCAATTCCAATTCTCAATTTTTATTTAACTTATCTTAAGTTAAATTCAAATATATTTTATTCACCTTCATATACTCGAATTAAATTTTAATTCCAGGATACAATTTTATACAAGTTTTACAATTCATTCCCTTCAAGTTCTCTAACTCTTTTATCTACCAACTTATATTACCCATTGAGTTATTTTCATCTCATAATTATAATCCCAGAATTAAACTTCCATTCCCTTCTTATTTAAATCAACTTCATTATATACTTTATGTTGTTGATTCATTTAAATTTCTACATTTATATTTTAAATAGAATTTCCAGAATCCAATTGCCCGATTTTATTCCAAAAACCATTTTGAATCCATAAATAACTCATACATATCTGGTATATCACCTCAAATCCCAATTTCCAAAACAATCTGCTTTTATCAAACAATTTTCCCTTTAAATTTCAAAACCAGCCCAGTTCACAATCATTTTCAATTTAAAACAGTTTGGTAGCAATTTCTCTTTGGAAACTCGAAAATAGACATCGATGATGCTGTAGTCATCACCGAAATTATTTTCCAGCGACCGAAAAGAGAATTTAATGCTTTTATCACTTTGAAACATTTCAAACATTTTTAATTCCCAAATCCCACCAGATTTCAATTCAATTTCAAAAATATTCATGAAATAATATCACCATTATTTCCCCAAAACCTTTAAACTATTTCTAAATCCAAAGGAATTTAAACCTTTCCCAAAACTTCAAATTAGAAATCCATTCAACTTAATATCCAAACATTACTCTGGAATTCTATCACATTTTATTTCAAGTTATAAGTCACATTTACAATTTACATTTACAAATTTCATTTGTTTATGAATTTATCTCATTTTATAAATTTCATTTATAATCTACATTCTCAAATTCCATTTTGTTATATAAATTTATTCTTCAACTTAGGTTATAAGTTTTCAATTTCTACTCAATAATGAGACTAACTCATTATTGTCATTTTCTAACAACTCAGCATCCAAATATATAACCATAATAATTTTCGAAAAATTTCTTTTCTTTTATATACAAAATAATTTGGGCAAAATTATTTCATTCACCCTATTTAAAACAATACTGTGTCGAATTGTTCTATTCAAGTGTTTAGAAACCCCTTCGATACAGTTGTCCAGACTGTGCCGACGAAGGTTCATATGCCACTCAATAAATCAACCAACACAATATAAAACCATTTTATATTCACTAACAAATACGCGCTCATATCTATTAATACTCTCAAAATTCCCACCAGAGCCAAGGTTATCGCTAGCCTAAGCTCTGATACCACTGTAACAACCCGAGTTTTTCTAACACGAAAAACCGGACCATTTGGGTAAAAAGAAGAGGTAGAAGAAGAAAATAGAAAACAAAATCAGAATCTAACCATCGCAGCGGAATAAAATATAATATATATATATCAACAGATTTTTACAAAAATCAAAAACTATATCTGTTTTTACAATTCATCATCAGAATACATCATCAGAGTACATCAACATCCATAACATACAACTGAATACACAGCGGAAAATACATAGCAAGTACGGGAGTACGTATCGGCTCCCAGCTCGTCTCCTGAGCTCCACAGCATCATATCCTGTAACCTATAATACTCGGTCTGACCCGAGCATCATATAAAACAATACCCGAGTCAGTCTGGAAAACCAGCGTGAGAGAATCACACTCAAATTTATTATTAAAGTTTCAAAATCCTTTGAAAACAAAAGCATCTCGTAAGACCACGCCACAAATAAACATGTCGGGTTTTTACCTTACGATAGCTAAAACTCTTTATATCAAAATCCTCTGATATTATAATAGTGTCTACAGAAAGTAAAATAGAATCTAGCTGAAATGCTTGCATCTCACATTTCAACAATAGTTGGGCACAATCAAAACCGTACAGGCACGTAGGGAGAATGGATTTCCAACGAATGACTAGGCACTGGGGTACCACCTGTCACAGTACCTGGTCTAGATCAGCGTACCGAGGAGTACGCCCGCTCCCCTGCAACACAAGGCCGGAACCATCCCTTACTGGATGATCCCGAATAAAATCACCCCACGGTTGGGATCAGCAACCGCACCACTAAGCCGAAATAAAAAGGGACATCTAGACAGGGATGACCTTACCCTCCAGTGGGAGCTACCCACGAAGCCTTGCTGCATAACCCCTGATTTTCAGTCATTCCCGGTTGATGAGGTTCGAGGCTAAACGATACCTTTTAGAGAACATATCCCTTATAATGCCCATCGTCCGCTGACGATGTTTCGCAAGCATTCGTCCATACAAGTCCGTCCTGGGTTTGAACGGAACCGAAGGCACTACTCCTACTACATCCATTTTGGAAATATCCTCAGGATTAGTAGCGACTAGCCCTTGCACTTCACAGCTCCATCTTCGACTCCGAAATCGTTACACGAAACGTACAAACCGGATCGAAGTGGTATTCGAGTTTCCAGACCTAGAATCCCGGTATACGGAAACTCGATCCCGGTCTCTTCGAAACGATCAGCGAATTTGGCCAATATTGATAGTCGGTTATTTAACTATCAATTAACATCCACAAGCAACCATCACACAATAAATAATTTCCCACATTATTTATTTGCCCAAATATCTTTCCAAGATATATTTCCAAATTTTCAAACTCCTTTTGAAAACAATTTCAAACAGTTTCCGCTTACGGAATACATTTCCAAATATTTATTTCTCTTCACATCCCTTTAAAAATAAATCAACACTTATTTTTAAACCAATTCATATCCCTTTATAAATTCCCACCTTGAATTTATATTTCAAATATCCTCTTATATTCCATTTCACTTTATAAACCCAGTTTATATCTCCAAAATCTCATTTCTCTTTAAATTTCGAATCCCAAAATATTTAAATCAATTTACAACTGATTTTCCAATTTATTTTACCTTGAAATAAATTTCCTCACTTAATCCATTTATTCCCAAATTCATTAACTTTCAGATTTTATTTCTCATTATGATTTAAAATCTTTAAACCGAAACACAAGTTTCAGATTTCCCAAATTCCTTCTCTTTTTAATTACATTTAAACATTGAATTAAAATAAATTTTTATCCCTTTAAATAACATCACATAAGTCTTCTTTAAATTCAACATTTCTCTATTTATTCAAAATTCCTCTTGTGATATCCCGGATTTTCGGGCATCAGATAATTGGATAGTTATCTGATTTAACTTTTTAAAATACTGATTTATAAATCGAACAAATTCAAATGTGATAATCTCCATTTAAAAATTTGTTTAAAATTTGGTAAGATTGTTAATTTCAAATCAATAATGATAATATGTTGTATATATTCATGTATAGAGAAGTTTTATATACAAATTGAATTTGTGTTCGTTTAAATATATATGATATATATATCAAATTGATTTTTAAATTGAATTTGAAGTTGAATCTAGATTTAAAATTTGGAAAGTCAAAAGATAGATATTTTAAATATTTTAAAATAATATATAAGCTTTTATTTATAAATATAATTGGTTTTTATTTTCTTTAAAGTATTTTTATATATAGATAAGTATTTGTAAATTAATAAATTAAGTATAAAGCTTTTATTAATATTTAAAAAAAGTAATTAAAGATTACTTATTTTACAAGTGTCAAATTATGAGATCATGTAAATAACATGTGTAAGATGAATAAACAAGTGTCACTTTTTATTTTTATTTTATTTTCTTTTTAATAAATCCTAATTAACTCTATATAAACACCTATCTCCTCTCTTCCATTTTTTTTCCCATTCTCATTTTTCAAAAACAAAGAAAACAAAAACCAGCAATGTTCAAACTGAAATCATCTCCACAAACCAAAATCAGAAAATCTACAAACCGAAATGATCATCCTCAAACCAAAACTGAGATTTCATCTCAAACCAATCAAAACAAATTTACAACCTGGCCATTTATTCTTCAAACCTGAGACCTTCCTCTGATCCAAAAATCAAGCCCTGTAAACACAAATCTGTAAATCAATTATCCAAAGTAACCATGTTCAAATCTGTAAACACAAATCTGTAAATCTGTAAAACTCAGAAGTTCAAATGCCTGAAACCATTTTCTTAAAGCCTGAAATCTTTTCATCTCAAGCCTGTAACCATGTTCTTCAAGTCTGAATCATTTCCAAGTGCATGCAATATAATCTGAGGAAGAAGCAAGTTTTCAAAAGCTTTTTAAAGTTTTAAAGGAAATCAAAACAAGCTCTTCAGTTTTTAAAGTAACCCAAGCAAATTCATTTCAAAGCTTCCAGTTTCAAAACTCTCTGCCTTTTTGAAATAGGTGAGTAAACTACCCTTTAGAATATGGAATTTGTTATATCTTGGTTTGCATGTGATGATCTGTAAGTAGTGATAGAAAGTATGCTTGCATGTATACGGATTTCAGATATATAAATAAGTTAAGATGTGCATGTCTGATATGTTGATGTTCATCTCTGTTTATAGTTGCAGAGTTTAAATTTAAATCAAAAATCCTAATCTCCTTATCTATTCACTGATAGGCTTTAGCTTTCAAACTAAATAAGTTTATTCAAACATAGATTAAGGTTTAAAAATATATTCAAACAAATTTAGTTTGGAAATTTTCTGGGAATCAAGAAGATCAGTAGGAAACTTAAGAACATGATGAAATCCATTATCATAGTTTGCTGATTTATGTTTATAACCTGAATTCCCTTTGAAAATTAGGATTTTTAAAATCAAAATTAAGATTTTTAGTTGAGTTTTGAATAGGATTTACCAAGATGATCAGAATATGGGTTTTTGGCTATTTCTGATGATCGGGAAACTCGGGGTGGTCGGAGTCTCTGCTGAAGGTAGAGGGAAGTTTGGTGGTCTCGGCAAAAATGGTAGGTGGGTTATTAGTCCACCGAGGCGGCGGCACGGCGTTGGTTTAGGGTTTAAAACCCAAATTGGTCGAGGTTGGGAAATTTGATCGCTGAGTCGTTTCTAGGGCACCGGGGTTCATCGGACGTTGGGGATAGAAGCGTGGATGGTCGGCAAAGTTGTGGTCAGAGATTCATGATCTATGGTGGTCGGCGTCATGGGGTCGAGGAGTTTTCAGGTAGGGGTTGCTGTGCCAGTTTGATCGAGATAACTCAATTACGTGTTCGAGTTATATTAAATGTTTCAGGTGGTCAGTCGTTGGGTGGTGATGGTCGCCGACATGTGGGGCGTATCGGCGATGACCGGAATGGCTCCGGTGATCTGTGCATGTGCACCTATGTTGGTTGTGTCAGTGGTGTTGTGCGCGTGGAAGGAAGAGAAGTATACTCGGGTAGGAACTCGGGAAAAGGAGAGGCTAGCTCGTGTTCGTCTTCGAGTGTGTACGATAGGGTTATTAACATGTTAACAGGTTTTAAACTTTAAACTAAAACCAAGTTTTAGAAAATACTCGGGTCTGGACTCGAGTGTATACCGGGTTGAACCCGAAGCAAATATTTTAGTAGTTTAAAATTTGAAATGGAAGCAAGTTTTAGAATTTTAAGTGAATCTAGTTTAAACTATTTCTTAATCTATTACCTTATATAATAAATGTTTTAAATAATTAATTTAAGAAAGTTATATGATTTGTTTAACTTAAATTTATTAAGTTAAATTCTTAAGTTATTTAGACTTAATTTTAAATGTAATCAAGTAGATAATTAAGTAAAATGGTTTAAATTTATATGTTAATGATAGTTAAGTAACAAATAAAGATAAATGGTTTATCTTAAGGTTAATTAGGGTCATTGGTGATTAAAGATTAATTAAATTAATGAATTAAAGAGAAATTAATTAATTGGTAATTAGAGGTTAATTAATGTAAGAAATTAGAGATTAATTACTTAAACGACAATTACTTAATGTAAGTAATTAAAGAATTAATATTGTTAAGGGTTAATTAAATTAATTAGTAGTTAAAGGATAATTAATAAATAATTTAAGGTTAATTAATTGAGGATAATTAACCAGTGGGAAAATTACTTAATGAAAGTAATTATGGATAATTAATTTAGATTGGTTTGAAATTAATTAATGTTTGGGTAAGCAGGATTTAAAAGTAATTAACTTGATTAGAAATGGTACAATTAGTTTATCTTGCTTATAGATAATTTAGATATATTAAATGACTTAGATTATTTGATATCTCTAATATGTGATTTGGGATGCTTTGTGATAAGAGATACTTGGTTGAACTGTGGTATTATGGTTTATCTTTCTGAGATAAATTGTTGTGTGAACATGAAATCCTGAATAGAAATGGTATTGTTTAAACTTAATCATTTTGGCTTAAAGAATAACATTGGATTCGAAGAGACCGGGATCGGATATCAGCGATATCCGGAACCACTTCGATTAGTAATCTATAAATCTTTATAGATTTGATATGTGAAATCAATAAGCCGGTTTGGAATAATATGGACCATTTAAACTAAGTTGGATACTTAGATATTGTTTTGTGAAATAAGTATTGACTATATAAGTTGTTTACTTGTGGTAAAGTACGAGTTACCCGGGTTTAAATAAGTTCTATGGATTTAAATTTCATGTTAGATGAGTTTACTCACGCTGGTTTCCAGCCTGACCCGGGTGTTACTTTGTGGTAATGCTCGGGTCAGACCGAGTATTACAGATTTCAGATAAGGACGTTCTGGAGCTCAGGAGGCGAGCTGGATGGCAGGAACGTATGGAGTATATTCCGCTGTGATATTATAGTTGTCTGAGACATGTTAATTTTAACTGTCTAGTACTTTTGTGAATGTTGTAACTCTGATGTATTAAAATGTAATTAACAAATACAGTTTTTCTTTGTATAACTGATATTATTATTTGTTATTATATTTAATCCGCTGCGAATGTGAGATGTTGTGTTCTCTGTTCTCCTTTCTTCTTTCTGTTTCTTTCTTCTATCTCTTTCTTTTTCTTCTAACTATCTGGAATTTTCGGGTTCGAAAATTCCGGGTCGTTACACTTGGTATCAGAGCAGAAGGTTAAGCGAGAACCTTGGCTCTGTTGAGATTACTCGTTAAGGATAGGGTCAATGGTACCCTAGAACGAGTTGAGTGTATATATATATATATATATATGAGAGCGTATTTGTTATTTTCATATATAAAGATTTCAAATGATTTTTATATAAGATTATATTTATAAAGCAATATTTCTTTTAATATATTAAAGAAATTGGAGTTGAATCATTGGAATTAAATAAGATAATAAGAATTAAGTGGTAATAGAAATACAACGAAATTGAAATTAAATGAAGATAAGTTTGAAATGAATCCAAACTGAAATTAAAATCTTAAATTTGTAGAAATGTTATCAAGAATAAAGATAATAATGAATTGGTTTCCAGATAGGATAATCTTAGTTATTATCATAAATGGTAGTTGTGTTTAATAATGAATGTTGTTAATGATTAAGTAAAATGAAATGTTTAGGGAAGTAAACTTTTAGGTGAATATGACTTATAAATTGGAATTGAAGATAATTTAAAATTGTGAAGTTTTAAATCTAATTCCAGAAAACTTGAAATTGTTTTAAAGAAGTTTGTTTTGAATTAAAACCAAAGGTGGTTTAAAAATTTAAAGTATAACTTGGTGTGTAAAGAAAATGTATATATGAGGAATATACATAATATCAAAGATGATTTGAAGTAAACACTAAGTGTTGAGTTTTGAATTTTCCCGGAAATGTGATAAGTTTTTTTTTTAAACTTAAGTGGGAAGTTTATTAATAAGAAGTTTAAAATTTAAAATGGAGAATTCAAATTTGAGTAAGGTTGATTGGATTCTGAAGATTTAATCATTTAAAAAGTTTTGAACTCTAATTTGAGTTTTGAAATAAGATAAGTAAAGATACTTTAAAATGGAATTTTGAAATTTAAATTCAGAATTAAAAGGGTTAAAGATTTAATTTGTTAAAATTAAAAATAAAGGTTGAATTAATTTAAAAGTAAAGGAATTGTGATTTAAGGAATTAAACCAATATTTAAAAATTTTAACTCGAATTTATATAATTCGAGATAGTTTAAAATTGAGATTAAAATTGAATTAGTTCAAACTGAATTTGGTTTGAATAAATGGGAATTGTGATTTAAGATGGATAAGTTTAAAATTCAACTGGAAAATTTGAATTGGATTAATTTGAAATAAAATTGAAGATTGAATGAGTTCAAATTCAAATGGGAATTGGGATTGATTCATATAGAAATTGAAATGATTTGAAATTGAAGTGGATTCAATTTGAAATTAGTTTGAATAATTTGAAATTGTAATTAAAATGAATATGTTTAAAATCAAATGGAATTTGATTTGAATTTGGAAAGGAATTAAGGTTAATTCAACTTGAATTGGGATTAAATCAATTTCAATGGAAATTGAAGTTATTTAAATTGCAATTGAGTTAATTTAAATGGAGATGGAAATTTAAATTGAATTGATGAGAATTGAACAGTTTGGCTCTGGATTATTTTCAAAATAAAGTGTTTTAATACAAATATATTTTTCCAAACTATTTACTATATAATCTTTCTTCTTAAACCCCAAACTATCTCATACTTATTTTACAATTATTTTGGAACTATTTAACTATTTTGAAACTGTCTTATAAACTAATTACTATTTTTCAGTTACCTACATCTAATCACTATTTTAAATCTATTTTGCAATTATCTAACTATTTTTATATCTACTTAACTATTTTACAGATATTTTACAAACTAATAACTATTTTTCAACTACTTATCCATTTTAAATTTTTTCAAGTTATTTTTAAATTTAAATAGGTCAGAGTTCAGACTGTTTGTAATTGAAGTAATAACTCAATTGGAAATGGAAGCAACTGAGATTAAGTGAATAAAATTAAAGGAAATATGAATAGAAAAGGAAACTAATTTGGCTAATAACCAATAAAGATAAATACGTAGGATATACGTATATTATTCTATTCGCATAGTGATTTGATCCAGATTCGAGCACAGAATTTCGAGATAGTATTATCGATCCGAGTTGGGATTTTTTCGCTCGATTTTCGACGGCAAACCTGGATATGGATTGTTGATTGGTTCTGGATATTCTCTATCATGGCTACGACTATGCAAGGAGAATGACGGTTTCTGATCAAGAAACCAGATCTGAGTCCGCACTAGGAAGTCGGGTGGACGATACTAGTTCGGAAGTGAAATTATGTGATCGATTGAGTGATCAGATTGATATTGTGTACGGATGATATGTGTGCATCATACGGATTTGAATGAAATTGATATTGAAGATTGGGGATAAGAACTGTAAAATGGTTTTTGAAAAGAAATATGGTTAATAACTTTATAAAAGATTTATCAAATGTGAATATTTGATTTAGAATAAAATAAAGTTATATATCCTTGTTATATAAGGTAAATCTTCCCTTTTTGAATCTATTGCTAAAAGAAAAGGGTTTTGAAATATTTGAAGTATAAAAGAGGTTTTATACAAAGTTTGAAATGATCCAAAGTTTTCAAAGTTATATATATCTATATCTATATATATAAAGGATCTTATGAGAATGATTTTGGAAAAGGTTTTGGGAACCTATGGATTTTGGAAAGGGCTTTTGATTTTTGAGAAATCAATTTTGGATTTTGGAAAGCCTAGTTTGAGAATTATCGATTTTTGGTAATCGATTTTGTGTAAAGGAGATTTTGATAAATCATAAAGGGTATGATTTGAAGATACTATAAGTATATAGTATAAAATGTTTTGAGTATAGCTCTGGGGAAAAAGGCGCTCCCTTGAAATGAACTTCTCAGGAGTGCCACTGGGTGGTACTGCCTTGAACCCCAAGGGGGGATTCTAAAGTTGATCCTGTGAGGAGTCCGGACAAACTAGTTCCTGAGGATTATTTGTGTAGCGAAAGTCGAGGGGCTGGTGCCCACAGAGGCATTTGGGTTATGCTGTGACGACAGTTTAACTCGATGTCACTGCGATCTACTACAGACCAT
Source organism: Allium fistulosum (assembly GCA_030737815.1). Taxonomy (NCBI): domain Eukaryota; kingdom Viridiplantae; phylum Streptophyta; class Magnoliopsida; order Asparagales; family Amaryllidaceae; genus Allium; species Allium fistulosum. Next base: position 260,287,286 of record CM060904.1, on the reverse strand, counting down.
AGCGGAAGTCATGTGTGCCGCTGAGAGCCAACTGTCTACGTTTGATTTTATATCGGTAGACTATGACACTATGGTAACATAGCGAAAGTCGTTTGTGCCGCTGAGAGCCAACAGTCTGCGTTTGATTTTATATCGGTAGACTGCGACCTATGTGGGAGAAGTTTCATTATTTGGCAGCGAAATTCGGTGGCGCTGATGCCTACAGTTATATGGGTTTGTGCTGTGATAGCAACGTAAGGCCCGGGTATAACTGCGATCTGTAGCGGGTTCCATGGCGTAATCGAGGAGCGCGGAGACCTACAGTTATCTGTGGATTTTGCCGGGACGGCAACGTAACCATCGGGTTAACTGCGACCATGGATGGGGGTGATGATTTCCAGAGCATTCTCACCAAAGATATTTCCTCTATTTCAAAAATGTTTTCTATATTTTCAATTAATTATTTTCCAAGTATTTTCACTGGGTGTTGAAAACAGGTCTGCTAAGTACTTATAGATTTTCAGTCTTACGCCTGATCAATGTATGACCGAATTTCTGTGAGAACGATGATGGATTTGTTGAGACATCGAGTTATAAAAAGTATTTTTATAAAACTATTTTGGTGATATTATATTGATTTTTGAAGTATTTTAAAATTTCTTAATTAAAGAGTTTATAGATGAAAATACTCAAAGAATAATTTAACTGTAATAAAATTCTTGCTTCATTCCTTTTCGAGGACGAAAAGATTTAAAGGGGGGAGGAATGTGATATCCCGGATTTTCGGGCATCAGATAATTGGATAGTTATCTGATTTAACTTTTTAAAATACTAATTTATAAATCGAACAAATTCAAATGTGATAATCTCCATTTAAAAATTTGTTTAAAATTTGGTAAGATTGTTAATTTCAAATCAATAATGATAATATGTTGTATATATTCATGTATAGAGAAGTTTTATATACAAATTGAATTTGTGTTCGTTTAAATATATATGATATATATATCAAATTGATTTTTAAATTGAATTTGAAGTTGAATCTAGATTTAAAATTTGAAAAGTAAAAAGATAGATATTTTAAATATTTTAAAATAATATATAAGCTTTTATTTATAAATATAATTGGTTTTTATTTTCTTTAAAGTATTTTTATATATAGATAAGTATTTGTAAATTAATAAATTAAGTATAAAGCTTTTATTAATATTTAAAAAAAGTAATTAAAGATTACTTATTTTACAAGTGTCAAATTATGAGATCATGTAAATAACATGTGTAAGATGAATAAACAAGTGTCACTTTTTATTTTTATTTTATTTTCTTTTTAATAAATCCTAATTAACTCTATATAAACACCTATCTCCTCTCTTCCATTTTTTTTCCCATTCTCATTTTTCAAAAACAAAGAAAACAAAAACCAGCAATGTTCAAACTGAAATCATCTCCACAAACCAAAATTAAAAAATCTACAAACCGAAATGATCATCCTCAAACCAAAACTAAGATTTCATCTCAAACCAATCAAAACAAATTTACAACCTGGCCATTTATTCTTCAAACCTGAGACCTTCCTCTGATCCAAAAATCAAGCCCAGTAAACACAAATCTGTAAATCAATTATCCAAAGTAACCATGTTCAAATCTGTAAACACAAATCTGTAAATCTGTAAAACTCAAAAGTTCAAATGCCTGAAACCATTTTCTTAAAGCCTGAAATCTTTTCATCTCAAGCCTGTAACCATGTTCTTCAAGTCTGAATCATTTCCAAGTGCATGCAATATAATCTGAGGAAGAAGCAAGTTTTCAAAAGCTTTTTAAAGTTTTAAAGGAAATCAAAACAAGCTCTTCAGTTTTTAAAGAAACCCAAGCAAATTCATTTCAAAGCTTCCAGTTTCAAAACTCTCTGCCTTTTTGAAATAGGTGAGTAAACTACCCTTTAGAATATGGAATTTGTTATATCTTGGTTTGCATGTGATGATCTGTAAGTAGTGATAGAAAGTATGCTTGCATGTATACGGATTTCAGATATATAAATAAGTTAAGATGTGCATGTCTGATATGTTGATGTTCATCTCTGTTTATAGTTGCAGAGTTTAAATTTAAATCAAAAATCCTAATCTCCTTATCTATTCACTGATAGGCTTTAGCTTTCAAACTAAATAAGTTTATTCAAACATAGATTAAGGTTTAAAAATATATTCAAACAAATTTAGTTTGGAAATTTTCTGGGAATCAAGAAGATCAGTAGGAAACTTAAGAACATGATGAAATCCATTATCATAGTTTGCTGATTTATGTTTATAACCTGAATTCCCTTTGAAAATTAGGATTTTTAAAATCAAAATTAAGATTTTTAGTTGAGTTTTGAATAGGATTTCCCAAGATGATCAGAATATGGGTTTTTGGCTATTTCTGATGATCGGGAAACTCGGGGTGGTCGGAGTCTCTGCTGAAGGTAGAGGGAAGTTTGGTGGTCTCGGCAAAAATGGTAGGTGGGTTATTAGTCCACCGAGGCGGCGGCACGGCGTTGGTTTAGGGTTTAAAACCCAAATTGGTCGAGGTTGGGAAATTTGATCGCTGAGTCGTTTCTAGGGCACCGGGGTTCATCGGACGTTGGGGATAGAAGCGTGGATGGTCGGCAAAGTTGTTGTCAGAGATTCATGATCTATGGTGGTCGGCGTCATGGGGTCGAGGAGTTTTCAGGTAGGGGTTGCTGTGCCAGTTTGATCGAGATAACTCAATTACGTGTTCGAGTTATATTAAATGTTTCAGGTGGTCAGTCGTTGGGTGGTGATGGTCGCTGACATGTGGGGCGTATCGGCGATGACCGGAATGGCTCCGGTGATCTGTGCATGTGCACCTATGTTGGTTGTGTCAGTGGTGTTGTGCTCGTGGAAGGAAGAGAAGTATACTCGGGTGGGAACTCGGGAAAAGGAGAGGCTAGCTCGTGTTCGTCTTCGAGTGTGTACGATAGGGTTATTAACATGTTAACAGGTTTTAAACTTTAAACTAAAACCAAGTTTTAGAAAATACTCGGGTCTGGACTCGAGTGTATACCGGGTTGAACCCGAAGCAAATATTTTAGTAGTTTAAAATTTGAAATGGAAGCAAGTTTTAGAATTTTAAGTGAATCTAGTTTAAACTATTTCTTAATCTATTACCTTATATAATAAATGTTTTAAATAATTAATTTAAGAAAGTTATATGATTTGTTTAACTTAAATTTATTAAGTTAAATTCTTAAGTTATTTAGACTTAATTTTAAATGTAATCAAGTAGATAATTAAGTAAAATGGTTTAAATTTATATGTTAATGATAGTTAAGTAACAAATAAAGATAAATGGTTTATCTTAAGGTTAATTAGGGTCATTGGTGATTAAAGATTAATTAAATTAATGAATTAAAGAGAAATTAATTAATTGGTAATTAGAGGTTAATTAATGTAAGAAATTAGAGATTAATTACTTAAACGACAATTACTTAATGTAAGTAATTAAAGAATTAATATTGTTAAGGGTTAATTAAATTAATTAGTAGTTAAAGGATAATTAATAAATAATTTAAGGTTAATTAATTGAGGATAATTAACCAGTGGGAAAATTACTTAATGAAAGTAATTATGGATAATTAATTTAGATTGGTTTGAAATTAATTTATGTTTGGGTAAGCAGGATTTAAAAGTAATTAACTTGATTAGAAATGGTACAATTAGTTTATCTTGCTTATATATAATTTAGATATATTAAATGACTTAGATTATTTGATATCTCTAATATGTGATTTGGGATGCTTTGTGATAAGAGATACTTGGTTGAACTGTGGTATTATGGTTTATCTTTCTGAGATAAATTGTTGTGTGAACATGAAATCCTGAATAGAAATGGTATTGTTTAAACTTAATCATTTTGGCTTAAAGAATAACATTGGATTCGAAGAGACCGGGATCGGATATCAGCGATATCCGGAACCACTTCGATTAGTAATCTATAAATCTTTATAGATTTGATATGTGAAATCAATAAGCCGGTTTGGAATAATATGGACCATTTAAACTAAGTTGGATACTTAGATATTGTTTTGTGAAATAAGTATTGACTATATAAGTTGTTTACTTGTGGTAAAGTACGAGTTACCCGGGTTTAAATAAGTTCTATGGATTTAAATTTCATGTTAGATGAGTTTACTCACGCTGGTTTCCAGCCTGACCCGGGTGTTACTTTGTGGTAATGCTCGGGTCAGACCGAGTATTACAGATTTCAGATAAGGACGTTCTGGAGCTCAGGAGGCGAGCTGGATGGCAGGAACGTATGGAGTATATTCCGCTGTGATATTATAGTTGTTTGAGACATGTTAATTTTAACTGTCTAGTACTTTTGTGAATGTTGTAACTCTGATGTATTAAAATGTAATTAACAAATACAGTTTTTCTTTGTATAACTGATATTATTATTTGTTATTATATTTAATCCGCTGCGAATGTGAGATGTTGTGTTCTCTGTTCTCCTTTCTTCTTTCTGTTTCTTTCTTCTATCTCTTTCTTTTTCTTCTAACTATCTGGAATTTTCGGGTTCGAAAATTCCGGGTCGTTACACCTCTTTTCCATATTTAATTTATTCGAATTCACTAGAATTACTTAACTTAATTTTACTCTTTTATATTTTCCAAAAATCCAATTCAATTGCTTTTGATAACTCATTATACTGGGAAATTCAATCCTACCAGATTATCCAATATAAATTATCACAGGATAACAACAATCATATCACAGAATATTTAAACAAAAATTAAATATTTTGAGGAATCCAGTTGGATCCCTCCAACCTGTTTCCCTGCATCCACAGACGTTAGCACAATACCAATTCCACTTCGAGGTGGAATATCGCGGTATATGGGTTTATAAAATATCATCCGCTATTATGCGGCGCATAGGGTCTCATCCGCTATATAATGCGGGAATATCAATTCCAATATATACATATGCCAATATATATATTGGTATATACTACTATATATATATATCAACCAAATCAATCATTCAACCAAACATTCAAATTTAACCAATTAAATTAAATTAAATTATAATTTAACTGAGTGAGATTAACTCACCTTTGATTTTGTTTGCAGTCTATTCCACACCCATTCCATTCTGACTTGTATTTTCTCGATTTTAGACCTTGAATAATATTCGATAAATTCATTAACACTTGTATTTTAAATCAAACAATTTATTATTATCCGTACTTACTGAACAATAAGTGGTAGATTTTTCATAAAACTTTTCTTTCTTTTTTTCAACACTTAAAATTCCTATATAGTTTCTCCAAATTTCATATATCTTTAAATTGAAACATGCATGTGCAATTTATCTATATATATACAAATGTAAACCTAAAATTCTACCCATTAATATTCTGCTTCTCATAATATGTATATATATAAATATTTTTCTTTACTTTATATAAATTTATTTATTAAATCAAAATAAGAAAACTGAAAATACCTCTCTGCCCAGATCGAAACAACATCACAACCCCAGCTCGACCATCCCGCCGTGAATCGAGATCATCGATTGATCGCCTCGAGTTGCCGCCGCTAGCCTCGAATTCCCTCACAGTGACTGCCTTCACGCGAGTCGATGCAGTTCGCCTGCAACCCCACACTGTTGGCATTGAAGTCGACCTCCTCGCAGCCACCGTTCCTCCATACATGACTGGAGATCGAGCTTCCCCAATCGAACATGAGACACTGCCCCCATCGACACTTTCCCAGATCCACCACCTTCCCGGAAACCCTACCCAAAAATCGCGATTGACTTGCCTACCAAAACCCACACAGCTTCCATGATGCTCCAATCGCGACCAAAATCATCACAGCTCGTACTCTGACGAGGCGCCGCCATCAACGTCAACGTTGCCTCAAAGGTATTTGCGATATCCCCTCCTATCGACCCACGAAATCACTCCCACCAGAAGGTAGCAGAGGCGAGAGAATGAAGTAGGGTTAGGAATGGGTTTCCGCCATTCGATCCCCTGCGAGAGTGTGAATATCGAACGAGGTTCAGCCATTATTTGATTTTCTTTTAACTGAGAGGCTTGGTTGTTTTGATTTTGTATTAGAGCAAAAATAAGGTTGTGTTCGTTTATAATATTTAGATCTGTTCTCCAGTATTCTAAAAGAGAGGGAGGGGACAAGATGAGACATGATTGTACACGTGAACATTATCCCTGAATTCACGGTGAAAAGTTTTTGATGAGAATGGGTTTGAATTGGTCAACAATATATATTTTATATTTAAATTCTGATATGAATTTTATTGCGTTTAACTATCGTATGCTCACTCAACAACTTCAAATTTTACGAAAATTGAAATCCGGTAATAATACAATATTACGGATCCAATGGAACTGGTTTCGCTGAATTCTGAGACTATGCCTCAGACGGCTATTTTTAAATTCAATTTCAACGATATATTTTTAAAACTGAACAAAACTCTTTAAAATTCCATTTTAAAAGTTCTATCATCTTCAGTGTTAACAATATAAATTTTCTGAACCTTTGAACTATTTTTAACAGGCTTAAAATCAAGATTCAATATTTTACCCAATCCCGATAATTAAATTTAATAATTAATTATCCAAATAAATACTGTATATTTGAAATTAAAGTTAAAATTTAACCTTCGGATATTTAAAATAACTTAAATATTCACATTTCAAATATACAAAAATTCCGGGTCGTCACATTAATTTTTATTCTAATAAATAATAAACAATGCCAAAGTACAAAGGTAAGTTAAAAACGGTGATAGGCTTTAAGTTTAATAGTTGATTATCATTGTATGTTACCTCATAATATTTAAAAACATTTTCAACTTCACCATATAGAGTTCTTTCATTGTTGATGTTGATGTCAACATTTTCAAAAGAAGAACATAAAATAATTATTACAACGATATCTAATATTTTTGGACGACGATACTATGCTTAAATTAAACTTAACTTTGGAAAGATTTGTAAAATACCATCTTTAAGTTTTAAAATACACAGCCGCCACCCTTCCAAAAAAATGTTACAAAAAACCTTATTTTCAAGTTTTAGGATATCTATGGAAAACTCTGCAAATATTTGCAGAGTTGTAGTTTCCACGCTGCACGATGCAAATATTTGTAGAGAAATTTGCACATATTTGCAAAGTTTTATATAAATATTTGAAAAAAATTTAGCAAATATATTTGCAGATTTCTCTATAAATATTTGCAGTTTTTTTAAAAAAAGTGTTTGAATCAAAGTAATATGCAATTATTATTCAGGTTTAATTTTCAAAAAAAAGAATTACTTTTGGAATGTAATTTAAAACATGTTTTTGGAAAGGATTTTTCACATATTAATTCTAGAAGTAAGGGGTGGAACAAAATTTTTAGTTGAACATTTAAACAAGCTTGTATATGTTGAACAGATATTATGATGTCAACAATCGTCATTAAGCTTCTAAAGTCAAACTATAACCATTGTCTTTCAAACGTTGAACGTGTGCCATGTAACCTGTGTTACTTCTCCCATATGGAGTGGACATTGACGGTTCGATTTATTTTATTCTTATGCAAAGTCCATATAATTATTTTAATCATTTTGTTTTGCATGTATAAAATGCATACCTTATGTATAATTACATTATTTTGTACGTGTGAAGCACATTTCGTCGAATTTGTTATTAGTAGTTGTAATAAAATTATAATATTTTGTTATTGCCGTGCATGTATATAATAACAAAATCTAACATTTAGTTTCAACATGAAATTTTTATATATAATTAAGGTCCAAAGTTCAAATTATATTTTTGCAAATAAATTTGCTTTTTTCCCATATATTTTTAGTTCATATATCTTAATAAAGTTGTAAACAACGATACCAAGAGCATTTCTAAGGGTGTCATATTCAAGTGTAATATTTAGCATTTTAGAAACGCTATTCCCTAACATAGCTGATTACACGTTATATAATGTGTAATCTTCATATCCTGAATTGGCCCAATGTTCTTATTTAACTAGCTTCAAAGCTCAAATGCCTATTAAATAGGTGTCCAACTTTAGACGCCTATCTAATAGGCTTCCAGACCATTAACAGCTACTAAAGCCCAATCGGCTACTATAACAGTTATATTTCCCCCTAATTTAATAGATATCCCACTTTCAGTCCCAAAAATTCTCAATATTTTTTCTTCTAAACCACAACAACTTTATATCAAACCAGGGATCCATAATGTAATGTTGATCTTTAAGGGTCAAAAAAGTGGGTCATCACATCACTTTAAGAAACCGTAACATAATTTGGTGGTTTCGACCTTTGAAAGTTTGTTGAAAAGTGGGTTATATATGAATGTATGTTTATTTTACCTTATATGAATGCATGTTTACCATACTTCCTAATATGAAATCAATATTCAAACTTGAGTTGAGATTAGATACATTGGCAATATGCTCGCTTTTGCTCATGTAAAAGCGAAATAACTCGCTTAAATGCTAATTGAAAGGTACATTTTTATGATATATCAGTATGTTTGTGATATTATATTGTTTCCCCCATGTTTCGGGATACCTCATTAATTGGGATATATATTTATTATGATATATTATGTTCTAGTTTTTTGAAACGCTCTCCGTACAAAGAAGACTTTGTCAAAACTTTTCAATAATCTGACACTTAGAAAATTTCACAAAAAAATTATTGTATGTGAAAATATAAAGTTGTTAATTGAATCTATTTAAAATTGTAGCATACGATGAGGTAAGTTAGAGAAAGAGCCACATAGAGGATTGAGTAGTTTAAGTGTGATTGAAGATCGTTAATACCAAAAATTTTAGGGTACGTGTTATGTACAACGTTTCCCTATAAAAATTCCGAGAATGCATTTTCCTTAAGGGGGGGAAGTATGTAACAACCCTGCTTTCTATGCCGTATAAATAAATGAATAAATTTAATTAAAATAAAACTATTTCAATTCGATATTTTATAATTAATATTTTGAAAATAAAATTATTAGTTAATTAAATTCTATTTAATAAAATATTATAATTTTCAATTAAATTAATAAATTATTTTTGGATAATTTATTAAAGTTGAATAATTTTTTTAATTGAATATAATATATTTAAAGTGTAAATAATTGTAATGTGGTTAAAATAGTGTAAAATAAACAGGTAGTTAATGGAATAAAATTATGCTGTTATCGAAATATATTTTATAATTGAAGTGGGGTTCAAATTAAATTAAATCAAAATTTATTTACAAATAAATTCAAGAGGAATTATTAAATGAAAAAGAAAGGAAAATTTATTTGATTTTAACTAGGGCCTAAAATCAAGGGCCAAGCCCATTCTTTCTTTCCTTGTTCTAGAAAGATCCTCCTTTCCCTCTCACCATTCAAAACCCAAACCCAACTCCACTTCGTTTCTTCTATTTTCCTTAGTCCCTCAAATTGACTGCGACCTTTAAAAAAGGTACGTGCACGGTGACCTGACAACGTTGATTGATGCGAGGAAAGGGGAGGAGGCCGCGATAATGACGACGACCTAGAGTAGCAAAGCGATTTGATGAGGTTAGTATGAGGGTCGCGACGAAGTCCAAGTGCACGATCGCATAGGTTAGGTAATGGACATTCTTGGAAAATTTATAAAGGGAGATGAGTGTGTGCACGCTTTCCTGACATTGATAAAGGGCATGGTTATGAAGATTTTCATGATTGTCATGGTGAAGGCAATTGGAGCCGCGATGAGGTGAAGGCATTGCTGGCTCCTTCTAGTGCGGGCAATAATGGAGGAAGCTATGGCAGCGTTTATTTTTGAGATGGAGAAGTCGAGCATCATCTCGGTGAGTTATATACTCACATCTATATTTATTTTCATTAGCGAGTTATTGGATATGTATTCCACTATTTATATAATTATCTCGATTATTGCTTGAATTGCTTAATCGAATTTATTGGGAATATCGATTTGATTTGCGTGATTGAGATGTTTGTTTGGGATATTTGATTGATTGTTGTGCTATTGGTTGTGATTTTGTGTGTGTTACTAGGATTTTTTGTATGCTGGATTGTCCAAAAGACAAAGGAAATGTTGCCTGATTGCATTCTGAGTTATATGTTTCATATCTTTTAGGACCATTCAGTTGAGACTATTTCCTCTCATTGGAACTGTTGGTCGTGATGAACCATGAAGTTTTATATGTGAATTTATGGATGGTCGAAATTCTATGGGATTTGGTTCGACCACATGATAGAATTTATATTGATGATTTTTTGTTGATTTTGGAGAATTTTGCTCCATGAATTTTATTTTAGATAAATTATTGATTTTCCTCTTTTTAAAATATTTTTAAAAGCTTTAGAAAAGTATTTATGGAGTTTTTAAATGTATTTGAAGTATACTTACAAATCACTAAAAGTGGCTGAGAAATAAATGATTTGTTAGTAACTATTCTTAAAATAAAAGTTTCAAAAATGAAAATAGATATTTTCAGGAGTAATTAAATGTATGAAATTTTTATAAATATAAATGGCAGGTTTTTAATTATATTTGTAAGAGGAAATTCCTTTATAAATTGAACATTTAAAGAAAGGATTAAAAGGAAATTTTAAATGGGCACTACACCATAAACGATATTTTGATACGGCTAAAAGCCGTATCTAATCTTATTAGATACGGCTAAAAGCCATATCAAAATATGCCGAGCTTAATATTTTGATACGGCTTTTAGCCATATCTAATGAGCCAATTAGATACGGCCATTAGACATATCTAATTGACACATTAGATACGGCCAGAAGCCGTATCTAATTGATAAATAGGCAGCGTCTAATGAACCAATTAGATACGGCTAAAAGCCGTATCTAATTAGTCAATTAGATATATAATCAATATCCAATATATAATATTATAGACCTATTCATATCTAATATATAATCAATAATCATTCCGAGACATCAAAACAAATAATATTATAGACAGTGCACATTCAAATGATTCAATAATCCGCATTGCAGTGCATAATAACTTAACAATATCATTACATAATATCATTACATAATACTAGCATTTAGCACATTAATATATCGCAGTAGCGGATACTAGAAACACTATCGCTCCAGTACCAAGATCCAAATACAAAACAATAATACAAATGTATCACATTACTACATAACACAAATACACAACAAGCCTCTGTTATACTGTGTTGTTACAGCAGCCACTGCACAATGCAAAGCCAAAGAGCTAACTCCTCCAGCCCAAAACATCTACACAAGCATTACAAAATATTAGTACATCTTTAGTTTTAGGAGTTAACTCTATATTACGGTTCATTGCAACTACATTTTTTTCCATTTGGTTATGTTAAAACTCAGATTTAGAAAATGCATCTAGATGCAACTAGCAAATACCCAAACACAGACTCAATACACCATAAAGAATTAAAGACTAAAAAACTTTTGTCAGTGGGATGCTGCCAATGGGAGTATGCAGGTGATTGGAGAATGATGTAGTGAAGTGGGATGTTCTACAGAGGATGGTGACTTTGTAGGTGATCGAGGCTGTTTTCTTTCCTTTTCTTTTTGATGTGCACATTTGATGTGCACAGGGCAGTGGGATATATGTACATTGAAGTGGTAACTTTTGCATTAAATTGAATAAAAGAAAACAAAAGGACCTATTTTGTACTAATATAATTATAAAAGTTAGTTAAAATATAAATAGCTATGCACCTGCACACATACATCCACAATTGTGCTTTTATCTTCCTATTAACTGAATCAACTCGGTTATATTTAGTTTTAAGTAACTGTTAGAGTGAAGTTATGCATTCAGTATTTAAAATCTTGCTTGTATAAATTCAGAATCAATGTAGTAAGAGAAGTATTATTGAGTAAAATGAGACTCCTATTTTGTTCTTACCTATTTCCTTTGATATCGCTTCCTCTCAAATAAGGAATTATCTCTCTTTTCTGTTGTTAAACTGCATTCTTCTTTGTATACATGGAGAGAGCGCAACCAGTTGATTTTTCACCATATAGAGAAAGACAAAGTGGAAATTAGTAAAGCCATAAAGAGAGATTTATGTAAAATTCCCACAAAGTACGAAAAGCACATCAATTCCCTTGAACTGGGGTATCCAAATTATGTTAGCATATTGAAAAGAATAACAACCCTTGGTTATTTAGGAATTGTGTCAACTTCAGAAGAAGAAAATTAATTGTCAAACTGAAATGACCCTCCTATATTCTACTCTAATTTCATAAGGAATTTTTTTTTTTTTTAAAAGAGGATATATATATATATATAGATATATCATCCATTTCAATTATCATTCTCAGGGTCACTTTCTTTTTCCAATAAATCAAATATATCCAGTATCACAATAATCAACCAATATAAATATATCAGTACATTTACAAAAATAAGCACATACATGTGAGGATGTATATGCCTCTCTTGTTTGAATCAGAGTTTTGAAAAACAAGAGGATGTTGGATTGCTAATTTTATTTCATATATTATTTTTTTTTGATCAAACAATCCACTGGGAACAAACACATTAGTCTGTTTATACTAACTAAGAAGTGATCAAGAAATAATCAGTAGTAAACAAGCTTTTAATATAGATGTTTGTGTTAAGTTCTGAATAGTGTCAAAATCAGTATAAAATAAAGTGGATCCTAAGGAAACACAAGCAACATCTAGGCGTAATGGAAACGCGCCTAACTTATACATACAAGGTCACGAGTTCGAGTGCTATGCTGGTCGGTTCAAACACAATTTTTGTTTTTCATTTTTTTTTTCTTCTGTACAATTTGAAACTTGTTATCTACCTGTCTGCATATACATATTTTATTTTGCCTAAGATCCATCATACAAAACAAATATCCTTGCTTAATCATTTTTGAATTCCATTCCTACAACCTAGAAGGCTTCATGATTGAATGATAAGAGTGTTTATCATTTTCCAGGTTTGTATTTCTTCTTACAAGATTTGTCTGGCATTTAAAATGCATTTGGTTAGAATCTGAGTAAAGTTCAGATTCTTATTTCAAATACAAAGGAAAAGGTGAGGTAAAATCTGCACTTAAACATGTTTATGTGCATATATATCTGCAACTATTTGAATCTGACTTCCATCTATCTTACTACAGATCTTTTCTTTATTTAGAAATAGGACATGAAGCATTTGTATGGAACAAGTTAAATAAACCTTGCAGCCATATAAAAACATTCAACCTATGTCTTTTTCTTTTGCAAACATATGTTATATTAGAAAATAAAACCAGTTTGATTGTCTGAGAATCAACTCTCCAGATTTTCCAAAAACTTAAATCCTTTTTAAAGTCTCAAGATTGACTAATACATTTATAAAATGTAATCATTCAATTTTTTTAACATAGTGTTCTTGCTAAATCTACTTACAAGATTTGATCAAAATCCTTTTTAAGCATAACAGAAATTTAACTAGGTTCATAGATTCCAGATACAAGTCAAATTCTTAACAAAATGCCTAACAAAATATCAATCCAATATTCAACACTTAATACAAGTAGCAATTTAAATTGTCAATACATGCAGATTTCAACATTTAGGCTCTTATCTAACTAAGTTTTAGCATGCTATATCTTCTTCTCAAGGCCTTGCTCCTACTCCTATTTAGTTGCTGCAATCCCTGAAAAAGCATTGGAAACTGCCTCATTTTAAATGAGACACCCCAGATGCCAATAGCACACTAGGGTCAGACACATGTCTGGTATGAGAAAATTCACAAAAGCAATTTGTTAATTAGTTTAAAATCAAGTTAAGTACAAATACATAAGGTTCTGTCCTTTGGAATTAGGTAAATACTTGTGTGCATGCTCTGTGTCATTGTACATGTGCACACTTAAATTTTCTTCCCAGAGACTACATATATATATATAGCACAAACATTCAAGCCTACAATTCAATCATAGACAACAATCATTCATACCAAACTGGAAAATAACTAATATGAGTTAAATCACTCATTCAATACTCATATTTCAAATCTGGGAAAAACTCTAGTTTTCTCATCTGCTCAAGTATTACTTCCTTGGTATATTTATCTATCCTTGGTCTCACCTGCAATACTTATGAATCAATGGACACACTGTAATGAACTAATTCACTCCATTACACAAAGATCTCAGGACTTAAACAAGCCATGTGTCAACTTATGTTACTCAAGCACACAAGTCATTCCTGCAGTGTTCTTGACCCCAATTTCCTAGTCAGGTTTAAGTTAATAATAACTCTTTTTCATGGCAAAACCATTCAGTAATTCATTTCAATAGCCAAAACATCCATACATGGCATCACATATTATTCATAACCATACAGAGGTAAACAAGCAAACAATCAATGGTGATTACAAAACAGGTCCTGCATCTACATATATTCATCTTGGTATTTTAAAAGGAGTTTAGGCAACTAACATTGGCTTATGATCTCTGAGAGAGTTTTTCTTTTGCAAACATTTGTGCTTGAGTTAAACTCAGAATAATCTGGTTTCACTGAATCACAAAATCTTGTTTGCTATGCATTTTATTGAATCAGGAGCATCAGCACATAGGCAACCCTATTGCACCCCTAATTCCTTTCTATTTCAAGCCTCAGCACTTATACATAAGTATATTGCAGCTCAACATTATTTACATCTTTCTGGGTTGAGCCAAAACCAATACTACTTGCCTATTCTCAACATTTTATTTTCTGGGTATTTGTTTATATCCCTAAATATTAACATATCAGAGATCTGAGTGTATAAAACAGATATGTATGCTAACAACACATAGACTTTGTTATAATAAAACAAATGATCAACCAAAGAAAATCAAACATATTCAGGTTTAGATTCACAGATAAACATTTATATATGAAAATACTCTTTGAATGAAAATAATTTTTATCTGGCTGCCTACATTAGGACTTATTGCCTTAGATTTTTTTTGAGTGAGTTTCCTCACCTAGCTCTCTCCTTTGTTTCCTTAATGAATTGATGAACTCCTGCTCTTATCCTCAAGCTCTCTTTCTTCCCTTGTCTTATAATTTCTGTGGTATTGTTTTTCTTCTTCTTTTTTTTTCAAAATTCTTTTCTGAGGAGGAGAGGAGGCTGCTGTATATACTTGTATATATATACAGGGTTTCTCTTAGGGTTTTGGGTATTGGCTAAAGCCATTTTTGCCCACCAGAAAATCATGTTATCTGAATTTTAACCCAAAGTTTTACCCCCTCCCCGGCTTAATTTGGGTGAAGAGAAAAGTGGTTACACATTTTTCTTTCAGAGATTGCTTTTCAGAAAATACTTTCCCCCCCCTTGTCTACAATCATGCTAAAAATGTGACTTGGTTTTGTTATTTATTAAATACTCTTTTCTAATTCTGCCTATACCAAGAACTTCTCTGTTTTTATCTTATTTTCCTATTTTTAGCTTTCATGTAAATGGTATGTACCTCCTTCATTTATTTATAAGAGAATTAGTTCTTTTTATATCTTCTTGCCTTTTATTTTCTGCTTATATTAAAATATGTCTATATATATATATATTTTATTTCACTAGTTTGAACTCTAGTATTTTATTAGCACAAGTATATGTTTATATATATATATCACTCTGTATTGACACACACATGCACATGTATACTTAAGAAAAATATTCAGTAGCATACATATATTTATATTTACTTATGCATTCAGCTTTTAAAGATTTTAATATATATATATATATATATATATTTATTCCCATACATATCAATATGTATTTATTCTTAAAGTTCAGAGATTTTAAGCTCTAGTTCATGTGTATACCCTGTGCACACATGTACACACATACTGATACACTATCAAGCCATAACAATCTCCTTCCAAAATTAATTTAAAAATTATTTTAAATTTATTTATATTTTCCAGAATGAATTCCTAAAATCTTGGGTCATTACATACACCCCTCCTTTTAGAAATTGTGTCCCACAATTTTTCCTAAGCTTAAAATAAATTTTAAACTTAATTCAGAGAACAAGTATATTCCCTACCAAATAGATTCTTAGTTCTATACTAACTAAAAATATATTCATCCAGAATAAAGAAAACAATCAAAAATCAGAATTACCTTAATCTGAAAATAGCCTAGGATAATTCATCCTAACTTTGTCTTCCAATTCCCATGTGCAATCACTAGGATCTAGACTCCACTGTACCTTCACAAGTTTCAGAGATTTATTCCTCAACTTCTTCACATCTTTTGCCAAAATTCCCACTGGATCCTTTTCATAAATCAAATTAGGATTTATCTGCACTTGGGTTGGGGTTTCAAGAATTTCTGCCTTGTCATGGACCCACCTTCTCAATTGTGATACATGAAAAACATCATGTATGCCTTGCATGTTTTCTGGTAATTCCAACTTATATGCCAAAGGACCAATTCTCTCCAGAATTTTGTATGGTCCAATATATCTTGGGGTTAATTTGCCTTGTTTTCCAAACCTCAGCACATTTTTCATGGGTGAGATTTTGATGAAAACAAAATTTCCCACCTCATATTCTACCTGCCTCCTTCTCATGTCTGCAAATTTCTTTTGCCTATCTTGAGCTGCTGTCATTCTTCTTCTTATCAACTCAATTTTCTCCTTGGTTTCTTGTATGTACTCAGGTCCTAAAATAGACCTTTCTCCTGCTTCTACCCAGCAAACAGGTGACAAGCAGGGTTTACCATACAAGGCTTCAAATGGAGCCATTCCTATGGTGCTTTGGTAGCTGTTGTTGTAGGTAAATTCAACTAGGTGAAGATAATCTTCCCAGTTGCCCCCAAAATCCAATATACATGCCCTCAACATGTCCTCCAAAACTTTGTTTACCACCTCAGTCTGCCCATCTGATTGAGGATGGTAGGCAGTACTTAAACATAGTTCACTTCCCATTGCTTCTTGAAAGCTTCTCCAGAATTTTGAAGTGAAGATGGTATCCCTATCACTCACAATGGTTTTGGGAATGCCATGTAACCTTACCACCTCTTTTATAAAAATTTGAGCTAGTTTTGGTGCTGTTCTTTCTGACTTGACTGGGATGAAGTGTGCTACCTTGGTTAGCCTATCCACTATCACCCATATACTTGTATTACCTCTCTTAGATCTAGGCAGTCCATCTATGAAGTCCATAGATATGTCTTCCCACTTCCACTGTGGTACACTAAGAGGTTGCATCAACCCTGATGGTCTTTGAGTTTCAGCCTTGACTTGTTGGCAAGTCATACATTTGGCAATGTACTTAGCTATATCAGATTTCATCCCCTTCCACCAGAAGTCTCTTTTCAAATTTTGATACATTTTTGTGTTACCTGGGTGTATGGAGTATTTACTTCTGTGATATTCATCCAATATCTCCTTCTTCAATTCTATGTCCTCTGGTACACACATCCTATTCTGGTATCTCACATAACCATCTTTATCAATGTGGTGATTCATTACTTCCTCCCCTCTTGAGAGAAGCATTCTCTTCTCTAATAAGTGAGCATCTTGTTCTTGCATTTTTCCTACCTTCAGAATTAAATCTGGTTGAAGTGTCATTAAGCTCAACTTCCCTTTATTTTCTTGTGCACTATGCATCTGCTCATTAATGTGCACACAACCATTCTCCTCAATCTCTAACTCAGTTAGCAAAGATAAAATTTTAAATTCTTCTATCATCATTATAGCCAATTTAGCATGCTGTCTACTTAGAGCATCTGCAACTTTGTTTGCTTTCCCTGGTGTATAAAGTATGTCAAAGTCATAGGCAGCTAAGAACTCCACCCATCTGTGTTGCCTCATGTTCAAATCTTTTTGTGAAAACAAATATTTTAGAGACTTGTGGTCAGTGTAGAGTTCAAACTTAGTGCCTAACAGATAATGTCTCCAAAGTTTTAAAGCATATATCACAGCTGCTAATTCGAGATCATGTGTGGCATACCTTACTTCATGGGGTTTAAGTTGTCTGGATGCATATGCAATGACTTGGCCTTGTTGCATCAACACTGCACCCAAGCCAAATCCACTAGCATCAGTGTATACTACTAATTCTTCATTTCCATGTGGTACCTTTAGAATTGGAGCATTCACCAATGCCTCCTTCAATTGTTCAAAAGATTTTTCACATTTTTCTGACCAAACAAAAGCTTGGTTCTTCCTGGTTAGGTTAGTGAGTGGTGTAGAAATTTTTGAAAAATCTTTTATAAACCTTCTATAATATCCTGCCATCCCCATAAATGACCTCACTTCACTCATAGTGCTTGGCCTCTTCCATGCTTGGATAGCCACTACTTTATTGGGGTTCACAGAAATTCCTTTGGCAGATATAACATGGCCAAGAAAATGTACTTCCTCCTTCCAAAACACACATTTTGAAAATTTTGCCTTTAAATCTTTTTCCCTTAGTCTAGACAAAACCAGGTGCAAATGATGCTTATGTTCTTCCACTGTCTTAGAATAAATCAAAATGTCATCTATAAAAATAAGCACAAACTTGTCTAAACAATCTCTAAAGGTTCTGTTCATTAGATCTACAAAGTAAGATGGTGCATTGGTCAAGCCAAATGGCATAACCAAAAATTCATACAACCCATACCTAGTGTTAAAGGCAGTGTACTTGATGCTTGATTCTTCCACCTTCATTTGATGAAAACCAGATGCTAAGTCTAGTCTAGAAAATACTTTTGCCCCTGCTAATTGATCAAAAAGATCATCTATTCTTGGCAATGGGTATTTATTTTTAATAGTTACTTTGTTTAATTCTCTATAATCTATGCAGAGTCTTAAAGAGCCATCTTGCTTCTTAACAAATACCACTGGTGCTCCCCAGCAAGAATTACTTGGTCTTATAAAACCCTTTTCTTCCAATTCTTCTAACTATTTCTTTAGTTCCTTTAGTTCATTTGGCCCCATTCTAGTTGGCTTTTTAATCACTGGGCTTGCTCCTGGAACTAAATTGATCTGGAATTCTACTGGTCTATGGTGTGGAATACCCTTGACCTCACCAAACACATCCAAATATTCATTGACTATGGGAATTTCTTCAATGGTTAGTTCACTGAAATCTTTTTCTGAGTCAACTAAATGATATAGTTTTCCTTCCTTAGCTACCTCACATAAAACTGTGATTCTCTGGCCTCTAGAATTTTGCAATGATATGGTGGATGAGTCTAAATTAATTATGGCTTTAAATTGCCTTAACCAGTCTACCCCCAATATAACACCTATATTTGGGTAATTCAAAACATATAAATTGGAAATAAAAATATTTCCCCCTATGTTTAATCCCACATCCACACAAATCATATTTAAAACACTAGAACTCCCCAATGGACTGTGTATATGCAATGGGGTTTCAACCAATATGCAATTCAGTTTTAGCATTCTAACCAGTTCATAAGAAATTAAGGAGTGAGTTGCCCCAGTATCATATACTACTGTTATGGGTATGGTACAAATAAGTAATGTACCTTCCACTTGGCTATGGTTTACAGTGTTACTCTCCACTGTGGCTTTGCCTTTTCCTTCCAAATTTGCCAATTTGCCTTGCTGTTTATACTCAGGACAATTCCTCTTCATATGCCCCTCTTTCCCACATAGATAGCATTTGAAAGCTCCTCCTTTCAATTCTGGACATTTTGGTTTGATATGCCCTTCCTTTCCACACTGATGGCACACAATTTTCTTCTTGTCTTCCTTAGCCTTGACATCTCCAGTGTTTTTGTTACTAGCCTCTTCTTTCTTCTTATCATAAGGGTGATACCTCCCCTTACCTTTCTTGTTATTATTGCTCTTAAAATTTCTGAACTTCTCCCTTTCCTTGTCATGCTGTTCCAACCTCAAAGCTAAGTCTATCACATGGTCAAAAGTCTTGTCTGCATAGGGTAACATGGCTCTGCTAAGTCCTGGATTCAAACCCTTTATGTACCTATCATTTTTAGATGCCTCATCTGCCACAAGCATTGCTCCATATGTGGAAAGCCCCTCAAACCTTTGAGTGTATTCTGTGACAGTCATGGTCCCTTGTCTAAGCCTAATGAATTCTTCTAACAAGGTAGTCTTTGCTGATGCTGGTACAAACCTTGCTTCCAACATCTCTTTGAATTGATTCCAAGTGATTTCATTCTCATTCCTTCCTGCAATGATTACTTCCCACCAGCCTAAAGCTACTCCTTTCAGCTGTCTTGAAGCCACTTGCCTCTTTCTTTGATCATCAAGTTGCATGTCATTGAAAATTCTTTCCAATGTTCTCAACCATGTTTGAATCTCCATGATACTCTCTGTCCCTTCAAAGCTTTTGCCTCCTAAATGAGTATATGTCTTAAGCAATTTTGAGAGTTCTTCATAGGGATTTTCTTGCCTTTGTCCTGCCCCATCCCTAAATGCTCTCACCAAGTCTTGCAGATTGACCATTGGTGGTGCATGGGAAGATCCTGCTCCCTGATTTGGTGGTCTCCCTACCATAGTTTGCTAATAATAATTTACATAGCTGGTTAGTTAGATATTTTAGTTCCTTTTAATTTTATTTCTATCTAAGGACTTGATCCTTACTTCTACTATGTTGAATAACATAGCTCTGATACCAACTGAAATGACCCTCCTATATTCTACTCTAATTTCATAAGGAATTTTTTTTTTAAAAGAGGATATATATATATATATATAGATATATCATCCATTTCAATTATCATTCTCAGGGTCACTTTCTTTTTCCAATAAATCAAATATATCCAGTATCACAATAATCAACCAATATAAATATATCAGTACATTTACAAAAATAAGCACATACATGTGAGGATGTATATGCCTCTCTTGTTTGAATCAGAGTTTTGAAAAACAAGAGGATGTTGGATTGCTAATTTTATTTCATATATTATTATTTTTTGATCAAACAATCCACTGGGAACAAACACATTAGTCTGTTTATACTAACTAAGAAGTGATCAAGAAATAATCAGTAGTAAACAAGCTTTTAATATAGATGTTTGTGTTAAGTTCTGAATAGTGTCAAAATCAGTATAAAATAAAGTGGATCCTAAGGAAACACAAGCAACATCTAGGCGTAATGGAAACGCGCCTAACTTATACATACAAGGTCACGAGTTCGAGTGCTATGCTGGTCGGTTCAAACACAATTTTTGTTTTTCATTTTTTTTTCTTCTGTACAATTTGAAACTTGTTATCTACCTGTCTGCATATACATATTTTATTTTGCCTAAGATCCATCATACAAAACAAATATCCTTGCTTAATCATTTTTGAATTCCATTCCTACAACCTAGAAGGCTTCATGATTGAATGATAAGAGTGTTTATCATTTTCCAGGTTTGTATTTCTTCTTACAAGATTTGTCTGGCATTTAAAATGCATTTGGTTAGAATCTGAGTAAAGTTCAGATTCTTATTTCAAATACAAAGGAAAAGGTGAGGTAAAATCTGCACTTAAACATGTTTATGTGCATATATATCTGCAACTATTTGAATCTGACTTCCATCTATCTTACTACAGATCTTTTCTTTATTTAGAAATAGGACATGAAGCATTTGTATGGAACAAGTTAAATAAACCTTGCAGCCATATAAAAACATTCAACCTATGTCTTTTTCTTTTGCAAACATATGTTATATTAGAAAATAAAACCAGTTTGATTGTCTGAGAATCAACTCTCTAGATTTTCCAAAAACTTAAATCCTTTTTAAAGTCTCAAGATTGACTAATACATTTATAAAATGTAATCATTCAATTTTTTTAACATAGTGTTCTTGCTAAATCTACTTACAAGATTTGATCAAAATCCTTTTTCAGCATAACAGAAATTTAACTAGGTTCATAGATTCCAGATACAAGTCAAATTCTTAACAAAATGCCTAACAAAATATCAATCCAATATTCAACACTTAATACAAGTAGCAATTTAAATTGTCAATACATGCAGATTTCAACATTTAGGCTCTTATCTAACTAAGTTTTAGCATGCTATATCTTCTTCTCAAGGCCTTGCTCCTACTCCTATTTAGTTGCTGCAATCCCTGAAAAAGCATTGGAAACTGCCTCATTTTAAATGAGACACCCCAGATGCCAATAGCACACTAGGGTCAGACACATGTCTGGTATGAGAAAATTCACAAAAGCAATTTGTTAATTAGTTTAAAATCAAGTTAAGTACAAATACATAAGGTTCTGTCCTTTGGAATTAGGTAAATACTTGTGTGCATGCTCTGTGTCATTGTACATGTGCACACTTAAATTTTCTTCCCAGAGACTACATATATATATATAGCACAAACATTCAAGCCTACAATTCAATCATAGACAACAATCATTCATACCAAACTGGAAAATAACTAATATGAGTTAAATCACTCATTCAATACTCATATTTCAAATCTGGGAAAAACTCTAGTTTTCTCATCTGCTCAAGTATTACTTCCTTGGTATATTTATCTATCCTTGGTCTCACCTGCAATACTTATGAATCAATGGACACACTGTAATGAACTAATTCACTCCATTACACAAAGATCTCAGGACTTAAACAAGCCATGTGTCAACTTATGTTACTCAAGCACACAAGTCATTCCTGTAGTGTTCTTGACCCCAATTTCCTAGTCAGGTTTAAGTTAATAATAACTCTTTTTCATGGCAAAACCATTCAGTAATTCATTTCAATAGCCAAAACATCCATACATGGCATCACATATTATTCATAACCATACAGAGGTAAACAAGCAAACAACCAATGGTGATTACAAAACAGGTCCTGCATCTACATATATTCATCTTGGTATTTTAAAAGGAGTTTAGGCAACTAACATTGGCTTATGATCTCTGAGAGAGTTTTTCTTTTGCAAACATTTGTGCTTGAGTTAAACTCAGAATAATCTAGTTTCACTGAATCACAAAATCTTGTTTGCTATGCATTTTATTGAATCAGGAGCATCAGCACATAGGCAACCCTATTGCACCCCTAATTCCTTTCTATTTCAAGCCTCAGCACTTATACATAAGTATATTGCAGCTCAACATTATTTACATCTTTCTGGGTTGAGCCAAAACCAATACTACTTGCCTATTCTCAACATTTTATTTTCTGGGTATTTGTTTATATCCCTAAATATTAACATATCAAAGATCTGAGTGTATAAAACAGATATGTATGCTAACAACACATAGACTTTGTTATAATAAAACAAATGATCAACCAAAGAAAATCAAACATATTTAGGTTTAGATTCACAGATAAACATTTATATATGAAAATACTCTTTGAATGAAAATACTTTTTATCTGGCTGCCTACATTAGGACTTATTGCCTTAGATTTTTTTTGAGTGAGTTTCCTCACCTAGCTCTCTCCTTTGTTTCCTTAATGAATTGATGAACTCCTGCTCTTATCCTCAAGCTCTCTTTCTTCCCTTGTCTTATAATTTCTGTGGTATTGTTTTTCTTCTTCTTTTTTTTTCAAAATTCTTTTCTGAGGAGGAGAGGAGGCTGCTGTATATACTTGTATATATATACAGGGTTTCTCTTAGGGTTTTGGGTATTGGCTAAAGCCATTTTTGCCCACCAGAAAATCATGTTATCTGAATTTTAACCCAAAGTTTTACCCCCTCCCCGGCTTAATTTGGGTGAAGAGAAAAGTGGTTACACATTTTTCTTTCAGAGATTGCTTTTCAGAAAATACTTTTCCCCCCCCCCCTTGTCTACAATCATGCTAAAAATGTGACTTGGTTTTGTTATTTATTAAATACTCTTTTCTAATTCTGCCTATACCAAGAACTTCTCTGTTTTTATCTTATTTTCCTATTTTTAGCTTTCATGTAAATGGTATGTACCTCCTTCATTTATTTATAAGAGAATTAGTTCTTTTTATATCTTCTTGCCTTTTATTTTCTGCTTATATTAAAATATGTCTATATATATATATATATTTTATTTCACTAGTTTGAACTCTAGTATTTTATTAGCACAAGTATATGTTTATATATATATATCACTCTGTATTGACACACACATGCACATGTATACTTAAGAAAAATATTCAGTAGCATACATATATTTATATTTACTTATGCATTCAGCTTTTAAAGATTTTAATATATATATATATATATATATATATATTTATTCCCATACATATCAATATGTATTTATTCTTAAAGTTCAGAGATTTTAAGCTCTAGTTCATGTGTATACCCTGTGCACACATGTACACACATACTGATACACTATCAAGCCATAACAATCTCCTTCCAAAATTAATTTAAAAATTATTTTAAATTTATTTATATTTTCCAGAATGAATTCCTAAAATCTTGGGTCATTACACAAACCCATGAGACAATATATGCTTAAACTGATCCATGGTATGGTATATGCTACAACCATCAACGTCTAACCCACAATAAACTGATCCATAGTATTACAGTATTTACAGTAAATAGTAGACCAGTATTGTTCTCTATAGTTAACTGAATAATGTAGCCATATTAAATATAAGTGACCATTAATTTATCTAAAGATCCATAACAAGGTTTTTATAAATATTGTCCATGACAAATCCTTGTTTTATTATATTTTTGTTGCACCCAAATCTCTCATTAGTAGTTACTTAAACTGTATAAACAATGAGTTATAAAACTATACAAATTGGTTGGAAAAACATAATTCTTAATTGCGCAGTGCATCAAATGTCTGCAAAAACAGTAGGTGGAGAGCATAAATCGAAGGATAAGACAGCAAACCCAAAGACAACTAACCTCGGATTTGTGTGCTAGTTAACTTTACTAAATTATATTGTTGTAAGATTAATTCTACATATTTAACTTTACTAAATTATATTGTTGTAAGATTAATTCTACATATTTAACTTTACTAAATTATATTGTTCTTGTTAAATATAATAGTTATTTTTTTTCTATTATTGTTTTGCTAGTTCAACATAGTCAGTTTATTAAGAAGTCCAAACTATACAGTTTAGCATAGTTCGGCCTTTGAAATTTTGGTGGCCTGAGTTCTTTATCCTCAACTAAAATGGAACCAATTGCTTATTGAGTCTAAATTCTTACCTTTTTCTTCATGAATTTGGATCCTCAAACATTCAGTCCTTAACCACAGTCACCCAAGAATTCAACTCCCTGCACTATCTCCAATTCAACTTCCTTGCTACCATCTTCCTCCCTGTCACATTAACTACCTTTGACGATAAAATTGCCTCTTCCCCTCATTCCATTTCCACCACTACCTAAAGTTTCCAAAAATGTTATTTTCCGAATTTGAATTGTCATATTGTATAATAAATTAACAAGATAATGTAGGGACAGCGCATAAATTTCCTTTTTCTATAAAAAAGCAATTTCATAAACCTTTCCTAATTTAGTGAGTAGCTATAAGATTTAACGTAAAGTATCGTTTATTATTATCAAATTGTGAAAATATTTCAAAATTTGAAATCACTATCATAAAAGCATCTTTTCTAGAAAATAAATAACTCTGTAAGTTTCCTTTCCAAATTAGAACATGATTTAATCCACATGATAATTCACCATCATCAAATTGTGAGGACATATCTAAACTTGATATCATCATTGTTTTAAAAAAAGCTTTATGGAGAAACAGATGTAACTTCATTTTCTAAGTTAGTAATTTTACATGATTCAAGCTACTTGATCGTTCATAATATAAATTGTTTAGTAAAGAACAATATAATTTAGTAAACAATTAACTTCCTTGTAAGATTTATACGCATGCCTTTTTCATGATCGTTTTTTGTTTTCCTGTACGACCTAGAATTTTGTAGTATGATTTTAAACATTTAATTAATTTTAAATAGTTAAAATATATGGACTATTTAAATTTCAATAAATGGAACTCAAAATATAGGGTTTATTTTAAACATTAGCACCAAACTATTTCCAAAAAATTTGTCATTACAACGGCGCCATTTTGTAGCACCGGAGTAATGTCTATGCATTACCCCTCTTCTGATACTTGGCTTGCGCCATTAACAACAATTTTATCCACTTATACAACAATGTCAGAACAATATACGACAATAGCACCAAACTGTTTTCAAAAAAAATTTCATTACAACGGCGCTATTTTGTAGCATCGGAGTAATGTCTATGCATTAGCCCTCTCCTGATACTTGGCTTGCGCCATTAACAATAATTTTATCTACTTATACAACAATGTCAAAACCATATACAATTTCAGAACCATATACAACATTAGCACCAAGCTGTAAATTAAGCAAGGAGATCAAAATAATACAAAATAGCATAAGATTGACTATTGTATTAGACATGGTATTATTGGTTTTTTTTTAATTAGACATGGGGCTACTCAGCAAAAAAACTGGGTTTCTTCATTTTTTTCAAATTACATGGGGTTACTAACAAATTCACGAGTTCAAATAGAATTTGCCTAGAGAAAATAAAGACCAAGTAGACTCTGTGTACATGGTGCTCTTGCCATGCCATGAACAGGGCCAGTTATGTGGTTTTTCTTTACCAAAGACAAAAGTTTCGTTTTTTTGACCTCGATTAGGCATTGAAAGAAATACAATGATTATATTTCTAATAAATATATGCAGACTATGAACTTATGCAGATTATATTTCTAAACGAATGTATATATAAATCGGACTATAAATAGTTATATACAGATTATATCTATAAACAAATATGTATAGATTAGACTGTAAAAAAATAATATGCAAAACACATATATATCGAAGTCAAACCATAACAAAATATGCATGCTGCTTATATATATTTAGAGAGCTTGCTATACAATTTCTAGAAATCAAAACATACATATAACTTTATATATTCCTTAATATTTAAATAAGCAAATATATTACCTTGACATACGAATTGTAATACTTTATATATATAACAGATATACCTTTATTTATAAAAAAGAAGAAGCTAGGCACGATCAAATTATGTAAGCGAGATGTGTTGGTCGAGGTTAGTATGAGGTGAAGATGGGCGATTTTGACGCTGAGGGAGGAGAGAAGGCAGAGCTCTGGCGGCTGTGACAGTCAGGGAAAGAGGTCCGGAGTGGGTTTTCTGTGGTCGAAGAAAATTAATGGGTGGAGGCTATGGGAAAAGTGGGTTCGATTGCGGCCAAAGGAATAGCAACAGGGCTCAGAGCAGGCGGGTCTGGTGGCTCGGTTGCGCATCGGAGGTTGATATGGTGGAAATAGGTGCGGTTGAGTGGTGTTGGATAGTTTTTGCGTGGTGGCTAAAGGTGAGGCTGCGATCGATCGAGGTGGAAGGCTCTTTGGCGATTTAACCCTAAATAAGCACGGGAAAAAAAATGAAAGCTGGAAATAAAAAAAAAGGAGGGAGGGTGTGCATTTTGGGGAAAATTTTCCCACGAAAAGAGACACAGATTTTGATACGGCTATAAGCCGTATCAAATGTTAATACGGTTTACAGCCGTATTAAATAATATAGATACGCCTATAAGCCATATTAAAATTTGATACAGCTTATAGCCGTATCAAATGTGCCGCCTAAGGTTACACCAAAATCCTATCTGTGGTGTAGTGGGGATTTTTCATTATATAAATTGATTTATAAGAGTTTGACATTTAATCCCTTTTTTGTATATATTTATTAGTTCAAAATCAAAATATTTGATGATTTTGTGATTTAATTCTATATAACGAGGATATTGAATAAGTGGATTAGTAATTCCGTCCGGGATGGGTTATTCAGTAATAATTTTTCTGTTATTATATTGACTCATACTATATAATATATTTTTTTGATGAGTGTAGTTTACTAGCTTCCAGTAAATGTTTAAGTAATAATGAGTAGAATGTGACACTTTAATACTTGTTCGCTTACTACTGGTGAGTAGGCGTCATTTATATTCTAAAGATGGGAATTATGATATAGTCTAGAGGTGACCCCTTAAAGCTTAGTAGTCAATAGTTCTACTACTCTCCAAGGGCTACAAGTTGGAGATATGCTATGATTTTTAGATTTATCCTTTTAGGGCAAACTAGCTGAATTATATTATTAATTACTCTTAGGGTTAGCAGTCGAGGAATTATTATGTTTCGATGCTCTCATTTGGATGTATGGAGTTGAGAGTACGTGTTATTACTCTTGTAACACCCCGCGCTTTAATGAAAAATAAAATCAATTGAATTAACATAATTACAAAACAGTGAAAAATGTAAATGTCAAATATACGCATTTAAAAATTAAGAGGTTACATAGGTATATGCAACCAATGAGTGTGTGATTAATTGACGCATCAACCAATTAAAAGAGGAATTAATTAGGAGACGTAGAGGCATCAATTAGTCAGAGAATATGTCACTTTTATAACATTAATTAATTAAGGGATCTTCTAATAAAGGAAAATGTACGTAGGGAATAAATTAAATGATAACATACATATATTAATTTATAATTGACGCAATCAATTAATTGAGAAATTAATTGAAGACATTAAGTAAGCGTCAATTAATAAAAGAGGGAAACTTATATGTCAATTAATTTTTTTTTCAAAAAGAAGATATATAAATAAAAGGAGAAAAAATGCCTTTCTCCGGGGGCACACAGTATAATGGCGAAGCATGTGAAGGACATATACCTCCCAGACTCTAAAAAACAGAACAACAGCACGATGACCAAAAACAATGCTACAGCAAACAGAGATAAGACAGCCAGCCACTAAAAAACAGAGAAAACCACCACCAACCACACCACCCACCCGCCTATACTCGTAAGTATAGGCCAGACCACCAATCTAAACCACAGAGAATGCAAACCGACCAAACGCAAAGGCAGATCCCAGCGTATGGAGCAAGCGCATAGACGAAAGGAAAGCCATCCACTAAAAAGATAGCCAAGTCCCACAGTAGTACCAGAGCAGTAAGGGATATCAGGGATAGCTCCAGCTAACCAACGCTAATCGATCAACCTCATCGAGCTCGAACAAAGCCAACCACCCAATGAAGATGTCCATAGAACCTCGTGAAGAGGTCGATGAGGGAGAAGAAAGCTAGAGACCCTCCAATGCTACCCAAAAACCAATCCATGCCATAACTAAAGATAGGAGACAAGAGCCTCCTCCAAACCGCGAGCACAAAAACCAGACGTTGCCAACCAAAGCACACTCCCGGAAAAAGAGGAATCCGAAGCTACCTGGACTAGAAAACTAGCAACCACATTAAACAAAAAAAAAGGGGGGGAGGGGGACGGAAACGTTGGGTGAAAGCCAACGCCCGAATGCAAGGATTCAGCCAACTCCCTGTCTAGCGTAAGCCAGGCCACACGAAATAGACAGAAGACCTACCAATCGCCCAAAACGGTGGCTCATGGTTCCCCTGAAAGGTCTACCACGAAATGCCAGGAAAACGTCATTCCTCACACGACGAATAATGGACGGAGGATCCATAGGAGGATTCTCGAAGATTGCCTTATTCCGTGCGCACCAAAGGTGCCAGCAGATAAGACAAGGAATCAAACAGAACACGATTGACCGGAGAGATTTTCCAGCAATCCCAGACCACCAGGAATGCTGGAGTTCTAAAGGAGATCTGGCAATACGTCTCACACCAACAAGGTTGCCGAAGTAATTCCAGCATGATCTGGCCGAGACACTATCAAAAAACAAATGGTTTAAAGATTCCGTTGCCCCGATGACACAACAGCAACAACGGGATACAAAGGGGATGCCGATCTTTTGAAGGTTATCGTCTAGTTGCAAACCATCGTGCAAGATTCTCCACATCAAAATAGAAACTTTCGGGGGAATACGGGAATCCCAAATGAAAGAGAACACTGGGCGAATGGGACTTGAAGATCTAATCAAAGACCAAGCTTTCAGGATGGAAAACGAAGCGCCATCCCAGCCAGTAAAACCTCCATGAGAGTCAGTAAAAGGTTTCACCGACTGCATATGCTTCCAGGTCTCGCTAGCATAGGACGACGATCCTGAGAAATTAGAGACAACAAGCCTACGATACTTAGCATGGAGGAAAGATGCCCATAGAGAGTCGTTAGCACCAAACCTGTACCATAACTTACAGGCAAAAGCCGCACAAAGGTCCTTGGGATTACGGAGACCTAGACCACCTTCGTTTTTGGGATGGAAAACCTCTTCCCACGACACCCAATGGTGACGACGGGCGTCGTCCTTGTTGCCCCAGAAAAAAGCTGAGGCCAAAGACCGATACGACCGGAAGAAGGAAGAGGTAGGGGTCATAGCCGCGAATATATGAGTTCCCATCGAGTCTAAAACAGACTTGATAAGAACCAGTCTGCCTGCCTGGGAAAGAAGAGACGCATTCCAGCGTAAGATCTTACCCCTGACTTTGTCTGCCATTGAATCAAAAAAGGCATTGAGCTTTCTACCTCGGTATAGGACAATACCCAGATAGGGGAGAGGGAGGGATGCTTCTTTGAAACCCGATACAGTCTCGATCCAGGAAGCACGAGAGGGAGGCAAGTCCTTCGCATGGACGAAGCTACTTTTGGAAAGGTTAACGAGTTAGCCCGAGGACCTCTCGTACTGATGGAGGAAACTGAGGAGCCGCCGGACAGAGGAGCGACTGCCATTAGAAAAAATGACAATGTCATCTGCAAAGGATAATGAAGAGATAAGGGGGCAACCCCTTGGAATCCCGAAGCGTTGGACTTGACCGAAAATAGTTAAGGTCTGGAGGCCGCGAATAAGAGCCTCCGCCGCGATTACAAAAAGGGAAGGCGAGAGTGGGTCTCCTTGACGCAGACCCCTCCCCGCCCTGAAGTAAGCGTTAGCCGATCCATTTATGAGCACAGAGAACCAACAGTTGGAGATGAGCCTCCACACCAAGTCAATTAGGGATTCCGGGAACCCGAAGGCCCTTAAAACCTTGATGACGAAAAACCATGACATGCGATCGTAGGCCTTGGCCATGTCCAGTTTGAAGACAACATTAGAGCCCCGAACTTTCTGATCAATCTGGGAGATAAGTTCCTGGGCGAGAAGGATGTTGTCAGTAATCAAACGCCCTTTAACAAAACCCGCTTGCGAAGGAGAGATAATACGTTCAAGGAATGGGGCCAAGCGATTGGCAAGAATCTTAGAGATAACTTTATTCGAAAAGTTGCACAGACTGATCGGCCGAAAATCCATGCACGATCTAGGATTATCGCACTTAGGAATGAGAATAAGGTTGGTGGAGGTCCATCCGGTGGGAAGAGATTCCCCGGAGAAGAAGGATTGGAAAGTCAACTGATCTCAACCAATGATTAAATAGGATGATACATACTCTGTTCTGACCGTATTGCAGGTAACAAAGATAAAATACGAGCTTGTTTTATAGCAAAAAAATTTCTCATTTCTTCATATAGAATTTTTTCTACAGCCAGACAAAGATCAGCCTGAATAATAGGCCAGGAGCTCCTATAAAAAACACCATTGAAGCCGTCTGGTCCACTAGCACTATGCTTGCTTAAGGCGAAGACACAATCCCGAATCTCCTCAGAGGTTGGCAGATCCACGAGATGGACACTATCCGAAGAGGGAACGACACGAGGAATGAAGGCTAAAAGAGCCGGATCAGAAACCGAGACTGATCGAGAACCAAGAAAGGATTGAAAGTGGGCCAGAATGGTATCTTTTACTTCCTCCGGAGAGGAGGCCGTTGAAAGATCAGGCCGCAAAATCTCGCGAATCGTTAGAAGGTTATTCTTCTTTCGAATAGAAGAATGGAAGAATTTGGAGTTCGTATCGCCATCGACTACCCACTTGATCCTAGCCTTTTGACGGAGGAAGTCATTCTCGATAAGGAGTTCAGAAGAGAAAATGGTTTGCGTGAGAGCCCAAGCCTCCTTTTTTGCCGAGGACGGATCTTCGTCTAGCAATGATTCGGCTAAGATAAGAGACTCTTCAGCTAGTCGAACGCGATCAAAAATGTTCTTAAAGACCTGAAGGTTCCATACCTTAGGGCTCTCCTTGAGTCGCTTAAGTTTGCGACTAAAAACAACACAGGGAGAGGCAACTATTGGATTGTTCCAGGAATTAGCAACCTCTTGCAGAAAGGAGTGATGAGATCTCCACATGCTCTGAAATCGAAAGGAAGATGGTCCCGAAAGGGAGAAAGGAGAACCTCGAACAATCATAGGAGCATGATCAGAGAAGGACCGGTGAAGGTGAACGATCGAGAAAGAGAAGGGAAGACGAAACCAATCCTCCGACCCGAAAACACGATCAAGTCTAGAGAGGATACGGTTCGGTCCCTCTGTGTTGTTAGACCAGGTAAAAGCAGAACCAGTAAAAGGAAGCTCAGAGAGGCCAGAGCTTACAATGAAAGAGTTGAAATTCGCCATCGCTACACGGTTGACGACCGCTCCACCCCGTTTCTCCGCTTGGCAGGCGACGATATTAAAATCCCCGCCAATCACAGAGGTAGCTAGCCCCATAGAACCAAGGGCCAGAATGTCGGACCAAAGGTCTAATCTTGCCGAGCGATCGCATTTGGCATAGACCGCCGAGAATAAAAAGGTAGAGGGAAAAGAGGGAGACGAGCAAGCCAATGAAAAAAGCTGGGAAGAATCAAAGACGGGGTTGACCGTCAGTGATTTGGACCATAAGATCCAAATCATTCCCGAGATGTTGGCGGAGCCGCCGCAAAATCCTAAGGATAAGACGACTGTGGGAATACCTTCCGAGGCTAGAAAAGGTTCCAGAAGAGCAATCAAACCAACAGAGTGCTTCCTGACAATGCATTTTAGTCTAGCCAAAGACGCATCGTTGCCAATACCACGAACATTCCAGAAGAGAATGTTAGCCATGAGGAAAGAACAGATACCGAAGATGATAGAAGTGATTGCCAGACACCGGACAATGGAATCAAAAGAACTCAAACAAGATATAGCGAAAAACGAGTAGATCGATCGATCTGCTCGGACGCCGCTATAGAGCGTGTGCGGATGGTGCGAGGAGTAGACGGGGCTCTACGCGATTTGCATCGAGTCGATCGAGGAGGAGGGGTGGAAGGCAGGGGAAGTGTCTCAAAAGACACCTCAACACCATTCCCCCTCAACGACGACAGCGAAGAAACAGACCGCGAAGACGAGGGTGATGAGTTTCTAGATAAGCAATCAAGGCGCTCATTAAGGAGCGCAATTTCTTCCTGACTCATGAGAGGAATGGAGATGGATATAGAGCACGAAGACGAAGGGAGAGAGAACGCCGATGAGCAATGAGATGGAGAGGGAACCTGGCGTTCCGGAAGCTCAAAAGGCAAGCAAAGGAAATAAGGGAGGCGGACCAAACGCATTCCATACATCCTAGAAAACAACTCAGGAGAAGACAAAGCCGAGAAAAAAGTGGATAAGAAGGGGAAGGGGCAAACAAAAACTGATACCGCCGTAGACGCCAATGATGGGAAAGAAGAGCAAGTCGATAGAAAGGGATGGACGACACGGGTAGAAACAGACGGGGAATAGAAATGTGAGGGGGAGCAGCCAAGCTGCTTCCCATATTGCTGTGGGAGTCTTACCAAAGCCGGACTGTTACTAATGAAATGGCCCCGCGCTGAGGGTAAGAGTCGCTGGTCGGTTCCATCCGAGGTAACAGTAGAGCGGAGCAAAGAAATATGGCATATCCCCGGTCTGTCCGTATAGTGGTCGGAGGCGGCCACTATACGAACAGGACTGGGAGATCTCCCGAACCAATCTCTCCAGATCTGGTGTAACCTCCGAGGAGAACCACATGATACTGACAAGATAGGGAAGCAATAAAAATAAAAAGTCACTGACGACACAGAAAAGGCCTCGTCATGACTCACTGCAATAACCCAAAAAGAGAAATCCAACAGATCGATCCCTACCAGCAGACTGGTCTGGACACAACCGAGACGACAGAGGATATTTAGCAAAGAAAGTTGATGCCAAATATACACCTGCCTATCGCATCGGAATACGAACAAGTCGGACGAAATGAAACCAACAACGGAAGCGGGACCTAACACCGCATATTCCAGTGACGAAGCGGTAGTGTTAGGGAGCACACACGAACGTGCGTCATGGCTCAAGCTAACAGAAACGATCTCTTCGGCCAAAAACCAGATAATAACAGGCAATTCATTGGTAACAGGGAAAATGGAGCAATAAGGAGAGAAGCTCACCTGCCTACAAAAAGCAATACTCACCTGTTGGACAGAGGATAAAGCCACCACAGTCGAAAAACAGACTGGACCCGACCCCACTACATCGACGGAGTCCACAACATAAGGCACACCAACGCCCACGATCAAAGAGACCGCAGACGTCTCGACCGAAGCCATAGAAAGACTGCCAGTCAACCCTGCAACAATATCAAGCACCGCATCCAACTGCTCGCCGGGATGAGGGAGACAGGTGATCAATTCTTTCTCCCTACAACCACCGGCAACCTCAACGGCGTCAAACGACCCAAAGACAAACGAAACCCCTAACGAACTGCCATCAGTAACTCCTCCTAAAACAGATAGACGGGGAACAAATCGAGTGATGAAATCTCGATTGCTACTCGTGAAGGAGTCACCACCAGCCGAGGAGTTGGAAATAGCGCACTCGGGGCCAGTCGCAATAGAGCCAAAGCATAAGTCAGACAGGAGCTCAGCCTGACCGCCCAATGCCTCCCCGAAAATAATACTTGGTCTAAATCGGGTGGTGAATTCCCGATTACCAATAGACGCAGTCAAGCACGGGGAAGCAGACGATAAAATAGCCGAAACTACAGGCTCCGGCAATGGCCCCCGGATCGTGAAAGCATCCGAGTAGAGTGCATTGACAACAGGAGAGATTTCCATGAAATGGCCGTCAACCACAATAAACATGAATCGGGCAAGGGTCGAGAAAGCCGAGAGGGAGTAAACACAAATCTCAATAGAACAACCGCTAGAGAAGCACACCGACAGAATTGGGTAATGAATTGGTGGTTTAAATATGTACAACCAATAAATGTGTGATTGAGTAATGCATAGAAATTAATTTGGATATCGATTAAAATGAGAAAACATGTCAATTAATTAATTGGCAATTAGTTGAGCGTTTTAAAAAGGGTGTCAATTAATCAAAGAATATGTCATCTTTACAATAGCTAATAATATAAATTAATTAGCTAGAATAAAATGCCAGTTATAGGACTATTGGTCTCCAAGTTAAAAAAAATTGGAACGCATACAATAATCAAACAAAGTAATTAGGTTTATGATGTAGGTAAATTAATAAGAATAAATTAAAAAGTATAACTTTTATATGCATTCAATTAATAGAGGTATTAATTGATGTGTTCAAATATGTAAGAAATTATAATGTATAAGATTCAATTAATACTGGATACATACATACATACATACATAAACACACACACACACACACACACACACATATATATGTATATATATATTTGATCTAATTAATGGGAGAATCTTATTTAGAATGAAAAGTGAATTAATAGGATCATATAACAAAGGAACAAACGAATAACATTAAAGAGTTATACGCTATAAGCTAACATAAACAAATCAAGTTCTGATGATGATGATTGTTTTTAGGGTTAATCGGATGGCTCCTAGTTGTTTACTGCACCTATAAATTGAATGTAACTTAACCTTAACCCACACTATTTTCTCCGAATCAGTTGCCTTCGTTTACAGCAAACCCCTCTTCTCTTCTCCCTCTTCCTTTCTCTCTATTAATTGAATCTTTCCCCAAACCAAAAATAAAATAAAGCAAGGAAATACATACAAACAAATCAAAGAATTGCGCAAACAAATCAGAGAATTTACAGCGAATCAAAAAGGGGAAAAGCAGAGAAAAGCATAGCAAATTAAAAGGGATAGAGATTGAAGCTAAGGACGACATGTGAGTGGATTTAATTATATATCTTTTATGTTTATAATATATTATCGTTAGATTCCCATTAAATAATTTTATTTAGTATTCTATTTCAATGTAAATGGACTGACAACCATCGCGCTATACGAGTGGATGAGCATGGATTCACCCTTGTTGACTTTGATCGAGCGAGTCATGATAATGATCCACTCATCCTAGCATCTCAAGCAAAACAAGTTTTTTACATGACTGACCCAGCTGATCATAAGTGGTATGTTGTTCTTCCCAGCGAAAGGCGCATTGTCAGAATTGATGATGTGGTAGATGAAGAAGCATATAATCAATTTGATGAGAACCCACCTTTCTCCGTCGGCGTAAGTCTACAAGAAGAAGAATTTGATTTAAATGCAAATTATGCACATTCTGATCACGATGAAGGGGTTTGGATTGTGGGGTAATTATTTTCATGATCCGTGGTGCCGCAAAATAATCGGTATGTTTTCCATGCAAAAAACGAATTTAGCTATGTGCCTGTGCAAGTAATTTTATGTGTGTGTCTTCATGTATTCATACAGAAAATAACAAACTGTACAT
The DNA here is from genome assembly GCA_030737815.1 of Allium fistulosum. Taxonomy (NCBI): domain Eukaryota; kingdom Viridiplantae; phylum Streptophyta; class Magnoliopsida; order Asparagales; family Amaryllidaceae; genus Allium; species Allium fistulosum. Next base: position 260,250,814 of record CM060904.1, on the reverse strand, counting down.
GTTATTAAATGAATTGGGCTAAGTGGTAATTTTGCTGATTAGTTTGATTATCTTGTAATTTTATTACTAAAAAAAGGTAAAATGAACTAGGGATAGCTGTAGATAAATTAGTATTAGTAGATATGACTACTAATATATATATATATATTAGATGTTGTGTTAGATAAGTATAATGGAGACTTTCATGTGGAAGGTTTTTTTATTTTATTATAATACAATTACATGACTTCTCAGAACAGTCAAAATGGTGAAAAATTAGTTGCTAATTAGGATATTTTGCATGGGATGCAAACATTTAAAGCCTATATATGCCTGGAGTCTAACGTCTACTAGTATACTGGAATCAAGTTAAAACTAACATATAAATGAATACTGACACATATTGTTGTTGTGTCTATTGACCCTGAAACCTTTATGTTGTGTTGTTGCTAATTTTAATGCATGCTTTGTAACTGGCTCGACTAAAGTAATGCAAGTAGTGAAGAATTCGAATTTATTGTTGAAATTTAGCGACACAATATATAGGAGAATTTAAGAGGATGGAAGTAGCTTCGTGTCGGAGAAAACGGTTCGCAAATCGGAGTCCGGAGGAAGAAGATATGAGGGAAAGAGCTATTTTTTGTTGGCTGTTTGAGGTCAGATGTCTGGCTGAGAGGGCCAGACGTCTGACGAGGTTCAGGCGGGTTCCCGAAACCTCCTGCAGACGTCTGGTCCCTCTGGCCAGACGTCTGAGCCTGTCTGGTTCAGCCAGATTGAACCAAGCTCAGACGTCTGAGGCCAGAGGTCAGACGTCTGAGGCGGTATAATTCTGTTTTTTCCTGGGCCGGGTTTTCTGAGCTGTTTTGTGATTTGTGAAGGGCAAAGTGGTCTTTCGCCAAGGTATTCTCTATTAGTATTTATACTCTTTTCAGGTCTGAAAGGGAGGCAATTCATTCAAGCAATCTAACCTAGGGTTTAGTCCGCCATTAATTAGGGTTTTAGGCAAAACCCTATTTCTTCAATTCTAATCTCCACAAACATTGATTCTTATTGAATAGATCATTGTAAACAATATCTTGTACTCTTTCTATTGGTGATATAATAAAAGCTCTCTCAAGTGGATGTACACTAACACAACGTTAGTGGAACCACTATAAAATCGTGCGTGATTTACTTATTGTTATTGCATTCATATATTGCTTGTATTGGTGTTGTGATCGTGTTCGGATTTGGTTTTATTGAATTCTTCGAGTGTTTGGTTGTTTTGCACTATCTAGCACGATTTGGCTTTTCCGCGTTGCGCGTTGCGATTGTATTCGAGTGGTCTTGGGTGTAGTCGTAATAACATTTGGTATCAGAGCTTTGGTGTTGCTAGGTGGTTGTTGAAATGCCGGAAACGGATACCTCTGAAAATTCAATGGTTGGTCCAAGTAGTATAGCGCCGTATGTACGTGGGTCGTATGTGGCTTCGGGATCGCAATTGGTTATCGACAAGTGGAATGGCGATAATGATTTTGAAAAATGGCAATGGAAGATGAAAGCGGTTCTAAGGAGGAATCGGGTACATCGAGTAGTGTTTGATACACATTTGTTGCCGGCGGACATCTCAGATGTCGAGAGAGAGGAAATGGAAGAGTGGGCATTTACTACACTTCAACTTGCTATGAGAGAGAATGTGATCTCCGAAATTAGTGGTGAGACCACCGCTAAGGGCATTTGGGACAAGTTAGAGGAGTTGTATATTAAGAAGTCTCTAACTAATCGTTTGATCTTGTTGCGAACGTTTTTCACGTATAAGATGAAAGAGGGGAGTTCTCTTAAGGCACACTTGAATGTGTTTGATGATTTGCTAATGAAGATGAAGGCGGTAGATTTGAAGATTGAGGAAGAGCAAAAGGCGATGATATTGTTATGTTCGTTGCCGGACCGTTATATGGGTTTCTCAAATAGCTTGATCTATAGTCGGGATACTTTGACGTTAGATGATGTCAAGACGGGTCTTCTTAGTGAGGAGTTGAGAGATCAAATGAAGGAGTTGAGTGTTGGTGGTAGTAGTGCCGGAAATGGTCAAGGTTTGTTTGTGGAGAAGGAGAGATATGCGAAGAAGGAGAATCGGGGGCGTTCCAAATCTAGGAATCCCGGTTGGAGAGGAAAGTCGAAGGAAAAGAAAGGCAAGTGCTATATTTGTAAGAAGCCCGGTCATTGGAAGAATGAGTGTCCGGACAAGGAGAAGGCCAAGAAGGAAGTAGCATCTTCATCGGTCGCGGTGGAGAGAGGTGTTGGTGAGGGAGACATGGATGTATTAACGGCGGTAGCATCAAATGTTTCGGGTAGCGAATGGGTTCTCGATTCGGGGGCGTCTTATCATATGACGCCGAATAGGAATTGTTTTTCTTCTTTCGAAGCTAGAGAGGGAAATTCGATTGTTATGGGAAATGGTGCTATTTGTAAGTCGAAGGGCATTGGTTCCGTGCAAATTAGGATGTTTGACGGAGTAGTTCGTACTCTCACTAATGTGCGCTATGTTCCGGGACTTAGGAAGTCCCTTATCTCTTTGGGGCAATTAGATTCTTTGGGGTGCAAGATCACTATTGAGAGAGATGGCTTGAGGGTTTCGAAGGGGGCGCTTGTGGTTATGAAAGGTGCTAGGGCTCATGGTATATATTTGCTTCAAGGTGTGACCATAGAAGGTGAAGCTAGCATTGGGGTTGATAGTTCTCGTGACTTAGATGCAACTAGATTGTGGCATTTGAGGTTAGGACATGTCTCGGAGAGGAGTTTGGATATTCTTCGGAAAAGGGAGATGATTGGTGGTGAGAGTTTCAACAAGCTAGAGTTTAGCGAAGAGTGTGTCATGGGGAAGCAAACAAAGGTTTCATTCGGTGAAGGAAAACATGATTCAAGAAGCGTTCTTGAGTATGTGCATACAGATGTTTGGGGACCGGCACCGGTTGCTTCTTTAGGTGGAGCAAGGTATTATATTTCTTTTATTGATGATTTTTCTCATAAAGTTTGGGTGTATGTAATGAAGGCTAAGTCGGAGGCATTTGCTATGTTCAAAGTATGGAAGGCTCTTGTTGAGAATGAGAGTGGTAAGCCTTTGAAGGTTCTTAGGTCCGACAATGGCGGAGAATATGTTTATGGAGAATTCTTGGAGTATTGCAAGCATCATGGCATTCGGAGACATTTTACTACACCGGGAGATCCGCAATCAAATGGTGTTGCGGAGAGGATGAATCGTACTCTACTAGAGAAAGCCCGATGCTAGAGATTGACATCGGGTTTGTCTAAGGGATTTTGGGCCGAAGCTTTGTCAACCGCGGTGCATATTATTAATCGAATTCCGTGCTCGGCTATTGACAACAAAATCCCGAAGGAAGTGTGGAAGGGAAAGAGTATTGACTTGAGCTATCTTCGTGTCTTTGGAAGTCCGGTTTATGTGCATGATCCGGGAAATGATAAGCTTGAACCAAGAGCTTTCAAGGGGATTTTGCTTGGCTATACGGATGGAGTGAAAGGCTATCGGATTTGGAATCCGGAAACGAAGAAGGTAATCAACTCTCGTCATGTTACTTTTGATGAGTCGGCTATGTTCAAAGAGAATGAAAGCTCATCGGATATTCCGGTCTTGGTTCGTGATGAATCAAAGGGGAAGGAAGTTATTACCACATTTTGTCCAAGTAGTAGAGAGAGTAGATTAGTTGAAGATGCTTGTGAGGAGAAAGCGGTTGATGATACATCACATAGTCCACAAGGTGCCTCTAGTAGTGTTGGTGATGTACACGAACCTAGAGAAGATTCGGTTCAAGGTGGAGCTGAAAGGAGTTTGGGTGATAATATTGCTACTTGGGTTGGTTGTCGTGCTATAAGGCCACCCGAAAGATATGGTGATTGGAACTATCTTAGCTTTTGTGATAGGTTGGACTATGCTCTCAATGTAGTCCAAGATGAGCCTATGGACCTTGATGACGTCATGAATTCGAGTGATAGCTCGAAGTGGATTTGTGACATGGAGGAAGAGATGCAATCATTGATGAAGAACCAAACTTGGAGTTTGGTTCCACTTCCTAAAGGAAACCGTGCTATTGGGTGCAAATGGATTTACAAGGTGAAGGACGATGGAAGATACAAAGCTAGGCTAGTGGCTAAGGGGTTTGCACAAAGGAAAGGAAAGGAGTATGATGAGATATTCGCACCGGTTGTGCGCCATACTTCTATCCGGATATTACTTGCCACAGTTGCTATTCACAACTAGGAGTTGGAGCAACTTGATGTGAAGACCGCCTTCTTGCATGGTGACTTAGATGAAGACATTTACATGGAGCAACCGCAAGGGTTTGTTGTAAATGGTAAGTCAAATATGGTGTGCAAGTTGAAGAAATCGCTATATGGGTTGAAGCAATCACCTAGGCAATGGTATAAGAGATTTGACCATTTTATGCTTAAAAGTGGCTTTGATAGGAGCATCAAAGATGCTTGTGTTTATTTCAAGAAGTTGGGAAATGATTGTTGGGTGTACTTGCTCTTGTATGTGGACGACATGCTCATTGCTTCGAAGGACAATAATGAAATCAACAAGTTGAAATTGCAATTAAAGTCGGAATTCGAAATGAAAGACCTTGGAGAAGCAAAGAGGATATTGGGCATGGAGATTGAAAGGGACCGAAAGCGTTTTGAGTTGAAATTGACTCAAAAGGAGTACATAAAGAAGGTGCTTTGTCGGTTTAGCATGGAGAATGCAAAGGTGTCAAATACACCATTACCTTTGCACGTGAAGCTTTCGAGTAAGGATTCACCTATCTTGGAGAAAGACAAGGCTTATATGGAAAAGGTGCCATATGCAAGTGCGGTTGGTAGTTTGATGTATGCTATGGTGTGTACAAGACCCGATATTGCAAATGCCGTCGGGGTGGTTAGTCGTTTTATGTCTAACCCGGGAAAATCGCATTGGGAAGCTGTGAAGCTTATATTGAGATACCTTAGGGGTACGTCATCTCATGGTCTTGTTTTTGGCGGTAGTGGGAAAAGGAGTTGCAACTTAGTTGGTTATTGTGATTCGGACTACGCCGGTGATAGAGATAGGAGAAAGTCAACTTCCGGTTATGTCTTCACACTAGGTGGTACGGCCATAAGTTGGAGATCGAGATTGCAAACCGTAGTAGCTTTATCCACTATGAAAGCGGAGTTGATAGCCGCGGTGGAGGCGGCTAAGGAGGCACTCTATTTGAAGCGTTTGTTGTGTGACTTGGGGATTTGACACGATAGCATCGATGTTCAATGTGATAGCCAAAGTGCTATTCACTTGGCGGAGAATTTGGCATTTAGCTCATGGACGAAGCATATAGAAGTGAGGGAGTCATTCTTGGTAGCCATGGATGAGGATAAGCAAGTAAGTCTTCGGAAAGTGCACACAAAGGATAATGCAGCGGATATGTTCACGAAGACATTGCCGTTTGGGAAGTTCGAGCATTGCTCGAACTTGATTCGCTTGGAGAAGTGCTAGGTGCCACTAGGTGGCACGGGTGAGAGAGTAGCTTGGTTGTAGATGTGGAAGAGTATTGGTATGAGATTGTCATTCTATCTTCTTGGTGTAGTGCTAGTGTACACTCCTAGTGCTCTTGTCTTTGGTGAGACGGTGTTTGAATGTTTTCAACATTTCGTTGGCGGGTGGGGGCTTTGTGCCTGAACTCGTTGATGGAGTGCAATGGGGGGTGGTTTTGCCGGAACCCGTTGGGGAAACATTCACGTTTGGTTGAAGGTAGAAGTGTTAGTAGTTGGAGCTATCGGTTGTTGATGGTTTGGTACCATTGGTGTTGGCGATGGATATAGTGTCGAGGTGGAGTGTTGAAATTTGGCGACACAATATATAGGAGAATTGAAGAGGATGGAAGTAGCTTCGTGTCGGAGAAAACGGTTCGCAAATCGTAGTCCGGAGGAAGAAGATATGAGGGGAAGAGCTGTTTTTTGTTGGCTGTTTGAGGTCAGATGTCTGGCTGAGAGGGCCAGACGTCTGACGAGGTTCAGGCTGGTTCCCGAAACCTCCTGCAGACGTCTGGTCCCTCTGGCCAGACGTCTGAGCCTGTCTGGTTCAGCCAGATTGAACCTGGCTCAGACGTTTGAGGCCAGAGGTCAGACGTCTGAGGCGGTATAATTCTGTTTTTTCCTGGGCCGGGTTTTCTGAGCTGTTTTGTGATTTGTGAAGGGAAAAGTGGTTTTTCGCCAAGGTTTTCTCTATTAGTATTTATACTCTTTTCAGGTCTGAAAGGGAGGCAATTCATTCAAGCAATCTAACCTAGGGTTTAGTCCTCCATTAATTAGGGTTTTAGGCAAAACCCTATTTCTTCAATTCTAATCTCCACAAACATTGATTCTTATTGTAAACAATCTCTTGTGCTCTTTCTATTGGTGATATAATAAAAGCTCTCTCAAGTGGATGTACACTAACACAACGTTAGTGGAACCACTATAAAATCGTGTGTGATTTACTTATTGTTATTGCATTCATATATTGCTTGTATTGGTGTTGTGATCGTGTTCGGATTTGGTTTTATGAATTCTTCGAGTGTTTGGTTGTTTTGCACTATCTAGCACGATTTGGCTTTTCCGCGTTGTGCGTTGCGATTGTATTCGAGTTGTCTTGGGTGTAGTCGTAATAACATTTATATCAGTGTTAACAACAACTGTATAACATGATACCATGTAACATTTTTAATTATTTATATGAAGTAGTTTCAACTGAACTTGAATGCCCTATTTCCATTCTATACTGCATAAACGCTGTGCATCTCTTTTACTTACTAGTGATGAATTTGTGAACTGAAATAACTGTAAATGAAGATGGTTAATACGTCACGTATGGTACAATGCATGCTCGTTATCTCAATGCTACCATCCTGTATTTTTTATAATAGGGAAATACAACTATATACAAGTCTTATGTAAAAAATCATGAAGCACTAATCACCTAGCTCTACAAATTAAGTATCGAACTTCAAAAGTTAATGTCACCATTTCCTATATGAGTTATGACATATAGATAATTTCCTGCTAGCAAACGGTTTTCGATAACAACCAGTTCCACGTCAAATTTTGTAATTTCAGAAAAACAAAAGGCTTATTATATGTAAAACAAGAAAGTGTATTATTCATGACATAGATATATCAGTAATATAGTCCAAATGCAGCAAAACACGATACAAATATGATGATACAAATATGACAGTATACACACAGTATATATGATGTAAGACGCAATGTATAAAAATATGATGTCTTATTCACAGTAATATGATGTCTCTTTGTTACTGCTATGTTTGGTTACTAAAACGTTGTAAACATTTCTATGTTGTGTTTGTTACTGAACGAATGTCAAATATATATTATATGGATGTATGTTTGTAAATATAGTAGACATAGCATTTTTGTTGTGGTAGACATATGCATAATTAAGAAGGGCTAAGAACTAGCAATATAATGAGCAGTTAAATCTTTAAAGACTAAAGAATAAAAACACAACTTAAATGGAAGTAGGAGATAATAAAACACATTTAGCTAGTGAAGGAGGGATGTAAACGATGCTTCCTTGCCAGGTTTTGCTTTTTTTTAACCTTTTTATATCGAGTAATGCTATTCATGATCGAGATTGTCGTCCTTTTGTAATACCAACTCATTTTAAAAAAAAATCATTTTTCATTGCATATTTTGGTTTACATGTAGTTTTTTAGATTAAAAATTGATTTAACATGCCAATCAAATTTATTAAAAATTTAATGTCGGCCTTTTTCATCGGAGTCTTATGTTGGTTGTTATTTTGATTTGTACCATAAACCTGCATAGCATATGTGTAACATATTTTTCTCTGGCTTGTCCGAAGTTATATCAATATGTTCCTTCCATATTAACTGTATGCAATACTATGCATCGATTCTCAGATTGCTTAGTTTATTATTAAACTTTACTCTAATCACTGGTATGTTCAAGTGATGCAGCCCAGCCTGATATTTTAGGTCGCGAACGACCTAGTGACGTACAATCTACTCTGGATGCTGTAGCGGGATACACTAAGTCGCGAATCTTAGGTCGCGAGCGACCTAACGATGAACGAGCTAACGAGATGGATCAAGCATTGGAGGGAAATACGACGAGATATGCGAAGAATGACCAGCGACCTAGCGAAGCTATGTTTCCCAAGATGAACGACCTAACTGAGTTCGACCTATCGAGCTACGACTTACCAAGCTACCAGGTTTCCAGTGTTTGTTGTTTCCTTAGGTCGCCAACGACCTAACTTAAGTCGCTGCCGAGCTTTCTTCAGTAGGTCGCAGGATTTTAGGTCGCTTGTGGATAGGTCGCGTGTGTTGTAAATACTGTAAGTCGTTGCTATGTTGTTTGGTTAAGTCGCAAAGTTGTTGTGATGTTGTTTGTATTAGGTCGCAAATATGTTTGTATGTGTAAGACTTAGGTCGCGCCTGATGTTAGGTCGCTAACGACCTATGTTAGGTCGTAGGTCGCGGCCCTGTTTAGGTCGGTGAAACTGTGGGTGTGTGAGTTGTAATCGCTAAAAATAGCGGGGTTGTGTCATTTGTAATTCTTAGTTGATTTTGAATAAAAACTTGTTTGTGTTCTTTGTGCCACTTCTCAAATTGGTATTTGAGTATGATCTCCTATCTCCACTTTCGGTATTCGAGTGCGCTCGGATCAACGACTGCTGAAGCCGATTCACGAAATCAAGTGCGCTTGATCAACGTCGAAGAATCGTAGATCTTTAAACACGGTATCGTGCACGATCAACGTGTTTGAGATAGCTAGAATCTGGTATCTTTGGATCAACGGATTTGGGCCTTTGGTATATTTCAATCCACCGATTGCAACTTTCATCGTTTCATACATTTCAGTTATCCGCTGCTGCATCATTTGGCATCAGAGCTAGACTTAGCCAATCATAGCTAAGCCGAGTCTTGGAGCCAATTCTTATAGAAGAGTTTGAGGAGTTAGTGAAGCCGAGCTACATCAAGCGAAGCCGATCTAAGTGAAGTATTGTTCAGAGATCAAGCCGAAAGTTTAAAGTTGAAGTTTGTGATTATTCAATTATGCCTCCGAGAAGAGCTAATCGCCATCAGAATGTTGAAGCGTTGTATAGAAGAGAAGAAGCCAAGCAAATGGAACAACGCATCAATGAAAAGTTTGATGAAGGCATTGGGAAGTTAGAGAAACTGATGAATGACATGAATCAAAGTCAAAGGAGGAGGTCGCCAGTCTCGAACCATGGAGGAAACAGAGTTTCACCATCGGTTACGGAAGCGAGGAGGGTGTCGCCGCAATCTTATTGAGAAAGAAGAGAATCTTCAGTTTCAATGAGAAAAGAACATCATGAGTATAGAGATGAAGAGAGAAGAACTCCACGTGAGTTTGAACATGAACCATACCGTGATGATGAACGACAAAGTAGAAGAGATATGCGGGATCATAGAAATGTGGATGGTCGAGATCGTTATCGAAGTACATCTGTTTTTGATGAAGATGGTGGTAGATGTAGTGTTCATTCTCGAGATCGAGACCAAGTACGAAATGCATATCGGGATGTTGAAGATGATCGACGATGGGAGTCGGGGATGAAAACTGAAATTCCAAAATTCAAGGGTAGTATGCAAGCTGAAGAATTCCTTGATTGGTTGTCTAATGTTGAAGAGATTTTTGACTTTAAGGAAGTTCCCGAGCATCGGAGAGTTAAGTTGGTTGCTACACGTTTGAAAGGGAGAGCTATGGCATGGTGGCAGCAAACTAAACTAATACGAGAGAGAATGGGAAAGTCAAAGATTGAATCATGGGAGAAGATGAAGAAATTAATGAAAGCTACATTCTTGCCGTATAATTATCAATCTCTTATGTATCAACGATTGCAGAATCTGAGACAGGGAACAAAGTCAGTGAATGATTATGCGGATGAATTTTATCAATTGATTGCGAGGAATGATATCACGGAGACAGAGGAGCAGTTGATAGCTAGATTTGTTGGAGGGTTGAGAATGCAGATTCAAGATATGGTGAATATGTTTGATCCCAGATCTGTTGCTGAAGCACATCAAAAAGCTCTAGCTTGGGAGAAGCAAGGAAGGAGAGGTGGTGGTGTGTTTACAAATTCCAACAATCCAATGAAAGGGGCTAGTAGCAATGCGAATGTTTCGAAGGCTGTTGCAAAACCGGTTGTTAATGAAGTTGCTAAGACCAGGATCAATAGTGGTATCAAATGTTTCAATTGTCAGGAGATTGGTCACAAAAGCAATGAATGTCCAAAGCCAAAGAAACGAGTGATGGTTGCTGAGGCAGAGGATGAGGATGCAGAAGCTGAATGTTCTAATTCACTACTTGATGAGGAGGAAGAAAATGTGTCGGGAGATGAAGGGTATTCATTGATGATGAAGAGGTCGTGCTTGACACCAAAGCAAGAGGATGATTCAAGTTGGTTGAGGAGCAACATTTTCCAGTCAACGTGCATTATCTTGGGAAGGGTTTGCAAGTTTGTCATCGATGCGGGAAGCTGTGATAATATCATTTCTACAGAAGCTGTGAAGAAGTTAGCATTAAAAACTGAGAAGCATCCGAAACCTTACAAGTTAGCTTGGTTGAGAAAAGGTGGGGAGGTGAAGGTTAATCGAAGAACTTGTGTTAATTATTCGATTGGGAAGAAATAAAAAGATGAAATTTGGTGTGATGTTGTGGATATGGATGTATGCCATCTGTTGTTGGGGAGACCATGGCAACATGATGGTTGTACTAATAGTTATAGTTTCATGTTTGAAGGTACTAAAATCACTTTAATTCCTAAGAAGCGACAACAAGAAGAAAGCAAGTTGGAGGAGATTGAAGAACTTAAAACTTTGCTATCTTTGAAGGAGTATATTAAGGAAGTAGAAGAGGAGCCTGAAGTATTTTTGTTGATTGGACGTGAGAGTAATGAAGTGGTTGAAATTCCTGAAGAAGTAAAGCCAGTGCTGGGAGAATTTGACGATGTATTTCCTAAGGAGCTACCAACAGAGTTACCGTCATTGAGAGACATACAACACCAAATAGATCTTGTTCCAGGAGCTGTGTTACCACATAGACCACATTACAGAATGAGTCCAAAGGAACATGAGGAGTTGAGAAGGCAAGTGGAAGAGTTGCTTGAACATGGGCATGTACAGGAAAGTTTAAGTCCTTGTGCGGTGCCAGCTTTGTTAGTGCCGAAGAAGGATGGTTCGTGGAGGATGTGTACGGATAGCAGGGCACTCAATAAAATAACTGTCAGATACATATTTCCGATGCCGAGACTTGATGATTTGTTAGATCAGTTGAGCGGGGCTACTATCTTTTCGAAAATTGATTTGAAGAGTGGTTATCATCAAATTCGTATAAGACCAGGGGATGAATGGAAAATAGCATTCAAGACACGAGAAGGGTTGTACGAATGGCTGGTTATGTCGTTTGGTCTTTCGAATGCGCCAAGTACATTTATGCGGGTGATGAATCAGATCTTTAGACCATTTATTGGGAAGTTCATGGTGGTGTATTTTGATGATATACTGATATATAGTAGAAGCACAGAAGAACATTTGCATCATCTGAGAGAAGTGTTGATGATACTGCAACAGGAACAATTTTATGCTGCAACGAAGAAATGCGTGTTCATGACGCATAGTGTTTTATTTTTGGGATATGTTATTTCAGAAGGAGGTATACAGGTGGATCAGAATAAAGTTGAAGCGATCAGAAATTGGCCTCAACCCAAGACGATAACAGAAGTCAGAAGTTTTCATGGTTTAGCATCATTCTACCGAAGGTTTATTCCACACTTCAGTAGCGTGATGGCACCAGTTACTGATTGTATGAAAGGGAAGCATTTTACATGGTCAGAGGAAGTGGGATTTGCTTTTGAACGAATCAAGGAAGTTTTGACGTCAGCACCAATTCTAGTATTACCAGATTTTCAGTTGTTGTTTGAGTTACATACTGATGCATCTAAGGTTGGAATTGGAGGGGTGTTAAGTCAGAGGGGACGTCCTATTGCATATTTCAGTGAGAAGCTATCGGGAGCCAAGATGAGATATAATACTTATGATGTGGAATTCTATGCTATTGTTCAAGCTATAAAACATTGGAGACACTATTTGTTCCATAAAGAATTTGTTCTATATACTGATCATGAAGCACTGATACATTTGCAGGGGCAGGACAAAATTGCAGCCAGGCATGCTTCGTGGATCGCATACCTACAACAGTTTACATTAGTGGTGAAGCATAAGTCGGGAATTACAAACCGTGTGGCAGATGCATTGAGTCGAAGGAATCATTTGTTAACTACAATGAAGGTTGAAGTGACAGGGTTTAACGTATTGCCAGAATTGTTTGTTGATGATCCTTACTTTGCCAAGGTGGTCGATGAAGTCGAGAAGGGGAAGACGGATGAGTATGTATGGGTGGATGGTTTTCTTTTCAAAGGGAATCGACTATGTATACCCGAGTGCAGCTTACGAATGAAGATTGTGAAGGAGTTGCATGAAGAAGGTCATGTGGGGAGAGACCATACATAGCAGTTGATTTCGCAATCATATTTTTGGCCTTCTATGAAAAAAGAGGTTGGAAGATTTGTAGAAAGATGTCATATATGTCGAGTTTCCAAAGGGACAGCGACGAATGCGGTATTGTATATGCCATTACCCGTGCATACTAGACCTGTAACAACCCTGTATTTTTCAAATATTTTTAAATCGATTTTCCAGATTCAAAAGCTTTATTTATAAAAAAGAATAAATTTTGTTATTTTAAGTATAAAATTTGATTTTTATGTGGATTAGAATTCCAAATATGACTAAATTTAATATTTCTAGAAAATGTGAATTTTGGTCAAATAGTCAAACTTTGACTTTTAAATTTAAATTTTAAATATTTTAAATTATAAATTTTATCTTTTATTATGACAATAGATTTAATAACTTGAATACTGCTTTTCGTTTCGTTGGAAACGGAGTTAAAATGTAAAAGTTATGTACATTTCAATTTTTAGTATAATTTGTTTTATTGTGCAATTTTGCCTATTTTAAATTTTATAAATCATATTTTCTTTCTTATATTTTGTTTTAATATGTGTAAATATGTTATTTTCTGTATATTTTGTCTTTTTATATTTTTAAAATGATAATAGAATTTTTCCAAAATTTACTGTATTTATTTTTCATTTTTAAAGGCTGTTTTCCTATTTTCTGCTATTTTCTTCATTAAAAATTATATGTAAATTAAATTTTAAATATTTATTTTGTGAATATATTTTTATTTTATGTTATTATTTATGTTTAAAAATATATTACAAGCTCATATGAATTTTCTAAAGTTTATACCATTTATTTTCAATTTTTCTAGCCTAGTTGACAATTTTTGCTATTTTCTTGATTTAATTATTTATAATTAATATTTATTTATTTTTTACATTTTCGAATTTTAACTGAAATTATATGTATTTCCAGATATTTAAACTTATTAAAAAGAAATAGAGGAAATTTGAAAAGTTTTAAACTCTTGAAACTCCTAAGGCTTTTCATCTCCCGACCTTTCATTTTCCCAACTCTTCTCTTAATTGTTTTGGGCGTGTAATCTACTCATTTCAGCTGCATTTTTTTCACTTTCACGAAATTCATTTCTTCTCCTCTCACAAAAAATCACGGCTATTCTCCTTGTGAAGCTTAGGTAAAAAAATTCTATCTTCTTCTTGTCTTTTTATGATTTTCTACTTGAATTTGCACATGCTCTCCACCTTCATAGCTGTATTCCCCTTCCTCCAAGCTGTGGCTGACCACCACCACCACTTTTCTCTGACCATCACACAGCCTAACACCTCTCCTCCTCAGGCCAAGCCAAGCCATGATGAAGATCATCACAAAAATCCATCTAAACTAGCACTAGCCATCACCTATGCACTCAAGCTGACCTAGTTTTGGTACCATCACCTTCCACCACCCATGGCCGCCACCAACACCACCTCCACCACCTCCAGCACCACCTGGACCCTCTGCCACATCATCACCTTGGACCCCACTCCTCTGGCCGTGCCCCATGAGCCTTGGTCGAGCCTTGAATTGCCTTGAATCCATGTTAAAGTGACATTGTTTTGCCTTGTTGTGTTGTTTCATGCATACTCACTTTTTGCTATCCTCTAAACATGTTTGGCCGACCCTTAGGCAACCAAAACCTGATCCAAATCTTGCCTTAGACCTATAGTACACCATATGGCTAAACCTGAAGGTTGTTGGAAGCAAGTGCAAAGCAATTCTACTTTGATTCGTGCAGTTGATTCTATATTATTCTATCGTATTGTGCATTTGAAAACTTATATTGTTTGTATTGTTTTTTCTTATGTATTCGAGGAAGTTAACCTTGTCTCTTCCACACTCATCATCATCATGGCTGAGAAAATGAACCCCTTGTTCGAGCTTTTCAATGGTTAAAGCACAGTCAAGTAATCTATTCCGTTGTTGCATCTTATCTTCATTGTTTCAACATTGTTTGCGTTGAATATATATGTGTATATTGTCTTGTTTGGTTATTGTTCACAAGATAAATATCAAGGCTCTCCATTCATTCAAATCAAAAGTCATGCTATATCATGCTTGTTGTGCTTTCTGGAATCTATTCTGTGTGTTTTGATCGCTAATCTCCAGCTTTAACAGGTGAGTTATTCTCACCAGACAATATGTACCTATATAACTAGTAAATTGACACCCTGTGAATATGTAGAAATATATTATCATGTTATACTTGACTATGTTATGATCATATGATGTTTATACACCTGTTATATCATCCGTTACTATTATATAATGTATTATGTTCATTTATATCTGTTTATCACACTGCAAGTTCCCTGTAGACTAGAATCACTATGGGTTGAAATGATACATACCCGAACGGACTTTAGAATAGGGAAAAATCATTATGGGCTGAAATGATAGGCCTGAATGGTTTTTATTTAACTTATTTTAACTTGGGATTGCGGGTTTGAAATGATAGAACCCGGTTTTTCTTTGTAAATTGCGAATTGAAATGATATATATCTGTATCACTTGACCTAGGTTAGAAAACTATATACAGGCTCGTGGTTATTTTATAAAGTGTTTTTGGATATTTTTAAGTATTTTAAAAATATAAATTTATGAAATTTGATTTAAATAGATTTTGAAATGTTTTAAAATTAAGAAACCATGATTTTTCTATGAGTTAAAAATGTAATTAATGAATGGTTAAATTGGATTGTTGAAATATAACTTAAGTTTGGAATTTGGAATTTTGGTTAAAAATGATATTTAAGTTAAATGAATAAAAATGAAAATTTAATTATATTTGGAAAATGGTAAATATGATAATTTGATTAAATTTGAATTTAAGCGATTTATTAAAGTATTATTGATTTTTCTATGAGTTTAAGTGGTTAAATAAATGAATGTTTAAAAGTGATCTTTTAAAATATAACTTGACTTGGAAATGTGAAATTTGGTTTTAATTAAAGGTTTAAGTTAATTAAATAAAGATGGAAATTTAGTTAAATTTGTGAAATGGTAATTTAAATTTGAAGTGTTAAGTTATTTGTTGAATTGTGAAGAATTGAAAACTTTTACACTTAAATTTATTAAGTAAATTGTTGAAAATTGGATTTAATTATAAGAAATTTATTGTGAAAAAGATATATGTTAAATGATATGAAAATGAACATTTTAAATGTTAAAAATATGATTTTTAAAATGTTTATGTGTTTTAAATTGAAGTTATTTAGTTGCTGGAAATACACTAAAATCTGGAATTAACTTTTAATAGCATTCAGAAATGCTATAGTTTCTGAATTGAACTAAAATTGTGTAAAAAGAGCTATTACAGCATTTCTGAAATGCTGTAGTTGCTGTAATTGAACTTATAGGCTAATATTGAACTCAGGTCTATTATAGCATTCTCTGGAAATGCTATAGTGGTCTGCAGTCTTTGCTGAAATCAAATAAAACCTTTGTTTTGAAATCTGAGTTACCGCAGCACTTCTGAAATGCTGTCTTTTCTGTTTTGAACTATAATTTAACTAAAAACTGAGTTTTAACAGCAGTTTTAAATGCTGTCTTTGCTGAATAAAAATGTTTTCAAGTATAACTTATAACAGCTTTTTCTAAATGCTGCGAAAGGCTGAAATTTTAATAATTATGGTTTTTGACTTAGTAAACGAACTCAGAATGGTTTGAAACTTTGGAAATTGAATACTTGATTTGAAAATATAATAATTACACTTTTAAAAGGTTTAAAAGAATTATTTTGATTGGAATATAAACTATTTAAAGGTGATTTGAAATGATAGTAAATGAACGATATCTTTGAATTTAAAAGGTATTTAAAGTTGAATATTTGGATTTGAACTGATAAGATATTTTATTATATTAAAATGATTTGAAATGAAGTTTTGTAAGGATATGATATTTTATTATATTAAAATGATTTGAAATGAAGTTTTGGAAAGATATGATATTTTGATATATTGAAATGATTTGAAGTGAAGTTTTGAAATGATATAATATTTTAAATATATGGAAATGGTTTGGAATTGATTTAATCTTTATTTTGATAAATACATGGTTTTGAAATGATATTTTATTTTGAAGTAAAGTATTGTTTTAAAAGTTATAACCACGGGTTATAATAACGATTGGTTGTTAAAGAGACCGGGATCAGATATGGACATACTCTCTGTCGATACCGAAAACCACTTTGACAACTGTGTACGCGGTGGAGTTTCCAGAATGAAGTAGGATGGCGGTGACGATCCTAAGGTATATACGTGGACCCAACTCCCGTGAGTTGGCATAAGGTGGCTAAAATAGGAGCGATTGACGGACCAAGGAGGTAGCACCTCTTATCGGACACACTTCTTCGATACCATTCCATTACTTGTGATTGATTTGGTGGCCACCCTTGATTTGGGAGTGTTGTTCGAGGTGGGCGGTAGTGGCTGCTATGCATCACCACTAGTCCGGATGCGTAATTGGTATATCTACCCTGGCATTGCCTAGTTGTGCCGTGTCACCTACCATATCGAGCTTTACTACGATTTTGATTTAAAGATCCGACCGCATTAAGGTTCTCCATCCCCTTAACGCTATTTTCTATATGATTATACTTTACTAATTAGACACTACTGTATATAGCGTATATTACTACATAGTAAATAGTTTAACGGATCCTTAAAGAATGGGCGATCCCAAGCATTCTTTAAGTTACTTGTACCTTATTACAGTTCACTTGAGTTGGTTTACATTATATAAGTATATATTGTCCTGACTCGAGTGTTTGTATTTTTATTTACGCTCGGGTCAGCCTGAGTATTCACAGATTTGGATTCCACTTTCTGGAGATTGGAATTGCTGGAGATTATCTGCTTATCTAGTTTTATCTATCTCAGTTCTGTTGTTCTATTCAGCTTGTACTTGGTTATCATATTGAGACTTCTGTTGTACTTTATTTCTTCTGTTTTATCTTATTTAACTCTGATATATTTACATAGTAGCTTCATGAACTACTATTTCTTTTACTCCACTGCATTATTTTACTCTGTGTCTGTGATCTGTGATTATATTTATTTACTGTATATTCTGAGATTTGTCAAATTTTATTTACAACGCGGTATTTTGAGCAATTCAATTCCGGCATGAGTGTCTACTTATACACTTATAATGGATGCGAATGGTTGAAAATATCGGGTCATTACAAGACCATGGGTGGATATCAGCATGGATTTTGTTTTGGGTTTGCCTAGAACTCAAAGGGGAAATGATTCTATATTTGTTGTGGTGGATAGATTTTCGAAAATGGCACATTTTATAGCTTGTAAGAAGACAGTTGATGTCGTCCATGTTGCTCAATTGTTCTTTAAAGAGGTGTATCGATTACATGGGCTACCTGAATCTATTGTTTCTGATCGGGATACTAGATTTCTAAGCCATTTTTGGTTGAGTTTGTGGAAAATGGTTGGAACGAAGCTGAATTTTAGTAGCGCCTATCATCCGCAAACAGATGGGCAAACGGAAGTGGTGAATAGATCATTGGGAAATTTGTTGAGATGCCTTGTGAAAGATAATTTGGAGAGCTGGGATATGAAGTTATGTCAGGCAGAATTTGAACATAATCATACTGTTAATCGAAGTACTGGTTTCAGTCCATTTCAAGTTGTATACTCAGCAAGTCCAAAGGGACCATTGGAATTGACGACAGTACCATATCAAAAGGGAGTTGTTAAGCGAGCTTGTAATTTTGTAACTGAGTTGCAGGAGTGCCACAGAACTGTTCATGAACGATTGCTTGCATCAAACGTGAAGTATAAACAACTGGCGGACAAGAAATGAAGGAGTGTGAACTTCAGAGAAGATGACTTGGTTTACGCCGTGTTGACAAAAAATCGGTTTCCAGTGGGAACGTACAATAAATTGAAAGCGCGAAAGATTGGTCCAGTAGAAATTTTGAAGAAGATCAATGATAATGCGTATCAGTTGAAATTGCCGGATCATATTCACACTGCAGACGTTTTCAACGTCAAATACTTAATTCCATATCATGGGGATGAGCTTGTTGTGGAAGAGGAAGGTGCAAATTCGAGGATGAATTTTTCCCAACCAGGGGAGGATGATGCAGCCCAACCTGATATTTTAGGTCGCGAACGACCTAGCGACGTACAATCTACTCTGGATGCTGTAGCGGGATACACTAAGTTGCGAATCTTAGGTCGCGAGCGACCTAACGATGAACGAGCTAACGAGATGGATCAAGCATTGGAGGGAAATACGGCGAGATATGCGAAGAATGACCAGCGACCTAGCGAAGCTATGTTTCCCAAGATGAACGACCTAACTGAGTTCGACCTATCGAGCTACGACTTACCAAGCTACCAGATTTCCAGTGTTTGCTGTTTCCTTAGGTCGCCAACGACCTAACTTAAGTCGCTGCCGAGCTTTCTTCAGTAGGTCGCAGGATTTTAGGTCGCTTGTGGATAGGTCGCGTGTGTTGTAAATACTGTAAGTCTTTGCTATGTTGTTTGGTTAAGTCGCAAAGTTGTTGTGATGTTGTTTGTATTAGGTCGCAGATATGTTTGTATGTGTAAGACTTAGGTCGCGCCTGATGTTAGGTCGCTAACGACCTATGTTAGGTCGTAGGTCGCAGCCCTGTTTAGGTCGGTTAAACTGTGGGTGTGTGAGTTGTAATCGCTATAAATAGCGGGTTGTGTCATTTGTAATTCTTAGTTGATTTTGAATAAAAACTTGTTTGTTTGCTTTGTGCCACTTCTCAAATTGGTAGTTGAGTGTTATCTCCTATCTCCACTTTCGGTATTCGGGTGCGCTCGGATCAACGACTGCTGAAGCCGATTCACGGAATCAAGTGCGCTTGATCAACGTCGAAGAATCGTAGATCTTTAAACACGGTATCGTGCGCGATCAACATGTTTGAGATAGCTAGAATCCGGTATCTTTGGATCAACGGATTTGGGCCTTTGGTATATTTCAATCCACCGATTGCAACTTTCATCGTTTCATACATTTCAGTTATCCGCTGCTGCATCATCAAGTCAGTACATGTCTACGTATATCGAATTTTCCAATTCCAATGTATAATTGAACAATTAATTAACTGCCAATATTACAGTTCAGTTTCAATGATTATTATGCTTTAATATAGAAAACACTAACTACAACAGCTCACAAAATGCCATGCTTATTTGCTTCAATTTGGATTTTAAGTTTGTCTCGGAGCTGATGTAACATTTCCAATGTATAATTGACCAATTAATTTATGGCCAATATTACAGTTCAGTTTCAATGATTATTATGCTTTAATATAGAAAACACTGACTAAAGCAGCTCACAAAATGCCATACATATTTGCTTCAATTTGGATTTTTAGTTTGTCTCAGAGCTGATGGAAATAGAACAATATGAAAAAAATGAAGAGCAGAACTCTTCTGCGTTGCAAACATTTAAAAAGAAGAAAAGAGGTCCAACAACTAGAAAGAAATATACAACACAAGAGCCAAAATACATTGAGTGGAGTGATAATGGAAAACCCATTGGAAAGTGGGTGAATTCTTTTAAGGCGTATGTAGGCGAAGCATGTAGATCCAAAATTGATATCAATATTAAGAATTAGGAGGATGTTAGTCAGGGGCTTAAGAATACTATCTAGGAAGATATTAAGGTATTATAAATTCAGTTGTTCACTTATTAAATTGTCAATTGGATCCTCTATGTTTTTTGATTCCATTGCAAATGCATATATGTATGGTGTCATAAATTTCCATGTAACATGCAATATGTTTAATTAGTTTTTTTCTTCTCGTTTTAATTATCTCACACCGAGTACCACATCGATGACAAAATGAAAGACATCGTGTTAAGAAGTGTTAATGAACGGTGGAAGGATTTCAAATCAAAATTGGTTAGTGGTTGGATTATGAAGTCAAGAAAGTATTCAAAAGACCATAAAGAGCCATGCAAATTTTATGATGGTATTACACAAGCACAATGAGAAACATTTGAGAAGAATCACGAAACTGAGGAATTTAAGGTATATTTTCTTATAATAGAATATTAAATTTTTATAAGCTTTTACCCTTTTTACCACATCCAGTGATTACTATTTATGATGGGTGTTATGTTTATTGAAATAATATAATGTCCATGGATGAGATGTGTCAAAAAACGCATAAATCAACATATGCTTCTCTACTTCTATTTTCTAAAATTTGCAACAGTGTTCCATTTTTGATTTCAAGTCTCTATTTGCAGTCAACTATTTTTTTTTCTTTTCGAAATTTAAAATCTCCAACAGTGTTCCATTTTTGGTTTATTTTGAAATACTTAAGTATATATTCTGAACATACCCCTGATACCCCTGATATTTAAGTATACATCCTACAAAGGACGATTTTGCAACTTAAACAGTTTATCTGTAAGTGGCATCTTAGACCTAATTTTAGAATTGATCTTCAGTAATGATGCTTAAAATGATAAATGACATTGAATAGTTGCCTGCCAGTGTAACCCAAGTTTGAGAACTACCAATGGGATGTAGGAATCAGTTTTTGCATTTTCTTTACTTGTTTTTTTAAAGATATGCGAGATAAACTTACTATAGCCGAACATTGTACCTCACTCATAAACAATGACATTCGGTTTCCCAGCAAGTCTAACTCTTTAAGCAAAATTGACTATGACCAAAACAAAAACGATAAATACATATGCACAAGTGATATAAGTCTTAATATCTGAATAGCAGGTTTATGATTCATTCTTCAGATATTTCTGATGGAAAAAGGCATCAAAGAATCGAAAATAAATTGTAACCACCCACAGAAGGCACCGATTGTTCTCTTTAATCAATCAATAAATACTCAGGCCATGCTTTGCAGTTTCATCTACTTATGAAATTACCCCAAAGCTCCTGTTTTCTTTAACAGGTCATTCATGAGGAATTAATGTTATCACTAGGGTCTGTGTCTTGATAATTTCTAAGAGTTTTTGGTCCTAATGATCTTTTTGTTACTTTATCTTCCAATTATTTGTGTGAAAATTTCTTCTATATTTCTCACTTCTTTAGTATTGTTTGGTGAATTATGCAAAATATATGTGCTATTGTACCACCCTTTGCCAAGTTAAATATATGTTAACATTATATAAATTTTGTCAGACAATTAATTAAGGTTTTAACGGCGAATAAATTAATACATTTGTCAAGTATACAAATATATTATTTATGGATTGATATGTGGAGTACTATTATATATAACAAAAAACTTTTTAATAGTTTCATAATTCTTCACTGGCTATAAACTTTTTTCGTTTATTATTATTCTCCTTCTACAATACTTCTTTCTTCATAAAAATATTGCTTCTGTTAATTTCCTAATTAATAGTCCTAGTTTGGATGTACGTACTGTATTCTTTATGCATGAGATATATATGCAGCATGAACTGGACAAAAGCATGCATATGGATGGATCTTCAATAGTTAATTTGATTTTCTAAGTGTTATTTAGAACTTAATACATATATGATCATGTCAGACGTCAATCTCAAGCTAAGATATTTCTGATGGAGAATAGGTGGCTTCGGTATCTCTACTTAGCAATGCACTCGGGTCGTCAATATAACCGAAAAGCCCAAAGCCCACTTATACTCTAAATATTGTATTTAAGCTCAGCAAGATGTAAATCATTGTATCGAATCTGTATTCATTCAATTCAATAAAGAATATTATAAATCTTCTTTCTTAAAACATCAATTTCTGAGTTTGTTCAAATCTTTTCTTGGTATCAGAGCCGAAAGCAAAACTGCATCAAAATCAAAACTCTTGCAAAGGAAGAAGACATTAATCTCCATCAGAGGAATCTCATCATTTGGAGATCAATCACCCATCAGGATCTATATCATCACTTGGGTGTTTTGTTACTCATCTCCAAAGACTAGTGCCTCGCCTAGAAAAATCTGGCTGCACTCAGTCTTCTTCATAGATCGAGTATTAAAGAACAATCAAAAATCAATCAAGATTTCAAGAAACTCATCAAAACAGAAAGAAGGCAAGTGCCAAACCACTGGCTTATCAGATTAAAGAATCATCATCTAAACCCAGTTGCAACATACCTGAATTCTGCAGTAAAGAATTCTTGATCTCTATACATGATTTCAACTGCTCAAGCATTTCTTGGTTCAAGAAGCCTCTTCATGGCTGATAACAACTCAGAAACCTCCACCAACTCATCTAATCCACCACAACAGGTCACTACTACTGCAGAAAATCTCCTGAGGGCTACAATCAGCCCACAAATCCAACTCATCACTGCACAACTTGAAGAAGACAACTATCTTCTTTGGAAGATTCAAGTCGAGACTACTGCAAGAGGATACGGACTAGAAGGATTCATTCTTGGTACTGCTGCAATTCCTCCCAAATTCATCACTGATTCAGAGAATAAAACAGTAAGCAATGATGAATATGTAAAATATCAAAGACAAGACAGTCTTATAAGTTCTTGGTTACTTTCATCAATAAATGTGAAGCTTCTGCCTCAAGTGATTGGATGTAAAATTGCAAATGAAATCTGGCTGACAGTGGAGAGAATTTTTAACACTCAATCTGCGGCCAGAGTAATGCATTACAAAAGGCAGTTACAAAATGTCAGGAAAGAAAACCAAACAATGAGAGATTACTTGGGAAAGGTCAAGAACATATGTGATATGCTTGAAGCTGCAGGACACAAAATCTCAAATACTGAGCAAGTATTAACCATCTTAACTGGTTTAAGTGATGAGTATGAATCCGTAGTTGCTGTAATATCATCTCAAGAGATTCTACCATCTCTTGAGTATGTTAGTTCCATCCTCCTTGCACATGAAGGAAGACTGGAGTTCAAGAAGCCAATAGACAATGATATGTCCATCAACTTTGCCTCAAACAGTAATAAGAACAGAAATCAAAATCAACAATTTCAAAGGGGAAACAACACTGCAAGGGGCAGAGGCAGGGGAAGATGGAACAACAACAACAACAACAGACCAAAGTGTCAGATCTGTGAGAAGATTGGTCACACTGCACCAAAATGCTACTTCAGATTCAATGCTAACTATATTCCAGGACAAAATTCAAATAGTCAAAGGAATGGTAATCACAGTGCAAACATGGCACAAGCACAGCAAGAATCTAACAAGCAGAGTACTGGCATGAATCAACATCAAGATGAAACAGCCAGATCAGAACATATACAAGATGAAGCATGGTATCCAGACTCAGGTGCAACCAATCATTTGACAAACAATCTTGACAACTTAAATCTCGGCAACAAGGAGTATAGAGGTAAACAGTCAATATTTATGGGAGATGGTAAGCCTATTGGGATCACTCATATTGGTAATGCCTGTGTTAAAGGTAAAAGGCAACTATACCTCAATAATCTGTTAAGAGTCCCAAGAATTAAGAAAAATCTTATGAGTGTTTCTCAATTTGCACATGATAATAATGTGTATTTTGAATTTTATCCAAAATACTGTTTAGTTAAAGACATACTAACTGGTGAAAAACTCTTGCAGGGTGATGTAGTGAATGGACTGTACAAGTTCACTGTGACTAACTGCAGAGACTTTGTTGAGAAAGTAAAGCACAACAATAACTGTGAAATATCATCTGTTGAAAACAATAAGAATGTATTTGAGCAATGGCATTATAAATTGGGACACCCCAATGCAAATACTGTAAAGCAGGTGTTGAAAGAGATTAAAGTTTCCTTTGATGATCCTATTTTACCTTATGTCTGTACTTATTGCCAAATGGGCAAAAGTCATAAATTGCCTTTTGTTAATTCTACTACTGAATACAAAATGCCACTACAATTAATTACAACTGATCTTTGGGGTCCTGCACCCATCAACTCTGATTATGGCTATAGATATTACATATCTTTTGTTGATGCATTTACTAGATATACATGGATATATTTTTTGAAAACTAAGGCAGAAACTTATAATGCTGTTATACACTTCATTACTCAGGTTGAAAGACAAACTTGTCACCAAGTTAAGATTGTTCAAAGTGATGGTGGTAGTGAATATAAGTCACTTGATAAGTTTTTCCTAAACAGAGGTATAGTACATAGAATCACATGTCCATATACCTCTGAACAAAATGGTCTAGTCGAGAGAAAACACAGACATATAGTAGAAACAGGGATAACTTTACTTGGCCAAGCTTCTCTACCCCTGAAATTCTGGCCAGACTCATTTAGTACTTCAGTATACTTAATCAATAGACTTCCAACTAAAGTACTAAATGGGGTAAGTCCAGTTGAGAAACTAATGGGAATCAAACCAAACTATGATGATCTTAGACCTTTTGGATGTCTGTGTTTTCCCTATCTAAGGCCATATAATAGATATAAATTAGATTTTAGATCTCATCCTTGTACATTTCTGGGCTATGCAACCAAGCAGAAAGGTTACAAATGTCTGGACAGCTCAGGAAAAATATTTATTAGCAGACATGTTGTATTCAATGAAAAAGTATTTCCTTTTACTTCAACAAATATTAAAACTACTCAGAAGGTATATAATCCTAGAACATCCATTTCAAATATACCTGTTTACTCTGAAGCATGGAATCTCAAGGATGCAGGTGTCTCTGAACCACAACTCACAGTGTTGCCAGAACCAGGTCATGGTACAGATGAACAGCCTGACACACCTGCTCAATCATCTGCTACATCAATAAATCAGAATGAAAGAATAAGTAATGACAGATCACAGGAGCAATCTCTGGACAATAATGATGAGAATGACAATTCAACATCAACTGATACTGAATTGCCAATCAGAACAGGTCATCATATGATCACTAGGTCCAAGAGAGGGATATTCAAGCCAAAACTCTATACTGCAACAACAAATATTGAAGAACCAGATTCATTTGAACAAGCATACAGGGATGAAAATTGGAAAACAGCAATGAATGAAGAATACCAAGCACTAATGAAGAATAAAACTTGGGATCTAGTGCTTCCCCCAACAAACAAAAATATAATAGGATGCAAATGGACCTATAAAGTAAAGAAAAATCCAGATGGAACAGTGTCCAAATACAAGGCAAGATTAGTTGCCAAAGGATATACACAACAGTATGGATTTGACTTCAGTGAGACTTTCTCACCTGTAGTTAAACCTACAACCATTAGAGTTGTGCTCACAATTGCTTTAAGCAAAAGCTGGGAGATAAGGCAACTAGATGTTAACAACGCATTTCTAAATGGTATTCTTCAAGAAGACATCTACATGGAGCAGCCACAGGGGTACAGGCAAGATGACCACCAAGTGTGTAAGTTAAACAAGGCCATATATGGCTTGAAACAAGCACCAAGAGTATGGTTCAATAGACTGAAGGCAGTATTAACTACTTTAGGCTATCAGTCCACCAGATCTGATAACTCCTTATTTGTCAAAGATAATAATAGTCATATTACTTACATTCTAATATATGTAGATGACATGATCATAACAGGTAATGACAGTGTAGAAATTACAAACATCATACATTACTTGGACAAACAATTTTCTATCAAAGATCTCGGTAGTCTCAACTACTTTCTGGGGATTGAAGTCAACGGGATATCAAAGACAGAGATACTGCTAAATCAAAGGAACTATATTAAAGAGATACTTATCAAATCAAAGATGCAAGAAGCAAAATCACAACCAACTCCTATGATTAGCAGTCAACAACTGTCCAAAAACAGGGGAGAATCCATACTAAATATCAAACAATATAGAAGTATTGTAGGAGCACTACAATACTCCACTATTACTAGACCAGATATAGCATTCAGTGTTAACAAAGTGTCTCAATTTATGCAGGATCCTCATGACGAGCATTGGAAAGCTGTAAAGAGGATTCTAAGATATCTTAAAGGAACAACTGACTTTGGACTAAAACTGAAAGCATGCAATAATCTGAACATCATAGCCTATGCAGATGCAGATTGGGCTACAGACATCGATGATCGAAAATCTATAACAGGATACTGCATCTACATTGGTGACAATCCAGTGTCATGGTGCTCAAAGAAACAGACCACTGTCTCAAGATCGAGCATAGAGGCAGAATACAGAAGTGTTGCAAGTGCCACTGCAGAAATAATTTGGCTACAATCTTTACTAACGGAGTTGCAAATCGACACAACAGTCAAACCAACATTATGGTGTGATAATCAAAGCACTGTGTACATGGCTGCCAATCCAATTTTGCACGCACGAACAAAACACATCGAAATAGACTTGTATTTTGTTCATGAACAAGTGCAGAAAGGAAAATTGCAAATCAATCACATACCTTCGACTTACCAACTTGCAGATGTACTCACCAAGGCACTATCAGCCAGAGGCTTTCTGAGATTTCGAGACAAGCTGAAAGTTGAAAGCAAGGCTGTGACCTCTGAGGCAAGCTTCGACAAAGGAAAGCAAGCTCTGGCGAACTCATCTCAAACTGTTAAGAGCAAGGCTGTGACCTCTAAGGCAAGCTTCGACAAAGGGAAGCAAGCTCTGGCGAACTCATCTCAAACTGAAGTTACTTCAGCAAATGAATCATCTCAAAATACCAGAGTCAGACTTAAAGAGGTTGATCGTATGTTGAACTCAAGAGAAACATTGAGAGCTACTGAAAATCAGAAGATTCATGGTGAAGAGATGATTAATGAAGAAGATCGAAGGAAATCATTTTCGCTCTCTCAAGCGCCGCCATGGATCTGAACTTTAAAATAACCCTAAACCTAATATTGGTTTGAGGGGGGGAATTAGAGAATAGGTGGCTTCGGTATCTCTACTTAGCAATGCACTCGGGTCGTCAATATAACCGAAAAGCCCAAAGCCCACTTATACTCTAAATATTGTATTTAAGCTCAGCAAGATGTAAATCATTGTATCGAATCTGTATTCATTCAATTCAATAAAGAATATTATAAATCTTCTTTCTCAAAACATCAATTTCTGAGTTTGTTCAAATCTTTTCTGGCATCAAATAATAGAAAGTCTAGTATTAGAAATTCAGCGAAACTGAAATTCACGTTATATAAAAGAAAGATAATGTAGATCTTGGTAAGCTTAAAAGCAGAATTAGTTAAAGTATCTAAAAAGATAACTGTCTACAAAGGAAAGCTTGAATTTGAATTCTATCTGCAACTCGGCCAATAGATTTACACTGGATGTACAATGTGAATACAAGTAAGCAATAAAATTTGATGCTTAATTTCACTGATGTACGAGCGGTAAAGCCATAAAGATTCTGAAAGGGGGAAAAGGGGTTAGCTGGAAATATTTATGTAATTAGATACATGTGTAACAGCTAACGATAAGTTTCATTTTCTACCACTTTCACCTAATTTGAACATAAAATGGAGTATTGATGCTTATTTTGTTTTTTCTAATGAAATAAAATCTTTTGTAATTTAAATGACAATTATACATTTACTTTCTAATAGTATAATTTAAAATTTTCATTTATTTTGAAACATAAAATCTTCAAGAGGTCATCCCTTGAAACCACATAAATCTAGTAGATGTATGTGTGCTAACATAAAGCTAGTGAAACCACATAAATCATTGTGTATTTTTCCATTTTTATTGGTATGCTTTTCTATTTTGTTCTGTAAATGGATTGATTGTTTTGGTCGGGTTTTGGTTACACTAGCATGTTAATTCTTTTAGTTATCGTGATCGGTGTTTGGTTGTTATTAGATTGTCTACATTTCTGCTGCAATGCTGGAGGTTGATTTGTGTTATTTGATTGATTTACGTTTAAGCAAAAAAGGATGAAGCGTAAACTAAAAAAACAAAAAGTTTATCTATTGATCATTGATATTTTATCAAAAGACCATAGCATAGAAAGAAAAATTCATTATTGAATCACAAAAGGAGAAAAGGAGGGTGAAATCTTGAAAAGACCCTCTATAACCATAGTTCATCCCAATTGCATCAAGCTATCATTATTGAATTACACAGGTTACAGTATATATGTTGAAGATGTATCGTATCTATCGGTCCCCTGTTAATTGATTTGGTTTTGTACATGTCATTCTAGAAACCAACTAAATGCCGTTTAGCTGTGAGTTTGGACTCCAAAATTGTCGTAGTGGGTCACAGCATGGTACACCCTGCTTCAAGGCCTGGAGATCAATGTCATACTCAACAAATATTGGCCGATCATGTGAAGGTTGGGATTGACACAGTGAAGCTTATTATTGAAGGAACCCCACTTCTGGTTCCAACTAAACATCACATCACGATAGGATAAACACTTGGTAGTTTTGTTCAATGACCTAAAAGTCTTGTGCTTTTAGGGGATAATGATATGATAAATAAGTCACTTTTGATATTTTGTTTGTTAAGCTTTGACATTTCAATTTTGTTGTGTATAATAACCGTGACAAGATCCTACATTAAATTTCAAGTTTGTTATGTGCAGGATGAACCTTTTACGAGCAAAGACAAAGTGGAAGAGTGTGTTGCTAAGGTCAAGAATAATAATGGAAAGGTCATGAATATGATGATAAATGAGTCTATAAAGCGCCATAGAATCATGGATGAAGAGATCTTCAAAAATTTGATGGATAAGTGCAGATATTTCCATGACTTGGTAGTTCATGTGCCATCCGATGATGCCATCAACGCAATTAAAGTGAATAAGGATTTATTTAAGTACGATGAGGACTTTGAAATCCCTATCACGATGGATGACATTATCCAGTTCCTTAGAGTGACATGGTTGAATGAATCAT
Organism: Allium fistulosum; assembly: GCA_030737815.1. Taxonomy (NCBI): domain Eukaryota; kingdom Viridiplantae; phylum Streptophyta; class Magnoliopsida; order Asparagales; family Amaryllidaceae; genus Allium; species Allium fistulosum. Next base: position 260,221,482 of record CM060904.1, on the reverse strand, counting down.
GGTTGCAGATTTACATCATGTAAGTTTTTCTTACTTACATAAGACTATATTATAATGTTAACTAGTATGTAGCCCGTGCCGATGGCACGGGTTTAGGTTTTGCTTGACATAACCTACCGTAGGTTATGTGTTGAATATGTGTAATTTGATTGGTGGTAAAGTTGTTAACAACATGATTAGTAAGAATTTTTTTTTGTAATCTTAAAACGCATACAACATGCACCTATTTTTTTTTTCATTTTGTACAATATGAAAACCAATAGAGTGTAGCAGTAGAATGAATTCACTTGTTTTAGAATCCATATAATAAAAGTGTAGGGACAATAAAAATTTAACACCAGAAAACTTCCTTTTCTTCTACAACGAAAGATTTAACCAAAAATTAAGAAAAAGCACAGAGGTTTCATGCTATCTCAATTTTGTGATGACAATAATGAAAATGTAGACTTGCAGTTAATTAGAGTGAAAAAAAAGAAGGATGTTGATGAGTTTGTCCACGGCAATAGCATTTTTTTTGTTCATGATCTTCTGTAGTGGAAATAAAAACCTGAAAAAATAAAAGCTTGTATTATTTTGTAGAAAAATACATGATGGTTTATTAAAAGTGAACTTTTGAGTAAACAACAATGTACGTTTTTAGTCTGACCTTTCATGGAGAATCACAATAAAACCTTTGGGTAAACGATATTTGCAGTGGTTGTTGCTTCAGGTGACGGTAGTAAGATTGAAATTCTACTAAACGTAGTACATCTAGATAAGGCAACATACAATTGTCCATGACTAAACACTTCGGTGCGTAAATCAATACCGACGTACTTCACGGATTGACCCTGTGCTTTATTGATAGTCAGTGCATAAGCAAGCTTAATAGGAAACTGACGCCTTGACATGTTTATAGTTAATTCAGAAGATGATGGTTGAAGAGATATTCTGGGTATGAAAACAAAATGACCAGCTTTATCCCCAGTAAGTATTTGAGCTTCAATAATCCGTGTTGCACATCGGACTACTATTAGTCGTGTTCCATTGCAGAGTCCTTCTTTTGGAGCTAGGTTTCTAAGTAGCATAATTGGGCATCCAACTTTAAGTTCAAGTTTGAATGGTGGTAATCCAGTGCATTCTAATGAATTTAGGAACTCGCTTGGATAACGATCATTTTCCTCATTTTTCGCTAACTTATCAGCAGCAAGGAAAACGTAAACATCACCCGGGCATTTTTGTAGACATGCATAATTTATTGCGCTCACATCTTCATTACGTGCTGAGAGAATAGTTCTCTCCTTTAAAAAAGTTGGAGATCCTTGTTCGACGGTAAGTTATGGGTAAATAGTGTCGATTAATTTAGCAAGGGTATTGCATTTGTGTATCATTGATAGATCAATGATTTGTTCAGGCGTTGATCCAATCTATATAAGAATAAAATTGTAAAAAATAGATTATATAAAACATTAAAACATTGACATATTTAGGTTAATATGAGGGTAATAGTAGGTCATGATAAAAGTTGTACCTTGTTTAAATATTCAGCAAAAGCACGACTCTCAACCTCTTCCAAGTTTAGCTGCATGTTTTTGTTTAGTGATAATACATGAATAAGAGGCCACAATGTCGATCGTCGCAGGGTTGATGCAACGATATCTTCACGCGTTCCCTTTGGGATAACTGGTAAAATTTGACGAAAATCTCCTCCCAAAACAACCGTAACTCCACCAAATGGCTTCGTGCTATCTCGAATATCTTTCAACGATTGATCAACTGTTTCAACACAAAATCGATGTTGCATCGGCACTTCATCCCATATAATGAGGCGTGTTTGTCTTATGAGCTCGGCTGTGATAGATTGTTTTGTAAATCCGCACACTGAATCTTCTAAGATATTCAGCGGAAGGAAAAACGTTGAATGTGCTGTTCTACCCCCTAGAAGTAGTAAAGAAGCAATACCAGATGAAGCAACGGTAAGAACGATATGTCCTAGACTTCAACATTTGTCTGCAATTGTGTTGTATAAGTATGTTTTCCCAGTCCCAGCTCCACCATTTAGAAAGAAAGTTTTTCCATCTTCGTTTTGAACAGACGAAAATATTGATTCATATGCCGACCGTTGATCATCGTTGAAGGTAAGAATATTTACTTCTGCCTTTACATCTTGTCCTTCATACTGTAGTTGTCTATGTTCTGTTATAAGTCTGTTTTGCACAATTACATCCCAATTTCTAGTATGTAGAGGCATTGGAGGAAAATCTAGTAGACTTTTTCCGGATTCTTGGAGTAATTTGTTTAGAATATGTAAACCAAAGTCTTGGATTTCATATTTTGTAGGATTAGGAATGTGGAATAGTTTTGTAATGACGTGACTTAGATCATCACATATGTGCATAGAGAATTTTCTCCAAAGATTATGTGGTTGTAAAGGGTAGCATTGAGTGAGGATAATAGAAAAAAGTCTTCTTAGTTGATATCCAATGTTCATAACTGATGCCTCTTCTAAACATGTGACCCATTCTTCGTCGTCTTCAAGCATGCCTTTAGCAACACATGCATCTTTGAATGTTTCATGCACCGCACCATTTATTGTTCGTAAATCCTCAAAGGATGTTGGACCTTTAGTAACGGTAAGTAGGAGTCGTAGAAAAAATCGCTCACCGGAGTTTGGGCTTGCGAAATACATTCTTCCAATTGCAGTGGAGTTTGAAATTCTGGGGGACCACATATGCGTACCTTTATTCCATGTGTAATACTCGGGAAATTGTTGATATGTATATTTCGTTGCATCTGGGTGTGCTTTGTAGAAGTTGAAGAATTCAATCAAAGTAGATGTTTGGTTTTCTGCTCTTAATTTGATAGCACCCACAGAGTCTGCTGGGTCAAAAGTGACCTGATGCATTCCAGGAAGATGAAGTTGTAAACGAATAACTGATAGTTTTTCTTCGTTCATATGGAAACCAAAAATATGCCATGCTGCTTCAGGAGGGCTTATGTATCTTGAGTCAAGATACTGCTTTATTTCATCTTCTTGACCCATCACAACAGTTGCTCGATCATGGCCTTTGTATATATACTTGTGTATATATTTGACAGCCCGTACGCTCGCACATCCTTCAACATTTATGTGACAGTTAAACATCTCCGAAAGTTTTGGATTATAAGGAACAACATCTCTATTATCTACAGGCATTCCCTTCACTTCAAAATAATTCCCATCATTGCGTCGACGATATATTGGATATCCGTCTTTATCCACTGTAGTATTATCAGCCCAGTCCCTTGGATAACGTTTCGAACATTTTCCATTTTCAATACATGGAGCGAGTTTGTTACCCTTACATGGTCCATGTACCATACACTTTTTAATGGTTTCAAAAAGTAATGGACGTTCCTTTTCATCAGGGAATTCTGCAGAAATCAAATTATTAACTTGATCCACGGTTCGTAATTTATCCGCGGATTCTAGGAAAAAAAGTGCATGCATATGTGGCAAACCCCGTTTTTGGAATTCTATGGTATAGACATGTGCAGCAATTGAACCAAAAATGCGGTTTTTATAAATTTCATCCATTAAACTTCTTCGTTTTAATTCAAACACCCGAGCAATAATGTCTGGACGATCATTTGGTCTTTGTTTTGGTTTCAAAGCTTGTTCAATTTCTGGCCAGCTAGGATTCGCAGTCATTGTTAAGAAGATATCTGGATGATTGTTATATCTTGTTATTGCTAGAGAATCTTGATATATTTCATACATATGTCTAGGAGTACCAATATAAGTGGATGGTAAGATAAATCGCTTAACAATTTGATCCGCTTGTAAGACATCTGACTCAATATCAGTAATTCCGCAGTACAGATCCTTACGCAACTCGGTTTGATGAGTCCTAGCCCAATATAATCGATTTTGTTCAGTACATGCCCAACCATCTACAACAAATTCTTGGAATAATTTACGTGCACGCAAAATTGTGGAATATTCACCCTCTCTTTCAAAGAGCCGATAACAGTAATATGGAAGTTGAGTCAATATTTTACTATTAGGACAATTTAAAGATGGATTCCATTTCATATGATTAATATCCCAGCCAAGATCACCTTTTGGAAAAAGTAGAACATAGTGAAGGGGTAGGTAAGCGGGATGGCATTCACTAATCCTTTCCAGATGTGTACCTCCTTTTAGGTGTATTACAATATCCCTAGTTCTACTAATTTCAGATCCATCGCCAGGTAAGATGTAACGACCCAGAATTTTTGATAATTAAAATTCGAATATTTAATTGATTTTAAATATTAATGAATGAATTTAATAAGTCGAATAATTTATTTAAAGATATTGGATTTAATCTGGTCAACTAAATCGATAATTTAATGATTGAAATTCCAGAGATAATTGAAAATCGAGTTTAAAATGATTGAAAATGATTTGTAAAATTTTATTTAATCATACTGGAGTTATAGAAAGGTTATAGAACTTTCAGAACTGAATTTAAAGTTAATCTGTGAAAATGGAATATTTTAATATTTAATTATCGACTGTAAAAATAGCCAATTTTCGAACAGTCTCAGAATTGAACGAAACTAGTTCCATTGGATCCGTAATAGTTTGTTATTATCGGATTTCAATTTTCATTGCAATCGGAGTTGTCGTTTGACCGTGGCAGCTCAAAACGCATCGATATCGTTTTAATTTTAAATCGTCGAGTTAAAAATAGTCATTTTTCAAAAAGTCTCGGATTTCGACGAAACTAGTTTCATCGGATCCGAAATGTGATATTATTGTAAGATTTCAAATTTCGTAATTTTTGGATTTACCGTTTGTCCGGTACGAATTAAAACGCCTCGAAATCGATTTAAATCGGTTTAATTTAATTTGATCGTTTTTCTCCGTATCTCGCACAGATGTCCGAATTAGCTCCCGAAACACGTTCCATTGCGTTCGGAACGCGGGATAAACCCTAGAAACGATAGTGACCGCGCGTAAATCGGAGTTCGGAAATTTAGGAGTGAATAGTGTTCGTCGGTTCTCTATAAAAGCAACCCACCCCCTTCATTCAAGAGAAACCCTAGTTTATACGTTCGTGGCCGCCACTTCTATGCTGAACGGCCAGAATTCATCAACCTTTCTCCCTCCAGATCTCTCAATCCATCAATAATTTCGCAAAACTCCCAACGTGAAAGTTGTAGAGATAAGTGAGATCTTCAATCTGAACGGCTATGATCGTGATTGGGTCAACGGATCGACGAGAAATTGAGCTGGAAGCACACGCGTTCGACCTCGTTTTTCTCAGCCATAGATGAACCGAGCTTAGCCGTGCTTTGCTCGAAGGTGGAGTGCGAGTTGAGCTTCGAGTTGAGGGTAGTATGATGGAATCTGGACGTCATTGGTGGGAGCGGCATCAAGGTTTGGAAACACGGCAACGTTGGGTTTCTTGCGTGCAAATACTGGAAGAAGGAGAAGTGCGTTCGGCGGCCAGATGTTGATCAAGTGGAATGGAAGGCTGTGATAATTAAGGGTTTTGAAAATAAAATATAAATTGTAATTTATTTATATAAAAAAATTCGAGTAAACTTTGAAATGTTGTATCTCTTTCGTACGAGGTCAGAAAATTACGAAACCAGTTGCGTTGGCTTCGTTTTGTCGAGCACTACACTATGGAACCGAATTGGAAGCGATCGGAGTCAGTGAAAATTTTGAGTTAAATTAAACGTCTGTTTAATTTATTCGAAATAAAAAGCTGGAACGGAATTGAAATCAAGGTGAGATCTTCTCACTCAGATTTAAATTTGGATTGCAGTTATTGATTGCTATTGGATGTGCTATTAGATATAATAGGATATATCTATATATATATATATAGCAATATATACATATTGGCATATGTATATATTGGATTGATGATTTCCCGCCTCGTATAGCGGATGAGACCCTATTGCGCCGTTAGTAAGCGGATTATTTTTATAAAACCCATATACCGCGATATTCCACCTTGAAGTGGAATGGTATTGTGCTAACGTCTGTGGATGCAGGGAAACAGGTTGGAGGGATCCAACTGGATTCCTCACCAGTAGTTAATTATTTACAGATATTGTGATATATTCTGTTATCATATTGATATATGATATTGACTGTTGTGATGGACTAATTGATGCTGTTGCATCATCGGATTCAGTTTTGAAATGTAAAAATAACGACTTTTACTTTAAAAAGGATTTTAAAGTGATTTTTGAAAGTAGACATTTTATTGAATTGTTGAATTGATTTATTTTAAATAAATAAACGTTTAAAATTTTAAAGTTATAAAAGTTAAGATTTTTGTGAAATATAACCCAAGTGTCATTTTTGAATAAATAGTTGATTTATTTAAAAAAGGGTTTAAATTGAGTTTTTCACAGTATTATAAACGGTCTATTTAAAGGATTTAAAAAGTCGATATTTATAAATCTAAAACATTGGAATTTTAAACGAGCTTTGTAAGTGTTAGAACAAGACGAAATAAAAAATTCGTAAGTGAATGAAATTTATAAATTGTGAAGTATAAATTGAATAGATGTGTAGAATAAAAGATTTATAAGTAATAAACTTATAAATTAGATTGTTGCACTTAGATGGAATATAAATAGAATTGGCTAGTAAAAATGATTTGGCAAGTTGAAATTGTTATGAAGTATGAACGTGATTTATAAACGTTGTTTTATAAATCCAAGACCAATTGAAATTGATAAGTTAAACATAGAAGTTTAATAAAGGAGATATATCCGCGATTTTGGATAATGGATAATCATTGAAATAAAAATGTATAGAAAATATTGAAAATGTGGTTAGTGAAGTATATTCACAATTTTGGACAGTGAATATATTGTTAAGTAAAACGGATATTGTTTTGGGAAAGTGACATTGAAAATGAAGTTAATTGTTTTAAAGGATGTTTTCAAATATATTGAATATCGAAATCATAGATTTCAACATTTATTGTTGAAATAGACGTTTTCGAAAAATAAGGAAATGATGAACTATAACACTGTTGTTATAGTAAATGATTTCCGAAAGGAAATGTTTTATATAGTATTGGGATTTATATATCTAACTAAATTTCGAATCCCTATACTAGTAATTTTGAGGAGTCGTAACGATGTTTTACGTAACATTCGTTTTGACTCAAATAAAATTTATGAAAGAGAATGATTTCCTTAAAGAATGAAATATATACTAAATTTTGATTTAGTACATCGAATATTTTCCAAGTGTTGAAAATAAATGATTGTGAATTACTTATTTTTAAATAAGTATGGAAGTGCTTTTCCAATGTGAAATGAACTGTTTGAGTTTTTATCTTTTAAAGATAAGTTGAAAGGTGAATATTTGAAATTTGTTTTCAAACGGTTAAGTGTGGAAATTTTATATCTAGTAAAGATATTTTTGAAGATGAAATAATTTGGGAAAATTATTTGGAATCTGATGATGTTGCGCATCTTTATTGATAGTTAAATAACCGACTATCAATAATTACCTTTAGATAGGTATTTGTTGTGAATTGGATGAATTTGAATGCCACACTTATTTTTTAATAATCGCTCACTATTCGGGTTAGCCGGGAAAGGACCATGGGGTCGTATAACCCATTCCGAATATGTGATACGTCGTTATGAATTGCATTCGAAGACCGGTGTTGAAGACCGGATATTTTTGAAAACGGAAGGATTACCGTCGAGTTACTCTACATCGGCTGATCTCCGGTTTAGAGGTTTTATCACCCTTAGTGACGGGAAGTCCGGACGTGATTAGAAAATTATCCGGATATGCAAGGGCTTCGTGAGAAGTGCCTTCGGTTCTGTTCGATCCCGGAACAGACTTGTATTGATTGTGTGTCTGACGTTACAATTTGAGATATAAAGCTGATTTCTTTCAACTACATATCTGTTGGTGGCGGAGAATTTATTCTCTTAGCTTAACACCCTTCTCTGAGACGTACGAGCTCAGAGGTTATGTAGTTGAAATTTATCAGCGATATATCCCAATTTGGTAACGTGGCATACTGAGTGTTGCTGTGAAATGATCAGTGTTTGATCATTTGTGATATGATCATTTATTTGATCTTATATCTTTGTGATCATAGGTTGATCATTTTGTTTGACCCGAAGCAGGGCTTTTTGAGAAAGCGTAGCTTTGTGGACGAGACTTCGTCGAGCCTCACACCCCGGAAATGGTCGAAACAGGAAGAATGCGGCAAGGTTCTAGGGAGTAGCGCCCCTTAGTGTATGTCATTCCTTCTGGATAAAGGTGGTATCATGGTATGGAGCCCAGATACTTAACCTCTGTGGTTACTGCATTATTATTATCTATGTGGTTTGTTGCGAATCGGGGATCCTCGGGAAGATCGGTGACGATCGGGGGATGGCATACGCGTGTCAGTAGTTACCTATTTTTGCAGAGGTAACCCGGCCTTGTGTTGGCAGAGATCCGGTTAGGTTCTCGGGTCGTCTATTCCAGGGACGTACCCATCGTGGATAGGAAGTTCCTTAGCCTGACCATTTGTTGGAAATCCAAAGAAACAATACGAGCCTTTACGATTTCAATTGTATAACCTGTCTCCTCAGGAGGCAGCTATAGCAGGCATAATATAATGGTACCTATGCTGGCTAAGATTTATATTCTACTTTCGAAATGTTTTCCACTATGCACTAATAATAATATCAAAAAGAATTTGATTTTTGCGTAGTAAGCATCTTTGACTATCATAAGAAGAAATCTCCTCCAAGTCTGCGTTTGCATTGTGTGTGTGGTGGGAGGTCTTATGGTAGTTTCATTTTCCAAAAGCATTGCGAATTGACATTAAAGTTTTTCTGTTGTTTATTTTAAAGATAAATAATTGTTTTACGATATCACACCAGTCACCATGACTGACTCGGAGTTTATTGTTTCCCTTCTAAACTCTGGGTGCCCACCAATTTCCACACGGGCAGCCTAGAGTTAGATTATCAGGATATTCTGGATATTCTGGAGCTTTGGAGATAAGCTGGAGGACGAGACATAGTATTTGTATCTGATAGTATTTATTCCGCTGTGTATTCTGTATGAGGACAAGTTTATATAACTGTCCATTGTTGTATATTGACTCTGATTGATGTGTGTATAAACTGATATAGTTCTTTGTTTTAAAAGACTAGTGTTTATCTATTATATATTGTTCCGCTGCGATATGTGAGATTCTGATATTGTTTCTATATCTGATGTTGTTCTGTTGTTTTTCCTTCTTTCTTCTTCTCTATTCTTCTTCTTCTACCTTTTTCTTCTTTTTAAACCCTCACTATTGGAGTTTCCGGCACGCGATTTCTCGACAGTCGATAAAGTGAGTATCGATGTTGAATTTTCGAAAGTCGAAAACTTCGGTATGTGACAGAGTGGTATCAGAGCATATGGTTAAGCGACAACCCTGCTCTGTTGGGTGTTACTCATTAGAGATAGAGTCAGTAGTACTCTAGAATGAGTTGAGTGTAATAATAGATACGAGTGCGTATTTGTTAGTGAATATGAAATTGTTTTATATTGTGATGATTGGTTTGTTGAGTGGTATATGGATTCTGGTCGGTATTGTCCGTACAACTCTATCGATAGGGATCTCTAAACACTTATATAGAACAATTCGGCACAGTATTGTTTTAAATAGGGTAAATGAAATAATTTTGCCCAAAACTATTTTTGTATAGAAAAGAAATGATTTTCTGTAAATTATTACAGTATATGGTTGCATGGTTGTTAGAAGTGATAATGGTAAATTATTATCATTGAAATTGAATAAGAAATTGAAATCGTAACTCCAAAGTTAAGAAATAAATTCACATACAAATGAAATTAAAGAAGGTAAATTATAAATGTAATTTGTAATTTAAAATGGAATTTCAGAGAAGTATTTGGAAATGTTTTGAAAAGAATTCGAAAATTTTGGAGATTTGGAAAGTTTAAATCATTTTTGATTTGAAAATGGATTTCAAGGGTTTTGAAAAATGTTTTGACGGGATGAAAAGCTCTAAACTCTTTTAGGTCGCTGGAAAATAATTCCGATGATGATCGCGACATCACCGGTGTTCATTTTCGGGTTTCCAAAAGAGAAATTGCTGCTAAATTGTTTTGAATGGAAGTTGTTTTGAAAATTTGGGTTTTGTTTTAGAAAATTCAAAGGATAATATTAATTGTTTTCAAAATGGTTTTTGAAAAGTTGAAAAGACTCTGGAATCCTATTTAAAATATTTATCAAATATTATGAAATTGATAACTTATACAATTTGCATTTTGATTTAATAAATTTAACTTAAGAAATTTTAAGTTGAATTAAAGTAAGTATAAGTTATGTAACTTATAAAATGAGAAATAAAATAATAACCAAAGGTTTGGAAATAAATTCATTTAACAAATGAGAATTATTAATGTGAATTAAGAATATAAAGAGATGAATTCATATATGAATAAAATTGTAAATATTAATTGTAAGTGAATTTATAATTGGAAAATGGAATTCCAGAAAAGATAATTGAAATTAAAATTCATCCGTAGAATGAAATTGTAAGTAAATGTAAAAATGATTTGATGAATCGAGATGTAAATAAGTTAATGACTTATAAAATATTTGAAAATTTGATTGGGATGAGATTCAAATTGAAAACGAATAAATTAGTGAATGAACAGATAAATTTGCAATTGCAAGTGCAAGAAAATGAAATGGAATGTTAAAATTCATTTTGAATTTGTAAGTAAATGAGACTGAATTGAATTTGATTTGTAATAAACAAAGTGAAGTATTGAAATAAGAAAATTAGTAAGCGAAACTAAGTGAAAAATATAGTGATATGAATCAGCTATAATTGAAAGATAAAATTCAATATTTCAAAATTGAAGATAAAATTGAATTCAAATAGAATTAAAATTGTAAACCGAATCCAAATTAGATTGGAATTGTGAAATTGAATTTAATGAATTTGAAATGTAAATTTGAATGGATATGAATATGTAACTTCAACAGTGAAGTAAGCTAAAAATGTATAAGCAGTTTACATTGAAAATTTTGTAATCAAATTTGCAAAATGGTTTGGATATATGTAACTAGATATTATGGCTAGTAGGATATACAGGTGTATAAAGGAATTGGGATTTTTATTTCAAAGATGAATTTGAAATTGCTCGAATAAGGTAAGTATTTGAATTTCAATATGAGATTTGATGATTTCTTCTCTAGCCGCTTGGCATTTTTCTTTTCTTTTTTGAAATTTGAGAGTCCGTAAGGACGTTTTGTAGTCGTACCGTATTAGCCGCGCAAAGGAGACGCTGGCGAAATTTTTCGAAAATTTCGAGTGTTAGAATATTTTTGAGAAATTGGAAAATTTGAAAATTTGAAAACTAAGGAAAATTTTGGGAAACTTAGTAGAGATTTTGTAAGAAGTTTAACTATGAATTTTGAAAGAGTTAAACACTTAAGTGGATTTGCAAAACTAATTTGAATAGTTTGTTTTGGAAAGTTAACGAATTCTGTAACTTCTTTCTTACTTGGTAATTTCAAGGACGAAATTCTTTTAAGGGGGGAAGTCTGTAACGACCCAGAATTTTTGATAATTAAAATTCGAATATTTAATTGATTTTAAATATTAATGAATGAATTTAATAAGTCGAATAATTTATTTAAAGATATTGGATTTAATCTGGTCAACTAAATCGATAATTTAATGATTGAAATTCCAGAGATAATTGAAAATCGAGTTTAAAATGATTGAAAATGATTTGTAAAATTTTATTTAATCATACTGGAGTTATAGAAAGGTTATAGAACTTTCAGAACTGAATTTAAAGTTAATCTGTGAAAATGGAATATTTTAATATTTAATTATCGACTGTAAAAATAGCCAATTTTCGAACAGTCTCAGAATTGAACAAAACTAGTTCCATTGGATCCGTAATAGTTTGTTATTATCGGATTTCAATTTTCATAGCAATCGGAGTTGTCGTTTGACCGTGGCAGCTCAAAACGCATCGATATCGTTTTAATTTTAAATCGTCGAGTTAAAAATAGTCATTTTTCAAAAAGTCTCGGATTTCGACGAAACCAGTTTCATCGGATCCGTAATGTGATATTATTTTAAGATTTCAAATTTCGTAATTTTTGGATATACCGTTTGTCCGGTACGAATTAAAACGCCTCGAAATCGATTTAAATCGGTTTAATTTAATTTGATCGTTTTTCTCCGTATCTCGCACAGATGTCCGAATTAGCTCCCGAAACACGTTCCATTGTGTTCGAAACGCGGGATAAACCCTAGAAACGATAGTGACCGCGCGTAAATCGGAGTTCGGAAATTTAGGAGTGAATAGTGTTCGTCGGTTCTCTATAAAAGCAACCCACCCCCTTCATTCAAGAGAAACCCTAGTTTATACGTTCGTGGCCGCCACTTCTATGCTGAACGGCCAGAATTCATCAACCTTTCTCCCTCCAGATCTCTCAATCCATCAATAATTTCGCGAAACTCCCAACGTGAAAGTTGTAGAGATAAGTGAGATCTTCAATCTGAACGGCTATGATCGTGATTGGGTCAACGGATCGACGAGAAATTGAGTTGGAAGCACACGCGTTCGACCTCGTTTTTCTCAGCCATAGATGAACCGAGCTTAGCCGTGCTTTGCTCGAAGGTGGAGTGCGAGTTGAGCTTCGAGTTGAGGGTAGTATGATGGAATCTGGACGTCATTGGTGGGAGCGGCATCAAGGTTTGGAAACACGGCAACGTTGGGTTTCTTGCGTGCAAATACTGGAAGAAGGAGAAGTGCGTTCGGCGGCCAGATGTTGATCAAGTGGAATGGAAGGCTGTGATAATTAAGGGGTTTGAAAATAAAATATAAATTGTAATTTATTTATATAAAAAAATTCGAGTAAACTTTGAAATGTTGTATCTCTTTCGTACGAGGTCAGAAAATTACGAAACCAGTTGCGTTGGCTTCGTTTTGTCGAGCACTACACTATGGAACAGAATTGGAAGCGATCGGAGTCAGTGAAAATTTTGAGTTAAATTAAACGTCTGTTTAATTTATTCGAAATAAAAAGCTGGAACGGAATTGAAATCAAGGTGAGATCTTCTCACTCAGATTTAAATTTGGATTGCAGTTATTGATTGCTATTGGATGTGCTATTAGATATAATAGGATATATCTATATATATATAGCAATATATACATATTGGCATATGTATATATTGGATTGATGATTTCTCGCCTCGTATAGCGGATGAGACCCTATTGCGCCGTTAGTAAGCGGATTATTTTTATAAAACCCATATACCGCGATATTCCACCTCGAAGTGGAATGGTATTGTGCTAACGTCTGTGGATGCAGGGAAACAGGTTGGAGGGATCCAACTGGATTCCTCACCAGTAGTTAATTATTTACAGATATTGTGATATATTCTGTTATCATATTGATATATGATATTGACTGTTGTGATGGACTAATTGATGCTGTTGCATCATCGGATTCAGTTTTGAAATGTAAAAATAACGACTTTTACTTTAAAAAGGATTTTAAAGTGATTTATGAAAGTAGACATTTTATTGAATTGTTGAATTGATTTATTTTAAATAAATAAACGTTTAAAATTTTAAAGTTATAAAAGTTAAGATTTTTGTGAAATATAACCCAAGTGTCATTTTTGAATAAATAGTTGATTTATTTAAAAAAGGGTTTAAATTGAGTTTTTCACAGTATTATAAACGGTCTATTTAAAGGATTTAAAAAGTCGATATTTATAAATCTAAAACATTGGAATTTTAAACGAGCTTTGTAAGTGTTAGAACAAGACGAAATAAAAAATTCGTAAGTGAATGAAATTTATAAATTGTGAAGTATAAATTGAATAGATGTGTAGAATAAAAGATTTATAAGTAATAAACTTATAAATTAGATTGTTGCACTTAGATGGAATATAAATAGAATTGGCTAGTAAAAATGATTTGGCAAGTTGAAATTGTTATGAAGTATGAACGTGATTTATAAACGTTGTTTTATAAATCCAAGACCAATTGAAATTGATAAGTTAAACATAGAAGTTTAATAAAGGAGATATATCCGCGATTTTGGATAATGGATAATCATTGAAATAAAAATGTATAGAAAATATTGAAAATGTGGTTAGTGAAGTATATTCACAATTTTGGACAGTGAATATATTGTTAAGTAAAACGGATATTGTTTTGGGAAAGTGACATTGAAAATGAAGTTAATTGTTTTAAAGGATGTTTTCAAATATATTGAATATCGAAATCATAGATTTCAACATTTATTGTTGAAATAGACGTTTTCGAAAAATAAGGAAATGATGAACTATAACACTGTTGTTATAGTAAATGATTTCCGAAAGGAAATGTTTTATATAGTATTGGGATTTATATATCTAACTAAATTTCGAATCCCTATACTAGTAATTTTGAGTCGTCGTAACGATGTTTTACGTAACATTCGTTTTGACTCAAATAAAATTTATGAAAGAGAATGATTTCCTTAAAGAATGAAATATATACTAAATTTTGATTTAGTACATCGAATATTTTCCAAGTGTTGAAAATAAATGATTGTGAATTACTTATTTTTAAATAAGTATGGAAGTGCTTTTCCAATGTGAAATGAACTGTTTGAGTTTTTATCTTTTAAAGATAAGTTGAAAGGTGAATATTTGAAATTTGTTTTCAAACGGTTAAGTGTGGAAATTTTATATCTAGTAAAGATATTTTTGAAGATGAAATAATTTGGGAAAATTATTTGGAATCTGATGATGTTGCGCATCTTTATTGATAGTTAAATAACCGACTATCAATAATTACCTTTAGATAGGTATTTGTTGTGAATTGGATGAATTTGAATGCCACACTTATTTTTGAATAATCGCTCACTATTCGGGTTAGCCGGGAAAGGACCATGGGGTCGTATAACCCATTCCGAATATGTGATACGTCGTTATGAATTGCATTCGAAGACCGGTGTTGAAGACCGGATATTTTTGAAAACGGAAGGATTACCGTCGAGTTACTCTACATCGGCTGATCTCCGGTTTAGAGGTTTTATCACCCTTAGTGACGGGAAGTCCGGACGTGATTAGAAAATTATCCGGATATGCAAGGGCTTCGTGATAAGTGCCTTCGGTTCTGTTCGATCCCGGAACAGACTTGTATGGATTGTGTGTCTGACGTTACAATTTGAGATATAAAGCTGATTTCTTTCAAATACATATCTGTTGGTGGCGGAGAATTTATTCTCTTAGCTTAACACCCTTCTCTGAGACGTACGAGCTCAGAGGTTATGTAGTTGAAATTTATCAGCGATATATCCCAATTTGGTAACGTGGCATACTGAGTGTTGCTGTGAAATAATCAGTGTTTGATCATTTGTGATATGATCATTTGTTTGATCTTATATCTTTGTGATCATAGGTTGATCATTTTGTTTGACCCGAAGCAGGGCTTTTTGAGAAAGCGTAGCTTTGTGGACGAGACTTCGTCGAGCCTCACACCCCGGAAATGGTCGAAATAGGAAGAATGCAGCAAGGTTCTAGGGAGTAGCGCCCCTTAGTGTATGTCATTCCTTCTGGATAAAGGTGGTATCATGGTATGGAGCCCAGATACTTAACCTCTGTGGTTACTGCATTATTATTATCTATGTGGTTTGTTGCGAATCGGGGATCCTCGGGAAGATCGGTGACGATCGGGGGATGGCATACGCGTGTCAGTAGTTACCTATTTTTGCAGAGGTAACCCGGCCTTGTGTTGGCAGAGATCCGGTTAGGTTCTCGGGTCGTCTATTCCAGGGACGTACCCATCGTGGATAGGAAGTTCCTTAGCCTGACCATTTGTTGGAAATCCAAAGAAACAATACGAGCCTTTACGATTTCAATTGTATAACCTGTCTCCTCAGGAGGCAGCTATAGCAGGCATAATATAATGGTACCTATGCTGGCTAAGATTTATATTCTACTTTCGAAATGTTTTCCACTATGCACTAATAATAATATCAAAAAGAATTTGATTTTTGCGTAGTAAGCATCTTTGACTATCATAAGAAGAAATCTCCTCCAAGTCTGCGTTTGCATTGTGTGTGTGGTGGGAGGTCTTATGGTAGTTTCATTTTCCAAAAGCATTGCGAATTGACATTAAAGTTTTTCTGTTGTTTATTTTAAAGATAAATAACTGTTTTACGATCTCACACCAGTCACCATGACTGACTCGGAGTTTATTGTTTCCCTTCTAAACTCTGGGTGCCCACCAATTTCCACACGGGCAGCCTAGAGTTTGATTATCAGGATATTCTGGATATTCTGGAGCTTTGGAGATAAGCTGGAGGACGAGACGTAGTATTTGTATCTGATAGTATTTATTCCGCTGTGTATTCTGTATGAGGACAAGTTTATATAACTGTCCATTGTTGTATATTGACTCTGATTGATGTGTGTATAAACTGATATAGTTCTTTGTTTTAAAAGACTAGTGTTTATCTATTATATATTGTTCCGCTGCGATATGTGAGATTCTGATATTGTTTCTGTATCTGATATTGTTCTGTTGTTTTTCCTTCTTTCTTCTTCTCTATTCTTCTTCTTCTACCTTTTTCTTCTTTTTAAACCCTCACTATTGGAGTTTCCGGCACGCGATTTCTCGACAGTCGATAAAGTGAGTATCGATGTCGAATTTTCGAAAGTCGAAAACTTCGGTATGTGACATAAGATAATAGCTATTTCATCAGTTGTTGGCATGTTATAGACACGTTTGTCATTTGTTTTATTATATTGAAGACGTAAGGGTAAATCATGGCCTTTGTTAGCTGACTTTATTAAAATATCATATGCTTGACGATATAATTTTGTAAAGTCATTGTCTCTAAGAAGAACCCGTTGAATTATTTC
The DNA here is from genome assembly GCA_030737815.1 of Allium fistulosum. NCBI lineage: Eukaryota > Viridiplantae > Streptophyta > Magnoliopsida > Asparagales > Amaryllidaceae > Allium > Allium fistulosum. The sequence goes on along the minus strand of CM060904.1, from coordinate 260,204,577 downwards.
CAAAACTTGCTTACTAAGTCGTTTATTTCTTTCATGTCTAAAACTCAAGGCAGTATTTGGATCGTAGATATAAAGTTGTGAATAGACAGGTGGACTGCCAATAACTGGTACTAATGCACCTGTCCTATGTCATAATTCTCCATGTATTGTAAAAGACTTGATCCCTCGTGTACTAAGAATTCTATCATCTAATTTGCAACCAAGACTTGTAAATGCATTTGCGGCATTATATTCTCGAATATATTCCAAAAATGAATTAGACAGTGAATCATTTCCATCATATAGTTGTTGGAACTCTAGTGGAGGTGGGGATAGCGAAGGTAGTTTAACTTTACCAGATTTGCAACATATTCCAAAAGTAGGGTTACATATAGAAGTACCTTTCAAACGTTCATCAATCCAGTGAAGAGCTCTGCAGAAAGGACATGGTATGTTCATTATTCCAAGAAAATGACGTCCGATATGTTGCGGATGATAAGCAATGTTGCCTTCTATGATGTTTGACCGTCCCATTAGTTTTGAAACCCTTTCTCTTTCCCTGCGTCGCTTTTGAGCAATGGAGCGGTTCGATGATGTAGTAACCATGTCATCATTTATAAACCTAATAAGATAAAGTAAAAGAGGAGGAGAGTATTTAATTTATATTCAGGATATAGCTTTGTAATTAATTTAGTAAACGTATGTAAGTAGTGGTAGACTTACGTGTTGTTGTTAGCTTGGTTAGACATATGATGACTAAATCTATCCTCTTTACTGTATTTGTTTGCTTCTTCAGCAATAGTTCGAAAACATTGGGTTGCATTTGCATTGTTTGAGGTGGAACATGCATATGGATGATTGAGCGAATAGTTTGGAGCTACAATGGTTGAAGTTGTATTAGTTGTCAATTTTTCTTTTTGTCTACGCAAGGTTTGAGCAATCGAACGATTTGATCGTGAACTTGGCTCATGACTACATATTGTTGGTAGCGGCATGGAAGAAAGTGTTAGAGAATCACTATTTACAATGACATTTGCTGTAATGAATATGATTTAAATATGATGCATGTGTAAATAAGAAGAGTGAGTATTCACCTCGAGGTGTTAGCGGATCTTTGGCTAGTGCTGTTGCCACTCGCCAAAGGAGTATTGTTAGTCTATGGAAATTAACATCATGAGTGAGTTTTGTAGAGTTTATGTAAATATATCTTGTACACTTAACAAACCTTTGCACGTTTAGTGTTTTCCAGATTTGAAGTGGAACGATGGTTGATATTATAAGATGAAGTAGAATTATCGTCGGTTGCCATACCACTTGATGTCAGAAGTTGAATAAAGTTGTGGTCTATCTGTTGTGCATTAGAGTTGAAGTTAGCATAACTTTATGGTCATGGTAAGGTGTAAATTATGCAGTTTTATAGACCAAAAACTTCATTTGATTTTTGATAAGGTTGTACCTTTGACTACTACTATGCTTTCACAAAAAATTACTGCAATGTGACATTCAAAATCTTTGTAAATTTCAGAATACTGGTTTGGTGTAGATAGAGGTCTAATCATAGTTTGAAGTAATACTATACGTTGGAAATATACATAATGCAAAGAATGTTATTTGCACAGTAACCTATGTCTAAATGTTTTTTTTTATCATGGTTGAAACAGAAAACTTAAATTCAGTTCTGTGTACAAAAATGTTTCATTTTAGTATTAATAACATGAATTTTTGTAATCAAACATTTCTAGCAATTTCATTATATAATTCATTGTCTTCATGGTGGTATATGTCAACAAACAGTGATGTATTATATTACAGTTGTGAATATCAGGTTTGTTGGTGAGAACTTAGTATACTTATTAACATTAATCCACTTGAATGTATGCTAGATTAGTTTTGGTAAGCTGCAGTTTCTCACGTTTAACAAAGTTGCATGGAAGGAGTATTTTTAAAGCAAATGTTATTCTCATATTGATTTTATCATCTTGTGCTTTCCATATAATATGTAGACTGAGCAAGCACATGTAAATATTTTGATAAAGCAATGTACTTGAAAATGTGAATAACTTCAACTCCAATATTATTATAAAGTCGAAGTTATTCACAGTTGCAGGTATTAGCATTGAAGTTGAAGTTAACACAATATTATTAAACAGCATGGGGTGTACGGTCGGCATGGTCATCCAGAAGCATGAAAATATAGTGTTTGATAATATAATAACTTGCAAACTCATGCTCTTAAAGCAATGTACCTGCAAATGTGAACAACTCCAAATGCTTCAACAGATAGAGAATGAGAATATTAAAAAGGCGATTGGATAAAATGGAAATGATGAAATAATTCACTATCCTCGGATTAATGAATTAGCTAAAAAACCGAATCCTTATGTCATTTTTATAAGAAGTTTGTAGGTAGAATTAATGTGGAAGGGAGAGAAGAATTGAATGCTGGAGGTGGTGGGGTCAAATTTGCAACTGCTTTCAGGTAGTGGGTATGGATATAAATCTAGTGTATTTTTATTGTCAGTAAACATGTATCCATATAGGCGTATAATAATATGTTTAAAATTTCAACTGCATTTTCCCCGTCTACCTCTACTTATAATCACAAATACACAGTCTCTCCAACAAAAAATATCGAAGATCAGATCTATTATACAAACGCGCTCGGAATGTCCAATTTGCTCAACTACTTTATAGGAAGTTAATAAAATTAGAATCCAAATATATCACATCGCTGATAAGAAAATGATCTCTGTAATCTTTGTTTTTGAAAGGAAATGGAATATTGAAATGGATGGAAGCCAAATTATAGGGAAAGGAAGTTAAGGAGCAGTTTGTTCTATGTTTAGTACGCACATAATTACTAAGGCGTAATGGATGGATTACTAAGGCGTCCTGAACTGCAGCTGTTCAGCGATGAAGCCAAATTATATGTAACTTTGTTTTGAACTTCTTAGATTACTAAGGCGTCCTCATAATTATATGTTTATAAATTTATGCTCATATATTCTATGTTTAGTACGCACATGTACCACTTACTTATGCTTTAAATTTGAATAGTTTTCTGGACTAATATATTAGGTATAAACTACAGAACATGGACCAATATTTAGCCACCTTTTAAGTGGGTGTTTAATTGTTTTCGTTCTTTCCTTAGTGTAAGAGGAGTATAATTTATGAAATCTATGATGAGGAGTTATGTTTTTAAATGGTTGTTGGGGTTATTATGCATGGGAGTAATTAAAGGCACGAAAACATAAGTTTCTTTTATAATGAGCAATGTAATAGTATGAAATTTTATAACTTGTATTATAATAATTGTGAGTATTCAACTTATTCGGGTAAAAAAGGTAACTATGCATATCCAGCTTATTCATGTATATTTTTTATTTCATGTTAAATGGATATAAGACGGTACGAAATCTGCAACTGTTACATTAATTTTTTTAGGTGCTTTTATGATGAAGTTGACTATGTAATGGTAATAAAATCTTTTTGACTGTCGCTTAATAAATAAAACAAAGTTTGCAGCAAATAAGGAAAGACGGAATATAATACATAATTAAAAACATAGTAATGAAAACAATAAAAAAATTCCACAAAAGCTAATACAAAGAAGGTAAACAATATGTGAGGCTAGGATGAGAAGCGGATAGACTGTGCTGAAACGTGATGGGTGGAAGTAGTGGGAACCTATGTCTTACGTGGCAGTCCTTAAATATGCGTATGTATTAGTGGATAGAGCTGGAGAACCAAAAGCCGCACGATATAAATGGTGATGATAAATCTTGGCCACTGTTTGTCTCCTGTTTGTCTCACCCAGCTCTTTTATTATATAGATTATACATTTAAATAATGTGCAGGTGGTTAAATCATATGTGTAATGACCTCAAATTGGGGACCATCGGATTTATGTGTCCCCGTAAGCTTTCACAAGTGCGGAAACATCTAGACGCGACAAATATATATCACGAACGCATGACATGTGTCATAATTTAAGAGTTTACTCTTAATTAGCCCTGCACTACAGAGGGTATGAACAATAAACTTTTAGTAACCAGTACAAATTTGCTGTTGATTTTAACTTCCTATAAGTCGTATAATGCATGAAACATTGTCTATTGCTTGTTTTCCATATAGAAAAGAATGAAGTTTATGTTTCTGATCTGCAGACCAAACGCAAACGTAGACTGGAAATTAAACCGCAAGTGAATATGTATGTTGTATTTATTTTCTTTTGATTTCATTTGGTATTAGAAATTAAAAATTGGTTGCATTGGTTTTGGAAGATGCAAAGTATATAATTCTAAAACATATTTTCTTGATTCAACGCATTTATATTATAAAGATACTTTAGAAACATATATTTGCAAGAAAATGTAACAAATGAATCAAACAGTTAACCCAAGTCAATATAATTACTTAACATAGAGAAATAATTGAATCTATACTTAGAATATCAAGATACACAGTTTTGTTGCCTCAAAGTGTACATGACATGGTTGCAAAATGGTTCCAAAATTGACATGGTTGCCTCAAAGTACATGACAATTTCTTGTATTTGTGTAGGGCCTTTAAAGCTTATAAGGCATATAGTGGTAAGTCTCGAGGAACTCGCTTGAAATGGATAAATGTTAAGGTAATTTATTTTCTAACAAACAGATAAAAACTTGTATTTCGTTTGAGATATAAATTCATTTTAAACCAACTAATGAAATATTTTGTAATATTACTATAGTGTCCTCAACATTTTGGATCAACGGATTATGTATATTATGTGATGAGGTATATGCATGAAATAGTAAAAAACCATCATCAAAACAACGATCTAGCCGAGGTACCACTTTAATTTTTTTTCCTTCATATATTATGTTAAGTAATTATATGATAATGTTTTGAAACAATCTATGAATTGTAGTACTTTGTACAAGTTGGCTCTTATAGCCAAAAAGAGATGGACGAGGTTCGGGATAATTTAGCTGGTTATATCATACATAACTGGATGAAGTCTTCCTATATGCTATGCTATGGTGAGTATTTATTTTCATACTTTCAACAATAGATAATATAGTGGCAACAATGATCGTATAAAAATAGCGGCGTCTGTCGTTTAAAAACCATTTTGGGATAAAAATGGCTTCACTGAACAAAATTAGGCTCAAAATGACTTCAGAACATGATGCTTCACAGGTACCTCATGCCTAGTAAAACATTAACCATATCAGATTGGTTTTGATTTGGATTCAGACACTACAAGATAATACGGCTATTCCAACGGCTCCTAGCCGTTGGCGGCCATTGGAAGCCGTTGGAATAAATCCTACGCCTTCCAATGCTTTCCAACGGATCCAGCGGACCATTTCCAACGGAATTTCCAACGGCCGCTAATGGCTTGGAGCCGTTGGAATCCATTAGAAACTGTTACAATAAAATGGCCAATAAGCCGTTGGAAATACTGGGTTTATTTTGCTGTAGAACAGCAGGCCTATTTACCTTCCACCCACACCATTTCCAATCCATTCAATTTCCATTCCATTTCCAATCAATTCCACACATATATATCAATATCAATACAAACAACACACATAAATCAATAAAACACCAATATAAACAAACCAAACCGATCAAACATCACAAAATATACCATCAACGTACATACCATCAACAAATGTCAATAAACCATGTACATGCCATCAAAATATTTCTCACCCACTCCGTACCAATATATACAACATCACCATCAACATCAAAACATCTCCAAGTCAATATATACATTGTTCAAACACAAATACTCAAAAACATACCTCCTCAAGGATCCTCGTCACCTCCCGAAGCACCAGACGATGAAGGAAGGGTACCATGATTCTGCAAATACTGCGCAAGCTTTTGATCCAACTGCTCCACCTGGATGGCTCGTAGACGATTCTCCTCCCGTAGCTGCTCAACCATAGCTCTAAGCTCCTTGATTTCTTCTTTGTCTTGGTCTTTTTGAGCTTGTCAAGCCTGTCGAGCCTGCAAATAGAAATAATAGCAAAAGGGTTGTCTCAGCATATAAAATATTATAACATTATATATCTAAACGCTGATTTTTTGTAAATATGTAAAAGGATTAATTACCGTTAGGTTCCCGAAGCCAAAACGTCTACTCCGTTGTGCCGGATCCATAACAGCGGTAAAAATCTTATCCTGCTCCTCTTGTGTCAGCGCATCACGACCTGACTGTTGAAGCGCATTAGCCTGTGCCTCCTGCAACCTCGACTATAATGAAAAAAAACAATTTCAGTTGAAAAATAGTAGCATGTAATTATTTTGCATAGCTAGAAATTAATAAACTTATCGGTGTAAGTATTAGAAATTTAAAAATGCATACATATGCCTCGGTCGCCCTATCTTGATCACCCCACTGATATATGATATTGTCAGCCTCATCTACTTGCCTAGACGCGTGGGTGTGAGCAAACACGTCCACTAAGCCAACAGAGCCTCCACGAGCACGTTCCTGCAATTGATAATTTGGATAATTTAACTGTACTGGAAAGAACTGATCAATATACAAATGTGATAATAGATAAATTTACCAAATCTTCGCGGTGATGCTGGAAAGATTTGGAGCCTCCACGGTGTGATACAGGATTCTTGCTCCTGTTTGCCGAGTTCCTAGCTGACTCCTCCTGCAAATTTACAATGATTAATTATTTATTAAACGGTAAAAAATTGCTGAGATTTATTGTAGATTTACCTTGAACTCCTCAGAGTTCCACACTACGCCATAGATGGCCTATTGCAACGAAAATACAAGATGTTGCTAGCTACAATGTAACGATAGCTATGTTGATTTTTTTCTATTACAACATTAGCTTCAGGATGTTAGCATAGATATCAACACTATGTTGCAGTAGCTATAGACTTATAAAAATATTATAAAAAACGAGTGCGGGCTGGAAAAAAAGCGGGTCGAAATAATTTTTAACGCGGCAAGCAAAATAAAAGCGGCAAAAGCTAGGGTTTCACTCAAACACTTTTATTTCTTCGGCTGTTGGTATCTCTTTCTTGTGAAAAAAAGCTAGGGCTTGTTCTTGTTTTCCTTTGCTTGCAAATTAGGGCTTTGTTTAAAATTGAAGAAGCCGACTTTAATTACTTCGATCAGGTGGATTGTTCTTCGTGATTGCTTGACGATCGATTGTTTGGCTCTTTGAATTGTCTTCGGCTACTTCAATTCGATCAAGTTCGAATTTGATTCTGGTATGTAATTTTCTCCTTTTGCTTTACTGGTTTTGGCTTACTTGAACTTGATGGATTTTAAAGCCGATGATGATTGGGTTTTTATATAGATTCGAATTCCTAATTTTGTGTTCGTCTGATAGTTTGCTTGACTTCGTCTCGGCCATTTGATTATGTTTTGATGTTGATGATTTATCTGAATTTGTCAAATTGAGTAATTTGGTTTACTTGATTGACACGGTTTTGATTTTGACTTCGCTCGATTCCTTGATTGCCACGGCTTCGTTACTCAACTGTTCGATGTTGATTTCGATCTTTGTTTCCTTTTACTCCGGTCAGTTGCTTTTGGCTTCAACTTGATTTTTGATATTACCATCTTCGACATCACTGAACTTCGGCACTGATGATATTGTGATGATATTTTCGACTGACATGTGTTTCAATATGCATTGAGTCTTTGTGTTCATTGTGATGGCACTGTCCAGTTGAGTTTGAGTTGCTTGTATAACTTGGTATCACTCTATTTCACTAGTACATGTGTTGGTTCATTACTTGTGTTCAAATGCTAACATGTACATGTTGGTTTGGTCTGGAATATTTGAGTTGATATTGGCCATTGGTTCACTTGATCTTGTTTATGATAAACTGCACTGCATGTTGTACCTGTTATTGCTTGAATATTGAACTGCTTCATGTAGTCTGGTATTTTTATTTATGCTAGCCTAGTTTGCTGCTTTGTTTCAGTGCTTATATATGTTCACTGATATGATTCATACTGTATTTCTTTTGAACTCGTAGCCTTGTCTCACTTGCATTGCTCATGTCTTTTTAAAAAACTGTCTAGTTGAGTTCACATGTATTGAGCTCTGGTTGTGCTTGCTTTGTTCGAACTTGTATCACTTGAGTCTGCACTTGCTTGATCCAGTTTCACAGTTGCATACTTGTATATGCACTCGAGTCTGATACTGGTGTATATGCTTGCTTATCTCTTGCCAGACCTGTAGCCTGCATGTTGCATTTGCATTGTCTTCTTTGTGGTTTAGTTTCACACTGCTGTCACTTGTAATTGTCGTAGTGTTGCAGTCCATTCGAGGCAGTTTGCATATTTGTTTCATGTACATTCTGGCTTATGCTGATACTGTTTCATTTGATGTCTTGTGTTATCATATTCACTTGGTGGCATTTGGTTGCATATCCATCACTGCACTGTTTGGTTGTATTTGAATTTTATGCTCGATAGTTTTATGATGTGCATGGCCTTGTGGCATATTCAGTGATACACTGTGTATGTCACAAGCTGTTCGTGTATGATGAATTCAAAATTAAATGATGACGAACAACCCAAATAACTGAGGCAAATATATTGCAAAATTCACATTTTATTTATACTGCAAAAATATTTTATTTTCAATTTTACTGCGTCAATATTTATTTTTGCAGATTGCTCATATGCTGGATTCAATTTGAAGTGAAGTTGAAGATAAAATACGAGTTGAGTGAATGAGTGATATGTAGTGAGGTCAAATGTAAATGTGAATCGTGATGTGATCAAAATTGTACTGTAATTGAAATTTCAATTACATATATATAGTGAGAGCTTGAAATTTGTACTATTCAAATATTGTAATAAATATTTGGTTGAATAAAATTTCTGTTTGAATTTAAATTCTGTGTTATTTATTTTATTCAGCAAATATTTATTTAATCTATGAAAAATAAAATAGTACATTAACAAATACATTTAAACGAATATGCTCTACATTGTGGGCCCTACAAAAATCAAATATGCTCTACATTGTGGGCCCCACAAATTCAGAAAGTTAATATCTATAGCAATATTTTGGAATGTTGCTACAGACACCTATGGATGTTGCTATAGACCCAAATACGGTTTTTTGCAACAATATTTCTTATGTTGCCTTAGTTAGTCAAAATGTTGCCTTTGAGGTCTGCGGCAACGCGGCAAAATGCATCATCGAGAAAGTGTTGCCTTTGCCCTTTTTTAGCCTACAGCAACATTTTTTGGCACTTCTTGCGTCACTTCTTGGGTGTTGCAGTATGCAATCTATGGCGTAGTGCCACCACTCAACCCACTTCTCCCATACAGTCGCGCTCATCCACTTGGGCTTCTTTCCTACTTTTTTAGTCTTCGACATAGTCTCCCTATAGTTCTTCGCGATCCTAGAGTTCCAATGTCGCTGAACTAAATTGACGTCAGGCTCTTGCAAATCTATGGCGCCCTGTACAATGAGAAAATATTACTAATTATTTATTTGTATTTAATTAATCATCTTGTAAAGCGGTATAAACTTACCAGAAAATCTTGCCAAATCGTCTCTCTCACGTCGTCGGGGATCTTGCCCCACTTGTGCCAGCAATCGGTCATCCTAGCCATGTACGCCTGCTTCGAAATGTTCAGAACCACTTTGGATGGCTCCAACTCAAATCCACTGCGTTAAATATAAAATTGAACTTTAGACAATTATAGATATATCATGTACAATTAAAAAATTAAAATGTTATGCTTGCTAATTATGATACTTACGTCTCGTCAGCCTTAGGCTGCAAGTAAACAAGTGGTCGAGCTGGTTGCTCACCACTACCCTCTCCAATATGACGTGAAGAGCCACGTCGCCGAGACCCAGAACCAGAACCAGAACCAGAACCGGACATAATATATATACCTGCCATATATACATACATATACAATTCATAATAATCATGATATGATGAACCATTAAAAAATGTAATACACTTATTGTCATTAAAATTGTATAAATTGGATAAATGCATTATTAATCAGAGATCAATGTAATGTGAATACTTTTAAAAATTACCGGATATTACTCAGTCGTCCTCATCGTTTTCTGATTCAGACTCGGTTTTGTGCTCTATGTCGTTTTCCTCTACACTCTCAAATGCTTCGACTAATACATTTGTCTCATCATTTAAAGGTCCAAAATCAGTTTGATCGATTTCAGCATTTTCCTCCAGATCTGCTTGATAGGCTTGTTCGTATGGAATATTTTGTCCATCGAACGTAAATCTTGCTTTGGTTTTAAAAACCGCAGACCAATCTGCTTTATCCCTTTTTAGAGATGGATAAGGGGCATAATAAGCTTGTAGGGCTTGTTTGGCTAGTATAAATGGGTCGTACTTTTGATAACGCGAGGTATGTTTAATTTCTATAAGATTATATTGTGGATGCACATTAATACCAGAACCTGGAACATTGCTGAACCAGTTGCATCTAAACAAATAAACATCCTCCACGGGTCTTGTAAAATATGTCAACTGCAATATCTGAGTTAACACGCCATAAAAATCATTTATATGATTATTAGGGTCATCACTGCCTTTAACAAATACACCAGTATTGTTTGTTAATTTTTCAGCATCGTATTCTTTGGTGTTGAATTTATATCCATTAACAAAAAATATTGGATACGTATTAACTTTTCTTTTCGGTCCAAACGCCAAATGTTTCAGTCCTTTATCGAGCACATTATTTGTGGGATCAGAAACGTATTTCGAAAACCAAGTACTGAAATCTTTGATTAAATCGCCGCCTGGATTTTGTTATTCATAAATACTGCAAACACAAACATGATATATTACATTATTATTTATTCACACGTGTAGTATTAAATTTAACAAAACTTGGAATGTGCTAATTACCTAACAAATGGTGCAACTTCAGGACAATTAAGAAGAATATATGTGTGTGCTACATGGTATTCTTTATCATCTAGCCATACTTCCTCACATTTTCTAGCATGTCGGCCATGTTGTTTAGAAATAGATAATACTGATTCAGAAGAAGAATCTTGTTCAACGGCCTGATCGTCATTACGCGGAACACTTACAAATGATAAGTTCACATGGTCTTTAAAATAATGAGAGAAAAAGAAAGAAGCTTCTTCTTCGATATATGATTTGCAAATAGAGCATTCAACTCTAGCTTTTTGTCTCACTTTTTTCTTTAAATGATTTAAGTACCTAATAAAAAATATTTGGGTTAAGTATTAACTACTATATTTATACTTAAATCAACATTTACATACTCAATATAGTAACATACCTTTCGAATGGATACATCCATCCATATTGCACAGGACCTCGAAGACGTGCTTCATATGGAAGATGAACAGGTAAATGCTCCATTACATTAAAGAAACCAGGAGGAAATATTTTCTCCAGTTTGCAGAGCAGTATAGGAATTTCTTCTTCAAGTTTAAGTAGACGGTCAACTTTTAACGTAGTTGAACAAAGCTCCTTGTAAAATAAACTAAGTTCTGTTATTACCGTCCAAACTTTTACCGGTAACAATTCTTTGAAAGCGATGGGTAACAAATTTTCCATCATTACATGACAATCGTGGCTTTTCATTCCACTCAGTCTTCCATTTTTATAGTCGACACATCTACGAAGATTAGAGGAAATTCCATCGGGAAATCGTAATCCTTCCACCCATTGTAACAATACTTTAACTTGGTTGCTGTCTAGTTCATAGCATGCTTTGGGTTTTTTATTGTCGGGAGTCATATGAAGCTCAGGATGATTGCATATTTGCTTTATATCACGTCTAGATTTCAGATCGTCCTTAGTCTTGCCCTTCACATTCAAAACTGTATAAAACACATTATCAAATATGTTTTTTTCGTTATGCATCACGTCAATGTTATGACGGATTAATAGGTTTTTCCAATAAGGCAATTCCCAGAATATACTTTGTTTTCACCAATTATGAAACGTCGATTTACCTTGAATTTCTTCTTGTTGTCCGGTCTCGTGTATCTTTGGATAATCTTTTACAAGTTTATATATATCCTCGCTTGACCATACCGCTGGTGGTCGTAGAGTCTCATGTCTATTAGCTATGAAGTTTTTTTGTCTCTTCTAAAAGGTTGATTAATATGAAGAAAACATCGATGACAATCAAACCATGAAATTTTCTTTCCATTTGGCAAAGAAAATGCTCGTGTTTCTTCCATGCAATAAGGACAAGCAAAACTACCGACCGTACTCCAACCTGAAATCATTGCATATGCAGGAAAATCGCTAATAGTCCATAACAAAGAAGCGAACATCCGAAAATTTTTATTTTTTGATATGTCGTATGTTTCAACTCCTTCATACCATAATATTTTCAACTCTTCGATTAACGGTTGTAAGTAAACAACAATGCCCTATGTCGGATCATCAGGACCAGGGACGACAATCGTGAGAAACATATATGGAGTTTTCATACACATCCACGGAGATAGATTGTAAGGTGTGATTATTATAGGCCAAATGAATTTTTAGAACTAAACTGAGAAAATGGTGAGAAGCTGTCTGTACATAAACCTAGTCTAACATTTCGGCTCTCCGCTACGAAATCGGGATATTTCTTGTGAAAATCTTTCCATGCTTCTCCATCGGATGGGTGTGTCAACATACCTTCTTGAGGTGTTCTCACACTGTGCCATCTCATATGATGCGCTGTTACAGATGATACATATAATCGTTGAAGTCTAGGGGTGAGGGGCAAATAATGCATACGCTTGTACGGAACTTCTTTTCCCTTCTTTTTTCTCGATTTGTATCTTTCCTGATTACATATTTTACAATTTCTAAGATTGATGTCTTCTTTCCAATACAACATGCAACCCTTTAAACATGTATCTATTTTTTGATATGGCAAACCGAAAGATGACATAAGTTTTTTCACTTCATAATAATTTTCGCACATTAAATTATTGGATGGCATATGACGTTTAGCAGCTTGAACAATAGCCGTAAATCCAGCTTCTGTAAAGTTGTGTTTTGATTTCATTGCAATGTATTCTGCAGTTACCGATAATTGAGAGCCGCTTAAACATCAATTCCAAAGGGGTTTTTTAGCATGATCCAATAAATCATATATTTTTTTAGCTCCAACATTTGGTTCCTCTTCGATGTTAACATCGTCGTTATCAATTACAACGGTATGGAACATTGATCGTGCTGCATCTTCGACCATATGTTCTATGAGATTCGTACTACCTTCTTCGTTGATGACCTCCACCGACTGTTCTTGATTATTAGAGGCTACAATTTCTCCATGACGATCCTACAGCAAATAATTGGGTACGAAACCGAATTGGCGCAAATGAACCTTAGCCATATTCGGTTCTAAATAGTTCAACAATTTGCATCTACTACACGGACAACGAATTTCTTCATCGTTTGCAATATTACTTATAGTAAATTCGATGAACACTTGTACCCCTTTTAGAAAATATTCGCTTATTGCGCCACTAATTTCCCTTCTTTGATATATCCAGCTCCGATCATTAAAGTAATTGACCATGTTTCCCTACTAGAAAACCTATGATAGAGTAAAAATGTTATAAATCATTCATTTTATATTTTGCAGGAAATTTTCCAACGGCCGCAAACTGCTAATTTCACAAACTTTATTTTAAATAAGCAACTATTGTTTCATTGCCACTTATGTGTCTTTCTTTGATGGTCGGTCATCCTACTTCCCATTACAAACACAATAGTAATTATATTCCGTAAATCATACCATTTTAAACGATTCACAAAATTTCGGCAGCATTTCCCCCGTGTTCCTTGTATCGTACACAAATGCGTGTACACAAGGAACGTAAAAGAAATGCCGTCGAAATTTTGTGAACCGTTTAAAGTGATATGATTGACGGAATATAATTACTTTATAGTGTTTGTAACTTGTCCAATACTGGGACAAATCCGACGAATGATGTATCAGATGAATAGAGTTGTCCGTTTTATGGAAAAAACGAATATCCCTAAAACGATCATATACAATACTTGTCAGACGGGGCCGAATAATATCTAAGGATTTAAATATTTGTTTATATTAAATTTGAATATATAACTCGTTGAATTAATATTGGTTTACATTTAACCGTTTTATTACATAATATACTAAATTCATTTATACACAAAATTTATACACAAAATTCATTTTTTATAAATTCACGTGTTCCTACAAATACAAAAATCGTATTCACACAAATCCAATATCCGTTCTAACGGATTCCAAATGCAATAAACTCTATCACACACATACGTTCAATACTAACCAAATCAACATATATAAACTATTAAAATATCCTAAATTACAAAATTTTCAATCGGTAATAACTTGTTTATTATGGGATAATAACTAACATTAGGGGATAGCATAATGTAATATATATACAATAACAAGTAGGAAACAAACACAAGTCAAATTAAACCCTAAATCAAAAAACCAAAAATTTAGGTATAGAAAAAAATACCTGATTTGAAGACGTAGAAGGATGGAGATGGACCGGAGTACTTTGTAGATGGCGTAGGAGGTGATTTTGATGGTTTTTGGGGCGGCGGCAGTTTGGTAGGTGATGGGGGATTTGGGGATTTGATTTGGGGAAGATGAGAATGAGGGAGAAGATGGCTCGTGGGATGATATCTCAGTAAAATTTCCAACGGCTTCCAACGACCGCAAACGTTTTATTTCCAATGGATTCAAACGGCTTCCAACGGCTACGTAAAAAATTAACGGGCCGTTGGAAGCCGTTGGAATAGCAGTTGGCAGCCGTTGGAACAGTGGCGTTGGAATATACTGTTTTTCTAGTAGTGAGATATGGTAGAATGCAAAAGTAAGCATGATTTTTTTATACCGACAACATGCTTTACAATACTTACCAAGAAATTTTCGATTAGTTTACAACCTGTTTATATTACTTCAATAAATGAAATTATATGTCGATGATGAACATTCTAAAATTATCAAAATTTGTAGACTGTTGCATGAGTAAACAGGCCAGAAAGATGGGTATTCAAATCACCGAACTGATTAGTTTACAGACTATTGTAGACTATTGCGTAGTTTCAAAAATTAAGTTAATTTTTCATTTTCATCTATTTGATTCCTTAAATTTTTAGGTTATTCTAGTATTGATGTTAGACAAACACTAGCAATACGGAATAGGAATTCTTTTTAATGAACGTTCCCATCTCAGTTTCCCCTATCATTTTGATGTCCGATTGATAGAGTGGTATATGATTTTAAATGAGTATTAAAATAAAAATGCAAATGAGAGTCGTGACATTAAAGGCAAGTTTTTTGAATTTATAAGAATAAAGAAATTTATTTGGAAAATTAATTACATGTATACATATACGCTTATATTTTAAAGAGAAATATGTAATCTACCATTTGAAATTTATTAAAACTGCTTTTGAAATAAAAGTTAATTAAAACTTTAATCGAATTTAATTTAACAAAGGTATGTAATATAATTGTCATTAAAATGAACACACAAATATTCTCAGATTTTTGTGCGTGTGTCCATGTGATTGCTTGGAGTGTCTATATGGCCTTTTTATTTGGTAAATTTATAACATCTATAGTTCTTAGTGAGGTAACCTGTGATTGTATGTGCTGTAGGCTACTTCCATTAGGTGTACTTATCTTATTCTATATAAATTACGGTGTTACCTAAATGTTTTTTATATTAAGTATGGAGTTTGAATGGATGTTAGGATTTATTGATATTCTTGAATTGTCTTGATTCAAGTTTAAGCTAATAATAAATTATATGCTATAATGAATATATTGTAATCGCAAATCCTAAACTGAATGATAAATTAAGTAAACAGTGTCAGCTGTAACTTCACTGACATAGGCTAATGGCCTTCTTATTTAGTTATCAACATGGTTGGAAGTATACAATCTTTAAAACTACCCACTTGACCTTTTTGATTAAGTTCAGCTATAATGCTTGATGTTTTCCAACCAGTTGATAGTTGGAAAAAAGTTGGATATTTCTGACTGCTAATTGTATGGATACTAAAAAATATGAATACTGAAAAGTTGTCCGTTGCTCAAATTGTTGGTAAAGACCTTCAGAAGGAAACAAATTGAATTTCTTGCCAAGTGCTACTGCTGCTTTAATATCGTTATAAATCTATAAAAATAATCCGAGTCATAGGTGAACGATGCAGACTTCAAGGAGGAACCCTTCTTTGTACGTGTAGCTTCAAATATTGTGCTACAAGCAACACCATCTCCTTCAAAATTTCAAAATCTTACTAAATAGGGAATTTACATGGTTTTACTTCAAACAAATTCCATATTTGTTAAAAGTACTATCACTTTTTTCTTGAATAAAAGAGTGTTGTTTCAATATGTTTTTTTTTTCTAAAAAGCAAGAAATATTACTAAAATAGTTTCTGTTGTTATATATTGGTGCAAATGGGTGCATTAAAAACCAGACAAATAATACAACATATTGTTATTGGCAGTTTACACTGCTTTGAATTTAAATATGGAATTTTTTTATATAAATTCTGTTGCATGCTTTTGAAATAAGTAAGATGACTATAGATTATATAATAGCAAGATGACTGTAGATTATATTAACCGTAAGCTGCTGTTTCAAATTCTATTTCAAATTCTGTTGCATGCATTTAAAGAATTGAGTAAGACGAATGTAGATTATATAATAGCAAGAAGAATTAAATAGGTTTATTTAGCTGCAGCTTTGTTGACTAGTTTAAGGTAGTAGTAATTTACATGCCGCACACCCACTCCCATCAGGTTCCTAGATAAGAAAACATAAAAATGAAAAAACTGTACTGCCCATGAGGTTGCAGTTGCACGCTGCTGCTAAGCAACTTCTGTTTAACGGCAAATTTTCTATTGAGTTAGAAAAATACCGATAAATTTTGAATTAATTTTAGGGTACTTCTGGCACAGGTCCTTATTAAGTTTAAAATACACGAAAAGTCCTTCACTAAATTTCAGTTTAAATTAGATCTCTGTTTTTTTTTCACGATTATTGTAGAGCATAATGCAACTTTTCATAAAAGTTGCTGACATTTCCGCAACTTTTCTGTACACTGTAAACATAGTGTATGAAATTTGCTGAAATATCAGCACTTATTTATAAAAGTTGCTGACATTTCAGCAACATTTATGTACACTGAACACAGTATATGAAAGTTGCTGAAATATCACCACTTATTTATAAAAGTTACTGACATTTCAGCAATAATTTTTCTTTGTTTCTAGAAAATAGGGATCGGATTTACAATGAAACTTTGACAGGTAAAGTTGGTGAAATATCAACACTTATTTATAAAAGTTGCTAACATTTCAGCAATAATTTTTCTTTGTTTCTAGAAAATAGAGACCGGATTTACAATGAAACTTTGGCAGGGACCTGCTTTACAATATGAAAGTATGATAGGGATGCCTTCCTAATTTCCACTTAATTTTAACCGCAAGTGCACGACATACAAAAGTTAGTACGTGGCGAGTACGGGTCGATCCGTAGGGAATTGTTAGATTTTAAAATTTTCTAATCAATCAAATTAGACCAAAGTGGAGAGAATATTATTAACTACAATTTGTCAATAAAATGAAGCTAAAATTATAAGTAAAATGAGATTAGAGAACAATTTAGAGGAAAATCCACTCTCCTGTTTTTGTAAATCAACAAAAAATAATTTATGATCTCTAGTTATGATATTAAGTGAAATAATTATTGCATTGATCATAAGTATGGTTTATTTATGTTATTAATTAACATAACTTAAACCATCAAACTATAATACAACAATTACATTACTTATAAATTCTCATGAAAATGAAGCCAAAGCAAAAGCTATTTTAATGATGATCTATTTACTATTGTAACTAGTAAGATAGATAATCAAATTTTGTTTTTGCTTTCATTTCAAAGTCAAAAATTAATTAGCAAATGATGATGTAAATTGTGTTTATGTTGAATAAGAATAGCTAATTTGCAAAAGCAACATAATTTTTTTTATCAGAAAGATATATGTATATATAGCAAAAAAGGAGAAGTAAGCCTTCCTCCAAAGGCGCACACAAAAAGGCAAATCATATGGAAAACATATACCTCCCCAGAAGTCTATAGAAAAAACCAACAAAAAGAAAGAAAGTACAGAAAAAACAATCCCACAGACTCAAAACAGCCTGGATGAAACAGACAAAGAGGCCATAGAAGCAGAAACAGCCCAACGAACCTCTCTCCCGCCACAACCAAAAGGTGTAGACCAGACCACCCAGAACGCTACCAACGAACATCCCGCCAAGATAAACAGAAAGAAGCAGCAAACCCAAACTGAGCAGCAATAAAAACACGGTAAGAAACACCACAATCTCCACGGATAGAAACAGGCCATCCAGGAAGGAACCAAAGAAATCGCCAGTCTGACAACACCATCGAGCTCCAGCAAGGCCACCGCCCAGTGGTGGTGACAGAGAACACCATAGACGAAGCACGTGCCCTCTGAAAATGCCGGAGAGAAACCAAAGAATGGCAGAATCAGAAAAGGGAAAGCCCATCCAAGCGACACAAGCTCAAACCAAGCACAGAAGGAGAGGATCGACGGCGGAAATAGGCGTAAGAAAGCCCGAGCGCGCAGCCTAAGATGTCACCAGAAATCACTAACCTATCCGTCCAAAGCGAAATCCGGGCCATGGAAAGACCAAAGACACCTGAAGCAAAAGACTAGCAACCACATTAAAAATAAAAACAGGGAGGGAGGGGGAGGGAGCGGTGTGTGAAGGACACCATCCCACAGCGACGGCTCAACCAACTCCAAGTCTAGCGGAAGTTGGAGAACAGGAAATCGACAGGAGCCCCACTAGCCGCCCAGAACGGTGGCTCATGGGACCCCTATAGGGTCTACCATGGAAGGCCAAGAAGACATCATTCCTTACATGTTGGATAATGGACGGCGGATCCATAGGAGTGTTGTCGAAAATAGCCTTATTCCGCGCGCACCAGACGTGCCAGCAGATGAGACACGGGATTAATCTAAACACGATAGACCGAAGCGATTTTCCAGAACTCCCAGCCCACCAGGAACTCTAAAGTTCAAGAGGGAAACTCGCATTACTTCGAACACCTACCAGGTTCCCGAAGTAATTCCAGCAAGCTTTGGCCGAGTAACCACCAAAAAACAAATGGTTCAAGGATTCCGTTTCCCCGTTGCCACAGCATCTACAACGGGAAACAGAAGGAATGCCGATCTTTTGGAGATTCTCGTCCAGTGGCAACCCATCATGTAGGATACGCCACATCAGTAGAGAGACCTTGGGAGGAATACGAGAATCCCAAATGAACGAAAATTCAAAGCGAACTGGGAAAGGAATTCTGATTGTGGACCAGGCTTTCATGATGGAAAATGAAGCGCCATCCCAGCCTGTCAAACCGCCGTGAGAGTCAGATAAAGGCTTCACAGACTGCATATGCTTCTAGGTCTCACTAGCATAGGATGGAGAGCCCGAAAAATTAGAGCCCGCAAGTCTTTGGTACTTAGCACAGAGGAACGACGCCCATAAGGAATTGTTTGCCCCAAACCTGTACCACAACTTACAAGCAAAGGCCTTGCAAAGGTCTTTAGGGTTTCGCAGACCCAACCCACCTTTATTTTTGGGGCGACAAACCGCGTTCCACGACACCCAGTGGTGACGAAGACCGCTTTCCTTGTTTCCCCAGAAGAACGCGGATGCCAAAGACCGATAAGACCGGAAAAAGGGGGAGGTAGGGGTCATAGCCGCGAAAATATGAGTACCCATCGAATCCAGAACTGACTTGATAAGAACAAGTCTGCCGGCCTGTGAATGAAGAGACGCATTCCTGCGTAAAATCTTGCCCCTCACTTTGTCTGTCAAGGGATTGAAAATAGCGTTAAGCTTTCTGCCCCGGTACAGGACAATACCAAGGTAAGGAAGGGGAAGGGATGTTTCCTTAAAACCGGAGATATTCTCGATCCAGGAAGCTCGAGAATGAGACAAGTCCTTCGAATGGACGAAGCAACATTTAGAAGGGTTGACGAGTTGGCCCGAAGACCTCTCGTATTGATGGATAAAGCTAAGAAGCCGCCGAACAGAGGAGCGGCTGCCATTAGAGAAAATGACAATGTCATCTGCAAATGATAAGGAGGAAATCAGGGGACAACCCCTCGGGATCCCGAAGCGTTGGATCTGACCGTAGATGGTTAAGGATTGGAGACCTCGAATAAAAGCCTCTGCCGCGATCACAAACAAAGAAGGTGAGAGCGGATCTCCCTGACGCAATCCCCTCCCAGCTTTGAAGTACCCATGGGCTGAACCGTTAATGAGGACAGAGAACCAGCAGTTGGAGATAAGCCTCCACACCATGTCAATCAAAGCCTCCGGAAACCCGAAGGTCCTTAAAACCTTGATGACGAAAAACCAAGACATGCGATCGTAGGCCTTAGCCATGTCCAGTTTAAAAACAACATTAGATCCTCTAACTTTCCGATCAATCTGGGAGATCAGTTCCTGGGCGAGAAGGACGTTATCAGAGATAAGACGTCCTTTGACAAAACCTGCTTGAGACGGAGAAATGATACGCTCAAGGAATGGAGCCAAACGGTTGGCCAGAATTTTAGAAATAACCTTGTTCGAAAAGTTGCAAAGGCTTATAGGACGGAAATCCGCACAAGACCTAGGGTTTTCGCACTTAGGAATGAGAATCAGGTTAGTGGAAGTCCATCCAGCTGGAAGAGTCCCCCCAGAGAAGAAGGATTGAATAGCAAGACAAAAATCAGCCTGGATAATAGGCCAGGAACACCTATAAAAGACACCATTGAAGCCATCAGGACCACTGGCACTATCCTTGCTCAGTGCAAAAACACAAGCACGGATCTCCTCAGGGGACGGGAGATCCGCGAGCATGGCACTTTCCGTAGAGAGGACCACAGGAGGAATGAAAGCTAACTGGGCCGGGTCTGAAACAGAGACAGATGAGGAGCCCAAAAAGGTTTGGAAGTGGGAAAGAAAGATATCTATGACTTCTTCAGTCGAAGAAGCCGAAGAGAGATCAGGCCGCATGAAATGACCCTCCTATTTCTACCCTAATTTCATAAGGATTTTTTTTTTACAGAGATGATATATAGATATATCATTCATTACAAATATGTTTCCCAAGGTCATTTTCTTTTTTTTCAATAAACAAAATATATCCAGGATCAAAATAATTAACCAATATAAATATATCAGTACATTCACCAAGATATGCACATACATGTGAGGATGTATATGCCTCTCTTGTTTGAATCAGAGTTCTGGAAAACAAGAGGATATTGGATTGATTGAATTTAATCAATCCACACATAGTTCAGTGTTATATGCAATAAAAATTCCATTCATGCATGAATACCTATATATATTTTTTAAACTCCTGATTTCTTGCTAAATCCTCTAGGGAGTATAAATTCTAGAAACTAGATAATTGTGATATGATTGTCTATAAATTAATGGTCTGGTGCTTGGGTTCTGAAAAATGATAGAAGTGTTTATCATTATCCATGTTTGATTGTTTTCTTATAAAATCTGTCTGGAATACAGGCTCTTTTTTTTTGAATAGTTTAAAGTGATCTAACACATTCAACATCTTGATTCTTGGACGTCAGTATGCCTTAAATTAAATGAAGTGCAAACTTGAGTGGGTTTCCTGTAACCATGGGTGTCAATCACATGGTTCAACCAGACTCTTTGTTCTGGTGTAACCCATCTGGTCTTAAAATGCATTTGATTAAAATCTGAGTGATATGGGATTCAGATTCCTATTAAAAATACAAAGGAAAAAAGGTGTGTTAATATTTGCACAAAACATGTTTATGTGCGTATATAACTGCAACTATTTTGGATCTGGCTTTCAACTCCCATACTACAGATTCTTTCTTTATTTAAAAATAAGGCATAAAACATTTGCATAAAACAAGTTGAATTATGAAAACCCTGCAGTCATATAAAAACATTCAACCTATGCCTATTATCTTTTGTATACATATGCCATGGTAGAAAGATAAAACCATTTAATTTTTCTGAGAATCAACTATCCAGATTTTCCAAAACTTAAATCCTTTCTAAAGACTCAAGATTGACTAATACATTTATAAAATGTAATCATTCAATTTTTAACATGGTGTTCTTACTAAATCCACTTACAATATTTTGATTAACTTCTTTAATATCAGATATTAACTAGATTTATAAATTCCAGATACAAGTCAATCTCTTAATAAAATACTTAACAAAATATCCATCCCATATTCAACACTTAATACAAGTAACAACTTAAATCATTAATACATGCGGATTTTTATCATTTAGGCTCTTATCTAACTAAGTTTAGCATGCTATAATCTTCTTCTCAAAGCCTTGCTCCTACTCCTACTTAGTTGCTGCAATCCCTGAAAAAGCATTTGAAACTGCCTCATTTTAAATGAGACACCCCAGATGCCATTAGCACACTAGGGTTAGACACATGTCTGGTATGAGAAAATTCACAAAAGCAATTAGTTAATTAGGTTAGAATCAAGTTAAGTACAGATACATAAAGTTCTGCCCTTTGGAATCAGGTCATACTTGTGTGCATGCTCTGTGTCATTGTGCATGTGCACACTTTGATTTTTCTTTCCAGAGACTACATATATAAATATGGCACATACATTCAAGCATACAATTCAGTCATAGTCAAACAATCATTCACACCAAACAGGAAAGTAACCAATATGAGTTAAATCATTTATTCCATCCTCATATTTCAATTCTGGAAAAACTCTAGTTTTCTCATCATCTCAAATATTTTTCCCTTGGTATATTTATCTATCCTGGTCTCATCTGCAATATTTATGAATCAATGGACACACTGTAATGAACTAATTCACTCCATTACACAAAGATCTCAGGACTTAAAGAAGCCATGTGTCAACTTGCATTACTCAAGAACAAGTCATTCCTGTAGTAATCTTGACCCTATTTTCCTAATCAAGTTTCTCAGGTGTTTTATCCTTTAAATTTTCAGGGTAACCCAGCCAGTGAGTCATTCCACTAAAATAAGCGTTCATCTCATAACATTCCTCATCATTCATATAAACAGACAGAGGCAATCAAGCAATTCATTAAAACATGTTCTTGCAATTTAGAAGAGGTATAGACAACTAACATTGGTTTATGGCTCTATTTGGAATATTTTGTTGCAAACATCTGTGCTTTAGTTAACTCAGATTGACCAAGCTTCCTAAATCACAAAATCTATCTGCTAGGTGATTATTGTATATTTTCTTTGAACCAGGAGTATCAGCACATAGGCAAGCCTATTACACTCCTAATTCCTTTTTATAATAAGCCTCAGCACATATACATATGTATATTGCAGCCCATCTATTTATCAATTCTTCTGGGTTGAGCCAAAACCAACACTACTTGCTTATATTCAACATCTTATTTTCTGGATATTTATTATATTTCTATCTAATATCACATCAGAAAGAGATCTGGGTTTTTAAATTACCTATTCATGCATACTGATCATATTAAGAATGAAACAATCAGAACAACTAGCAAGCATTAAAGCATCCTTAATTTCTAAAGAACAATCACATATACTTTTAAGAAAAATTCATTTATAACTGGCTGCCTTCATTAGGACTTAGTGCCTTAAGTTGTTGAGTGAGTTTCCTCACCTAGCTCTCTTCTCTGCTTCCTTAATTAATTGATGAACTTCTGCCTTTAGCCTCAAGCTCTTTTCCTTCCCTTGCCTTATGATTTCTATGGTGTTGTTTCCTTTTTTTTTCAAAGTTCTTTTCTGAGAAGGAGAGGAGGCTGCTGCATATACATGTATATATACAGGGTCTTCCTTAGGGTTTTGGGTATTGGCTAAAGCCATTTTTGCCCACCAGAAAAATCATGTTATCTGTATTTTATTTGAACCCAAAATTCTACCCTTCCCGGCTTAATTTAGGTGAAGAGAAAAGTGGTTACATTCTTTTTGGTTAATTTCAGAAATTTGCTTTTCAGAAAATACTTTTTCCTTTGTCTACAATCATGCTAAAAATGTGACTTGATTTTGTTATTTACCAAATACTCTTCCTAATTCTGCCTATACCAAGCATTTCCCTGTTTTGTCTTATTTTTCCTATTTTTAGCTTTCATGTAAATGGTATGTACCTCCTTTATTTATTTACAAGAGGACTACTCCTTTTTCTATCCTCAGTTTTTCTTTCTTTCTGCCTATATACTAAAATATGTCTGTACATTTTATTTTTTACTAATTTGAACTCTAGTATTTTATTAACATATATATACAAGTCTTACTGAAATAATTAGTACACATATATATATATATATATATTTATACATCATTCTGTATTGACACACACATGCACATGTACACTCAAAAATATTCAGTAGCATCCATATATGTATATTTACTTATGCATACATCTTTTAAGGATTTAATCTATATATATATATATTCCCATACATATCAATATGTATTTATTCTTAGAGTTCAGGGACTTTTAGCTTTAGTTCATGTGCATTTCCTGTACACACATGTACACACATACTGATACACTATCAAGCTATATCAATCCCCTTTCAAAATTTATTCAAAAAATTTATTTTGAATTCATTTATATTTTTCAGAATAAATTCCTAAAATCTTGGGTCATTACATACACCCCTCCTTTTAGAAATTGTGTCCCACAATTTACCTAAGCTTAAAATAAATTTTAAACTTAATTCAAAGAACAAGTACATTCTCAACCAAATAGATTTTTAGTTCTATAATAACTAAAAACATATGCAAAAAAAAGAAAACAATCAAAAATCAGAATTACCTTTAATCTGAAAATAGCTTAGGATAATTCATCCTAACTTTGTCTTCTAATTCCCATGTGCAATCACTAGGATCAAGACTCCACTGTACCTTCACAAGTTTCAGAGATTTATTCCTCAACTTCTTCACATCTTTTGCCAAAATTCCCACTGGATCCTTTTCATAAATCAAATTAGAATTTACCTGCACTTGGGTTGGGGTCTCAAGAATTTCTTCCTTGTCATGGACCCACCTTCTCAATTGTGATACATGAAAAACATCATGTATACCTTGCATGTTTTCTGGTAATTCCAACTTATATGCCAAGGGACCAATTCTTTCCAGAATTTTGTATGGTCCAATATATCTTGGGGTTAACTTGCCTTGTTTTCCAAACCTCAGCACATTTTTCATAGGTGAGATTTTGATGAAAACAAAATTTCCCACTTCATATTCTACCTGCCTCCTTCTCATGTCTGCAAATTTCTTTTGCCTATCTTGAGCTGCTGCCATTCTTCTTCTTATCAACTCAATTTTTTCCTTAGTTTCTTGTATGTACTCAGGTCCTAAAATAGACCTTTCTCCTGCTTCTACCCAACAAACAGGTGACAAACAGGGTTTACCATATAAGGCTTCAAATGGAGCCATTCCTATGGTGCTTTGGTAGCTGTTGTTGTATGTAAATTCAACTAGATGAAGATAATCTTCCCAGTTGCCCCCAAAATCCAGTATACATGCCCTCAACATGTCCTCCAAAACTTTGTTTACTACCTCAGTCTGCCCATCTGATTGAGGATGGTAGGCAGTACTTAAACATAGTTCACTTCCCATTGCTTCTTGAAAGCTTCTCCAGAATTTTGAAGTGAAGATGGTATCCCTATCACTCACAATGGTTTTGGGAATGCCATGTAACTTTACCACTTCCTTTATAAAAATTTGAGCTAATTTTGGTGCTGTCCTTTCTGACTTGACTGGGATGAAGTGTGCTACCTTGGTTAGCCTATCAACTATCACCCATATACTTGTATTACCTCTCTTAGATCTAGGCAGTCCATCTATGAAGTCCATAGATATGTCTTCCCACTTCCACTATGGTACACTAAGAGGCTGCATCAACCCTGATGGCCTTTGGGTTTCAGCCTTGACTTGTTGGCAAGTCATACATTTGGCAATGTATTTAGCTACATCAGATTTCATCCCCTTCCACCAAAAGTCTCTTTTCAAATTTTGGTACATTTTTGTGCTGCCTGGGTGTATGGAGTATTTACTTCTGTGATATTCATTCAATATCTCTTTCTTCAATTCTGTGTCCTCTGGTACACACATCCTATTTTGGTATCTCATATAACCATTTTTGTCAATATGGTGATTAATCACTTCCTCTCCTCTTGATAGGAGCATCTTCTTCTCTAATAAGTTGGCATCCTGTTCTTGCATTTTTCCTACCTTCAGAATTAAATCTGGTTGAAGTGTCATTAGGCTTAACTTCCCTTTATCTTCTTGTGCACCATGCATCTGCTCATCAATGTGCACACAACCATTCTCCCCAATTTCTAACTCAGTTAGCAAAGACAAGCCCTTAAATTCTTCTATCATTATCATAGCCAATTTAGCATGCTGTCTACTTAGAGCATCTGCAACTTTGTTTGCTTTGCCTGGTGTATAGAGTATGTCAAAGTCATAGGCAGCTAAGAACTCCACCCATCTATGTTGCCTCATGTTCAAATCTTTTTGTGAAAATAAATATTTTAGAGACTTGTGGTCAGTGTAAAGTTCGAACTTTGTGCCTAACAAATAATGTCTCCAAAGTTTTAAAGCATAGATCACAACTGCTAATTCGAGATCATGTGTGGCATACCTTACTTCATGGGGTTTAAGTTGTCTGGATGCATATGCAATGACTTGGCCTTGTTGCATCAACACTGCACCCAAGCCAAATCCACTAGCATCAGTGTATACAACTAATTCTTCATTTCCATGAGGTACCTTTAAAATTGGAGCATTCACCAATGCCTCCTTCAACTGTTCAAAAGACTTTTCACATTTTTCTGACCAAACAAAAGCTTGGTTCTTCCTGTTTAGGTTAGTGAGTGGTGTAGAAATTTTTGAAAAATCTTTTATAAACCTCCTATAATACCCTGCCATCCCCATAAATGACCTTACTTCACTCACAGTGCTTGGCCTCTTCCATGCTTGAATAGCCACTACTTTATTGGGGTTCACAGAAATTCCTTGAGAAGATATAACATGGCCAAGGAAATGTACTTCCTCTTTCCAAAATACACATTTTGAAAATTTTGCCTTTAAATCTTTTTCCCTTAATCTAGACAAAACCAGGTGCAAATGATGCTTATGTTCTTCCACTGTTTTGGAGTAAATCAAAATGTCATCTATAAAAATAAGCACAAACTTGTCTAAATAATCTCTAAAGGTTCTGTTCATTAAATCTACAAAGTATGATGGTGCATTGGTCAAGCCACATGGCATAACCAAAAATTCATACAACCCATACCTAGTGTTAAAGGCAGTGTACTTGATGCTTGATTCTTCCACCTTCATTTGATGAAAACCAGATGCTAAATTTAGTCTAGAAAATACTTTTGCCCCTGCTAATTGATCAAAAAGATCATCTATTCTTGGCAATGGGTATTTATTTTTAATAGTTACTTTGTTTAATTCTCTATAATCTATACAGAGTCTTAAGGAGCCATCTTGTTTCTTAACAAATACCACTGGTGCTCCCCAGCAAGAATTACTTGGTCTTATAAAACCCTTTTCTTCCAATTCTTCTAACTGTTTCTTTAATTCTTTTAGTTCATTTGGCCCCATTCTAGTTGGCTTTTTAATCACTGGGCTTGCTCCTGGAACTAGATTGATCTGGAACTCTACTGGTCTATGGTGTGGAACACCCTTGACCTCAACAAACACATCCAAATATTCATTGTCTATGGGAATTTCTTCAATGGTTAGTTCACTGAAATCTTTTTCTGAGTCAACTAAATGATATAGTTTTCCTTCCTTAGCTACTTCACATAAAACTGTGATTCTCTGACCTCTAGAATTTTGCAATGATATGGTGGATGAGTCTAAATTAATTATGGCTTTAAATTGCCTTAACCAGTCTACCCCCAATATAACACCTATATTTGGGTAATTCAAAACAAATAAATTGGAAATAAAAATATTTCCTCCTATGTTTAATTCCACATCCACACAAATCATATTTAAAACACTAGAACTCCCCAGTGGACTTTGTATATGCAATGGGGTTTCAACCAATATGCAATTCAGTTTTAGCATTTTAACTAGTTCATAAGAAATTAAAGAGTGAGTTGCCCCAGTATCATATACTACTGCTATGGGTATGGTATAAATAAGTAATGTACCTTCCACTTGGCTATGGTTTTCAGTGTTACTCTCCACTGTGGCTTTGCCTTTTCCTTCCAAATTTGCCAATTTTCCTTGCTGTTTGTACTCAGGACAATTCCTCTTCATATGCCCCTCTTTCCCACATAGATAGCACTTAAAAGCTCCTCCCTTCAATTCTGGACACTTAGGCTTGATATGCCCCTCCTTTCCACACTGATGGCACACAATTTTCTTCTTGGTTTCCTTAGCTTTGACATCTCCAGTGCCTTTGTTACTGGCCTCTTCCTTCTTCTTATCATAAGGGTGATACCTCCCCTTACCCTTCTTGGTATTATTGTTCTTAAAATTTCTGAACTTCTCCCTTTCCTTGTCATGCTGTTCCAACCTCAAAGCTAAGTCTATCACATGGTCAAAAGTCCTGTCTGCATAGGGTAACATGGCTTTGCTAAGTCCTGGGTTCAACCCTTTTATGTACCTATCATTTTTGGATGCCTCATCTGCCACAAGCATTGCTCCATATGTGGAAAGCCCCTCAAACTTTTGAGTGTATTCTGTGACAGTCATGGTTCCTTGTCTAAGTCTAATAAATTCTTCTAGCAAGGTAGTCTTTGCTGATGCTGGTACAAACCTTGCTTCCAACATCTCTTTGAATTGATTCCAAGTGATTTCATTCTCATTCCTTCCTGCAATGATTACTTCCCACCAGCCTAAAGCTACTCCTTTTAGCTGTCTTGAAGCCACTTGCTTCTTTCTTTGATCATCAAGTTGCATGTCATTGAAAATTCTTTCCAATGTTCTCAACCATGTTTGAATTTCCATGATACTCTCTGTCCCTTCAAAGCTTTTGCCTCCTAAATGAGTATATGTCTTAAGTAATTTTGAGAGTTCTTCATAGGGATTTTCTTGCCTTTGTCCTGCCCCATCCCTAAATGCTCTCACCAAGTCTTGCAGATTGACCATTGGTGGTGCATGGGAAGATCCTGCTCCCTGATTTGGTGGTCTCCCTACCATAGTTTGCTAATAATAATTTACATAGCTGGTTAGTTTGATTGGTAATTTTATTATTTCAGTGGTTTTTTTTTCACACTAAAAACATTGATATTTATATTTAGTTCCATTAAATTTTATTTCTATCTAAGAACTTGATCTTTACTTCTACTATGTTGAATAACATAGCTCTGATACCAAATGAAATGACCCTCCTATTTCTACCCTAATTTCATAAGGATTTTTTTTACAGAGATGATATATAGATATATCATTCATTACAAATATGTTTCCCAGGGTCATTTTCTTTTTTTCCAATAAACAAAATATATCCAGGATCAAAATAATTAACCAATATAAATATATCAGTACATTCACCAAGATATGCACATACATGTGAGGATGTATATGCCTCTCTTGTTTGAATCAGAGTTCTGGAAAACAAGAGGATATTGGATTGATTGAATTTAATCAATCCACACATAGTTCAGTGTTATATGCAATAAAAATTCCATTCACGCATGAATACCTATATATATTTTTTAAACTCCTGATTTCTTGCTAAATCCTCTAGGGAGTATAAATTCTAGAAACTAGATAATTGTGATATGATTGTCTATAAATTAATGGTCTGGTGCTTGGGTTCTGAAAAATGATAGAAGTGTTTATCATTATCCA
The DNA here is from genome assembly GCA_030737815.1 of Allium fistulosum. Taxonomy (NCBI): domain Eukaryota; kingdom Viridiplantae; phylum Streptophyta; class Magnoliopsida; order Asparagales; family Amaryllidaceae; genus Allium; species Allium fistulosum. The sequence continues at coordinate 260,174,680 of CM060904.1, read as the reverse complement.
TGTTTAATTGTTTTCTTATAAAATCTGTCTGGAATACAGGCTCTTTTTTTTTGAATAGTTTAAAGTGATCTAACACATTCAACATCTTGATTCTTGGACGTCAGTATGCCTTAAATTAAATGAAGTGCAAACTTGAGTGGGTTTCCTGTAACCATGGGTGTCAATCACATGGTTCAACCAGACTCTTTGTTCTGGTGTAACCCATCTGGTCTTAAAATGCATTTGATTAAAATCTGAGTGATATGGGATTCAGATTCCTATTAAAAATACAAAGGAAAAAAGGTGTGTTAATATTTGCACAAAACATGTTTATGTGCGTATATAACTGCAACTATTTTGGATCTGGCTTTCAACTCCCATACTACAGATTCTTTCTTTATTTAAAAATAAGGCATAAAACATTTGCATAAAACAAGTTGAATTATGGAAACCCTGCAGTCTTATTAAAACATTCAACCTATGCCTATTATCTTTTGTATACATATGCCATGGTAGAAAGATAAAACCATTTAATTTTTCTGAGAATCAACTATCCAGATTTTCCAAAACTTAAATCCTTTCTAAAGACTCAAGATTGACTAATACATTTATAAAATGTAATCATTCAATTTTTAACATGGTATTCTTACTAAATCCACTTACAATATTTTGATTAACTTCTTTAATATCAGATATTAACTAGATTTATAAATTCCAGATACAAGTCAATCTCTTAATAAAATACTTAACAAAATATCCATCCCATATTCAACACTTAATACAAGTAACAACTTAAATCATTAATACATGCGGATTTTTATCATTTAGGCTCTTATCTAACTAAGTTTAGCATGCTATAATCTTCTTCTCAAAGCCTTGCTCCTACTCCTACTTAGTTGCTGCAATCCCTGAAAAAGCATTTGAAACTGCCTCATTTTAAATGAGACACCCCAGATGCCATTAGCACACTAGGGTCAGACACATGTCTGGTATGAGAAAATTCACAAAAGCAATTAGTTAATTAGGTTAGAATCAAGTTAAGTAAAGATACATAAAGTTCTGCCCTTTGGAATCAGGTCATACTTGTGTGCATGCTCTGTGTCATTGTGCATGTGCACACTTTGATTTTTCTTTCCAGAGACTACATAAATAAATATGGCACATACATTCAAGCATACAATTCAGTCATAGTCAAACAATCATTCACACCAAACAGGAAAGTAACCAATATGAGTTAAATCATTTTTTCCATCCTCATATTTCAATTCTGGAAAAACTCTAGTTTTCTCATCATCTCAAATATTTTTCCCTTGGTATATTTATCTATCCTGGTCTCATCTGCAATATTTATGAATCAATGGACACACTGTAATGAAATAATTCACTCCATTACACAAAGATCTCAGGACTTAAAGAAGCCATGTGTCAACTTGCATTACTCAAGAACAAGTCATTCCTGTAGTAATCTTGACCCTATTTTCCTAATCAAGTTTCTCAGGTGTTTTATCCTTTAAATTTTCAGGGTAACCCAGCCAGTGAGTCATTCCACTAAAATAAGCGTTCATCTCATAACATTCCACATCATTCATATAAACAGACAGAGGCAATCACGCAATTCATTAAAACATGTTCTTGCAATTTAGAAGAGGTATAGACAACTAACATTGGTTTATGGCTCTATTTGGAATATTTTGTTTCAAACATCTGTGCTTTAGTTAACTCAGATTGACCAAGCTTCCTAAATCACAAAATCTATCTGCTAGGTGGTTATTGTATATTTTCTTTGAACCAGGAGTATCAGCACATAGGCAAGCCTATTACACTCCTAATTCCTTTTTATAATAAGCCTCAGCACATATACATATGTATATTGCAGCCCATCTATTTATCAATTCTTCTGGGTTGAGCCAAAACCAACACTACTTGCTTATATTCAACATCTTATTTTCTGGATATTTATTATATTTCTATCTAATATCACATCAGAAAGAGATCTGGGTTTTTAAATTACCTATTCATGCATACTGATCATATTAAGAATGAAACAATCAGAACAACTAGCAAGCATTAAAGCATCCTTAATTTCTAAAGAACAATCACATATACTTTTAAGAAAAATTCATTTATAACTGGATGCCTTCATTAGGACTTAGTGCCTTAAGTTGTTGAGTGAGTTTCCTCACCTAGCTCTCTTCTCTGCTTCCTTAATTAATTGATGAACTTCTGCCTTTAGCTTCAAGCTCTTTTCCTTCCCTTGCCTTATGATTTCTATGGTGTTGTTTCCTTTTTTTTTTCAAAGTTCTTTTCTAAGAAGGAGAGGAGGCTGCTGCATATACATGTATATATACAGGGTCTTCCTTAGGGTTTTGGGTATTGGCTAAAGCCATTTTTGCCCACCAGAAAAATCATGTTATCTGTATTTTATTTGAACCCAAAATTCTACCCTTCCCGGCTTAATTTAGGTGAAGAGAAAAGTGGTTACATTCTTTTTGGTTAATTTCAGAAATTTGCTTTTCAGAAAATACTTTTTCCTTTGATTACAATCATGCTAAAAATGTGACTTGATTTTGTTATTTACCAAATACTCTTCCTAATTCTGCCTATACCAAGCATTTCCCTGTTTTGTCTTATTTTTCCTATTTTTAGCTTTCATGTAAATGGTATGTACCTCCTTTATTTATTTACAAGAGGACTACTCCTTTTTCTATCCTCAGTTTTTCTTTCTTTCTGCCTATATACTAAAATATGTCTGTACATTTTATTTTTTACTAATTTGAACTCTAGTATTTTATTAACATATATATACAAGTCTTACTGAAATAATTAGTACACCTATATATATATATATTTATACATCATTCTGTATTGACACACACATGCACATGTACACTCAAAAATATTCAGTAGCATCCATATATGTATATTTACTTATGCATACAGCTTTTAAGGATTTAATATATATATATATATATATATTCCCATACATATCAATATGTATTTATTCTTAGAGTTCAGGGACTTTTAGCTTTAGTTCATGTGCATTTCCTGTGCACTCATGTACACACATACTGATACACTATCAAGCTATATCAATCCCCTTTCAAAATTTATTCAAAAAATTTATTTTGAATTCATTTATATTTTTCAGAATAAATTCCTAAAATCTTTGGGTCATTACACCGCATAATCTCTCGAATCGAAAGAAGGTTATTCTTCTTTCGAATAGAAGAGTGGAAGAATTTGGAGTTCGCATCTCCGTCGATTACCCACTTGATCCTCGCCTTTTGACGTAGGTAGTCATTCTCGACACGAAGTTCCGAGGAGAAGGAAGACTGGGCAAGGGCCCACGCCTCCTTGTTGGCAGCGGTCGGATCCTCGTCAAACAAGGATTCGGTAACGATAAGCAACTCTTCGGCCATACGAACGCGATCGAAGATGTTCTTGAAAACCTGAACATTCCACTCCTTAAGGCACGCCTTGAGACGCGAAATCTTACGCCCAAAAGTAGCACAGGAAGAGGCAGAAATAGGAACGCTCCAAGAGTTAGATACCACTTGAAGGAACGAGTGGTGGGATCTCCACATGCTCTGGAACCGAAAGGAAGAGGGCCCCGAGATCGATAGAGGAGAGCAGTGGACAATCAAAGGAGCATGGTCCGAAAAGGACCGATGGAGATGAGCGATAGAGAAGGAGAAAGGAAGGCGAAACCACTCCTCCGAACCGAACACACGGTCAAGTCTAGAGAGGATACGAGTCGGGCCCTCTTGGTTGTTAGACCAGGTGAAAGCAGAGCCGACAAAAGGGAGCTCCGAGAGGCCAGAGGAGGAAATGATCGAGTTGAAATCCGCCATCGCCCCTCGGTTGATGGCCGCTCCTCCCCGTTTTTCCGCTTGGCACGCGACGATATTGAAATCACCGCCTAGCACAGAAGAAGAGAAGCCCAAAGAATCGAGAGCTAGAATGTCAGACCAAAGAGCTAATCTCCCCAAACGATCACATTTGGCGTAGACTGCCGAGAAAAGAAAAGGAGCTACAAAGGAAGGAGACGTACACACCACCGATAAGAGTTGAGAGGAATCAAAAGCGGGACGAACCGCAAGAGATTTGGACCATAAAATCCAAATCTTACCTGAGACATTAGCAGAGCCACCGCCAAATCCTAAGGATAAGACGATCTTGGAAATACTTGCCGGGTCAATAAAGGGTTCTAGGAGAGTGACCAAACCAACAGAGTGCTTCCTGACAATGCGTTTTAGCCTAGCCAAAGACGCATCATTGCCAATACCACGAACGTTCAAGAAGAGAAAATTCGCCATGAAAAAGAAAGGAGGAGGGCGAGGAGAAAGAGGCGAAAACAAGACACCTCCCAAAGGAAAAAAGAAACGGCTCAAACTCAGACCAGATACAGCGAAAAACGAGCAGATCGATCGATCTGCTCGGACGCCGCTATAGAGCATGTGCGAATGGTGCGAGGGGTAGAAATGACTCTCCGCGGCCTACGACGAGTCGAGCGAGGAGGAGGGTCGGACGGCTCAAAAATCACCTCACCCCCGGTCCCTACCAAAGGAGACAAGGAGGAGCTAACCAACGAAGACGAAGGAGTGGAGTTCCTAGCCAAACAATCTAGATGCTCATTAAGGAGCGCAATCTCTGCCTTACTCATCAGAGGAATGGAGATGGACAAAGGGCACGCAGAGGAGGTACGGGAGCACTCCGAGGAGCAGCGCAAGGGAGAAAGGACCAAACGGACCGAGTGATCATAAGGAAAACGTAAACAAGAAGGAATGCGGTCCAAGCATAAACCGAACTGCCTGAGGAACCAGACAAAAGAAGGCGGGGAAAGACCCGCGATGGGGGATGAAGAGCCGATGGAGGAGCAACCATCAATAGAAAACACCGAATCAACCGACGAAGGACAAGAAGAGAGAGACGAATGGTTGGGAATAGCGAAGCAGGGAAAAACTGACGGACGACTGATAAGTGTGGAAGAGCAAACAAGTTGCTTCCCATGTTGCTGTGGGAGTCCTACCACTACCGGACTGTCACTAATCAAACAGCCCCGCGCTACGGGTAAGAGTCGCGGCTCAGCCCAAACAGAGGGAACAAAAGAGCAGAACAAAGATGGCTGGCAATAACCCAGACTGTCCGTATAGCGGTCATAGACGATCGCTATACGACCAGAGCTGGGAGATCGCCCACACCAACCGCTCCAGGCCCGAAGCATCCATCGAATGGACCGATGGTTTACCGACCGGAATGAATCACAATAAAAAGAATAAGTCACTGACGACACAGTAAATGCCTCGTAATGACTCAACACTAGAACCCAACAAGCAGGTTCCAATCGATCGCTCCATACTCGAACACTGGTATGGACACAACCGCTAAGACAGAGGGAAGCCTGCAGATCAATCAGAGACCAAAGTCTCTGAAGCATGCAGCTGGAAAAGAGCCCACGGCCGGACGAGACAATACGAAAAGTGCAAACGGGACCTGACGTGGTACCAAACAGTGGCGAGATAACAATGTCAGGGACGATGTCAGGAAGCACACACAAACGTGTGTCAAAGCTCAAGCAAGCTAAACCAACCACTTCGGCCATCAACCAAACAATAAGAAGGTTTCCAACAATATCTACGGAAAAGGAATAATAAGAAGAAACGCTCACCTGCCTACACAAGGCATCACCAATCTTCCGAAAAAACGACAGAGCCAACAGCAATAGCGAACAGGGAAATTCCTTATCGTCAAAGCCCCAATCTGAAGGAAATCCACCACCTACAAACAAAGACACAATAGAACTCTCGCCCGATAGCACATGCGAACTTCCATGCAACTCATCACCAGGAACAGACCCAGTAGACAAATTACGATCTGGACGTGGGGAGAAGGTGGTCAAATCCTTTTCCCCTCTATCACCGACTTTTCCCGCATCGCCAACCGACCCAAATACGCAAGAAAACTCAAGCGAACAATCATAAGCCTCTTCCCCTAGAAAAGAAAGACGAGGGACAAAGCAAGTGGTGAAATCTCGCTTGTTACTCGAAACAAAGACACAACCGTCCAAAGAGCCACCAGAATCGCAAACAGAATCGACATCAAGCGATCCAAAGCACAACCCAGACTGGTGCAAGGCCGAACCTCCCACCGCTTCCCCGAAGAGGAGACTCGGTTCAAATCGGGTGATGAAATCCCGATCACCGATAGCCGCCGACAAGCATGGGAAGGGTGAAAAGATCTCAGAAGAAGCATCAGCACTAAGAAGCGACCCAGAGAAAGTCGAACCACGCACCGAATACGAAAAACATGGAGAAATCTCCATGAAGATCCCATCCACAACCAGATACTTGAAACGAGACAGAGCCGAAGACGCCCTATGGGAAAAAACGCAAATCTCAACCGAGCAGTTACTAGTGAAGCACACCGATAAAGGCGGCGCCACCACTTCCAAGAGAGCAGCAGCTAAATCAGCGAAAGAGGGACAATTGCTCACGAAATCACCACGAAAATAAAAAATCCCCAAATCCATTGAAAACCCTAGATTCCACAGCAAGGAAATTCAAAGGGGCAGGAAAGGGATAAGAGCGCACCCAGCTAGAAAAGGCACAATCGATCTAACGCTGAAGAAATTAGAACGAGAGGAAGAATCAGAGCATCGCAATTAGAGAGAGCTAGCAGAAGGCCATTTTTTAATATGACCGTTAGATGATGTTGAAATTACATAAAGTAAAAGAGCTTCATTGCCCCTAAATTGAAGGGGTTTAGCTAACCCACTTGTATAAACTTACATCAAAATTCACTTCATGAAGCACAAACCAAATGAGATCATAAATCATAAAAATGTTGAAATTACATAATGTAAGAGAGCTTCATTGCCCCTAAATTGAAGGGGTTTAGCTATCCATTTGTGTTATCAAATCAACACTTGTAAATTTCAACATAAAAAGGCAAAGAAATGAAAATAAGCAAAGGTAGAGAGAGAGAGATTAACTATTAACTACTTGCATAAAAACAAAGCTACACTACTTGCATGACTGTAAATCTAAGCTATAAACATTAAAAAAAAGAGCGTAGAAATAAACATTATAATAAAAGCAAAGAAAAGCATGTAGAAAAGAAAAGAGAAAGAGGCTTGGAAGCCATTTTCATTTCACGTAACTTTGAGCTTACAATTTGCTTTCTTAATTTCCTAAGCAAAAAAAAAAGAAAGGTAGAAGATATTTACATGTACATAAGAGGGGTATTTATACATGCATAAAACCAAATTCAATTTTTAGGGTGCTTCCTAAAATGCCCTTTAAGAAGTGTGGCCACCAAGTAACCATTAACCACTAATTAATCCATCATTTGATGTGCATGAAGCTTTAACCTCCACTTAGTTGTCCATTAGCTTCTAATTTTAGATTTAGGTAAGTGGGTGAGGTCCTCTATGATCATGAATGTAACGACCCGTAAATTTTCAATAATTAAAATTGTTAATTTAATTAAATTTTGTTATTTAATATTGGGGAAAATAGAATTTTGTGATTTATTAAGGGAAATTATAAACAAAATGAAATGGAATAAGGTTAAATTAAGAAAATGATAACCTTTTAATGGAAGTTCAATTAATTGAAATAACGTAAGTATTATACTTGGTTTTAAAATTGAATATAAGAAACAAATGTAAATATTTAATTATTGTATGAAATAGATAGTTAATGGTAATTGAATAAAATCCGTATTATACAAGAATTGTAACAATTGTTTGTGAATAATGAATTCATAAGTGTAATTAAAAGTTATGGTAACGATTGTTATAAGTTACCTGTTTATTTGGTCTATTAATTAAAATGGGAAATCAATTAGAATTAAATGAACTTTAATGTTAGACTAATAAGATTAAGACAATAATTGAAATTATGAATGTAACAAATTGAATAGAAATGCTAATTTTATTCATAAGGTAACAATTGATTAATAAAATAGTGAAATCAAGACAAATAAATCAATTTGGGATTTTAAATTTTATTTAATGTGTGAAACCGACAAAATTCAATATAGTTGAAAATTTGTAATTAATACAAATAAAAGATGGAAATTGGAGGATATTAATGTAATGAAATGTAAACCAAATTTTAGCTATGTTTATAGAATAATAATTGACCAAGTATAAAGATTTGAATCAAATAAAATCAATTTATTTGGAATTAAAATTTAACTAATTGGATTAATTGTAGTTAAATTTGAACGTTGTAATTATTGAAATAATCAACACTGAAATTGATATGTAAATTTACTTTAAATTATTATACACGTCTAGGTAATCAAAATGGATAAAATTTCTTAAGTATTAAATTGGAATTGAAGGTGATTTAATTCATTTAATTATTAATTTATTTATTTAATGTTAAAATAGCCATTTTGGCACCTGACTCGGATTTCGACGAAACCAGTTTCATCGGGTCCGTAATGGTGAATTATTGTAGAATTTCAAGTTTCATAGCGATCGGACTTGTCGTTTGATCGTACGGTCTCGAAACGCCTAGAAATCAACTTAATTGAAACCAATTGTAATCAATTTGAAATAAGCTGATTTTAACATAACTCATTCATACGATGGAATTAGGTTTTGAAACCTATTACATTGAATATAAAATTTTCAAAAACATCTATTTTGATATATGGGATAACCCATTTTCGTTCCGGAGATAGAATGGGATTTTCGAGTCGTTTATCGTTCAACGTTATAATCAAATCTTGTTGTCCATTCATTCTATTTTTAGCTTTGCCTATAAATATCTAGTTATAAACCCTAGCACATTTTTATTTTTCTTGTTTTGTCTGTACATATATTTCTTCCTCATTTCCTTTTTCCAATGGCAGACAAACAAAAATCTAATTTCCCAATTGAAAATTCAATTTCAAATCCAGTTCCAAAATTTAAAACTCCTCAAACCCTATCGAATTATATATCGATTTGAAGCTCTCGACGAGTGCAGGTTAAATCTGCAATTCGATTTTTTGATTCGAGTTACTGTTTTTCCACAAATCGCCGAATTTATTCCGGCCGTCTATTTGATCTTTTGACGATCCAACGGTGGATCGTCAACCGTTTGGCGACAGGGTAGTGCTATGACGAAGAGGGGAAAGAGCAGGTCATCGGAATGCCGTTCGATCGACTCGGATGTTTTTGATTTCACCAGATTTTGGCCGTAACTGCGAACAGCGGCGAGGACGGCGGAGCCTATTGCGGCCAAAAGGGTGGATGGAGGGGGTGCGGCTCGGCCCGGTGGAGCTTATGGCGATGTTCGATCGTTATAGATGTGTGCGAGGCAACGGCGAATATTGGCCAAAGGCCGACGGATGATGGCGTAATCGAGGCTGTTCACGTGAATTAGGGTTCAGTGCTGTGATGTAGGTTGCTGACGTGGTAATAATAATATTATTTTATTCATTTTAATTTAAATCGTAGATCTTCTAATGCTTATAACTTCTACATACGAGGTCTAATTCATACGTAGGTTGTTTTGCTGGGATCGTATCCGAATTCCGGACATTTTGACGCTGGTTTGGTCGAATTCTGAGACCGTTCAAATTTTGGGTTTAAATTGAGTTTTAAATCAATTTAAATTCAAAGGTGAGTGTTTTGACCCACTCACAACTTCTAAAACTTCTTATGTTTGTTAAATTAAATTGATGATGTGATTAGAAATTTATTTATGGCTGTTTGGTATATTTTAAATCGTCATCTCAGTTAATTTGAATTTATTTGAATTAAATCATTTTAATTTATTATTGAACACAAATTGCCAGTTAAATACCTGTTATTGATTAGCAGTTCAATATTGATATTTATTAATTGATTTGGATGATGATTGTGATGGATGTTTGATCGTTGATATTGGATGAATGGATGTGGTATTTTATATCGTTATAAACTGCAAGTTCACTATGGGTTGAAATGATACATACCCGAATGATCTATAGATTACGGAAAAATCGTTATGGGTTGAAATGATAGACTCGAGCGATTTAATGGATTTTAATATTAATTTTGGGATTGCGATTTGAAATGATATATAACCGTAAAATTTTAAATTGCGGATTGAAATGATAAATATCTGTGTCACTTGACCCTAGGGTAGAAAATTATATACGGACACCGGATTGGTCAAATTAAACGATTTAAAATCCTTAAAAGTTTTGAATTTTATTAAATGGTATTTGGTAATAAAATTTGATTTATATAAATTGAATTATTGAAAAATCAAGTTTTATGTATAAATGTGAATTGGTTTAAAGGAATTGTTTTAAGAAATTAAATTGAAATTTTAAAGGTCAAATTTGAGATATAAGTGAGATTTGTCAGAATTGAGTTATTTGAGTTATTGGAAATGTAACTTTGAAATGTATTGAAATTGGAATAATTTAAAGTGATATTTGAACATGGATTGGAAGCGATATTTAATTAAATAATTTATTGAGAATTGAAAATTTTAAAATCTGAAATTTGTTTTGGAAATTGAAAATAGTCAAAATGTGTTGAAATATAATAAATAGTTTAAATTGATATAAATTTCATACTCATGTTTAATATAAACTGTTTTAAAAACATACCATTTTAAGACTTTAATTATTAAGATTTTGAACTATTAAACTATTTAACCTATATTAACTATATTAAATCATTTTAACCTATTTTAAACCATTTAAATTTATTTTGAACAAATTAACTCATTTTAACTTACCTTAAACTTGATTATTCTATTTTAAAGCAATTTAATCTATTTTAATTATTTTTAATCTATGTTAAATTTATTTAACTATCTGAAATCAATTTAACAGTATCTTTAATCTATAACTAAACTATTTTAGAGTATTTTATCTATTTATAACTATTTTAACTATTCATAATTATTTAAACTATTTTCTAAATTTTCAGACTAAGTAAGAGGGAAGTGTTTATATTCAGATTCACTGGTTTAAAGGCAAGTACGGTTAAATGATGTGATAACCTAAGTTGGGATTTAAATGTTAAAATAAATTGAATATTATGATTTAAAGTGAGGATTTAACCTAATTAGAAATATGATTTTTGAAATTATGATTTCGGAAACGATATGATTTCAAGAGTGAACATGATTTCAAAGTGTATATGATTTTGGAAAGTGAATATAGTTTGGAAATGAAAATGATTTCAAAGGAGATATTATTTGAAATTGAAGATGATATTTTGATATAAACAGTGAATTGACTTTCGAAATGTAAAAGAACCATCCGGTGTGAAATAAGCGTTTGGTTGTTAAAGAGACCGGAATCAGATATTGTCATACTCTCTACTAATACCCGAAAACCACTTTAACAACTGTGTACGTGGTGGAGATTCCAGAAATGAAGTAGGATGGTTTGGTGAACGATTTCTGTATAAGGTATGACGTGACCCTGACTCCCGTGAGTCAGCTTAGATGTGACTAAAATTAGGTGCCATGCTGGGCCAAGTGAGGTCATTCCTCCGATCGGACACACTTCTTCGATACTATATCCTGACTTTGTGATTTGATTCGGTGGCCATCCTTGATTTTGATTTGGGAGTATGTTCCGAGGTGGGCGGTAGTAGCTGCTATGCGTTACCACCAGTCCGGATCCCCAAACGGTATATCTACTCTGGCATTTCCTTGTGTGCCATGTTCACATGCCCTAGAGCTCCTTTTACAAGTTTGTTTTGTACCGTACCTATGAGATGTCCGCTGGGTAAACCTCCAGTTTACGGAGGAGCATACGGCATTGTATAAACTACGGGAATATATAAAATGTGTTAAGGGGGATATGGGTAACACCTTAACACTATTTTAATACTTTTACTTAATTTAGACACTATTATAATAGCGTATTGTACTACATAGTAGATAGTTTAACGGATCCTTAGGAGATGGGAATCTCGAACATCTCTTAAGTTACTGCACTCATGTTAGACACTGAATAGGAGATGTCAAACCCCGTAAACATCTCCGACGCCGTTCCACTCATATTTATTTACCATTGATTTAACTTACATAAGATCTTTTAGTTCCGACTCGAGTGTTTTGTATTTTCAATTTGCTCTGGTCAGCCTGAGTATTTCAGGATCTGAAGACTTGTTTCTGGAGGACGAAGATGAAGATTGTATTATTATTTACTATATTATTCCACCACATCATACTGTTCCGCTGCATTGTTAGGTATTTATCTCTGATATGTGTAACTCTGATTCTGTGTAATATAAGAATAATTAAATGCTTTGTAAATAGCTTCATGAACTGTTATTTGACTATAATATTTTGTCATTCCGCTGCGAGATTCTATTTTGTTTTTTTCTCTGCTTTTCTTATTTACCCAAATAACCATCTACACTTTTGTATGGTTTAAGTTGGCATGTGTGTCTGCTTAAACGTCCAAAAAGGCAGGTCGTTACAATTGGCATCAGAGCTTTGGTTTAGCAATAACCTTTGCTTTGTGGGGTTTGACTCATATTTAATAGGGTAGTAATACCCTAAAACGAGTCGTTGAGTGTATATATGAGAGAGCGTATTTGTTAGTGTTATAAAAGGGTTTTTATATTGTGTTAATTTGTTCCGTTTTGTATTTATAAATTCTGGTTGGTGCATAGGACGCTGTGACATCGATAGGGATTTCTAAACACTTAATAGGACAGACCGACACAATATTTGTTTTAAAATATAGGTAAATGAAATAATTTTGCCTATTATGTATTTTTTATATAAAATAAATTTTTTATAAATGATATATTGGTTGTAATATGTTGTAATTAGGAATTAAAACTCTTATAAGTATTGGTTGGAAAATAAGCTTCTAAATAAAATGAATATAAACTGAAATTTGAGAACTTAATTTCCAGGATTTTTGAAAATTTCTTCCAAAGGATTTGGAATATAATATTTGTATTATTCAAAGGTATTTCTGATATAATATTTCAATATAATTTGAAGGAAATGTTTTAAAGTAATTTTGGAAGGAAATGAGTTCTGTACTCCCCTCTCAGTCGTTGGAAAATAATCTCGGTGATGAGTGTACGCGTCATCGACGTTCATTTTCGAGTTTCAAAGTGGGAAGACCATGTAGTAATTTTACTACACGATTGTTTTGATAAATTAATCTTAAATTTTAATTTCAAGTATGATTTGATATATATAAAGATATGATTATATATATATTTTTAAAGTATTTGAAAAGGAACTCGGCTTTAGTTCTTAAATTTTTATAAATTAGAGATTTCAATTGTTGAAATGAAATAAAATTTTAACCATTTAATAATTGGAACTTCTAAATGAAAATAAGAAATTAAATGCTAAGTTATAAATGAAGTAGGTAAGAAATTGAAATTTGTAAACTGTAAATAAAAAGGAAATGGAAATAAAAATGGTAACTATTGAGCATTTTGTTAAATAAATAAATAAGAGAACCTTGTGTAACTTTCTTTTGCATTCTAAAGGACATTTAAATATATAACATACCAAAATATTAAAAGTTGTAATGTTGAATAGGATATGTAATAGGAAATTATACAAGTAAAACTCAAATAATGAAAGTGTTCAATGAAATTACTTTATAAATAAGAATTTTGATATAATAATTGTTATAAAATTAATCTATAATTGAAATGTTACTACAATAAAATGTAATGGAAAGCAAGTACTGTAAGTAAATAATTATAAGCTTAAGTAAATGAATCGATATGCTAAGCAACTGAATTGAACATGAATATTATAAATAAAGGATTATAGACTTAAGTTAATGTTTGAAGCTATTTATAGTTAAAGTAAATAATAAAATGAATACTATACTGAATAAAATGATTATAACTTCAGAAAAGTTGAATTTATTTAGAAAATGGATTTAATATTCAATGACATTAAATAAGAAAATGAATGTAAATTTTAAAAATAAGAAACTTAAGTATGAACTTATGCAAATGAATATTAAATATCTAATGGAAACCAGATATACAAATTAATAAATGTGAACTAAACTGCGATAAAATATATGTAATACTTGGATAATAAATTCATTGATTTTATAATCAATTGAATGGAAATAACTTATGTCAAGAAATGAATATAAAGAAATGAAAATAATTTTCATTATATGAATAAATAAAGAAAAACGAATTTGTAAGTAAATGAATGTAAATAAATGAAATTATGTAATAAATGAATGAATGGAAATTGGATTTTGTAAGAAATAAATGTAAACTAAAGAAATGATCATTGAGGAAAGAAATTAATAAGAATAAACTTGAACTATATTTGGAATTTGTTGTTTGTTTTGGTTTATGGTTGTTTGGGAAAAGATACTTCTAATTGCTTAGGATGTATGAATAATCTATTGAGTTTATCTAAGACTGTTGAGTAAATGGTATACATAGTAGTTTATTTGTCATTCTATGTGATTAAAAGTTTCTGAAACCGAACGAACCATTTGTTTGTTGATATGGATGTACGATTGATTACATTGGTTTCATAAGATGATTGCATGCTTTTGGGTTGCAAGTGCTTGTTGTATGTTGTTTGCAAGTGAATGTTAATACGATTTGTTTGTTATAAATTTGAAGCAATATAAATATTTCTCTTATATAATTATTAACTTCTTTGGATTATATAAGTGAAATGCGGGTTATGGAAGCAATAACTACCGCTTTTGGTTTCATAAAATAAGTGTTATTTGCCCGACAAATAGGTACGTTCTCGGATAACGGTTTATAGCGATATTATATTGTTTTCCCGCTCTTGGGATATATTGTTTTGAAAATTATGATATTATATTGTTATTATTGATATTATTATTTTCCCCCAGACCTCTCCGTACAAAGGAGAATCTGTCGAAATTTTCAGTGAATTTTGGACTTAGAAAATTTTCTGAAATGTTTCCAAAACTTTATTTATTTAAGTATAAAAGGAATAAATTCTTATAAATTGATATATTTTATTTAAACTATTTAATTTTGTAAATTTATTTGTTATAAATTTAATATTTTGAATAAGATATATCGATTTCTAAATCCCTTCCTTTCCCTCCTTTTTCCTTTTCGGGGACGAAAAGTTTTGAGTGGGGGAGAGTGTAATGACCCATAAATTTTCAATAATTAAAATTGATAATTTAATTAAATTTTTTTATTTAATATTGGGAAAAATAGAAATTTGTGATTTATTAAGGGAAATTATAAACATAATGAAATGGAATAAGGTTAAATTAAGAAAAGGATAACCTTTTAATGGAAGTTCAATTAATTGAAACAACGTAAGTATTATACTTGGTTTTAAAATTGAATATAAGAAACAAATGTAAATATTTAATTATTGTATGAAATAGATAGTTAATGGTAATTGAATAAAATCAGTATTATATAAGAATTGTAACAATTGTTTATGAATAATGAATTCATAAGTGTAATTAAAAGTTATGGTAACGATTGTTATAAGTTACCTGTTTATTTGGTCTATTAAATTAAAATGGGAAATCAATTAGAATTAAATGAACTTTAATGTTAGACTAATAAGATTAAGACAATAACTGAAATTGTGAATGTAACAAATTGAATAGAAATGCTAATTTTATTCATAAGGTAACAATTGATTAATAAAATAGTGAAATCAAGATAAATAAATCAATTTGGGACTTTAAATTTTATTTAATGGGTGAAA
Organism: Allium fistulosum; assembly: GCA_030737815.1. NCBI lineage: Eukaryota > Viridiplantae > Streptophyta > Magnoliopsida > Asparagales > Amaryllidaceae > Allium > Allium fistulosum. The sequence continues at coordinate 260,159,021 of CM060904.1, read as the reverse complement.
CTGACAAAATTCAATATAGTTGAAAATTTGCAAATAATACAAATAAAAGATGGAAATTGGAGGATATTAATGTAATGAAATGTAAACCAAATGTTAGCTATGTTTATAGAATAATAATTGACTGAGTATAAAGATTTGAATCAAATAAAATCAATTTATTTGAAATTAAACTTTAATTAATTGGATTAATTGCAGTTAAATTTGAACGCTGTAATTATTGAAATAATCAACACTGAAATTGATATGTAAATTTACTTTAAGTTATTATATATGTCTAGGTAATCAAAATGGATAAAATTTGTTGAGAAATTGGAATTGAAGGTGATTTAATTAATTTAATTATTAATTTATTTATTTAATGTTAAAATAGCCATTTTGGCAACTGACTCGGATTTCGGCGAAACCAGTTTCATCGGGTCCGTAGCGGTGAATTATTGTAGAATTTCAAGTTTCGTAGCAATCAGACTTGTCGTTTGATCGTACGGGCTCGAAACGCTTGGAAACCAACTTAATTGAAATCAATTTGAAATAAGCTGATTTTAACATAACTCCTTCATATGATGAAATTAGGACTTGAAACCTGTTCCATTGAATTTAAAATTTTCGAAAACATCTATTTTGATATATGGGATAACACATTTTCATTTCGGAGACAGAACGGACTTTTCGAGTCATTTATCGTTCAACGTTATAATCAAATCTTGTCCATTCATTCTATTTTCAGCTTTGCATATAAATATCTAGTTATAAACTGATGCAGTGCAGAAAGTTAAAGGTCTAGGTCGCTCACGACCTAAGGAGAGTGCAGGTTGTTCACGACCTAAGGAGTTAGAGGGGGGAGCAAGTGATGCTGAGGAAAGTGGTTGCACAATCCAATTTGGTGAAGTATTAGGTCGCATACGACCTAACAAGGCCTTTAGGTCGCTCCAACGACCTAACAAGATACTGGAACGACCTAACTTGTTTTTAGGTCGCATACGACCTAACAAGCTAAGGCATAGGTTGTGGGAACGACCTACCATGTCACCTGGGAAAGAGCTTCGACCTATCGAGTTAAAGGTACTACGAGCTAAAATGGAACGACCTAAGTTAGGTCGCAAAGTCCTAGGTCGCGAAGGCTTAGGTCGCAAAGGCTTAGGTCGCAAAGTCCTAGGTCGCGAAGGCTTAGGTCGCAAAGTCTTAGGTCGTGGAGACTTAGGTCGCGAAGTATCTCTGAAGCCGCTTCTGTTAGGTCGCAAACGAAGGGATGCCGTTCATTCTTAGGTCGCAAAGCTCTGGATACCATGGATTTACTTAACTCGCTGATCTGGAATGCTGTAGGGTCTTACGTCGCGGAAGATTGTAGCCGTAGATTGTTATGCCGCTTTATCAGATGCCGTTCATTTGTTAAGTCGTTGAATAATGTAATTAGGTCGTTACCGACCTAAGTGAGTCGTTTATCTTTAAGCCTGTTTGTTTTTAGGTCGTTGTGTTGTATTTTAATGTGATAAGTCGCTGTGTTGTACATAGGTCGTTTCCGACCTAGGAGTTGTGAAGTTTTCTACACTGCGTGAGTTGTAGCCTATAAATAGGCATGTATGGTCATTTGTAAAGGTTGTTGATTTTTGAATAAAATTCTCTTTTGATTGCTTTGTGCTTTCATTCCAAATTGGTAGTTGAGTGTAATCTCCTATCTCCTCTTTCGGTTAATCGAGTGCGCTCGATTCAACGATTGTAGAAGCCGATTCGCGGAATCAAGTGCGCTTGATCAACGCTTGAAGAATTGAAGATCTTTGAACCCGGTATCGTGCGCGATCAACGAGTTCGAGATAGCTAGAGTTCGGTATCTTCGGATCAATGAATTCGGGCAATTCAACATTAATCAATCCATCGACTGCTACTTTCACCGATCTACATCATTTTGAAATATCCGCTGCGTCAGTTTTTGGTATCAGAGCTTGTTCTAGCCAATCATAGCTAGATCGAGACTTGGAGCCTTAGTCAATTTGAAGTTGAAGAGAAGCCGAGCTTGAAGTGTTGGGACACGGCCGAGAGGAAGAAGTTGTTCGCATTTGTTTGAAGATTGAAGTTCGGATTTGCATTGGAGGCCGAAACTTTGTCCATCGTGTTCATCGCGATTTGCTACAAAGTGGAAGTTTTCGATCCGTTTCATTTTGGATCAAAATCCGGAAAGTGTTTGAATTTGAAGTGTTGAAGAAATTGTGAAGTTTTCAAGTATGCCGCCAAGAAGAGCTAATCGCCACCAAAACGTAGAAGCTTTATATCGAAGAGAAGAGGCTGATGAGATGGAGCAAAGAATCAATGAGAATTTTAGTGAGAAGCTTAATGAAGGAATTGGCCGATTAGAGAAGCTTATGACGGAGATGAATCAAAATCGGAGAAGGGTTTCACCAGAATCTAACCATGGGGGTAGTAGAGTCTCGCCACATTCTAATCGAGACCGAAGTATTGAAAATGATCAAGGACGTGGGAGGAACGTGAATGATCGCGAACGGAGGAATGTTGATAGAAGGGATGATGGTGGAAGGCGTAATGGTAGTAGAGATGTTGGTGGTCAGAATCGACATCGTTATGCATCTGATTTTGAAGAGGAGTATGATGGTGGTAGTATTCAAGGAAGAGGTCAAGGAAGAAACTATTCTGAGTATGATCACAAGTGGGAATCGGGGATGAAGACAGAAATTCCTGAATTCAAGGGTGGTATGCAAGCAGAGGAGTTTCTAGATTGGATGGCTAATGTTGAGGAAATTTTTGACTTTAAAGAAGTTCCAGAGCATCGTAGAGTGAAGTTGGTTGCTACGAGGCTGAGGGGTAGAGCTTTGGCATGGTGGCAGCAAACCAAGCTTACACGTGAACGTATGGGGAAGTCAAAGATTGAATCTTGGGAAAAGATGAAGAAACTGATGAAAGCGACATTCTTACCTTATAATTATCAATCGCTTATGTATCAGAGGTTGCAGAACTTGAGACAAGGAACGAAGTCTGTGAATGACTATGCTGATGAATTTTATCAACTCATTGCAAGGAATGATATTATGGAAACAGAAGAGCAGCTGACATCTAGGTTCATTGGAGGATTGAGAATGCAGATTCAGGATATGGTCAATATGTTCGATCCAAGATCTGTAGCGGAAGCACATCAGAAAGCGTTGGCTTGGGAAAAACAAGGGAGACGAGGAGGTGGTGTGTTTACTAATTCTAACAATCAAGCGAAGGGTGTTGGAGGAAATTCTAATGTTTCTAAACCTATCAGCAGACCAGTGGTGAAGGAGGCTGAGAAGACAAGGGTTAACAATGGTTTCAAATGTTACAATTGTCAGGAATTGGGTCATAAAAGCAGTGAGTGTCCAAAGCCAAAGAAGAGAACCATGATTGCAGAAGTTGACGATGAGGATGTTGATGAAGATTGTTCTAATCCAGCTGAGGAGGATGAGCAGGATATTGCGTCAGGAGACGAAGGTTGTAACCTAATGCTGAGGAGATCGTGTTTAACGCCGAAGCAGGAGGAAGCTAGTTGGTTGAGGAGTAATATCTTTCAGTCAACATGTACTATTCTGGGGAAGGTGTGTAAGTTTGTGATCGACGCAGGAAGCTGTGATAATATTATTTCAACCGAAGCTGTGACGAAGTTGAAATTGAAGACAGAGAAACATCCGAGTCCATACAAGTTAGCATGGTTGAGAAAAGGAGGAGAAGTGAAAGTGGATAGACGAGTTCGTGTACCATTCTCTATTGGGAAGAAATACAAGGATGAAATATGGTGTGATGTAGTAGAGATGGATGTTTGCCACTTATTATTGGGAAGACCATGGCAATATGATCGAGCAGTACTACATGACGGTCGGACCAATAGCTACAGTTTTATGTTTAAAGGCACGAAGATTATTTTAGTTCCGAAGAAGAGATCACAAGAAGAAAGTAAGTCAGAAGAAATCGAAGAGCTGAAAACTTTATTATCTTTGAAAGAGTTTGTTAAGGAGGTTGAGGAAGAACCGGAAGTATTCTTGTTGATTGGGCGTGAGAGCAGTGAAGAAGTTGAAATTCCTGAAGAAGTTAAACCAATCTTGAAAGAATTTGACGATGTATTTCCAGAGGAGTTACCAACGGAGTTACCGCCGTTGAGGGACATACAACATCAGATAGATCTTGTTCCAGGTGCTGTATTGCCACACAGACCACATTATCGAATGAGTCCAAAGGAACATGAAGAGTTGCGGAGGCAGGTAGAGGAATTGCTTGAGCAGGGGCGTGTGCAGGAGAGTCTGAGTCCTTGTGCTGTACCAGCTTTATTGGTACCCAAGAAGGATGGGACGTGGAGGATGTGCACTGATAGCCGAGCATTGAACAAGATTACTGTAAGATATAGATTTCCAATGCCGAGGTTGGATGACTTGTTAGATCAAATAAGTGGAGCTACTATATTTTCGAAGATTGATTTGAAGAGTGGATATCATCAAATTCGTATCAGACCAGGAGATGAGTGGAAGACTGCTTTTAAAACCAGGGAGGGTCTATACGAATGGTTGGTCATGCCATTTGGTTTATCCAACGCACCAAGTACTTTCATGAGGGTGATGAATCAGATTTTTCGACCGTTCATTGGAAAATTTGTGGTGGTGTATTTCGATGATATTCTAATTTACAGTGGGAGTACAGAGGAACATTTGAATCATCTTAGAGAAGTGCTGATGGTATTGCGACAAGAACAATTCTATGCTGCAACGAAGAAATGCGTGTTCATGACGCATAGTGTTTTATTTCTGGGGTATGTTGTTTCAGAGAAAGGAATACAGGTTGACCAAAGTAAAGTTGAGGCGATTAGAAATTGGCCGCAGCCCAAGACGATAACGGAAGTTCGTAGTTTTCATGGGTTGGCTTCATTTTATCGAAGATTTATTCCACACTTTAGTAGTGTGATGGCACCTGTTACAGATTGCATGAAAGGTAAACAGTTTACATGGACAAAGGAAGCAGGGAGTGCTTTTGGGAAGATCAAGGAATTGCTGACGTCTGCACCAATTCTAGTGCTACCTGATTTTCAGTTGGTGTTTGAACTACATACTGATGCATCCAAGGTTGGGATTGGAGGGGTGTTGAGTCAGAAGGGACGTCCAATTGCCTATTTTAGTGAGAAGTTGTCAGGAGCGAAGATGCGATATAGTACATATGATGTGGAGTTTTATGCTGTTGTACAATCTATCAAACACTGGAGACACTATCTATTTCAGAAGGAGTTTGTTCTTTACACCGATCATGAAGCATTGAAGCATTTGCAAGGGCAAGACAAGATTTCAGCGAGACATGCATCGTGGATTGCATATCTACAACAGTTTACTTTTGTTGTGAAACACAAGTCAGGGGTGACAAATCGAGTGGCTGATGCTTTGAGTAGGAGGAGTCATTTGTTGACTACGCTAAGAGTTGAAGTGACAGGGTTTGAAATGTTGCCGGAATTATTTGTTGAAGATCCTTACTTCATGAAGTTTGTTGATAAAGTTAAGGAGGGAAAGACGGATGAGTTTTTGATGGTAGATGGTTTTCTTTTTAAAGGAAGTCGATTGTGCATACCGGAGGGTAGTCTGAGAATGAAGATTATCAAGGAGTTACACGAAGAAGGACATGTTGGAAGAGATCGTACCTTACAGTTGATTTCACAGTCCTACTTTTGGCCATCAATGAGGAAAGAGGTGGAAAGATTTGTTGAGAGATGCCATATCTGTCAAGTTTCGAAAGGAACTGCGACTAATGCGGGTTTATATATGCCGTTACCGGTACCCACTAAACCATGGGTTGATGTGAGTATGGACTTTGTGTTGGGGTTGCCGAGAACGCAGCGTGGTAATGATTCCATTTATGTGGTGGTGGACAGATTTTCGAAAATGGCACATTTTATTGCTTGTAAGAAGACGGCGGATGCTGTTCATGTTGCTCAATTGTTTTTCAAGGAGATCTATCGACTTCATGGATTGCCAGAGTCTATTGTGTCGGATAGAGATACTCGTTTTCTGAGTCATTTTTGGCTAAGTTTGTGGAAAATGGTGGGAACAAAGCTGAAGTTTAGTAGTGCTTATCACCCGCAAACGGATGGACAGACTGAGGTGGTTAACAGATCATTGGGAAACTTGTTGAGATGTCTTGTTCAAGATAATCTGAGGATTTGGGATGTGAAGTTATGCCAGGAAGAATTTGCTCATAATCATGCTGTGAATCGAAGTACTGGGTTCAGTCCATTCCAGATTGTCTATTCGAGCTTACCGAAAGGACCGTTGGATTTAACTGCGATACCATATTCAAAGGGGACAATTAAGAAAGCCGCTGATTTTGTTGAGGGGCTGACAGAGTGTCATAAAATCGTTCAAGAACGATTAGAGAAAGCAAATGAGAAGTACAAACAGTCTGCAGATTTGAAACGACGAAATGTTGAGTTTAATGAAGGAGATTTGGTTTATGCAATATTGACGAAAGATCGTTTTCCGGTGGGAACGTATAATAAATTGAAAGCACGAAAGATTGGCCCAGTTGAAATTTTAAAGAAAGTCAATGAAAATGCTTATAAACTGAAGCTGCCAGATGATGTGTACACGTCAGACGTATTCAATGTTAAGCATCTCGTACCATATCATGGGGATGAGTTTGTTGTGATGGATGCAGAAAGTGCCAATTCGAGGTCGAATTTTTCTCAACCTGGGGAGGATGATGCAGTGCAGAAAGTTAAAGGTCTAGGTCGCTCACGACCTAAGGAGAGTGCAGGTCGTTCACGACCTAAGGAGTTAGAGGGGGGAGCAAGTGATGCTGAGGAAAGTGGTTGCACAACCCAATTTGGTGAAGTATTAGGTCGCATACGACCTAACAAGGCCTTTAGGTCGCTCCAACGACCTAACAAGATACTGGAACGACCTAACTTGTTTTTAGGTCGCATACGACCTAACAAGCTAAGGCATAGGTTGTGGGAACGACCTACCATGTCACCTGGGAAAGAGCTTCGACCTATCGAGTTAAAGGTACTACGAGCTAAAATGGAACGACCTAAGTTAGGTCGCAAAGTCCTAGGTCGCGAAGGCTTAGGTCGCAAAGGCTTAGGTCGCAAAGTCCTAGGTCGCGAAGGCTTAGGTCGCAAAGTCTTAGGTCGTGGAGACTTAGGTCGCGAAGTATCTCTGAAGCCGCTTCTGTTAGGTCGCAAACGAAGGGATGCCGTTTATTCTTAGGTCGCAAAGCTCTGGATACCATGGATTTACTTAACTCGCTGATCTGGAATGCTGTAGGGTCTTACGTCGCGGAAGATTGTAGCCGTAGATTGTTATGCCGCTTTATCAGATGCCGTTCATTTGTTAAGTCGTTGAATAATGTAATTAGGTCGTTACCGACCTAAGTGAGTCGTTTATCTTTAAGCCTGTTTGTTTTTAGGTCATTGTGTTGTATTTTAATGTGATAAGTCGCTGTGTTGTACATAGGTCGTTTCCGACCTAGGAGTTGTGAAGTTTTCTACACTGCGTGAGTTGTAGCCTATAAATAGGCATGTATGGTCATTTGTAAAGGTTGTTGATTTTTGAATAAAATTCTCTTTTGATTGCTTTGTGCTTTCATTCCAAATTGGTAGTTGAGTGTAATCTCCTATCTCCTCTTTCGGTTAATCGAGTGCGCTCGATTCAACGATTGTAGAAGCCGATTCACGGAATCAAGTGCGCTTGATCAACGCTTGAAGAATTGAAGATCTTTGAACCCGGTATCGTGCGCGATCAACGAGTTCGAGATAGCTAGAGTTCGGTATCTTCGGATCAACGAATTCGGGCAATTCAGCATTAATCAATCCATCGACTGCTACTTTCACCGATCTACATCATTTTGAAATATCCGCTGCGTCATAAACCCTAGCACATTATTTTTTTTTGTTTTATCTGTACGTACATTTCTTCATCATCTCCTCTTTCCAATGGCAGACAAACAATACCCTAAATTCCCAATTGCAAATTCAATTTCAAACCCTATCAAATTATATATCGATTTGAAGCTCTAGACTAGCGCAGGTCAAATCTACAATTCATTTTTTTGATTCGAGTTACCGTTTGTCCACAAATCGCCGAATTTATTCCGGCCGTCTATTTGAACTTTTGATGATCCAACGGTGGATCGTCAACCGTTTGGCGATCGGGTAGTGCTGTGGCGAAGAGGGGAAAGAGAAGGTCATCGAGATGTCGTTCGTTCAACTCGGATATGTTTGTTTTTTCCAGATTTTGGCCGTAACCACGAACGACAGCAAGGACGGCGGAGCCTATCACGGCCAACAGGGCGGATGGAGGGGGTGCGGCTTGGCCCGGTGGAGCTTATGGCTATATTCGATCGTTATAGATGTGTGCGAGGCAACGACGAATATTGGCCAAAGGCCGATGGCTGATGGTGTAATCGAGGCAGTTCGCGTGAATTAGGGTTCAGTGCTGTGATGTAGGTTGCTGACGTGGTAATAATAATATTATTTTATTCATTTTAATTTAAATCGTAGATCTTCTAAGGCTTATAACTTCTACATACGAGGTCAAATTCACACGCAAGTTGTTCGGCTAGGATCGTATCGGAATTCCGGACATTTTGACGCTTGTTTGGTCGAATTCTGAGACCGTTCAAATTTTGGGTTTAAATAGGATTTTAAATCAATTTAAATTCAAAGGTGAGTGTTTTGACCCACTCACAACTTCTAAAACTTCTTATGTTTGTTAAATTAAATTGATGATGTGATTGGAAATTTATTTATGGCTGTTTGGTATATTTTAAATCGTCATATCAGTTAATTTGAATTTATTTGAATTAAATCGTTTTTAATTTATTATTGAACACAAATTGCCAGTTAAATACCTGTTATTGATTATCAGTTCTATATTGATATTTATTGATTGATTTGGATGATGGTTGTGATGGATGTTTGATCGTTGATATTGGATGAATGGATGTGGTATTTTATATCGTTATAAACTGCAAGTTCACTATGGGTTGAAATGATACATACCCGAATGATCTATTAGGGAAAAATCGTTATGGGTTGAAATGATAGACTCGAGCGATTTAATGGATTTTAATATTAATTTCGGGATTCCGGTTTGAAATGATATATAACCGTAAAATTTTAAATTGCGGATCGAAATGATAAATATCTGTGTCACTTGACACTAGGGTAGAAAATTATATACGGACACCGAATTGGTCAAATTAAATGATTTAAAATCCTTAAAAGTTTTGAATTTTATTAAATGATATTTGGTAATAAAATTTGATTTATATAAATTGAATTATTGAAAAATCAAGTTTTATGTAAAAATGTGAATTGGTTTAAAGGAATTGTTTTAAGAAATTAAATTGAAATTTTAAAGGTCAAATTTGAGATATAAGTGAGATTTGTCAAAATTGAGTTATTTGAGTTGTTGGAAATGTAACTTTGAAATGTATTGAAATTGGAATAATTTAAAGTGATATTTGAACATGGATTGGAAGCGATATTTAATTAAATAATTTATTGAGAATTGAAAATTTTAAAATCTGAAGTTTGTTTTGGAAATTGAAAATAGTCAAAATGTGTTGAAATATAATAAATAGGTTAAATTGATATAAATTTCATACTCATGTTTAATATAAACTGTTTTAAAAACATACCATTTTAAGACTTTAATTATTAAGATTTTGAACTATTAAACTATTTAACCTATATTAACTATATTAAATCATTTTAACCTATTTTAAACCATTTAAATTTATTTTAAACAAATTAACTCATTTTAACTTACCTTAAACTTAATTAATCTATTTTAAAGCTATTTAATCTATTTTAGTTATGTTTAATCTATGTTAAATTTATTTAACTATCTTAAATCAATTTAACAGTATCTTTAATCTATAACTAAACTATTTTAGAGTATTTTATCTATTTATAACTATTTTTACTATTCATAATTATTTAAACTATTTTCTAAATTTTCAGACTAAGTAAGAGGGAAGTGTTTATATTCAGATTCACTGGTTTAAAGGCAAGTATGGTTAAATGATGTGATAACCTAAGTTGGGATTTAAATGTTAAAATAAATTGAATATGATGATTTAACGTGAGGATTTAACATAATTAGAAATATGATTTTTGAAAGAAATTATGATTTCGGAAACGATATGATTTCAAGGTTGAACATTATTTCAATGTGTATATGATTTTGGAAAGTGAATATAGTTTAGAAATGAAAATGATTTCAAAGGAGATATGATTTGAACTTGAAGATAATATTTTGATATAAACTGTGAATTGACTTTTGAAATGTAAAAGAACCTTCCGGTGTGAAATAAGCGTTTGGTTGTTAAAGAGACCGGGATCAGATATTGTCGTACTCTTTTCCAATACCGAAAACGACTTTAACAACTTTGTACGTGGTCGAGATTCCAAAAATGAAGTAGGATGGTTTGGTGAACGATTTCTGTATGATGTATGACGTGACCTTGACTCCCATGAGTCAGCTTAGATGTGACTAAAATCAGGGGCCATGTCGGGCCAAGTGAGCAAGTGAGGTCATTCCTACGATCGGGCACACTTCTTCGATACTATATTCTGACTTTGTGATTTGATTCGTTGGCCATCCTTGATTTTGATTTGGGACTGTGTTCCAAGGTGGGCGGTAGTAGCTGCTATGTGTTACCACCAGTCCGGATCCGCAAACGGTATATCTACCCTGGCATTTCCTCGTGTGCCGTGTTCACATGCCCTAGAGCGCCTTCTACGAGTTTGTTTTGTACCGTACCTATGTGATGTCCACTGGGCAAACCTCCAGTTTACGGAGGAGCGTACGACATTGTATAGACTACGGGAATATATAAAATGTTTTAAGTGGGATATGGGTAACGCCTTAACGGTATTTTAATACTTTTACTTTATTGTAGACACTATTATAATAGCATATTGTACTACATAGTAGATAGTTTAACGGATCCTTAGGAGATGGGAATCCCGAACATCTCTTAAGTTACTGCACTCACGTTAGACACTGGATAGGAGATGTCAAACCCCGTAAACATCTCCAACGCCGTTCCACTGATATTTATTTACCGTTGATTTAACTTACATAAGATCTTTTAGTTCTGACTCGAGTGTTTGTCTTTTCAATTCGCTCGGGTCAGCCTGAGTTTTTCAGGATTTGAAGACTTGTTTCTAGAGGACGAAGACGAAGATTGTATTATTATTTACTATATTATTCCACCACATCATACTGTTCCACTGCATTGTTATGTATTTATCTCTAATATGTGTAACTCTGATTCTGTGTAATATAAGAATAATTAAATGCTTTGTAAACAGCTTCATGAACTGTTATTTGACAATTATATTTTGTCATTCCGCTGCGAGATTCTATTTTGTTTTTTTTCTTTGCTTTTCTTATTTACCCAAATAACCATCTTCCCTTTTGTATGGTTTAAGTTGGCGTGTGTGTCTGCTTAAACGTTCAAAAAGGCAGGTCGTTACGATGAACTTGAATTATTTCCTCTTCATTCCTTTGTATTCCCTTGTGCATGCATATATCTTCATGAATCCCTCTTCCATATGCATCAAAATTTCCTTTAAAAATCATAAAAAATGTCTAAGTAAAAATTCTCAAATTGACACGCACAAAAATGACCATTTTGCCCCTGAATGAAGATGAATATATGATGATTTGAAAATAATTGAATTTTGGTTTTAAACATGTTAAAATGCCCAAATATGATATTTATTATAAAAAAGAGATAAAATATGGATGTAAATATATGCACATTTACTTGCACACCAACATCATCAATATGAAATTAATGGTAGATGTAAATCGACATTTGATATGCATGAATATAAGTTGACATTATCAGATTCAGTACCATTATCAGATAAGTTGCCTAATCGATGTAATTCATAATATGCATTTGTATATTGAAACAATAGTTCAAATATTCTTCAAATCACACTAGTGTTTATTTTATAAATGATGAATGCAGACTGAACATGCTTTTAGATGTATTTAAAATACAAATACATGGTGCTATTTATTGAAAATTCACGTATAATCAATTTATAACAGTTTATTTTATATGCCTAAGTGTGTGTTTTTTTTCTTTTCTAAACAATCGGGTAACAGGATTAATTGCTGTTGGAACTTGGAACATGGAAGTGGCATTGAAGTTTATTTACTGGATCCTTTTTGCATGTTGTTTTTTTGGATATGATGACACAATTATGTATGTAAAGACAAGCGGTAGAAAATAATATTGCAAGTGTATTATAAGATAATATATGTTATTAAATTATGTGAATTGTTTATATATTTCTCGTATTCATTGCCTTTTATTAGATAACTATTTATATATTTTTCTAGTACTGATATTTTGTAAATGCGACTGAGCTAGTTTATATAAACAATCGCAGCAAAAAAAAATTCCCTCTTTTTTGTGACGGTTGCAAGAAAAAACCGTAGCAAAATGCCATGTTTATTAAACAACCCAAAGGTCTGTTGCTACTGTTATTATGAAGAACCATAGCACAAAATAAAGTTATTGCGTCGGTTGTTTACGACAACCGTCGCAAAAGGCCAAACTTTTGAACTCAAAAGTCTACTTTTTTTGCTAGTGTTGTTGTAAAGAATCGTCGCACAAAATAAAGTTATTGCGTTGGTTGTTTAAGACAAACGTCGCAAAAGGCCAAACTTTTGAACTCAAATGGCAACTTTTTTGCTACTGTTGTTGGAATGAACCATTGCAAAAAACTAACCTATTGTGTTGGTTATTTGGGAAAACCTTAGCAAAAAGATTTTCTTGTGACGGTTAAACAACAGTCGCAAAAGGTTTATGCCTATTGCGACATCTGCAATTGCTATGATTGCTGAACTGTCGCAACAGGAATAAAACAGCCGATGCAAATGACCTGTCTGAAATGAACCTAGTCCGAAATGTTGTCAATGGAGTACTGTCCTCTGCCACTCTTAACTGATTGAAATCTGTCGCTAAATCCAACTTGGAAAACACTCTGGCTCCACACAACCGACCAAATAGATCATTTATTCTTGGCAATGATACTTATTCATAATCATCCTCTCGTTCAAATTACGATGGTTGATACACATCCTTAACGACCCACCTGGTTTCTTCACGAACACCGCTGCCGCTCCCGAAGGCGAACTGCTTGGTCTAATAAAATTCCTTCCTTCAAGATCCACTAGCTGTACCTTTAATTCCTTCATCTCAGTTGGTGTCATCCTGCTAGGTGGTCTACTCATAGATTCAACTCTAAGCACAAGATCTATCTGAAACTCAATGGCTCATTTCGATGGTAATCCTGTAACCAGCTCAAAGACATCTGTAAACCCTCTTGCTACCCGATCTAGATTTAAAACTTCTCCCACTTCCATAGCACATAACAAAGTACAAACACTCCGCTCAGAATCCTCCATTGAGAATATGATTCGGTTATGACTAACTGGATGTCTCAATGATATCTCCCTATCTTGGCAGAGTATCCTACCCTCATACTTACCCAACCAATCCATACCAAAGATGATCCCGAAATCTACAAAATAAAAAACATACAAACCACATGCAAACTTATGACCTAACAAATCAAGTTCTAACTGGTCACATCTCGTTCCTAGACTTGCATAACCTCCTATTGGATTCGCAACCCTTAAGGAAGTAACAAGGCATGTGGGTTCTGAGCATAACCCATTGACCAAACACTGAGATATAAATGAATGTGATGCACCAATATCAAATAGTACCATAACGGGTATACTTTGAATCAAAAGCGTACCTTCCATCACAGTCTTCTGTTTTTCAACTGTAGCTGGCCTAGCTGATGATGGTCCAACAGCGTAAACCTTCCCCCTGTCTACTCTGACTGGCTCTAGACACTGATTCTTATAATGTCCAACTTGATCACAGTTGAAGCACTTCACATTCTTCTCATCTACAGCCTTCTTCCTTTGCCTTCTTGATAGCTTCTCCCTTCTGGGCTCCCTTCTTCTTAAAGAACTTCCTCTTCTTTTCGTGAGAACCCTGGATTTCAACTGGCTTCTCTCTAGCACAAATAGCAAGCATCTCCTCATGGCGGATTGCCATCTCTGCAACTGCATTACTAGGATCATGGAGATGTGGCAGTGTTGCTCTAGCAATCTCGAACCTCGGTACCCCAATAAACCTCTCATTTCTTCTGATGATGGTGTCTATAATAGCATACCAATATCGGGACAACTCATCAAACATATTAGCATACTCGATAACCGACATCTCTCCCTGCACCAGATCCATAAACTTTCTCAACAACGCAGACTTAGCAACCTCAGATAAAAACCTCTATTCAAATCTCCTTCTAAAATCTGCCCAAGTCAACTCTTCCTCCAGAACTTCAGTAGTGAAACTATTCCACCAATGATGTGCTGACCCTTGCAACAGCCTAAAGGCAAGCCTCCTCTTCTGCTCATCATCTAAACCCAAATCAGCAAAAATTCTCTCACAAAGAAATAGCCAATTCTCAACCTCAATGGCATCCTTCATTCCCAAAAACTGCTTTCCACCAAGACTGGTATAGTCTTTGCTCAGCTTAGCATAATTATTCCCAACTGGAGCCATAGGATTAGCTCCTCCAACATTTCTAGCAACATCAGCAGTAGTTCCTACTTGCATCAGATTGACGAAGAACTAATACATCTTCCCCATATCTACTGATGGATTTCCAACACCCACATTGTCATAAGAATTTTGGTTAGCATTAGCTTGTCGACCAACCTTCATCCTAGTGGGTCGAACATTTCAGTTGGTTGTGGTGCTTCCACCATCGAGATTTCCTCATCCATTTTCTGCCTTTATATCTTCTTTCTCGTAAATCTGCATACGAGTTTTAGTAAGATACAAAAAAACGTTCTAAGAGAGAGAGGAATACGTACTTATATATATATAACTATATATCAAATACAAGTACGTTATTTAACATTAACGCAAACCCCAATTTTATTTTCTGATTCATTGGATTATGTTTTGAAAAATCTTTTAGGTTTAAATTTCTTTTAAGTTACATAAACCTATGCTCTGATGCCAACTTGTAACATCCCCCACTTGGAGGCCCAAAACTAATAGCTATGGATGTTGTAGTCATCTATAGTTATTAATCCTCGGTGACCAAATACGGTAATGTTAGATAGATTGATATATCAGAAGCACTTGGATATGTAAAAATTTAAAATCAACGAACAACTTTCACATTCCAATTTAAAACATTTCAAGTTCATTACATAATCCTAACACAAGAACCATGTTCAAATAAATTATAATTATTAAAACATACACCAAAGCGACATATGAAGGTGCCCCCTTGGATGATCAGAGTATATAACTAGGTATAAAACCAATTTGCCTTTACAACAAAAACACATCGGAAGTAAATAGAAAGAAAATACTACTAGCTAGATTGCCTCATGCACGTCTTCGGAAGCTTATTCATCTAAGGAGAACCTGAAAACCTTAACTCTTAAACTACTCAAATATATTGAGGACCCAAGAGCTTAAGAGGAAAACATAAACTTCGAGTCAGAGATAAAACCTGGTATGAATAATAATCTACCATCTCAAACCATTTTAGATATCTAGTAAGACCACGCCGCTTCACAGAATGAGTTTTCCCCCCTCGCTAGTACCCTAAAACTTTATAAAACCATACACTATGCTCCTGCATCCACAATGGATAAACATAGCAAATCAAAATAATATGATGATATGCAAACAAGTAAATCAATTTTGGATTTCGCATCCCTATTCATTTTGACTGTCTGTCTTAATTAAAGTTTCTAGGATCACTATTAACCTAGTTGTTTTCATGGGTTTACTAAGAACCTGTTGAATATTTTTGGACCCTCTATCCAGTTTCATAGTTTTCATGGGACCACTAGGAACATATTGGCCCCTACCAATAGCTTAACTATTTCATGGGTTCTCCCTGAACCTATTGGTACCCTCAATAACTTCCCTCTTATCCTAATTTTCATGGGTTGACTAAGAACCTATTACCTTCTATCAATAACTTTATCCGGGTATAGTTTCCGTGGGTTCACTACAAACCTATTAGCCCCTACCAATCTCTTTCTAATCATAGTTTTCAGGGGTTATTCCGCCCTTTTTCCACAAAATCAGTTATGGGTCCATTATAATGTGAATACACATATATATGAAGAAGTAAACATAATAATATAATAACACCAACACTTGGGTTTAATATCCTTGAAATCATTTTATACAAAACCTGATTAATCCCTTTAACTTATTAATCAAGGAAAACTTCTTCAAAAACTCCGTACTTAAAACCGTTTCAAAACTCTTTTATTATGCCATGGTTTTCCCTTAAAATGAGAATGGGTTAATTGTTTTGAAAACTAAGGCTTTCGAAACCTTAAAACTTTACTTTCGAAACCCTTGGATGACCTCCTTCGAAAGCATTTAAATCTTCTTTTGAAAACACTAACATGTCTTTTGAAACACTTTAAAAACATCTCTTCCGAAACCATCAAAACATACCTTTCGAAAGTGTTAAAGAATTACATATTAACTCTTAGTGGCATAGCTTCAAAACCAATGAAAGTGGCCCTTTCAAAGTCTTTTGAAAGTATCTCTTTCGAAACCATTGGGTTTTTCCTCAAAATTATCTTTTGGGTCAAAAAGAATACATACAAAAGTAACCCTTTTGGAACCATTGATCTTCATAAAATTTGTTCGGGGGAAAACTTGATGTCTTCGTAACCATCCCTTCGAAATCTTAAATCATTTAAGAAAAACAATTTAAGGATAGCTTTGAAACCCCTTTAAAAGCCATTGCCTTCGAAACCCTTGAACCCTTTCGGAAGCTTTAGCAAGTGACTTAGTATAAGTATAAAATAAAATCTACCTTTCAAAAGCATGGATGACTTAATACATTCGAAAGGCATAAAATTGGCAGTTGGGTTTCAACTAGGTCGGAACCACCTTTTTTGAAAGCATTGATTTATAAATAAAGGAACTTATTCAAAAGCTCCATTTAAACAAAGAGGCGGGAACAGATTCGTAAGCAACATCTTCGAAAGACCAAAAGGTTTTGATTTGGTCGAAAGTATTCTTTCGAAAACAAGGCAAGCGCACATCTTTTAGAAGTAACAAAGGTTTCGACCCCATCGAAAGCTTGGGTTTCGACACCATGCCTTCCACCTTTCTCCAATCCACTATGTACCAATCTCATTGATACCATGTGTATTAGTTTCGGCTTTGGTATGGTTCGACTTTGTCGAGGCGGAAGTAATGGGTCAAAAGTTGCTTTTGAAAGAGGCAAAACCCACTTTTCTGGGTAAAGACTGAATTAAGGCTATTTAAAGTAATTACTTTATAACTAACCTGCCTATTTGTAAACATTTAATTGGTTGCCTTAATATTTTCAAATTCTTTCCCAAATAACTGCCGCATAATTTGAGACCTAAATCAAAGATTAATTTGACAAACAAGCCTTTTCACTAAGCAAAACCAATAAACCAATTAAGTCCTTCTAAAATAATTTAATTACCATAGTAAATTATTTAGGAAAAATCCCCAAAAATTAAAGAAATTCACTTTCAGTATGTTGTCTAACATATAAAAGTTCCAGACCCAATTTCTTTATAAAATAATTGAAATTAAATATAAACCCAATTTATTCATATTTTCCTTAGGAAATTCAAATTAAATTTTCTATAACTACTTATAAACCCATTTATCTAGTTAAGCACAGCCTCTAAGTATTTATTCAAATCTCATGGCCTCTAGGTATTTATTCAAATCTCAAATCCCCTTATCACTTTAATATTTAAATTATTTTATTTAATTTATCTAATTAAATACCCTAAATATTGTTATAAAAAATTAGGGGTGTTACAACAAACAAATATATGAACTCGAGATATGATTATAACCTATTAACATACAATAGCGTAAATGAGTATGTAAATAAATTGATATAAATTGGATAATATCTAAACATTATCCTTGATGTAACACTCGAATGTTGAATCGAAGAAGCTCCTTGGATCGAATTCAATCCCTCTAGCGAAGTAACTAATTGAAGAGATCACCACACTTTTAATTTTAATTCGATTTGGTTTGATTTTTGGTTTGAAAATGGAGATGGAGATTGACCAATGCTCACAGCTTAAGGGGGCTATGTAGGCAAGGATAAAGTAAACTTTAAAATGAATGAGGTATTGGGTTTTTATAAGAGAAGAAAATGAGAGAGAAGGAGATCTAGATCTAATCTTTACCTTTTCTTTCTCCACTAATTCAAATCCATATTTTCAAATTATCATGCCCCTCCTACCCTTCAACATGGCCAGCCATCAATGTAGGCTTATGGGCATACTTGCATTTTCAAACTCGATCAATAATTACACATTTTAATCTAATTCAAGTGTACATCATTATCATATACCATTACGTACATATATAAATTTTGCATACGCATTATATTCAATACCAATTCAAATAAATCAAATAAATTTTTATAGTTAATATTTCATTAATACTACATAATTTAATTAATTTATAACAACTATAATTTAATTAAATCAAATGGTTTTGAGAGTATTCAACATTGCGGTTGTGTGACTCATAAGTGTAAATTCAGTCAGTGATTAATGTCGAACAATTCAAATATTAATGTTCCTGCATCACCTTAATTGATGTTGTGATAGTTTGGCTTAATTTATCACTTACGCAGTTCCAATAAAATCCAATTTTTACCATTTTAACCGATCCTTGGTATGGTAGTGACAGTTCTTTACATTAATTCTCTTCGGTAAAATTATATCATATTACAACTCATGAAATTTGATATTGGTCAAAATTCTAATATCATCCGTATTTAACTTGTATAATCCAAACACAAATCCTTGGTTCATTAATAACAATTATTATAACCGAAATGTTTTGGCCATATACTTTGACTTTGAGTTGACCATAGTTGAGCATGATACTAACCATACATAACCGAGGAAACAAATTTTCTATTGAATAATGTTTCACTTTCAATGCTTCAACTCAGGCCAAACTATAGTCGTTCGATGGAGGCTGTACCAAAATTTAACTATAATCAAAGTGGAGTGTCCACACTTAAGTTTAAACGATATTCTCAAGATGATAGAACTGTATAATATTTTCACTTCAAAATTCTTTGTTTAACATTAGTTAGAATAACCAATAGAAAACTACTAAGTGAGTCATTCCATAATTATCCAAGAACTATCATTATGTAACCCTTGGTACCTCCAGTAGCCATGAGTTATACACTGCCTGACATTTGAAGAGCTTTACGTACTCTAATCTCAATGTATGTATCGATATCCAATCTGGATACATCTTAACTAGAAATTAAAATGATATGTTTATTATCATTGTAATAAATTTCTCATGATTACAGCACATTGTAATAACTATCACAAAACATATCGGTTATGGATTTTTTTATTAAACATACTTAAATTAGATAAACAATTAACAGAACATGATATATTGAGTATATAATAGATAGAAAAACATCTTTTGTTTTGAACAAGATTGTATCCTAGAGTTACTATTTTATAATAAATTAGATAATTGCCTCTAGGGCATTCCACTAACCCTATCAATCTCCCACTTACACTTGGAGCCAATCATCGAATCTCTATCCCATCCTTTTGATTGGTTTGAAGAGAATTAATCAAGCCATCTCCTTCATAAATTGATCTACTATGTTGTTTTAAATATTACTCTGTCAATCAACTCTCTCTGATGTTAATAAACTACCTTTATCAAGTGAAATTATTTTGTGTATATTTCTCTACTTCCAGTGAGCTCTTATCATTACATTATTTTCATATAACAATGATGTAGTATTCTCAATACTTAATCACCCCTAGATCATTGGTAAATTTGTGCATTTATATTTAGACATTGCTTTTACCATGGCGCTATTCAAGACAACATACTTTTCCTTTTGTTGAATAGCCACAACCTTTCGTTTGGAACACTTCCAATTTAAAGCTCCTTAATTAAGGTTTGAACAAGAATTTAATATTGACATATTAAACTATATATCAATTATGAAGTTC
Organism: Allium fistulosum; assembly: GCA_030737815.1. Lineage (NCBI taxonomy): Eukaryota > Viridiplantae > Streptophyta > Magnoliopsida > Asparagales > Amaryllidaceae > Allium > Allium fistulosum. The sequence continues at coordinate 260,138,910 of CM060904.1, read as the reverse complement.
GAGCCAGAATACTTCTTTAAATGAAGCTCGTTGTTTTCTTTAAAGAATTCTTTAATATTCCACAAATACTCAAGAGCACATTAAACTATCATATAACGATCTTAATTTGGATTTGATACTTGCTCAATGTACCAAGTTCATAGGCAAAATATGATATAGTAGACTACATAATATATGTGATAATTCCTATTGCCATTGCGTAAGGTCATAGAGTTAGGGGTTTACCTAAGGGGCAATTATGTTATATGTTACATATATGTAACTCAATAATCATTCTTGTTCAAAATAAAAGGTGCTTTCTTTCTATTATTTACTTCATATAGTATGTTATATTAACTAATGTAATTAAAAGTATATTTAATAGAAAATCCATAAATGATATGTTTTGTGATAGTAATTACAGTGTATTGTAACCATGAGTGATTTATCATCATAAAATAAATATATTGTTTTAAATATCCCAAGTCAAGATGTATCGGGATAAGATCAATACATCCATTAAGATTAAAGTACATAATGCTCTCCAAATGTTGGTTTATGTATTATTAATGGATGGTGGGGACACCAAAGGGTTACGTATTGATGGTTATTGGATAACTATTGAATGACTCGCTCGATAGTTTTCTATTGCTTAATATAACTAAGGTGAAATAGAAAATATCAATATGACAATATTAAAGAATTTTCTTAACTTTAGAATAGTATTGATTTTCAATATGGAAGATCCACTTTGATTATAGTTAAATCGACATGAGATCCATCGAACAACTATAGTTATGTCGAGTGCAAACATTAGAAGTGAAACATTGTTCAAGAGAGAATTCGTCTCCTCGATTATAAGAGATTAGTATCAGGGTCAACCGAAGTTAACTCAAAGTCAAAGTCTCTGGCCATAGCAGTTCGGTTAATAATAATTATTATTATTGTACCAAAGACTTTGTGTTTGGATTATGAGTTGAATATGGATGATATTGGAATTTTGACCACTACCAAATTCCATAACTCTAAAGTGATATGTTTTGATGAAGAGAATTTGTGTAAATAATTATCACTACCGGGTATCACTTATTCAAGCAAAATTGGATTTTACCGAAACCAAGTAAGCAATAAATTTGGCCATAACGTCACACAACCTGCAAACTGAAGTGTGAATGTTAATATTTGAATTATTTGATATTAATCGCTGACCGAATTTATGTCTCAGAGTCACATAACTGAAACATTGAATACTCCTATTTATCGCCCAATTAAATTAATATGTAATTATTATAAATAAATTAAATTCATTAATATTTATGAAATTTTTATTACAAATTTTTATTTCATGAGAATTAAATAATATTAAATAGTGTGCATATAAGACTTATATGAACACTAATCGATACACGTTATCAGTACAAGTTTAAATTGGATTTAAGTGCAATAAATATTGCTTGGGCTTGAAATAGTTTTAAGGCCCAATTGTGGCTTGTTTAGGTGGCTATAGTGAAGCAAATTGGGGTCGGCTATATGATGGTTTAGAGGGAGGAATTTTGAATTAAAAAGGGGGAAACTAGTAAGGGAAAAACAAGGATCTTGATCCTTGTTTAACTCTCTCACACTTTCTTTATCTGTTCCCTCTTCCATTCACTTTTATATAGACTTAGCATTCTTATTTTTGCTGCTTATATCAGGCCACCATCACCCTATGACAACCTAAAAATTCCAGGCACTAATTAACATCAATTTGCTTCGATTCGATCGTCGGTGGTAAGAGAATTTAAAAGTTAGAAACTTCGGGATTGGGATTAGATTCAAAGAGTCTATTTCGTCATTTCAATATGTGAACTTTGGGCTTTAGAGAAGGTGCTTTGCTGGTTTATTATTATATAATAATATTTATATATTCACTATTCCATATGTTGCACGTTAAAATTATCACGAATCAGTATATTGATAGATTGTCACATGTTAATAGTTGTATATATAAGTGTATATATATATATATATATAAATTTTTTTATGTATACTTGTATGGTGCTTAAATTGTTTTATTAAAATAATATTATTAAATGATTTTATGAATTAATTCTAAACACAAAAGGAATAAATCATATAATATATATATCCTAAATTTTATAAAATATTTGTTCATCCTTGAAAGGCTTTTAGCAATAAAGAAATTATTTTTTTGGATATTATATATATATAAATACTATTATTTAATTCAAAATTGATTATATAAATAAAATGTATGTATGTACATTAATTATTAATATAATATATATTATAGTTTCAAAATTTTCTTTTTAATTTTTTTTTCTATTAATTCTGTACATCTTTAATTAATTATGTTTTAAATTAATAATTAATTTAAAACCAAAAATTAAATTTTTAAAAATTATTTTTCTTCGTTGGTCAAAACAACAACATCATATATATTTATTAATAAATTTTAATTATATATATAATTATAAACAATTTTATGTTATATGTAATATACATTTAAATTAATAAATATAAAAAAACTCGGTTAGGATTTCATATTATAAATATACTAAATTATTTTACAAAATAACATTTAAAATAATTTCATAATTTAATCATATATATATGCATAGGTATTTTAATAAATACTTAGTGCAATTTTTCATGATTAATATTTTATAAGATTATATAATTATATTTTACACACACACACACACACATGGACAGTCCATCTGTATACACGAGGGGCTAACATATTCATTGCGGTGTAAATCCTAGCATCTATACACAAGCATGTCAAACCATGTACACATTATCTTGTTGCACGAGCATGCACATAAATATGTGTATATGACACACATATATAAAATACAATGCAAATTACATAAAATAAAACATAATTTATAAATTTAAGTAAAATATTGATTTTATGTAGCAGAAAATTTAGAAAAGTTCAAAATGTATTAGACTACGTAAACCCATTAAAGATCTAATAAGGGTTTTTTTTAAATTCATCCAGTTCGCCACTATGGGTTGGATCAGTCCCAACAGTGGTATCGAAGCAAAATACCTTATGCGGTCTGTAACATCCCGCCTTTTTGGACGCTTTAAGCTCACATGCATGCCAACTCAAACCATACAGAAGGGTGGATTGTTATTGTGTAAATAAGAAAAAGAGAAAGAAATAAAACAAAACAGAATCTCGCAGCGGAATAACAAAATATAATAATCAAATAACAGTTCATGAAGCTGTTTACAAATAAATTTGATTATACTTATATAATACAGAATCAGAGTTACACATATCAGAGATAAATAAATAATGTAGCATAATGGTATGAATGTAGTGGAATAAATATAGTAAATAATAGTAGTACAAATCTTCATCTTCGTTCTCCAGAAATAAGGTCTTCAAATCCTGAAATGCTCAGGCTGACCCGAGCGAATTGAAAAGACAAAACACTCGAGTCAGAACTAAAAGATCTTATGTGAGTTAAATCAACAGTAAATAAATATGAGTGTAAACGGCGTCGGAGATGTTTACGGGGTTTGACATCTCTTATCCAGTGTTTAACGTGAGTGCAGTAACTTAAGAGATGTTCGGGATTCACATCTCCTAAGGGTCCATTAAACTATCTACTATGTAGTACAATACGCTATTATAATAGTGTCTAAAGTAAAGTATACTATTTAAAAATAGCGTTAAGGCTTTACATTTTCCACCTTAACACATTTTTAGGTATGCCAATAGTCTATACAGTACCGTAACTCCCCGTAAACTGGAGCCGCTAGAGGATACAATATAGGTACGACATAAAACAAACTCGTAGAAGGCACGCTAGGGTAGGTGACAATGCACAACTAGGCAATGCCAGGGTAGATATACCAATTACACTTCCGGACTGTTGGTAATGCATAGCCGCAACTACCACCCAACTCGAAACACACTCCCGAGTAAAAATCGAATGGTGGCCACCGAATAAATCACAAAGTCAGAATATAGATCGATGGAGTGTGTCCGCTCAAAGGAGCTACCTCATTGGCCCGTCAATTGCTCCTGTTTTACCCACCTTATGCTAACTCACGGGAGTCGGGTCCATGTATATACCTCATATAGGATCGTCTCCACCATCCTACTTCATTCTGGAATCTCCACTGCGTACACGATTGTCAAAGTGGTTTTCGGTATCGACAGAGAGTATGCCCATATCCGATCTCGGTCTCTTTAACAACCAATCGCTTATTACACACCGGATGGTTCTTTTACATTTCCAAAATCATTTCATAATTGATATCAAAATATCATATTCAATTCAAATCATATCATTTTCGAAATCATTAATTACTTCCGAAATTATACCACATTGAAATCATAGTTCGAAATTGTATTTCCTTTCAAAGGTCGTATTTCCAAAATAGGCTAAACTCTCATTTCAAAATTATCATATTAAACCAAATATGCTATTTAGATCCCAACTTAGGTTATAATGTCGCTTAACCACATTCACTTTAAAAATCGAGAATTTGAATATAAACCCATCCATTTTACTTAGTTAGGAACTTAGAAGAAAATAGTTTAAATAGTTATAAATAGTTAATATAGATTTAAAATAGATTAAATATAATTAAAATAGATTAAATAACTTTAAAATAGATTAATTAGATTTAAAATAAGTTAAAACAGGTTAATTAGTTTAAAAGTTGAAAATCTTAATAATTAAAGTCTTTAAAATAATATATTTTTAAAACAATTTATATAAAAATATGAATTTGAAATTTATATCAATTTAAACTATTTATTCCATTCCAGTACATTTGGACCATTTTAATATTCCAAAACCCAATTTCAAATTTCCCAATTCAAATTCTCAATAAAATATTTGATTCAATATCGCCTCCAATCCATGTTCGAAATATCAATTTAAATTACTCCAAATTCAATATATTTCAAAGTTATAGTTCAAACAACTTAAAATAATTCAATTTTGACAAATTTCACTTTTTATTTCAAATTCAACTTTGAAATTTCAATTAAATCCTTTTAACAATACCTCTAAACCTATTCCAATTTTTATCATAAATATGAATTTCGATAATAATTTAATTCGTATAAATCAATTTTTATTTCAAAATATCATTTAAAACGATTAAAAAATTTAAAGCTTTAAAATCATTTAATTTAACCAATCCAGTGGCCGTATATAATTCTCTACCCTAGGGTCAAGTGATATAGATATTTATCATTTCAATCCGCAATTTAAAATTTTATATTTACAGATATATATCATTTCAAACCGCAATCCCGAAATAATAATAAAATCCATAAAATCGCTCGAGTCTATCATTTCAACCCATAACGATTTTTCCTTAATCTATTGATCATTCAGGTATGTATCATTTCAACCCATAGTGAACTTGCAGTTTATAACGATATAAAATAAAACATCCATTCATCCAATATCAACAATCAACATCCATCACAATCATCATCCAAATCAACCAATAAATATCAATATAGAACTGATAATCGATAACAGGTATTTAACTGGCAATTTATATTCAATAATAAATTAAATAACGATTTAATTCAAATAAAATCAAATTAACTGAGTTGATGATTTAAAATATACCAAACAGTCATAAATAAATTTCTAATCACATCATAAATTTAATGTAACAAACATAAGAAATTTAGAAGTTGTGAGTGGGTTAAAACACTCACCTTTCGAATTTAAATCCAATTTAAACCCAAAATTCAAATAGTCTCAGAATCCATCCACAATAGCATCAAAGTGTCCTGAATTTCGATACGAACCCAACGGAACAAACCGTGCGTGAATCCGACCTCGTATGTGGAAGATACGTACGTTAGAACATTACACGAATTTAAAATGAAGAAAATAAAAATAAAAAAATAAAACGCAACAGTTACCTGCCACGTCACGCGCGCGATCTCTCTTTCCAAACCCTAATGTGTTCGTTCAGTATCGAGCAACTAAGCCGCCATGACTTTGAGTAATTATCGCGTCGCCTCGGCAACTTCTACCACGATCGAGCATCACCGCCGAACTCCCCATGGTCGGCCGCCCCTACAGCCACCACGTGCACGCCCCTCGGCCTCCTAGAACGCCACGCCGCCGTTGCCATTTGACCTTAAATTGCGGCGACCTCCGGTGTTAATAACCCATCAGAACCGTGCCGATAGACTCCCTTACACTTCCTCTTCGACGCAGCACCATCGGATTGAGCTATCATCGAAGATCTACCGTCAAAACGATAGCCCTAAATGAACGGCCGAAACTAATCCATTGATTTCTGGGCAAACAGAGGTTAAAATTGGAAAATGAATTACAGATCTGAGATGCGCTTGTCGAGAGCTTCAAATCGATATATAATTCGATATAGTTTGAGGAGTTTTAATTTTTGATTTGGTTTTGATTTGAAATTGCAATTGGAAATTAGGTTTTGTCTACCATTAGAATGAGAGGAACAAATGAAATTGTATGTACAGACAAACTGAGTTGAGAAACACTAGGGTTTATAACAGGATATTTATAGATAGGTCAGAAAATAGAAAGAACGGATAAGATTTGATTATAACGTTGAACGATAAATGGCCCGAAAAGCCCGTTCTGTCTTATCTCCGGAACGAAAATGGGTAATCCCATATATCAAAATATATATTTTTGATGATTTCAAATTCGATGGAAGAGGTTTCAAGTCCAAATTCTATCGTATGAAGAAGTTATGGAAAAATCAATTTATTTCAAATTGATTTCAATTGATTTCAAGGCGTTTGAGCCCGTACGATCAAACGACAAGTCCGATCTCTATGAAACTTGAAATCCAACAATAATTCACCGTTACGGATCCGATGAAATGGGTTTCGTCGATATCCGAATCAGTGGCCAAAATGGTTATTTTCACGTTATTTAAATAAATTAATATTAAATTAATTAAATCAAATTTTCAGTTTAAGTTTTAATAATTTACAACTTCTATCATTTTTTTGATTTCTTAATCACTTACACTGATTTAAACAAATTTAGATGTCAATTTAAAGTTGATTAATCCATCAATTTCAGTGTTTAATTTCAATTTCATTAAATTCAGAAAATATAAATTAAAATTCCAAAATCCATTTATTAAATTTTAATCATTGTTATTCAAGTCTTTTATTACAATAAGGGTATAACTAACATTGTTTTATCTCTTAGCACATTAATGTTTCCCAATTTCATCTTAATTTCAATTAACGTAACATTTAAATATTTAATTTAATTGCAATTAATCCAATTATTATAGTTTAAATTCCAATAAATTGATAAATCTGGATTTCCATTCTTTTTATCAAATCCATAATTACTTTATGAAATAAACTAACATTTCCATTCATCTTATTACATTCATATTTTGCAATTATTGTCTTAATCTCATTAATGTGACATTAAATTTCATTTTAATTTAATTGATTCGCCATTTCAATTTAATAGACTAAATAAAGAGGTAACATAAAATAGTTGTTACCATTAATCTTTAATTACATTTACAGGTTTATTACTTACAACAAATGTTACCATTCTTTCATGACACTAATTTTTGTTCAATTACCATTAACTATCTATTATTTCCTTGGTTAATCCAATATTTCATTTATTCACTTACTTTCAATTTATAACCAAGTATAGCCTTTACATTATTTCAATTAATTGAACTTCCATAAAAGGTTATCCTTTGCTTAATTTAACCTTATTCCATTTAATTCTGTTTATTAATTTCCCTTAATAAATCACACATTTCTGTTTTTCCCAATATTAAATAACAAGATTCATTAAATTAACAAATTAAATTATCGAATATTTACGGGTCATTACACGGTCTAAATTAGTCATATTAACTAATTATGCTTACAACCTAGTTAGTATGGTGTTTAAAAAAGGTAGTGTTTAGGCCAGATTGTTGAGTAACCAAGTACCTTATCCTACTTGCTTTTCAGCCTTGCTCGGACATCCATGTGAGCCTAAAGGTATGCTCCTAATAGAAAAGGCCCAATTTGATTCAGGCCTTGGGCTAATTTCAAAATAGTTTTGAAATTAAAAAAAAAGTGCTAAATTTAAAATTTAATTTTAAATAAGAAAATATTATAAATGTTATGATATAGATTTTTAAATTATTTTAAAAATTAAAATTTAAAAGTTAAAAGTTAAATTTGAAATATAGCACATGTTATAAAAGTTATAATTGTTTTTTTAAGTGCTTGAAAATATTATAAAATTAATTTCGAGAATATTATCATTAATAAGATTAATAAAATAAATGAATCAAGTACATAAGTTAATTAATTAAATATATATATATACACATGTATAATATATATAATTATATGTTATATTGTTTTAATTATTTAAGACAATATGAGTATACATGTGTATATAAAAGAATTTATGAAATTAATAAAATTTAATTAAAATTGTTTAATTAAATAAATTAATTAAAGGTTAACTAATATATATATATATATAAGATATATGTGTATTACTATAAAGTTCATAGTATATGTATATTCAATATAATATGTTATAATTACATAATATAATAATTAATCAAAGTGTTATTATTAAATAAGATTTAATTAATATGACGTTATACATAAAATATTATATAAGTTAAATAAAGTACAAAAATTATATTATAGTAAAACTTATACAAAAGGTGGAACATTAAAGAAACAGAAAATGGACTTAAGGAATAAATACATACATAAAAATATATATACCGTGAATTCAGATGTATCCAACACTTGAACTTTGAGGGTATTCCATATGGAATACATTAGTCTTGTTACTACCAAACACCCTTTCGACCTTGTTGAAACCAGAATGGGTAGAAGACATAAATAATAGCTCCAGCAAGACCTTTCGAAGGAGTCGAAGGGATGCTATAGCCAAAGAATAGAAGTATTACAATCTTTCAAAGGGGTCGAAAGGGTCGAAAGCACCCTTCCGCTTCAATGGTTCCCTTTTGAAGCAGGTGCTTCCGCTTGCATGAAGACCTTTCACATGAGTTAAAGAAAACACCTTTCGAAGACAATGGATGACATCCCTTCATATGCGCGTCAAAACTTTCGAAACTAATGGTTTCGCCTTCGTTTAAACTACTCAGAAAGATCTGGTCAGAACACCCTTCTAAAAGCATAATCAAGCCTTTCGAACCAGTTAAAGCCTTTAATATCCAGGAAGGTTCAACTTTAAGTCGCAAGCATACATTCAGGAGCTACTTACAGCGGCAAAACTATCAACACTTCAACATCTTCGAAACCCCAGAAAATTACCTATCGACAGAGTCGAAAGCTCGTACCTTTGCTTCCTATGACAATAAAGCAACATAAAGAGAAAAAGTGCAACCATCCCTTTCGACGAAGATGTAACCATTCAAGCCCATTAGAATGCATTGTAGAGGGATACGAATGTGTCAAAGGAGACGGAAGGTATATAAAGCTACCTTTCGACCAGGTCGAAAGCATTGAGTCGAAATATGCCCATCCGCATCTATAAATAAGACCCAAGGGATCTGGTTTGGGGGATCAGAATTCATTCACTCTATACTTGTATTTCTTAAATTTGTATATTTGTAAACCCTAATTTGTAAATCAAATTGGTGAAAGTTGGTTAGCATATTCTTCATTGGATTAATAAAGGAAAGGTTTTAGTATTTTCGATTATGCAACTTTTAAAGGCGTTTGTTGGATTTAATTGGGTTCTGCAGGCTCTGACCTCATCGATAGGCACCTTTCGAATAGGTCAAAACTCGTGCTTTTTCAAATAACCCAACTCTTAAACTCCAAATCACTACTCAACAACAACTCTCTTTTTTGAGAGTCGAAACCTTAAATCTAGCTAGTTTCCCTTAAGATTTCGGGATCAAACCCAAGTCATTTGAGAAACCAGCTTCCTATAAGGTCGAAACCCATCTAGACTAACCATCCTTTTGATTCCTTAGTGTCAACCTTCAGCGTTTCACAACTATTTCAAAAGGAAGGTTTCGAAAGGATAATCGAATAACCTTAGCAAACTTGAAAGGTTGGAAAAAAGAATTATAAGAGTTTCGACTAAGTCGAAAGGTCAATAATGGAATGTTTCCACAAATAAGACCAATTCAAAAGGGTGAATTAAAGGAATTATTGACATCCTAAATTTCTCAACTTAACCAAGAGAGACTTAGAAGGAGTAACCTTTTCCTTAAACTCTACTTTAGGGTGTTGAAAAGGTTTTTTATTAACATTTTAGCGCTTGAAGGAGGGGCTAGAACCTCCAACTCCGTTGAACATTCGACAGCACTTACATCTAAGCTAATTCTATTTCAAGCTTATCTACTCTAGACCTTACTTCATCATGGCTAGAAAAGTTAAAAGATCCGAGCAAGGATCTTCTGAACCATGCTTAATAGCACTCTCCTCAAGAACAACCAATGATTCCAAACTATATGATGAGAAAATGCTAAGATTGGAAGCTCTAAGGATTATTAAAAAAATAGCAGAATCATATGATTTAGAAAAATGAAGCTTAAATCCTTTTCATATAGGCCCTACCCCTATCTTTGCCTTAGGAGAAAAGACAAATGGAAGTGACAACCTATTTAATCCAATGAGAAAAACAATTCAATATTATACAAAAGAAACCATCTTTGAAGAAGGGATAATGGCAGATTACAACGCCTTTGCATATAAATGGCAATAAGCTACAATTGGAACACTTCTAGCATGTGAAATCCAAAGGGTATTAAAAAGAACAATAACCGATGAGGGTGAAATTATAAAGCCAAGTAACAAAAAACCAAGAAGCCATCCTTAAGAAACAAGCTTCAAGTCAAGACTTCCTAAAGAATTCAACCTAACAACATCTATAAAGAATTTCTACTTACTAACTAAGGATGAGCTCAACTATTGGCCATCAAAAAAGAGGAAACCAAAATATGAAAGGAATCGGGGAGGATCCTATTGCCATTACCATATGATGAATGGTCATGAAACTAATCATTGCAAAGCACTTGAAGGGATGATAATCAAACTTTTTAGACAAGGCAAAGTCAATGAGTTTGTAACGAGATCATGAATGAAGTCAATAAATAATTACTTTACTAAAAAAATCTACATGGTTGGGAGTGAAATACTACTTTCACTTGGACACTAGCTTTAACGGTTAAAGTCTCTGTCCGCGCCGAGTTGGCTGAGGCAGAGCACCTCCTGGAGGGAGGACCTTTATCCGTGCCATGCTATAGCTAGGTTATAGCATTGACAAGCCCTTGACTGCTCCACGTTATGGCTAGGTCAAAGCGCCTCCTGGAGGGAGGACGGAGTAAGCCCTTAGTCCTACTATGAAGTGGCTAGCCAAGGCACCGAACAAGCCCTTATCCACGCCACGCTATGGCCAGGGCAAGGCACCGCATGGAGGGAGGAGTGTAAGCCTTTATCCGCTCCACACTATGGACATGTTAAAGCATCGACAAGCCCTTGGCTGTGCCACACTATGGCCAGGTCAAGGCGCCTCCCGAGGAAGGTTGGGTAAGTCCTTAGTTCCTGCTTGAGAATAAGCTAACCAAGCGCACCAGAAAATAATAGACTAAGGTGTCCAAGTTCAAGAAGCGGCTCATCAAACAATGGACTAAGACGTCCAAGCCCGAGAAGCGACACATCAAACATCGAACTAAGACGTCCAAGCCCAAGAAGCGGCCCATCAAACAATGGACTAAGATGTCCAAGCCTAAGAAGCGGCACATCAAACATCAAACTAAGTAGTCTAAGCATATCAAACAATGAACTAAGATATCTAAGCCCAAGAAGCAGCATATCTACAAAGAACTAAGATGTCCAAGTCCAAGAAGTAGCATATCAAATGATGAACCGTGACATCCAAGCTTGAGAAGCAGCCAATCAAACCGCAACTACATATAAGGCCTATAGGGTGTACACATGTCGAAGAAGACAGACTTTAAGGGGGTAGAACAAAACTCCACCAATTAATACCCGAATCTAGGTTTCAGAATTCTCATTTCTGAACTGTCTTTTAATCCCGAATCTGGGTTTTCGGATCTTTCTAAACAATTTATGATCTTTATCATACCGAAAGTTGGGTCTCAAAACTATTATAGAATTCACTTAGTAATGCCCTAATTTGGGCTTGAGGTTTCTATTATGAGGATAATCCACTCCTAATACCCGAATCTAGGTTTTGAGGCTACTATTGAACTTTATTCATTAATGCTTGAATCTAGGTCTAAGACTTCTATTAAAAAGATTATTGTTATGGATTTCCGGTTGCCATCCACAAATACTCAAATCTGAGTTTTAAATTTCTTAATTTCTAAATATCATCCGCTAATACCCGAATCTGGGTTTCAAATTTCTAAACTTTTAAATTTCATTCACTAATACTCGAATTTGGGTCATTGGATTTCTACTACAAATTGTCAGGCAATGATTTCTGGACTTCGATTACATGATCATTACTAAAAACATTTATCCCCTTACCATCAGACTTCAGATATTCCAGCAATATGGTTAAAGCCGAGTTCCTGATTATCTATCATCAAAACCAAAGATGGTTTTCAAGACATTTAATTAAATTACTAATCACTTATTGTCATATGTTGACATAATGATTTATTAATCTCCGCAAACGATATGGATAGACTTTTATATAGATTTCAAGCTAACGATAAGAAGTATTGTTTACTTCGTGCTTTTCAAGGAAAGAAAAATAGTAAATAGGATTGAAAGATCCACCAAATGAAGAAATCATGGTATAAGCTATCAAAGCGATAATTCAAAAAAAACATTACAAGAAGGGATTACAAATCAGGTGATATTTACAAAATTTTCATAATTTACATAATTTTTGAAATTATTTACAAGTTTATAGAACCAATGTATACATTTCATAAATTGTTCATAAGACTTGATAAGCCTTATTCAGATTCTCAACAATAAGAGGATCCACAACATGATGAATAGCGATACGAAGAACTTCTTTAAGTTCCTTCTCTTTTTTCCTCATCCTGTTTTCATCATCAATAACTTCAATGTTGGTTATCAAAGCACGATTAAAAGCTTTGTTTGTGCCTTTAAGGGTTTTATTTTCCCTTTCTAAATCAGCGATACGCTTTTGAAGAAGATACTTCTCGCGTTCATGCTTTTGAATTCCAGTAGCATAATCATTTATGCTCTGCGAGTATCTCATCTTCTATTGTTCATCAAAGTACTTCATCATTTCAAATTTGACTCTCCTGTACCATTCTCTTACAACTTTTTCATCTAAACCAAGAGGAGGGTTTGTCATAGTAGGGAGCTTTTGGTTTGCAAGAGAAGCAGACCTTTTTAACTTGGCAACAGAGGGAACAATAAAAGAAGCGGGTGAATCGACGTTTGAAATATTACTTCCTATAATAAATTCGAGTGATTCACACTAAGCTTTACTATATTTAAATTTGATTTCCAAGTCACTCACTTGTTGGAAAAGTTCCAACAGCTTATGGTAAAATTCAATCGAAGGATTTGACTTAATTTGACGCTTCAGTATAGAGATCGTTTTATTTTTGCTTTTAACATCTGATTCTTAACTGTCAATCTGATCACTAAGATTTCTTATAATTGTTTTTAAAGTAAAAATCTCTTATGCCATCTTATGCTTCTGTGTTGCCTTGAAAATGAGCAGATAATGTATCATCAAGAAGCCTTTTCTTTTCAAGATCCTCTAACAACCTATCTTTAATATTGATAAGTCGTGATGCCAAACCTAACAAGAGAGGCGTTGCGGATAAATGTATATCCTATTTAAACAAAAATGAAAAAGAATGAAGTCAAGACTAGAATAATCAATCTCTTTATTACAGTAATAGAAGATTACAACTCAAGTAACAATGAAACTAAAAAGTACAATCAGACATCTGTTTTAAATCTAAAAATGGGAAACTTCATTTCTAACTTTACTCAATGAATTAGAAGAAATAACAACTGTTGAGCCAAAAGGAATATTAAGTCCTTTTGGAGTAATAACCGAAGGATATTTACTATAGTCCAATTCCCCAGTAAGAGGACTATCTCAATCACGTATTAGTTTGGTATGATATGTCCGGATTTTCTTAAGTAGCTTTTTTTTCTTCGCCGAGAAAATCGAAACAGAGACGAGGATGTTTCATATAATTTTTTTGCAAATCTCTAGGAAAACAGTATCTCCTAGTTTTGATGATTTTAAAATCAATGCCTTTTTGAGATAATATCTTCTTAACTTAACATACTGGCTTAGATAATCCCTAGAGGAAAAATTTCCTAAGGGACATTCTCTCTATGATGACGTAATAAAATGTAGATAAGTATAAAAGGAAAACTAAAACAAAAATTCACAAATCAATACTATCATATATTTACGACTATTCATCCAGTTTATACAATATCGACTTTGTAAATAATTCTGAAATAAATCTGTCCTTATAGTTTTTGAGTTTATCGGAAGGCAAATCTTGGGAAATTGATCTGACCCATGGCAAGTTCCAACATGCTCCAGGATGCGAGTCAGATCCAAATTCGTCCAAGTATCTTTTGTGTAAATGCCTAATTAGACCCCCACTAAAATCATCGAAGTATGAGAAATCAACGGTTATGTGTCTACAGTAGGCTTTGTATAAAAAATCTACCAAAAAGTCTATCTCCTTGATCAACATCCAAAAAAGAGTAATCAACTCCCGATTTTCTTTCAAAAGAGCATCAAATTGAAGACACCCCCTCATCGGTCATGGGGCAGCTTCTTGATTTTTGAAGGATGCTAACACTGCATACTTTTATTAAGTCTATGATATTTACCAGAGAGAATATTGTGCTCCATCAGTTGTTTGTCTAACTCCCTATACAAACTATTTATTAACTCTTGTTTTCTTTCAAGCTTAGTTTTATAGGGGTGAACAGGTTTCCTCCTTATCTAAAGTAAAGGATTTAAACTATTACTATCTTGGAAGCGAAAGGCGTTTAAACAAAGAATCCCATACCTGAGATACGGGAGTTTACGCCTGGGACGACTGCTTTTTCCCTTTTTACTTTCCACATTAATGAAAGCAGGCTCCTATTGAGGGCTACAAGGTATGGGAGATTGAGGCGGGCTTGCTTCATAAAAAGATGGATCAGGATTAACCTTTTCATAAGTCCTTATGTTGTCATCACAATCTTTTTCAGAAGCTTTAGTTTGACCACTTCTGTCGCCGCCTGAACCTTGACCTCCATCGACATTATCATCGTCATTATTGTCATCAGCATCATCATTATCATTATCATCGTTGCCGCTGTCTTCTTTAGCAACTTCATCTTTGTCACCTTCCTCTTCGGAATTAGATTCTATTTCAAAGGAATGGATTTCAAAAGATAGGATTTTAGAGCCGTCGATCTCCTCTCTTTTGGCAACTTCAACCACCTGCTCTATCTTGTTAATTTTATCTATAACCCAATTAACAAGAGTAAGGTCGAGTGAGGGAAAGCTCAAGTTCGTCCACTTATCGACATTATTGGCATAGGCGAGTATCATAACATAATTAAAGGAATTTACAATAATGTCTCCAAGAAAAGAATCAAGGAATTGTGTTATCGGCTTCTTCGCATCAGAAATGGTAACGATAGCCAGTTTTAAGGAACCTTTGTTCCTCTTCATCTTCTCCTTTAAGGAAAGATTGTTTGGCCGTTATTCGAGTCTTTTCCTCCTTGGACTCTTTCAGATTCATTTTCATTACAAAATTCTCATCAGCGAAGAGTTGACGAGCATTCCTCTCCTCCGAAATAATAGATTCTGATTAGGCAAGAGAAGCCCTCAACCGCTCCAATTATGTCATAGCTTCATTTTTCTCCGTGGATAGAGAGGAAACTTGATTGCTTAAATTTGAAATTTCTCCTGGAAGCTTAGACGATTCAGCGTAGGATTTTGAAGAATTTTCATGCAATAAGAGCCAACTCTTGGAAATCTGAAAAAAAGCAATAACATAAGTCAGAAAAGTTAAGGAAAAGCAACAACAGTATGGACAAGTAATATGGAGCATACCAGAAGCTGTTGTTCAATTAGAGCTTAAAAACAATCCGTTGAATCAGAAACAGTCGAAGGTGGATAGATGGAACCAAAAGATGGAGAACTTAAAATAGACTACACCAACTTCTCAAAATCACTCAGAGGCACATGTGAGGTGAGTCTGGGAGAGTGCAACTCCTGGGAAGGGTTCGAAGTCCTCAAGTCTTTCTGTATTTATTCTATAACACTTGGAGAGCTGGAAATGAAAATACGAGAAAGTGGATCAACCATTGTGGGAGTCTTTTTAGGTTGATCGAGAGAAACTTCAATAGTTGGACTCTCCAGAATTCTGCCAACATCAACAAACTCCCCCTCTTCTTGTGGCGAAGAATCAGGAACTTCAATAATTTTGACTTTCTTGGGGGATGGTTCAACCATAGTCATTTTACCTAATTTCCTTTTGGAAAATATCTTTGACCTAGCAATGTCCTTGGAAAAAGATAGTGCACGAATGGGAGAGCCGGATCACTTATGGGGTGTTCAACCTGAGGATCAACTGTAGAAAATTCAAACAAATTATAAGTCAGTAATTTGAGAAGCAACATAGAAATAAACTACAACTACAACGTTTAAACATGCCAGAGTGATCGGGGTAGATTTATGACATCGGGGAGAAGATTTTTGGATCTCCCAAATAGAGGAAGCGTTTGCTTTGAGACGTATACTGGACCAGAGGAGGTTGGTCAAGCATCCTCTGGCCAGTTGGCAAGAGGGAGTGTTTTGTAAATTAGAAGGATTCAACAAAGTTAACCTATTTCTAATCCTACTTGAAGCTGCAATTAGCGACTCCGCTAATTTCTTATCCTCTTCATTTAGATCTTTGGAAGAAGCACCTAACAGAAAGCATATATTAGTAAAGAAAAATAGTAAAATGGAAAAATAAAGTCTGAGATCAACTTATAGGGAGAAGAGAAAACCCCGCTAATGTTGGGAAAGCACTTAACAAAGAAAAACTGTGTTTCGCAGTCCCTAAATTTGTTTACCCCCTCAAATATCATCCTTTTGGGGTGATTGGCTCTGAAGATTTAGTTGTTGAAGTTACTAAGCTTAACCAACAAAATAAGATAATTCAGCACTTCGACATTAAGAGAGGGAATGCCGGACTCCAATGCCATAAGCTCCAGGGATAGAACATAAGTATACACATTGGGTGATAGTTGTATAGGAGCAACACCCAAATAGGTAAGAAACATGGATAAGAAGTCTGGAAAGGCAAGGAATCCTCCATGCCAAATATGGATTGTTGTGTAGGAAAAGTACCCTTCATGAGGGCTATGGACGGTGTCATTATCAGTAGGGGGAATGGCCTCCACCCCTTTGATGCCAAAATCATTGAGAATCACATCCACCCCATCCTAAGTAGATATTAAGGAGTGTTTGGAAGTGGCTTCATCTTCTTAGGTGAACCCATGACTCTACCAGGTGAAATCATTTCAGTTAGAAATTATAATTTTTTATGAAATTAACATTCTTTCAAAGATATTGAAAGCCTATTACAACAATTTGAACAGCAAGTAAAACACGAAATTTCATATTCTTGAAAGAATGTTAAAGTTATAAAAATAAAATTTATCGAGCTTTCGACAAGGTCAAAGGAAAATAGAAGTTAACGCCTAGCAAACACCCTTTAATAATGTTGAAAGCTGAAGGAAAAAATCTACTGAGCTTTCGACAGAGTCGAAAGGGAGGATGGAAGTACACGTCCAATAAACACACATCAACAATGTTGAATGCTCAATAAAAGCTTTGTTATCAAAAGAGAGTAGGTAAAACCTATACAACAAATTTGAATAAAATATACGCTACCAACATTCAATAAACAATGAAAAGGTACCAATCGACACTGTCGAAATCCATGAACTTAGTTTTTCTATAGGAATAAGAATGTTGTCGAAACCTTATATGCCAATTATGTCGAAATGTTTTGAGTTGGAGTCAGATTGATAAAAATTAAAGGAACCTGGAACGTTTCAAAGATATCGGTATAAGATAATGATCAGATGTTAATTAGTAATATATGGTTTCGACAGAGTCGAAAGGGTTACATGGTTTTGAAAGTATACCAACAACTAAATTTAAATAAGTACAACAAGTTTCGACTAAGTCGAAACATTTGACTTGATCTACAACTTATACAAAGTATGCTTTCATCAATCCAAATTATAAAATATATGTATCTCTAATTTAAACAAATTGAAAGTAAGAATGAACTAAAGTTTGTGAAACCTATAAGACAAAGTTTATGCTTTCAAAAGTATGAACCAGGTAATTATTTAGTAAGACGCATTAGCCAACCTCTTTGAAAGGTATCATAGTACATTAGAGCACAAAACTACTTTTGAAGAGGTCAACTTCATACTATCTAGATAACCTTTCGACGAGGTCAATTAAATAAGGCGACATGATACCTTTCGACCCCATCGAAAGTGGCTGAAAAAAGTGAAACGAAAGTTGCCGCCTTAATCCCTTTCGAATGGTAGAAAGGTAAAATTGTGGCACCAAATTTTGTTTCTTACAGCTCAGAACTTCTAGGCGAGAAATAAAAACTACCTTCTTCCCCAAATCCAATTTCAACCAAAAAATTCAAAAATCAATAAGCAAATAGATTTGAGCGTGAATTTACCGTCTATACTCATAAAATCTTTGAGATGAAGATTCGGGTTCTTTAAAAATAATAACAACAATAAAATCCGAATCAGATAGGTTTACAATAAAAATTAATAAGGAAACAAATCGAATCAAACCATTAAACTAATTTATAGAATGCTTTCAGGAAAATAAAAACTTAAACATTTCAATTGAATTAAAAAAATAGTTTAAATTCGAACTCTGAAAGTTTCAGAAATCGAAATTCACTGTGAAATGAAAAAATTCAAAAGTGAGATAATAGAGACTTAATTCAGATCTGAATTCTTATTTGTTGGAGATAAAGGTTATTTTAGAGTTTGAAAGGTTTGACTTTTGCTCGAAGTTTATTCGATTTCAAATGCATGAGAGAAGGGAGAGGAGAACATGGTTTATAAAAAAAGTCAGCAAAGACAGCAAACCGCTCGATCAAATTTAAATGAATGACCATGATTTACACTGGAATATGAAAAGGCAGGAAACATTGAGGGTTTCGAAATGATTTATTAGGGAATTTAAGGGCATCCCTTCGAGGGAGGGCAAATGTTACTACCAAACACCATTTGACCTTGTTGAAACAAGAATGACTATAAGACCAAGAAAAACAAGAGATAACAGCTCCAGTAAGACATTTCGAAGGAGTAGAAGGGATGCTACAGCCAAAGACCAGAAGTATTACAACCTTTCAAAGGGGTCGAAAGCACCCTTCCGCTTAAGCAATTCCCTTTCAAAGCAAGTGCTTCCGCATGCATGAAGACCTTTCGAATGAGTTAAAGAAACACCTTTCGAAGACAATGGGTGACAATCCTTCATATGCAAGCCAAACCTTTCGAAACCAAAGGTTTCGCCTTCATTCAAACTACTCAGAAAGATGCCTTGTTTAGAACAACCCTTTCGAAAGCATAATCAAGCCTTTTGAATCGGTCGAAGCCTTTAATATCCAGGGAAGGTTCCACTTTAAGTCGCAAGCATACATTCGGAAGCTACTTACAGCATCGAAATCATCAACACTTCAACAACTTTGAAATCACAGGAAATTACCCACTGATAGAGTCAAAAACTCGTGCCTTTGCTTCTTATGAAACAAAGCAACATAAAGAGAAAAAGGGCAACCATCCCTTTCGACGAAGATGGAAGCATTCAAGTCCATTCGAAAGCATTACAGAGGGATGCGCAGGTGTCAAAGGAGACGGATGGTTTATAAAGCTACCTTTCGACCATGTCAAAAGAACTAAGTCGAAAGGTGCCCACCCACATCTATAAATAAGACCCAAGGGGTCTGATTTGAGGGTTCCAAATTCATTCACTCTATATACTTATATTTTCTTACTTTGCAAATTTGTAAACCCTAATTTGTAAATAAAATTGGGGAAAATTTATCAGCATATTCTGCATTGGATTAATAAAGGAAAGGTTTTAGTATTTTTGATTATGCAACTGTTTGATGGCGTTTGTTGGATTTAATTTTATTCTACTGGTTCCGACCTC
Organism: Allium fistulosum; assembly: GCA_030737815.1. Taxonomy (NCBI): domain Eukaryota; kingdom Viridiplantae; phylum Streptophyta; class Magnoliopsida; order Asparagales; family Amaryllidaceae; genus Allium; species Allium fistulosum. The sequence continues at coordinate 260,118,733 of CM060904.1, read as the reverse complement.
ATCGACAGGCACCTTTCGAATAGGTCAAAACCCCTACTTTTTCAACTAACCAAGTGGATGGCAGGCAATCATAAGCCACCGAAAGATAAAAAACTCCTCTCGACCTGATCGAAAAGTGTATTTTCGAAAGGAATCATAGTTTTTAAGTGGCTAACAATCATAGTGGAACTCACTCGAAGGGGATCAACCCCAAAGTACACTAGTGATCCTTCCGAAGAGTATCGATAGCAAGAATAATGAAGCCATGAAGTTGAAAGCAGTTAGATCATACTAATGAAGTTAGCACCCCTTTCGATATGATTGGAAGGTACTGAATGATACCTTTCGACGTGATCGAAAGGTATTTGGAGTATGAATGATCCGCTGCATTTGACCCACTTGGAGGATAAGAATCAATCAGATGTAGTTCTCAAAACTTCATCCCAAAGCTAACTCCTTGAGGCTTATCGACTAAGTCAACCTAGTCGAAAGGCTGGAATAACTTTATTAACTCTTTCGTCTAAGTCAAGTTGGTCGAAAGGTTGAGATAGCTTTATCAATCCTTTTGATTAAGTCAACTTGGTCAAGGGATAGAACATACACTTTAAACCCTTTCGACTTTGTCAATCTAGTTGAAAGGCGTGTTTCCAAAGGGGTAGATCTTCTTAATAAATTGGTCTCGCTTGAATTGAATCACCTTATGAATAGCAATGGGGACGTTGACAAGATTTCTTGTTAACTTTTTGGCGCTAGAAGGAGGGCTTGAACCTCCGACCTTATCAATGTATACAGACTAATTGTGGTTCATTTCTATTGCATATGGAAAAATGAGGTCAAAGCTTTTGAGTGGAATTGTGGAGTGAGCGATACAAACTACCACCTTGGAGGAAAATATAGCTCTATCATTTAGCCTGGATGGGGCCATTCCAGGACATAATTCATCGCCAGCATGACAATATGAAAATGCAGCAAAAATCAAGCGCTTGGAAGAACAGTTGCAAGAAATGCATGAGTTTCTGAAGATGGCCTTATCTCAAAAATCTTCAAAGACCCCAAGATAGACTCAAGGAGAAGAGGTGGTCTCTCCTAGAAGAATTTAAAGACTAATTCCAAAAAATGTAAAGACAAAGTGGACTTGACCTCCTTGAAAAAGAGAAATCTTCCCCAAACAAGAGCCAATCATTAGGGAAGAGTTGTCTACAAATCATTGGAATAGTCTGGTAGTTCAACATCTAAAGAGTACTGCCCAAATCAAAAGAATTACGGCAATGTCGAACTTTTTTGAAAGACGCTGCTGAGAAGGCTACCAAAGATGCTATAAATTCCAAGGGAAAAGGAACTTTGGACGAAAACGTCAACAATAATGAGGGGGTGCCACCTTTCACCGACGAGATTATGGCTACAGTAATACCTCTATATGTCAAAATCCCATCCATGAAATATCATGGGATTACGAACCTCGATGATCATCTTATGAATTTTGATAGCTAGATGGATTTGTATAATGCTTCTAGGGCAGTCTAATGCCGACTGTTCCCCGTTATTCACCAGGGAGCAACAGCCAAATAGTCTAGGCAATACAGTGAAAAGACCATCTACTCCTGGAAGAAATTTTCTTACGAGTTCTTAGCCCAACTCTGTATCTGCAAGGATCCTACTATTAATTATACGGTCTTGGCAAATATAAAACAAAGATAGGGAGAGTCTTTGGGGAACTACTTGAGAAGGTCCAATGCTGAAGCTTTAAAGGCCAAGGATATGAATGATCGTGATAAGCTCATAGCTGTCCATTCTGGCTTGATTAAGAATACCCCGTTCCGAAAGCAGGTCTTTGTCAATAAGAGCAAAGGTCTACAGGACTTCCACTTTCAAGCTAACAAGTTCATCCGGATGGATGAGCTTTACTACGCCAAGAAGAAAACAATTCCCAGGAAGTTAGGGAGAAGGTTTAGCCTAGACCATGGAAACAAAAGGACCAAATGGGAAGAACCAGTTGCTAACACTACTGCTTCAAACAAGCTATTGTCTTATGTATATGCTATAGTTAAGGAAAGAGTCAACTTTCCAACCTCCTTCAAAGCCAAGAATAATCCAGAGCAGAAAAAAGGACGGGATTACTACGCTTATCACAAAGCTAATGGCCAAAAAACTGATGAGTGCAGATTTCTGGCTGGAATAATCCAAAAGGTGATCCGAGAAGGCCATCTAAAAGAATTTGTCCAACACCAGCATAAAGTCCAGCGAGCAAAAAATGCTCCACAGAAGCGCCCAGACAATGTTGTGAATGTGCTAGAAGATGTGGACCCTTTAAGCTTAATCCCATCAATCAACATGATTGATGTGATCCATGGCAGGCCACATCTAACAGGAAGTAGTAAGGGGGGCCGAAGGAGATATATAAAAGAGGACAAAAAGGGGATCTATTCTGTTCAAGAAGAGCCTCCAAAGAAAAACCCACGCCTTAACATCCAAATGCCTAATCTGGTGGTCACTCCGCAAGAGCTACGCAAAGGAGTTCATCATCCTCATAATGGCCCCCTCATGATTACTACACAAATTGGGCTATATATTGTCTCCAAGATTGTGGTCGACACAAGCAGGGCGGTCAATGTAATCTTCAAACATGCCTTTGATCAGATGAACATCCCTGAGCACAAAGTAGAGCCATGCACATGGCCCATATTTGGGTTCAATGATAAAGGGCCAACTCCAATGGGGCAGATAAAGCTACTTGTACAAATGGGAGTGCCGCAAACTTGCTGAACATTTGAACTATTTTTGTGATAATTGATCAACCTTCCTACTACAACGCCTTCTTTGGCAGACCATCCCTAGATGAGATCGATGTTTTTGTCCCCCAAAGTACCTCTTGGAAAAATTCATAACAAAGCGAGGCTGGGGAACTGTACAGGGGAACAATTTAGCTCCTGAGAAATGTACTTTGCTACACTTGACTAATACAAAAAGGAGTATTCTGCTTACTTTGATTCTTCTACTAATTTACAACCTTCAGATGATGGATTTTCACATCCAACATTTAAAGCAAAGATTAACATTAAAAAGTCAAACAAATGTATATATCAAAGGTACATCCCTACCAGAAGCAAGAGAAAGAGAATTGATGCTAATTCAATAGAGGAGGATCCTATAGTTATAGAGTTTGACCACCGAGGCGAAATAGAGAGGATAAAACCCATAGAAGATCTTGAGGAAGCCCACATAGATTCAGATGATGTTTCTAAAATATTTAAAGTGGGAATGGATCTTGACAATAAGTTAACGAAAGACTTGATTCGGTTCCTCATGGTCAACAAGGATGTGTTAGCTTGGTCACATTTCGATATGGTAGGAATTGATCCGACTGTCATGTGCCATGTCCTCAATATCAATCCAAGGGCAACCCCTATAAGGTAGAAAAAGAGACAATTGGACAAAGTACGATCCGAAGCGCTAAAAGAAGAAGTTGATAGAATCCTTGAGAATGGATTAATCCGAGAGATATATTATCCCAAAATGGTTAGCCAACCCAGTTTTGGTAAAGAAGTCAAATGGGAAATGGAGAACATGCATCAATTACACGGAACTAAATAAAGCACGCCCAAAGGATTGCATCCCGCTACCACGGATATATCATGCAACAAGCGTACACAAATTGTATTTATCATGGATGCTTATTCAGGGTACAACCAGATACCGATGTTCAAACCGAATGAGGATCATACCAGCTTCATAACTGAATAGGGAATTTATTGCTACAGGGAAATGCCATTTGGGATAAAGAATGCAGGGGCCACTTATTAGAGATTAGTTAATCGAATGTTTAAGGAACAAATTGGTAGAAACATGGAAGTTTATGCTGATGATATGCTGGTAAAGTCTAGCGAGCCCGAGAACCACCTTAAGGATTTAGAGGAAATGTTTAGAATATTGTGGAAGTACCAAATGAAGTTGAACCCACAAAAGTGCTCTTTTGGAGTCCTCTCGGGAAAGTTCTTAGGCTACCTAGTAAGTGCTCAAGGAATCGAAGCAAGTCCTGATCAAATTTAAGCCATAAAGGACATGGTCGAACCTAAAACCAACAAGGAAGTAATGAGCTTAAACAAAAGGGTAGCTACCATAAATAGGTTTTTCTCAAAAGCTACTGATAAGTATATACCTTTCATGGATGTGATTAAGAAAAAGAAGAACTTCGAATAGGGAGAGGATTCCAGGAAAGCTTTCTTAGAATTAAAAAGCCATTTGGAAAAACCACTAATACTCTCAAGTCCCGAGAACAGGGAAATATTGTACATATACATGGTAGTATAAGAACATGCTGTCAGCTCGGTACTCATCAGAGAAGAAAATGCGATACAGCTTCCAGTATACTACGTAAGCAGGCGATTAAAGTATGCAGAGGTTTGATACCCAATTATAGAAAAATTAGCCTATTGCTTGATTCTTACTGCTCAAAACCTCAGAGCATACTTTCAGGCACACTCGATCAGGGTATTGACTAACTTTCTTTTTAAGCAATTTTTTAGTAAGCCCGAAACTTCGGGAAGATTGGTGAAATGGGGTATTGAGCTCAGTAAATACGACATAGAATTTCAACCATGAGCTGCAATCAAAAGGTAGGCACCGGCAGACTTTGTCAATGAGTGCACTAGCTTTATTGAGGAACAATCGGAAAAAGAAAAGGATCAGAAGCCTATGTGGCAATTATTTGTGGATGGAGCATCAAATGAACGAGGGGCTGGAGCAGGATATATAATCATAACCCCAAATGGACATCGTTTCCATTATGCCATGAAACTAGGATTCACTACAACTAATAATGTGGCATAGTATGAGTCAATGGTAGCAGGATTAACCTTAGTTCTAGAACTGAAAATCACGCAAATACAGATCTTTAGTGACTCCCAACTGATGGTGAATCAAGTAAAGAAGATATACTAAACAAAGGATCCTAAGCTATCCTTATATGTGAAGATAATTTTACAAATGCTTGCTTTGTTTGAGGATTTTTCAATAAATCAAGTTCTGAGGGTAGAAAATGCGTAGGCAGACTCTTTGGCAAAATTAGCCAGCTCAGGGGGAGTCCTAGAAACACGAATTGTCCTAGTCAGATATCCGAAAAAGCCAAGCATTGAAGATGAAGCATCCAAACAGGGGAAAGAATTGCTAATTATGACAAGATCTCAAGCCTAGTATCAAGGGGGAGAGGAAAAAGAAAATGGTAAAGAATTAATAGATGGAAAAGTGGACCGATCAAGGTCAAGTAGCACATATGATGATACCTGGACATTACCTATTGTTGAGTACCTAGTTAAAGGAATACTCCCATCCGATAAAGGAGAAGCAAGAAAAATTAGGAGGCAAGTTCCTACCTTCACGATGATGGATGGAATCCTCTATAAAAAGGGATATGCTCTTCCCTACCCAGGATGTGTGAGCAAGAATGATGGAACAAAATTAATGACTGAAGCGCACAAAGGGTTATGTGGAGACCATTCAAATGGGACAAAACTGGCAAATAAAATAATGAGGTTGGGATTTTACTAGCCACATATGGTAAGCCAAACCATGGAATATGTGAGTAGATGTGAAAAGTGTCAAAAGTTTTCTAAGATAAAAAGATTGCCCTCAAGTCAGTTAACTCCAATTACAAGTCCATGGCCTTTTGATGTATGGGGAATAGACCTAATCGGCCCACTACCAATCTTAAAGGAAGGGTCGAAGTATGCCGTGGTTGCCATCGACTATTTCAATAAGTGGGTTGAAGCGGAGCCGCTTCCAAAAATTACTTCTAGGAAGGTACTGATATTTGTTATCAAGAACATCATAAACAGGTTTGGAATTCCTCAGAAGATAATCTCCGACAATGGGACACAATTTGAAAGCGAAGAATTCTCCCGCTTCTGCCAAAAGAATGGAATTATTAAAAAAATTCAAATGTTGCACATCCAAAAGCTAATGGAGCAGTTGAGGCTGCAAATAAAACCATAAAGACAATTCTGAAAAAGCGACTAAACAAGGAAAAAGGAAATTGAGTAGAAGAGCTACCACTTGTGCTATAGGCATACCGAACGTTTACTAAGACAGCAATAGAACATACCCCTTACACTTTAACCCATGGGTGTGAGGCGATGCAACCAGTCGAGATTGAGATACCCTCACACTGAATGATTTCCTACAACTTCGATAAAAATCAAGTGCTCAGAAAAGGATCATTGGACTTGATACACTAATTAAGAGATGAAGCAGCGGTAAGAACCGCCAAATATCAGATAAAAATCTCAAAGTATTACAATACAAAGGTAAGAACTCGATCATTTTAAGAGGGGGATTGTTACTCCGTAGGGTAATGGCCAATACAAAGAATCCTATAGATGGACCCCCTGGGACCGAACTAGGAGTGACCATTAGTCATCTACAAAGTAATCCCCCCGGGAGCCTACAAATTGTGCTGCCTAGACGACAATATGGTGCCTAGAACATTGAATGCTAAGCATTTAAGGCCGTATTTTCCGAACATGAATCAATAAAGAGCTACTTTTTTAAAGAGAAAATCTACATGGTTGGGAGTGAAATGCTCCTTATATTTGGATACTACCTTAGATGGTAGCCTACCTAAGATTGTAGAAAATCCTCTGTCCGTGCCGAGATGGCCAGGGCAGAGCACCTCCTGGAGGGAGGGCGGGTAAGCCTTTAGCCGCGCTATGGGATGGCAAGGTTAAAGCAGCGGACAAGCCCTTGGCCGCGCCTCTGGTCGGGTCAAGGCACATTGTAACGACCCTGAATTTTCGATAATTTAAATTGAAAATATTTAATTAATTTTAAATATTTGAACGATGATTTAATTTGAATCTCCAATATAACTTTGTATTTGGCAATTAAATTATAAAATTTAATCTATTGAAGTTGAATAAAAATTTAAATCTTCAATTTTAAGTTGAAGAAAAATATTTCAAAAGCTTTTAAAATTTATATTGATGATACTGAAGATAATAGAAGCTTCAGAATTTAATTTGAAACTGTTTTGTTCGGTTTTGAATTTATATCGTTCGTATCGATATTTAAAAATAGCCGTCCGAGGCACAGTCTCGGAATTCGACGAAACCAGTCCCATTGGATCCGTAATATTGTATTATTACCGGATTTCAAATTTCGTATTGAATGGAGTTGCCATTTGACCGTACGATATGTAAACGCGTGGAAATCCATATCGATTTCAAATTTAAAATTTATATTTATATTTATTTAACATCACACGTTATCTTCCCTTCAATTGCGCCTAAAATAAGGCAGAGAATCACGAACAAAAATCGTGCAAACCATACCCTTTCATTTCAAAGAATGGCCGCGTTTCCCTTTCATCTCAAAACAATCGTTCAAATTTATAATGGCCGAAACCACCTCATTCAAGAAAATGAACGAAATAAAATGGCAGACAAATCTCGTTCAAAATTTAAAGGAATGGCCGCGTCCTTCTAATCAAATTCAAATTGAACGAATCCACGTTCGTTCCCCCTCTCGAAAAATCAAAGTGTTCGATTAGGGAAATCAGAGCGCGAGTGTCGTTCGCGAGGCAGTGTGGGCGGGTCAACTTGCTTTCTGGCAGTAGGCGATGTCGAGGCAAATGGTGGTGTCGCGATTTGGTTTCGCTGCTTGGAAGTCGAGTTGTGGGTTTGCTAGTAGCAGGCGGCGCGTGAGGCAGAGGGTTCAACTCGAGTTGGGTTCGTCAATGGCGTCATCATTCGAGTGGAATGGTGTTCGAGCTGGTGGCTTTCGCGGGAGATGTCGAAGTCGAGGCGATGTCAACCATGCTAGGGTTTTCGTTTCAGGCAGTGAGGTAATTACAAAATGTTTGTTCAATTTAAATTTGAAAATAAATTTAAAATATTTGTATTTTTGCAGAGGTAAAATACTGTGATTTTTATGGAAACAGAAAATTTATTACAGATAATTTTAAGAGTTGGAAAACAGTAAATATGTATATGACAGATTTTAAGAGAAAATATAAGGGTTTTAAATTGTTCAAAGAATTTATAAAATTTGGATTTTGAAATCTATAAATTATTATACATAAATAAAGATTCGTGTACATATTTAATTTACGGAATTTGGTGAGTTATTTGTTTATTAATCTATTTAAATTAGTTACTAAAAGGGAATTAGTTTAAAGTTGATAATTAAATAGAAATTTATTTCTAAAATTAATAGTAGCTATGAAATGGAAATTAAATTTTTAACTAGCAGGGTTGAATTGGTATAAATGATTCAATTAATTATTGTCATAAAAAATGATTTAATAAAGGAAACTTAGTTTAAAATTTTAAATTGAAATTAAATAAATTATTAAAGGAAATTTAGTTTAAATCTAATTTTTAGTTAAATAAATTGTTAAAAAGAATTTGTTAATCAAAATAAAATCACGGGTTAATAAATCTGTTAAAAATGAAAATTTATTTTTCGATCTGTTTGAATATTAATAAATAGTATAAATATTTATACAAGGTATAAATCAAAGAAATCGAGTCAAGATGGAAAATGGATGGCAAAATAATAGCTAAGGTGAGATTTTTCTCACTCAAATGAAAAATTGGATTTTACAGTTATTGTTGAAATAGACGTTTTCGAGGAATAAGGAAATGGTGGACTATAACACTGTTGTTATAGTAAATGATTTCCGAAAGGAAATGTTTTTATACAGTATTGGGATTTATATATATCTATCTTAATTTTGAATCCCTATACTAGTGATTTTGAGTCGTCGTAACGATGTTTTACGTAACATTCGTTTTGACTCAAATAGATGTTGTTATCGTAAATGATTTCCTTAAAGAATGAAATATATACTTAATATTGATTTAAGTATATTGAATATTTTCCAAGTGTTGATAATAAATGATTTGTGAATTACTTATTATTAAATAAGTATGGAAATGCTTTTCCAATATGAAACGAAGGGTTTGAAATTTTATCTTTTGAAGATAAATTGAAAAGTGAATATTTGAAATTGTTTTCAAATGGTTAAGTGTGGAAATTATATATCTAGTAAAGATGTTTTGGAAAATAAATAATTTGGAAAATTATTTGGAATCTGATGATGTTGCACATCTTTATTGATAGTTAAATAACCGACTATCAATAATTACCTTGAATGGGTATTTGTTGTGAATTGGATGAATTTGAATGCCACACTTATTTTTGAATAAGCGCTCACTATTCGGGTTAGCCGGGAAAGGACCATGGGGTCGTATAACCCATTCCGAATATGTGATACGTTGTAATGAATTGCATTTGATGACCGGTGTTGAAGACCAGATATTTTTGAAAACGGAAGGATTACCGTCGAGTTACTCTACATCGACTGATCTCCAATTTAGAGGTTTTATCACCCTTAGTGACGGGAAGTCTGGACGTGATTAGAAAATTATCCGGATGTGCAAGGGATTCGTGAGAAGTGCCTTCGGTTCTGTTCGATCCCGGAACAAACTTGTATGGATTGTGTGTCTGACGTTACAAATTGAGATATAAAGCTGATTTCTTTCAAATACATATCTGTTGGTGGCGGAGAATTTATTCTCTTAGCTTAACACCCTTCTCTGAGACGTACGAGCTCAGAGGTTATGTAGTTGAAATTTATCATCAATATACTCCCAATTTGGTAACGTGGCATGCTGAGTGTTGCTGTGAAATGATCGTTGTTTGATCATTTATGATATGATCGTTTGTTTGATCATTTATCTTTGTGATCAATTCTTTGATCATTTTGTTTCACCCAAAGCATGGCTTTGTGACAAAGCGTAGCTTTGTGGACGAGACTTCGTCGAGCCTCACACCCCGGAAATGGTCAAAACAGGAAGGATGCGGCAAGGTTCTAGGGAGTAGCGCCCCTTAGTGTATGTCATTCCTTCTGGATAGAGGTGGTATCATGGTATGGAGCCCAGATACTTAACCTATGTTGATACTGCTTATTATGTGGTTGTTGGAAATCGAGGATCCTCGGGAAGATCGGTTACGATCGGGGGATGGCATACGCGTGTCAGTACTTACCTATTTTTGCAGAGGTAACCCGGCCTTGTGTTGGCAGAGATCTAACCGTAATGTTAGGTTATTTCTCGGGACGTCTTTCCAGTGGCGTTCCTTCGTGGCATAGGAAGTTCCTTAGCCTGACCATTTGTTGGAAATCCAAAGAAATAATACGAGCCCTTTACAATTTCAATTGTATAACCTGTCTCCTCAGGAGGCAGCTATAGCAGGCATAATATAATGGTACCTATGCTGGCTAAGATTTATATTCTATTTTTGAAATGTTTTCCACTATGCACTAATAATAATATCCAAAATGATTTGATTTTGCGTAGTAAGCATCTTTGACTAACATAAGAAGAAATCTCCTCCAAGTCTGCGTTTGCATTGTGTGTGTGGTGGGAGGTCTTATGGTAGTTTCATTTTCCAAAAGCATTGCGAATTGACTTTAAAATTATCCCGTTTTTGTTTTAAAGATAAACTGTTTTACGATCTCACACCAGTCACCATGACTGACTCGGAGTTTATTGTTTCCCTTCTAAACTCTGGGTGCCCACCAATTTCCACATGGGCAGCCTAGAGTTATGTTATCAGGATATTCTGGAGCTTTGAAAGCAAGCTGGATGGCGAAACGTATCACATATACTTTGTTTATTTATTCCGCTGTGTATTCTGTATGAGGACAAGTTATATAACTGTCCATTGTTGTATTGAGTTGTATATTGACTCTGATTGATGTATGTATAAACTGATATAGTTCTTTGTTTTAAAAGACTAGTGATTATCTATTATATATTGTTCCGCTGCGATATGTGAGATTCTGATATTGTTTCTGTTTCTGATGTTGTTCTGTTGTTCTTCTTTCTTTTTCTTCTATCTTTTCTTCGACCTCTTCTTTTAAAACCCTAAGTATTCGGTTTTCCGGCATTCGTTTTCTCGGTAGTTGATACAGTGGACGTATCGATGTCGATTTTCGAAAGTCGAAGAATCGGGTCCTTACACACATCCTGGAGGGAGGATGGAGTAAGCCTTTATCCGCGCTATAAGATGACCTGGGTAAAACACCGAATTAGCCCTTATCCATGCCGCAAAAAGGCTAGGGTAAGGCACCTCCTTGAGGGAGGACAGAGTAAGCTTTATCCGCGCCATAAGATGGCCAGAGTAAAGCACCAAACAATCCCCTTTCTATGCCGCAAAAAGGCCAGGGTAGAGCACCTTCTAGAGGGAGGTCGGGTAAGTCCTTGGTTCTAGTCTCTAAGATGAGCTAACCAAGAGCACCGGACAATAATGGACTAAGATGTCCAAGCCCAAGAAGAGGCTCATTCAACAACGGACTAAGATGTCCAAGCCCAAAGAGAGGCTTATTCAACAATGGACTAAGATGTCCAAGTCTAAGAGAGGCTCATCAAATAATGGATTAAGATGTCCAAAGCCCAGAGGAGGCTAATCAAGTGAAACAGCTTATTCGATCATGGACTAAGAGCCCAAACTCAAGAGGCATCTTATCAAATCTATCTATTACTTAAATAGGAAAAGGGAAACAAAAATGTTAATTGAATGACACCTGTCCCATTTCAGAATTCACTTTTCTCTACTCTACGCCAATCTATATAATGAAACAGGTTATATTTAACGGAAAAGAACAAACGATGGATAGGATTTAAGATTGCAGTATATATCAAACGGAAGGTTGTAGGACATTTATCTGAAATTTTAAAAATTAAACGGCATTATTTAACAGAGTGAAGAATGAACCGCTGCACCCCACGATCTGATTTACCGTTCTAAACTTCACACGGTCAAATTCCCAATCCCGATTCTCAATCGCCATTATTCTTAGTTCATTCAAACTGTAATTTTTCTGCACTTCCTCTTCACTTGCTCTGAAATTTGTGGATTTGTTACTTACCTCATACCGTCTTCGTTCAATTTCAGCACCTAATGATCGATTTTGGTTGTTATTGTCTAATCATTTATTTACTGATATGATTTTTGGTTTTGTTCATTCGTGGATTGTAGGGATTGATCTCTACTTCTTTCACGGAGTGATGGTTACTGCGTTACCAATTTTATGTGGACGAAAATGGAAGTAATAGATCCACTTAAGCACTACAAATTTCAGGACGAGAATTGATGGTTTCATTTACAAGTGATTTTCTACATTTTTTGCCATTTTTTTCTGGGCTTTTAAATGCAAAACGAGTTCTTTTACTGTTTTTGATATGGGTTACAACCTAGAAGCTTAAATATGGTTGCTTAAATATGGGAAAAGAAATTGAGCACCGAAGGAAAACATCAAGTTCAAGTTAAACGTTGTTGCTTCGAACGTTGTTTACGTGATCAAATTTTCAAAAATGGGCAAAATATGATTGAAAAGTAGCAAATTCAATGTAATGAAAAGTTTAAAATATAGTAACCATTAAAAAAGCCCAGAAATTTGGTGTTCACATGTGGAAATCAAATATATACCAATGCTCAAAACAGCAGAAGAAAAATAAGTTGTTATGATTAAACGAAAAAATATCAAGTTTTTATAATTAGGTGAAAAATAAACTTTTGAAAGAGCATTATCGAAGGGTTTATTGTTTTAACTTGAGTTAACCTTTGGGGCTTTTATATTTTGTTTATATCTATGAATAGAAGCTTCATATTGTTTATATATGAAGCTATGCCATAATGTTTTTGTACTTGAAACTAATATCTTTCACTAGGTAGAAAACAGCTTGCCAAATTTGCATTTCTTACCAGCAAGCACTGTCCACATGACTCCTTGCCATTGGGACCCACAGGACCATAGAATGAGGTCGATCCAAACTGCTTTCTCCACGACAAAGGCTCATCTGCATCCCACGTTACACAGTATGCTCCAACTGCACTGAGATGCTAATTGTTTTACTCTAGATTAAATATATGATACGTTGCAACCACATCAGAGGCTTGCTCCGCGCATGCTTCAACAATGATACAGAGCACAATCAATGCCCAAAGATTTCTTTCCATTGCCATAACTTGAGTTTTATTTCAAGGTAAGCAGTGACTTCTGGATGTTGCTATGTGAAGGTTAGTTGTATGTTTTAAACCTGTTTGCTACATAATCTTAAGCTATGCAACTTATTTATATGTTATCCTTTTGAAAATGTTGCTGCTGCATAGGATTCTATTCTTCTTTGTTACCTTTTAAACAAGGAAATTTGTCTTTACCATTGGATATTTTGAGCTGAAATATAAGTATTTGTTGTTTGTAGTTCAACTTCTCTCTGCTTCCTTTTTAACAACGTAAATTGTCTCTACCATTGGAAATAAGAGGAAAACACTTTCAGATCTGTCTTATGGAAATCACACGTTAACACAACCGAAATTTGATTCTTTTTCCATAGGTTATGATGTTTTTGGAAATTGTAGTTTGGTGCTAACATGGATTGCATAAGTTTCAATATGTAGATTTCAAACTATACAAGTATATTTCCAATAGCGCAGATACCAAGAAAATATCTTTCAGTAATGTGGTACAATAAAAATAAAAAATTGTAAACATTGATTGCTCTTTGTCTTTTATTACATCAAAAATTTGTAATGGTAAAGTTCGTGGTGTCATTACAGAAAATGCAAAAAAAAATAAAGCTTATGTAAGTTGGAAAAATTGAATTATGTTGTATGTTGTAGGAAAATGACTTTTTATGTGTATTTTTCCATTTATGTAAAATGTGTTTGGAAAATGTTAGCACCAAAATTGGTCACTAACCTCGTTGAGAAAGATTATGTAGAGAGATAAATGAAGAAAATAAATGTAAACAGAGATCAATATGCAAGGTTAAATGCAGAGAATAAGAACACCATATTTATAGTGGTTCGGGGTATCCCTACGTCCACTTTGAGGTTAATCTTTATTGCTTTACTTGATAATCGATTATAGATACAATCCATACACCAGTTACTTGAATGCAATTGCTAAGTAAAAAGGATGAGTCTTGAAAGCGGAAGAGTCTCCCCATTGTTCTCCCAAAAAAGGTCCATTTCACTGTGCCCATGCCTCTCTATTTATAGACGAAGATGGGTTTGACTTCCTTGGTGGGCCTAGTGGCAAGATACCTCGGCCCAAAGCAAGTAACTCCTGTGTACCGAACCATGAATGCCGAACGGAAAATGCCGAGCGAGACTTCTGCCAAGCGAGGCTCCATGCTGGTCGAGACTTATGCCAAACGATACTTCTGATGCCAGACGACCTTCGAATGCCGAACGAGGCTGAATGTCGAACGACCTTTGAATGCCGAACGAGGCTGGAATGCCGAGCGAGGCAGGAATGCCAGTCGACTTTGAATGCCAAACGAGGCTGGAATGCCGGTCGAGGCTGGAATGCCGAGCGACCACTGAATGTCGGTCGAGGCTAGAATGCCGAGTGACCACTGAATGCCGGACGAGCTCTGAAATGCCGAACGACCACTGAATGCCGGACGAGCTCTAAAATGCCGAGCGACCACCGAATGCCTGACGAGGACAGATGCCGAGCGGCGCTTGGATGCCGATCAAGGATAGATGCCGAGCGACGCTTGGATGCCGATCGAGGACAGATGCCGAGCGATCTCTGAATGCCGAACGATCCAGCTATGTCGAATGACCTAGTTACCTGGTCAAACCTCCAGGTAACACTTGCCCCCCAAAGTGCATCATGTGGTCAAACGTGATGTGCTTTGAATCATGAGCACCCCATACTCTCTCCTAAACTCTCGCTTTGTTTCTCCGGAGGGCTTTCCTGAATGCCGAACGAAACGTTGGGTACCGAACGATATTGGATGCCGAACGACACTTGGATGCCGAACGGTATTGGACGCCGAATAAGGCCTGGATGCCGAACGACATTGGATGCCGAATGACACTTGGATGCCGAACGACCCTGCCTTGACCGGTTCTACTAGTTGATGCCCGTTCAGCTTCCTTCCTCTATAAAAGCTGATACTTCTTCTCCTTCCCCTTTTACTCTTATTTCTACACCACCGTACTTACAAACTCGAGCCTTTCCAATCCCTCGCCAACACCTTTCCAACTCCATTAATCCCCGAGTCTCCTTGGTTACATCCCGATTGCCTTCCACAGCAAGCCCGAACAGATCTCCACTTCCAATTCAAGTATCTCGCCAGATTCCTTCTTCTTCTTTTAGGTATGGAAACTTCGCATACCCAAATCTCTTCGATTAGAGATTTTGGATGAGACTCGGATTATAACTTTCCCTCAATCTATAAGTAACGGAAGTCTCATAGATTAGGAAGTTGGGTTGGAATTTTAAACGGGTCTTAGGATTAAACGGAGTGGAAGTCGGAAGAAGGTGCTAGCCCGGTGAGATCCGGTTAGGTTTGAGATGTCCGGACGCTGGTGGCGTGTGAATTGAAGTGTGGGAGTAAAGGTGTGAGGTCGAGGTTGGGCTCAGACGCCGAGCGATGCGCCTCGGTATGATCATGGCTTGGCATGACTCGTTCATGCCGACCAATGAAGCGGAAATACAAGAGTGAAGTCAGGGAGGTTGGAAGTAAGCGATTCGGTGTATCTGGCTCATATGTTGGCCCAGAGAATGTCGAACGGTGGACTTAGGTTGGACGACATTTCGGCCGAGTGGGGTTGATGCCGAGCAATATTTAGGCCGGACAACATTTAGGCCGAGCGGGGTTGATGCCGAGCGACATTTAGGCCATGTGTTCAAGTGTCGCTCGGTCTTGGCCTTTGATGAATAGACAACAACAGTTGAAATCATTCCAACTCGAACATAACCCTTGTTGAACTCACTTATTCCCCATGCCTATTCATATGACAAAAAACAAGGACAAGGACTTAAACAAACCAGCATATCGAACTAATCCGGACTGATGATTCCCTAGTTTCAACAATTATAAGCCTGAATTCAAATCGATAAAAAAAGATAATAGCCTTTAACATATAGTGCCAATGTCCGAGTTCAAAACTGAAAAATATGATAGGGTAGGTTTTCGGAGACGGTCAGCGATGACGGTCTTTGAAGATGACAGTTCAAAGCTTAACTTTATATCATCAACCCTGCGACCTTTAATTTCTCAGCACTTATATTTGGATGATCACACTAGTTCACACACCACACAGGGTGAATACTTTCGTCGTTAAGTCTAATGTTAATTGTTTTTCAAGTATAGTTCAAACATGTGCTTTGTTGGATTTGATCTTCACTAGAGATGTCTAGAAAATCTAGCTCTGCTACGATCTCAGACAGTATTGGGCCATCCTCTCGACAAGAAGTTGTAGATACTTCGAATCCATCAACTACCCCTGCTCAAAACTTATCGAGCAGCGCGATAGCATCCGTCGACTTAGCTCCTGACGCTCTGGAGGCAGCTATTTTCTTAGACGACCCAGCCGATTCACAGGCCTCAGGGATTAACGAGACTACACTCCGTCGGATATGCTCTATCCATGGAATCCTGTTCGACGACTTGTTAGTTCCTTCGGCGAATGATCGTCCGCATTTACCCCCAGCCGGGTATACAGAATGCAATAAGTTTATGTGCTGGGTCGGCAGCGTTCCACCATTCAACTCCTTCCTTCACGACTTATTGCAATATATCGA
Source organism: Allium fistulosum (assembly GCA_030737815.1). Taxonomy (NCBI): domain Eukaryota; kingdom Viridiplantae; phylum Streptophyta; class Magnoliopsida; order Asparagales; family Amaryllidaceae; genus Allium; species Allium fistulosum. Next base: position 260,102,151 of record CM060904.1, on the reverse strand, counting down.
GATCGCCCCTTCACAACTGCCTCCGAACAGTCATGCTTTCTTATATGGGACTTGCATCCTCTTTATGAGTGTCTTCTCCAGGCTTTCGAATCCAAGCGATATCCGTTATATTTATCGCGTCAAGAGACGATCGATAGCCCATCTTTCATATTTCTGGAGCCATATAGTAAATACCAAATCCTGACAGGGGCATGGAGCAAATTCGCCAAGTACAAGCAAGAATGGTTCTATATGTTCGTTGCCCTTCCGATTTCGCTAGGAGATGGGTGGAAGGGAGTAAGTTCGTTTTCTAGATCAACACTTGAATTTGGCGGAATCTGCATCTTTTCTGACTCTTTATCCACTTTTTCAGCTATCACTCCACGTCCTGAAGGCTCTGGATACTCTGAAGCAGTGGAAACTATCCGAGCTCTCCCCGCAGAAGATCGGGACATCAAATCCCTCATTTCAAATGAGTCACTCACACAGTTTGGGCCGTTGGCAGAAGGTCGCCGGATAAGCCTTCCTTAGGGTGTTACCATACCCATGCCTGCTGCTGGCAAAGGGAAAAGGCAGGTCGGGTCTTCAGCACAGAATGCCCCTGACACACTAGAGGAGGGGGAGATTAAAGAAGCAGAAACGCCCGAAGTACAGGGCGAGAATATTAGCCCGTCTCGAGGCCCGATAGTTGAAGTTCATGACATTGAAACGTCGTCTTCGCCTTCGAAGTGGAAGAAGAAACTGACATGCAAGCTGTGGAATAAAATTGTGGGCGGAACTTCTAAAGTTACCCTTATTCCAACGGAAAAAGAAACTTCCTCGCAGCACTTAGAAAGTTCTCTGAAGGGCCTGTCGAACCTTACCATTCCTGACGATTTACTCAACTACGGTTTCGACGATCCAGAGGCCCTCAAGCTTTATTCGCCCGTTAGAGGCGATACGGGAGTTCAAGCCCAAGTCCAGGGAGATAAAACTCCAATTAGTAAAGAAACCGGTCCGTCGGGGGGAAACACTAGAACATACACGGACACGCTCACTTCATTCTGCACTTCAATCTTAGTCGTCACTCTGATCTTTTCTAACTTGTTGTTATTTTCATTCTATGCAGGTGACATGGGACGCTCCCATGGATTCGATCGTCTTCACGGCTCATCCATCTTTCACCATTCTGGCCGGGATTCGGGCTCCGGCAAGCACCGCGATAGAGATGACTCCGGAGACCGAGACAACCGTCACTGAGAGTCGACTTATCGAAAGAAATCTCACAGCCAGTCTTCATACTCTCGCGATTCTCCTCCTCAAACTAAGAAAGGAAGAGAAAAGTCTTCGCAGAAGGGGTCTCATCCCGATGTTTCCCGAGATCAATATTATGGTTCATCAAGCACACGACAATCTCGGGACATCGTAAGAGAACAGAACTTTCAAAACCTCCTCCCCCTGTTCCTGCGGTAGACCCAACGATATCGGAGAAGCTGGCCGAGCTTAAAGCTAAATTTCCCAAAATATGCTTTGACGGTATGAAGTTCCTTCCAGCAATTCATCACATTCCGAGGCATGTCAAGTAGAGTGCCATCGCTTGCAACAACGACGTCTATGTTCAACATGACGCGTTTGTTCATTTAGTCGAAAAAGTCTCGGAAATCTCCGTTGAGCGTCAACAGGAAATCGACCGCTTGAAGCTATCTTCGATAAAGACATTATCAAAAATCAGGATGAAGAGCTCGCGTCGTACAAGTCCAAGCTCGAGGCTGCAGAACAAAGTGCTAAGGAGACTGCGAAGGTCGTCACTCGTCTAGAGACGACTCAAAAGAAGGAACTTGACGATGCGGTCCAACGCTGTGGGGCCCTGGCTTTAGAAAAAGATTCTATTCAAAAAGAAAGGGATGCACTCACCCTGCAGGTTAAAGAGTTGAAGGAGCTACTCTCTAAGGAGAGGGAAGAGAAGATAGCCGCTCAAGAGGAGTCTCAACGATACTGCAACGAGATTATCGATACTCGTCTCTTGAAGGCAAAGCTCGACGATGAGCTTGCTAAGGTCGGGACAATGAAGGATGAAGCCCGTGAGGAGGGAAAGAGAATAGCTTCCGCGGAGATCGACTCCCGCCTTGAAGCGACTGTAGAGGCCGGCAGAGAGGAGATCAGGTGCATGTTCGACCCACTGATAGCTGAATATAACGCCCGAGTTCTCATGCATCGGGACTTAACTTTTCTTGGCGAGGGCTATCTCGAATCTTTAGCCGAGGCATGGGAAACTTTGATCAAGATTAGAAAGGTGGAGTCGGGTGTCGAGGAGGTCGATGAGGAGGCTTTAGTGAAAGAATTTCTCAGGAGGAACGAGCCTTCAGACCTGTTTGCAGCAATGGACCTCTTTGGCAAAGGCTCTTCTCCATCAAAGGAGAAAAATGACATTGTTGGTCCATCTGGAACCGAGGCTGCGGCTCCTCCTTCTACTCAATCGGCCGATCGGCCAGCACTTGATCCATCGAGCAGCATGTTGGTTATTATTCGGAAGATCTCGACCTCGGCATTCACGTGCTATCCCCCATTCTAGAGGGTGAGACTCCTCGCACAGCCGAAAGCCAACAAGAAACCGGTATATAACTCTTCTTCTCACAGTTCAAAGAACTGTCATTTTCGGCGAGAGGCTATTGTGTCCTAACGTTTATCTCTTGTGATTTTGCGTAGGCCGTTCTGACCCCGATCCGTCTCCAAGGAGCGATGACGCCAAGGAGAAGATGGGGAAAACAAGCGACGCTACTCATGCGGGAGTAATCCCCGGTCCTGATGCTCAAGTGATCGGGGCGCTCGACGATGATAAGTCTGAAACTTCGTCCCCTGTTGAAGGGAGTTATGAAATTGAAATCATGGGCGTCTCAGAACACACTTCGAAAGTGAGTATGAAGGAGCAGCTTGAGGAAGAGAAAAAGAAGAAAGTTGAGGTCAAGATCGAGTCTCGAGTAGTAGAACTTGACGATCCGTTGAACATGCCTCTAAAAGTCATTCTTCCTGGCAGATCCAAAAAACTAGATGTTCCTCCTCCCACTCCTGATACTGTTTCTCTAGCGAGCAAAACGTCCAAGAGAAAGCGCATGGGGGAGGAGTCATCCGAACAAACGAAGGAAGACAAGAAGCTAAAGAAACCGAAGAAGTAGCTACTGCACCCGTTCGATGAGGGTTAGCTTAGATCATGTAACTACTTTTTACTTATTTATTTTTGTAGTCAACGTAGATAGATTTTTGACTCCGAGTTTTGGTGGAGTAGCTGTATAACCCCATTTTGGATTAGTGAATAAAGTTTAGTTTCTTTGCCTTTCAAATGATTTCTGCTTTTTAGCTTTCTGTATAACTGTGGACGAAACTCAAGTTCTCGTGAGTTACATAAATTCCCAATCCACCTTCACATTACTCAGATATTCTTGGGAATTTGACATCTCTTGTTTCACATTTTTGGTACTTAGAATATTTTTTAATCCGCGTTCTAAGGGCTTAAAGTACTCCAATCCACGTTCAGGGGACTTGGAGATTTAAGTCGTTTATGCTCTAGTCCGCGCTCCAGGGACTTAGAGTACTCCGGTCCGCATTCAGGGGACTCGGAGATTCAAGTCATTTATACTCTAGTCCACGCTCCAGGGACTTAGAGTACTCCGGTCCACATTCAGGGGACTCAGAGATTCAAGTCGTTTATACTCTAGTCCGCGCTCCGGGCACTTAGAGTACTCCAATCCGCATTCAGGGGACTCGGAGATTCAAGTCGTTTATACTCTAGTCCGCGCTCCGGGGACTTAGAGTACTCTGGTCCACATTCAGGGGACTCGGAGATTCAAGTCGTTTATACTCTAGTCCGTGCTCCGGGGACTTAGAGTACTTCGGTCCGCATTCAGGGGACTCGGAGATTCAAGTCGTTTATACTCTAGTCCGCGTTCCAGGGACTTAGAGTACTCCAGTCCGCATTCAGAGGACTCGGAGATTCAAGTCGTTTATACTCTAGTCCGCGCTCCGGGGACCTAGAGTACTCCGGTCCCCATTCAGGGGACTCGGAGATTCAAGTCGTTTATACTCTAGTCCGCGCTCCGGGGACCTAGAGTACTCCGGTCCGCATTTAGGGGACTCGGAGATTCAAGACGTTTATACTCTAGTCCGCACTCCGGGGACTTAGAGTACTCCGGTCCGCATTCAGGGGACTCGGAGATTCAAGTCGTTTATACTCTAGTCCGCGCTCCGGGGACTTAGAGTACTCCGGTCCGCATTCAGGGGACTCGGAGATTCAAGTCGTTTATACTCTAGTCCGCGCTCCGGGGACTTAAAGTACTCTGGTCCGCATTCATGGGACTCGGAGATTTAAGTCGTTTATGCGAGTTCGTACGTCAGGTAGAATAATGCAACTCCAGTTGTTTGTCACCATACTATAAGGTTCAGAAACATCAATAATTCATAAAAAGGATGGCTTCAAGCATTTATTAATGAAAACGAACTAAATCTTTCGATTACATGCTAAAAAGGGAACTAAGAATCAATGGAATAAAAACATACATGAAATAATTGCACCTAAAACATGAAAGAAATAGGCTAAATATAATATCGTCACAAATGTTCACTATTCCATGCTCGGGGGAGTGTCACGCCATCAACGATCGCTAGCTTGAAAGTTCCTTCTCCAAGCTTCCGTTCAACGACATATGGACCTTCCCAGTTGGGATTCATACATGATGGTACCGGGAAAACTCGTTTCAAAATGAGATCACCCACATCAAAGATTCTTGGGCGGACTTTTTCGTTGTAATATCGCTTGACTCGGTGCCTATATGCTGCCTCCCTTAATTCAGCTTCTTCACGTTTTTCATCAACACAGTCCAGTGATTCCAACAAGAGATCCTGATTCGTCTTAGGATCATAATGTGTCACCCGATGTGATGGAACTTCAAGCTCCACGGGTATAACAGCTTCTGAGCCGTATGCCAACGCGAATGGAGTGTGGCCAGTCGCAGACTTGTGGGTAGTTCTATAAGCTCATAGCGCTATTGGGAGTTCATCTACCCACTTGCCTCCAGCCTTTTCCAAATGCTTCTTCAATATGGACTTGATTATTTTGTTCACGGCTTCAACTTGTCCATTAGCCTTCGGATGAGCAACGGCGGCGAACTTTTTCTCAATGTCGTACTTTAAACAGAAATCTTTGAATTCTCTACTTTCAAATTGAGTTTCGTTGCCTGTAATGATGGTTTGCGGGAGGCCAAAGCGGCATATAATGTTTCGTACAACGAAATTAATGACCTTCTTGAAGGTGATTGTGGCCAGAGGCTCTGCCTCGGCCCATTTCGTGAAGTAGTCGACCGCAACTATGGCGTATTTTGCACCACCTTTGGATATAGGCAAAGAACCGATTATGTCGATTCCCCAGATTGCAAACGGCCATGGACTAACCATTTGTGCGAGTTCCGTCGGTGGGGCTCTCGGGATTTTTGCGTATCTTTGATACTTGTCACATTTTCTTACATAGTCTGCAGCATCTCGATTCACAGTTGGCCAATAGTATCCGTAGCGGAGGATCTTTTTTCCTAGTGTCTGCCCCCCAGTATGATCGCCACATTCTCCTTCGTGAACTTCCTCCAAGACTTGCTTTGTTTCATCATGGGTGATGCACCGTAGTAAGGGAACCGAGAACCCCCTCCGATACATTACTCCTCCCTGCATCACATATCGCGCAGCTTTGCGAATGACCTGTCGCCTTTCGCTTCTTTTCTCGGGCAAAATCCCGTTTAGCAGGTATTGTTTGAACGGAGTTATCCACGACTCCTTCTCGATTTCCGTTTCCAACACAAAATCGACTTCCATCACATCTATGCTTGGAGCATGTAAGGTTTCGACGGGAACTAATCCCATTTGTTGTGCATCGCCAGTGCTTGCGAATTTGGCCAACGAGTCGGCTTCCTTGTTCTGTTCACGTGGGACATGCGAAATGCCATAATGTTCGAAGTTCGCCAATAGTTCCTGAACCAGAGCAAGGTACGGAGCAAGCTTTTGTCCCCTTGCCTGGTAATCTCCTCGCACTTGGTACACCACCAGCTGCGAGTCACAAACGATTCAACCGATTTTACCCCGAGTTCTCCAACGAGCTTTAAACCAGCAATCAATGCTTCATATTCTGCTTCATTATTCGTAGCCGGGAAATTGAGCTTCAAAGCATAACAAATCGATCGATTTTCTGGAGTCACAAGGACTACACCAGCCCCGGAGCAACGGTCGTTTGATGCCCCATCGGTGTACAATTTCCATTGAATAGGAGGAATGACACTGTGACCATCTGGTTCGTCTGATACAGTAAACTCAGTGATGAAATCTGCTAATGCTTGCCCCTGTATGGCTCTTCATGGTAGGTAGGTAATATCGAATTGACTCAATTCGATATTCCATTTTAACATCCTTCCAGAAGTTTCTAGTCGTTAGAGTACCTGTCGCAAGGGCTGATCGGTATAGATACTGACCGAGTGTGCTTGAAAGTATGGACGCAACTTACGTGATGCAATCACCAAGCAATATGCCAACTTCTCAATCTTAGGATAATTTCTTTCTGCCCCCGTTAAACGTTTACTAACGTAATACACCGGCTTTTGGACTCGATCCTCCTCGCGGACCAAAGCCGCACTTATAGCATGCGGGGATACGGCCAGGTATACGTACAACATTTCGTGTTCCACTGGATTCGACAGCACCGCAGGACTTTCCAAATGCCTTACCAGATCTCGAAACGCTGCTTCACAGTTGGATGTCCATTCGAAATTCCTCTTTCCTTTTTTTATTATATCGAAGAAGGGAATACACTTGTCTGTGGCTCTGGATATGAATCGACTTAGTGCAGCCACCTTTCCATTCAAGCTTTGCACCTGTTTTATAGTCCTGGGCACTTGTACATCTCTAATAGCTTGAATCTTTTTCGGGTTAGCTTCAATTCCCCGGGCATTAATAATGAATCTCAAAAACTTCCCCGATGCAACGTCGAAGGAACACTTCAGAGGATTAATCTTCATTCCATAATATCTGAGTATGTCAAACATCTCTGCTAGGTCTCGAATGTGGTCGTTTGACTGTCGCGACTTCATGAGCATGTCATCCACGTAGACTTCCATCATTCTACCAATCTGATCTTTAAACATCTGATTCACCAAACGCTGATAGGTTGCTCCCGCATTTTTCAATCCGAAGGGCATTACCAGATAGCAATATAGCCCAACGTTTGTGACAAAACTAGTGTGTTCCTGGTCCGGAATGTGCATCGGGATCTGATTGTACCCCGAGTACGCATCCATGAATGACAACAACTCGTGTCCTGCAGTGGAGTCGACCAACTGATGATTCTAGGTAATGGGAAACTGTCCTTGGGGCATGCTTTGTTCAAATCGGAATAATCTACGCAAGTTCTCCATTTCCCGTTCGCCTTTTTCACTAGCACGGGGTTTGATATCCATTCAGGGTAGAGGGCGTCGCGGACGAACCCATTGGCTTTGAGTTTGTCCACCTCCTCTCTGAGAGCAGCGGACCTCTCCGGGTCCATTCTTCTCCTCTTTTTCTTAAATGGGACGTACTTCGGGTCTATGTTCAACATATGACTCATAATAGCGGGAGAAATCCCACACATGTCGGAATGTGTCCAAGCGAAAACATCGAGATTCGCTCGGAGGAAATCACTAAGGTCTTCGATCATCGAGGGGCTGAGTTGTGATCCAATCTTCAGCACTCACGATGGATCGTCTCGGCTGACTGAAATGTCAATCGTCAGTTCAGCCGGTGCTGCTTTTTCTTTCCAGGGTTCCTCATCGTCGTCTCTCAGATCTATGTCTCTAAAGATCCGAGAATCATGCCCGAGCCAGGGCTCGGACATTACTTATCAATTGTCAGTATGCTGGATGCGGACGGGATTGTCTGCAACCTTTCCTTTCTCCCTTCGCTGGGCCTCTCGGAGCTCAGCCACATAACATGCACGACCGGTCGCCTGGTCGCCATGAACAACACCTACTCCTTTGTCAGTCGGAAATTTTAAAGTCAAACACCACGGGGCCAATGCTACCCTAAACTCAACCAGGGCCGGTCGGCCCAAAAACACATTGTACGGAGAATCCACATCCAAAACTACAAAAGGTAGGATTCGCACCCTCCTACGCTCACCTTGTCCTAGTTCAACTGGTAACTCAACATATCCCACTGCATCGGTCGCTGCGCCGTTAAAGCCGTGTATACAAGCTTTAGATGGATTCAAATCCATCGTCTCCATCTTCATCTGGTCATAAGCCTTCTTGAAGATGATATTGACTGAACTTCCACAATCAATCAAAATTCTTTTCACAAAAGCCAACCCGATTGTTGTAGATATGACCATCGGGTCAATGGTAGGAGCCTCCACCTGGTCAGCGTCTCTACTCCTGAATACTATATCGTCTGTCATCATGCGTAGCCGTTTAGCAGGGGTCCCATCCTCTACGTTGGAACAACACTCAAAATCTGCATGCCTCAGGGAATTAGCATACCGCTCCATTTCTTGCCAGTTCTTATCTGCAGGGTGAGGTCCGTCGATGATCGTGTTTATGACTAGTCTGCCCACGGCCCGAACAGGCTCCTCGGGGTGACGTGGAGCTGGTGCATGACCCGGATTGGACGTTCTTTGTCTACCTTCTTGCGGATTCTTTACAAACTCCTGTAACTTTTTCTGCCTAATCAACTTCTCTATAGCGTCGTGTAGGTGTTTGCACTCTTCAATATTGTGCCCATAAGTCTCATGAAAGCGGCAATACTTCCCGGTCTGCTTTTGTTCTTCGGTTGACTCCTTTGGGCATGGCTTTCTGTACTGAAAGGTATTGCAGGTTGATAGGTAAATGTTCTCAAGAGATGCATTCAGTGGGGTATATTTGTTGTAGGTTGGAATTCTCGGCTTCCATTTCCCCACTTCACTTTTCTTCCCCCGATTTCTTCCTCCGGATTCCTTAGATTGCCCGGGCTTGTTCTGGACATTGACCTGAACCTTCCCTGAGTTGTCTCCGGATTGCTTCACAGCAACGTTGCTTTTCACGGTCTCCTGAACAGGCCCCGGTGCCTTATCTCGCCTTATCCACCTGGTTTCCTCTCTTCTTATGAACTGATGTGCCTTTGAGTAAAAACGCTCTAGCGTAGTTGGAGGTTTTCCTGCCAGCCAATCTCCAAACTCTGAATCCAGATCCACACCTCGCATCACAGCCATAAGAATTGCATGATTATTGGGATTACTGACTTCAGTAGCCGCAACATGGAATCTCTGCAGATACTCCTTCAACGACTCCCCAGGAGCTTGGATTACACTTGATAGAGACATCACGTCCTTTGGACGAGTAGTATGTATTCTGAATTGTTCTATGAATTTCTTCGCCAACTCCTCGAAACTGGATACGGACCGCGGAGGAAGTCGGGTGAACCACATGGTAGCGATCCCAGATAGAGTTATTGGAAAGCACATGCACTTGGTTGCATCATGATGCAGTAGCGGATAACAAAAATGATGAATCTGTAAAAGTAGCAATCGATGGATTAAAGAATACCAAATGCCAAACTCCGTTGATCCAAAGATGCCAGAATCTAGCTATCCCAAACACATTGATCGCGCACGATACCGTGTTTAAAGATCTACGATTCTTCGACGTTGATCAAGCACACTTGATTCCGCGAATCGGCTTCAACGATCGTTGATTCGAGCGCACTCGAATACCGAAGGTGGAGATAGGAGATTACACTCAACTACCAATTTAATGAAAGCACAAAGCTAACAAACAAAAGTTTTATTCAAAATCAACCCAACTTACAAATGCCCAACACTCCGCTATTTATAGAAGTTACAACTCAACACGACTTAATTCTGGACAACACTTAGGTCGGCAACGACCAAACGAAACGCGACCTAAAAACAAAGCCAAGCGACTTAACAAATACAAGTTACAACAAAACACACGACTTACAATATTTACATCACACGACCTAAGTACAACACACGCGACCTACGACTTACATATTACAATACATCAGCCTCCATCAGCGACCTAGTATAGGTCGTTAACGACCTAACACTTCATGCGACTTAAGAAACAGCGGCTCAAGAATTCCAGGCGGCATAAGCTTCAGCGACTTATAGCAATCAACGACTTAAGCTTTGTATGCGACCTAAAGCTTCCCGCGACCTAACTTAGGTCGTAACTCCTTCTCACGACCTATCTTAGGTAGTAACTTGTCAAAGCCGGTACTCGAAAGATCGGAGCGACCTAAAGAGAGCGACCTAAGGCCTCGCGACCAAAGGCCTTGCGACTTATCATAGGTCGTTGGCTTTCCTTTTCTTGCATAACTCGCTTCTTCTCTTATCTTGTCATTCTGGAACCTCTTAGGTCGCACGCGACCTAGGACTTCAACTTTCCACGACTTATCCCAAAGTTTTAGCTCGTTTGCTTCCTCGTTAGGTCGCACGCGACTTAACAGAATGTTAGGTCGGTCGCGACCTAAGACTTCAATATTCTGGGCTGCATCATCCTCCCCTAGTTGGGAAAAATTCGTCCTCGAATTCGCGCCCTCCTCTTCCACAACAAGCTCATCCCCATGATATGGTATAAGATGTTTAAAATTAAACACGTCAGAAGTGTACACATCCTCCGGTAGCTTCAACTTATAAGCATTTTCATTGATCCGTTTCACAATCGTTACAGGACCAATCTTTCGAGCTTTATGTTTATTGTATGTTCCTACTGGAAAACGATCTTTCGTTAGTACATCATATACTAAATCACCTTCATTAAATTCAACACTCCTTCGTTTCACATCCGCAGATCTTTTATACTTTTCATTTGCTTTCTCCAATCGTTTCTGAACGTTTTTATGGCATTCTGCCAATCTATCAACAAAATCAACAGCCCGTTTAACTGTTCCCTTTGGTTGTGATACTATCGTCAAATCCAACGGCCCCTTTGGTAAGCTTGAATATACAATCTGAAATGGACTGAAACCCGTACTACGGTTTATGGCATGATTATGAGCAAACTCCGCTTGACATAACTTCATATCCCAACTCTTTAGATTATCCTTCACCAGGCACCGCAACAAATTTCCCAAAGATCTGTTAACAACTTCAGTCTGACCATCGGACTGCGGATGGTAAGCACTACTGAAATTTAGCTTTGTTCCCACCATCTTCCACAAACTCAGCCAAAAATGACATAGAAATCTAGTATCCCGATCAGAAACAATGGATTCTGGTAAACCATGTAAGCGATACACTTCTTTAAAGAATAACTCGGCAACACGGACGACATCAGCTGTCTTCTTACAAGCGATGAAATGCGCCATCTTTGAAAATCTGTCCACTACAACATATATCGAGTCATTCCCCCTCTGAGTTCTCGGTAATCCCAGAACAAAATCCATACTGATATCAACCCATGGTCTAACTGGCACGGGTAACGGTATATACAATCCCGCATTCGTCGCTGTCCCTTTGGAAATTTGGCAAATATGACATCTCTCCACAAACCTTCCAACTTCCCGTTTCAATAAAGGCCAATAATAAGATTGAGAAATCAATTGCAAAGTACGATCTCGGCCCACATGACCTTCCTCATGCAACTCCTTTACAATCTTCATACGTAAGCTGCACTCTGGTATGCACAATCGATTCCCTTTAAAAAGAAAACCATCCACCATTACAAACTCATCCGACTTTCCCTCCTTGACTTCATCTACATACTTCGCAAAGTAAGGATCATCAACAAATAATTCTGGCAATACATCAAACCCCGTCACTTCAACCTTCATTGTAGTCAGCAAATGATTCCTTCGACTCAATGCATCTGCCGCTCGATTCGTAATTCCCGATTTATGCTTCACCACAAATGTAAATTTTTGTAAGTATGCAATCCACGAAGCATGCCTAACTGCGATCTTGTCCTGTCCCTGCATATGCTTCAATGCCTCATGATCAGTATATAAAAAAAAATCTTTATGAAACAAATAATGCCTCCAATGTTTCACAGGTTGCACAATAGCATAAAATTCCACATTGTAAGTATTATATCTCATCTTTGCTCCCGATAGTTTTTCACTGAAATATGCAATAGGACGTCCCCTCTGACTTAACACCCCTCCAATTCCAACCTTCGATGCATCAGTATGCAATTCAAACAACAACTAAAAATCCGGCAACACTAGAATCGATGCTGTCGTCAAAAGTCCTTTGATTCTCTCAAAAGCAAAGCCTGCTTCCTCCGACCATGAAAATTGCTTCCCTTTCATACAATTAGTAATTGGAGCCATCACGATACTGAAGTTTGGAATAAACCTTCGGTAGAATGATGCCAAACCATGAAAGCTTCTAACTTCTGTAATCGTCCTGGGTTGTGGCCAATTTCTAATTGCTTCAACTTTATTCTGATCCACCTGTATACCTCCATCTGAAATAACATATCCCAAAAACAAAACACTATGCGTCATGAACACGCATTTCTTCGTTGCAGCATAAAATTGTTCTTGTCGCAATATCATTAACACTTCTCTCAGATGATGCAAGTGTTCTTCTGAGCTTCTACTATATATCAATATATCATCAAAATACACCACCACGAACTTCCCAATGAATGGTCTAAAGATTTGATTCATCACCTGCATAAATGTACTAGGTGCATTCGAAAGACCAAACGGCATAACCAGCCATTCGTACAACCCCTCTCTTGTCTTGAATGTTGTCTTCCATTCGTCTCCTGGTCTAATTCGAATCTGATGATAACCATTCTTCAAATCAATTTTCGAAAAGATAGTAGCCCCGCTCAACTGATCCAACAAATCATCAAGCCTCATCATCGGAAATCTGTATCTGACAGTGATTTTATTGAGTGCCCTGCTATCCGTACACATCCTCCATGTTCCATCCTTTTTTGGTACTAACAAAGCTGGCACCGCACAAGGACTTAAACTCTCCTATACACGCCCCTGTCCAAGCAACTTTCCCACTTGCCTTTTCAACTCTTCATGTTCCTTTGGACTCATTCTGTAATGTGGTCTATGTGGTAACAAAGCCCCTGGAGCAAGGTCAATTTGATGTTGAATGTCTTTCAACGGCGGTAACTCCGTTGGTAGCTCCTCAGGAAATACATCGTCAAACTCTCCCAGCATTGGCTTTACTTCTTCAGGAATCTCAACAACTTCATTACTCTCGCGTCCAATCAACAAAAACACTTCGGGCTCCTCTTCTACTTCCTTAACAAACTCCTTCAAAGATAGCAAAGTTTTAAGTTCTTCAATCTCTTCCGACTTGCTTTCTTCGTGTTGTCGCTTCTTAGGAATTAAAGTGATTTTAGTACCTTCAAACATGAAACTATAACTGTTAGTACGACCATCATGTTGCACAGCCCTATCATATTGCCACCGTCTCCCCAGCAACAGATGACATACATCCATGTCCACGACGTCACACCAAATTTCATCTTTGTATTTCTTCCTAATTGAAAAATTAACACAAGCTCTTCGTCCAACTTTCACCTCCCCACCTTTCCTTAACCAAGCTAACTTGTAAGGTTTCAGATGCTTCTCTGTCTTCAATAATAACTTCTTCAAAGCTTCTGTAGAGATAATATTGTCGCAACTTCCTGCATCAATAACAAACTTGCAAACCCTTCCCAAGATAGTACATGTTGATTGAAAGATGTTACTCCTCAACCAGCTAGTTTCCTCCTCCTGTTTTGGTGTTAAACACGACCTCTTCATCATCAATGAATACCCTTCATCTCCCAACACATTCTCTTCCTCCTCATCATGTAGTGAATTAGAACAATCAGCTTCTACCTCATCTTCCTCTGCCTCAGCAATCATCGTTCGCTTCTTTGGCTTCGTACATTCATTGCTTTTGTGACCCATCTCCTAACAATTGAAACATTTGATACCACTATTGATTCTAGTCTTAGCAACTTCATTAACAACCGGTTTTGCAACAGCCTTCGAAACATTCACATTGTTACTAGCCCCTTTCATTGGATTGTTGGAATTTGTAAACACACCACCCCCTCTCCTGCCTTGCTTCTCCCAAGCTAGAGCCTTTTGATGTGCTTCAGCCACAGATCTGGGATCAAACATATTCACCATATCTTGTATCTGCATTCTCAACCCTCCAACAAATCTAGCTGTCAACTGCTCCTCCGTCTCCATGATGTCATTCCTTGCAATTAACTGATAGAACTCATCCGCATAATCGTGCACAGACTTTGTCCCCTGTCTCAGATTCTGCAATCGTTGATACATAAGAGATTGATAGTTATACGGCAAGAATGTAGCTTTCATCAACTTCTTCATCTTATCCCAAGATTCAATCTTTGACTTTCCCATCCTTTCTCTAGTCAGTTTGGTTTGCTGCCACCATGCCATAGCTCTCCCCCTCAACCTAGTAGAAACCAACTTCACTTTACGATCCTCTGGAACCTCCTTGAAGTCAAATATTTCCTCAACATAAGCTAACCAATCAAGAAATTCCTCGGCTTGCATACCTCCCTTGAATTCCGGTATTTCAGTTTTCATCCCAGACTCCCACTTGTGATCATACTCCGACTGATTTCTTCCTTGTCCTCGTCCTCGTCCATGAACACTACCACCATCAAACTCCTCTTCAAAATCTGATGTATATCGATGTCTATCTCGACCACCAACATCTCTACTACCATCATTTCTTCCACCATCATCCCTTCGATCTACATTCCTCCAATCACGATCATTCACATTCCTATCACGACTTCGATCATCAACATTTCTATAACAATCTCGACTCACGCTTCTATGATCATTATCAACACTTCTCTCTCGATTGGAATGTGGTGAAACTCTACTTCCCCATGGTTAGATTCAGGTGAAACCCTTCTCTGATTTTGATTCATCTCCAACATCATCTTCTCTAATTGACCAATCCCTTCATTAAGCTTCTCACTAAAGTTTTCGTTAATTCTTTGCTCCATCTCATCGGCTTCTTCTCTCCTATACAATGCTTCAAGATTCTGATGTCGATTGGCTCTTCTCGGCGGCATGATTATTCTTCAAACAAAGTTAACTCTCGGCCTTGAACAACAAAATGATACACGACTTGAACTCTTGAATAAGAATTGGCTCCAAGGTTCGGCTTAGCTATGATTGGCTAAGTCTAGCTCTGATACCAACTGATGCAGCAGCGAATAAAAAAAATGATGAATCTGTGAAAGTAGCAATCGATGGATTGAAGAATACCAAATGCCCAACTCCGTTGATCCAAAGATGCCGGAATCTAGCTATCCCAAACACGTTGATCGCGCACGATACCGTGTTTAAAGATCTACGATTCTTCGACGTTGATCAAGCGCACTTTATTCCGTGAATCGGCTTCAACGATCGTTGATTCGAGGGCACTCGAATACCGAAGGTAGAGATAGGAGATTACACTCAACTACCAATTTAATGAAAGCACAAAGCTAACAAACAAAAGTTTTATTCAAAATCAACCCAACTTACAAATGACCAACACTCCGCTATTTATAGAAGTTACAACTCAACACGACTTAATTCTGGACAACACTTAGGTCGGCAACGACCTAACAAAACGCGACCTAAAAACAAAGCCAAGCGACTTAACAAATACAAGTTACAACAAAACACACGACTTATAATATTTACATCACGCGACCTAAGTACAACACACGCGACCTACAACTTACATATTACAATACATCAGCCTCCATCAGCGACCTAGTATAGGTCGTTAATGACCTAACACTTCATGCGACTTAAGAAACAGCGGCTCAAGAATTCCAGGCGGCATAAGCATCAGCGACTTATAGCAATCAACGACTTAAGCTTTGTATGCGACCTAAAGCTTCCCGCGACCTAACTTAGGTCGTAACTCCTTCTCGCGACCTATCTTAGGTCGTAACTTGTCAAAGCCGGTACTCGAAAGATCGGAGCGACCTAAAGAGAGCGACCTAAGGCCTCGCGACCTAAGGCCTTGCGACTTATCATAGGTCGTTGGCTTTCCTTTTCTTGCATAAATCGCTTCTTCTCTTATCTTGTCATTCTGGAACCTATTAGGTCGCACGCGACCTAGGACTTCAACTTTCCACGACTTATCCCAAAGTTTTAGCTCGTTTGCTTCCTCGTTAGGTCGCACACGACTTAACAGAACGTTAGGTCAGTCGCGACCTAAGACTTAAATATTCTGGGCTGCATCACATCATCTGCTCTAGCTGAATCCATCATCCATTCGTACCTCATCACATGCTGCCTAGGATCAGTCTTTCCTTCGTAAGCCAGGATAGTTGGCATGCTAAACTTCCTGGGGTATTCAGCCCGTAGGACAGTGTCTATGAACGGAGTATGACTCCTGAATACCCCCAAATCATCATTCGATAAGCCTTTATTCTCTTTCATCAACTGTTTGATCATAGCTGTTAGGTCTGAGGTTTGTATGGAAGATGGAAGGTTGGAGTCTGACCTACGGGATTGATCAGGTTAATGCCTCCTCTGTTGGCGATCTGCCAACCGTGCATCTTGAGGTTCGGCATCATCGGTGCCTTGGTGAGCCGGACGTCCAGCCTCCACCTGCGTTCCAGCCCCCAAGTTTCCCATTCCTGCTCGGTTGCGGTCTCTGAGGTGTAAATGATCCCCAGTTGTTCGATCGGCAGCACCTGCCTGTGTAGTTTCAGTCTTGCGGCGTCTACGCTTGGGAGGTTCATTGGACGAAGTCGAGCTGTCAGATGAAGAGTAAGGAGCTGGACTGCCCCCAACATTCTGATGCTGTTGTTGAGTGAGCTGTGCCATAAGGTTGGTGTTGGCTTGCATCTGCTCTCCAAGTTGTCTCCTGCTTTCCATGAGTTCTCTCATTAAGTCGTTGAACTCTGTTTTGGTGACAACTTGCATTTGGTCCTGGGCGGTAGTCCCTGCACCCAGATTTGTTTGCTGATTGCTAGGCCCTGCTTGTTGTACGCTAGCAGTCTCATGAGCGTCTGCATTATGAGAGGCTGATCTGGTACGTGGTCTTCCCATTGTAGAGTTATTGGTAAAAACTCTGAGGAGAATCAACGGATGTCTTGTGAATGACTCGGATCTCCCTTGGGGGATTTATCCAATCCAGTAGCTTCAAAGCAGATCCTTATGGCCTGAGTTCGACTCTCAGTCAAAGCACCAAAGTATTAGCACCAAAATTGGTCACTAACCTCGTTGAGAAAGATTATGTAAAGAGATAAATGAAGAAAATAAATGTAAACAGAGAGCAATATCAAGGTTAAATGCGGAGAATAAGAACACTAGATTTATAGTGGTTCGGCGTAATTGCCTACGTCCACTTTGAGGTTAATCTTTATTGCTTTACTTGATAATCGATTACAGATACAATCCGTACACAAGTTACTTGAATGCAATTGCTAAGTAAAAAGATGAGTCTTGAAAGCGGTAGAGTCTCCCCAGTGTTCTCCCAAAAAAGGTCCATTTCACTGTGCCCTTGCCTCTCTAATTATAGACGAAGATGGGTTGGACTTCCCTGGTGGGCCTAGTGGCAAGATACCTCGGCCCAAAGCAAGTAACTCCTATGTGCCGAACCATGAATGCCGAACGGCAAATGCCGAGCGAGACTTCTGCCGAGCGAGGCTCCATGCCGGTCGAGACTTATGCCAAACGATACTTTTGATGCCAGACGACCTTCGAATGTCGAACAAGGCTGAATTTCGAATGACCTTTGAATGCCGAATGAGGCTGGAATGCCGGTCGAGGCTGGAATGCCGAGCGAGGCAGGAATGTCGGTCGACCGTTGAATGCCGAACGAGGCTAGAATGCCGGTCGAGGCTGGAATGCCGGTCGAAGCTGAATGTCGGTTGACGCTGGAATGCCGAGCGACCACTGAATGCCGGACGAGCTCTGAAATGCCGAACGATCACTGAATGCCGAACGAGCTCTGAAATGCCGAGTGACCACTGAATGCCGGATGAGGACAGATGCCGAGCGGCGCTTGGATGCCGATCGAGGACAGATGCCGAGCGATCTCTGAATGCCGAACGATCCAGCTATGTCGATGTTATCCCAACTTTTGGCAAAGTCGAGATACCCAAAGATTAACTGAAAATCAATGATTATTAGTCATGAACATCGATTGTGCATCGCAGGTTCACCACGGATATCGATGAAGTTTGTTTGAGTCCGGATCGGGCTACAATTGATAAGACACGACAAGCGAAGTAGTGGAAACCAGCGTTCCAAATTTCGGGGCAATCCTAGTTCATATGCTCGAGTTATCGCCAATGGAAGATGGATGAAATAGGCTAGGGTCGAATCCATGAGGAAAGGCTGATTCGAATCGGTCAGAGGAGCATTGCGTCGAATCCATGAAGAGCACACTTGCTTCGACTCCAACTATCGGGCATTGGTTCGTATCCATCAGGAGCAACCATGCTTCGAATCCATCCGCGCATGCCTTAAGCTTCAAATCCATTGGAGCATTCCCCACCTTCGACTCCATCGAACAAGTCCTCATATGCCTAAGTTCGAATCCATACTCCAGTTTGAATCCATGTACTTCGAATCCACACTGTTTGAGGCAACTTCGAATCGATCAACTTTGTACCCAGATCGATTCGAACAGACCTTCGCTCATTCGATTCGAAGAGGGATGTCTTCGAATCCACTACCACGAATCCCCAGTCAAAACGGCAGCTAGAAACGTGGAGTCGACCCGGGCAACACGGAGTACAAGACGGATCGACACGAAGGAAGCGCTCCACGTCATCACAGAAGCGCGCGCTGGATCGATTCGAACTAGATCGATTCGAACCAGGCTAGTCAACCAGAAATGCAACCTTTAATCGATCATAACTTGAGATCTACACATCCAAATGCTATGAAATTTTCACAGAAGCTTGAGAACATGTTGAAGAATGTTCACACCAAATTTCAGCTCGATTGGACACTTTCTTGATCGATTCGAACCAAGGGTCGAATCGATCCCAAAGTGGGCCCGGGTTTCCATAAAGCGGGCATGTGGGCCCCCTGACGTACCAGAACTGGTCTCCCTTCATTTTAGGCGAAATATCAGCCTTCTACACCTATAAATAGAGCCCCTGGTCATTCAGAAAAGGGGTCGGATAATTTTGAGAGCTAAAGAGCACCCAGATTCTGCCAGATTTACTCCAGATCACCATTGCTGCCTTAGATTTAGACTTAGTTCAGCAAATCAATTGTAATACAACATACGAAATTGTAATCTTCAAGCATCGAGCAATAAAATCATAAAAACCTTGAAGTGGACGTAGGCCGGAGATAGCCGAACCACTATAAATTGTGTGTCACTGTTCATTATTTCTTGATTGCTGCTTGTTACTTGCTTAGATCTGTAATTTGTGTGTGAATACTGTTGATTTGTATTCATACGCTGGTGCTTTCACTACACTTGGGGTTTGTAACCATTTTTGGTGCAAACACTTTGGTGCTTTCACCGAGAAGAACTAGCACCCGCTACACCAAATTCAAAATTTAGATTTGGAATTTTAAGGATTCAGATCTGACTCTACAATGACTCGACAAACTAGACAAAGAACTGAGAGGAGCCAACAAGCAGGAAGTCAAGAGGCATCCTCTGGCGCTGGGGAAGGATAAGCTTCGATCTACATTACTAGAGATGAGATGGAGGCTATGAATAACCTAATGCAGGAAAGAATGATGAAAAGCCAACAAGAGATGCTGCAGAATTTCTTCGAGCAGATGAGAGCTGCAGGAACACAGAACCTTGGACCAGCTACAGCGGTTGTGAATGTGGAACAAGGAGCTAGGGCTATGGAACCCAACGGAGGACAGAATACAGAACCAGAAGGCAATCAACAAGGGCTTGGGGCAGGCCCGCAGGATCCAACGTAGAAGTACCTTTGGAAGGAGCTCAACCGGCTAGGGCCAACACAAATGCTAACGAGCCACCCGAAGAGTACGTACTAGAATTCCCTACAAGGCTCGGAGGGCAAGACAGGGACATGACAAGGGGACAACCCCTAGATGGAGATGAAAGAATGATCGGCCTAGTGAGACGACTCATGAGAGGAGGGTTTTCAGGAGGAGGATTGGAAGAAGTTAGTCGGAGTCTGTTCGCTCCGAATATCAGGAATGCAAGGAACCCTCTGAAGTTCAAACTACCAACGCTGAATCCTTATGACAGAAAGTCAGACCCGACCACGCATATCACCAGATATATCAGACACATGGAAGTGATGGGAGCATCCGAGGAAGTGATGGCACGATGTTTCCCATTATTCTTATCAGATTTGGATGCGCTTTGGTTTAGGCAACTAGAAACCGGATCAATCAGGACATGGGGCGAGCTTGTGGATTGCTTCATGAAGCAGTTTAGGGTTCACGTGACGCGACCTAAGAGCGTAATGACTTTGACATCAATAAAACAAAGGACCGGAGAGTCCATAACAGATTTTTTGTTACGATTTAATGCGACGGTGACTTCTGTAGATCGCTCGGACCCGTCGACGATTTTGATGGCGGCAGTGGTAGGAGTTGGAGAAGGCACCGAATTCAAAGACTCTTTGACTAAAGATCCACCGCAAGATCTTGGAGAGTTTTTCCATGAAGCTGAAAAATTCATTCGATTAGAGGAATCACGAGCCGAGAGGCAGGAAATAAATGTTGCACAAGGCGAAGGAACCGCCAGGGAACAGTCCAGGACAGACAAAGGAAAGAGAAAGCAGGATGACACACATGATGGTCCTGATAAACGGAAGAAATTCCGAGAGCCCAGATTCAGGCAATACACAGACTTGGTGGCAGGAGTGGAATGAATTTACACCGAAACTCGGGGGCAACTCCCCTATCGAAAACCACCCAGGAGAGATCCCACAGAGCGGGAACGTAAGACTGGAAAGTACTGCCTATTCCATGAGCTGGATGGGCACACTACCGATGAATGCCGCCACCTGAAGGATGAGGTGGAAAAACATGCCAGGAGTGGTAGATTGCCGCAGTATGTCAGAGAACGTACGACGGCGGTTAGACCCGAACAACTACCGCATCAACCAAACAGGAATGATCCTAGATCGGGATCACGACTCGTCATCAACTGATTGTGATGGCAAGGGCCAAGTTCAAGATTTGGACTCTGGTCGATTAGTTTTCTTAGATTTGATTTCCAAAATAAAACGGCTATCCCACTTACTCATGTACGGGAACCTGAGAGATCCCTAGGCATGCTCTGAGATGGAAATAGACCGCTCCGCCCGGAGAGGCATTATCTTGTTTTTCCTGGTGTTTGAGATTGAACATTTAGGATTTGAATTTAATAAAGAAACACTTATTAAAATAAACCTTTGACCGGAGAGTTAAAGGATAAACATTAAATATCAATATAAACATGATCGCTTTATGATCCTACCCGGAGAGGCAGGGTCCGGAGTGCAAGAAGTGAGTTGCTTCGCCGAAGAGCGACAGGATCAACTCACTTAAGCATCGTTTCCTATTCACCGGAGAGTGATTGGATCAGGATTCGATAAGAGCCCGGAGAGGCTATGATCGGCCCACGATTTAGGCCATGACATCGCTTAATGTTCAGATACACTGAACCAGAGTGCAGGAGGTGAGTCTCTTCGCCGGAGAGCGACAGGATTGACTCACTTAACGTTGTTTCCCCTTCACCAGAGAGTGACAGGATGGGATCCAGCATGAGCCCGGAGAGGCTGTGATCGACCGACGATTCAGGTCATGACATCGCTTAATGTTCAGATACACTGAACCGGAGTGCAGGAGGTGAGTCGCTTCGCCGGAGAGCGACAGGATTGACTCACTTAACGTTGTTTCCCCTTCACCGGAGAGTGACAGGATGGGATCCAGCATGAGCCCGGAGAGGCTATAATCGGCCGAGAACGACCAAGACATCGCTATACGCCCTAGCTGGGGCCAGAGTGCAAGGGATAGAAAGCAACGCCGGAGTGCAATAGGATCTTTCTATTCAATCGCTAAATCTAGAATGGGTTTGACAAGGGTCCGGAGTGACCATCAATAGTACGGAGAGACCGTAGAATTTTATTCTTAACTTCCACTGGAAAAAATTGATAACAATTTGGCTTCGAACAGCCATGGACTTGATTGAAAATGCTATAAGCTATGAGTAAAACATGAACTCACTACATCCAATTTAAGACTGATCAAAACACGCCTTTTACCAAAAAGGCATGTTTTGGGGGGCAAAATGTTATCCCAACTTTTGGCAAAGTCGAGATACCCAAAGATTAACTGAAAATCAATGATTATTAGTCATGAACATCGATTGTGCATCGTAGGTTCACCACGGATATCGATGAATTTTGTCTGAGTCCGGATCGGGCTACAATTGATAAGACACGACAAGCGAAGTAGTGGAAACCAGCGTTCCAAATTTCGGGGCAATCCGAGTTCATATGCTCGAGTTATCGCCAATGGAAGATAGATGAAATAGGCTAGGGTCGAATCCATGAGGAAAGGCTGATTCGAATCGGTCAGAGGAGCATTGCGTCGAATCCATGAAGAGCACACTTGCTTCGACTCCAACTATCGGGCATTGGTTCGTATCCATCAGGAGCAACCATGCTTCGAATCCATCCACACATGCCTTAAGCTTCGAATCCATTGGAGCATTCCCCACCTTCGACTCCATCGAACAAGTCCTCATATGCCTAAGTTCGAATCCATACTCCAGTTCGAATCCATGTACTTCGAATCCACACTGTTTGAGGCAACTTCGAATCGATCAACTTTGTACCCAGATCGATTCGAACAGACCTTCGCTCATTCGATTCGAAGAGGGATGTCATCGAATCCACTACCACGAATCCCCAGTCAAAACGGCAGCTAGAAACTTGGAGTCGACCCGGGCAACTCGGAGCACAAGACGGATCGACACGAAGGAAGCGCTCCACGTCATCACAGAAGTGCACGCTGGATCGATTCAAACGAATCGATTCGAACTAGATCGATTCGAACCAGGCTAGTCAACCAAAATGCAACCTTGAATCGATCATAACTTGAGATCTACACATACAAATGCTATGAAATTTTCACAGAAGCTTGAGCACATGTTGAAGAATGTTCACACCAAATTTCAGCTCGATTGGACACTTTCTTGATCGATTCGAACCAAGGGTCGAATCGATCCCAAAGTGGGCCCGGATTTCCATAAAGCGGGCATGTGGGCCCCCTGACGTACCAGAACTGGTCTCCCTTCATTTTAGGCGAAATATCATCCTTCTACACCTATAAATAGAGCCCCTGGTCATTCAAAAAAGGGGTCGGATAATTTTGAGAGCTAAAGAGCACCCAGATTCTGCCAGATTTACTCCAGATCACCATTGCTGCCTTAGATTCAGACTTAGTTCAGCAAATCAATTGTAATACAACATACAAAATTGTAATCTTCAAGCATCGAGCAATAAAATCATAAAAACCTTGAAGTGGACGTAGGCCGGAGATAGCCGAACCACTATAAATTGTGTGTCACTGTTCATTATTTCTTGATTGCTGCTTGTTACTTGCTTAGATCTGTAATTTGCGTGTGAATACTGTTGATTTGTATTCATACGCTGGTGCTTTCACTACACTTGGGGTTTGTGACCATTTTTGGTGCAAACAGTCGAATGACCTAGTTGCCTGGTCAAACTTCCAACTAACAGAAAACTATAGAGAATTTTAATATTCAGAAGAGAACAAATGGTTTTTATGTAGTTAGTGAAGATAAAAATGACTATAAATTTGTATTGCAAAGTGGACCCTGGTTCTTTAGTGGAAGACTAATTATAACGAAACCACACACACCTAAAATTAAACTTGATAAAGATCTATTGACATCAATGTATGTATGTATAAGATTAGCTGAACTTAGTTTTCAAGTTTGGGGCAGAGAAGCAATTAATGCATTGATTAGCATGCTAGGAAAATCGATTCAAATAGATTTTGGTATAAGAAATGGAGAGCAGCTAACTTATACTAGAGCGTTAGTGGAAATGAGTTACGAAAATAACTTTTCAGATTGAATTTAAGGTAAATTTGAAAATGGTGAAGTTTTCACACAAGCGGTGGAGTATGAAAATGTAATTAAAGAGGTTAGTGTTGGTGCTAGGGTGCTTCACTATTTTTAGTGGTGACTCACTATTTTCAGTGTTGAGTCACCATGTGTCGAGTTATAATTAGTTGGTTGAAATAAATGGATAAATAGAGGGCCAATAACAAGAGTATGTATGAGTAACCTACCACTAATAACAATAAGGTGATTTAGCTCCAACATTTTTTTGTAAATTAAATACCAAATGTTCTATTATGTTGTAAATGTCATCACTGATGCACTGTGTCATTATACTTAAATTAATTTGAATTTAGTAAGATACAAATATATATCTAATGCAAGTAAATAATCCTACATTATGGTAATTTAGTATCTAACCCACGTTTTAGTTTTAACTATAGTAATCTAGCGAAATTCTTTTTAGTATCATTAACTTACAAATATGTATTTGATGCAAATAAATAACTTAAGTAATGAATTTATCAAATATTAGTGCAAGGAAATAATTCAAAGATTTCCCTTATTTATTGACATTCCTAGCACGAGTTTGTTATCACCTCAAAATAAACTTAAGTGGTGAAAATTTTGGTTGTAAAAGTTTTCTTTCTGAATAAATTATTCTTCAAAATTAGACATCAGCCAAAATCATTAAACACGGTTTCCTCCAAAATCAAAATCATTTAACATGTTTTTTCCAAAAGCAAAATTATAATATAATAAGTCCTCTGTGAAGAGATGTATTTTTATAACACCTTTAAAAATTAGATACATTAAGCGTGCATGCACGTACACACGCACACGCACACAAGGTGCTTATTTTTTCTATATTTATATGTTTAAATTTTAAGCTAGGGTGCACCAGTATTTTTCACAATATCTTATTCCATAAATGTGATAACATATGGGTTCTCATCAATCTTCTATTTCAATGGTTCTCTAAACATCTTTTTACTAAATGTTATCTCTTGATTTTCCAAAGTTGAAAGTTTTCCATAGATCTTCATCGTATCCTCAATAGTAAATGTAATCACTGAAACCTAGAAAGCTTCGCGGGTACTTCTATATTCTTCCTTTATTTTTAATCCATCGATGTATCGTATATTATAAATTCCTTTCTTTCTGCATAACCATATTTTCAAATGTTATCATAGACCTTATGGTTATATATCAGGATTATGATAAGTATCAAAGTTGTTTATCCAATTGTAGTAGAATTTGTTATATAGATATTCTTTTTTTTAATGCTTGGTTTGATAGTATTTGTTATATAGATATTCTTTTGTAAGAAGTTGTTATCAGTAAAGTGTATTATCACAATTTTAATTTTTCAAAATTCATTACAGAAAAAACTAAAATATATGTCTGTAAATTGATTGTATCAATTTATCAATGCTTTCATGAGCACTAGGAATAAAAGATTTGATTTACTATGTTTTGACTATGTATATTTAACAAATGGTGACATTAAAATCAAAATTATGTTCAGCGGTCACTTCACATTTATCACTGTCTAATATGTAATTTTAATTTTTTTTGTTTGTAAACTGAATATTTGTAGGACTGCGAAATGTAAGGAGTATGTATATGTTCATTTTCATGGTATCAATCTTCTTATTTTTAATATGCTTTATATATCCATGAGCAGTTTGTAACAATGATTTGATGAATAATATGATTTTTCCCCCACGAATATAGGTTTGAGCAAGCATGCAGATACAGAGGAAGAAAAAAATCAAACAGGTACCCTATTATTTTAAACTCTGTGCTCCTTTCGCCAACTTATTCATTTATGTATACTTTATAACAAGTTTTTGTCTACTTTATGTACGTTTTATGTTTACATGAAAAATAATAATTAACAAACTATTTAGAATATATTTTTTACTTAGAAGGATAGTTAAGTTGAACTAATTCAACCTAAAAAGGTGCAATCTAATAAATATTTGATTTATTTATATCATTACATGTTTGTTACATATTTAGGATTAGGAACATGAATTAAAAAAAAGAGCAATAAATATTTTTATATAAGTAATGATATGCGCATGAGAATCGCTTTATGGAAGAAAAATTATTTTCTCTTTGACAGTGCTATTACATCAAAACACTTGCCATAAAACGACTTCAACCATGTAAAATGTGCTCTCTCCTGCCTGCCGTGTTGAAAGATGTTAAAGGATGACAATTGTTTTACATGTGCTAAGTGCAACATCAACATGGCCAAACCTGTTAACATGTATACATACTATGGTATTCAAACTACTTGACATGTAAAAACCATTTTAAAATATCATCTTACAGTAGAAGTTTTTGATCATGCTGCCTTTACAACTGTGATAGCCTTTTACAAAGAGACTGAATGATTGATCAAAAGAACTTGGTTAGTAGAATAATACCGACGGATATTGTTCTTTTGATGCTGTAGTATGTCATTTTTTCGCAAATATGTATTACAATTTTTCAAACATGTGTAGAAGTTGATATTTTACTATTCAAAAGAATTCTCAGAATAATGTTAGAACTCGCATGATTTTAAAAACTGTTATTTCTATAAATCTAACACTGATGCTGATTAAGATATAAAGTTAATTAATTGAATTGGAGATCTGTTATTTGCAACCAAGGTTTTATTTACTATAAGAGAAGGGCACTGAAAAATTTCTTGAAGGTTAATAAGGAAATTCATGAGTGCAATAAGGCATAATGTAGAGATTACTTTTGTTCGTAACAAGATCATCTGTTAAACATACACAACAAGCTCAACGAGACATGTTATGGCTGTTATTTTATTATTCTAGACATGTGGAATTAATCTGAAAAGAATGTTTAATAGATTATTATATATAATATAATAGACTAGATACATAAATCATACCGCTGTTCCTTTTTAATCATAAGTTCATTCTCCCTTTTTTCACATATATCATACAGTATATGAAACATAAACTCAATTGGTTAAAGTATATAGAAATATTGATACTCTCCATCGACCATTAAACACCGATATTTTTTAATGTTGTGAACTTGTAAGACATCATGAGTTGTTTCTCATGTTGTTATATTACAGCTAAATATTGTTTTTATGTTATTTGAGTTGGTGTACCTACGATGGTAAGTCACTCGATATTTTCCTCTACAGTCATCCTTGAACAATATCTGTATTATTTTTTATTGTTGTCAAGTGATACTTTTACTTCCATTATGTTAGTTTGATTGTAAACTAGAATCTGTTTGGTAGATGTTATATTGCAGGATAATTAATATAAGGAGATTTAATGGAGAACTGTAAGACAACATTTGAAAATGCTGATGCTTCTCCATTTAAGAAAAGGGAAGGATACGAATTGACCATTTATATTGCTTATTGATGACCAAATAAATTTTCAAAAAATATATTTGATTCTATGTATTCTCTCTTCAATTTTGAGTAACTTTTCTTTACACTCTTGTACATTCAACAGAAAATTATGTGGTTTTAGCTGTTTAGGTGGTTGCTATCAATATAGTTTCAATAATAAATATAGTTCCACATCCTAGTTGGTAGGCTAAGATGGTTGCACTGTGTCAGACTCAGTGCACAGCAGTGCACTAAGTCAAACTCAGTCCACACAGAACTGCCGTGTGTGCTTCAAGTTAAAATCAATGCCCTGTTGTGCACCGAGTTGAACTCAGTTGCACACAGAACTCGCATGAATATAACTGTGTGTGTACGGAATGATGTATATCTCGTTTTATATATTACTACATCTGCAGCTCATTGCTTGGGTACTGAGTTTTTTACTACTATTTTCCAGTTCCAAGGCCTCATTTATTATTTGAATCACAATTTATTGCTGGATCTTCTCTCTTTCACCTGTTAGCTGTCTAAAGCAAGCTGATGTGCCTTCTTCACTTTCCCAGCTTCATGTGGCATTGTATACCGTTTAACTTCAGTTCTTAGAGATGAAGTTGCAAATATATTTAGATATTGTAAGCAAATACAACGTTGAGCTATGCAGTTTATATCAAATATCTGATATGCACACCGGATAAAATAGCACTCTGTCATGATCCATTTATTATATATAAAAAAAGAATGTTCTACTTTAAAAGAAGCGCATTGAGGGTATTTGCTTCTATGTTCTGATACATTTTTTCTACATGCTGGTGATTACCATCATTTTCACGTCATCACTTGATTCCAGTGCATTTATTAAAATCAATTTCAATCATTGATTCTCTATGATGTGCAACTTTTTCCTTCATCTTCATAAGCATCCACCTTCTTTTTTAATGGGTAATGAAATTTAAGTTCGGAAATTAAATGTATAGTTTAGCGGGTTTGTTTGCAAATTTATTGTTTTTATGGAAGAGTTCTGCAGTGGCTTATTCCTGATGTTTGCGGAGAAATATGTCTTCCTTAATCCTTCAACTTGATGAAAAGTAACTTATTTTCTAATTTCTCTATGTGGAATTTATCTTCTTTTCTTTATGATTTAGTTTTGGTAGTGTATATATTCTACCAAACCTTGCATAAATACTGAAATAATAAACAAACTGATATAAGAGAACTTTTAAATACTAGAACTGGGTAATATTTCCTTGCAGCTTTAAGATACTAGCATACAAAAATGTTGTGTAATAGTATATTATTATTTTAAATAATAAATCATTGAAATACCATATTTCCTATATTGTTATTTTTTTTACAATGGTTATCTTATCCTACAATTATAATGAATTATGAACAATAATTATCCATATAGTTTTCGATTTGGTTGAACTGGAAGAACTTGTGTGTGTGTAACTAGAAGTTTAACTTGCTCCTTATTGCTTATTTTGAATGAATGAATACAGCATAAACCTAAATTGTTGTGAGGAAAACATTAACAAATAAATCAAATTAGGCTTTTTGTATATACATTGTCAAGCCATACAGTAGATAAAAAGCAATGTGCCAAGATTATCATGTCATAGGATAGTAAATTATGATCTATGTTGTACTTTTAATCGATGCATCATGCATTAGATGTTTAGTAAGTTGCTACACATATATTCATTGATCATGTGTGCATATCTATTAGAGTCTTATTAACTTTAGATATATGTTCAAAGAGAACTGGTATAGTAAACCACTCAAAAGAAGAGTGAAGCCACACTCGCTGATATCTGTTGTCTATCTTTCATTATAGTCCAAAATCAAAACAAACGGGATATGTTGTAGCTGATTATGGACTAAAATAGAAAAAAATGGACACGTGTCAGCGAGTTTGGCTTCACTTGCATTTGTAGCGACTTGCCGTAGTATTCTTGATGTAGATATTATTAAATAGTTCACACGACCTAGGGACCATAGAACTCCTAATTCCGAGTTCAGTTAGATGTTACCCAGTTTGAATTATTTTAAATCAATTTTAAGTACTAGGAACATAGAAATTTATTGACATATGATGAACGATGACATGTTAATTACTACACTTTTGAATCCAAGATTTAAAATTACAACTAACGTTGATCCATAATCCCTCAATTCATGAATTCTTTGAAGTGTAGCCCATTAATGAATGATATTTTTTTATCATATTTTAATCTGAAATAAGAAAATATTACCTTCATTATTTAATCAATATGCAACATATAAGAAATAGTGAAACACCATCTTGACGGGAGATCTAAATGTATGAAAAAAAAATTAAATACGTAAATTTAGATGAATTAAACTTGATCAACCAAACATAATTAATGAATATAGGTATGCCATAGAAGATATGAATGTGTATGTACAAACCATTGAGTCTAATTCATAATTTGTAAAAAAAATAACAACATAGTATAACAATATATATTATGAAGTTCTTGAATCAACTTTATTTATAATGAAGTAGTTTTTACATTGAAATAGTAGTCTATACTTTTAACAAAACAAATCAATCTAGAGTTATATACACTTCAGTATAAATTACGTTACTATTTAATTGTTTAGATATAAATTGCTTACACGATCCTTCTAATTAAAATTTGTGCCAAATTTAGTTATCAATTAGATTTTCCTATTGTTAGATGAATCAAATTTGGTCTAATGGTTTGTTTATCTTCAAAATTTCTATGTATGGGAATCCACTAAATGAAAAGGAAATAAAAATAACAAATTTATAACTACCTGCTGCCCAAAATCTATGCGTTTGTAGCTTGGGTCTAATATTTAAGAGTATTGTAAGTTTTTATTAGTATTTGAAGTGGAATAACTATTATGCTATGCGTGGAGAGATAATTGTCTATAATGTAGTGAATCACACATCCCAACAAATATCATAAGAGAATTTGAATCAGTTTTAAGTCCAATCATTATTTTAATAAACAACAGAACTACATGTGCAATGAGAATGTATCTTTAGCTCTTCTTGATATTGGTAACCGTAAAACGGTTTTGGGGAATGACATAAGACATGGTTTTGAAACTATTTGTCTATGAGCTTTATGATGGGCCTGGGGTAGTAATTACTTTTGGGAAATATGTTACACAAAACTACATAGGTAACCGTGATGTTGAAGTAGAACCTGATATTTCTCATCTTCTAGATTTGAAGTACATTTGTGCACTCTTTAGAAATCCTTAAGAATTGGGTAAATAAAGAGTCTTTTATGAGGATTATGTACATTGCAACGCGTTTGAAGAGTTTTTCAAAAATGTACTAGAGATTTACACGGTAAGGAAAAAACTTTGAAGTATTAATGAATGCTGCTATTGATCGTGTTTGAAAAATTGGAACCTAATTTACATGATCATGTTAACAATGTTAAAAAATTAAACATTTAATTTAATAACGTTATTTAGATTGCTTTTTAACTATCATTGCTCCAAAATATTACATTTCTTGATGGATATACCTTGTTGAATCACATTTGAGTTTTCCTTTCTTTGTCCTCTTTTACGACATTTTTTGCAGAATGCCTCTCCAAATATGGAATCGCACAAATATTATAAAAATAATGCTCTCCCGAAGAGGAAATAATCAATTTTGTATATTTGCAATGAAAAGTTTCAATGGGTTAAAATTTTGTGACTGATGGATATATGTGAATCATACTCAATACACATTGTTACTACAAGAAGGAAATAAAGAACAAAGAAAATACAGTATTCGCGTCAGAAAATGCATAGCTTCACTTAGAAACTTGCAACTTCCCGTGTGCGAAGCACGGACCACTCACTAGTTATTTCTTTGTAGTCAAAACCTGAAAGGTTCATATATGTTAAAGAAGACAGAAGCAAAGGAGTGAAATAGAACTCCATTTATTATTACCCAAACCTGGGTTTCGGGACTTACATTCCTTAAAATCATCTATAAATACCTGAATCTATGTTTTGGGACTCTTATATATGAATTTCATCGGTTAATACCAGAGTCTGGGTTTTGGGACATACATTTCAAGACTTCATCCAAATCTGGGTTTTGGGACTTCATTAATCACTATCTTTATTATGCCCGAATCTGGGTATAAGAACATTATTGATCATTACGATTCTTTGTACCCAAATTGGGGTTTCGAGATTATTATCTGATTTCGCCTTAAAATCCTAATCTGGGTTCGTTGGGACTTCTAGTTGTCCAACACATGCCCCAATCAGGGCAATGGATTTCTATTTTAACAACTATTGCTATGGAAGTATGCTTGTACAATAAGTGCCCTAATCTGGGTTGGAGATTCTATAACATATGCCTTGATCTAGGCTAGGGATTTGATATAAAGACAAAGCCTATTAATTCCCGTTTAATTCACCATGAAAACCCGAATCTGGGTTTAGAAATGCCACACGGAGGACTATTTTTGGATGTTGTTATCTGGATTCTGGATGTTATATTCTCAACTCCCATACTTCATAGGTTAATACCCTAATCTGGGTTATATGTCATTGTTTCCTAATCTCTATCAAATCCTAAACTGGGGGTATGATGCGATAAGAATTGGAATTATCGTAGGAAACCGAAAGTTTTGAGTTGGTCTTCTTAATGCCAAAGTTAAAGTTGACGTTTAATGACTCTAAATGATGCCCACAAACAGACATGTGAAGGCATAAATATGCTGACCTATCACTAAACATGTATGCAAGTTGATAATGGACTAACAACATCAAATGCCACTTACTTTGAATTTTGCAGGAAAAATAAATTTATGGAAAGGTAGAAAGTTATGAAATTTTTGTCCTAAGGAATAAAGCTTCTTTCATACAATGGTGGGAAAATTGTTAGCTATAAAATATACTTAAGAGGAGAAGTATGAAAGAAGGTTAGTAAGATTGAGGTTTCGATGAAGAAACAAATCTATATTTCATAGAGGTCGTAAGAGGATGTTTTGAAGGAATTAAGAAAGTATTGAAGAAGTCGAAAGCAATAACTACTCATACAGTGCAAAGGCTTTCGACCTAGATGGAAATAGATATACCCCTCCGCTACTTTCAACCTTTCGACACAGATAAACAAGCAAGGGTAGTTTCGGAACCCCTTTCGAAGGCAATCGATATGTTCTCCCACTTACATGCCAAACCTTTCGAAGTCAAAGGTTTCGCCCCTAAAACAACCTTTTTGAAAGCATATACAAGCCTTTCGGACCGATCGAGGCCCATAATTTTAAGAGAAGGTTCTGCCCTAGTCTTAAGGCATGCTTTCAAAGGCTATACAACCTCATCGATACCATTCGCACTTGAATAACTTCGAAACCAATATAATAAACCTATCGACACTGTCGAAAACTTCAAACTTACTTACAATAACAACAAAGAAGGAGAAGATGCAATCAGAAGACCTTTCGACAATGTCGAAAGGTGGTGTGAAGAAAGTAGCACTCAGAAGTCAACAAAGGCGAAAGGATGATAAAGGCCTCTTTCGACTCGGTTGAATGGTCTGGGAAAAGATAAAGGAGGCGAAAGAGTAAACCAAGAAGCATAAGAGAACACCTTCCGAAAACATCGAAAGGTTCATGGCCATACGACCAAGTCGAAAGGCTTGAAGCAGCATATAAAAAGGGGTTCTTTCGACCCAGTTGAAAGTAAAGGCACGAAAGTGGGCCCACCTACATCTATAAATAAGACCTAAGTGATCCAGTTTTAGGGACCAAATTCTGGAATCCTGAATTCAATTTCTTTACTCTACTTTCTTAGTGACAATTGTATTCTTAAGAAACCCTAAATCAATTTAAGGAAAAAGCTCCATATCTTGTAACTCATTTAGGTTTATGAATAAAATGGGAGATGGCTTGATTATTAACGATACTGGCAATGAGGAAGATCATTTAGATCATTAGCTAGACTAATGGTCAATTGCACATGATTCTAACCTTTTCTCATGATTTCTTTTTATCTATGCTATGTATAAGATCAACTTAGGTGTTTCCAATCGATACACATCATCATCAGAACCTGTACTTAACACTAAAGTCTAACGTGATGATGGGGTGTCAACCAATTTTAGCTAATGAAACATGGAAATGCATATATCAGTCTTATATAAGGAAAACTAAGTGGATTGTAGGCGATAATAAGCTAGGGCTATTCCGAAAGAAAAAACCCCTCTCGACCTGATCAAAAGGGGTATTTTCGAAAGGAATCATAGTTTATAATTGGCTAACAATCATAGTGGAACTCACTCGAAGGGGATCAGCCCCAAAATACACAGGTGATCCTTCTGAAGAGTTTCCATAGCAAGAATAATGAAACCATGAAGTCGAAAGCAGTTAGATCATACTAATGAAGTAAGCACCGCTTTCGATATGATTGGAAGGTACTAAATGATACCTTTCGACGTGATCGAAAAGTTTTTAGAGTATGAATGATCCGCTGCATTTAATCCACTTGGAGGATAAGACTCAATCATATGTATTTCTCAAAACTACATCCCAAAGTTAACTCCTTAAGGCCTTTCGACAAAGTCAACCTAGTCGAAAGGCTAGAATAACTTTATTAACTCTTTCGACACAGAAAAGATGGTTGAAAGGTGTAGATAGCTTTATCAATCCTTTTGATTAAGTCAACTTGGTCAAGGGATAGAACATAACTTTAAACCCATTCGACTATGCCAATCTAGTCGAAAGGCATGTTTCCGAAGGGGTAGATCTTCTTAATAAATTGGTCTCGTTTGAATTGAATCACCTTATGAATATCATTGGGGATGTTGACAAGGTTTCTTGTTAACACAAGTGAATAATCTCTTTTTACTTGTTGAGATTTCCTCAAGGTAAAAGTGAGATTAGGACAAGGAACCATGGTTATAAGTTGAATTTGATATAACTGAT
Organism: Allium fistulosum; assembly: GCA_030737815.1. Taxonomy (NCBI): domain Eukaryota; kingdom Viridiplantae; phylum Streptophyta; class Magnoliopsida; order Asparagales; family Amaryllidaceae; genus Allium; species Allium fistulosum. Next base: position 260,067,833 of record CM060904.1, on the reverse strand, counting down.
AAGGAGTTATTTATCGTATATGTGAGTATGATTTGTTGGGCTTTCTAGGTTAGAATCTAAAGATATACAAGTTCTAACACCCACTAGTGGAGTCTAAAGACTTCAATATTTTATCTTAGGGTTTGAAGAAGCATAAAAGGCTAGTAGGAGCCTTATTAGGAAAACGAAATGGTAACATTTAACCTTTCTAATATTTTAAAAACATGTACTATATAAAGTTATAATAATCTACATTGATTAATTTGTGCAATTAACATAATTGATAAAAAGTTTATCAATTAAAATATAAAAATGAACTGAAGTAATATTGATAAATAGAAATATAAAATATACGTACCACTTATTTTTTGCGTGTTGACCAATGCAAGTGCCTTTTTATACAACCACTAAATACGTTTGTAACCAGGTCACTTGTGAGTTTGCTTACTCAAGACTATGTATTATCTTCAATGAGTTTCAAACCCTAAAAGTGATACAATAATATGGATATTTGATCCATATAAGATCACATATGAATATTATATGGTGAATAGTCAAAATTCGTAATATACGAAACCTTAATGAAATTAGTTCATTGAAATAAGTAGATAAACTATACCGTGAGATCATGTATTCAATATGATTGATTACAATAATGATCTTATTATTTTAAATGTAATATTTGACTAAAGGCTACAAGATAGATCTAATAATTCAATCAATGAAATATCAGTTTGATCAATTTAGAGAAAGTGCAATTTATTTGATATTCTTAAAAGTTAAGGATGACAACATGCACTTTTTAAAAGATTCCTTTATTATATCGTATTAAGGATTTCCTTTGAATAGTCAACTATTTGAGAAGGAAATCGAATGTATAAGAGGGGATGTAACCTAAGGCGCGGTTGGGATGAAGAGAGTGAATGGTCACTTATGCTTTACAAACAAACGAAGGAAACTCAAACTTTGGAAACAAGGATTGTAAAAAATAATTGATACTTAAAATTGGAAAGAGAAATATGATTTTTCTCCAAAATGTATTTTCATATAGAAAAATGTTTTTAATAGTATTTACTTCTTTGAATTTAAGATACTTGATCTGAAAATTCTCGATTGTAAACCAATTACAGTAGATGAAATAAATAGCTTATATTAAGTGGTTGAATAGAGCTTCGATTCATACGTTATTGTAGCAATGATGGAAATAATGGGAGCATGCAAGGGCTTTTAGGCTATAAGTATAAAAGAAAGATCAGCGGTGTTAGAAGTATATTAGCCGCTTTCATAACTTTCAGTTATAGGTTAATCCCTTAAACAACTTCTTAAACCTTCTCTAAAAAATTTGATTAGGCTCATGCAAGTGCTTTTAGGTCATAAGCATCAAAGTATTTGGTGACAACATCACTTAAGTGGAATGTTGCCCTTTTTGTTCTGCTCTTTCCTACTCTTCGCTGACTATTCTTTCATATAGGTCAACAATGGCATCATCGTAATTTCTAGCCAACGGTGGCTCTTGTGTCAGAAAACTTCTTCTAAAAGCCAAAAGGATTCTCGTCGAAACTCTCAATCTCATTTTCTTTATCTTTATGCTCCATTTGGGTATAAATGAGATTGATTTATGTCTCGGTTAAGGAGGATTTGAGTTTTTCTATTTCCTTAGGGCACAACCAAAATGGCTTGTTCAGTTGCTAAACAAGCCATGGAGAAACAAGGTGTGGTTTGTTCACTTCCTCGTGGCTAATTGGTGGCTAGTTGGAGCTGTTCTCATGGCTAATTGAGTGAACATAGTTTGGTGATTAAAATGGTGAAGTCTTCGCCGTTATACGTTTATAACGGCGAAGTCTTTACCATTATAACTTTATAACGACAAAGACTTCGCTGTTATAAACGTATGACAACGAAGACTTCACCGTTATAAAACATAGTCTTTGCCATGCAACGGCTATATTCCAACGACCCACTTTTCTCCTATACATTCCCCCACCCTTCTCCTCCTTCCACACAACCTCATCTTTTACTTCTTCATCCAAATTTTGAAAATATCTTCTTTATCCAAGCATTCCGCCAAAAAAGTTGTTAGCAAGAAACCCATATCCAATCTGCTTTCCACCGGATTTTCCAACCAACACCCACCATACCAACAGCAAACACTTAGTCTGGCACATGAGTACGGATATCCGTCGTATTCGAACTTCTCCTATAGCCAGCTTTACCAACCGCTTGCTCCTCCTAGCCTTCCTCCCATTCAATCGACTGCCTCGCAAAAATATTACCAACAACATCCACCATTAGGTGCATACAACAATCATTCATCATACATGTCTTTGATACTGCAAAATGATCAAATGCAACATCATCATCTTAATGCGCAATAGTCAAAGATTCATGACCGTGAAGCAAAGCAGAATCTACAAAGGAAATATTCTTATGCACGCAAGGCTCCTGCTAACAAAGAAACTATTAGTAGTTTCGAGGAGGAGGAGGAATGTTAGACCTAAAATCTACTCAAAAGAAGAAGTATGAAAGAAGGTTAATAAGAGTGAGGTTCCGATGAAGTAACAGACATGGGTTTTGCAAAGGTCATAAGAAGACTTTTCGAAGGCTTTAAGAAGGTTTCGAAGGATTCGTAGGCACCAGCTGCTCATACAGTATAAAGGCTTTTGACTCGGATGGAAACATGCATACCCTTCCGCCACTTTAAACCTTTCGACACAGATAAACAAGCAAAGACAACTTCGGAACCCCTTTCGAAGGCAATAGATGGTAATCTCTTACTTACACACCAAACTTTTTGGAACTAAAGGTTTCACCATTATCACAACCCTTTCGAAAGCATATACAAGCCTTTCGAACCAGTCATGGAAAATAAAATTAAGGGAAGGTCCCGCCTCGATTCTCAGGCACGCATTCGAAGGCTACTCAACATCATCGAAACCATTTATACTTAAATATCTTCGAAACTAGTATGGACAACTTATCAACAGAGTCGAAGGCTTCAATCTTATAGAAACGACAAGGAAACATAAAGGAGAAGGCGCATTTGGAAAACTTTCGATAGCGTCAAAAGGTATTGTGAAGAAAGCAGTACTCAAAGTTCAATAGTGGCGAAAGGATGAAAAGCGACCCTTTCGACTCAGTCGGAAGGTCTGAGGAAACATAAAGGTAGCGCAAGAGCAAATCAGAAAGAATAAGAAGAAGCCTTTCGACAGCATCGAAAGGTGTCATGACCTTTCGACCAAGTCGAAAGGCTTGAGGTGGCATATAAAGAGGGGTCCTTTCAACCAAGTCGAAGGCACATGCGCGGAAGGGGCCGATCTGCATCTATAAATAAGACACAAGGTGTCCAATTTTAAGGACAGAATTTTGGGATACGTAATTCATTTTTTTACTCTACTTTCTTAGTTGCAAATTAAACTCTCAGGAAACCCTAAATCAAATTAGGGGAAAAGGCTCTATATCTTGTAACTCATTTTGGATTATGAATAAAAAGGGAGATGGCTTATTCATTAAGGATTTTGATGATGAGGAAGATCATTTAGATTATTAGCTAGAATAATGATCAATTGCACATGATTCTAACCTATTCTCTTAACTTCTTTTTGTCTATGCGATACATATGATCGACTAGGGTATATTTAGTCGAAATGCATCATCCACGGAACCAACATTCATCCAAGATAAAAGGATGATGATGGGGTTTCGACCATGATGAATTATGAAATTGAGGAATACCCAGGTCGATCTTATACAAGGAAATCAAAATGAATCTTAAGCAGCTATAAGCTAGAATGATTTCGAAAGAGTGAAACCCTTTTCGACATAATTGAAAGGGAGCGTTTTGAAGGAAATCTCAGTTTATAATTTACTAACAAATCATTAGAGAGGAACTCATTCAAAAGGGGTCCATCATCAGTGACACCTGTCACTCTTTCGAAGGGGTTCTACAACAAAAGTAACAAACCATAAGGACGAAAGCAGCTATGTCATACTAATTAATTATGCATCCCTTTCATCATAATCAGAAGGGTCATAATTTTACCTTTTGACATGGTCGAAAGGAATGAAGAGCTAGGATAACAACCTACTTTCGACCCACTCAAAGGAAAGGACTCAATCAAATGCTAATTCCTTAAAGCAAACTCCTTGAAGCCTTTCGGCTAAGTCAACCCAGTCGAAAGGTAGGGATGACTCGATTGATCCTTTCGATTAAGTCAACTTGGACGAACGGTAGAGAAATTGTCCAAAACACTTTCGATTAAGTTCATTTGGATGAAAGGTATGCTTTTAAAGGAGAGAATCTTTTCAACGGCTTGGTTTCGTTTGAACCAAATTGCACTCCACTCAATATTGCGGATGTTGACAAGTTTTCTTGTTAACATTTTTGACGCTAGAAGGAGGGCACAAATCTCCGACCATGTCATTGTATTACAGACTAATTGTGGCTCATTTCTCTTGCGTAGGAAAATGAGATCAAAACGATTAAGTGGAATTGTTGAAGGAGTAATAGACACCACCACTTTGGAAGAGAATATAGCTCCATCTTTTAATGTGGATGGGGCCATTCCTGGATAGACTTCATCACCAGCACAACAAGACGACAACACGGCTAAAATCAAATACTTGGAACAATAGTTGTAGGAGATGCATGAGCTGCTCAAGATGGCACTATCTCGAAAATATTCGAAGACTCCGAGACAAACTGACAGAGAAGAGGTGGTCTCTCCCAGGAGGAATCTAAAAGCTAATTATAATGAGAATAAAGGAAAAGTGGATCTAACGTCCTCAAAGAAGAAGGAACTTCCCTAATCTAAAGCTAATCACTAGGGAAGAGTTCTCGACAAATCACTAGAACAATCTAAGAGCTCAACATTAAAGTAATATTGCCCGAACCTGAAAAATTATGGCCATGTCGAAGCTTATCTAAAAGATGCCACTGAAAAGGCGATTAATGATGCTATAAATTCAAAAGGGAAAAGAATATTGGATAAAAATGTCAATGACAACGAGAGAGTGCCACCTTTCACTGATGAAATCATGGCCACAGTTATTCCGTGTCAAAATCCCATCCATGAAGTGTCATGGGATTATAGACCCTTATGATCATTTGATGGCTTTTGATAGAGAAATGGACTTGTACAATGCATCTAGAGCTGTCAGATGCCAACTCTTCCCAATCACTCTTCTTGGAGCATCAGCAAAATGGTACAGACAGTACCGGGAGAAGACCATATACTCTTGGAAGCAATTCTCTTATGAGTTCTCTGCCTAATTCTGCATCAGCAAAGATCCCATGATCGACTACACAGTCTTGGCCAATATAAAACAAAGATAGGAAAAGTCTTTAGGAGATTACTTGAGGAGATTGAATGTTGAAGCTTTAAAATCCAAAGATATGAACGATCGAGATAAGCTTATAGTTGTTCGTTCTAGCTTGATTGAAAATACCCCCTTCTGGAAGCAACTCTTTGTTAATGGCTGCAAGGACCTACAAGACTTTCATTTTCAAGCTGACAAGTTCATCCGGATAGATGAGCTTTACTATGCTAAGAATAAAACTATCCTCGGGAAAGAAGGGAGAGATTTGGCTAAGACGGTTGCCACAAGAGGACCAAATGGGAGGAGCCGATTGCAAACATATTTGCTTTAAACAAGCCGCTGTCTTGCGTGTATGCTATAGCTAAGGAAAGAGTCAACTTTCCAACCTCCTTCAAAGTGAAAAACAATCCTGGATAGAAGAAGGGAGGAGACTGTTGTGCTTATCACAAAGCTAATGGCCACAAAACTGATGAGTGCAAGGTTTTGGCTGGAATTATGTAGAAGCTGATCCGAAAGGGTCATTTGAAGGAGTTTGTTCAGTATCAGCAGAAAACCCAACGAACATAAAATGGTCCACGGAAGCGCCCAGGCAATGCTATGAATGTGTTGGAAGATAAGGACCCCTTAAGCTTAAGCCCACCAATCAATATAATTGACGTGATCCATGGTGGGTCGCATCCAGCAGGAAACAGCAAGGGCCCTGTAGCAGGTACATTAAAGAAGCCAAAGAAGGGATCTACTCTATCCAAGAAGAATCCCCAATGAAAAACCCATGCCTTAACTTTGAAATGCCAAATCTAGTTGTCACTACACAAGAGCTAAAAATGGGGGTTCACCATCCTCGTAATGATCCTCTGATGATTACTGCACAAATTGGGTTATCTATCGTCTCAAAAATCCTAGTTGACATGGGCAGTGTAGTCAATGTAATCTTTAAGCACGCCTTCGACCAGATGAACATTCCTGAAGGCAAGTTAGAGCCAAGCAATGGAGCACATATTTGGATTCCATAATAAAGGATCAACTCCAGTAGAACAGATAAAGCTGCTCATACAAATGGGGGTGCCACCAACCTCTAAAACCTTTGAAACAATTTTCGTGATAATCAATCAACCCTCCTACTACAATGCCTTCTTCAGTAGGCTAGCTCTTGATGAGATAGATGCTTTCGTCTCTCCGAAGTATCTCATGGTGAAATTCCTGACAAAGCCAGGCTGGGGAACTATCCTAGGAGAACATTTTAGCTCTCGGGAAATGTATTTTGCTTCTCTGGACTAGTATAAAAGGTTGTGTTCTGCTTTCTTTGATTCTTTTACTGCTTTACAGCCTTCAGATGATGGATTTTCACATCTAACATTCAAAGCAAAGATTAACATTAAAAAGTATAACAAACACATGTATCAAAGGTACATTCCTTTTGGAAGCAAGAGAAAGAAAATTGATCCTAACTCAGCATAAGAAAGTCCTATAGTCACAAAGTTCGACTGTCGAGGTGAAACAGAAAGGATAAAACCATAGAAGATCTTGAGGAAGCTCATACAGATACAGATGATGATTTTAAAATAGTCAAGGTGGGAAAGAATCTTAATGGTGACTTAAAGAAAGATTTGATCCAGTTTCTCAAGGTCAACAAGGACATGTTTCCCTGGTCACATTCGGATATGGTAGGAATTGATCCAATAGTCATACGCCATGCCCTCAACATCAATCCAGAAGCAACCCCCATAATGTAGAAAAAGAGGTAATTGGACAAGGTACAATCAGATTCTTCAAAATAAGAGGTTGACAGACATTTTGAGAATGGATTTATCCTAGAAATATACTATCCTAAGTGGTTAGCCAACCCAGTTCTGATAAAGAAGTCAAACGGGAAATGAAGAACATGCATTGACTACACGGATCTAAACAAAGCATGTCCAAAGGATTGCTTCCCGCTGCAGTGGATAGATTAGTTAGTGGATGCAACAAGCAGACAAAAATTGTTATCCCTCATGGATGTTTATTCAGGATACAACCAGATACCGATGTTCAAACTAGATGACGAGCATACCAAATTCATAACTGAATAAGGAATTTATTGCTATAAGGCAATGCCATTTAGGCTAATGAATGCAGGGGCCACCTATCAAAGATTTGTTAATTGAATGTTTAAGGAACAAATTGTTTGGAACATGGAAGTTTATGTAGATGATATGTTGGTAAAGTCTAGCAAGCCCAAGAACCATCTTAAAGATCTAGAAGAAATGTTCAGGATATTGCGGAAGTATCACATGAAACTGAACCCACAAAAGTGTTCTTTTGGAGTTCATCCTGGAAAGTTTTTAGGCTACCTTTTAAGTGCCCAAGGGATTGAAGAAAATCCTGATCAAATTCAAGCCATCAAGGACATGGTCGAACCTAAAACTAGCAAAGAAGTGATGAGTTTGAACGGAAGGGTAGCTGCCCTAAGTAGATTCATGTTTAAAGCTACTAATAAGTGTATACCCTTCTTTGATGTGATAAAGAAGAAAAAGAACTTCGAATGGGGAGAGGATTGCAGGAAAGCCTTTCAAGAATTTAAAAGCCATTTGAACAAATCGCCGATACTTTAAAGTCCCAAGAACGGGGATGTCTTGTACCTATACTTGGTAGTATCATAAGATGCATCATCTCAGTACTCATTAGAGAAGGGAGTGGGGCATAGCTTCCAGTATATTGTGTAAGCAGATGGTTAAAGGATATGGATGTTTGATACCCAGTCATAGAAAAATTATCCTATTGCTTGATTCTCACGGCTCGAAAGCTCAGATACTTTCAAAAACACCCGATCAGGGTATTGACTAACTTCCCTCTTAAGCAAGTTTTTAGTAAACCCGAAACTTCTAGAAGATTGGTGAAATGGGGGATCGAGCTCCGTCAATACGAGTATAATATCAACCACGAGTTTCAATCAAGAGGCAGGCATCATCAGACTTTGTTAATGAGTGCACTATCTTTATTAAGGAACAATTAGAAAAGGAGAAAGATCAAAAGCCAATGTGGCAATTATTCGCGGATGGCGCATCAAACGAACAAGTGGCCAGAGCAGGATATATAATCATAACCCCAGATGGACAACGTTTGCATTATGCCTTGAAATTGGAATTCCCTGTAACCAATAATGTGGCAGAATATGAATCAATGGTAGCGGGATTAACCTTGGCACTAGAACTCAAAATTCTACGAATACAAATCTTTAGTGATTCTTAGCTGATGGTGAACCAAGTGAAACAGATATATATCAAACAAAGGACCCTAAGCTATCCTTATATGTAAAGAAGATACTATGAATGCTTTCTTTGTTTGAAGATTTCTTAATACACCAAGTTCCAAGAGCAGAAAATTCACAAGCAGACTCTTAGCAAAATTAGCCAGCTCAAGAGGAGCCTCAGAGACACGTATTGTCCTAGTTGGATATCAGGAAACTCCAAGTATTTAAAAGGAAACATCTGAACAAGGGAAGGAAATATTAGTTGTGATAAGGTCTCAAGCTAAGTCTCAAGAGGGGGGAGAAGAGAAAATGGAAAAGAAATATCAAATGAAAGGGCTGTTTATCCAAGATCAAGTAACATATATGAAGATACCTAGATGTCACCAATTGTTGAATACCTTGTTAAAGGAATATTCCTATCCGATAAAGGAGAAGCAAGAAAAATTAGGAGACGAGCTCCTACCTTGATAATGATGGATGGAATCCTCTATAAAAAAGGATATGCTCTTCCCTATCTAAGATGTGTATGCATGAATGATGGAGTAAAATTAATGGCTGAAGCACACAAAGGGTTTTGCGAAGATCATTCAAATATAACAAAGCTGGCAAAGAAAATAATAAGGCAGGGATTTTATTGGCCGCATATGGTAAGCCAAGCCATCAAATATGTGGAAAGATGCGAAAAGTTTTAAAATATTCAAAGATTCCCAGATTGCCCCCAAGTCAATTGACTCTAATTACAAGTTCATGGCCCTTTGATGTATAAGGAATAGACCTAATTGGCCCATTGCCAATTTCAAAAGGTGGGGTAAGTACGTCGTTGTTGCCATCCACTATTTCACCAAATGGGTTGAAGCGGAACCGCTTCCAAAGATTACTTCTGGGAAGGTACTTAGATTCGTTATCAAGAATATCATAACCAAGTTTGGAAATCCCTAGAAGATAATTTCTGATAATAGGGCGCAATTCGAGAGTGAAGAATTCTCCTGCTTTTTCCATAAGAATGGAATTATTAAAATATTTTCATCTGTCGCACATCCAAAAGAAAATGGAGCAGTTGAGGCTGCAAACAAAACCATAAAGATAATTCTGAAAAAGTAGCTAAACAAGGCAAAAGAAAATTGGGTAGAAGAACTGCCACTTATACTATGGGCTTACCGAACGTCCACAAAGACAGGAAAAGGACATACACCTACCTCTTTAATGATGGGTGTTAGGCAGTGCTACCAATCAAGATTGAGATACCCTCACACCGAAGGATCGCCTATGCATTCGTAAAAATCAGGAGCTGAAAAGAGAATCATTGGACTTGATACATGAATTAAGAGATGAAGCAGCGGTAAGAACCGTTGAGTATCAAAGATGAATCTTAAGATACTACAATTCAAGAGTAAGTACTCGGCCATTTCAAGAGGAGGATTTGGTACTCCGTAGAGTGATGGCTAATACCAAAAATCCTGCATATGGACCCCTAGGACCAAACTAGGAGGGACCATTAATCGTTTGCAAAGTAACCCCCCCAGGAGCTTACAAATTGTGCCGACCAACGACAGTATGGTTCCAAGAACGTGGAATGTCGAACATTTGAGGCCATATTTTCCAAAAATGAATGAATAAAGCATCACTTTCATTAAAAAGAAAATCTACATGGTTGGGAGTGAAATACTCCTTGTATTTGGATACTACCTAAGATGGTAGCCTACCAAAGAAGATAGAAAAGCCTCTGTCAATGCCGAGTTGGCCAGGGCAGAGCACCTCTTGGAGGGAGGGTGGGTAAGCCTTTAGCTGCGCCATAAGATGGCCAGGTTGAAGCGCCGGACAAGCCCTTGGTTGCGCTTCTGGTCAGGTCAAGGCACCTCCTAGAGGGAGGACGGAGTAAGCCTTTATCTGCGCTATAATGTAACGACCCACTATTTTAGACCATTCAAATCGACAATAATCCACACATGTCTGACTTGAATAATTCAAAATAACAGATTGTAAATAAATTTGGAGCAAATGAAATCAAATACACAGAATCACAGACACAGAACATATCAGAATAACTCGCAGCGGAAATTAAAAATACCATAGTAGTTCATGAAGCTACTATAACAAACTCTCAAAACAAAATACATAATATTTGTTTGAAACCATATACAATAGAAATCTCAAATAAATAGAAGTTTATGAATACCAGAACTGAAATAGAACAACTGAACTGAAAGGAACAGATAACTAGACAAGCAGAATCTCCAGCGATTCCTAGCTCCAGAAAGAAATCCAAAGCTAAGCTGTAAATACTCAGGCTGACCCGAGCGTAAAGTAAAATACAAAACACTCGAGTCAGGACAATATATACTTATATAATGTAAACCAACTCAAGTGAACTGTAGTAGAAATGCATAATAACTCAAAGGATGCTTGGGATCGCCCATCCTTTAAGGATCAGTTAAACTATAAATTAAATACATCCCGTGATTAAAATTTCAAAATGGTATTTTATACTTCGAAATCAAATATCATTTCAAAATTCAATATCCTTCAAATATCCATTTCAAAATATCAAAATATCGTATTTCAAAATAGTTTATATTTCGAAACAAATTACTTTATTTTAAATCATAAAAATGAAGTTATTATATTTAATAATTAAATTATTAAATTTCCAAAATTTTAATCTTTCAAAGTTCATTCGTTCACTTAAATTAATTAAAATAATGAAAATTCAACTTTCGCAGCATTTAAAAAATGCTACGGAAAGTCACATTTAAAACAGTTCAATTTAACAAAAGACAGCATTTAAAATGCTGTAATAGGGTTACATTAGTTTCAAATAAACTTAGTTAAATTCAACCATTATAACATTTACAAAAATGCTATAATAGCCTTTAATTAAATTTAGCCATTTTGTTCATTATTATCAACTACAGCCTTTACAAATGTTGTATTATCATTTACATTAGAATTAATAGCATTTCAGAAATGCAGTTAATTAACTTCAAATATTCAGTATAATTTCACAAACAATTATATTTTTATATAAATCATTTTTAACTTAAAAAAATCATATAATTTCACTTTTAAAACAATCATTCAAATACCCTTATATTCATGATTTTATAAAGTTAAACCTCCATTCAAAAATCAAAATTTAATAATAATAACTTATTAAATTCCAATATTAAATTATAAATTCATTAAATTAAATTAACTTAACACTTAAGTTTAAATTTTCAAATATAACTTAATTCCATTTTTTATTTACTTAACTTAAAATTCACTTTTAAGCCAAATTCACAAATTTCCAATTTTAGTTATATTTCAAAATTTCAACTTAAATATTCATTCATTTCACATTTTAACTTTATTCAAAATCATTAATATAATATAAAAATCATTTAAATTCACTTTAATCCAAATTATCATGAATTTATCACATTTCACATTTAATTTAAATTCCAATTATCACCAAATTAAAATTTCCCAAAATAACTTACATTTCAAATTTTCTAATTTTACCATTAATTTATTTCACTTATAAATTTTCAGAAAATCAATAATGCTTTACAAAAATCATTTTTATTTAGTTTAAATCAAAATATCATAATATTTACATTATTAAAATATTTTAAAAAAAATTTATAAAACATATTTTAACTACGGGTCTGTATTTCATTTCTAGTCTAGGTAAAGTGATACGGTTAATATATCATTTCAACCTGTAATTTACAAAGAAAACCCGGGTTTGATCATTTCAAACCCGCAATCCCAAGGAAATGAAAAAATAATTGAAAATCATTCAGGCCTATCATTTCAGCCCATAATGATTTTCTCCTATTCTAAAGTCCGTTCGGGTATGTATCATTTCAACCCATAGTGATTTTAATCTAAAGGGAACTTGCAGTGTGATAAACTGATAAAAATAATAGAACAGCATAATATAATAGTAACATATAATATAATAGGTGTTTAAGCATGGGTGAACATCATAAAATCATAACATAGCAAGTGTAACATGATAATGCATTTTACAGATTCAAAAGGGGTCAATTCACTAGTTATATATGTACATATTGTCTAGTGAGAATAACTCACCTGTTAAGCTGGAGATTTGCCAACAAAGCTCACAACACAAAGATTACGAAGGCACGACAACTCTAATACAATTTGAGTGTGGAGAGAAAATCCAATGATATAGATCTTGTGTTACAACCCAAACAAAAATCAAAGCAAACCATAAATTTCAATACACTAGAAATGAATTAACTTTTAAATAAAAAGAGATACGAATGCCAAATCTTTTGCCTTGCTTTCTCTATTCTTTTGTCATGGCCTAGGGATGGTTTTGGCTCTGGTTTGAACAAGTTTGGCTTAGGTTTGGTCATGTGTATGCATGGCCTAGGTAGTAGAATATGAGGAGGAAGTTTATACAAAGGAATATGAAGAGTTTAAGGCAAAATAGGTGGGTTTTGTTCACAAAAATGGCTCGGCCATGGGCTTGTGTGGTCAGGTCAGAGGGGTATGGATCAGGTCAGTGGAAGGAAAGGTGTGTGGTGGTCTGGCCAAAGGTGGTGGAGGCGGCCTAAGGTGGTGGTGGTGGTGGAAAATGGAGTGGTGAAGCAATAGTGGTAAACAATCATGTTTTTATGGCTTGTTTTGCAATTTTTTGTGGAGTTTTGGCATCATGGTGGCTCGGCCTTGGTCAAGACCAGAGGAGTAGCTGGTGGTGATGGCAGGGAAGAGATGTAGGGGGTGGTGGCCATGGATATGGAGTGGAGGCCATTCAAAGAAGCAAAGAAAACAAGGCAAAATACATGAAAAATGAGAAGAAAAGTGTAAAAAGTAGCCATTACCCATAGATTTTTCTTGAAGCCATGAATGAATGATAAAGTAAAATGTTTTTGGGTGAATGGAGGCTGAAAACTCACGGCTACAAACCAAAAATGCACAGCCAAGATAGTAATTGAGGAGTTATGGAAAATGAAAGGACAAAGGAGATGAAAGGACTTAAGGTAAATAAGCTTTTAAAACTCTTCATATTTCTTTTTCTTTATATTCAAATAAAACAAAAATAAAATCAGTAAATTGACTTTAAAACCGAAACAAAGAAATATAAAATAAAAATAATTAATTAATTTTAAAGAAAATGGAAAAAGAATATAAGAAATTGCTTAAAAATTGAAAACAGGGTCCAGAAATTACAAATAAATCACTATTGACTTTGGAAAATTAACAACTTCATTTTAAAAATATTTTAAAAAAAAAATGTGAAGTAAAATAATTCATTTATATTTTCAAAATGAAATAAATAATTAAATTTAGAGAAATTAGAAAAAGAACTAAAGAAATTGCTTAAAAATTCAAAACAGGACTTAAAATTTACAAATAGAATATCACTAGTTTTAGAAAATTTCTATTTCACTTTAAAACAAATAAAAGGTCAAATAAATAAAATAAATGAGGAACAAAATAAAGTGGGAATGAGAATCAAATAAGATTTTAAGAAAAAAATAGAGAAATAAATAAAGAATTACTTTAATTAATTGAAACTGGAAATTAGAAATTGTAAGCAAAATACAACTGACACCGGAAAATGTCAATTATACTTTTAAAAAATGTTAAAACCAAAATATATGCACAACATGTTATTTTACCCATATAAATATAAATTAGAACATTACATGACCAAATAAAATATTATTTATACAATTTAAAATAAACAATTTGTTAAATACAGCAAATTACACACAATATTGAAAAAGGCATAACTTTCACATTATAAATCAGATTTCAACGAAACGAAAAGCATTATTCTTAAAATTTTATTTACTTTCATAATAAAAGATAAAATTAAAATTTTCAAACTTTCAAATTTCTAAATTAAAAGTCAAAGTTTGACCATATTGACCAAAATTCACTTTTCTGGAAAATATTCTTTTTAGTCATGTTTGGAATTCTAATTCACATCAAAATCAAAATTTATATTTAAAATAACAAAATTTATTCATTTTAATAAATAAAATAAAGTATTTAAATCAGGAAATTAATTAAAATAACCAAAATATACAATTAAAATAATCACAAAATACAGGGTTGTTACACTCTCCCCCACTCAAATCTTTTCGTCCTCGAAAAGGAATAAGGTACGGAAAACACAGAAAAGATAAAATGGAATAGGATTAAGACAAGATGACAAGAAGATTAAAATTATACCTGATAATTGTTGTTATGGGTAAGTTTAATAAGGTGGAGAATAGGAATAGCTAGAAGGGAAAATAGGACGAAAGACAAGGATGAGCCATTAATTTAAAATTATTGGTTGAAGAGGTAAACAATATTTAAAACACTTTAAAATCTTTTAGAAAGGAAATAACTGATCAAAATATCCTTTATAATATTTTATCAAAATACTTTTTAACTCGATGTCTTAACAAGTTTACTTTCGTTCCTGCAGACTCTGGCCATGCGTTGATCAGGCGCAAAGCTAGAATTCTCCAGGTACTTAGTAGACTTGTTTCAACACCCAGTGAAAATACTTGAAAAACCTTTAAAACAGATATGGAAAGTACAATCCAAACAAAAACAAACAAAACCTTTGTCTAACCATGGTTCGCAGATACACAATGGTTACGCCTGGATCCCCCAGGAAACAATCCATATCCGTAAGCTTTCTCAGCCCTGCGAGTTACGCCATGATGACTAGTAGAATGCAGGATACATAATGGTTACGCCTGGATCCCCCAGGAAACAATCCGTACCCCCAGGCAAGACTCAGCCAAGCATTTGCGCTACTATTCGCGACCTACACAGATTGCAGGATACACAATGATTACGCCTGGATCCCCCAGGAAACAATCCGTACCCCTAGGCAAGACTCAGCCAGGTAGTTGCGCTATGCAGTCACGAGAGAACAATAAGACCATGGGTAACGCCATGGAATTCGAAGGACACTTGAGTATCATATCCGAAAAACCAAAAATCAGAGAGAATAATATCGATAGAATGAATCCAAGATGTGGCCACAAATCGGATATCAAGCAGAAGGCACTTTCCATATCTTTACTTCGAAAATATGTATCATATAGTACCCTTTCAAATCACTTTCAAATATCGTACTTATATAAAATCCATTATATATAAGATTTAATTTTCAAATCGAATACTTTCCCAAAATCAATAGTATATCAAATCATACTTATATAGACTTCAATTATATAAGATTTCACTTTCAAATTGAGTACCTTTTCAAATCTATAGTTTTCGAATCAATTTCATACTCATACAAATCAATTTTATATAAGTTCGACAACTCCCAAATCAAGTGTTTAGTAACATAAGGTTCTCAAATTTCAATTTGTTTCAATATCAGTTCAATTTCAAAATCATATACAATTTCACCAAATTATTTCTTCTCAAATTAATTATCTTTAGTTTCAAAGTTTCCAAAATAATAGATTTAGAAAATAAATCCAAATTTCCAAATCAATATAATTTAAGTCAACCAATTCATTTCCAAAATCAAATGTTTTCAAAATCATCTTATACTTACATAAGGTCTATCTTACATAAGGATCAAATTTTCAAAATAATTTCGCTGTATGAAGAACCATATGGGATTGAATATCTTTGCTTTTATGGGTTATATATCTTTGTAATTTAAATTGGAAATTTTCTTTTAGTAAGCAAAGATATTCTAACTCGACGGCTTTCAATTTCAGCGTCAAAATATATCAAAGATATTAGAATATAAGATGTACATATGTCATCATTTCGCAAAGTCACATTCGATCGCTCGCTCGATCACACAAGTTCGCTTTCGAACTAGTATTGTCCATTCACTTCCCTAATGCGGATTTTGATATGGTTTCTCGACTAGAAGCCATCAGTCTCCTTGCATAGCCATATACTATGATAGAGAATTCTAGAATCGAGCCCAAAATCCATATCAAATATTCGTCATCAAGAATCGAATGAAAAATCCTAACACGAAATGGTGTAATTCACCTCGAACTTGTGTACTCAAACTTGGATCAAATTAATTATGCGAATAAAACAGCATACGTACAACTTATATATTTATTCCAACTTGTTACCTATATAGTTTCATAAAGATGTTACTAAGTTAAACATTTAAACTAAATTTTATTCAAAATATTTTGAAGACCAAATTCTTCTCAAAACATTTCAATCTAACTTTCATATTAGAAAAAATTCAAAATAGCCTTATTCATTTACTTAACAAAACAGTTTCAACCTATTTAAATCATATTACTACATACTTTAAACGTACATACCAAACTTATATACTTTATACTTTTCAAAATTACTTAGCTTTGAAAAGTTAACCTTGATTTGGAAGTGCTTGAACCTTCAAAATAGTCGAAGAAATCATATTTCAATCCAAGAGTTGGAAATCACAATTAAATCAGTAAATCCATTCCAAAAATAGGGTTATATCAAATCAAATCCAAAACTCAAGGACTGAACACCGGTTCATTTCAAATCGTTTCAAATATATTTACATATATCTTTCGAATATCAAATCATACTTCGGAATTTGAAATCAAAAATGGTTTCACAAAATCACTCGCATAGCAAAGCTATTAAAGTGGCCTCTCCCTCACTCAGAAACTCGAAAATCAATGTCGATGATGCGTGCACTCATCACCGAAATTATTTTCCAACGACACAAGTGAGTTCTGGACTTCCATTTACTTTGAAAACTTCTTTGAAATTCCTTCAAAATCATTAAAACCCATTAAAATCATTGAAACATTACTTATTCGGAAAAATAATTTCAATCATATTATTTATTATTTCAAAATCTTAAAACCAGTTCCAAAATGCCGGAGTTCAATCACTTAAATTCAGATTCAAAACTTCAGTTATAAATCATTTTATATGAAACCATTTCTTATAAAATTTTCACAATTTCAAATCCTTTCAAAACTTCAAATTCTCAAAAAAAAATTAAAAGGTATATAATCATTATCAAAAACATTTCATCTTTATATAAAAATATGGTCATCCTTATCAAAATAAAACTACGATGAATACAAAATTTTTAAAAGACAATCAACCACAAACTTTCCAAGGGACGATTCAAGGATGGATTTCAAAGCAAAATAGAGATTCAAATTTAGAAGGACTCTAATCAAATAGAATTCTAATTCAAAGATAGGCTCAAACGAAGATAAGATAATTAAATTACCAAATAGAAGATGGATAAGCCTATATGAATCGCGGGCGACCTTAACCGGTCAACCGTGACTTCAGGAATATAATCGATGCGAAAACCTAAGGCAAATCGACCTTCGATTGCCAGAGATAGAATCTAAATATAGCAGAAGATAGAAAACATCGTAAACCGAGGATACAGAAATATCCGATGAATCAATGCCAATTATAATCATTCAAAGATTGGCGGAATCGCCACCCTATAAAGGTCATACAAAGTGAAGTGATGCAATGCTCCAAAATCAAAAGAATACAATTATGGGAGACAGGAATGGATTTCAGAACAAGTGGGAGCGTTCCAAAATTCAAAGGAATCCTATTCGATAAGAATCCAAACGAAGATTAGAGATATATAACCTATATCGATACAGAAAAATTCCCATTCAAAATTTGGAATGAATCGAATTCATAACATACGAAAACAGAAGCATAAATATCTTTAGTTGAACAACTTTAGCTAAGCAAAAGATACAACAGAGTTTACTCAAAACAACCTAACAAACTACAGATTTTGCCATACTCAAAATAGATTCCTATCAACAATGGATCTAGATCAATCAAGAGAGAAGTTCAAAATTTTAGAGGATCCTAATCAAAGAAATTACTAACAAGGTGGATACAAAAGGAATGAAGTTTAAGAAATATTTTACTTTCAAAGCAAGGAAATTTATATCAAAATAATCTTTGAAAATTATTTAAAAATCATTTGAAATCATTTTATACTTCGAAAATACGTTCTCTCACAAAGAAATGATTCTGAGATAGATTTCACTCATTCTAGGGTATTTCTACCCTATCTCTAATGAGTTTTTGCTCCGCAGGCTAAGGTTTGCCTAAAACCAAAGCTCTGATACCAACTGTAACGACCCACTATTTTAGACCATTCAAATCGACAATAATCCACACATGTCTGACTTGAATAATTCAAAATAACAGATTGTAAATAAATTTGGAGCAAATGAAATCAAATACACAGAATCACAGACACAGAACATATCAGAATAACTCGCAGCGGAAATTAAAAATACCATAGTAGTTCATGAAGCCCTTATTCGTGCTACACTATGGCAAGGGTAATGCACCTCCTAGAGGGAGGAAGGAGTAAGCCTTTATCTGCAACATATGATCGCTAGGGTAAAGCACTGAACAAGCCTATGTTCCCACAACAAAAGGGCCAGGGCAGGGAACTCCTGGAGGGAGGTTGGGTAAGTCCTTGGTTCCAGTGTCTAAGATGAGCTAACCAAGAGCACTGGACAACAATGGACTAAGATGTCCATGCCCAAGAAGAGGCTCATTCAACAATGGACTAAGATGTCCAAGCCTAAGAAGAGGCTCATTCAACAATGGACTAAGATGTCCAAGCACAAGAGAGGCTTATCAAATAATGGACTAAGACGTCCAAGGCTTAGAGGAAGCTCATCAATTAAAAGACTGAAATGTCCAAGCCTGTGAAATGGCATATCCGATCATAGACTAAGACGTCCAAGCTCAAGAGGCAGTTAATCAGACTATATATTCAAAACCTAAAGGGTTCATACATGTCAAAGAGGACAGAAGCAAAGGAGTGAAACAAAACTCCGCTAATTATTAGCCGAATCTGGGTTTCTAGACTTTCAATTCTAAACATCATCTATTAATACCCGAATCTGGGTTTTGGGTCTCTCATATCTGGACTTCATCAATTAGTACCCAAATTTGGGTTTCGGGACATACATTTATGGACTTTATTTATTAATATCCGAATTTGGGTTTCGGTTCTTTATCAATCACTATCTTTATTATGCTCGAATCTTGGTATGGGAACATTATTGATCACTACGATTATTATACTCGAGCATGGGTTTCGATATTATTATTTGATTTTCCTTAATACCCAAATCTAGGTTCATGGCTTCTATTATAAAGATAATTTCAATTGACTTTTGGTTGTCCAATATATGCCCTAATCTGGGCAGAAGATTCTTTTACAAAGATAATTGTCTGACATATACCCTGATCTGGGCTCAGAACTTAATACGAAGACAATACCTATTAATTCTCATTTAATTTACCAAAGAAACCCGAATCTGGGTTTAGAAGTACCACACGGAGGACTATTTTTGGATATTGTTATCTGGATTATGGATGTCACATTATCAACTTCCAAACTACGCAAGTTAATGCCCTAATCTGGGTCAAATTTCATTGTTTCCTAATCTTAATCAAATCCCAAACCGGGGATATAATGTAATAAGAATTGAGATTACTACAGACAACCGAAATTTTCAAGCTGGTCTTTTAGTGCCAAAATTAGAGTAGATGTTTTACAACTCTAAATGATGCTCACCAACATTCGAATGAAGGCTTTAGGATCATTCAAATTCCTAGGGAAGTTTCCAAATACATATTTGAGTGGGTGAGTTACAAAGGCTTATTTTTGGATAATAACTCACAGTCCCTATTTGTAGCCATTACCAGTTTCCCACAAGGAGTTCGTAAACTACGTCTATTATATGCATTAGTAGCTATTGATTTCAAGTTTCATATCTGATGAAACAAGATTGTGATCGACTAATTATCCAAATATGAAAGCATTAATATGCTGATCTCTTACTAAACATGCGTGTAAGTATGATAATGAGATAACAACAGCACATATCGCTTACTTTGAATTTTGCAGGAAATAAGGTTATGAAGAGTGAGAAATTTATGAAATTTTTGTACTAAAGAACAAAAGCTTCTTTCATAAAAGGGAGGGGGAAAAATGTTAGCCATAAAATCTACTCTAAAGAAAAAGTATAAAAGAAGGTCGATAAGAGTGAGGTTCTGATAAAGTAACGTACATGGGTTTCGCAAAGGTCATAAGAAGACGTTTCGAAGGCTTTAAGAAGGTTTTGAAGGAGTCGAAGGCACTAGCTGCTCATACAGTGAAGGCTTTCAACTGGATGGAAACATGCATACTTTTTCGCCACTTTAAACCTTTCAACATAAACAAACAAGCAAAGACAGCTTCAGAACCCATTTCGAAGGCAATAGATGGTAATCTCTTATGAACACGCCAAACCTTGTGGAAATCGCCCTTATCACAACCCTTTCGAACCGGTCATGGCCAATTACACTAAGGGATGGTTCCACCTCGATTCTCAGGCGTGCATTCGAAGGCTACTCAACAACATTGAAACTATTTATGCTTAAATATCTTCGAAACCAGTATGGACAACCTATCGACATAGTCGAAGGCTTCAATCTTACTTCCATAAGGAACAAGGAAACATGAAGGAGAAGGTGCATTTGGAAACCTTTCGACAGTGTTGAAAGGTGTTGTGAAGAAAGCAGTACTCAAAGTTCAATAGAGGTGAAAGGCTAAAAAGGGACCCTTTCAACTCAGTCGAAAGGTCTAAGGACAGATAAAGGAAGCGCTAGAGCAAATAAAAAAGAAAAAGAAGAAGCCTTTCGACAGCGTCGAAAGGTGTCATGACCTTTCGACCAAGTCAAAATGCTTGAGGCGGAATATAAAGAGAGGTCCTTTCGACCAAGTCGAAGGCACAGGCGCAGAAAGTGGCCGATCAGCATCTATAAATAAGACCCAAGGGGTCCAGTTTTGGGGACAGAATTTTGGGATACGTAATTCATTTCTTTTACTCTACTTTCTTAATTGCAAATTAAACTCTCAAGAAACCCTAAATCAAATTAGGGGAAAAGGCTCTATATCTTATAACTTATTTTGGATTATGAATAATAAGGGAGATGGCTTATTCATGAAGGATTTTGATGGCGAGGAAGATAATTTAGATCATTAGCTAGACTAATGATCCATTGTAGATGATTCTAACCTATTCTCTTAACTTCTTTTTATCTATGCGATACATATAATCGACTTGGGTATATTTAGTCGAAACGGATCATCATCGGAAGCAACATTCATCCACGAAAACAAGGATGGTGATGGGGTTTCGACCATGATGAATTATGAAACTAGGGAATACCCAGGTCGATCTTATACTAAATCAATATGAATCTTAGGCGGTTATAAGCTAGAATGGTTTCGAAAGAGTGAAACCCCTTTCGACATAATTGAAAGGGGGAGTTTCGAAGGAAATCTCGATTTATAATTGACTAACAGTTCATTAGAGATGAACTCATTCAAAGAGGGTCCATCCTCAGTGACACTTGCCACCCTTTTGAAGGGGTTCTACAACAAAAGTAATGAAACCATGAGGTTGAAAGAAGCTATGTCATACTAATAAATTATGCATCCCTTCCGTCACAATCAAAAGGGTCATAATTTTACCTTTCGACATGGTCGAAAGGAATGAAGAGCTAGGATGATCAATTACTTTCGACCCACTAAATGGAAAGGACTCAATCAAATGATACTTCCTTAAAACAAAATCCTTGAAGCCTTTCGACTAATTCAACCCAGTCGCAAGGTAGAGATGGCTCTATTTATCCTTTCGATTATGTCAACTTGGATGAAAGGTAGAGAAATTATCCAAAACCCTTTCGACTAAGTCCATCTGGTCGAAAGGGATGCTTTTAAAAAAGAGAATCTTTTCAAGGCTTGGTTTTGTTTGAATCTAATTACATTCCATTTAGCATTGGGGATGTTGACAAGTTTTCTTGTTAACAAGGAAGATGATAAGCAAGAAGCAAATGCAATAAATACAGAAGAATGAAGCGAAGAAGCCACTACAAAGATGCTTGCGCCCCCGAGCTCGGAATATAACAAGAAGAAGAAGTGGAAATCCTTAAGTGGCATTTTTGGTAGACGGCGTAGAGATTTAGTTTCAATGGAGACAGAAG
Source organism: Allium fistulosum (assembly GCA_030737815.1). Classification (NCBI taxonomy): domain Eukaryota; kingdom Viridiplantae; phylum Streptophyta; class Magnoliopsida; order Asparagales; family Amaryllidaceae; genus Allium; species Allium fistulosum. Next base: position 260,045,308 of record CM060904.1, on the reverse strand, counting down.
TTGACATAGAAGAGATTGACGAGGAAAATCAAAGAGGAAGGAGTAGCAGTTGACGGCAGAAAAAATAAAGTTAAATTTACTTCTAACCAGTATATTTCACTTGCTAAATCATGACACGCATTTCGCAAGATAATATTTCTGGAAATAATATGAAAGGCCAGAAATTTTGGGAAAGAGTTGCAGATTTTTACAATGCCTTGGAACCATTGAAGAGAACATGGGGATCGCTATAAGGAGGTTATCACGTTATGCTCTTCGCATGCTAAAACTATTTGGAAATACTTACCAGATTGCAGAATAGGCAGCAAAGCGGTGCTGCTCCTTATGACATTGTAAGTAAAATATTTTTTTAAATTTCTTTGATATTGTAATGTGTTTGACTAGTTCTGTATATTCATACACTTTAACGACCTGGATTTTTGACACCCGTTATTTGATTAGTCAACTGGTTTTAAATATTGAAATATTAATTTTATCGGTAAATTAATAAATTACTGATATATGGAGTATCTCTATATATATTCTAGAGGCTTTGGTATAAAAAGTTAAAAATCTAATTTCTGGAAAATAATTAAATAAACTTCACATTTAAAATATGGGATAGAATATATATATATATGTGTGTGTGTGTGTGTGTGTGTGTGTGTATGTATATACAAGGCCTATGATAAAAAAATAAAAATAAAATATTAGTAATAAGAAGATAAAAGTATATAAGTGGATTTAAATACTTGTGTATGTTAAATATAGTATGTATATAACAATCGATACATATAAATATCAAATTTTAGAATGACAAGTTATGTAAGTAGGCAAAATTTGTATGTATGTGGTCACAAGACTTGTAGGAATATATATATATATATATATGTGTGTGTGTGTATGTATGTATGTATTTATATGATATATATATATATATATATATGCAAGGGAAACATAATGATGAAGAAATATCAAGTCAAGCACAAATGAAATAAAATCATTCAATCTTCATGTCATCTAGAAATCAAGTCCACTAATTTTCAAATCAGGTCATTATTTTCAAACCCAAGGAAAAAAATAGAAGAAACAAAAAGTAATGTACATGAAATGGGCTTCAGCCTTGTTCCAAAAACTTGTTCCCTCCCTCTTCTCTATAAATACCCCTGTGTTCAAAGCCACTATCCAAATCAATTTCACACCTTGGAAGTCAGTAAACGAATCCTACGATCTCTCCGAATCATTGACGGCCTCTCTGGGCCCTTGCTAAGCTCGATCCAAACTTATCGATTGAATAAGCGGATCCTGTCGCATTCTGGTGAAGCAACCTTTCCCTTGCACTCTGGTTCAGTATCCCTGAACATTAAGTGATGCCCTGGTCCTCCTAGACCGATCGTAGCCTCTCCGGGCTCTTGCTAAATCCCATCTTATCACTCTCCGGTGAAGGGGAAACAATGACAAGTGAGCCGATCCTGTCCCTCTCCGGCGAAGTGGTGTCACTCCCTGCACTCCGGTTCAGTATCACTGAACATTAAGCGATGCCATGGCCTAAGTCCTAGACCAATTACAACCACTCCAGGCTCTTGCCGGATTCCATCCTGTCACTCTCCGGTGAAGGGGAAACGATGTCGAGTGAGCCGATCCTTTCGCTCTCCTGCGAAGCGGCGTCACTCCCTGTAACAACCCAAGTTCCAGTGGGTCTAGACTTTTCGCAAAAATGCTAAAATCCAAGCCCATTGAAGCCCGAGTTGGGTATTTGGTATCCTGAAAATAGGCAAGGACAAATATATCAGAGCTCAACTAAATATCTCACAGCGGAACTGACTAAAATATAATAGTAAGTAAATACTCACCAAGACAATAACACTTTCTAAACAAGTGTCTCAAAGCTAGAAAGTCTCTGCCATCTATCTAACCTGTGGGATGTTATAAGGAGGGGGTTAGACTAAAGTTCTAGTGAAAGGACAAATTATACACTTCTAAGCTTAATTCTACATATACCATTTTATTTCTATTTTCTATTATATTAGGTTTACTGGGTTTATAGTACTCTTGCCTCTATGCATGAACCGTACCCATCTACTCCCTAGTAGATTAAAACCTAATAACTAATATATATCTATCTATATGCCCAATGACCGCATCGGTCCTAGGTACTACCCGTAGTACCTTATGTATCCTCCTCTAAAAGGACTCCATCGTCTTGCTCCCAGAGCGTTCTGTGACTACATCTGTAAAAGGACAGCTTTGTGAGACCTACAATACAGATGTTCAGTCATCTACTAAGAAAACGTAAAACTACGTCCGCACTAGCCTATACTAATGCTTGGACATCCAAAATGTACCATCCAGTGCGTACCTTTATGATTATACGTAATTGTTCTGTCTACTCCCTGAATCTAGCTTTACAAGGTCTACCTTGTACGGAATTCGGTCGGGGATTTTTTATATCTGTAAAGGACAGCTTCGTTAGGCCTACAATATGGATATTCTACATGTTCTGTCTCTTTTTCCATCGTGACTATGGCCTCACGCAGCCACCCCTCAACTAATCGAAAGACCTCTAAAGAGCTAAGTGGTTGTGCCCTACTGCAAACAATCTAAACATCCAATTGGCTGTGCCCCTCATCCAATGTCTCGATAGTGAAAGAATCATTGGCAATGTTGGTTTAACTCTAGAGTTTCCCGAACTCGTTCTTAGTTGATGATGGCTTGATATCCGCATGCGACTATCCTTTTGGGTCCTGCCCACTAAAACCTACTCGCAAGTCAGAGTACGGTGTCGTACGAATATCCTACTGCTATTCATCAATCTTTTGACAATCTACAAAGGTCCGCTTCGTTAGGCCTGCAATGCAAAAGCAGTCAAGGCATACTCTCTTGATGGAACACCTAAACAGACTTGCCTTCGAATTTGCAGCTTCATTAGGCCTACCCCAAAGGGCCCATCCTAGAGTACCCTCATGTCCCGTTGAAGTCATGTATTTCCTTCTAGCCTAAAATAACTAAGTTGGACATGCATCTCCTATGCTGAAATCTGTGATGAACTACTTTGTTAGGCTCTTCATTCTTTGGGCTGCTTCAAACGCACCTTACCATTTTATTAGATCTTATGTCTAATCTTTTATTATGCATTTAGTTTACTTTTCTAATTCTGTTGGCTATTTATTTACCCTAATCAACATAAGTGTGTCCCAGCCTCACCTAACTACTGTGAGACCATCAGTTCCTGACTGAAAGGGAATACTGTCGGTACAGTCCACTTCTATTATTTTGCTTATTAACTTAATCCAAGATCTATGTTTGATAAAATAAGCCTTTTCTATTTCTTTATTTTTAACTATAACTTATGTGTTACAATTATACTTGCAATTTGTTACTTTTATATTCTTTTATAACCTACTTGTTATAAATGTAATTGCAAGTGTCTCTTTATATTCTAGTCTATCTTTTTTATTATGATATTGAATACTCTTTAGTTCTCTTATATTATATGACAATCTTGGCTTGGGACTACGTTCGACTGTTACAAATTTACTTATCATAATAACTGATTTCTTTTATTCGACTATCTGCACAGTAAATGCTGATCTAGTATTAAATCCATTTCTATATTTTAATACTAAATAATGCTATAAACAATAACTCGTAACTGCAAGATATTTATTTTATTGTTTATTTAATTATTGGATAATACAAAATACAGTAATGCCTCTATTTTGCACTAACTTCATTTTTCTTGCTTTTATTCTTGCAATTATGTTTATCGTTATTCTTACAATATTAAACTATGGAAATGTATTCACTTTTCTAAACCAACCAACTAATCTGTCAGTAACTTCCAAATCGAGTTATTAGATTTTTCTCTTTTTAATTCAGTTCTCCGGTTTTAACATAATTTATTGTAAATTTCTCACTTTTAGGTTTATGCCTTAATCTACAACTTTTAAGCCTAATATTACTTATATTTAATTGAATTCCTTTCTTTTTCCAAATAAATAACATTTAAATATAAGTACACTTCTCTTATAAAATTTACAGTTTTAACATAACTAATTAGTAGAATTAATTACTGAAATAAATGCTGAATTAAATATTTAACAGGAATCTAACGATATTATATATCATAAACATAAAGGAGATATAATTTAAATCCACTCACATGTCGTCCTTAGCTTTGCTCCATGGCCTTCTTGGATTCCATTCTAAGGTATCTAATATTTTTATTAAAAAGATATTCACCCTAGAAATATTTTCTATTTAGGGTTCAACCTCAGGTAATGAACCCAATTGGGAGAAAATCTGATTGTGAGAAAATAGCTAGGCCTAAGGTAGCTTGGGGATCTCAAACCGTCGGATTTTTGAATTAAATCTAGTGCAACCAAGTCACAAGCTTGCTGCAAATCGTTGGATCCAGAAAACAACGCTCGAGATTGTGTGAAAATCAAATTATTAAACGTTAACTTTTAACCGTTGCCTATTCATTCTAATTAATTTCCATTAATTGCAAATTTAATTCCCTTTATAACACATGATTTTGAAATTCAAACGTTGCTAATTAATGTAAATTAGTTTCCTTTAATTGCTGATTTGATTAACATTACCTACTAATGTTAATTAATTACCTCTAATTGTTGATGTCAATTAATTTCCTTTATGACGAGCGTCTATTTTGAAATCTAAACGCGCTTTATTTCTGGAATTTATACGTGCATATATTTATAAACAAATATATTCACGCACACTTACACGTATAATTATTTTTGATATGGAATTTCGAACGTCAATAACTTTTTCATACAAAGTCCGTTCGAGGCATATTATATATGTAAATTGATCATAAAATCGCTAAGAGCACAATGGTATAAGTTTCGAGGCCATATTTCGACAATTCCAAAAACACTCATTTTCAATGTTTACAATTATTTTGGTTATTTAATTATCTAAAAATGCAGGGTGTTACATTCTCCCACCATTTAGGAAATTTCATGCCTGAAATTCAATAAAGGTAAAACTATGTAATTCTCCACATCAATCACATCCATTTTATGTACATCCAATTTTGCGACCTTCCGTGTTCTTGTGCAAAGTGCCATTCAACATAAAATATATGAATGTACATAAATTTCTAAGCGGTACCTCCTATATGAATGCTTTTCTTCTTTAAAAACTCCTTTTAAAATATGATGCACACATCCTAAATATACTTGCAATTTCTATATGAATGCAATATTTTGAAAACTCAAAACGTTTTTCATCTAATTTTTCCCACACTCCTACTAAGTAGGGGTGCAGTTCAATGAATTTTACATCCAAAATCCTACCACGTAACTTTTAATATTCGAGTTTCAGAAAAAATCTAATTTTCCGAACATGATTTCTTATGTTAGAAAGAAGGTAGAAAATGAAAAACTTCACATTTACCGTTTTACTTTTGTGTACCTCTTTCTCTGTACTTGGAACTTATGCTACCATTCTATAAAAATCTCTATTTTACCATCCTAAGCACGGTTTTCATAAGAAAATTTTTCTTTTTAAATTTTTTCCAAGCTTAATTAATGGGAAAAATGTTTTTTCCTTTTTCGATTCTCGTTTATTTCTATTGACATTTATGTTACTTTCTTTAAGTTTGTTGTTTTCCTTTTAGTTACTTTTATCTGCTTTTATGTTTTCTTTTAATATAGCAGCTAAACACAGCTATCATATATGGCTAGGAGGCCTAGGACCATGTCCACTCTGACACAGAAAGGTCCTACTCTAGGAATCCAAGTAGCTTATATGTTCCTCCGGCCGCCTATTACTTTTTACTAACTTATGCTGTATTACTCACGATGAATAAGATTTATTCATCTCTTCCTTTCCATACTCAAAATGGAATAACCATGTCTCATTTAATGCAATGAATAAGGATTTTAATCTATGCAGTCTCTATCTAAAAAAGGCAACTAAGCATGGGAAAATTTTCTCTTTACCTTTACTTTCATTTTTCCCCAACTAAGGCCTACCTATCCCAACCACGTGTATCTTTGTAAAAACCCTGGTATTGGTGATTACCTATGATATTAAATTATAACGATAGTTATAATTTAATATTGAAAATAAAATGAAATGAAGAAGATAATTTGGTTAAAAATTGTTTATTTCAAAAAAAAAACAATGTGTTTGAAGTTAAATAATGGGATTTTGTTAAATTAGAGTTAATAAATTAATCAAGTGATGTGTTTCAACATATAATTGTTGAAATAAATAAAAATTGATGAAAATATAGTTTTGAAAACTTTATTTCCAAAATTTGGTGTGAAAATAATTACTTATTGGATTTTAGTTGAATCAATGCATTAATATTGGTAATTATTGCCAATATTAACCTTTTATTGAATTTAAAAGGAGAAATATGAAGAAAATATGTATTTTATTAGAATAAACAATGAATTATTGTTTGAAAATAATATTTTGCTGTTTTAATAAAGTTAAAATGGTTTATTGTAATTTGTTTGACAAAGAAAATAATTTTTGTGCAAATTATGCTTTTAAAATGGTCTTTTTATACTAAATTGTGTAAACTGTTAAATATTGTGTAAAATATGGTTTTAATTGTAAAAATTAACTTTTGTTGTTAAAATAAATTTTTTTTTTGTTCTAATAACAATTTTATTGCATTACAAATGGGGGTTTGCATTTTTTTGACTTTAAAATGTGAAAATATGTGAATTTAGTGTAAAATAGGTTAATACATGTGCATAACCTTGCATTTTTCACCAAGTATTTTTCTATTGGGCTTTTTGGGTAAGACTTGATCCGTTAGCCCTAGACTAGAAACTTTCGGTGAGAAACAAGTTGCTTTATGTAGTTTGTTTCTCTCCTCTTTCTAAAAAAAACTAAAAATTTACAGTAATAGAAAAGAAAGAAAATCATGGCTACCTTCAACTAAAGCAAAAATTTCACCCAATTTGCTGCTAATTCAAGAAGAAAATCCACTAAAACAAGATAATAAAAGGTAATCTCCATCCAATACTAGATAGGTTTCATCAAAAATCTTGAATTTGGAATCAAATTGTCGGCTAATTCTTTACTCTCTTTTGCATGTTTTTGTTTCATCTATTACAAGTTCTTAGGGCTTCTATCTTCACCAAAGTTCGCTGCTTGCAATCTAAATCGCTGCTAAATCATCAAGGTGAGTATCAATCTCACAAAAGCTAGCTTATGAATGCCAAAAATCGCAAGTTGAAATCAAAAATTTGCTAAATAAATTCATTTTCGAAATATTTTGATTTTCTGTGTGAACTTCTTGAGTTGCAAATTTGTGCAGTCAGATTTTTCTATTCTGGCAACGAAATACTGCTGGATTTTTTTTTGTAGACCATGTTTTTATAGATTATGCATACCAAATTTTAGGTCATTCGACCTATATAGGTTATAGAAATATGCTGCTGAACTTTGATTCGGAGCATGTTTTTTCCCAGATTTTACAGTGAAAATACTGCCTGGGTTCAACTTTGAGACATCGTAACTTTTTCATACTTCATCTAAATTACGTGATTCTTGATGCAGTTTAAAGTATTATTGTTGAGCTTTATGCATGTTAAATTTCAGGCCATTTCGACCTATTAATCTTATAAATATATGCTTCCGAACTTGCATTCAGAGCTTGTTTTTGCCCAGATTTTTACAGTGAATACACTGCCCGTGTTCAAATTTGAGACATCATAACTTTTTCATACTTTGTATAAATTGCATGGTTCTTGGTGATGTTTAAAGTCCTGTTGTTGAGCTTTATTCCTGTTAAATTTCAGGTCATTATGACTTCTATAGTTTATAGAAATATGCTTCCGAACTTTGATTCGGAGCATGTTTTTGCCCAGATTTGTACAGTGAAAGCACTGCCTGGGTTCAACTTTGAGACATCATAACTTTCTAATACCTTGTCTAAATTTCTTGGTTCTTTTTATAGTTTCAATTATAGTTGTTGAGCTTTATGCATGTTAAATTTCAGGTCATTCCGGCCTCTGTAGCCTATAGAAAATTGCTGTCAAACTTTGGATTGGAACATGTTTTGCTCCAGCTGTTGACGCTGAAATCTGGCTGCAAGTCCAACTTTGAGAGATCATCTCCCTCGTTTCTTGTTCAATTGTATCCATTCTATTCTTTTTTTAAAGTAGAGTTGTTGAAATCTATGCCTGCAAAATTTTAAGGCTTTTAAACATTTGTAACTAGTTGAAAATTTGTTTGGAACTTTGAATCGGAGCATGTTTTGCTCTAGCTAAACATTTGAATTGTTTTACATGGATTTTTTTTCGATGATGTTTTTGATTGGCTTCATCCTATGATGGAAGAGCAAATATTACCACTTATTCGTAATTTGGATTGGTGAGTTTTTAGGAGATTTTCGTATGACGATTTTATGAATAATTTCATTGAATTTTTGTTGATTTTTGTTGTTTCTTTGCATGTGCTTTCTAAACCGTTTTCGGGCGATATTTTTTAGTTTCGAAATAAATATTTTACAATATTTATAATTAATTTAAAGCTATTGAAATTATACATTATCTATTATAAGAGAATTTCAAAAGTTATTTTCCAAACAATTTCGAAAATAGTTTTAAAAGCTTTGTTTTCTATAATAAATTATTTTCTATATAATAATACATGTTTTGCACTTTCGAACGTATGAGAAAGAGAATTAAACGATTTCGTAAAACACGTGGTATGGGACATGTGAGTTTACTTTTTCGGTTAATTCCGGACTTGTACGATCAAAACCTCTTGAGTATATTGTTTTGAGTTGATAATTGAGATTTATAATTCCTCTATTATAGGAATTATCTAAGTTAGACAATATTTGGCAAATTGAGAGATTCGAGATCTCCTATTATAGGGGTAATAATCGATGAGAACCACTTATATATGTTGTTTTACTCGCCGATGGGAACGGGCGAGTCTAGAGATAAGAATTCCCTTTTCGAGAATTATGGGTTATGAGAAACCTCTATGAGATTTATTTGCACTTGCCGATGATATGAGGGAACATATATGAGTATTCTGAGATTTTTGAGGTTTGAGATTTTATTTTTATGATGTGGAGTTAACTAGCGGTTAGTAAACCGTTTAGTGCGAACGTGTGGTATGTGACGCACGTTAACACTTTTCGGGTTCCTTTCCGAGACTTTGTGACACATCCACGAGTATGCCAGTGCTATAGACCTTCGGGTCATCTCAGTTATGTGACTTCAGTCACCACGAGTGATGTGACTTCGATCACCTTGAGTTATATGACATCGGTCACCACAAGTATGCCCTTCGGGTCCACGAGTTAGGTACCTAAATTATAAATAGCACTGGACAAGAGTTTAGCACATGCATCATTGCTTCGGCATTGCAATCGGGGATCTGGCCAATCCAGGTTTTCTGAGTTTTTTTAGTTTTCTGAGTTTTATACGATTTCACCATTTTGAGATATTTTTGTTACATCGATAGCATAGTGCTATATGAGATGTTACATAGGGTGATTTCATTTTTATGATATTTGAACTCTATCTTGAGTTCCATGAGATTCATATTGGAATTTTGATGAGTTTCTCTTATGACTTTTGTATGATTCCTTGCATTTCAGTTGAATGCCATTAAGTAATGATTTCTTTTGTTGAATTAAACCTATTCATGCGACAACCCTTGGTGAACATATACGATGCATTGAGATCATACTATACTTGTACCCTTCCTTTATAGTTAAAGGAAGAATTCCCTTATGCACTTATATTCCTCTTATCTTATACTAATATCAAGTTCTAGCTAGCCTGACCTGTGTATTTATTATTCGGGTCAGACCGAGTTGCAGGTTAGGTAGTTGGACTCTTAGCTTGCTTTACCTTTTGGACTTCACCATCGACTTGGGATATGGCATAGTTTTTGTGTAGTAGGCTTTCTGTTGGGAACTTGTGATGTATATATTCTTTTGTGGGGAATGTATGTATATATTGTGGTTGTACACCACTAGTGGGATGTTGTATTAAATTTGATGTATGTATTCATACGTATTGTTTCTGTGTTTCTGTTATGTGACTCGTAATTGTTATAGTTATTATGTTTTGTTTCTGAATCGATCCTGTAGCCACCATAGTAGTGTATTAGATATGAATTAAGTAGGTCGAATATTTGTGATGAAAAAAAAAAGAGTACAAATATCGACATACTTAGCTCTTATCTAATGCAAGACTATGATGGTCGCCCTTAACCGACCCTATTCTCTGCATTAGCATACAGAATTACTAAGTATTTCTCTTTGTTATTGTGGGTCTCGGGGAGGGGCGTTACAGCTTGGTATCAGAGCTGGATTTAGAACAAAAATGTAATAAACACTGAATAGTATACACGATTACCATACATCAAGTATAATACAAGTGTAAACATCATCCCCAATCGTAAACAAACCCGACTTTGTCCTTACCTTTTAATTCCTTTGGGGGTAGGTAGAAAGGAATATGTCTAGGAATGTTAATTTTAAATTCCGTAGTATTCCTTATTTAATGCATTTGAATTGCTAATATTTACCCTATGAATAATCCTATCTTATCTTAACTTTCAGCTATGTCTGGAAGAGGAAGAGGTCGCACTTCGGAGGTGGGGCCGTCTAGTGGCTCTCGTCCCGAAGGGGTTTAAATGTTGACTGACCAGATTCTCGAGCTTATTAGGAGCACTCGGCCTCCTGCCCCAGCTCATTCCTCTGCTCCGCACAAATCCACATTTGTGCGTATGTGCAGCGACTTTACCCACCTTGGTGGCAAGCCTTTCAAAGGCTTCAAGTCCGTTTTAGAGGTTCAGGCTTTGCTCCGAACATGCGAGCACATATTTACTCGCATGGAGATTTCTGATCATCACCGCATTCTTATAGCCTCGAGTATGTTGCAAGAACATGCACTTGACTGGTACAAGCTCCTTATCGCCGAGATGGACGAGTCCACCCTCACATGGCAGCATTTTAGAGACCGTTTTGAGCTCAAGTTCATGCCAGAATCCGAGAAGGCTTTCCTTGCTCGTCGCTTCCTCGAATTGAAGCAGGGCAAATCCTCCATATCAGATTATGTATCCTCCTTCGAGTCTCTATCTAAGTATGGGCTTGAGTTTGTTAGCACACCATACAAGGAGAATCTTAAGTTCGTATCTGGACTTAAGAAGTATTTGAAGAAATCTCTCATGCTTCAGCTTAAGCTCTCATTCGAGGAGCGTGTGGATTCGGCGCTTCACCTCAAAGCCGTTGAAAAGTAAAACGATAGTAGCGTCGAGGTCGAGGTTTGAAAGAACCCACACAAGAAGAAATTCCCTTTCCAGAGATCCAAGTCCTTTCCTCCTAAGAAGAAGAAGAAGCAAGGCAATTCTAGTTCTCATCCTCATGTCACACCTCCTTCAGCCAAGGTCTTAGCATGCTTCAATTGTGATTCTCGAGATCATCTAGCTCGAGATTGTCCTTATCCTCGTAAGTGTCTCTATTACAAATAAGAAGGACACATGATTTCTACTTGCCTTAAGAAGAAGAAGGTTGCTCGTTCTGGTAATCAGAATGTGGCAAAGGCTTTTGGTAGTGCTTCTCAGTCTCGAGGTATATCTCCCACTATTTTGGAGGGTTTTATATTGTTCCATGGTCATTCTATTAGAGTGCTCTTCGATATGGGTGTGTCACATTCATTCATATCGAAGGAACTCGTTGATGCTTTACAGTTGGATGTTTCTTGCTTTTGTGCTTCTTTGAGGATTGTGAATCCTATCGTGGGATCTGCAACCCTTAGTATTCTTTGTGACGATGTTGAGATTCATATTTGTGGCTTTTCTTTCTGTGCGAATCTGCACGAGGTTCCTTCTCTTGGTTTTGATATGATATTGGGTATGAACTGGCTAGTTCGATACGATGCCAGGATTCTATGTTTAGAGAGAGTCCTATACCTTCGACATCCCGACTCTCCTGCTCAGTTGTCACTTATACTTCGGGATGTCGATGGTGATTCCAAAGCTTCTCTATTCTCTCTTGAATCTCGAGACGATGATGGTAATGTGTCTCGGATTCCTGTTGTCCGTTACTTTCCAGACTTATTGGAGCCCATTTCGGGATTACCACCCAAGCGGGCTATCGAGTTCCGCATCGACCTTATTCTAGGCGCACAGCCTGCTAGTCATCCTCCCACGAGGATGTCTACCAAAGAGAATGAGGAACTCAAGAAGAAACTCCTAGAGCTTGAAGCCAAGCATTTCATTCTATCTAGTTCTTCACTGTGGGGAGCCGCGGTGGTATTCGTGAGGAAGTCTGATGGGACTCTTAGGCTATGCATCGATTATCACAAGCTTAATGAGTTAACCATCAAGAACCGCTATCCATTACCTAGGATCGCCGATATGGTTGATCAGTTTAGTGGCACTAAGGACTTCTCACAGCTTGACCATGCCACGGGATTTCATCAGCTCCGAGTTGCAGAAGATAGCATTCCACTTACATCTTTCCGCACTCGCTATGGTTCATATGAGTGGCTCATCATGCCATTCGATTTGACGAACGCCCCTGCTTATTTTGTTGACCTTATAAATCGAGTATTCTAGAAGTACCTCGATAAGTTTGTTCTTGTATTCATCGATGACATTGTTGTATATTCTAAGTCCGAAGCAGACCATGCTTGACATCTTAGAATTGTTTTGAGTACACTTCGATAACATTAACTCAAAGAAAAACTTTCTAAGTGTTACTTCTGGGAAAAGCAAGTTAAGTTCTTAGGCCACGTTGTTCTTTCCGAAGGCATTTCGGTTGATCCTTCTAAGATCGAAGCCATCCAAAATTGGAAGAGGCCTGAGAATGTTCATGAGATTCGTAGCTTTCTGGCCTTGGCAGGTTATTACCACCGCTTCATCAAAGACTTTTCCCGTATTGTGCTTCCATTGACTAGCCTTACGAAGAAAGGCATTCGCTATACTTGGTCGGATAAGTTGAGGCTTCCTTTCGGAGATTGAAGGAGCTTCTCACTCATGCTCCTGTTCTTGTGGTTCCCGAAGGGAATTAGGATCTTATTGTCTATACCGATGCCATTTATAGTGGCCTCGGTGATGTTCTTATGCAGAGGGATATGGTAGTTGCCTATGCTTCAAGGCAATTACGTCCGAACGAGGTTCAGTATGCTACCGACGATTTAGAGCTTGCCGCCATTATCTTTGCTTTAAAGATGTGGGGCCATTATTTGTTTGGAGAGCACTTCACTCTTTTCACCGATCACAAGTCTCTCAAATACCTGTTCACCTAGAAGGAGCTCAACATGCGACAGTAGCATTGGCTCGAGTTTCTAGCTTCATATGATTTCGATATTCAGTATACCCCTGGCAAGGGGAATCGAGTGGCTGATGCTTTGAGTCGTAAGCATTCAGCTATTGTTTCCATGGTGATTGCAGAATGGAAATTATTGAGACTCTTTCCATGTGTGATATTCGTGATTGTGCTTCCACATCCAACTCTCCTATTCTATTATATAGCATGGAAGCTCGTCCAACTCTTCTAGATCGGATTTCCATGGCTCAGCGGCAAGACTTCGATATATCTGCTCTTATTCAGAAGTGTAACTCTAGATCCCACGATGATATTGAGATGAGGTATTTCAACATCGATATTCATGGGTGTCTTCAAAAGAAGAACCATCCAGTCGTGCCACCTATTCCAGAACTTAGGCAGGGCATTCTAGCTGAATGTCACCGTTCTAAGTACACCATTCATCTAGGCAGCAGCAAGATGTATGATGATATGTGTCGTCTTTATTACTGGGAAGGCATGAAGCGAGATATAGCAAGTTATGTAAGCAATTGCATAACTTGTCAGCTTATTAAGGCCGAACATCAGGGAACCCAGTGGTCTTCTTCAGCCTTTAGATGTTCCATTGTGGAAGTGGGACCATGTTTCTGTGGATTTCATCGATGGCTTACCTCGTTCGAGGTCAAGCCATAGCAGTATTTGGGTTGTTATGGACCGTCTCACCAAATCCGTACATTTTATTCTTATTAAGTCTAATAGGACGACATCTCTCTTATTGAAGTTGTATATTAAGGAGATCGTGCGATTGCACGGTGTTTCTTCATCTATTGTGTGTGATTGTGATCCTCTTTTCACGAGTCACTTTTGGCGGAGTCTCCAACAAGCTTTGGGCACAAAGCTTCATCTTAGCATAGCTTATCACCCACAGTCTGATGGATAGACTGAATGGGTGAATTATATCTTGGAAGACTTGCTTCGAGCTTGTATCTTGGATTTTGGTGGTAGATCGGAGGATCATCTTCCTCTAGTTGAGTTTGCTTAAAATAATAGCTACCAATTTTCTATCGGCATGGCTCCTTTCGAAGCCTTATATGAAAGGCTGTGTCGTTCTCCATCTTGTTGGCTTGAGTCGGAGGAAAAGCTTATTTTAGGCCCCGAACTATTCGAGAATCATCTGAGAAGATCGATCTTATTCATGAGAGAATGAAAGAGGCAAAGAGTCGTCAGAAATCCTATGCGGACAACTGTAGGAGGCCTCTTGAATTCTCATTGGGCGACCTTGTTTATATTCGAGCTTCACCTCTGAAAGGAGTGGTACGCTTTAGCCAGACCGAGAAATTGGCACCATGCTATATTGGGCCATTTCCTATTTCAAAGCGTATCGGTTCTGCTGCTTATCGTGTAGCACTTCCTGATCAGTTTTCTAGAGTTCACGACGTATTCCACGTCTCTCAGTTGAGGAAGTGTCTACGAGATCCAGATTCTATGTTCGATTCTCGTGCTTTAGAGAGGTTGGAAGTCTCTCCTGATCTATCTTATGTTCAACACCCTATCAGAGTTCTTGCTTCGGAGACTAGACATCTTTGGAACAAGAGCATTCCGCTCGTGAAGATTCAATGGTCCGATAATCCCAATGACTGCACTTGGGAAACCAGAGAATTCATTGAGCAATCTTATCCTGATTTCTTATCTTCTCACTCCGAAGGTAAGAATTTTCCATTTAATCTATCTAAATTCCCTTTGTTTGATGAATAAAGTGTGTTGAATATAGATTTCCTCTAAAGATTGCGAGGACGCAATTTTTATAAGGGGGGAGTCTGTAACAACCCTGGTATTGGTGATTATTGAAAATAAAATGAAATGTAGAAGATAATTTGGTTAATTTTTTTTTATTTCAAATAAACAATGTGTTTGAAGTTAAATAATGAGATTTTGTTAAATTAGAGTTAATAAATTAATCAAGTGATATGTTTCAACATATAATTGTTGAAGTAAATATAAATTAATGAAAATAGAGTTTTCAAAACTTTATTTTGAGAATTTGGAGTGAAAATAATTACTTATTGGATTTTAGTTGAATCAATGCATTAATATTGGTAATTATTGCCAATATTAACCTTTTATTGAATTTAAAAGGAGAAACATGAAGAAAATATGTACTTTATTAAAATAAAAGATGAATTATTGTTTGAAAATAATATTTTGATGTTTTAATAAAGTTAAAATGGTTTATTGTAATTTATTTGACAAAGAAAATAATTTTTGTGCAAGTTATGCTTTTAAAATGGTGTTTTTACACTAAATTGTGTAAATTGTTAAATATTGTGTAAAATATGGTTTTAATTGTAAAAATTAACTTTTGTTGTTAAAATAAATTTTATTTTGTTCTATAACAATTTTAGCGTTACAAATGGGGGTTTGCATTTTTTTTTACTTTAAAATGTGAAAATATGTGAATTTAATGTAAAATAGGTTAATACATGTGCAGACCCTTGAATTTTTCACTAAGTACTTTTCTATTAGGCTTTTTAGGTAAGAATTGATCCATTAGCCCTAGCCTAGAAGCTTCTGGTGAGAAACAAGTTGTTGTACTTAGTTTGTTTCTCTCCTCTGTCTAAAAAAAACTAAAAGGTTACAATAAATAGAAAAGAAAGAAAATCATGGCTACCTTCAACTAAAGCAAATATTTCACCCAATTTGCTACTAATTCAAGAAGAGAATCCACTAAAACAAGACAGTAGAAGGTAATGTCCATCCAATACTAGATAGATTTCATCAAAAATCTTGAATTTGGAATCAAATTGTCGGTTAATTCTTTACTCTTTTTTGCATGTTTTTATTTCAGCTATTACAAGTTCTTAATGCTTTTATCTTCACCAAAGTTCGCTGCTTGCAATCTAAATCGCTGCTAAATCATCAAGGTGAGTATCAATCTCACAAAAGCTAGCTTATGCAATGCCAAAAATCGCAAGTTGAAATCAAAAATTTGCTAAAAAAATTCATTTTTGAAATATTTTGATTTTGTGTAAACTGTCTTGAGTTGCAAATTTGTGTAGTCATATTTTTCTATTCTGGCAACGAAATGCTGCTGAATTTTTTTTGTTTTGTAGATTATGCATACCAAATTTCAGGTCATTTTGACCTATAGCTTATAAAAATATGCTGCCGAACTTTGATTCGGAGCATGTTTTTGCCCAGTTTTTACAATGAAAACAATGCCTGGGTTCAATTTTGAGACATTATAACTTTTTCTTACTTTATCTAAATTGCGTGATTCTTGGTGCAGTTTAAAGTCCTATTGTTGAGATTTGTTAATGTTAAATTTCAGAACATTTTGACTTATATAGCTTATAGAAATATGTTGTTGACCATTGATTCGGAGCATGTTTTTGCCAAGATTTTTACAGTGAAAATACTACCTGGGTTCAACTTTGAGACATCATAACTTTCTCATACCTTGTCTAAATTGTGTGATTCTTTTTTGCAGTTTAAATTATAGTTTTTGATCTTTATGTATGTTAAATTTTAGTTCATTCTAACGTCTATAGCCTATGGAAACGTGCTGTCAAATTTTGAATTGGAGCATGTTTTGCTCCAGCTGTTGACAGTGAAATCTGGCTGCAAGTCAAACTTTGAGAGATCATATCTCTCTCGTTTCTTGTCCGATTGTACCCATTCTTTTTTTAGTTTAAAGTAGAGTTGTTGAAATCTATGCCTGCAAAATTTTAAGGCTTTTAAACATTTGTAACTAGTTGAAAATTTGCTTGGAACTTTCAATCGGAGCATGTTTTGCTCCAACTGAAAATTTGAATTGTTTTACATGGATTTTTTTTCAATGATGTTTTTGATCGGCTTGATCCTAAGATGGAAGATCCAATATTACCACTTATCCGTATTTTGGATTGGTGAGTTTTTAGGAGATTTTCGTAAGACGATTTTATGAATAATTTCGTTGAATTTTTGTTAATTTTTGTTGTTTCTTTGCATGTGCTTTCTAAACCGTTTTCGGAAGATTTTTTTTAGTTTCGAAATAAATATTTTATAATATTTATGATTAATTTAAAGCAATTGAAATTATACATTATCTATAATAAGAGAATTTCAAAAGTTATTTTCCAAACAATATCGAAAATAGTTTTAAAAGCTTTGTTTTCTATAATAAATTATTTTCTATATAATAATACATGTTTTTGCACTTTCGGACGTATGAGAAAGAGAATTAAATGATTTCGTAAAACACATGAAATGGGACATGTGAGTTTACTTTTTCAGTTAATTCCAGACTTGTACGATCGAAACCTCCTGAGTATATTGTTTTGAGTTGATAATTGAGATTTATAATTCCTATTATAGGAATTATTTAAGTTAGCCAATATTTGTCAAATTGAGAGGTTTGAGATCTCCTATTATATGGGTAATAATTGATGAGAACCACTTATATATGTTGTTTTACTCGGCGATGAGACGAGGCGAGTCTTGAGATGAGATTTCCCTTTTCGGGAATTATGGGTTATGAGAAACCACTATGAGATTTATTTGCACTTGCCGATGATACGAGGAAAGATATATGAGTATTCTGAGATTTTTGAGGTTTGAGATTTTATTTTTATGATGTGGAGTTAACTAGCAGTTATTAAACCGTTTAGTGCGAACGTGTGGTATGGGACGCATGTTAACACTTTTCGGGTTCCTTTCCGAGAGTTTGTGACACATCCACGAGTATGCCGGTGCTATAAACCTTCGGGTCATCTGAGTTATGTGACTCCGGTCACCATGAGTTATGTGACTTCAGTCACCACGAGTGATGTGACTGCGGTCACCACGAGTGATGTGACATCGGTCACCATGAGTATGACCTTCGGGTCCACGAGTTAGGTACCTAAATTATAAATAGCACTGGACAAGAGTTTAGTACGTGCAACATTGCTTCGACATTGCAATCGGGGATCTGGCCAATCCGGGTTTTCTGAGTTTTTTTGAGTTTTCTGAGTTTTATATGATTTCACCATTTTGAGATATTTTTGGTACATTGATAGCTTAGTGCTACATAAGATGTTACACAGAGTGATTTCGTTTTTATGAGATTTGAACTATACCTTGAGTTCCATGAGATTCATATTGGAATTTTGATGAGTTTCTCTTATGACTTTTGTATGATTCCTTGCATTTGAGTTGAATGCCATTAAGTATGTATTTCTTATGTTGAATTAAACCTATTCATGCGACAACCCTTGGTGAACATATACCATGCATTGAGATTATACTATACTTATACCATTCCTTTATAGTTAAAGGAAGAATTCCTTATGCACTTATATTCCTCTTATCTTATACTAATATCAAGTTCTAGCTAGCCTGATCCATGTATTTATTACTCGGGTCAGACGGAGTTGCAGGTTAGGTAGTTGGACTCTTAGCTTGCTTTACCTTTTGGACTTCACCATCGACTTGGGATATGTCATAGTTTTTGTGTAGTAATCTTACTATTGGGAACTTGTGATGTATATATTCTTTTGTGGGAAATGTATGTATATATTGTGGTCGTATACCACTAGTGGCATGTTGTATTACATTTAATGTATGTATTCATATGTATTGTTTCTATGTTTCTATTTGACTCGTAATTGTTATAGTTATTATGTTTTGTTTCTGAATTGATCATATAGCTAATATAGTAATGTAATAGATAGGAATTAAGTATGTCGAATACTTGTGATGAAAAAAAAGAGCACAAATATCGACATACTTAGGTCTTGTCTAATGCAAGACTATGATGGTCGCCCTTAACCGGCCATATTCCGCATTAGCAGACAGAATTACTATGTAATTCTCTTTGTTATTGTGGGTCTCGGGGTAGGGCGTCACAGTCTTACTATCTTACTAATATCACTTCAGTATTCTTCTATAGTGTACACACATGAAGCAACATGTCTAGGTTCTCACTAGTTTCCTATACACTTTACGGGAACTTTTATTATCTATACTATGTTATTATTAGTGAGTTGAATTTCAAGCTCACACAGGCCCCCTTGAAATTTGGCAACTGAACAGTCGCATTTTTAATTTCTTTATATTTCAAACTTTAAAATGTGATAACTTTTTCTACATTGATTGGATTTAAGAATCTTTTTCACTATTAAATCTCAAATTTAATTTGCTTTCCAATGATATCCATTGGTGATAGCTAAAAATAAAATTTTTAAAATCATAATTTTATATAGCAGCTTTAAATGCACAATTATTTTGTGTCACCGCTGTGTACCGCGTTTCTGTAACAGCATTATTATGATGATCATAAACATTACATAGTAGTTTTACCTAGATTATTATAATGTATTTATTATCTTTTAACATATTTGAAAGGAATATTTTTTTGAATTATACAATTATGGATGCCTTTGAATATTGTAACTACATTATGTAATAAAGTAATAATCTTGATTGTGTTTGATAGTATTCAAACTTAGTGCAGTTATAATTTAACCCCATCAAAAAATGGTGTAATAATTTATAAACATTTTTTGAATTAATTTAACTACGTTAGCATTTTTTTATTGCATTTACTATTGATGATTTTGACTATATTTGATAATTTTATTCAATTTTAAAACAGTTATAAATTAATGAAATTAAGAAAATGCAATTATAATTTACCAGCAAGTTTTGGGTAAATTTAACTATATTTGAAGATTTTTAACCACATTTATACGATGAAGTAATAAATTTGGCTACATTTCAGGAATTTATTCAATCTTAATACAATTAAAATTTAACTACATTAATAAAATGCAGTTATAATTTAATGACAATTTTGAATTATGCATGGTAGAAATTGAATATTTCAGCTATATTTATGTGATGCAGTAATAATTTTGGTTGTACACGATGATTTATTCGAGCTTACTGTAGTTAAAATTTAAATGCATTAAGCAAAAGCGGTTATTATTTTGCAGTATTTTTGGAATTAAGCAATTATTGTTTTTGAATATTTTAACTGCATTTGTGTGATGCAATACTAATTTAGCTGTAGTCATAATTTTGTTTGATGTTAACGATAGTTATTTAACCGCATTATGAAAATATAATTGAAAAATGAATTTTGATTTTTGATAGCTTGAGATGATTAAATAATGACTTCACATAATTAATGCTTGATTCAACCATGCAGCTCAGCGTTTAATACATTGCTTCCAGGTTTGATGACATAATTTGGCTAAGTTTACTCAATTTCGTTTAGAATTACGATGATCAATAATACAATAAGCATATAAGTTGTTATATTCGGGCTAAAGGTAGATGCACAATTTAAGTGCTGGGTCAAAACATGTGTTGTAGTGAGAATAATGTTGATAACCACCTAAAAGAGTTTATTTTTTATTTTTTGCAGTAAATTCTAAAATCACTTGCACCACCACCGTCGGAATACTTCTAGAAAACAATTGATGAATGTATCTTTGTATAGATGATTATGTAGTCATAGTTTGATTATTAGATATAGTTAATAGGTCAGACGAGCAATGAGGGAATTTAGTAATAATACTGCATCAATGACACTTTTGCCTTTTTTGGCTGCACGTACAAATACCTTCAATGGTTAAAATAATTGACTGATGTAATGCATCTATTAAGGCCAAGAAAACATCACCTATTTGCGCTCAAGCCAATATCATACACGCGTTGCTAGCAGTTATTTCTGAGGCTAAAAAATGAATGGACTTCTCACAATTGTTCTCTTCTGTATGTTTTGGATATTTTCAAATATTGGTTACTACGACCAGCTGTATGCCGTGTTTTGTACCCTGCATCGACATAGATCAGATTCGGTGAACAATAGCAATTTATATTGGAACCCATGTTATTTTCTTATTGCATCATCATTTCTATTTCAATTGAATCTTCTGTTTTACTACTTTTTCCCTGTACTACGTCTGTTGCTTTTTTCTTTTTTCTTTTGCTCCCTTTTTTCAGCTGTTGACAAATACTTTTCCTGGCTGTTTACAAATTTCATCCTATTACTATATTTCTCCCCATTGCAAAAAACTTTTGTTACTCTTATTTAATTGAATCGAACTGCACTGTGTCTTTGTGTCTGCAGTTCACAGTGAATACTTCAACTATATCTATGCACATTGAAGCAGCTGTGTAATTGCAAAAGCAACAACATTGGCATTATATGCCACAGTGAATATATCTATGCATTATCGGATAAATTTTTAACACATTATCCTCTAAATAGTCTGTGAACTTTAACATATTCACTGTAATTGTTTTGTTCGATTTTAATTGTGATTATCATAACCAAATATATCTATGTATTCTTTATCCTACCAAATTGTTATTCATGATGTAACACTATCGTTCAACAATGTTTTTTCATTACCACCGTATTAAATTTCTTATACATTTGGATATGACCTATGCAACAACAATATTTTTTCAACATCCGTGTGCGAAGCACGGGTTCGCACTAGTTACTACTAAAAGTAATCATTGCTATAGCCTTTCACTTTTCCCGTCACACCTAGGAAATGATTCCAATCTACTCCATATTTAAAATTTTGGTTTGGTATTTATCATTTCATTTCAAAAATTAAAGCTTCTAAATTTTTGAAAGGTCAAATCCCAAAATTCTTGCCTTTAAAAGTGTTACTTTGAAGTTTCTACTAAATTCAAAGGTACTTGGTTACTTAACATTTTACCTTTCTAGACTTGCATCTTTACATCGTTTTGAATTTAAATTATTTCCCAAATCTGGAGAGGAAAACTTACTAATTTTAAGTTCAAAACTTAATCCTCTTTTCCTTTTAAAGACCTTTACAGCTTTCTTAAAAAATATTTTGGACTTTTTAAATGTAACTGTTTACTAAGTTTTTCTCTTCCAAAAACTTATTTACTTTTTCACCAAACCATTTTTCTTTCAAACATGCCTTGCTTGTTCTTAAACATTTTTTTTCTTAACTTCCAAAAATGTCCTCGCATGTTTTCAAAACATTTTCTTTTCATATATTTTCAAATTTACAAAAACTGGAGTAAATAAGAACAATTATTTTATCAAAAATCTCTTAACTTTCCTACTCTTTCAATTACCTAACCTTGGAGGAGTTTCTAACTTACTACTAATGAGGACTTTCTACAAAGGCAAGCAACTAATGCGCATGCATAATCAATGGAAAAATATGAAATTTCCATTGCTTAGCTTTTCTACTAAGGCTCTCTAATATCCCTCCTAACTAACACTGTCTCTAATTATTGCACTTCTTATTACACATAATGGTTTTATACCCTAATGTATTAGAACTACTTTCTCTTATGAGAAACCATTAACGCTAAAACCTTCTATGAATTCTTTAAAAGTGGATTTCATGTTTATGTGAAATTACAAGGAACTTATTTTACATTTTATCGAAATAGGCTATACAAAATTTGGTGCTTTCCATACCTTGTACATCTCTTTCACGTATTCCTTATAACTTGCACAAAACATCTTAATTTGTGATTTGGTTTCATAGAAAATTATATCATTATTCATTTCATTCCAATAGATTAAAGTATGTTTAATCTATATTCACTTACAATAGACATTTCCTACCAAATTTATTAATTTCCTAATATTTAACATACATTTTTTCTTTCAGAAGAACTCATTTTCAAAACTGTTTTAATATTTTTATAACTAGTAAACATTTCCATATAATTATTTAAATAATAAGTGTACTTACAATCCACTTTATTTCTATACTTAGAGATTATCTTCAATTTTGGGTCAAAACAGATGTTGCGTAAAACATCGTTACTACAACCCAAAAATACTAGTATATGGATTATATTAAAATAAATATTAATAAATCCCATATGTTATGTAAAAACATTTCCTTTGAGAGTCACCTACTATAACAATAGTATCATAGTCTATGCTTCCTTTATTTTTCACGAAAACATCTATTACAACAATAAATGTTGTAACCTACGTTTTCGATACATAACACACTCTAAGTTTTTATATTTAAAATCTTTGTTTACTTACAAAGAAACCAGCGAGCTATACATGCTCTATAATTCTTCAAAACAAAAATTCACTTTTAACAAAATTTACATCATATAAAAACCAATTTAAATTTCATACCACTTTTTTTTTCAAAACCCCAATATTTACTTCCTCAAACATGTTGACAATTATATTTTTCAACTTTTCAAAAGGTTTCATTTTACTGGGCTAGACATAAAGTGGATTTTCTCTTTACTCCCCTAGGAATATCCTTCCTAAACTTTGGAAATCTAATTCCCTTACTAAAATCTTTTATTCCTTCCAAAATAAAAATACTCTCCCTATTATCCTTAGGGAACTTTCCCACTTCTTATAACATATGGATACCAATCTTCTCTCTAAACATACCTTATTGTACACTATAAATCGGTAACAACTTAGGGTTCAACACCCTTGGGTCATCCTAAACCCAACTGGCAAACTTTGCACAATTGTACTTCTAAAAACTTTCCATATGTTAAAATCTATAACTGGGGGCTATTTAGATTTTAGTACATAATATATTTATATTTTATTCAAAAATACATATACGTTCACTCACTATCTACCTAGGAACCATAAACCTAGCTCTGATGCCAAATGTAACAACCCAAGTTCCAGTGGATCCGGATTTTTCGCAAAAATGCTAAAATCCAAGCCCACTGAAGCCCGAGTTAGGTATCTGGTATCCTGCAAATAGGCAAAGACAAATATATCAGAACTTAATTAAATATCTCACAGCGAAACTGACTAAAATATAATAGTAATTAAATACTCACCAAGATAATAACACTTTCTAAATAAGTGTCTCAAAGCCGGAAAGTCTCTTCAATCTATCTAACCTGTAGGATGTTATTAGGAAGGGGTCAGAACTAAAGTTCTGGTAAATGGACAAATTATACACTTCTAAACTTAATTCTACATATACCATTTTATTTTTATTTTCTGTTATATTAGGTTTACTCGGTTTATAATACTCTCGCCACTATGCATGAATCGTACACATCTACTCCCTAGTAGATTAAAACCTAATGACTAATATATACGAAGCCGTATGCCAAATGACCGCTTCGGTCCTAGGTACTACCCATAGTACCTTCTGTATCCTCCTCGAAAAGGACTCCATAGTCTTGCTCCTAGATTGTTCTATGACTACATCTATAAAGGACAGCTTCGTGAAGCCTACAATACAGATGTTCTGTCGTCTATAATGAGAACGTAAAACTGCATCCGCACTAGCCTATAATAATGCTTGGATATCCACAATGTACCACCCAGTACTTACCTTGAGATCTATAAGTAATCGTTCTGTCTACTCCCTGAATCCCGCTTAACAAGGTCTACCTTGTACGAAACTCTATCGGTGATTTTTTATATCTGTAAAGGACAGCTTCGTTAGGCCTACAATACAAAAATTCTACTTGGTCTGTCTCTTTTCTCATCGTGGCAATGGCCCCATGCAGCCACCCCTCAACTAATCGAAAGACCTCTAAAGAGCTAAGTGGTTGTGCCCAACTGTTGACAATCAAAACATCCAATTGGCTGCGCCCCTCATCCAATGTCTCGATAGTGAAAGAATCATTGGCCAGTTGGTTTAACTCTAGTCTTTCCCGAACTTGTTCTTGGTTGATGATGGCTTGATATCCGCATGCGACTATCCTTTTGGGTCCTGCCCACTAAAAACTACTCGCAAGTCAGAGTACGGTGTCATACGAATATCCTACTCCTAGTCATCAAAATTTTGACAGCCTACAAAGGTCTGCTTCGTTAGGTCTGCAATGCAAAAGAAGTCAAGGCATACTCTCTTGATGGAACACCTACATACCTGCCTCCGGGGGTGCAGCTTTGTTAGGCCTACCCCAGAGGGTCATCCTAGAGTACCCTCACGTCTCGTTGAAGTCTCGTACTTTATTCAAGCCCAAAATAACTAAGTTGGACGTGCTTCTTCTGTATTGAAATCTGTGATGAGCAGCTTCATTAGCCTCTTCATCCTTTGGGCTGCTCTAAACACACCTTACTGTTTTATTAGACCCTACGTCTAATATTTTATTATGCATTTAGTTTACTTTTCTAATTCTGTTGGCTACTTATTTATCCTAATCTGCATAAGTGTGTCCCAGCCTCACCTAACTACTGTGAGACCATCAGTTCCTGATTGAAAGGGAATGCTACCGGTACGGGCCACTTCTTTTATTTTGCTTATTAACTTAATCCAAGATCTAGGTTTGATAAAGTAAGCCTCTTCTATTTCTTTCTTTTTAATTATAACCTATGTGTTACAATTATACTTGCAATTTGTTACTTTTATATTCTTTTATAACCTACATGTAATAAATGTAATTGCAGGTGTCTCTTTCTATTCTAGTCCGTCTCTTTTATTATGATATTGAATTCTATTTAGTTCTCTTATATTATATGACAATCTTGGCTTGGGACTACGTCCGACTGTCACAAATTTACTTATCATAATAACTGCTTGCTTTTATTCTACTATCTGCATAGTAAATGCAGATCTAGGCACATTTCCGTTTATTATTTCTAGTCTTGTCAAATAATTAACTTGATTTCTTCTTTAATTTCTTCAATGCTTCATGTTATTCTCTTTTATTCTAGGAAGTAGTTCTACTCCATTTGGTTGGTTACAAAAACTACGCTAAAAATCCATTTCTTTATTTTAATACTAAATAATGCTATAAATAATAACTCGTAACTGCCAGATATTTCTTTTATTGTTTCTTTAATTATTGGGTGATGCAAAATATAGTAATGTCTCTATTTTGCACTAATTCCATTTTTCTTGCCTTTATTCTTACAATTACGTTTATCGTTGTTCTTACAATATTAAACTGTGGAAATGTATTCCTTTTTC
The DNA here is from genome assembly GCA_030737815.1 of Allium fistulosum. Lineage (NCBI taxonomy): Eukaryota > Viridiplantae > Streptophyta > Magnoliopsida > Asparagales > Amaryllidaceae > Allium > Allium fistulosum. Next base: position 260,019,163 of record CM060904.1, on the reverse strand, counting down.
TAAACCAACCAACTAATCTATCACTAACTTCCAAATAAAGTTATTAGATTTTCCTCTTTTTAATTCAGTTCTCCCATTTTAACATAATTTACTGTAAATTTCTCACTTTTAGGCTTATGCCTTTCTCTACAACTTTTAAGCCTAATATTACTTATATTTAATTGGATTCCTTTCTTTTTCGAGATAAATAACATTTAAATATAAGTACAGTTCTCTTATAAAATTTACAGTTTCAACATAACTAATTAGTAGAACTAATTATTGAAATAATTGTTGAATTAAATATTTAACAGGAATCTAACGATATTATATATCATAAATATAAAAGAGATATAATTTAAATCCACTCACATGTCGTCCTTAGCTTTGCTCCATGGCCTTGCTGGATCCCCTTCTAAGGTGTCTAATATTTTTATTAAAAAGATATTTTCTCTAGAAATATTTTCTATTTAGGGTTCATCCTAAGGCAATGAACCCAATTGGGAGAAAATCTGATTGTGAGAAAATAGCTAGGCTTAGGGTTCTATTTATAGTGTAGCTTGGGGATCTCAGACCGTTGGATTTTTGGATTGAATCTGGTGCAACCACGTCACAGGCTTGCTGCGAATCGTTGAATCCAAAAAACAACGCTCGAGATTGCACGAAAATCAAATTAATAAACATTAACTTTTAACCATTGCCTATTCATTCTAATTAATTTCCATCAATTGCAAATTTAATTCCCTTTATAACACATGTTTATTTTGAAATTAAAATGTTGCTAATTAATGTATATTAAATTCCTTTAATTGCTGATTTGATTAACATTGCCTACTAATGTTAATTAATTACCTCTAATTGTTGATGTCAATTAGTTTCCTTTATGACGCGCATCTATCTTGAAATCCAAACGTGCTTTATTTCTAGAATTTATACACGCATATATTTATAAACAAATACATTCACCCACATTTACATGTATAATTTTTTTTCGATACGAAACTTCGAACGTCAATAAGTTTTTCATACGAAGTCCGTTCGAGGCGTATTATATAGGTAAATTGATCGAAAACTCGCCACGAACAAAATGGTATAAGTTTCATGGTCATATTCTGACAATTCCAAAAATGCTCATTTTCACTGTTTATAATTATTTTGGTTATTTAATTATCTAAAAATGCGGGGTGTTACACTCCCTGCACTTCGGTTCAATATCCCTGAACATTAAGCGATCAATTTCCATCTGACTTCCAATATCTATCCCCTGACTCTCCGATTAGGAATTTGTTTCACAAAATCCAAATCCATTTATTAAATCCAAATTCAAATGTTCAATAAGAAAAAACAGAAAAAACTAATTGTTGCCTCTTTGGGCATAGCAGTCCATTACCATCTCAGAGCATGCTTGGGGATCACTTCGGTTCCCTTACGTATGTAAGTGGCATAGTTGCTTTATTTTTGAAACAAAATTAAAAAGATTATTAGATGACCGAAGTTCAAATCCTAAACTCGGCCCTTGCCATCACGATCAGTTGATGACGCGTCGTAACCCCGATCCAGGGTCGTTCCTATCCGGTGTAGGCGATAGCTGCTCATGTTCTACCACTCTTGTCCGGCTCCTCACATATTGTGGCAATCTTCCACTCCTAACATGTTCTTCCACCACATCCTTCAAGTAGCGGCACTCATCCGTAGCACGCCCCTCCAGCTCATGGAATAGGTAGTATCTCCAGCTCCTGCGTTCCCATTCTATGGGATCCCTTTTGGGTGGTCTCCGATAAGGGAGCCGCCCCCGTGTTTCCAAGTAAATCCGTTCTAGATTATCTGTCAAGTCCGTGTATGTTGTAAATATTGGTTCCCGGTCTCTCCTTCGTTTTTCATAACCGCCATATCCATCGTCCTGCTTTCGCTTTCCTTTATCCATCAAGCATCCTTCTCCAAACATTCCTTCACCTTGCACGGAGTTTACCTCCTGCCTTTCGGTGCGTGAATCCTCTAACCGAATAAATCTTTCCGCCTCATGATAGAACTGTCCAAGATCCTATGGTGGATCCCTTGCCAATGAATCCTTGAACTCGGAGCCTTCTACAATCCCTGCTACCGCCACCATCAAAATCATTGATGGATCCGAACGATCCACTGAAGCCACGGCTGCATTGAACCACATTAGAAAACTCATTACGGACTCTACTATCCTTTGTTTCATCGATGCCAGTGTCATTACATTCTTGAGTCGCGTAATGTTGACCCTGCACTGCCTCATGAAGCGTTCCACTAGCTCGCCCCATGTCCTGATCGATCCATTCTATAGCTGCCTGAAGTAGAGCGCAACTAAATCCGTCAAGTATAGAGGGAAGCATATTGCCATCACCTCCTCAGATGCCCCCCAACACTTCCATATGCTTGATGTATTTGGTTACGTGCATAGTCGGGTCCGACTTCCTATCATAGGCCTCTAGCGTTGGTAGTTTGAATTCTGGAGGGTTCCTTACATTTTTTATATTCGGAGTGAACGGACTCCGACTAACTTCCTCAAGCCTCTGCTCGGTAGCCCTCCTCTCATAATCCTTCTTATCAATCCAGTCATCCACTCGTCTTCATCCAGGGGTGGTCCTCTGTTTGCATCTCCACCCTGCTCCCTATGTCCTGGAGGATATACTGGGTAGTACTCCCCATGTTGCTCATTCACGTTTACGTTGGCCCCAGCTCGTTGAGCTCCATTCATAGGCCTTCCATTATCCAATCTCGAGGGTTTTCCTCCAGGCTTTTGCTGATTCCCTTCCCGTTCTCCATTCTAGTTCTGAATCTGAACTCCATAGATCTCTGCAGCTCTGACTCCTTGTCCCACATCGCCAGCAGCTGCGGTTGGTCCATTTCCTAGGTTTTGTGTCCTAGCTGTTCCCATTTGCCTGAAGAGTTCTTACATCATCTCTTCCTGCCTTTAAAACATATGTTCCCACATGGAATCCACCATAGTCTGCATCTCATCCCTTTTGATGTAGATGGATGCCTGATTTCTCCTGGCTCCAGAGGAAGCCTCCCAACTTCCCTCTTGATGGCTCCTTTCTGTGACCTGCCTCCTTGCTGATTGCCTAACCATAGCTTCCAGAATCCGAGTTTCTAAGCTTTTAAAATCAAAATCTAAGCTTCAGAATCCCTTAGTGCTAGCGTTTTCAGTGAAAGCACCAAAATGTTTGCGCCAAAATTAGTCACAAACAATCAATCGCAAATGAAAGCACCAATTCATAGTCACGGAACATAGATATAATATGTGAAGAGGATATAAATAATAGAACAACAAAAATTAAAAAGAAAGCAGTAAAATGATGAGATTTAAAGTGGTTCGGCTGACTCGCTTTTGTCCATGCCATAAATTTTCTTTTTATTGATCAAAGAATTGATTACAATTACAATCCAGAGTTTTTGAAACAATAATGGCAGAGTAGCCTTTAGGTAGAAGATGAAGGGAAACAAAATGAGAATCCCCTTTTCTGAAGCCCTGCCTGCTATATTTATAGGCAAAATCCTAGCTATTGGGCTTCCTCACTGATACAGACCCACCAGAACCATAGTCGAGCCCATATCCTTCACCACTGCCGATCCCACGTTGTTAACTTGCCAACCCGAAGTCGCCTCGAAGATGACCCAAAGCAGATTCATAGATGGCCCCGAGTAAACTGCACTATGACTCGAAGTAGAATGATGCCGATCCATCTCACCATTTTCTCATTGTCGACCTGAAGAAACAAGCATGCCGACCCGAAGAAGCAAGCATGCCGACCCGGAGCGAACTAGCAATGCCGATCCACATGAAGTGTCAAAACATGTCGATCCCATTTTCCTAATGCCTACCCGAAGTCGTGTAAGCATCTACCCGAAGCAGTACAATCTATGCCGACCTCTCTCCAAAATGCCGACCCCATACTTTGTCGACCCCTTGATGTCAATGATGACCCGAAGTATGAATGATTGCGGCCCAAAGTCCTTCAAACATGCCAACCTCAATGTGATGCCGACCCCAGAACTTTATGTCGACCCGAAGATATGTTTGTGCCGACCCTAAACCAAGGCTCTACCGACCCCAAGCAGCACCGACCCCTTTAAATTATGCCGATCACTAAGTGACCTGAAGCATTCCCTTGCCTAACTCGAAGCAACCATCATGAAAACCCGAAGTAAATCTAAGTGTGACTCGAAGCAAACTCCATGCAACCCGTAGCGACTAGACTTTTGTCGAAACCCATATTTCAAGTATCCTGCGCTTTTCACTACAAGACTACAGGTCTATTCCGACGGCAATTAGCCATCGACGACCGTCGAAAGCCGACGGTAAAGCCGTCGGAATAGCTTCCATAACTTCTATCGCCTTTCGACGTAGTCGACGACTTTCTTCCGACGACTTTTCTACGGCTACTAACAGCAATATAGCAATGGATTTCGATGAATAACGCCTTACCCTCGAAACAAATAATCTATCGGAAGTCATCGATAGCCATAAGAATTCTATGAACCCACAAGACGTCGTTAGCCGTCGAGAGCTGTCGGAAATCTGGGTTAATTTTTTTTCCAACTGTTATTTGACTCCATTCCACACAGATAATTCTTAATATATATCAACATACTTCTCAACGTCATTCCACACAGATAATTCAGATATATATATATATATATATATATATAACAACCAACATCGCATATTATACCAACTATAATACAAAGTCATAAACTCCAATATATACGAAATCAACCATCCAACGTCCTCAAACAACCAACAAAACACAGGCCAATCAACGTCAAACATCAAACAACTCCACAAAATGTACCAAATCAACATAACACATCCAATTTCTCATCAAAGTGTATCAAACATACCAAAACAAATCATCCTCACCAACTCCAATTCAACATATACAACATCCAAGCACAAACACAAATCGTCCTCGCCTCCGAAAGCACCAAACGACGAAGGAAATGAACCATGTTGTTCCACGAAATCCGATAAGCGCTGATTCAACTACTCCATCTGTATAGCGTGAAGACGGTCCTGCTCCTACAGTTGCTCGACCATGACTCTCAGCTATTTTATCTCGGTTTTGTCCTGCTCTTTTTAGTATGCTTGTTGAGATGCCCTAGCCTGCGAATAGAAAATACTGTTATATAACTATTTGACGACTTTTATAATAATTATGTAACTTTTATAAGATAGTTTATTTTTATAAATTATCGTTTTGTTTCCATAGCCAAAATGCCGATTTCGCTGCGTAGGATCCACGATGGAGTCAAAAATAGCGTCTTCCTCCTCGCGGGTCAAATCATCGCGGTTCGATTCCTCTAACATCTGTACCCGTGCCTCTTGAAACTTTCCTACAATGCTAAAAAAAATTACAGTTGAAATTAACACGACATTATTTTAATTCTTCAAAGCTAATTACTTAAACTAATCAATCAAAATAACTTAAAATTCAAAATATGCATACATATGCAGCCACCGCCTTATCCTCATCTTCCCATGCATATGAAATGTTTCCAGCTTCTTCCGTTTGCTTTATGGCATGGGTATGAGCAAACACTTCCATGTATGAGACCGGACGTCGACATGCTCTTTCCTACAATAAATAATAATGTATATATATTACTGTTTATATTAACTGTTTATTAATAACTTATAACTTAAACTATTTAAATGTAATAACTGTTTATAATCGCAATTAATAAATTTGCCAAATCCTCACGATGATGCTAAAATGACTTGGAACCACCACGATGTGTTGCTGGTTCTTATTTCTATTCGTAGAATTCCTCTGTGACTCCGCCTACAAATTTAAATAATTGAACAATATATTTAATAGCTGTAAAATAAAGTAATGAGATATATATGATAGATTAATTACCTTGAACTCATCTTTGTTCAACCAGGCAACCCAAACATCCCATATGCTAGCACCTAACTAGTTCAGTTTCTTCCCAGCTCCCCTAAGGCTTGACATCATGTCCCAATAACTCTTCGCTATTTCAGAATTCCAGTGATGCTGCACAAGGGAAATGTCTGCTTCCTGCAGATCTATGGAACCCTACACATTGAGAAAATTAAATATAAGTTGTACATTTTTAAGTAGTCAACAAATTGTAAAATGGTAATTTACAAATATGTAAATTTAAACTCATCAAAAAGTCTGCTCTCTCTGATCGGGTCAGGGGTCTTACTCTGTCGAGGCCAACAACCAGTCATCCTACTCATATATGCCCGCTTAGAAATACTAAGAACCATTCCCGATGGCTCTAGATCAAATCGCCTGTGTTACATTTGAAACATAGCTTTAGGCTATTATATATATCATTAAAAAAATACTTCTAATGCTATGCTACTAATTTTAAAACTTACGATCCATCGGCTTTGGCCTGTAAATACACTATGGTCGTGCTGCTGTCTCCGAAGGGCCACTGTCATCACATTTATTCCCTCTTCGAGAAGAAGAGGGGGATCGGAGTGGGAGTAGCTACGCCTTCGGAAAAAAGACATAATACATGTTACGTACATATCAATTTATTATGTCAGAACATATAGTTCATAATAATTATGAGAAATGATATCACAATTGATGAGAAAAATGTAACATGAATATTTGCATAAATTACCTTATATTAAACTTATATTAGCAATCAGTCCTCGTCGTTTCTGATTCGGACTCGGTTTCGTACTCCATATCGTTTTCCTCTGTAGTTTCAAATACTTCTACCAATACATTTGATTCATCATTTAGAGGTCAAAATCTGTGTGATCGTCCGTTATTGTTATTTCAATGTTTTCCTCGATATCTGCTTGATAGGCTTGTTCGTCTGGAATATTATTTCCATCAAATGTAAATCTTGCCTTCTTTAAATGATTTAAGTACCTAATAGAAAATATTTTAATTCAAAAATAAATTATATATATGTAATTGAAATAATATTTACCATACTCGATATTAATACCTTACCTCTTGAATGAATAAATCCATCCATATTGCATAGGACCTCGAAGACGTGCTTCATATGGAAGATGAACAAGTAAATGCTCTAGTACATTAAAGAAACCTAGATGAAATATTTTCTCCAATTTGCAAAGCAGTACAGGGATTTCTTCCCTTAAGTTTACGTAGACGATCAACTTTTAACGTAGTTGAACAAAGCTCCTTATAAAAAAAACTAAGTTTCATTACAACCTTCCAAACTTTTCCGAGCAACAGTTCTCTGAAAGCGACGGGCAGCAAATTTTTCATCATTATATGATAATCATGGCTTTTCATCCTACTTAGTCTCCTGTTCTTATAGTCAACACATCTACGAAGATTAGTGGGAATCCCATCGGGAAACTGTAGTCCTTCCACCCAATTTAACAGTACTTTAACTTGGTTGTTGTCTAACTCATAGCATGCTATGGGTTTTTTAGTGTCATTTAGCTTGATATGAAGCTTAGGATGGTTAAAAATTTCTTCTATATCACGTCATGATTTCAAATAGTCCTTGGTCTTGCCCTTAACATTCAAAATTGTATTAAACAGATTGTTAAATACGTTTTTCTCATTATGCATCACGTCAATGTTATGACGAATTAGGAGATTTTTCCAATAAGGCAACTCCCAAAATATACTTTGTTTGCACCAATTATGAATCGTCGATTTACCTTGAATTTCAATTTGTTGCCCGGATTCATGTATCTTTGGATAATCCTTTACAACTTCATATATATCTTCGCTTGACCATATTATTGGTGGTCGCAAAGTCTCATATCTATTAGCTGTGAAGTTTTTTTATCTCTTCTAAAAGGATGATTAATATGGAGAAAACACCAATGACAATCAAACCATGAAATTTTCTTCCCATTTAATAAAGAAAATGCTCTTGTTTCTTCCAAACAATAAGGACACGGTAAACGACCGGTCATACTTCAACCCGAAGGCATTGCATATGCAGAAAAATCGCTAATAGTCCATAACAAAGAAGCAAACATTTGAAGAAAAAAATTCTTGATATGTCGTATGTTTCAACTCCTTCATACCATAATATTTTCAACTCTTCGATTAACGGTTGTAAGTAAACATTGATTCCCTATGTCGGATCATCTGGGCCAGGGACGACAATTGTGAGAAACATATATGGAGTTTTCATACACATCCACGGAGGTAGATTGTAAGGTATAATGATTATAGGCCAGGATGAATATATAGAACCAAACTGGGAAAACGGTGAAAATCCATCCGTACATAAACCAAGCCTAACGTAACGACTCTCCGCTGCGAAAGTGGGATATTTCTTGTCAAATGCTTCCATGCTTCTCCATTAGCTGGGTGTGTTAACGTACCTTCTTCCTATGTTCCCACATTGTGCCATCTCATATGATGCGCTGTTACAGATGATGTGTCTAACCTTTGAAGTCTAGGAGTGATAGGTAAGTAATGCATACGCTTGTATGGAACTTCTTTTCCTTTCTTTTTTCTTCGTTTGTATCTTTCCTGGTTACATAATCTGTTATTCCTAAGATTGATGTCTTCTTTCAAAACAACATGCAACCATTTAAACAAGTATCTATTTTTTGATAAGGCAAACCGAAAACAGACATAATATTTTTACTTCATAATGATTTTCACACATTAAGTTATCAGGTGGCATATGCCGTTTTGCAGCTTGTACAACAGTTGTAAATCTGGCTTTTGTGAAGTTGTATTTTGATTTCATTGCAATGTACTCTACAGTTACTGATAATTGAGTGCCGCTTGTACAGCAATTCCATAAGGGTTTCTTAGCAGCATTCAATAAATCATATATTTTTTCTCTCCAACAGTTGGTTCCTCTTCCATGTTAACATCGTCATTATCAACTTCAACGGTAGGGAACATTGATCGTGCTGCATTTTCAACCATATGTTCTATGAGATTCGTCGTACTAATTTCAGCACCGACCTCCTCCTCTGACTGTTCTTGATTAGGTGCTACAATTTTTCCATAATGATCCCACACCAAATAATTCGGCATGGAACCGTACTAGCGTAAATGAACTCTAACCATATCCGGTATCAAATGCTTCAATAGTTTACACGTACTACATGGAGAACGAATTTCTTCGTCGTTTTAATTATTACTTAAAGTGAATTCAATAAACACATGTACCCCATTACAAAAATGTTCACTTATTGAGCCTCCAATTTTCCTTCGTCGTTCATATATCCTGCTCCGATCAGTAAAATAATTGACCATTTTTCCTTCTTTAAAATCTACGATAGAAATTAAAAGTAGTACTAATCATTTAATTTTATGGATTGACATTTTATTTTTTAATTAAAAAGTATTTATTTATAATGTTATTGAATCTGCTAATTTTGCTCCTTTTTGCGTCTTCTTGCACCTTTTTGTGCATTGAAATTGCTTTTGCACGTTTTTGCGCTTTCTTGCGCCTTGAATTGGTTTTGCGCCTTGAAATGAATATAATATTAAAATTTTAGCTTCTATATTATTTTTTGCTTTGATGGCCGGTCATCCTACTTCCCATTACAAACGCAGTAGTAATTATATTTCATAAATCAATTCATTATGAACGATTTCACATAATTTCGGCAGCACTTCCCCCGTGTTCCCTGTATCGTAAAGAAATGCATGTACACAATGAACAAAAAGGAAGTGCTGTCGAAATATTGTGAACCGTTTAAAATGAAATGATTTACGAAATATAATTACTTTATAGTATTTGTAACTTGTCCAATACAGGGACATATCCGACAAATATTGTACCAGATGAATATGAATGTCCGTTTTGTAATAAAAACGAATATCCATATAACGATCATATACAATACTTGTAAAACGGGGCCAAAAACTTACTAAGGGATTTATAAAAAATAAGACACATTATGCATGTCTACTATGTTCATAGATTATCAATATTAGCATTATATATCAATATTATGCATGATTAGTTATTATATAACATATATTAGCATTATATATCAATATTATGCATGATTAGTTATTATATAACATATATTAGCATTTGTACAATAGTTTATTTGCATTTTACTGTTTTATTAAATATATACTATATTATATATATTTTTTTCAAAAATGTATATTATTCATGTCTTCAAATTTAACGAATTACGTATATAGTATTATATTTTATTTAAAATAATATTAAACTATAGTATACACTAGTTTATATCATGCCACACAATTGTACCAACTTGATTTTATATAAACGATTAAGGGTTTAGCTATAATTAATATATTTTAATTATCGTTTTCGGAATTTTACAAACCAATCACAATGGAATTTTACAAACCAATCACAATCATTCATATCAATCCTAACTAATCAAATGCTAGCTCAAATGTGCATATACACTAAATAATCAACGTATATATACACTAATCAAATTATTAATTAGGGTTTAGGAAATTACTAATTAGGGTTTAGCAAATTACTAATTAGGGTTTAGGGTTTATGTAAACAAAATAATCAAATTACTAATTAGTTAATGTAAATAAACAATCAATCAGCTATTAAAAATAACTAGAATTACAATTTAACCCTAAATTAACAAATTAAAATCAATTAAGGTTTAGGAAAAACCTGATTTGGAGATGGATAGAGAGGCTAGATTTATTGGGAGTGTTGATTGATGATGTTGGAGATGCTCCGAAAGACGGGGGGCTGGCTGTCATGGGGAGGTGGTGGGGGAGTTGGGGATTTTGGCTGATTTTGGTGAAAGAGCGGAATGAAGCAGGTCTCGGCCAAACTGGCATGTAAACATGCAAATTTCCGATGGCTATCAACGGCCATCGATGGCTGCTTTTGCAACGGTTTTCGACGGTGTGTAACGGCTATTGTATTTTAATTACAGAAATGATACGAAGATGACGGGTCGTCGATAGCCGTCAGAAATTGCTGTCGGCAGCCGTCGAAAGCTTGTTATCGCTATATATTGTTGTTCTTGTAGTGTTTTGTTCATCGACTATGCTATATCCCGGCCTCATAACCATGTTTATCATCCGTGATTAATCGTCTATCCATCTAGTCAAATCAAACTCATAGTATTCCAGCCTCGATAACCGTGCGGTCGTCTGAGTTAAATCTGTATGCCGACGGCCTTGCCAAAAGGATGGTTAACAGACCAGTAATAACGAAGGCTTTGGCCGACCACCAACCTCATGCCCTTGTCAGGTCTATCTGCTCTGAAGGTCAAATCATACGACGATAGGTATGAGGGTGTGGATCATCGGAAATAGCATCAAAGTCGTACAACTGTCTTCAACACCTCTCACCAAGATAACAATATGCACCAAACGCCGAGAGATAAGATAGGAGCAGAAATCTCCGCCCGGCAAGCATCCTAGCAGTCTTTATAAAATTTGGCCAATCGATACACTATCATGAAATGGATGTCATATAATCTGGTGTCTATACATCCTCAAATTGATTTGGTTGTGTGCAACCGAATAAACATGACGAGATTCATTATTCTGGGCCCCCTATTGTCTGCGCACCAAAATGACAGACGAGGGAATAAAGTAGACGCGTCTGAATTCAAAGTGACGAAAATTCCTGGAGTACTCAAAATACCAGTACTGTAATAACTCCCAAAAGCCAAAAAATGAAACCTGTGCGTTTGTAATGGTGCACTGTACGTCAAGACATCTATACAAGTATGCAAGAATAGGTGTACCCCAGTCATATATAACAGCACCACTGAAATCCAAATGAGATACGACCTCAATAAACCCGACCGCCAACCTACCGCTCGATGTGCTAAAAAACAAGATACCCATGAGGTATAGAACAAATAATCGCGTAAGCTTTAGATCATCATCAGGAGAGTAATGACTGAATATGCTGTCCATGGCAGCACGAATAGCGCTGACTCTAATAGCACCTCCGGCCTGATATGATGCGGTGGAAACGTCAAAGTGAGGTAGAAGATCATGAACAAGTTCAGGATCACGCCATCGAGCATCATCGTACAGAAACGATGGCAAACGACCACTCCAATGCTAATGCCGGTAAGCATAGAGAAATTAAGCGGTGTAATTCCTAGCTCACCGCAAGGAAAGTGGAATGTGTGAGTGGTTTTATACCACCGTAAAGCAATAAGTGCGCACAATTGCACATCACCTTTTACAACATTGTTGATTCCTACAATTGTAGAGTGCATAACAAGTTAAATTACATAATGATAAATTAACTGGTTTTTTAAGTAAATGGTTCATTAGATTACCTAAGAAATGATGGAATCCAAGCCCTTGTAAAGGTGCTATGACTCTATCCTTACTTACCAATTTTGCATGAAAATATCTAAACGTGTTCGTTAAAGAACCCCGTAAATGGATATTTCACGACTGTTAAAGTCAAATAAAATCATACTACATATTTAAACTAACAACGTATTGGAATTATTTTAATCATATAAAAAAATACTTTCTGTGTGCTCGTGTACTTCGCCTTCTTGAAGCGCCTGAAAGTTGGAAAACATAGATAATTTCACCGCGTTAAGGTTCGGATCCTGAAATACATCAAGCTTGGCGAGTCTAGCGGAAATCTGCCCCACCCCTGCGCGTCCTGCCCACTCGACTACCGCTGCGGCCTTCGCGACCTCGGCGACCGCCTTCTTCTTCGCATCTGCCAAGATTATCGATATTTTCGGCGACTTCTAGCAGATATTCTATTCTTTGCTCGTGCCTGTACGGTACAATATTATGTTCTTCACTGCTCCTACCGGCGCCTCCGACGTCGCTGCTACTGCCTTGTTCGTGCATGAACTTTTTGGCAGAAATTTTTAGCAATCTAAATATCTCTTCGAGTATGGATCTCAAAAACGAGCTTTAACTTGGATATATAATTAAGGATTTGGATTGTTTGAAGCGGAAATTGATGATTTTGGTAAAGAATGAAAATAGTTTTCGGTTGGAAATAGAGGAAAATGAGAATGAGTTCAGACGGCAGGAGTGGGAGCTAGGTTATAAACTTATAACGCGCTCGCCGTTAAAAGTTTACAACGGCAAAGTCTTCGCCGTTATAATTCCCTCCAAACCTACGCCGTGGCTTGCTCCTATTTTATTTGGTCGCGCTGTTTTTTCGCTTAGTTGAAAAATAGAAGAAAGTATGCGGTCGGATTGTTGATAATGATCTCAAGAAGTTCTGTTCCTCGGCCAACCTCAATCTGGAGATGTCCGGTCTCATCCTTTTGCCATTGATTTTGGTCAAACTCAACTTTCGTAGCGTGTAAATGTCCAAGCTCCTCCTGATTTTTGCGGATCTTCTCTAATTATGCTTGTTGGGTGGCCAATTCATCATATAGCACTGTAACGATCGCTTTATGCTCCTTCGTTAGATTGGCCTTCGTGACGTAGGCCTTCTTCAGTTGGTCCGTGGTCGTTTGTTCTTTCTTAATTCAACGGTTTTTATGCATGACAACTCTATTCAATCATTGTTCCCATATTTCTCCTCTCCAACTCTCTTATTTTCCGAGAAACAAAAACATGAAAATCATATAAAAGTTTCACTAACATCTCTCTCTCTCTCTCTCTCTCTCTCTCTCTCTCTCTCTCTCTCATTAACAAGTAACTGGTAAATTAGTCAATAAAATAAATATGATTTGGTGGTTATTCAAGCAGAGTGCTTATGTCCAATGGTATGTTATTGTCAGAAAATATAATAATTACGACAATCTTTGCATTTTATTTTGTTATTATCCATTACAAGTAGATTCCGTCTCGCTATTTGAGTGGAGGTGATTTATTAAAGACTTATGCAGAGTGATATTTCAGTACTCGCTTTTGACTACACGACCTTTCATAGTTGGTTCTCACCTCATTTTTCAATGAGTTGGTTTACAATTTGCTCTTGCGAGTTTCTTAATTAGTAATCAAAGCTCTTTTACCCCACCCTATTACTTTCTTCATACCGCCATGTGTTATTAATTGCATACTCGGTTTGATCCCCGTTTTCATGAACTAATCTAATGTCCACTAATTTCTATATTGGGTAAGTGGTGGCGTACATAATAGTCTAGTATACACTTTGTGAAGTTTCTAGTCCCATTGTACAAACTTATTTTTCATACTTTATTTCTTTCTTTTTTCTGTCTCAGAAAATAAAGAAAGACGGAAAGCAAGCTATAATGTGTTCGGCAATGATGTATTTCATTGTAAACATGTCAAAATTGTTTTCATACTTATCCCCACACTCTTGTTTTACACACGTACAATGGACATCTATATATGTAGGACAAAAAAACACATACTTTGTATCCAAGCAAAGAAGAAGAAGAAGAAGAAGAAGAAGAAGATGATGGTGAACATAGATATGAGGCCAATGATAATATTAGTGCCATATCCAGCACAAGGACATGTAACACCAATGTTACACCTAGCAACTGCATTGTCCAGTCGTGGTTTCCAACCTGTAGTAGCAGTTCCAGACTTCATATATCATCATCTCTCATCTCAAACTCATGCATTTGGTACTAATATTATATTCAAATCTATAATAAGCAATCTTAAAGAGGGCAGTATGGACTTTTTCTCCATCGATCAAGCAATGGAAAATCATATGCCTGAAGAGTTTAATTGCATACTGAAAGAGCCGGGGTTCAAAGGAAGAATAGATTGTGTGGTGGTAGATTTATTAGCTTCATGGGCTATTGGAGTTGCAGAAAGAAATGGTATCAAAGTTTCTGGATTTTGGACTGCTATGCTTAATACTTACAGAGTTATTTCTGCTATCCCCGAGCTCATACAGAGAGGTCTCATCTCTGATTCGGGTACAATACATAGCAGTTTAAGTATCCATATCATATAAGCATTAGCACATGCATATGTATAGTCGTGGTCAACATGTTCATTAAATAACATTGTTTGAATTTGTTTAATAACAGGTACACCACTTTATGAAGAAGAAGTTATAGCAACCAAACTCAAGCATAGCATAAAAGACTTACCATGGTTAGTCGGAGACACCGCCTCCCAAAAATCAAGGTTTAAGTTTTGGCTGCGTACAATGCGCCGAACTTACACTCTTTCCTCGCTCCTAGTCAACTCATTTGCTAATGAATACTTGGACGAGTCATCCATAAACGGGCTGCAAATCTTTCATGTAGGCCCACTCCTATTGAACAACCATCCCCAGATCGACGGCAGTACAGATTGCATCAAGTGGCTAAACAAGCAAGATCGGAACACGGTCATATACGTGTCCTTTGGCACATGGGTGGGATCCATCGGTCAGGAGAAGATCACTGAGCTGGCACTGGGGCTGGAGGAAAGTAACAGGCCGTTCATCTGGGCCCTTAAGGACGACCCTGAATGGAGAAGCGGGCTACCGAAAGGGTTTGTGGATCGGGTTAAGGGACGCGGGAAGATAGTGGGCTGGGCCCCGCAGGAGGCGGTGCTTGGGCATGATGCTGTTGGGTGTTACGTGACGCACTGCGGATGGAACTCGACGATGGAGGGGATAAAGCATGGGAAGAGGATGGTGTGCTATCCCGTGTCTGGGGATCAGTTTTTGAACTGTGATTTTATTGTGAAGGTGTGGGGGATTGGGGTTAGGGTTAAGGGATTTGGAAGGAGCGATGTTGAAGAGAGCGTTGAGGATGTTATGGTGGGTGACATTGGGAAGGTTGTTCAGGGTAGGGTTTTGAAGCTGAAGGAGAGGGTTATGGGAGTTGAGGGGAGGTTGAAGGCTAAGGAAAGCCTTCACTTGTTTTTGCATGCACTCAAGAAGCACTAAGCAAATTATAATTATTAGATGATAAAATATGTATATTCTTTGAAGTTTGAAGTATGCGACATGGGTTCCTAGGATGTAAAAATAAACCACACTGGTTGTATTAATAGTTTCTGTTCTATATTGACCTTGCAATTAGTTGTTGAGTGGAAGTTGAAATTTTTGTTTAAATTTAGACTCAGAAATTAATTTTAATGTTATTTGTTAATTTTGTTACCTATGTATATTTTTTGACTAAATGAAAACGTCTATGATTGGTATTTGCTCCAAAAAAATTGGATAATGTTTGATTTGAAACAAACTTTTTATTTTAGAGTTTCGGCGTGTATTTTAAAATGCACGGAACTGTAGGTATAAAAAACGGAAAATTTTAAAAAATGTTTTAAATAGATTGAAAATGATTTTCCCTTTTGTTTTCCGCATTTAGCATTGAAAATAACGAGTAACACTGAGCATTGTATTATATTTACAAAGCGATATAGGAAGAGCGGTATGGGCCAAATATGTTCAGGCCCAATACTCATGCAATATTGTATTTATACCGCCTGTATCTTTCAATTTGAGATAATGAGAATATATCACTTTTCTTGTATCATCTCTCTCTGTTTTTAGTCTATCTAAAATCACCACTGAATCAAACGCCAACATTAAAGTAAATTCAAACATGGTGTCAGAGCCAAAAGCCTAACGGCAAGATCGCAGCATTATACCATCAGAAAATCATCATATGGTGTTACTGGTTTTAGAATCTCATCAGAAGTACTCTCGTCATCCGAGATTAAAAGAATTCAAAGCTTTAATTCAAGAAGAAAGAAAGTGTCGTGCCTAGCAAAGATACTGGCTGCATCATTCCTTATAAACGACAAGAAAAGCTTTGAATTCATCACAAGAAAATCATCACAAAATCCATCAAAACATCAAGGAATTGTACCATACCAGAAAAACCCATCAAGAATCAATCATTTGGGTTAGTGGTTGTACTTACCTGAGATTTTGAAGATTTTCAGATCACTTCTTGTGTTTTTTCAGTTCTGTTAACCCACAAGTAGCAATTCTTGAATAAGGACTGCATTACCCCTTCAGTCACAACCTCTTGTTTCTGCATCATGGCCAACAGCTCAGCAACATTATCAACATCTGAATTTGATCAAACTGCCACAGAGAATCTCATCAAAACCATAGTTAGCCCACAGAGCCAATTAGTCAGAGTTCATCTGGAAGAAGATAATTATCTTCTGTGGAAAGTCCAGGTTGAGACAACTGTCAGAGGATATGGACTAGAAGATTTCCTCAATGGGACTATCAGAATTCCACCAAGATTCATCACTGGTTCAGAAAACACAATAGTTAATAACCCAGATATAAAGTATCAGAGACAAGATAGCTTAATCTGTTCTTGGCTACTTTCATCTATAAGTGTGAAATTGTTGCCTCAAGTAATTGGCAGTAAAACTACAAATGGTGTCTGGTCAACAGTGGAAAGGATCTTTAACTCACAGTCTGCTGCTAAAGTGATGCATCATAAAAGACAACTTCACATTATTAGAAAAGAAAACATCACAATGGGTGAATATCTTGCAAAAATAAAAACTACATGTGACCTCCTTGAGGCAGCAGGTCATAAAGTTCCAGCATCTGAACAAGTATTAATCATATTAAGTGGTCTAAGAGAAGATTACGAATCCGTTGTTGCTGTCATATCCTCCCAGAGAACAACACCAACTCTACGAGATGTTCATGTTATACTTCTTGCCCATGAAGGAAGACTTGAATTCAAGAAACCCTTAGATACTGATATGACAGTCAATTATGCAGCTAGTCACAGAGGCAAGAATCAATATAGCAACAATAATAAAGGTAACCCACCTGCTAGAGGCAGAGGCAGAGGAAGATATAACAACAACAACAGACCAAAATGTCAGATATGTGAGAAAATTGGTCATACTGCACCAAAGTGTTATTTTAGACTCAATATGAATTATACTCCAGGTTAGAACTCAAGCAATCAAAGAAATGGGAACTACAGTGCAAACATAGCCCAGATACAACAAGACACTAGTAATCAAACAGGCAACAACAAGGAAAGCAATCAAAATGACACTAACAGATCGGACCAAACATTTGATGAAAGCTGGTATCCAGACTCAGGTGCAACCAATCACATCACCAATAATCTAGACAATCTAAATCTGGGAAACAAGGAGTACAAAGGTAATAAAACCATACACATGGGAAACGGTGAGGCAGTAAAGATCACACACACTGGTATTGCTTGCATTAAAGGTGAAAGATAATTATATCTCAATAATCTTTTGATGGTTCCACAGATAAAGAAAAATCTCTTAAGTGTGTCACAGTTTGCAAGTGATAACAATGTATATTTTGAATTCTATCCTAAATACTGTTTAGTTAGAGATATTCTAACAAAAGAAATTTTACTACAAGGTGAGGCTGTGAAGGGTCTATATAGGTTTAATCCTGTTGAGTCAAGAAACTCAAATGCAGACAAATGTGTTGAGAATTATAATTTGTCTGAACTTTCTCAGAGTGAAAAGAAACTGAGCAACTTTGATATTTGGCATTATAAACTAGGTCATCCCAGTGCCAATATTGTAAAAAAGGTGTTATCAGAAAACAAAATTCCTTTCGATATTACACTTCCTTATATCTGTACATTTTTTTCAAATAGGCAAGAGTCACGGATTACCTTTTTCAAACTATGTGACTCAATATGATAAACCATTGTTGTTAATTGCTACTGATCTCTGGGGTCTGCCCCAATCAGTTCTGACTATGGATATAAGTATTATGTATCCTTTGTTGATGCATATTCATGATACACTTGGGTGTACTTTTTGAAAACTAATATGAAGAACATCAAGTCACCATACACTTCATTACACAAGTTGAAAAACAAACCAACCATCAAGTTAAAATTATACAAACTGATGGTGGTGGAGAGTTTAAAACTCTCAATGATTATTTTAGCAAAAAGGGGATAGTTCATAGAACAACATGCCCTTATACTTCTAAACAAAATGGTCTAGTGGAGAGAAAACACAGACATATAGTTGAGTCAGGTCTAACATTGCTTGCTCAGGCAAGGTTACCTCTAAAATTCTGGCCCGAATCATTTAGTACTGCAGTGCATCTGATAAACAGGCTACCGACTAAAGTACTAAATGATAAAAGTCCAATGGAAAAGTTATTTGAAATAAAACCCGACTATCAAGCTTTAAAGACATTTGGTTGCCTGTGTTTTCCTTACACCAGACCATACAATAAACACAAATTAGATTTCAGGTCAACCCCATGCACATTTCTTGGATATGCACCAAATCAAAAAGGCTATAAATGTATTGATTGCAATGGCAAAATATTTGTAAGTAGGCATGTAGTTTTTAATGAACCTGTATTTCCCTACTCTAACATTAGTATCAAGACAACAGGAAAATTGTATAATCCAAATGCATCAATACCCTCCATACCTGTACATCAATCAGAATGGACTCAGACACTGATTGAAGATAACTCAGTGAGCTCTGCACCACAACACACAGTGTCTGTTCGACCAGTTCAGGCAGAGACAACTGATTTACCTGAAGCTGCATCAAATTCAACACAAAGTACGAGTCAATCTGAATCAACTCCTCAGTGCAATGAATCAGGAAATAATTCAAATCAAGACAACGAACCATTACACAGTAAAGACAGAATCACAACTGGACATCATATGGTTACTAGATCAAAAAGTGGCATATTCAAACCAAAAATATACACATCAATCATATCAGAGGAACATGAAACATTTGATCAAGCATTCAAAGACAAAAACTGGAGGAATGCAATGAATGATGAATACAATGCACTCATCAAAAATAGAACATGGAATCTGGTTGCACCACCTAAAGACAAAAATGTTGTAGGATGCAAATGGACATATAAATTAAAGAAGAATCCAGATGGCACAATTGCCAGACACAAGGCAATATTAGTGGCAAAGGGATACACACAGGAACATGGGTTCGACTTCAATGAAACCTTTTCACCAGTAATAAATCCAACAACTATCAGAGTCATTCTCACTATAGCTCTGTATAAAGACTAGCAAATCAGACAACTAGATGTAAATAATGCCTTCCTCAATGGAGAGTTAAAAGAGGAAGTATATATGCAACAACCACTAGGGTATCAATAAGGGAGTAATCTTATATGCAGATTAAACAAGGCCATATATGGCCTGAAGCAAGCACCAAGAGTGTGGTTTGATAAGTTAAAAAACACTTTACATAACATGGGTTTTCAATCCACAAAGTCAGATAACTCACTGTTCATAAGAATTGATGATACTGTTACAGTTTATATACTTGTTTATGTTGATGATTTAATTGTTACAGGTAACAGTGATGCAGAAATCAATAAAATTACTCAGCATCTTGATAGGGAGTTCTCAATTAAAAATCTAGGAAATGTTAACTATTTTCTAGGCATAGAAGTCAAAAGGAAATCACATTCAGAAATCATGCCGTGTCAAACTAAATATATCAAGGAATTACTAAACAAGTCAAAGATGACAAATGCTAATCCTCAACCAACTCCAATGATAAGCAGTCAACACTTATCCAAAAACAAGGGAGAAGCCATACTTAATGATAAACAATATAGAAGTCTAGTTGGGGCATTACAATATGTCACCATAACTAGACCAGATGTGTCGTATAGTGTTAATAAAGTTTGTCTATTCATGCAGAAACCACTGGATCAACACTGGAAAGGTCAAAAGAATACTACGATATCTAAAAGGAACATTGGACTGTGGAATCCTACTAAAGAAAAGCAAACACCTCAATATAACTGGCTATGCAGATGGTGACTGGGCTACAGATCCCGATGACAGGCGATCCACCACAGGCTACTGCATCTACATAGGTGATAATCCAGTTTCCTGGTGCTCAAAGAAACAGAATACAATCTCTAGATCAAGCACAAAGGCAGAGTATCGAAGTGTGGCCAGTGCAACAGCAGAAGTCATGTGGATACAGTCTCTAATGCAAGAATTACAAATGAGTACAAACAGCAAACCAACAGTGTGGTGCGACAACTTAAGCACAGTCTATCTATCAGCAAATCCAGTACTTCACTCAAGAACGAAGCATATAGAAATCGATCTATACTTCGTAAGAGAACAAATTCTAAAAGGAAAGCTGCAAATTAATCACGTACCGGCTACTTACCAAGTTGCAGACATTTTAACTAATCCACTCACCGCGAGAAATTTTGTTCGATTTCGAGAAGAACTGAAGGTCAAAAGGAACATCACCAAACTTGAGAAAGTCCTGAGCAAAAACTTCAGAAATGAGACAGGTCGATGCCTTCCTAGTCTCGATCTGACCATAGAACAAAACATCATCAAGTCTGAAGAATTCTTCAAACAGAAATGAATTTATCGAGTGGCGGTGAAGAGTATTTGGGAACCTAACCCTAATCGCTTTGAGGGGGAATATTGGAAATAACGAGTAACCACTACAATAAAAATACCCTATTACAACTGCCAAAAACAGTTGTAATACGTCTATTACAACGGGCGGTGGCCAGTCGTTATATCCAGAGTTGTAATAGAGTCCTAACTTTTTACAATTATTTTTGGCAGTTGTAAAATAATCTTTTACAACAGCTAAAGCAGTTGTAAAATTTTTTTTACAACTGCTATTGACAATTGTAAAAGTATTTTTTACAACTAACAATTGCCAGTTGTATAAGATTTTTTACAACTGCTATTGGCAGTTGTAGAAGAATTTTTACAACTATTGGCAATTGTAAAAGACTTTCTTACAACTGTGATTGACAGTTGTGGTAAAAAAATGTAAAATAAAAAAAAATTAATTTATACACACATTATTCAAGTATAGCAAGAAACATATAATCATAAATAATAGGATTAAAATAACAATATAAGCAATTCAAACATTACATTATTAATTATTATCTACAAAACTAATATATCAAACAAACCAAATTACCAAATCAATGGAGTTGTAATCATTGTGATATTCAATCAAATTATAATACATCTGAACCTTGCACTACTCTGTAGCAGCTATAGACAACATCTGAACCTTGCACTCCAAAACTGTAAATGCAACCTCCAAAACTTTAGCAACCTCCGAAAGAGGCTATAGCCAGCAACCAGCAGTAGCAATCTCTAAAACTGCAACTGCATGTATCTTAACCTTGCACTACTCTGTAGCATCATGTGCTTTAAAGCACTTTATAGCATCAGCATTTGCAATATTTCCAAGTTGAAGCCCTGTCGTACCATCCTATAGCAGCAACTACAACTTGTCGTAGCACCATTTTCAGCCGTAGTGTTGTACCTACTTCAATGCTTGCTCATTGATGTTGTACTCTTCCTCTCACATGCTATAGTGTAACAAATAACCTGAACAATTCAAAAAAAGTCACTTAATCCAAACTAGCATTTAGGCTCAAGTAATTTAGATAGTTATAAATACATTTAGTATATGTACATATAAAAATACACCCAATAGTTTTTTTTTCTTTTTTCTTTTTTAGAGACAGCCTCACCTCAGATGGCCAGACAACCCTACTTCAATGGTATACTTAACAAAATCAAAACCAAAGTTCAACCAAATGTCTTACTCGATGCTAAAGTAATAAAGAACCGAAGTCTGCTAATTAATCCAATAAATACATCTCGCTTGTTGTATACTATAACCCAATCAAGAAACCTTTTTATTATACTTATTTATAAAAATTTGATCATTAATTCAATTCATTTTTTTATGTATAAAATAATAAATTTTTGTTATTTGACTTGTCAACATGTTCATGTTATATCATATTGTATTTTTTTGCGGGTTAACTCTAATAATCAAGTTATTGAGCATTTATGTATTTTTTAATGTAACAAAGCACAAACTCCGAGATCTACGGTGGAATGTTATCACCAGCAGTCAACATTAATAGAAAATATCTTAAGGGTAGGTCATATATTTTGCAAAAGAGTCAGCAGAGAACATTTTCCAAAACCGAAAAAAAATGGTCAAAGAAAGAAGAAGCACAAAAGAAAAAAAATACCTAGAGGAAAACAAATCCCAGCCCCTAAGAATGAACCAAGCAAAACATTCCTAGCTCTCCATGGAATGGAACCTGGCACTGGAACATGAAACTGAAAATAAGAAGCAACCCTACATTGCCAGGGAGCTGCCAGAAAACTAATAAAATTAAATTGGTAAACTAGAGTTAAGAAATCTCACAAATAAGACCAAAGGTTGCAGCTGTAACAGATCCATCACCAGCAATATTGAACACATCATGCACACCACGTTTTTCAGCAAAAAGGTTTTGTAAACTATAAAAGGCAGTAGTAAACATGCCAACGCAAACACCACCGACTATGAAACCACGTGCGACTCTTAAAAAACGCTTCTCCATTGCATCTCTCTTTAATCTATACCGCTCTACCTTATCTGGCGTGTTTCCAAGCCTTAACATTACCTCTGCATCCTTGCTATATCAACAATTTGTTATGTTTTAGTTACCATGTTGTACTTGAGAAAACATATTGCCAAAGATGTTGATAACTTTTCACTAGTTCTGGTAAATGGTAAAGAAATATCTAATTTAAAGTTCGTTAAATTATAGAAATACTTTTTTTGTTTATAGTTTATCTCAATGTGATGAAATTGAATGCACACAAATTTAGAATACCAAACAGTAAGTGACAAAAGACATTAATATATGCATAATAAGTTGGAAGCTTGGGTTTGGTAAACTTATCTTGCATACCTTGAAGAAGTTAAGTCTGCTAAACTCGAATAGCGTTTGAATTGAAAAAAGACACCACACAGACACACAGTTACTTTTTAGCGCACTTACTAGTACTCTAAACATAATTGAAGAAGGCATTTTTTTTAAGTTTGCTAAATGATGTATTTGAATTAAGTCTGCCAAACTTGAATTGCATTTAAATCAAGAAAAAAACACACTCACACACCTGCCTTTGGAACACTGCCTTTCCAAAGGCCTTTGGAACACTTCCTTTCCAAAGGCAGTTCACACCTGCCTTTGGAAAGGTAGTGCTGTGCACTGCCTACGTGATTCTGCGGTTACATGCTTATTCATCGAACTGGACATCTCATTCAACAGTGTCTTTTATCCCTCCTTTTTTTCTTTTTTTATAACTGTCATAATTTGTTTATGGAGAATACGTTTTAATGAATTTTGCAAGATGCTTTCAACTAAAGTTTCAGCAAATCTATAACGACATCAATAAATAATGCAAACGTCTGATTAGCTAATTTATTTGATCATAGTAAAAATTACATGAAAATTCACATTAAGCATGTAGATACACATCTTCACATTAGAATTGAGTATGTTACACTTCCTAGACAAGTATAGACAGGTATAGATCTGATATGATTGTATTGGTACAAATAAATACTATAGACATGTATAGATCTGATATGATTGTATAGATAGGTATAGTGGCAGAGGTTACTTGAAACCAATGATTTAAAAAAAATTCAAATAAATACTATATAGTAATTTCCACTGTAAGTCCAAATTGATAATTAAATTATATAAACGTTGTTTAATAAAACTATATAGAACTTAAACTAAAAACTCACATCGTTTAGGGTTAGAGCTGGAAAAATCAAATTAGGGAAAAGGTGGTAGGTTGGTAGCAGAAAGCCAGTTGGTGCTGGCAGTAGACTTCGTGAACCAAGACGGTAGGCGGTGCAGGTAGGTGGCGGAAGGCGGTGACAACTGATGAACAACTTCGACTCTCTCTCTGTGATTCTCGTTGCCGATTACAGTGAACAACTGATAAACAGAACATAGAGGTTTCTAGAAGAGAAGGCGAAGGTCGAGGCTGATGAGAATGATTTTAGGTATATTCCGTTTGGAGTGGGGAGAAAGAGGCTGTTGTCGATTTACTTTAGAATCAAGAATGGAGAGATAGGTTATTTGGGATTTAGGGTTAAGGAAGCGTGTGGAGTGAAATTAATAAAAGAAAAGGGCGGCACGCCTTAAAATTTTAGTTTCTGGCGCCATATACTAACAAATCCTTAATGATCGTAGTGTTAAAAATTATTAATTATAATTTACTAATTGTAACTTATAAATTACTGAATATAAATTATAAATTATTAATCATTAAAAGCTAATTAATAAATATTAAATATTACTTCTTAATTATTAACGATTACTTATCAATTATTATTTTTTAAATATAATTTATTTAATTTTATTTTTTTAAATTAATACTATTTCATTTTAATTACTATTATTTAATTTAACTATTAGTTATTATTATTATTTAACATTAATTTTTAACTTTTACTATTACTATTTAATTTCTATTTAGTTAATTATTCTTACTACAAAAAAATTATTGTTAATAATTAGTTACTATTATTCGATATTATTATTTATAAATTATCAATTAAATAGTTAATATATAAATATTAGTTATAACTACTTCATATTTCAAATTAATTATTGTTATTTAATAGTATTTATTTTTTATTATTAATTTTCTTATTAACTATTAATTATTATTATCGATTATTATATTTTTAATATCAATTATTAATTATCAATGTTATTTTTTATTTCTTAATTATTAATTATCAGTGTTAATTATTAATTATCAAAAATTAATTCTAATTTATTAATTATTAGTTATTATATTAATTATTAATTATATTAAATAGTAATTATTAATACTAATTATTTCATATTTCAAATTAATTATTATTATTTAGTTAATATTTATTATTAATTATTGATTATTATATTTTAAATATCAGTTACTAAATATTAATAACTAATATTAATTGTTATTTCTTAATTATTAATTATTAATGTTAATTATTAAAAATTAATTCTAATTTATTAATTATTATTTATTTAATAATTATTAATTATTAAATTAATTATTAATTATATTAAATATTAATTATTAATATTTATTACTTTATATTTTAAATTGCTTATTATTAAATAATAGTAATTATTATTTATTATTAATTTTCTAGTTAATTACTAATTATTAAGTATTATTTTTTAATTGTAATTATTAACTAATTATTACAATTGGTAAACAAAAAGTTGTAATAGACACCTATTACAACTGAAAAAAAGAGTTGTTAAAAATATGCATCTATTATAACTAGCAAAAAAGGTTGTAATAGGCATCTATTACAACTGACAAAAAAGAAGAGTTGTAAAAAATAGGCATCTATTATAACTAACAAAAAAATGTTGTAACAGGGATCTATTACAACTGACAGAAAAGAAGAGTTGTTAAAAATAGACATCTATTACAACTGGCAAAATAGAAAGGTTGTAATAGGCATCTATTACAACTGGCAAAAAAGAAGAGTTGTTGAAAGTAAGTTTATTACAACTTTCTGAAAAAAAGAGTTGTAAAAAACCTCTATTACAACTGACAAATTATGACAGTTGTAAAAATACAGTTGTAATATGGTATTTTTGTTGTAGTGAACACTAAGCATTGTATTATATTTACAAAGCGATATAGGAAGAGCGGTATGGGCCAAATATGTTCAGGGCCAATACTCATGCAATATTGTATTTATACCGCATGTATCTTTCAATTTGAGATAATGAGAATATATCACTTTTCTTGTATCATCTCTCTCTGTTTTCAGTCTATCTAAAATCACCACTGAATCAAACACCAACATTACAGTAAATTCAAACATTTAGTAAATGTAAAAGATTACCTTAACCCTTCCACGTCATCTCTCTATTCGAATAACTAGGCTTTTCCGAACTTTCCGTTACTTACTCGTCATTTATTATA
The DNA here is from genome assembly GCA_030737815.1 of Allium fistulosum. Classification (NCBI taxonomy): domain Eukaryota; kingdom Viridiplantae; phylum Streptophyta; class Magnoliopsida; order Asparagales; family Amaryllidaceae; genus Allium; species Allium fistulosum. The sequence goes on along the minus strand of CM060904.1, from coordinate 259,992,576 downwards.
CAAGTTGAAAACATAAAACTTATTTTTAACAAAATACTACCTTAGTTTTCAAAATGAAGTTTATTGTATAGTTTAGCATTGGTAGTCCACAAAACAAATGAAATAATTTTTGATCGGTAAATGCATCAAGATTTTTATCCAAGTATCTACTTGGAAAAAACATGAACCGTACCCACTTTATATACGGTAAAAACAATATTAACAAAGTGTTCCTTTTATTCATAGAAGTAGCGTTCAAAATATTAAAATTGACGTTATGAATTTTTTCTTAATCATTATTGATTTCAACGTTTCCTAAATGCTTACAAATGTTAAATTTTAAAGACGAATGAATGTAAAAATTATTGCAGTAACATCAAAAAAGCAGTGTTTCGGGGGGTAGGTGTGTATTGTAACGCAAAAAATTGTGATGTTACACAAAATATTACGAGATAAATGTTTGCCTATAATATAATTACAATGCAAGTATAGCCTTGGTATTGCCAACATTTTTTGGGAAACAATACAAAACAAATGCTTTTTTTTTGTTAAAGTGCAAGTATATTTGGTAAATAAATGAATGGTGTGCAGAACACATATTTCTACAATTTTCTATGGGAACAATTTTGCAATGCATTTTGAAATCCGACGAGTTCTACTAAACTTCAACAATCATTGATTGGACATAATTGGCGATGGTGAAGGTATTGTTTGGTACAACTCAGGAATTAACTTGTGGTGGTTTTGGAGACAATATCTTTGGTGATCTAAATTAATAGTTCTGGAGAAAGTTGGCCGAAATGTTTTCATTTATTTACAATGATTAAGGGAGCTTAAGGTGGCAGAAGGTGTTAGATTTGGGTGATATAAATATTCCATATTTAAGTAGATCTTGGAGATATTTGAGTCTATGTGGAATTATGACTCATATTCATTGCCTACTTTATTGATTTGATAGAATTTGGAGTGTGATTAGTTGCACTTGTTAGAGATTTTGTGTATTTGGCAGAGTGATTAGTCGCCTCTTTTATTGCACAAATTATCTAGATGGGAAATATTAATGGAAGTATTCAATTGCTTCTTAAAGAAGATATTTTGTCAAGTCTATTATAAATAGACATGTCTAGGGTTGATAAGAGATGTGTGGAAAAAGTGTATTTGGTAGAGTGTTCGGGATTGAGATTTCTTCTCAATTTTAGGTCTCTTTTGTATTTTCTTGGTTAAATCAATAAAAGTTTTGTTTTGGGGGGAATTTTTTTTTGTTTGCTTTCTTCACTACTTTCTCTTCTAAATCTAATTGTGTAGTGATCCCAAAAAATTCTTAACATTTGGTATCAGAGCCAACTACACAAATTTTTGGAAGAGTCTTTGGCTATGGAGAAGATAAGTGTTGAAAAGCTTAATGGAAGGAACTGGGGGTTATGGAAGATGAAAATGGAAGATTATCTCTATCTTAATGATCTTCACCAACTTTTGGAAAACAAAGGGGAAAAGCCAAATGGAATAACTGAGGCAAACTGGGAAATTTTGGATAGGAAGGTAGCTGCATCAATTCGGTGTTTTATGGAGAATTCTGTGTTTCATATCGTTGCTTGTGAAACTTCTGCTTTTGGCATATGGAAGAAATTGGAAGGAATTTATGCCAAAAATTCTGCGACGAATAAGGCATTCCTGATGAGAAAGTTGGTCAATCTAAAACTAAAAGAAGGCGAATCGATTAGCGAACATCTAAACAGCTTTCAAGAAATTGTGAACCAATTGGTGGAGATAAGCTTCAAAGTTGACGACGAAACTCAAGCTTTAATATTAATGAGTTCATTGCCTAAATGTTGGGAAACTCTAGTAGTCGCATTAAACAATTCAAATTCAAGTGGTGTTGTTTCCATGGAGACTGTGGTTAGCAGCCTTCTTAATGAGGAGATGCGGAGGATAAATTCATCGGAAGGAAAGGCCACTGAAGTAAAGGAAACTACAAGTCCATTGGCAGAGGTCCACTTTGCAAAGAGAGAAAGACGCTCATTCAAACCAAATACGGATCGAAACTTCATTTGCTATTACTGTGAAAAACCAGGCCATCAGCTGAAATTTTGCAATAAATTAAGAGATGATAAAGAGAGGATGAAAACTCAAGAAGGAAGCAAAAATAAGCTGGAGGTAGACCATGATGAGGAGGTAAACTTTGGCATTAGCAATGATGTTCTTTATGTTGATATAAGTATGGGAGGAGAGTGGGTGCTAGATTCTGGTGCATGTTTCCATATTTGCAATCAAAGGGAAGCATTCACTGATTATAAGGAGGAAGCATGCAAGGTGGAGTCCGCTAGTGGTGGAGATCTACAAGTTCAAGGCACGGGTTCTGTCATGTTGAAGATGGATACTGGAAGGTTGGTGACACTTACAGGGGTTAGGCATATCCCAGAATTTAAAAGGAACCTTGTCTCTGTTGGACAGTTGGAAGGGAAAGGTTGTAACTTCTCGACTCGAGGTGGAGTAACTAAGGTTTGGAAGGGTAACAGGGAGGTGCTGCGTGCGAAGAGGAAAAACAATAATATTTATTCATTGCTTGGAAAAACCTTAAAGATTGCAAATTCTTATACAAGTGAAGTTGGAGAGACAAATCTGTCTGAATCAAGGTGGAGCCAACAACGGAGAACCACAAAGCCTACTTGGAGGTCTTTGTGGTATTACAAGCAATTCTGATCTGTTGATAACGTGCATGTTCGATTGGCGGGCATGCATAGTTTAGAGGGAGGTTTAGCTTTGTGGTGAAGACATTTGTTTCCTTGGATATATTGTTTGGAATTTGAGGTTCTAGGAAGAGATTGGATGACATTTAAGGAATGTTATATCAAGGTGGAGATTGTTAGATTTGGGTGATATAAATATTCCATATTTAAGTAGATCTTGGAGATATTTGAGTCTATGTGGAATTATGAATCATATTCATTGCCTACTTTATAGATTTGATAGAATTTGGAGTGTGATTAGTTGCACTTTTTAGAGATTTTGTGTATTTGGCAGAGTGATTAGTCGCCCCTTTTATTGCACAAATTATCTAGATGGGAAAGATTAATGGAAGTATTCAATTGCTTCTTAAAGAAGATACTTTGTCAAGTCTATTATAAATAGACATGTCTAGGGTTGATAAGAGATGTGTGGAAAAAGTGTATTTGGTAGAGTGTTCGGGATTGAGATTTCTTCTCAATTTTAGGTCTCTTTTGTATTTTCTTGGTTAAATCAATAAAAGTTTTGTTTTGGGGGGAATTTTTTTTTGTTTGCTTTCTTCACTACTTTCTCTTCTAAATCTAATTTTGTATTGATCCCGAAAAATTCTTAACAGAAGGCACAAATTCTAATAAAACAGACTAATGGAAATATGTTATAGTAAGACATTGATCGAGCACATAAGTAGCATGCCGTCATCCAAGCATTTCTACAAACAATATGACTTATGCATTACCAATTCAAACGATATGAAGGCTACGTTATAATGAATGATCAAAGGGCAAATAAGAGTGAAGAAAAAACAAAATAGAAGTCTAAAATGCTAGGAATCGACTATAGAAAGAAATATCGAAAGATATAAAGGTTGTGCATGTGTGTGCTCCTTTGCACGTGTACGCTAGATTCAACAAAAGATTTTTTGTAGCAACTTAACTTTAAAGTCCAAAAATCTTGCATTCTTTTCTGTAATTTGCTTAAGCAGTTAAATGGTAAATCGTATTAATAAGTCGTTGGAGTTATTGTTGGACTAAATACTGGTATAACACCCATGATGTCAACTGTGATAAATTAGTACTTGATTTACATATATTTGATGACACAATCAAGCATGAATCGATTGATGCCATCTTAGTAGTACATCAACGACTAACTTATCACTTGAGGCTTAGTACATGCTGAAATCATTAAAGAATAAATTCATAATAATCGTAGGCCTTTGAGATAGAACACGTGAAAGTTCACATGTCTCTTTGGTTCAGTAGGCTTGAGACTCTTCAAGGCCATTTGAATTTAGCATTCCCATGAGTTAACATGAGCTTTTAAAAAGAATATTCGAAAAGCCTATGTCATATCATATGTCCATAAGAGGTATAAAAATGAGAAAATGTTTGTACAATAATCCATTGAGCTTGTTAATGGGTTATGAAATATATTCTTATGTCCAAAGCCCATTGTCCATATTATGCATATAAGTTCATCATAGGTCCAACCTCCTCTAATCAAGTTTCTATTTTAACAAGTTCGAATATGTTCAAACCAGTTCGAATGAGTTCGAATATATGCAAGTCAGTCCGAATGAGTTCGAATATATGCAAGTCCATATCGATAATGTACAAAAAGACATAGTTAAAGGCAATAGGCATGTCAAAGTCTTAGTTCATCTTGATAATATGTGGTTGAAGTCAATTAGATTTTTGTCCCCAATTTGATTTAGGATTGCAAGGCTTTGATTTATGAAAAGAAGGAAAGAATCAAAGATCGTCCCCTAAAATGACACCTCTATGTCCATAGTTATAGGAGTGAGCGGCTCCACTTCGCCTCTCATGTCTTCGACAGGGTCGACTTCGACAATGCTTAGCACTAGCTTTTGCATTGGTAAGCACCAATAAAAGGTGGCACCAAACATTGATGGGAAGCGTCGTCGTCATTGGACATCGTTGTAGAGGAGCATCTTTATATGTATGGTGTCAAAGTAGATGACTCTTGACGTTGATGGTTTGCGCCTCTCATTGATTGATGGTGGTATGGAATTTGTTACCCGACCTATTAGCCCGGCTACGTAAGGTTGATCATGAAGTCCAAACTCGACTCTTGATGGGAAGGATGATCACGAGACAACATCTGCATGACCAGAGTATAATGTTTGAACAGTTATATCCAACCCAGGGGTAAATAAGGTCGAGAGATGGATAATACCGAATGTCGAAGTCTTAGAATTTGGTTTGGTTGAAGTAGGGGACGGAGTGGATGTTAGACTGATTGAGTGAAACCTAAAGGGGTCGACATGGTGAGTAAAACCCAATGGGGTTGGCATGTTAATGCTTTTGGAAGAGGATTCGACATGATGATGAGCTTGGATTGACATAAGATGGATCGGCATAGAGTGTGTAGATGATGGGGTCGGCATATTGGAAGGATCGACATTGCAGGGGTCAGGTCGGCACGATATGGATCAGGTCAGCATACCAAGATGGATCGACATGGAGTGTGGAGATGATGGGGTCGGCATACTGGAAGGATTGGCATGGTAGGAGTCAGGTCGGCACAATATGGATCAGGTCGGCATACCAAGATGGATCGGCATGGTATGTGGTGTGGTGGGATCGGCATAGGACACGAAGATAGTGGGATAGGCATACCAATGTGGATCGGGTCGGCATACAAAGATGGATCAGATCGGCATGATGATATAGATCGGCATAGTAAGTTGGGCTGAGCCTTCCTTATGGTAGGCCCAAGTGGTCAAAGGGGTCAAGATCTTGAGATGTCAGTCAAGTTGGAGGTTGCCATCGTCTATAAATACAGGGGCAGGAGGCCACTTTGAGGTCTCTTTTTTTTTGGGTGACAAGTGAAACTCTGCCATTTTTGTAATCAGTTTCCTTTTGTTCTAACTTGTTCTCAAGCTATTTCTTATTGATTGTAACTATAATCAATTGAGTGATAAAGCAATAAAGAAAGTATTCAGAGTGGACGTAGGCAATCACCGCCGAACCACTATAAATCTGGTTGTTTTTGCTTTCTGCTATATTTCCTTGAATATTTAGTGTTATTCCTCAGTTTTCATTTAATTTCTTCATTTATTTCACTACTCAAACCTATTCTCAAGTGTTTGTGACCAATTATTGGTTGCAAATAGAGTTGAAGCAGCATTAAGTATTGATGAGGTCTTCTTAGCCGACTAATGATATGATATTATCAATAAGGCGATATTAATTAAGCATGATGTTCATCTTAACCTATTTGACTGTTACTCCAAAAATCAACCTCTCACTACGCCATAGATGGCCTTCTGCAACAGATTTGCATGGTGTTGCCAGCTAAAATGTTGCGATAGGTATGCTGATTTTTGTCTATTGCAACACACGCTTTAAGGTGTTAGCATAGATATCAGCAAAATGTTGCAGTAGCTATAGCTGTATTCAAATTAAAAAATTAATAAAATTAGCAATCCGCGTGAATACGATCCAACGATCTATATTTAATCCGACTGTTAAAATGGATCACCACTGCACTTTTTACCAAATTTTCGTTTTCCCGCCTATGTTGGTGTAGATCCCCTTTCAGTTTTCAATTCATAATTCTCAAATCAAAAAGCAAATTCACGAAATCCAGCAAATTCATACTTCCAATTCGCATATGCTTTTCGATGTCAGATTGGAATTCGGTATCAGACTCCTAGAGCTCCGGAATCAGATCCGGCATGAAGTGAAAAGCGCCACCTCCTTCATACTCCTAGAGCTCCGGAATCAGATCCGGCATGAAGTGTTTCAGGTTGGGGTCGTGGTTGGGTGAGGCTGATTGTAGAAGTAGGTCGCGGTGGGTTTGTTTGTCGCGGAATGTTGCGGGGTTTGTCAGTGTTCGATTGGTGGTTAGTTGTTGATTTTAGAGGCAAATCGTGGGTTTTATTTGGGTTGATGGGTTGGTGATAAAGACGATTCATGAAGTGACGGGGAAGTCGAATTTGGGTACCGAAGTTAGCATTTTTGGAATTCACGATTAGAGGAGGGGGGTTCGGCTCACTGCAGTGTGATTAACGTGTTTGTTTGGTTTATGGGTTGAGTTTGTCGACTGCGTTGTAGCTGGAAGGTAGTGATGCAGGTTGTAGGAGCAGTTTGTACAGGGAGATGGTTGAGGAGGTTGAGCGGTGTAGTTTCATGGAGGTGCTGCTGTTGTTCGTTAGTGAAGTTCTGGATGGTTCAGGTAGGAAGAAGAAGAAGTTGAAGGAAGAAGTCATTGATGATGGTGCTTCGGGGATGAATGTGCTTCGGGGATGTAAGTTGCAGTAGTTTGGGGATGGTGGTAGTGTAGAGGTTCGTGCTGCCGAAGTCCGTGACCTGTTCGATGAAATGTCAATTTTGTGTAGAGGTTCGTGGCAGTGTAAGTTGCAGCAGTTTGGGGATGGTGGCAGTGAAGGGTAATGTATTACTTATTAACACGCAACCTGTTCGATGAAATGTCAATTTTTATTTATCATGGTTTCAGGTCTTTTACCAAGGCAGAGAATGATGGCTGGAAAAAGGTCGGATGATTCAGAAGAAGCCATGAAAGAGTTGCAAAAGTCAATCATCGAGGAGGTGTTCAAATTCGCAGGAGGTGATCATTTGTGCATCATTTTAGGTCGATCCCCGCCGGGACTGCGGTGCCCCGGACCCCCGCCGGCGCTGCGCCCGGACCCGCTTCTCGGCTCGCCTTCGGCTCGGCACTCGGCTCGCCTTCGGCTCGGCACTCAGCTCGTCATATATTCGTCAGTGTCGGTGTCTGTATAAATTGAAACTGCATATGTAATGAGTGAACTGAGTGATGTAGTGAGGAATATCTGTATATGTAAATATCAGTGTTATATATCATTGAATTGTAAAATAGTGGAGTCAGGAATTTGTACTATTTCTAATGTTGAAATAAAATATTTATTTAAATAAATTACTGTTTGAATATCAAATTCTGTGCAAATAGCATTTTATTAAATAAAAATTTATTTCTATTAAAAAATCAAATATGCTCTACATTGTGGGCCCCACAAATTCAGAAAGTTAATATCTATAGCAACATTTTGGAATGTTGGTACAGACACCTATGGATGTTGCTATAGACCCAAATATGGTTCTATTGCAACAATATTTCTTATGTTGCCTTAAATAGTCAAAATGTTGCCTTTGAGGTCTGCGGCAACGCGGCAAAATGCAACACCGAGAAAGTGTTGCCTTTGCCCTTTTTTAGCCTACAGCATCATTTTTTGGCACTTCCTGCATCACTTCTTTGGTGTTGCAGTATGCAATCTATGGCGTAGTGTCTCGACTTAGTCAAAACCATTTTGAGTAGAAGTCAAAGAAGGACAAGAGGAGAGAGTTCCAACTAAACCTTTCGAAGGAGTCGAAGGGATGCTACCGTCAAGGTCTTGAAGCTTAGGACCTTTCGAGGTGTTTGAAGGTTTCTACAATCAAGATCTAGTGGGTTTATACCTTTCGAAGGACATGAAGGAGTCAAAAGCACCCTTCCGCCTTCAGTAACAACCTTTTGACTAGATGAATCCATATGCATGAAGACCTTTTGAATGAGTCAGAGCAGCACCTTTTGAAGACAATGGAGGAAAAACTCCTTATATATGTGCCAAATCTTTCGAAACCAAAGTTTTTGCCGACATTTAAACCATGCGGAAGCAAGTATTGTCTAGAGCAACCCCTTCAAAAGCTACAATAAGCCTTTTGAACCGGTTAAAGCCATTGTAACCCAGGGGAGTTCAGCATTAAGTTACAAACAAGAGTTCAAAAGCAACCATCAGTGTCGAAACCAACTGCACCTAAATATCATCGAAACCATTGAACAAGGGCTATCGAAAGGGAAGTCTCAAGTATTTTAGATTACTTTATTATTTCATTAAAGCTTTTGTCAGGTTCACTCTTTTGTTTTAGGTTTCTCCTACATTGAAAGGCCACTGTCGACACGGTCAAAACCTTGTAGATTTAAATAAGTTTAATTACACAGTTCAAGCAACTTCCCCTTGAGTGACTGCTCTCGAAAAGGTCGAGACCAAGCCTCAATCCACTGAAACTTTTGATTAATAAAAGGAGCCTAAAGGTTTAGCTTTTGACAAGGACGAAAGCTCATTCCAAGTCATTTCAACTTGAGAACCCTAATCCAAACCAAGGACATTTAAGCCTAAAGCTCTCAACAAGGTCGGAACCCTAACCCAGATTCCTGGTTCAATCTTTATCACCAAAACCACCTTGCTTTCGACAAGGTTGGAACCTTTTTTTAGGTTCTTGGAATAAGTTCTAGCTACATAACCATCAAGGCCTTCGACAAGGTCGAAATCATCAAAGGAAAAACTTTTCCAGATACCTCCACCGATTTGAAAGGTAGGCTTTCAAAGGAACGACCAATCTATCTCAACAGAGTTAAAAGGTTAATAATGTAGGAAGTCGACCCTTTCGACTGAGTCAAAAGATCAATTTGAGCAACTTTGTATTCCATCAGTCAACTTGAAAGGAAATTTGAGGAAGATAGACCCTTCCCACTTCTTTTCTTCTACTTAAGGGATAAACCTTATTCCATAACTCGATTTTGAGGTGTTGACAAGAAATCTTATTAACATTTTTGGAGCTAGAAGGAGAGCTCGGACCTCCGAATTGGTTAACCACCCAACACTACTATCCTCTAACCCCACGTAACCCAATCTAAAGTTCATCTACATTGGCTTAATCATGGCTAGAAGAATCATAAGATCAGAACAAGGATCCTCTGAGCTACAAGAGATAAATTTCCCCTCAAAATTCATCAAAGATACCAATCAAAATGAAGAGCAAAGGTTAAGACTAGAAGCTCTAAGAATTATAAAGAAGAAGAAAGCAGAATAATACGATCTTGAGAAATGGAACTTAAATCCTTTTCATATTAGCCCCACCCTTATCTTTGCACTAGGAAGGAAAACAAATGGAAGTGATAATGTATTCAATGAAATGAGAAGAGCCATCCAACACTATTCAAAAGTCACAATCATTGAGAAAGAGATAATGGATGACTACAATACCTTTGCACATAAATGGGAATCAACTACAACAAAAACACTTTCGACTCAAGAACAACAAAGGGTGGAAAAAAAGGCAATAGAAGAATTTGAAACAACAAGGCCAAGAAAAAAATGTCAAAAAGCCATCCGCAAGAATAAAGCTTCAAGTTTAGACTTCCATAAGAGTGCAATTTAACAATATTCATGGAGAATGTCTACTTGCTAATTAAGGATGAGCTTAACAACTAGCCGTCACAGAAAAAAATTCTAAAACATGAAAGGAATCTAGGAGGATTCTATTGTCACTACCACATGATAAACGGCCATGAAACCAATCATTGTAGAGCCTTGGAGGGTATGATCATCAACTTCTTCCGTCAAGGAAAGATCAAAGTATATGAAAAGAAAATTTGAGAAAGAATCAATAAAGAGTTACTTTTCAAAGAACAATCTACATGGGGAGTGAAATACTCCTTATATTTGGATACTACCTAAGACGGTAGTCAACCTTAGATGGTAGGAAGCCTCTGTCCGCGCCGAGTTGGCCAGGGTAGAGCATCTCCTGGAGGGAGGGCTAGTGTAACACCCCATATTTTTATAACATTATTTAGGATATTTAATCAGTTAAATAAAATAAAATAATGTGAAGATTAATAGGTTGAGATTTGACTTAACTAAGGGTAGTCATGCCATGTTAAATGTAAATCAAAATGAAACAACATGAACTAATGTGTTAACAAACATGTAAGGGTAAAATAGGAAATAGGAGAGACTTATACCCTAAACCCTTAGAAAATGAAACACACGTTCATTTCATTCTATCAAACTAAAACATCAAGGTCGGCCATCATTTTCATTCTCAAGGGAAGATAAAGCTAGGATTTCAAGAGAACAACTAATTCAACATCAAATCTCACATCTTTTAGTCTCAAAGCAAAGGTGAATGATTACTACATCCCATTTTCTTATGGTTTTCGAAAATGATTTTTCGATTTTAAGCTAGATCTGAAATGAGTTTGCAAGTTTATGCCATGTTTTGGTTGATTAAATTTATACTGTTATCCCGCCTTTTGGCAAGGCCGTGACACCCAAAAATTGGCTGGGAACTAAAGACAGTTCGTCTAAAAGATTGGTTATACTTTGTTTCACCATGGATATCGATGAATTTTGTCCGAGCCCGGATCAGGATACAGTTGATAGGAGATGACAAGCAAAGCCATGAAAGCCAGCATTTCAAATTTCAGGTTAATCGGAGTTCGTATGAATGAGATATGATCGATACAAGTTAGAGAAGATACACTGTTCGTATCCATAGAGGGAGGTTGAATTTCGAATCGATCTAGCTCGACTCGATCAGCAGCGTGATGACGATCTGTTCGAATCGATCTGGTTCGAGTCGAACCTTGGCCGTGCTATTCGAATCCATCGGATTCGTGTCGGTCAGTGTGGAGATATTCATCGAAGGATTGAGGTGGTGGACTATTCGAATCCATCAGGTTCGTATCCATCGGAATAACATCGCCTCAATCCATTCGAACCCAGTTGTATAGTTCGAATCCATCAAGTTCGTATCCCCCTCCATATCCTCGTTCGTACCGATCAGTTCCCCAAGTACTGCTTCGTATCGATTAGTTTCGTATCCATCTTCAACCACTGTTTCGAATCGATCAACTCCACGCCCATGCATACTACAAATCAATACGAGGCGCATGTAGTTGATTGATTCAAACCCAGCACTTGATGCAAGCATGGCGAAACTCATGGATACGACGCGGCCAACTCGGAGAGAAAATAGGATCGGCACGAGAAGGGCGCGCCACATCACCGCATTGTCACATGCGCAATCGATTCGACATGGATCGATTCGAACTAATGGATTCGAACCAGACAGCCATCGAGCAATTTGAACTCGCATCGATCATATCTCCCAAACCACAATTCCAAATGCTATTAAATTTTCACAGGGGCTTACGTACTAGGTAAAGAATGTTCCTGCCAAGTTTCAGCTCGATTGGACTAATTCTTGATGGATACGAAATCAATTCGTACCGATCACAGATCGAGTCGAAACTTGGTAGGACCAGTCGCGTGGGCCCACTCACGTGCCAGAAGAAGTCTCCCGAAGTTTGAGCATGATCTCAGCCTCCTACGCCTATAAATAGCCCCCTGAAGCCTAGAGAAAGGGGATCTTTTGGCCATTCAACGTCCAGACTCTGCCGGATTCAATTCTACATCTTATCATCACTGTTGTATTTGAATTTCAAAGCTATCATCAACTGTAATCTGTGGTAACAGATTGAAGTTATCAAGTGAATCAATAAAATCATAAGCTTCAGAGTGGACGTAGGAAAGATCGCCGAACCACTATAAAACCTGTGTTGTTTACTGCTATTCTTTTCAATTTTCTGAGTGTTCTTCATTTTTATTTCTCTATACATTTGTTATCTGTGAATTGTGATTGCAAACTGGTGCTTTCAACGACTATCGGGTGTTTGTGACCAATTTTGGTGCAAACATTTTGGTGCTTTCACTGAGTATTGAACTCAGCAGTTCTATCATTTAGAAGTTGAATTTGAAGACTTAAGAGCTCAGATCTGAGAAGATATGACAAGGCAAACTAGTAAAAGGCAAAGGCCAGAGCAAAGTCAGCATGAAGGGAGTCAAGAGGCTTCCTCAGGGGCAAACCAAGCATCGATCTTCATCACCATGGATGAGATGGAGACAGTGATGAAGAGACAGGAAGAAATGATCCAGAATTTGCTTCAATAGATTGGACAACTTGGAGCGCAAAATCAAGGAGCAACCAGAGTCCAGAACGGAGCAGGACCATCTGGCGGGGGCACACACTTAGAGCATGTTGATCCAATCCCGGGAAGAAATTCAGGGACATCCGAGCAACCTGGTGGCAACAGAGGGATGAACGCTCAGTCAGGGGGGCAGAATGATGGTAACACTCAAAGATCACAGCCTGACGACAACGACAGGTTGGCAGAGATGGTCAGATGGGCCATGAGAGGCGGACTAGTCAATAGAAATCTGGAGGATGTACATAGGAGTCCCTTTACTCCCACGATCAGGCATGCCAAGAATCCACCAGACTTCAAGCTACCATCGGTGGAAATGTATGATGGGTGGACGGATCCAGCGGTCCATCTAACGAAGTATATGAGGCACATGGAAGTGATGGGGGCATCACAGGAAGTCATGGCCCGGTGCTTTCCATTGTATTTGACGGACATTGCAGCGCTATGGTTTAGGCAACTGGAGAGTGGCTCCATTGGGACTTGGACAGATTTGATAGAAAGGTTTATGAGACAATTCAGGGTTCATATTTCGAGACCCAAGAACGTGATGAGTTTGGCGACTCTAAAACAAAAGGCCGGGGAATCTTTGAGGAGTTTTCTGACGCGATTTAATGCGGCAGCAGCATCAGTGGATCGACCAGATCCATCTATGGTCATGATGGCAGTTGTATCTGGAATATCTGATGGCACGGAGTTCAAGAATTCCCTAACTAAGGATCCACTTACGGACCTGGGAGAGTTTTGTCATAAAGCCGAAAAGTTTTTGCGATTAGAGGATGCTCGTACGGAGAGAGAAGAAGAAATCAATGTTTAAGCAGTTAGAGGCGGTAATTCACCTGGAAAAGGTGCAGAGACTGGTAAAGGGAAGCAAAAGGCTGAAGAAAATGATGACATGTCAAAGCGGCAACGGAGGGAGCCGCGATTTACCACTTATTCAGAACTGAACGAGGGTTTGGAGCGAATCTACCAAGACACCCGAGAGCAAGTTGCCTATCGTAGACCAATGCGACGGGATCCGACTACCGACGAGAGAAAATCAGACAAATATTGCTTATTCCACGAGCTGAATGGACATAGAACAAATGATTGTAGACACCTGAAGGATGAGGTAGAAGGGCATATCAGGAACGGTAGGCTACTTCAGTATGTGAGGAGGCGAGCTCCAACGGTGGAACCAGAGCGACCATCGTCTACATCAGCTAGGGATGACCCCGAGCCGGGGTAACGTATGGTTATCAATTGATTTAAATAATGATGAACAAGTCGTAATCTTCTCACGAACACCATCAAACCATTTACACATGTATGAGATCGCGAACGATTCATAGGCATGCTCTGAATGATTATTGACCGTCTCGTAGTGATAATTTACACTTTGACATCCTTGCTTTGCTTTTGTTTCATGTTGATTTGGACATATAAACATTGCTTGTTTGGACATTTCAGTTATGGAATTCATGTGAACGTTAATTTGGTATTTGCAATTCTGTAGAAGAAGTTACTCGTGTATGCTTTGGATCGCGAACGGTCCACAAGCACACCTTGTATGGCGATGAACCGCCACGATCGCTGATTCAGAAATTTACCCGAACGTGGACCTGACATCGATAATACTAAGTCCCCCTCGGGCACACTCATTCGCCTCGAACGGCACCCGACCTCGAACGGTCACCATTAGCCTCGAACGGCACCCGACCTCGAACGGTCACCATTAGCCTCGGACGGCACCCGACCGCGAATGGTCACACTTCATCTAGTATAATATTCGATCGCGAACGATCACACTCTGCCTCGTGCGGCACCCGACCACGAACGGTCACAATTCACCCAGTATGATATTCGATCGCGAACGATCACATTCTGCCTCGTGCGGCATCCGATCGCGAACGATCACATTTTATCTCGTGCACCATATGACCGCGAACGGTCATAATTCGTCTAGAATGACACCCGATCGTGAACGGTCACAACTCCTCTAGAACGACATCCGACCGCGAACGGTCCCATTCCTTTATTTGCCACGAACGGTATCCGACTGCGAACGGTCCCATTTCGTTATTTGCCGCGAACGGCATCCGACCTCGAACGGTCCCATATTACCTCAAATGACATACGGTCGCGAACGATCGTCATTCGTCGTCAGGAAAGACTATCAAGTTCTTTACAGGTCGATGATAGGATATGAACATTCAGCTTATGGAACTACAAAACACACCTTCCTATCGCAAGGCATGTTTTAGGGGGCAAATGTTATCCCGCCTTTTGGCAAGGCCGTGACACCCAAAAATTGGCTGGGAACTAAAGACGGTTCGTTTCAAAGATTGGTTATACGTTGTTTCACCATGGATATCGGTGAATTTTGTCCGAGCCCGAATCAGGCTACAGTTGATAGGAGATGACAAGCAATGCCATGAAAGCCAGCATTTCAAATTTCAGGTTAATCGGAGTTTGTATGAATGAGATATGATCGATACAAGTTAGAGAAGATACACTGTTCGTATCCATAGAGGGAGGTTGGATTTCGAATCGATCTAGCTCGACTCGATCGGCAGCGTGATGACGATCTGTTCGAATCGATCTGGTTCGAGTTGAACCTTGGCCGTGCTATTCGAATCCATCGGATTGGTGTCGGTCAGTGTGGAGATATTCATCGAAGGATTGAGGTGGTGGACTATTCGAATCCATCAGGTTCGTATCCATCGGAATAACATCGCATCAATCCATTCAAATCCAGTTGTATAGTTCGAATCCATCAAGTTCATATCCCCCTCCATATCCTCGTTCGTACTGATCAGTTCCCCAAGTACTGCTTCGTATCGATTAGTTTCGTATCCATCTTCAACCACTGTTTCGAATCGATCAACTTCACGCCCATGCATACTGCAAATCAATACGAGGCGCATGTAGTTGATTGATTCAAACCCGGCACTCGATGCAAGCATGGCGAAACTCATGGATACGACGCGGCCAACTCAGAGAGAAAAGAGGATCGGCACGAGAAGGGCGCGCCACATCACCGCATTGTCACATGCGCAATCAATTCGACATGGATCGATTCGAACTAATGGATTCGAACCATACAGCCATCGAGCAATTTGAACTCGCATCGATCATATCTCCCAAACCACAATTCCAAATGCTATGAAATTTTCACAGGGGCTTACGTACTAGGTAAAGAATGTTCCTGCCAAGTTTCAGCTCGATTGGACTAATTCTTGATGGATACGAAATCAATTCGCATCGATCACAGATCGAGTCGAAACTTGGTGGGACCAGTCGCGTGGGCCCACTCACGTGCCGGAAGAAGTCTCCCGAAGTTTGAGCGCGATCTCAGCCTCCTACGCTTATAAATAGCCCCCTGAAGCCTAGAGAAAGGGGATCTTTTGGACATTCAACGTCCAGACTCTGCCGGATTCAATTCTACATCTTATCATCACTGTTGTATTCGAATTTCAAAGCTATCATCAATTGTAATCTATGGTAACAGATTGAAGTTATCAAGTGAATCAATAAAATCATAAGCTTCAGAGTGGACGTAGGCAAGATCGCCGAACCACTATAAAACCTGTGTTGTTTACTGCTATTCTTTTCAATTTTCTGAGTGTTCTTCATTTTTATTTCTCTATACATTTATTATCTATGAATTGTGATTGCGAACTGGTGCTTTCAATGACTATCGGGTGTTTGTGACCAATTTTGGTGCAAACATATATATATGTTTGTTGATGAATTATACATATTCATATTAGTTTCTATGATATGTTTGATATGAAAACCTTATTAAATGACATCCAAATGCCTTGAAAATTTAAATATAGGTCAGATATGATATTCTAGAGATGGGTTTCAATATTCATAATTTTCTAAATTAATGTGGATTATATTAATTTCCTAGTGAAGAACATGATTTATTGGGTTATAAATTATGGCTAAATTAATAATTATTTGGGTTTGAAATTTTTATATGTTGAAAAACATATTAAAATAGATTTTCTGGAATTTTCTAGATTTTTCCTAAGTGTTTTGATGAATATATAAAATTACTTAAGGTATAGACTTAAATGTTTTATATATTTAATTAAGGAGAAGAGGCATTTTATAAAATAAAATCATTGTTTATTTATGAAATTATTGGCAGAACTTTTCTGAAAAGTATTTAGTAACCAATAAAAATTTGACAAACAAAGGCAGGTTAGTTGAAAAGTTATCTCTTCTAAGTTAAAAATAAGAAAATCATTCTTTTAGTATGTTCAGCCACTTTCGGCATTAAGGGTTCCGACCCAGACCTTTCGACCTCAATGATTCCGAAACCAATGCATATGGTATCAAGCAACTTGGTACGTAACATATTGGACAAGGTCGAAGGGGCACTTATTCGAAACCTTAGGTTCCAAAGTGGTTGTAGTATGTTTGTTTTATAAGCCAAAACTAACGCCTGCTTTGCTTTCGAAAAGAAGCTTCCGACTTGGTTGCTTTCGACCGGGTCAAGTATTTAAAATAAAGGTTTAAAGCTTTCGACGACGTCGAAAGGTAAACATGCTTTCGAAGGGGTCGAAACCCCTAGCTGCCGCCTTTCTACCTTTCGAAGTCATTGGCTTTCGACAAGGTCAAAAGGCAAGTCTTTTAAAAATCAGCCACTTCTCCCATGCTTTCGAGGTGATGGTTTTGACACCATTGCTTCTTGTTTAGGAAAAGGTTTCGAAAGCAAGGTTTCGACTTAGATGTTTTACCTTTTTTATTTTAATTGAAGTATAACCCAAAGTTTTGAAAGAGGCGTTTTAAAGTATTAAAAAGGCTGGAGCCTATCATTTTAAAAGACATGTTTTAAGCTTTCGAAGGGGTCGGAAGCAAAGCTTTTGAAGGAGAGCTTTCGAAAGGGTCGGAAGCAGAGCTTTCGAAGGGGTCGAAAGCTATGCTTTTGAAGGAGTCGAAAGGTTTTAGAAGAGGGTTTTTCCATATGTTTTAAATTGAACCCAAAGAGCTTTCGAAAGGTTTATGTTTTAAAGGTTTAATGCTTTCGAAAGGTACTATTTTTTGAAGAGTTTCGAAGGGGTCGAAAGAAAAGCTTTCGAAGGGGTCGAAAGCAAAGCTTTTGATGGAGTCGAAAGGTAACTTTCAAAGAGTTCGAAAGGTAGCTTTCGAGGGTGTCGAAAGGTCCTATTTTTGATGGTTTCGAAAGGGTTTAAATGGAAGGTTTTTTCGAGGATTTCGAAGGAAATGTTTTAAAGTGTTTTAAGATAGGATGTCTAAGGTTTTAATGCTTTCTAAAGGAAGGTTTTCAATGGTTTTGAAAGGGTTTGAAGTATGGTTTCGAAAGGAAAGGTTTTGGCCTTTCGGCCTAGATAAATAAAGGGTTTTACTTTGTTTCGAAAGAGATGCTTTCAAAGGTTTAGAAAGGGTACTTTCAATGGAATCGAAAGGGGTACTTTCAAATGCTTAAATGTTTTCATCAACTATGGTTTGAGTAAAGTATATATATACATAGCATGGCAAGGTGATTTTGAGTAAAGCATAAAGATTGTATATTTTCCTTGTGTAAGTTCGACTTAAAGGTTTTAATTCATTTTGAAAAGGTTTTCAAGGAAAATTATGGGAAGGGACACCTAAGTGAAAGTGACTCATATATCAGAATATCATATGGGACTGGTATAGGGTCGCGCCTTATACATTAGCTATTGGCCCCAGCTAATTGTTGTCCAAAATTCCAGAGTGTAGGGCTTGGTCACGGAAAGACTAAAATTATGATTACACACCGAAAGGAATATATGTTTGTATACATATAGGTTATTGGTGAGCCCGAAAAATCATTAGGATCAGGAAGACCTGGGAGATGGTTAAGTTAGGGACAAACCGTCCAGAAGGGAAGTATTTAACAGATAGTTAAGGACAGAATATCCAGAAGAGGAGTGTCTAACAATTGTTAGATTAATTTTGTTTATATTGTCTGGTAGGCCCAAATCAGCCAAAGGTTAAAAGTTAGCCAAACAAAACTTATGTGTTTGAAAAGATAGTAAATTTATTACCTGATATTTATGTATGTTTACATAATGATGCCTTACAGTATTTAACAAGCTTTGGTTGCAGGAAAAGGTTTTGCAAATATATGTTTTAAAAGGACGTTAGTGAGGGGAAACCCGTTCCGCTAAGCGGCATGGTCTCACTTAACATATTTCACCGGGATTTATAGTATTATTCACACCAGGTTTTATGTTTGACTCGAAGTTTATGTTTTCCCCTTAAACTCTCGGTTGTTCAAAATTGATTTGAGTTGGCTGAGGGGTTAAGGTATTTTTTAGGTTTTAGTAGGATGACGAATAAGGCTACCGGAGGCATGCAGGAGGCAAACGGATAGCTATTTAGGAGTGCAGTTTTATGTTCTGTTGTATTTCCGCTGTGTTTGTATCAAGTCAATTATGGCTATATGACTCTGATCATCTAAATGGGTATCTTCATATATCGCTCTTGGCGTATTTTGCAATAAGTATATTTTATATGTGCTTGGGAACGTATTGGGATTATGTATTAAGAATATGGAACATCTGTTTTGAAATTTAATGAAGAAAATCTGTTTTGAAATCTGTGTTTTTTTTCATTATCTAGTGTTTCTAATATTATAGATACCATTAACATAGCCATATTTAGTCCTCGGAAGCTAATACTATATATGACTGTAGCATCTGTAGAGCTTAATTTTGGGCCTCTAAATAGGGGATGTCACAGCTTGGTATCAGAGCATGGTTTATGAAATGCTTTAACTAAAAATGGTTGTTGAAAACATAATCCCTAGTAATTAGAGTTTTTTTTGAGCGACACGGTTGTGTAGCGTGGAACTACACAGCCGATTAAATATCATATAAATAGGTAAGTAGTGCGATCAACAAGCCTGATCGCTGGCCAAAATGTAGTAAGAAACCGCAAGCTAGTCAATGAGAGACAGAGTTTTATATACAAAATACATATTGTGAAAAAAAGACTAGAGCCATATAGCGGTTGGTGGTGCCCTCAATGCCTGCCAGGAGGAATTGCTGAAGTGCTGCCCGTGGATTCGGCTGGTGGGGAGCTGGGGTATGGTAATCTCAGTCTGAATGGTGCGGAGAAGCTTCGACCTGATATAGATGAGAAATAGTGAATAATACGTCTACAAGTTCCTTCGAAGTTGGATGTGGGCTTGCAGAATACACGTGCATTACGCTCGGCCCAGATGCACCAACTGAAAATAGCTACAATTAGATCAAAGTGATAGTTGGGGGGGTTGTTCTGCCAGTGGTCGAAAAACGAGGTGAACGTGGGGATATGTCCAAGAATGTGAACCGTCGAAGCCGCCCAGACCCTGACAGAAAAATCGCATTCAAAGAATAGATGTTGTAAACTTTCTGGTGTGGTAGAGCATAAGGCACAGCTGGGATCGACGACGATGTTATGGCGAAGGAGCCTGTCTCTTGTGTTGATTCGCTCGTGAATAAGGCACCATTGGAGGAAAGCGAAGCGGGGCTGGATCCTGCACTTCCAGAGTCTGGGGAAGGTGAAGAGACGTCCGGGGTTGTTTAGGTGAGCATAGCAGGAGGCAACGGAGAAGCCGGTTGATGGGTTGGGGCCCATGTGAAGGAGTCTGGCCTGGGATTGAGTTGGATGTTACGGAGAATAGAGGTGACAAGGTGAAGCTCGAAGAGGGTGGTGAGGTCAAAATAGGAGGTAGGAAGAAGCTGATCAGGGCCCGAAATAGAAATGTCAAGGGTGGAGGCGAAGAAGTTGGTTGTTTGAGCGAAGAGGTTGGGGAGGATGGAGGAGAGGGGAAGCTGGTTATGCCATGTATCTAACCAGAAGAGGCAATTAGCCCCATTGCCCAGGTTGACGTGGAAGAGCCGTTTGACACGAGGTAGGGTTGCTACGACCCCAGACCAAAAAGAGGATGGTTTGATTCTGGTGGAGGCATGAAGGACAAGGTGAGGGTTTGAGTGATAGAGGAGAGAGGTAATCCAAGATTTCCAAAGGAAGGAGCCAGGGGTAAGGAACCGCCAGAGCCATTTGGCGAGGAGCGCGGTGTTGAAGTCATGAAGATTAACGATTCCAAGGCCGCCGTTTTTAGGGGGGAGGCAGGCGATCTGCCAGTTTACGAGTCTCTTTATATTACTACCATTCCACAGAAAGGTGCTTCTGATCGCGTCAATTTTTTTGATTACCCAGGATGGGAGTTTGTACAGTGACATCCAATATGTGGGAATCGCTGATAGAACGGATTTAACAAGGACAAGACGCCCTGCCGAGGACAAGGAGTGAGCTTTCCATGAAAGGAGTCTTTTTTTGATTTTGGCGATGAGGGGGAACCAATCGGATCTATGAAGTTTGGTTGGACGGATTGGGACCCCGAGGTAGGAGATGGGGAAGTGAGCGATCTTGCAGTTGAGCAGGCTGGAACAGATTTGCCCGAGATGGTCAGTGCTTCCGAGCATGATGATGGAGCTTTTGTAGAAGTTGATGGACAGGCCGGAAATGAGTTCGAATGAATATAGAGCTACTTTGAGGCAATGGATGTGGTTGAGCATGGGTGATGCGAATAGAATGGTGTCGTCAGCGAATTGAAGGTTGGAAATGACTAGGTTAGAATTGGGGAGATTGATGCCCTGAAAGATGTTATTCGAAATTGCTAACTTGATCATGCGGTTGAACAAATCGGCTACCAGAACGAAAAGCAAGGGAGAAAGTGGGTCTCCTTGACGCAGTCCACAGGCTGATTTGATTAGACCCCCCGAGACCCCATTAATGACTATCGAGGACATGCTTGAGTTGAGAATAGAGTATATCCAGTTGCACCATTTTGTGGGAAAGCCTCTGTGTTCCATTAGCTCCAAGATGAATTGCCAATTAACTGAGTCAAAAGCTTTTGAGAAGTCTAGTTTGAGAAGCATTCCTAGTGTTGAAGTAGAGTGGCAGAAGGATATGACCTCCTGGGTCATTGCTACGCAGTCCATGATGTTACGGCCCAAGATGAATGCGGATTGCTCAATTCCAATTAGAGGGGCGATGAAGGCTTGAAGGCGGTTGGCCAGGACCTTGGTTATGATCTTAAAGGTTGTGTTAAGGAGACTAATGGGATGAAAGGACGGGAGGGAGGAGGCGCCGGGGGATTTTGGAAGTAGGATGATATTTGCGTAGTTGATGCGGGCCACGGAAGATGGGTCGGCATGAAATTCGGAGCACATTTCGATGATGTCGAATTTTACTGTATCCTAGTAGTGTTTGAAGAATAGGGGCCCGAAGCCATCTGGGCCAGGAGCCTTGTCATCGGACATGCTATTCAGCGCTGCCCAAATTTCTGTTTCAGTGAAGGGATGGTCAATGGGGATGGGGTGATTCTCCGGGTAGAGCAGATTCCAATCAATTGGGGGAAGAGGGGGGTGATGGATGCCTAGGATAGTTCGGTAATAGTTAGTGGATAGTTTAAGGATGGCTGACTGATCAGAGGTGTTGTTGTTGTCGTGGGTGATTTCGGGAATAAAAGTTGATCTACGTCTGCCATTGGCCAGACGGTGGAAGTAAGCAGTGTTCTTATCGCCATCTTCAATCCATTTCGCTTTGGAGCGTTGTTTCCAACCTATTTCTTCTTGAAGTGACAATCTGTCTAGGTCAGCTTCCAGTTCTCTTAGACGAGATCTGTCTAATTCGGAGAGAGGAGAGGATTCTTCCAGGATATTTAGGTCCAGGATCTCATCTTGGATGGCTAAGATGCGCAAGCGAATGGAGCCCCAAACTGATTTGGCCCAAGGTTTGATGATTTTTCGAAGGGAACGGAGCTTGGAGACGACCCTGACAGTGGCTGATTGGATGGGGGATGGCTGAGACCAGATCTCTTTGATGAAATTATCAAATGATGGCTCGAGGAGCCAGAGGCATTCGAACCGGAAGGGTCTGCTGTGACAAGTGAGGGATCCCATGGCTAGGAGGAGCGGGCAATGGTCGGAGATAACTGTGGCTAGACCCGAGACAATAGAGAGGGGGTGTAAATCCTCCCAGGCCGGGTTGAAGAGGAAGTGGTCTAATTTAGCTAGTGAGGGATCTGATCTACGATTGGACCAGGTGTAAAGGCGGTTGCTGATTGGTGGGTCAATAAGGGAGCAAAGATTGATAAACTGGTTGAAGGCTTCAGAGTCTTGGGATAGATTGCCAGAGTTCCTTTCAAATGGGGATTTGGTGGTATTGAAATCTCCTCCGACAATCCAAGGGCCATTGATATGAGCGGAGAAGGTGAGACAGTTAGTCCAGAGTTCATTTCGATCTCGAGGGTTTTGTGGGCCATAGATATTGGAGAAGAAGAAAATTGTTCCAGTTTGTATGTGGCGAAGGGCTACATGTAAGCCTGAAGTGTGATAGAAAGTTTGGCAGTGGGACCACATGGATTCATTCCAGGCTGTCATTATACCGCCGCTCGAACCAACAGCATTTATGTGGGCCCACCCAGTTAGGAATGGCCCACCGATTTGTCTGAGCATGTTGGGGTTTGGGTCTGACAGTTTGGTTTCTTGCAAGAAAAGGATGTCTACTTTATGTGGGGAAATGACAAGGCTAATAGAATGTCTTTTGCTGGCGTCCCCCAACCCCCGTGTATACCAGGATATTAGCTTCATTAGGAGAATGATAAGCGCTCCGATTCTAGAGCCTGCATGGAGGAGTAATGCTCTCCATGCAAGTTTACTCCCATGCAACGTGCCATTTTCTTATTTAAGCTTTTATTATGAGAAAAAAAACATGTTTAAAAAAACTACCAGGATGAGATGTTGCTCTGTCCAGTCTGGAGCTACGGCGCACAGCTGTTGGGGTGATTGGCTGGGACCACTGAGCAGCCGCTGGAGTGGTTGGATGAGGCTCTTGACCAGTCCCCGGGAGGCTGCTTGGCTGAATTCTTCTGGGATAGGGACGGGGGATTGATGAGCGGGAGAGGGAGGGTCATCTTGGGGGGTGGAATTATGGATCTGCACTGGGAGGGATTGGGTATC
This sequence comes from Allium fistulosum, assembly GCA_030737815.1. NCBI lineage: Eukaryota > Viridiplantae > Streptophyta > Magnoliopsida > Asparagales > Amaryllidaceae > Allium > Allium fistulosum. The sequence continues at coordinate 259,969,072 of CM060904.1, read as the reverse complement.
GGTTTGAGGGATAGGAATAAAGTGAGGATTGGGAGGGGCAGCGGAAGCTGGGAAGGATGGAATCTGCTGGAAGAGTGGGGATGAGAGGTCTAGGTCTGAGAAAGGGTCCCACCTGTGTTCTTGGGCTGGCCATGGGTCCCAGCCCCTTGGACCCACCACTTCGAATGATTGATCATAAGGTTGGCCGGGCGCCGGAGGGGAGCCGGAGTAGATTGGGGAGTAGTTCATGACGTCGAATCTGTCATCTGATTCTAAATTTTCGATCAAGATGTGTTGCTCGAAAAGGGGGAAGTGTCTTTCATAGTCAAATCCCAGTAGATGATTTTCCGGGCGCCTGTTGGGGTGTTCATGTTCCCATCTTTCTATGCGCAGGAGGTATTCTGTGTTGTTGAGGACGGAGACAAAGGATGATGGGGAAATGATGCCACTGAAGAACTGAATTTGAATGTATAAAAAACGATGGTCTAGCTCAGCCCATTCACAGTCGTCTTGGGCCAGGAACCTACCCACTGGCTTAACTACTTCGGCGATGGCTTCTGTGTTGAAGCGAAGGAGCTCTGGGAAGCCTGAGATTCGCGCCCATGAAGGTGGGTCTAGAGACGGTGCCGGGCGGTCGAGCTCAGACCAGGGTTGGAATTGCACGATACCTCCGACCGTAGAGATGGTCGATCTCTGGAGAATTTGGTCTCTGATTGAGAGAGTGGGGCAGTAAAAGATGAAGCTGTTTTCAGACTGAAGCCAAAGTGGCCATTCTCTGTATTGGAATGTGGAGGATAGGGCATGGTGTAGAGAGTCAATGGACCATGTGCCGGAGATAATGTTAGCGATGAGAAGTAGTGATGTGTCCGCCATTGTGAAAGTTTTAGGGATCAGGGGTGGGTTATGATGTTGCTTTGGGGATTGGAGTGGACTATGTGGAGTATCAGGGGATATGATTAGAAATGGGGAGCTGAAAGGTTTCGTATGAGATGGTTGGGGATTCGACGTTGGGACCCATCGGGCAGAGGGTAGTTTGTCTTTAGTGGAAGAGGAGGGGACTTTACTCGTTTTACGAGCCAGAGACTGATTAGGTTTATCGGGACAGTGCGTTTGAGGATGCCCAAAAAATCCGCACTTATAGCATATCTTTGCATCCCTACAAACTTGCGCCACATGTCTAAGGCCAGCACAACGAAGGCAACGGTTTTCCTTCCTTAGAAATTCCACCGTTTGGCGAACGTTTCTGAAAAGAGGCAGGGGGTGGCGCCTCTTGGCCGGAGGATTGGGCAGGAGGGGGGAACGAGGTGCAGAACCCACTACCTGGGCATAAGTCTTGGGAGCGGGAATCTCGATACAGAGTGGCTGGTTGGGTCCGGATGGGGGAGGTGGGGCTCGAGGTGTGGGCGCATGTTGGATAGGGGCGGCCGAGGAGGAGGGAGTGAGAGATGGGTTGGTCAGGACGGAGTTGTATTTGCTGGGGACGAAGGAGATCGGGGGTACTGCTTGGTGATCGGAGGGAGCCATTGGTATAAATATTTATTCCTAGTAATTAGAGTTAAGATCGGGGTATGGGATAATGCTATAGTAACGTACATGTATTTGTTATATATAAGTATGCGCTATATCTCTAGACTCCTATCTTAGTTAGGCTATTCATATGTATTTCACGAAGCTTGAATACAGATATGGAAGGAAGAAGAGGCAGAGTTAATCTTGGAGGAGAAAGCACCACCACTAATGGACATGCCCGGCCAAATGCTAGAAGAGGTCCATGTCAAGCTCAAGTTGAAAATGTTGGTGCTGGGGTTCCCCAAGTGGATATGGGAGCCATGTATCAGTTTTTCGTAAACATGATGCAAGCTGGAATTGCAGCTGAAGTTGTTGGAGGGAATGCTACTAGAGGAGGAGGTCAGGAAGCTCCGATAGTCAACCACTATGCTAATCTGAGCAGAGACTATATTAGGCTTGGAGGGAAGCCATTCATTGGAATTGAGGATGCGATTAAGGTAGAAAACTGGCTATTCCATTTTGAGAGGATCTTTGCTGACTTAAGGCTGAATGACGAGCTGAAAAGTAGATTAGCTTCAAGACAGCTTCAGGGAGCTGCTCTATTTTGGTGGAATAATGTTGCAGTTGGTGCTGATGAGGAAACCATGACTTGGGCGGAGTTTAAGAGAAGATTTCAAGAAAGATTTATGTCAGTGATTTCACAGTCGGTGTTTGTTAGGAAGTTCGCTGAACTGGAGCAAGGAGAGATGTCTATTATAGAGTATGCTAGAAGATTCGAAGAGTTAGCCCGCTACGGGTATGTCATGGTTGATACGGTGATAAGGAGAAATGAGAAGTTTATAAGAGGTCTGAAGCCAGAGTTGGTAAGTGATACCTTACCGCACTTAAGAGATTCAAGTGATGTAGTGGTAGAAATGGCGTTGAGGCAGGAAGTGGCATTAGTTTGTTTGGAGAAGAAGAAAGAGAAGGAGGTTCAATGTAGGCAAGGGCAGAAAAGAAAGTTTTTCCTTAAGAAGAATGCTCAGAAGGGAGGAGCAAAGAAGAAGGGAAAATCTTAAGTGGTCTGTTATAAATGTGATAAGAAAGGACATTATGCTCATGAGTGTCATACCAGTAAAGGAAAAGGGAATGAGGTGATTGGAAAGAAGAATATCTGATGCTTTATTTGTAATCAGATCGGCCATTATAAGAACCAATGCAAAGAGCCTGCTAGAGATGGAAGAGGGCAGATGTATGCATTGAAGCCCGCAACTTCAAGGCCAGTGGTGCAGGAGAAGGGGAAGGATATTGTCATGCCCCACCTCTATACTCACACTAGCCAAGGACAGTACATGGTAGTGCCGTCGACTAGCACGAAGAATAAGGTTGTTGAGGAGCGACCATTTGTGTAATTGCTTTGTGCGAGTACCGATATGTCAGATAATATAACTTACATTTCATTTCAAGAGGAAATCCAACATATCAAATACAAACTCAAAGCTACCACACAGTGGCTATGTGAACTTCGGAAAGAAATATAGAAATAAACATAACACAAATCAGTCAAAGACATTCATATCACAAAGGCGGAAACAAATATGAATATAACACATAAAAGTGTTCATCAAAATAGTTGTCAAACTAGATCCACTACATCACAAAAGAATAGATACAAGTGCTAGACAAAAGAATAAGTATACATCAAGGAGTCTCTATCTCGAATGTATAACAACAAAAACTACTAAGCTAAAGTAGTTAGCCAAAAGTCAGGTGACGAACCCTGTGAAGAAGTCAAGTAGAAACACATGAAATACCTCGGTCTGACCCGAGTATTATTTAAGAAGAAAATAATAAATGGATCAGTCTAGCTATAAATATCAGATAAAATGAGATAGGATAAGAGATATGACAAAAACATGTGATAACAAAAATGCCATGCTATAACAAGTATACATAAGGCAACATCAAAAATCATACAATATCTCAAATATTCTCAAACATCCAAAAAGAATGGCACATTCTTTAAATTAATCACCAAACATAAATATTGGCAAACATATCGATGCCAATCGCAAAATTGATGAAACGTAAATACAAGAAATCATCAACTAGAAATCCATAAATCACAAATGGGGAGGCCTATCACAAATGGGAGTATGAAAACTCACCAACACGTGCATCACAAACGGGTTGCAAACCCATGGTCGCTAACCATAGAGCCGGTGCCACGACGTAGTACAGCGAACGCCCGAGGAACCAGAAACTCAATTAATCCAGAACATCGACATAGTACAGCGTTACGCCCGATGAACCAAACTCAAATGATCAGGCACAGCGACGTAGTACAGCGAACGCCCGATAAACCTGAACACAAATAGTACGGAACAACGACGTAGTACAGCGAACGCCCGATGAACGAAACTCAAATAATACGGAACAACGACGTGGCACAGCGAACGCCCGATGAACTGAACTCCAATAAGCCGGAACAACGATGTAATACCGTGTTACGCCCGATGAACCGAACTCCACACAACCATAGGTCGCTAGCCTATAAAAATGAGACGAAGCTCCATAAATCGGGGTACAGTCCCCCACGTGGACAAAGAGACATCGCAAATTGCTAGTCTAAAACATAAAATGATCATCATCGATCAATAAAAAGTGTCGATTACACTAAGCCTGTAATTAGATGAGTTTAGCTTCATGTCCCATAACCACTAGCTTAACTTAAATATTTACGAACAAATTGTAGATTCCCACTCGAAAATTGTCATAAGATTTTCAATCGAACAAGTCCAAAAATTAACCAAAGAAGTAAACGCAAGCATTTCATACCACTTGTTTTGCTAAGCCGTTTAATTAGATTTTCTCATACGAATGAGGTAAAGGTTTGTATATACTAATAGATTGGAAAACGGATTTAGAAACGAGCTTTATATTTAAAAGTAATGTTGAAATCGTTTTTGTGAAAGAGTTTGAGTATTTACGACTAGTATAGAAACCTTTGTATTTTAAAGTGACAAACCACAGAAATGATTGTAGAAACAATCAATCACCAAAAATTCACATCCGAAGACGTGAATCAAATCCATATAAATCGATACTGAATCCATCAAAATGGATATTCCGAAAAATCCCGAAGAAGAAGTCATCAAAGTCGATAATAAATGATAACAACAAATCAGATCAACACGAATCGATTAAAAATTGGAAATCCAAGCAAAATAGGCAAATTGGGCTGAGACAAGCAGATTCAGACGTCTGAACCTGAAGCTCCAGTAGTATTTTTCCTAGGCCAATAATGGCCAAATCGTATCAGAAGCGATCAGATGAGTGACGATTGCTAGGGGTTTACACTAAATGACTACCCAACCTTAAAGACTCACCAATACACTCCGACCAACATGTCCAAACATCCATATAAGGATTTTCATAGATTTTGATTTCAAAACACCAAAAATTGGAATAGTCATCAAACCAATTCAATTCAAAGTTAATGGAGAAGAAATAGATGTTAGGAATTCATACCCAACGACTATCAAAGATATAGACATAGATGTGAGTTCCAAAAAACTCACCTTTTCAACCCAAACACAAATGAGAAGCTTTGAAATCAAAAGAAAGATCAACCACACTTCAACTTCAACTCTAGAAGCTCCAATCTAAGATTACAACGAATATTTCCTAAGTTAGGTCATAGGAAATTTCTGAAATTGGAGAGAGATTGAGATGGAGAAGAAGAAGATGATGCTTACCAAAGCTTCTCTTTGATTTTGGAGCTAGAACTTGAATTTGCAAAGGAACTAGGGCTTAGGATTTTAGTTTCCAATTTCTTCCCCCATTTTTACTAAAGCTTGAAGTGTTAGGAAAATAATAGAATGAATGAAGAGGAGAGGGGGTGGAGTTAGGATATAAGATGAATTGGGTTAGTGGGCTGAAACCCAAACCCAAGCCCAAAGCCCTAAGTGAAAATGTCAAAATTCTACTCAACTCCAAACATATCGATGTTTATACTCAAAAAAGTCGCAAACACCATTTTGGACTTAATGGAAGTGGTCTCGAGTCCCAATTGTTGAATCACAATTTCATTCTTCATTCAGACGTCTGAAATTTCCAATTCAGACGTCTGAATCTGGAGAAACAGATGTTGTCTGGTACAATATTCAGACGTCTGAATCGTTTATTTCAGACGGCTGAAAATGGCAATTTTAGCCTATTTCCTTTCTGGTTTGACTCGAGCAATTTCAGACGTCTGAATCATTCATTTCAGACGTCTGAATATCTATTTGACTTTGTTTTCAAATATGCACTTCCATATAGCACGATCCACCTTGTCTTTTCACTAATTCGACTGTTCTTTTACGAAATAGTGACATTTTCGGACTTAAATCCGATTAACGATGCAATATTTAAATTAAACATTTAAATATACGAATCGTAAAATATGCGGGTTGTTACAGATATTATGGGAGGCTCGCTACAACTTCACGGTATATCTGTTAGCATTCTGTTTGATACTGGCGCATCACATTCTTTTATTTCTCGATGTTTGGTAGATAAGCTTAACCTAGAGCCCTCATATTTAGTTAATTCCTTAAGGGTTGCAAATCTGATAGGAGGGTATGCGACACTTGGGATGAGGTGTGACCATTTAGAGTTTGATTTGCTAGGTCATACTTTTGATTGCTGTTTGCATGTATTTTACTTTGTGGGGTTCAGGATTATCCTTGGGATGGATTGGTTAAGTAAGTATGATGCTAGGATATTTTGCCACAATAGTAAAATATCACTTAGTTACCCGAATTGTAGTAATCAGATAGTTTATGTCGTAGAAAACCCTAGTTGTGAGGTGAATGCTTTATTGGGTATCATGGAGTTGGGGGATGAGTTGCATCGAGTCTTTGTGGTTAGAGAATTTGCCGATATATTCGAGCCGGTAGTTGGGCTGCCATCGAAACAAGCCATTGAGTTTCGGATTGATTTAGTGCCTAGAGCATAACTTGTGAGTAGGCCGCCGAGCAGAATGACACCTACAGAGATGAAAGAGTTGAAGGTGCAGCTGGTGGATTTGGAAGGCAAGAGTTTTATTAGACCGAGTAGTTCGCCTTGCTGAGTGGCCATAGTGTTTGCTAAGAAGTCAGACGGATCGTTGAGGCTTTGTATCGATTATCGTAAGTTGAATGAGAAGATGATAAAGAACCGATATCCATTGCCGAGAATTGACGATTTGTTCGATCACTTAAGTGGAGCGAAGGTATTCTCTCACCTGGATTTAGTGACGGGATTTCATCAGCTTAGGGTGGCAGAGGATAATATTCCTTTGACGACGTTTGGGATAAGGTATGGATCGTACGAATGGTTGGTTATGTTGTTCGAACTAACTAATGCGACGGCATTCTCTTTGGATTTGATGAACCGAATTTTCCAAGAACACTTGGATATATTTGTGTTGGTCTTCATAGATGATATTCTGATATACTCTAAGGATGAGAAGGAGCATGAAGTTCATCATAGAGTTGTGATTGAGATGCTAAGGGAGCATCAGTTGAAGGCTAAGTTCTCTAAGTGCCATTTTTGGAAGAAGGAAGTGAAGTTTCTTAGTCATGTGGTCTCAGAAAAAGGGTTGTCTATAGATCCGACTAAGATTGAAACGGTAAATAACTAGAAGAGGCCCGAAACTGTGACTAAAATAAAGAGTTCTTTAGGATTAGCTAGATATTACCAAAGGTTTATGAAGGATTTTTCGTGGATAGCTATACTGATGACTAAGCTTACGCGAAAAGATGTGAAGCTTGTGTGGACTAATAAGTTTGAGGAAGCATTCCAAAGCTTGAAACACTTATTGACCCATGCACCGGTGTTGGTGGTTCCGTAGGGGAATCAGGATTTAGTTGTTTATACTGATGCATGTGGAATTGGATTGGGAGCTGTGTTGATGCAAAGAGGTAAAGTGATTGCTTATGCTTCTAGACAGCTCAGACCACATGAAGTTAGGTATCCTATGCATGACTTGGAGTTAGCTGCCGTTATGTTTGCTTTGAAGGTGCGGAGGCATTATCTTTTAGGAGAGAGATTTGAGCTTTATACATATCATAAGTTGTTGAATTATTTATTCTCTCAAAAGGAGTTGAACATGAGACATCAAAGATGGTTGGAGTTTATTGCTGCTTAAGATTTTGGAATTGAGTACACACTCGGAAAAGGAAACAAGGTAGCGGATGCGCTTAGCAGGAAACATCAGAATGCAGTATTCGTTATGATTGCTAAGTGGAAAGATTTGGAAGCATTATCAGCTTATAGAGTGCAGTATAGATCCGAGGCAAGTTCTAGTGTAGGAAGTGCTGCATTGTCTTGTTTAAAAGTTCGACCAGTAATGATTGAGAGGATGGCTTCCAAACAGGTGAAGGATCCAGTTTTGGCTGAGCGGATGAGAAAGTTAAAGGAAGGAATAGAGAGCGACGACTTAAAGGATTTTAGCCTTGACCGGAGTGGGTGGTTAAGAAAGAAAGGAAGGTCGTGTCTTCTGAATGTAGGAGACATGAGGAAAGAAGTTTTAGATGAATGCCATTGTTCGAAGTTCACTATCCATCCAGGAGGAACGAAGATGTATCAAGATATGAAGAGAAGTTTCTTCTGGGGAAGTATGAAATGGGACATTGGTTTATGTGTTAAGTAGTGCTTGAATTGCCAGCAAGTAAAGGTTGAACGCCAAAAGCCAAGTGGACTGCTTCAACTGTTGGATGTATCGTTGTGGAAGTGGGATTCTATCTCTATAGATTTTATTGATGGGTTGTCGAGGTCTAGAAAAGGAAATGAAAGCATATGGGTCATAGCGGATTGATTAACCAAGAGTGCCAATTTCATTCTAGTAAAGTCAAATAGGACGACACCTATTTTGGCGAAGTTTTTTATGAAGAATGTGGTTAGACTACACGGGATTCCTAGTAGTATTATCAGTGATAGAGATTCTTTGTTTACTAGTGAGTTCTGGAGCAGTCTACAAAAAGCTTTAGGAACCAAGCTCAACATGATTACCGCTTACCATCCATAGACTGATGGGCAAACAGAAAGAGTTAACAAAGTCTTGGAGGATTTGTTAAGAGCCTGTGTATTGGATTTCGAGGGATCATTGGAAGACCATATCCATTTAGTCGAGTTCTCGTATAATAATAGTTATCAGACCAGTATTGGGATGACACCGTTCGAAGCTTTGTATGGAGACCATGCAAATCTCCCGTATGCTGGTTAGAGACCGGGGATAGGTTGGTTCTTGGTTCAGATTTAATGAAAGAAGCCGCAGAGAAGATTGAGGTGATCTGAGCTAGGATGAAGGAAGCTCAGTCTAAGAAGAAAATTATGCGGATAGAAGAAGGAAAGATTTGGAATTCTTTGTTGGAGATCATGTGTTTATTAAGGTTTCACCGATAAGGTGTGATTAGATTCGAAAAATCATGAAAGTTAGCACGTAGATTCGTTGGACCTTTCCATATTGTTGAGAGGATCAGGAAACCCGCTTATAGAGTGGAGTTACTGAATAGTTTGGCAAGAACCCACGATGTTTTCCATATATCTCATCTTAGAAAATGTGTTAGAGACCGGCAGACTACTATAACACCAACAGTGTTAGAGGATTTAGTAGTAGAGCCGGATTTGAATATAGTTAGAAAGCCGATTCAAATAGTTGCAAGAGATCAGAAGAAGTTGAGGAACAAGACATCGGATTAGTAAAGGTCCAGTGAAGTGACGATGCTAGAGATTGTACTTGGGAGACTGAGAGTAGGATTAGAGACTCTTATCATGATTTGTTTGATTGTATGTTTTACCTTTGATTATGTACCTTATCGTAATTTCGAGGACGAAATTATTTAAGGAGGGAAGTCAGTAACACCCCATATTTTTATAACATTATTTAGGATATTTAGTTAGTTAAATTAAATAAAATAATGTGATGATTAATAGGTTGAGATTTGATTTAACTAAGGGTAGATGTGCCATGTTAAATGTAAATCAAAATGAAACAACATGAACTAATGTGTTAAGAAATAGGTAAGGGATAAATGGGAAATAGGAGAGACTTATACTCTAAACCCTTAGGAAATGAAACACACGTTCATTTCATTCTATCAAACTAAAACATCAAGGTCGGCTACCTTTTTCATTCTTAAGGGAAGATAAAGCTAGGATTTCAAGAAAAAGAAGTTAATCAACTAATTCAACATCAAACCTTACATCTTTTAATCTCAAAGCTAAGGTGAATGATTAATACTTCCCATTTTCTTATGGTTTTCGGTTTTAAGCTACATTCAAAATGAGTTTGCAAGTTTATGCCATGCTTTGGATGATTAAAGTTATATATAAGTTTGTTGATGAATTATACATGTTCGTATTAGTTTCTATGGTATGTTTGATATGAAATCCCTACTAAATGACATCCAAATGCCTTAAAAATTTAAATATAGGTCAGAAATGATATTTTAGAGATAGATTTCAATTTTCATAATTTTCTGAATTAATGAGAATTTTATATTAATTTTCTAGTGAATAAAATGATTTATTGGGTTATAAATTATTTACGGCTAAATTAATAATTATTTGGGTTTGAAATTATTTTATGTTGAAGAACATATTAAAATAGATTTTCTGGAATTTTTCTAGATTTTTCCTAAGTGTTTTGATGAATATATAAACTTATTTAAGGTACATGACTTAAATGTTTTATTTATTTAATTAAGGAGAAGGGGCATTTTATAAAATAAAATCATTGTTTATTGTTGAAATTATTAGCAACACTTTTCTGAAAAGTACTTAGTAACTAATAAAATTTTTACAAACAAAGGTAGGTTAGTTGAAAAGTTATCTCTTTCAAATTAAAAACAAGAAAATCATTCTTTTAGCATGTTCAACCACTTTCGGCATTAAGGGTTTTGACCCTGACCTTTTGACGTCAATCTTCCAAAACCAATGCATATAGTATCAAGCAACTTGGTACGTAATGTATTGGACAAGGTCGAAGAGGCACTTAGCCGAAACCTTAGGTTCCGAAGAGGTTGGAGTATGTTTGTTTTATAAGCCAAAAGTAACGCCCGCTTTGCTTTCGAAAAGAAACTTTCGACTTAGTTGCTTTCGACCAAGTCAAATATTTAAAATGAAGGTTTACAGCTTTCGATGAAGTAAAAAGGTAAACATGCTTTCGAAAGGGTCGAAACCCCTAGTTGCCGCCTTTCTACCTTTCGAAGTCATTGGCTTTCGACAAGGTCGAAAGGTAAGTCTTTTAAAAATTAGCCGCTTCTCCTGTGCTTTTGAGGGGATGGTTTTGACACCATTGCTTCTTGTTTAGGAAAAGGTTTCGAATGGAAGGTTTGGACTTAGAGGTTTTAACCTTTTTATTTTAATTGAAGTATAACCCAAAGTTTTGAAAGAGGTGTTTTAAAGTATTAAAAAGGCTAGAGCCTATTATTTTAAAAGATATGTTTTAAGATTTCGAATAGGTCGAAAGCAAAGCTTTCAAAGGGGAGCTTTCGAAGGGGTCGAAAGCTAAGCTTCCGATAGAGTCGAAAGGTTTTAAAAGAGGTTTTTCTACATGTTTTAAATTGAACCTAAAGAGCTTTCGAAAGGTTTATGTTTTAAAGGTTTAATGCTTTCGAAAGGTACTATTTTCTGAATGGTTTTGAAGGGGTCGAAAGCAAATCTTTCGAAGGGGTCAAAAGCAAAGCTTTCGATAGGGTCGAAAGGTAGCTTTCGAAGGAGTCGAAAGGTAGCTTCCGAGAGGGTCGAAAGGTAGCTTTCGAGAGGGTCGAAAGGGCCTATTTTTGATGGTTTCGAAAGGGTCGAAATGGAAGGTTTTTCCAAGGTTTTCTAAGGCAATGTTTTAAAGTGTTTAAAGGTAGGATGTCCAATGTTTTAATGCTTTCGAAAAGAAGGTTTTCAATGGTTTCGAATGGTTTTGAAGTATGTTTTCGAAAGGAAAGGTTTTAGCCTTTTTGCCTAGATAAATAATCGGTTTTACTTGGTTTCGAAAGAGATGCTTTCAAAGGTTTAGAAAGAGGTACTTTCAATGAAATCAAAAAGGGTACTTTCAAATGCTTAAATCTTTTCATCAACTAAGGTTTGAGTAATGTGTTTGTGTGTATATATACACACACATACATAGCATGGCAAGGTGATTTTGAGTAAAACATAAAGATTGTATATTTTCCTTGTGTAGGTTCGATTTAAAGGTTTTAAATCATTTTGAAAAGGTTTTCAAGGAAAATTATGGGAAGGGATCCCTAAGTGAAAATGACTCAGATATTAGAATAACAGATGGGACTGGTTAGGGTCGCGCCTTATACATTAGCTATTTGCCCCAACTAATTATTGTCTAAAATTCCAATGTGCAGGGCTTTGTCACTGGTAGACTAAAATTATGATTACACATCGAAAGGAATGTATATGTTTGTATACAAATAGGTTATTGGTGAGCCCGAAAAACCATTAAGATTAGGAAGACTTGGGAGATGATTAAGTTAGGGACAGACCATCCACAAGGGAAGTATTTAACAGATAGTTAAGGACAGATCGTCCTGAAGAGGAATGTATAACAGATGTTAGATTAATTTTGTTTAAATTGTCTGGTAGGCCCAAGTCAGTCAAAGGTTAAAAGTTAGCCAAACAAAACTTATGTGTTTGAACAGATAGTTCATTTATTACATGATATTTATGTATGTTTGCATAATGATGATTTATAGTATTTAACCAGGTTTGGTTACAAGAAAAGGTTTTGCAAAGATATGTTTTAAAAGGATGTTAGTAAGGGTATACCCGTTATACTAAGCGGCGCGGTCTCACTTAACATATTTAACCGGGATGTATAGTATTATTCATACCAGGCTTTATGTCTGACTCGAAGTTTATGTTTTCCCCTTAAACTCTCGGGTGCTCAAAATTGATTTGAGTATGTTGAGGGTTTAAGATCCTTTTCAGGTTTTAGTAGGATGACAAATAAGGCTACCGGAGGCATGCAGGAGGAAAACAGATAGCTATTTAGGAGTTGCAATTTTATGTTTTATTGTAATTCCGATGTGTTTGTATTAAGTCGATTATGACTATATGACTCTGATCATCCAAGGAGGTATCTTCATATACCACTCTTGGCGTATTTTGTAATAAGTATATTTTATCCGTGCCTGGGAACATTTGGGATTATATATTAAGAATGTGGAACATCTTTTTTGAAATTTAATGAAGAAATGTTGTTTTGAAATCTGTGTTTTGTTTCATATTCAAGTGCTTCTGATATTATAGATACCATTAACATAGCTGTATTTAGTCGCTGGAAGCTAATACCATAGATGATTGCAGTGCGCAAGCCTTTAGCCGCACCAAAAGATGGCCAGGTTAAAGCAATGGACAAGCCCTTGGCCGTGCCTCTGGTCAGGTCAAGGCACCTTTTGGACGGAGGACGGAGTAAGCCTTTATCCGTGCCATAAGATGGTCAGGTTAAAGCACCAAACAAGGCCTTATCCGCACCATGCTATGGTCAGGGTAAGGCACTTCCTGGAGGAAGGACGGAGTAAGCTTTTATCCACACTATAAGATAGCCAGGGTAAAGCACCCAACAAGCCCCTGTCCGTGCCGTAAAAGGGCTAGGGTAAAGTGCCTCCTGGAGGGAGGTCGGGTAAGTCCTTGGTTTCACCCTCTAAGATGAGCTAACCAAAAGCACCGGACAACGATGGACTAAGATGTATAAGCCCAAGAAGAGGCTCATTCAACAGAGGACTAAGATATCTAGTCCCAAGAAGAGGCACACCAAATAATGGACTTATACGTCCAAGCCCTAGAGAGGCTCCTCAAATAATGGACTAAGATGTCCAAGGCCTGGCGGTGACTCATTAAGTAAAAGACTATGACGTCCAAGCCTGAGAAAACGGCATATCCGATCATGGACTAAGATGTCTAAGTTCAAGAAGCAGCTAATCGGATTATTTCTATATATTAAAAAACTAAAGGGTTCATATATGTTAAAGAGGATAGAATTGAAGGGGTGAAGAAAAACTCCGCTTAACGATACTCGAATCAGGGTTTCGGGACTTTCATTTCTAAACATCATCTATTAGTAACCGAATTTGGGTTTTCGGTCTCTTATATCAAAAGTGCATTAAATAATACCCGAATCTTGGTTTGGGACATTCATTTCAGGATTTCATTTACTAATGCTCAAAACTGGGTTTCGAGTCTTAATCGATCACTGTTTATCTTTGTTATACCCAAATCTGGATCAAGACTATTATATATTTGAACCCAAATCTAGGTGTAAAATTTCAATAATGGATTTCTATTTATCCATCATAAATGCCCGAATCTGGGTCAAAGAATATTGTCATGAAGATCATTATTATGAGTTTCCGAATTTGAGTCTCAGATTTCTAATTTTTCAGAGTACATTAATACCAAAGAATGTGGCAATGGGTTTCTACTACAGAAATTCAGATAATGATTTCTGGATTTAGATCTTTATTAAATATCTCTTAAAGACTACATTCCAACACTTATGCCCTTGTGATAAGGCGGGATTTCCTATCAAGAAATTTCAGATATTCCAGCTAAATGGTTGAAGTTAAATTCTTGAATATATCTCATCACGGTTAAAGATGAGATTTAGACATTTAATATAAACTACTTTTCATGCAATTAACAAGATAATTTGTTAATCTAAGCGAATGATATAAATAGACTACTACGTCGATATCAAGAAAATCAGTACATCAAAGAGTGATGAAAGATTCAACAAGTATAGAAATTAATGTATGAGCAGTCAAAAGGCATTTCAAAAGTGACATTACAGAAAAGGATTACAAATCAGGTGATATTTACAAAGTTTATATGATTTACCTAAGTCACGAAATTATTTACAAAACTATGAAGTTATTCACATATGTACAAGACGAGTTTATACATTTCAGACATGCGAATAAATCACAAGTCTTGAGCAGCCTTGTCAAGATTCTCAGCTATTAGTGGATCAATTATGTGACGAATCGTGGTGCATAAGACTTCTTTAAGTTTCTTTTCCTTCTTTCTTATTTTTTTTACGTCATCGATCGCCTCAATATTAGTCTTCGGAGCGCGGTTGAAAGCTCTGGTCGCGCCCCTAAAGGTCTTGTTTTCCCTTTCTAACTCCGCGAAACACTTATGAAGGAAGTAATTATCACTTTCGAGCTTTTGATTCTTGGCAGCATACTCACTGATAGTCTGAGAATATTTCGCTTTCTGTTGCTCTTCAAAATACTAGGCTATTTTGAATTTAACTTTCCGGCACCAATTCCCCACGACATTCTCGTCTAAGCCTGGGGGAGGGTTGACCATAGTAGGGAATTTCTTAGTCAAGAGATGAAAATACCTTGTAGGTTTGGAAACCGAGGGGGTAGTGCGAGGAACCGGTAAATCGATGCTTGAAAGCTCTCCTCCCATAATGAATTCCAATGATTCGCACTGCGCCTGACTATCTTTCAATTTCAACTCCAAGTAACTAATTTGTTGAATAAGATCTGACATCTTGTAATTGAAGTCGATTGAGGGATTTGTCTTAATCTGTCGCTTGAGTGCGAAGATTGTTTCATCCTTATTTTTGACATCAGCCTCAAGATAGGCAACTTGATCTTTCAAATTACTGACAAAGGTTTTATGAAGGAAATATCTTTTATACCACTTCAAGGCTTCGGTGTTACCACCGAAGTGTTCCAATAAGACATCATCAGTATGTTCGCTCCTTCCACATGATTTTAGTAGTTTCTCTCTAAGGCTAGCAATGCATGATGATAAATCATGAGGGAGAGGAGGTGTAGATAATTGTAATGCCTATTTAAGCAAAAAAGATGCAAAATAGAGTCAAGATCAAGATGAAAAATCACTTTATTATTATAATAATAGATTAAAACTCAAACAACGAAGTTGAATGACACAATAAACAATTGGTTTACATCTAAAGCTAAGAAACTACTTTTCTAACTTTTTATAATGAGTTAGCGGAAAGCGCAACTATTGAATCAAAAGGAATAGTGACTCCTTCTGGACTGGCGGGCATTTGCTATAGTCCTACTTCCTAGTTGGAGGACTAACGCGATCGCAAATTAATTTGGTTTGAAATGTTTTGATCTCCTTAAGAAATGTTTCGAAGGAGAGGATATTCCAAGTAGAGTTTTTGTAAATCTCAAAGAAAATAATATCTTACTAATTTTGAAGACTTTAAAATTGATGCCTTTTTGAGATAAGATCTCCTCAGCCTAACGTATTGACTTAAATGGTCTTTAGAAACAAGTCGACCTAATGAAAAGTCACTCTGTAATAATATGATAAAGAGAGGCTAAGCATAAAAAGCAAGACTGAAATGAATATTCATAAATCAATACAATGTTACATGTTTACAATCATTCATCTAGTTTATACAAAACAGACTTAGAAAATAATTCAATGACAAATTTATCTTTATAGTACTTATGCTTTTCAGGGAGAGATCTTGAGGAATCAACCTGACCTATTGTAAGTTCCAACAAGCTCTAGGGTGCGAGTCAGATCAAAATTAATCTAAATATCTCTTATGAAAATGTCTAAGTAAACCCCCACTAAATTTTCCTAAGTACGAAAAATAAATAATTGAATGTCTATAATAAGCTTTATATAAAATGTTGACTAAGATGTCTCTTTCTTCAATCAACATCCAAAATAAAGTGATTAACTCTCGATTTTCCTTTAAGAGAGCGTCGTATCGGAGGCAAGCTCTCTTTAGTAAGGGGGGAACTTTCTGATGTTTAAAGGAGCCAGCACCGAGGCACTCCTATCAAGCCTATGATACTTATCGGAGAGTATATTATGCTCCCTTATTTGCTGGCCTAACTCCCTATATAACCTATTTATTTTAGCTTGTTTTCTTTCTAGTTTGGTTTTATAGGGGAGGATGGACTTCTTCCATATCTAAGATGAATGATTTACATTATTATTATATTTGAAGTGAAAGATATTTAAACATAGAATCCCATACCTGTGATATCGAGATAGGAGTTTGGGAAGCATGCTCTTTCCCTTTAGGCTCTTCAACATTAGCGGGAGCAGACTCATCCTCTTGAGGAGCAGAAGGCCCGGTGGATTCAGGCGGAACATCCTTTTGGGAAGATGGCTCTTTTTTAGAAGCTTTTGCATTATCACCACCGTCCTTCTTAGAAGTTCCAGAATGGCCCCTTTTGTCTCCATCAGAACCTTGGCCGCCAGCAAGGTTATCGTCATCATCATCATTATCATCGTCATCATCATCGCCTTCTTCTCCGACGGCATCATTCTTGTCACCGACGTCTTCAGATTCAGATTCAATTTCAAAGGAAGGGACATCGAAGGAAAGAATATTGGAGGGGCTGATTTCCTCCTCTTCTACAGGTTCAATCCCTTGCTTCATTTGTTTGATCTTGCTCATTACTCTATTAACAAGGGCAGAGTCAAGCGAGTGGAAACTGAAGTCAGGACACTTCTTATAGTAGTCCGCATAAGCGAGCATGAGGGCTTCTTCATAAGAGTTTAGCATTATTTTCCCAATAGTAATACTAAGAAATTTCGATACTCACTGCTTGGCATCAGAGTTGGTATCGACAACAAGTTTCAATGAAGCCTTATTTTTCTTGAACTTTTACTTCAATGAAACCTTCTTTGCTGTTAAGCGATCTTTCTCCTCATCAGAATCTTTTAAAGTAATCTCCATAGCGAATTTTTTGTTAGTAAGGAGTTGACGAGCCTTTCTTTCTGCCAAGAGATAAGTTTCAACTCGGGCAAGAGAAGCTCTTAGTCGTTCCAATTCTGAAGTCGCTTCGTATTTGGCTGCAAATAGAGTAGATACTTGATTCTTAAGTGCCGAGATTTCCTCTTGGAACTTAGATGATTCAACGGAAGATTTGGATGCATGCTCATGAAGAGTTAACCAACTCTTAGAAATCTGAAAAGAGAGTGTAATGCAAGTTAGAGATTTAGATAAAACCATTAATGATAAGGTCAATTGAAGTAGAACTCACCAAAAATTGTTGCTCTATTAGAAAGCGATAATGCCCCACCAAATTCAGAATGGAAGAAGGCGGGCAAATGGAAGTGAAAGACTCCGAGTTTAAGATAGACTGGTTTATCTCTTCAAAATTGACAGAAGGAAAAGAAGATATTGGCTGAGAGGGAGTGCGCTTTGAAATGGGATGCATATTCAAGCCCAGTTGCATTTGTGTGAGAGCAGCTGGAGAGTCTGAAATGGAATGCGAGAGAGGGGATCGGTCATAGTAGGAGTTTGCACTGGTTTATCTTTAGGAGCTTCCATAATTAGGCTCTTTGGAGCTTTGTCAAGAGACAAACGTTCCTCCTCCTCTACATCAATAACTTTAGCAGCCTTCTTAGGTGGTTCTATTTTAGATGATTCCACTAACTTCCTTTTGAAGTCCTTCTTGGTTTTGGCAAAGGATTCAATAATGGATAGCGCACCAAAGGTCATAGAAAGGGAAGCAACACCACTAACAGGAACTGTAACATGAGAAGCAGCTGTAAAGGTCCCAAACAGATTAAAAGTTAGCAAAATAATTCAAAAAGCAGCAGGTATAGAAAAGAATGCTATTCCTATAATTTACTGGAGTGGTCTGAGAAGATAGGTGAAATAGGAGAAAAATGTTCAGAATCTCCCAAGGAGAGGAAGCATTTTCCCTTCGAAGTATGCTGGATCAAAGGGGGTAGCCCCAAAACCCTTTGGCTAGGGAGGATAAGAGAATACTTCCTCAAGTTCGATGGTATCAGAAGCTTCAGTCGATTTCCTATCTTACCAGAAGCTTTGATAAGAGACTCCATCGTTCTTTTATCTACTTCGTTAAGTTCCTTGGCAGGAGAACATGGTATGAGATGAAAAGTAATAAAATGGAAGGAAGATAATGAAAATTTGAACTTACAAAGAGAAGAAAAGATCCCACTAATGTTTGAGAAACATCGAACAAAGAAAAACTGGTTTTCCCAGTCTTTAAACTTTTTGACCCCACCTGATATAAGCTTCTTTGGTGGGTTGGCTCTAAAGATCCGATGATTGAGAGTGTTGAGTTTGACTAATAGGGTCAAGTAGTTCAGAACTTTAGCATTTAGAGAGAGAAGTCCGGACTCTAATGCCATTAGTTCCAGTGATAAGAGATAGGTGTAGACATTTGGAGATAGCTGAATTGGAGCAATCCCAAGATGAGAAAGAAATCTAGACAGGAATTTAGGAAAAGGCAAGAATCCTCTGTGCCATGTGTGGACGGCAGTGTAAGCGAAGAACCCTTCAGGAGGGTTGTTGATAGTATCAGTGGCTCTGGGTGGAATAGCTTCCACACCAGTAATTCCGATATCCTTGAGGACAACATCAACCTCGTCCTGAGAAGATACCATGGAATGCTTTGAAATGGCGTCAAGTTTCTTCGGAGAGCTCATGATTCTGCCAAGTGAAAATGTTTCAGTTAAAATTTTCAAGTCTAATATGAACGCAGTATTATTTCAAGAATTGGTCAAAAACCTACTTGAACAACTTAAAGAAAAAGCCAAGAATGGAACTTCAAATTCTCAAAAAATGCTAAGGTTAAAAATAAAAGATAAAGAGCTTTTGATAGAGTCGAAAGGGAAAAATTAACATTTTTCCACAACCTTTCGATAGTGTCAAAAGCATAAATATGAGCCATCACTGGGCTTTCAACAGGGTTGAAAGGAGAGATGGGAATGTATAGTGGTACTTTTCGACAAAGTCGAAAGCTCCCCAGGAACCAACTTGTTAAAAGGGAAATGTTTAAAGTTGACCTAAAGAACTTGAATGAAAATATACACTACAAACATTTTACAAACAAAGTAACAAAGCCCTTCGACACTGTCGAAACAAATGACTTAGGTTTCTTAAGAGAAATACATGTTGTTGAAACCTTATACTTTCATTGAGTCGAAAGGTCCTAAGTTAAACTCATAAGCACTTAGAATGTTTCAACAATATTGGAGAAAAATAACTCTAGAGGGTTTCGACTCATCAGATTAAAATGGTTTCGAAAGGGTTGAAGGGTATGATGGTCCCGAAGGTTAACTAGAGAAAATGGATTGCAATCGACACAAAAGGTTTCGACTAAGTCAAAACATTTTACTTTCGAAAGGGGTGACTACACTCTATTTAACTACACAGCCTTTCGACAAGGTTGATTAAATTCTTGCTACAACACCTTTCGACTCCATCGAAAGTGGCTAAGAAAATGAAACCAATTGTAACAACCCGACTTTTTCTCCACAGAAAGTCGCATCGTTAATGAAGAAAGAAAGGGATAGAAGAAGAAAAGAAAAGAAGAAAGAACAATAACACATCAGAAATCTCACAGCGGAACGAAAAATATATTATATCACATAAGATATTACATAGTATCATATACATCAGAGTACACTATTTATACATCACAGAATAGACAGTTATAAACTTCTGTCTATTATACAACACAAGTATATCTATCATACATCAATACAATACCGACTAATACAAACACAGCGGAAACTCTATATATCTATACGCTGAAGCCTCCTGCTCCACAACTCCTCCAGTATTCGTCAAGACTAACCTGAATCCCTCGACTACTCAATACAATATTGAGTACCCAAGAGTTTAATAAAACAGAAAATAAACACTTGGGTCAGACATGGGTCTGGTGTGAGTAAACGGTTAGATTGCTTAACTTTGAAAACTTTTGAAAACAAAAGTATCACGTAAGACTCCCCACAAATAAACATGGGTAAGTTTTTACCTTACGCTAACTAAAACGTTTGATAGGAAATCTGATTGTATTATAATAGGGTCTAGGGTTTTCAAGTAAAATACAGAAATAGCTGAAATGCTTACATCTCACATTCCAACATAGTTGGGCACAACTAATACGTACGGCACTTATTGGAGTTTGGATTCCATACAATGGCAGGGCTACTGGGGTACCGCCCGTCACAGTACGTGGCCTAGATCACCGTACCGAGGAGTACGCCCGCTCCTCTGCAACACAAAGCCGGAACCATCCCTTACTGGATAATCCCGAACAAGATAATCCCGTAGTTGGCGCGACCAACCACACACTAAGCCGAATAAAAGAAAAGGGACCTCTAGACAGGGATCTATCTTGCTCTCAGTGGGTGCTACCCACGAAGCCTTGCTGCACCTCCCCTGTTTTAGCCATTCCCGGTTGATGAGGCTTGAGGTTACGATTACCTTTAATCAGAACATATCACTTAGAATGCTCATCGTCCGCCTGACGATGTGCTGAAAGCATTCAATCCATACAAGTTCGTTCCGGGTTCGAACGAAACCGAAGGCATTATCTCGTTACACTCGTTTTGGAATCACCCTCAGAGTTAACGACAATAACCCTTGCACTCTGAATCTTCATCTTCACTTGAGATTCACGACCTATCGTTAATTTGGATCGATGTGGTATTCGGGTCTCCAGACCTGGAAATTCGGTATACGGAAACCCGATCCCGGTCTCATCGAAATCCAAAACGTATCTTTTAAGGCCAAGTTGTTTAAAGGTTTAAACAATTTAACTTATCTATATTCATACAGATAGATAATTCACAAATCACAATTGATAATCACATTATCAAATAAACAAATGATCTATAACCAAATAGGTAATCCATATCAACATCACAATAGTTAATCTATATTACCATCATAATGCAACCAAGCATTCATACTACACAACATTTCTTATCTCATTTCTGAGATTACATCCATTCAAGACAATCAATGTCATCCATTCTTATATAAGCAATGATTTACTTAATCACAACATAATTAATTTAAAATGAATTAAATTAACTATCTCTATTTTTAATTAATTTAAAGTGAATTAAATTAATTACTTCATCTCTTAATTAATTTAAAGTGAATTAAATTAATTACTTCATCTCTTAATTAATTTAAAGTGAATTAAATTAATTACTTCATCATTTTAAACCTTGCTTACTTAACCATCAATTGATTACAAATCAATTAGTTCATTATCCTCACATTAATCATCTTAATTAATCACCCTTGATTAATACCCCTTAATTACATTCAAGTAATTATCCTTAATTAATTTTTACAAATTAATTATCCTTAATCAAATACAGTGATTAAACTTTAATTACTTCATTAGTTAATTACTATAATTAATTACATTAATCTTTAAATTAATTACATTAATTAATTACTTTTTAATTACTTATTATTGATTAATTAATCTTAATTAATCAAACCTTAATTACATCATTAATTATATTAATTAATGATCCTTAATTATTACTTTAATTATTAATTATATTTAAATTAATTACATTAAGTAATTAATCTTTAATCAAACCATATTTATTAATCACTCTTGATTATCCACATTCAGTAATTAACTATCTTTAATTACTTCATTAAATAAATTAATTACTCCTTAGTAAATTTTTATTAATCCCTTGATTAATTCCAAAAAGTAATTAAATCCAAATTACTTCCATAAATATACTTAACCATTTCTATAATTGATTATCCTTAATTAATCTAATTAATTATAAAAATTAATCACATTAATTAATTACTTATCTCAACTTAATGATCTTCATCAATTCTTTAATTACTTCTCTAAAGTAATTAACTTAGATTAATCATTATTAATTACTATTTAATTTATCTTTATTAATCATTTAATTAATCACTAATTATTTATTAATTAAGTGCTTAACTATAACTTAAACAATCTTAATTACTAGATTAATTATCTTCTAATCATTAATTAAAATTTAACCTTATTTAATTAATGATTCTTAAATTACAAGTTAATTATTCTAAGAATAATTAATCTTAAACCTTAAGTTTAAATCCTTAATTACTTTAAGTAATTATCCATTTCATTAATTTATAAAATAAGTTAATTATCCATTTAATTATCCTAATACTTAAATGAATAACAAAATATTAAATTCTAATTTAACTTTAAGATAAAACTTTTTCTTACCTATAGTTAAATTATTATTCACAAGTTTATTTGAAATATTCATTTCTAAATCTAATTTTAAATTTCATTTTAAATTCAATCATTTAAAATATAACTTAACATTTAAATTTATTAAAACATTTAAACTTTAAAAATTTTATTTAAATTCTTCCTTTACATTTTCAAACTCCATTTTTAAATTCAATTTCTTTTAAATACACTTAATTCCTTAACACCCTTAAGTTATTTAAAACAATTTGAATTTAAAAACTTAATTTATTT
Source organism: Allium fistulosum (assembly GCA_030737815.1). Taxonomy (NCBI): domain Eukaryota; kingdom Viridiplantae; phylum Streptophyta; class Magnoliopsida; order Asparagales; family Amaryllidaceae; genus Allium; species Allium fistulosum. The sequence continues at coordinate 259,946,324 of CM060904.1, read as the reverse complement.
TCAAACTAAGATTCAAATTAAACTTGAATCTATTTTTAAATTTAGATTTAAACTTAAATTTAAATCTCCTTTACAATTTAAAAACCTAGTTTTAAATTTTTTTTAAACAGAGCAGATTTCCCCTTTCCCAGAAATTCCCCGAGCCCTACTTAATTTTGCTTCGAGTCAATTACCAAAAATCCCGAGCAAAACACCTATCAACTCGAGAGTTTACTCGAGACCAATCCACTCAATCCAATAATTAACAGAAAACCCAAAAGTGGTGCACTGTGCACATGCACCGGAGCTCCGATCGTCTCTGGCTATCTTCTCCGATCATCCCACACCAGAAAACAGCTACACGACTCCCCACGATCATCAGTTGGTCATGCAAAAGCTCAAAACTAAATCGAGACTTCAAACTCAAACCTGGAAACAACCACCAGTCATCACTCCTCAAAACCTGTCAACGCCTCCTTCTCGAACACCGACCGCCATTGCTCCTGAAATTCTGGCCACGTTCTCGTCAACTCATCATCTACCATCACCCAAAATATCATTACACTCGATCCACTGTGGAAGTCGAACCAATCCAATATATTTCTTCCAGACAAACTAGGGCTACAGACATAAATTCCCTATCGCCACCTCCACGGTGATCTACCAACACATCTACTATTTTTCTCCATGTCCCTGACTACTCATCTTCCTCCAGAAAGATATACGAACTCTCAAACCATCGAGCTCCTCAGAAATCACCCATTTCCCCTTTTCTGGTCAAACCAGAACTGCCCATACACCCCATCATTACAAACTATGATTTGAGTTTTAAAAATCATATTTTAGTTTGGGTATTTGATTTACTATCCTGAATATATATATAATGATGTTTGAGTTTTTTACTTTTATTAAACATACATTGATGTTTTAGATTTCCAGAAACAAAACTAAGTTATTTTAATCTAAACAAGTTATTAAATTAAAACTTATTATACTACAAACATACTTCATTCAGGAATTTAATCTTAACAAAGCTTGAATCAAAAGCTAGTGAATTTTTATTAGAATTTGAGTCTGGGAATTTAGAAACAGAGCTTCTATATATGTATGTATTCACAATCAATAACAGGCATACCACACAGACATCATATACATATAAATACATGCATTCACACCCATATATTTATGCAACACAATCTACTACAACATACATCACATTCATCATAACAACAGATTTTAAAGAAACTGTTTTTAAGATAAATATTTACTCACCTTTTAAAAAGAAGAACAGAGCCTCATTTTGAAAAAGCTTTTGAATCTTTTAAAACTTGAGTTACTGCTTTGTTTGATTTTAAAACTTGCATGCTTGTCTTTTTGAAATTTGTAGAAGTGATGACTCCAGCTTTAACTCCAGACCAAAGAAAATACATGCAGCCCTTTTTGATTTTGATTAAAACTCAGGTTGAAAAGAAAATGCTTGCATATTTTGTTGCTCTCAGGTTTTGGAAAAATACAGATCTCAGGTTAATGATTTTGGAAAAATGCAGGCTCGAATTTGATTTTTGAGGAGTATGTTCACTGGTTTGTTTACAAGCTTGAAATGCTTTTCCAGGTTGCAAATTTGAAAGTCTGTTCATGCTTGAGGAAAGAGGTTTGGACTTGAAGAGATTACAGGTTTTAAACTTGAAAATGTTTCAGGAATTTGGGAATTGTTTTGATTTTTCTTTTAGTTTTGAGGAAGTTTTCAGATTTGTTTAGGAAGATTGTTTGGATTTTGAGTTTTCTCCTTAGCTTTTTTTGAAAAAGAATGGCAAAAGAAATGAAAGGAAGAAAACATATTTGCATGGGCTGAAATTTTATTAAATAAAAATAAAAAGAAAACCAAATTTGAAATGCCACTTGTTAAGATAATTTACATTTGTCACATTAAATGGTTTATTACTTAACACATGTTAATTTAGCTCTAAAATGTTTACACTTGTCTTGTAAGTAATTTGTATTTATAATTAAGTGTTAATAAAAGCTTTTATCTTAATTAATTAGTTTTTAATACCTAGTTATATATATATATAGATAACTTTAAAGAATAAAACCAATTATATTTATAGATAAAACAATACATATATTTATTATTTGAAAATAACACCCTTGACAATTTTATGTAATTTATAAAAGAGATTATAAATTACTTATTACTTAAATGAATTAATGTTTCACATTTTAATTTTAAACCTTCATAGTTAATTTACAAATCATATAAAATAAATAATGTTAAACAAATCATTTTTCTAATCTTATTTAAAATCTAAATTAAAGATATTTAAACTAATAATATTTACCTTAAGTATTTAAAACCATATAGTTACTTATAAAATATTTTTGAAAAGTCTAACTTTAAATAAATCATACTTTCCCAATTTACCAAAGATTTCTAATTACAATATATATACAAATATATATATATATTTATTATAAATAGAAAACATTTTATTTAGCTTTTAAAAGATAAAATTCACTAATCAAATCTTTATTAAAGAATATTATTAAATCAATTCCAATTAAATTTACAAAATTATCAAATCAATTAAATTTTTATATACAGATTATTAAATTTATATTACCCAAAATTCCGGGATATCACATTCCTCCCCCCTTAAAATAATTTCGTCCCCGAAATTTAAAAGCAAAGGCAATTTAATAATCTCATTTAAAAATTTAATTTTCAAAGCACAAACATATATCAATCATATGCTAATAATCATAGCAACCAATTCACCCAATCAAACAATTCTAACTATCCAGATAAAATTCTGGATAGAATTTCCTCGAGTTTCCCCAAGTATATATATATATATATATATCGGGATACTCGTTCTACAAAATCCAAACAATCAATACTACTAAGCTACAGAGTTCCTACTCATCTAGTATTTACAGAACTAAACAAGATATCAGACTACAGACGAGTCTGACTCAACAACCAAATCTCTCTGGACTGCTGATCCCACAACCAATGACAGATCAAACACGTATTCCCTCAGAGATACGTGAAATACAATGAATTCCAGTTATCCGAACTGGAAACTCAATCCTGTAGATCAAAGAACTAATCCTTTTGAGAACACAAGAAAATCTCAAAATACTTCTAGAGCTAGCTCTCCAATCTTACCAAATCTTGTATCTCCTTTAATTGAAGAAAATTTAAACAATATCCAATTTCAACTTCATCCTTCCTGATCAGCTTAGCCCTTGCTGATGCTTCCTGGAACAATCTAGACCAACATCAAACCAATTTCCGGATCCTTCTCAACAAAATGGTTTCCCAAAAATCACCGAAATCCAGAACACAATTCTACTCCACAAACATTAGAGAACTATGAACTACTTCTCCTATCTGGAATAGCCAAAACAGTTGCACTTGACAACCTTATCTCCAAATCCTGAAAATTCCTACTAAGCTGAACTTCCGGTAACTCCATGAATCAAGTCGATACGGAATCTCAATCTCCAATAACCCAAAAGAACACTCAATCAATCGCAAGTCTCTTTTGCGATCAACTCGACCTAACTTCCACAGATACTGTTCTCTCTTCACAAATTAGAACAGCTCATACTTAACTATCCAATTCATCGAAGAAATGGATTCACTCAGCTGCTTCTGGACTCCAACTTCAGAAAAACTACTCAGCCAGAAACTTCCTGCTAACACACAGAACACTCCGAGCCGCACTGCTGCCACAAACCAAAGACTTCTTATCCGAAACTCCTCGAGAAACTCGGACCTCAAAGCAAATAGAAACACCCCACTGGACTCAGCCACAACACCGAAACAGACTCACTTCTTCAAACTTGTTCCAGAAGAAACATCTTCAGAAACGTCCATAGCCACCGTGTCTCATCACACAGCTACTACTTCCTGAGGTTACCAAAATACCATCACTCTCTTCAGCTCATCCAATAGATCTACTCTATTCATCCAACTTCAAAGATAAACTCTAAACCATAACTGGTTTCCTTCAGAGATAGGTGAAATCTTTACACCACAACAAAGTTCACTCGAGACAGTATTAGGTCTACAGTCTCGTCAGATATACTTCCAACCTCAACACTCGAATTCTAACTATTGGTAGTCGTGTTACTCACACTACCACCTTATCTACCTTTATAACTTATATTGGAAAACCCGAACAGGTAACCCAACAAATAGGTAGAAATATATATATATATTTAAAATGATACTTTTTATATAGAAATTATTTCTGGGTAAAATTATTTCATTTACCTCTTTAAAACAATATTGTGTCCGTTGGCCTGGTTCAAGTGTTTAGAGATCCCTATCAATAACGTTAGCTACTCGTATTGACCAGAATCCATATACCACTCAACCGATCAATTAACACAATATAAAACCATTTTTATATAACTAACAATTACGTGCTCTCAAGATAGACACCACTCCAGAGCTTAGGCATTCACTCAACCTACTGCTCTGATACCAAGTGTAACAACCCGACTTTTTCTCCACAGAAAGTCGCATCGTTAATGAAGAAAGAAAGGGATAGAAGAAGAAAAGAAAAGAAGAAAGAACAATAACACATCAGAAATCTCACAGCGGAACGAAAAATATATTATATCACATAAGATATTACATAGTATCATATACATCAGAGTACACTATTTATACATCACAGAATAGACAGTTATAAACTTCTGTCTATTATACAACACAAGTATATCTATCATACATCAATACAATACCGACTAATACAAACACAGCGGAAACTCTATATATCTATACGCTGAAGCCTCCTGCTCCACAACTCCTCCAGTATTCGTCAAGACTAACCTGAATCCCTCGACTACTCAATACAATATTGAGTACCCAAGAGTTTAATAAAACAGAAAATAAACACTTGGGTCAGACATGGGTCTGGTGTGAGTAAACGGTTAGATTGCTTAACTTTGAAAACTTTTGAAAACAAAAGTATCACGTAACACTCCCCACAAATAAACATGGGTAAGTTTTTACCTTACGCTAACTAAAACGTTTGATAGGAAATCTGATTGTATTATAATAGGGTCTAGGGTTTTCAAGTAAAATACAGAAATAGCTGAAATGCTTACATCTCACATTCCAACATAGTTGGGCACAACTAATACGTACGGCACTTATTGGAGTTTGGATTCCATACAATGGCAGGGCTACTGGGGTACCGCCCGTCACAGTACGTGGCCTAGATCACCGTACCGAGGAGTACGCCCGCTCCTCTGCAACACAAAGCCGGAACCATCCCTTACTGGATAATCCCGAACAAGATAATCCCGTAGTTGGCGCGACCAACCACACACTAAGCCGAATAAAAGAAAAGGGACCTCTAGACAGGGATCTATCTTGCTCTCAGTGGGTGCTACCCACGAAGCCTTGCTGCACCTCCCCTGTTTTAGCCATTCCCGGTTGATGAGGCTTGAGGTTACGATTACCTTTAATCAGAACATATCACTTAGAATGCTCATCGTCCGCCTGACGATGTGCTGAAAGCATTCAATCCATACAAGTTCGTTCCGGGTTCTAACGAAACCGAAGGCATTATCTCGTTACACTCGTTTTGGAATCACCCTCAGAGTTAACGACAATAACCCTTGCACTCTGAATCCGATCCCGGTCTCATAGAAATCCAAAACGTATCTTTTAAGGCCAAGTTGTTTAAAGGTTTAAACAATTTAACTTATCTATATTCATACAGATAGATAATTCACAAATCACAATTGATAATCACATTATCAAATAAACAAATGATCTATAACCAAATAGGTAATCCATATCAACATCACAATAGTTAATCTATATTACCATCATAATGCAACCAAGCATTCATACTACACAACATTTCTTATCTCATTTCTGAGATTACATCCATTCAAGACAATCAATGTCATCCATTCTTATATAAGCAATGATTTACTTAATCACAACATAATTAATTTAAAATGAATTAAATTAACTATCTCTATTTTTAATTAATTTAAAGTGAATTAAATTAATTACTTCATCTCTTAATTAATTTAAAGTGAATTAAATTAATTACTTCATCTCTTAATTAATTTAAAGTGAATTAAATTAATTACTTCATCATTTTAAACCTTGCTTACTTAACCATCAATTGATTACAAATCAATTAGTTCATTATCCTCACATTAATCATCTTAATTAATCACCCTTGATTAATACCCCTTAATTACATTCAAGTAATTATCCTTAATTAATTTTTACAAATTAATTATCCTTAATCAAATACAGTGATTAAACTTTAATTACATCATTAGTTAATTACTATAATTAATTACATTAATCTTTAAATTAATTACATTAATTAATTACTTTTTAATTACTTATTATTGATTAATTAATCTTAATTAATCAAACCTTAATTACATCATTAATTATATTAATTAATGATCCTTAATTATTACTTTAATTATTAATTATATTTAAATTAATTACATTAAGTAATTAATCTTTAATCAAACCATATTTATTAATCACTCTTGATTATCCACATTCAGTAATTAACTATCTTTAATTACTTCATTAAATAAATTAATTACTCCTTAGTAAATTTTTATTAATCCCTTGATTAATTCCAAAAAGTAATTAAATCCAAATTACGTCCATAAATATACTTAACCATTTCTATAATTGATTATCCTTAATTAATCTAATTAATTATAAAAATTAATCACATTAATTAATTACTTATCTCAACTTAATGATCTTCATCAATTCTTTAATTACTTCTCTAAAGTAATTAACTTAGATTAATCATTATTAATTACTATTTAATTTATCTTTATTAATCATTTAATTAATCACTAATTATTTATTAATTAAGTGCTTAACTATAACTTAAACAATCTTAATTACTAGATTAATTATCTTCTAATCATTAATTAAAATTTAACCTTATTTAATTAATGATTCTTAAATTACAAGTTAATTATTCTAAGAATAATTAATCTTAAACCTTAAGTTTAAATCCTTAATTACTTTAAGTAATTATCCATTTCATTAATTTATAAAATAAGTTAATTATCCATTTAATTATCCTAATACTTAAATGAATAACAAAATATTAAATTTTAATTTAACTTTAAGATAAAACTTTTTCTTACCTATAGTTAAATTATTATTCACAAGTTTATTTGAAATATTCATTTCTAAATCTAATTTTAAATTTCATTTTAAATTCAATCATTTAAAATATAACTTAACATTTAAATTTATTAAAACATTTAAACTTTAAAAATTTTATTTAAATTCTTCCTTTACATTTTCAAACTCCATTTTTAAATTCAATTTCTTTTAAATACACTTAATTCCTTAACACCCTTAAGTTATTTAAAACAATTTGAATTTAAAAACTTAATTTATTTTCAAACTAAGATTCAAATTAAACTTGAATCTATTTTTAAATTTAGATTTAAACTTAAATTTAAATCTCCTTTACAATTTAAAAACCTAGTTTTAAATTTTTTTAAAACAGAGCAGATTTCCCCTTTCCCAGAAATTCCCCGAGCCCTACTTAATTTTGCTTCGAGTCAATTACCAAAAATCCCGAGCAAAACACCTATCAACTCGAGAGTTTACTCGAGACCAATCCACTCAATCCAATAATTAACAGAAAACCCAAAAGTGGTGCACTGTGCACATGCACCGGAGCTCCGATCGTCTCTGGCTATCTTCTCCGATCATCCCACACCAGAAAACAGCTACACGACTCCCCACGATCATCAGTTGGTCATGCAAAAGCTCAAAACTAAATCGAGACTTCAAACTCAAACCTGGAAACAACCACCAGTCATCACTCCTCAAAACCTGTCAACGCCTCCTTCTCGAACTCCGACCGCCATTGCTCCTGAAATTCTGGCCACGTTCTCGTCAACTCATCATCTACCATCACCCAAAATATCATTACACTCGATCCACTGTGGAAGTCGAACCAATCCAATATATTTCTTCCAGACAAACTAGGGCTACAGACATAAATTCCCTATCGCCACCTCCACGGTGATCTACCAACACATCTACTATTTTTCTCCATGTCCCTGACTACTCATCTTCCTCCAGAAAGATATACGAACTCTCAAACCATCGAGCTCCTCAGAAATCACCCATTTCCCCTTTTCTGGTCAAACCAGAACTGCCCATACACCCCATCATTACAAACTATGATTTGAGTTTTAAAAATCATATTTTAGTTTGGGTATTTGATTTACTATCCTGAATATATATATAATGATGTTTGAGTTTTTTACTTTTATTAAACATACATTGATGTTTTAGATTTCCAGAAACAAAACTAAGTTATTTTAATCTAAACAAGTTTTTAAATTAAAACTTATTATACTACAAACATACTTCATTCAGGAATTTAATCTTAACAAAGCTTGAATCAAAAGCTAGTGAATTTTTATTAGAATTTGAGTCTGGGAATTTAGAAACAGAGCTTCTATATATGTATGTATTCACAATCAATAACAGGCATACCACACAGACATCATATACATATAAATACATGCATTCACACCCATATATTTATGCAACACAATCTACTACAACATACATCACATTCATCATAACAACAGATTTTAAAGAAACTGTTTTTAAGATAAATATTTACTCACCTTTTAAAAAGAAGAACAGAGCCTCATTTTGAAAAAGCTTTTGAATCTTTTAAAACTTGAGTTACTGCTTTGTTTGATTTTAAAACTTGCATGCTTGTCTTTTTGAAATTTGTAGAAGTGATGACTCCAGCTTTAACTCCAGACCAAAGAAAATACATGCAGCCCTTTTTGATTTTGATTAAAACTCAGGTTGAAAAGAAAATGCTTGCATATTTTGTTGCTCTCAGGTTTTGGAAAAATACAGATCTCAGGTTAATGATTTTGGAAAAATGCAGGCTCGAATTTGATTTTTGAGGAGTATGTTCACTGGTTTGTTTACAAGCTTGAAATGCTTTTCCAGGTTGCAAATTTGAAAGTCTGTTCATGCTTGAGGAAAGAGGTTTGGACTTGAAGAGATTACAGGTTTTAAACTTGAAAATGTTTCAGGAATTTGGGAATTGTTTTGATTTTTCTTTTAGTTTTGAGGAAGTTTTCAGATTTGTTTAGGAAGATTGTTTGGATTTTGAGTTTTCTCCTTAGCTTTTTTTGAAAAAGAATGGCAAAAGAAATGAAAGGAAGAAAACATATTTGCATGGGCTGAAATTTTATTAAATAAAAATAAAAAGAAAACCAAATTTGAAATGCCACTTGTTAAGATAATTTACATTTGTCACATTAAATGGTTTATTACTTAACACATGTTAATTTAGCTCTAAAATGTTTACACTTGTCTTGTAAGTAATTTGTATTTATAATTAAGTGTTAATAAAAGCTTTTATCTTAATTAATTAGTTTTTAATACCTAGTTATATATATATATAGATAACTTTAAAGAATAAAACCAATTATATTTATAGATAAAACAATACATATATTTATTATTTGAAAATAACACCCTTGACAATTTTATGTAATTTATAAAAGAGATTATAAATTACTTATTACTTAAATGAATTAATGTTTCACATTTTAATTTTAAACCTTCATAGTTAATTTACAAATCATATAAAATAAATAATGTTAAACAAATCATTTTTCTAATCTTATTTAAAATCTAAATTAAAGATATTTAAACTAATAATATTTACCTTAAGTATTTAAAACCATATAGTTACTTATAAAATATTTTTGAAAAGTCTAACTTTAAATAAATCATACTTTCCCAATTTACCAAAGATTTCTAATTACAATATATATACAAATATATATATATATATATATATTTATTATAAATAGAAAACATTTTATTTAGCTTTTAAAAGATAAAATTCACTAATCAAATCTTTATTAAAGAATATTATTAAATCAATTCCAATTAAATTTACAAAATTATCAAATCAATTAAATTTTTATATACAGATTATTAAATTTATATTACCCAAAATTCTGGGATATCACACCAATGTTGTTACCTTAATCTCTTTCGAAGGGGCAGACGGTTCATTTTGGTGCACCAATTATTCATCCGTACACTTGACACTTCTGGGTGAAGAAAGCAAATGCTTCTGTCTTCCCCGAACCAGATTGCAAGCCTACGTTTTTAAAATTTTATTAAACAAATAAACCAAATTCGATAAGAGCATGGATTATAACATGAACCAACAATTTCAATTTCAAAAATTTTTAAAAGACAAAAACCTAGGTTTTCTAAAGACTAACAGTAACCCAAAACACTGAAAATGAAAAAATGAATTGCATCGATTCGTGAAATTGAATCGCTGGGTTTTCTCAAAAAAATTGAATGTTTTAAAACTTAAATAATCTCAAAAAAATTGTAATTCAAACAGTTTTCAAAATCGGAATCCCGATTGAAAGATCTGACAGGGGGATAATTCACCGTGAAACATAAAAACAGAGAAAAAGGGAGACTATAAAAGCAAAGATAATCTCAAACTTACGATTAGATTTAGTTTCTACTCTTATTTCTGGAAGCGGAGAGAACGTTTGAGAAATTTAGGTAATTCTTTTACTTTTACTTGAAATTTTTGTTGCAGGTAAATGATGAAGAAGGAGAAAGAGCGTACTTATAATAAAAGTCTTCCGTAAGCTACCAACCGTTAGATAAGATTTAAATAAGCGGCCTCGATTCACGTGGGGGGACCAAAGGGTGGGAAACTTTAAGGTTTCGACATAGATTACTTGGAAAGTTAAGAGCATCCCATCGTGGGGGTGGGGGCAAATGTTATTCCAAAAATCAACCTCTTGACATAGTCAAACTATTTTGAGTAGAAGTTAAAGAAGGACAAGAGGAGAGGGTTCTAGTTAAACCTTTCGAAGGAGTTGAAGAGATGCTATCGTCAAGGTCTGGAAGCTTAGGATCGTTTGAAGGTGTCGAAAGGTTTCTAGAATCAAGATCTAGTGGGTTCACACCTTTCGAAGGAGATGAAGGAGTCGAAAACACCCATCCGACTTCAGTAATAACCTTTTCGACTAGATGAATCCATATGCATGAAGACCTTTCGAACGAGTCAAAGTAGCACCTTTCAAAGACAACGGAGAACAACTCCTTATATATGCACCAAAGCTTTCAAAACCAAAGGTTTCGCCTACATTTAAACCATGCGGAAGCAAGCATTGACCAGAGCAACCCATTTGAAAGCTACAATAAGCCTTTCAAACTAGTTAAAGTCATCGTACCCCAGGGGAGTTCAGCATTAAGTTACAAAAAAGAGTTCAGAAGAACCATTAGTGTCGAAACCAGCTGCACTTCAATATCATCGAAACCATTGAACAAGGGCTATCGACAGAGTCGGAAGCACTTACAAGGCAACACAAAGAAAGAGGAGTGCAATCATACCTTTCGACAAAGGCGGCAACATACTTGAGTCATTCGGTAGCCACCTTTCGACTAAGTCAAAAGCATCAGGGTCAAAAGGTGCTGACCCGTATCTATAGATAAGACCCAAGGGGTCACGTTTTGGTGATCTGATTCCTCCCATTTTAAACTTGTATTTCTTCAATCAAAAGTGTTGTAAACCCTAATTACTAAATTAATTTGGAGTCTTCAAGTAATAAAGTCATCTTTAGCTTACGAAAGGGAAGTCTCAAGTATTTTAGATTACTTTATTGTTTCGCTAAAGATTTTGTCAAGTTTACTCTTGTGTTTCAGGTTTTGCCTACATCCAAAGGCCATTGTCGACGCATTCGAAACCTTGCAGATTAAAATAACTTTAGTTACACACTTCAAGCAACTTTCCTCTGAGTTACTGTTCTTGACATGGTCAAAACCAAGCCTAAATCAACTAAAACTTTTGATTAATACAAGGAGCCTAAAGGTTAAGCTTCTAACAAGGACGAAAGCTCGTTCCAAGTCATTTCAACTTGAGATCCCTAGTCCAAACCAAGGACATTTAAACCTAAAGCTCTCGACAAGGTCGGAACCCTAACCAAGATTCTTGGTTAAAGCTTTATCACTAAAACCACCTTGCTTCCGACAGGGTCGGAACCTTTGTTTCAGATTCTTAGAATAGGTCATAGCTACACAACCATCAAGTCCTTCGACAAAGTCAATACCATCAAAGGAAAAACTTTCGAAGATACCTCCACTGATTTGAAAGGAAGCTTTCAAAGGAAATACCAATCTATCTCAATAGAATTAAAGGTTAATAAAGAAGGAAGCCGACCCTTTCGATTTAATCGAATGGTCAATCTGAGCAACTTTGTATTCCAGTAGTCAACTTGAAAGGGAATTCGAGGAAGATAGACCCTTCCCACTTCTGTCCATCCACTTAAGGGATAAACCTTATTTCATAACTCTACTTTGAGGTGTTGACAAGAAATCTTATTAACATTGACCTACCACCTTGCTTGTTCCATGTGAAAGTGGAGTGGTAGTATTTGAGGTTCGATGTTGAAAGAAGATTTTGTTGTCTTTAATTGTTGTTGATGTAAAGCAGCATTGTTTAGGTTCATCGACATTTGTGATAGACGGCTCTAATGAATTATAAGGTTGTTTAAGTTGTAACTGTCATGTTGCCCACATTGATGAAAGTAGATGTCAGTTGAGCATGATGTCCATGATAAGCGATGTTGATTAGGAGTGGCATCCTCCTCGGCTTTGTTAGCATGCGATATTGCTGGCGTGGTCTTGAGGTTCCATACTGAATGTGGGGTCATAGCATGCCATCGAAGGAAGGCGATTTTATGAAGCATGATGTGAATGGAGTTTAGTGTAGCATGAAATGCAACGTGGTCGAATTACATCTCTTCATGAGATACGACGACGTTGATCCTTTCCCTTTGTTCATTGAATGCGATGCTGATGAATCATGAAGTTGTGAAGTGTGATGTGGTCGAGGGGCATCACCAAAGAGATGCGAAAATCATGAATGATGACATGATAAGGTGTGGTATTGAAGTGAAGCGGCGTCGTAGTTTTATTGAATTGGCCTATCCTCACATCTTTGTTGTTATTGGTCTTCGTCAAAGAACCTAACAGCGTCAATTTCCTTGTGATGCCACATTTACAACATCATTTTCGACATTAAAATTATATGGGTAATATTTATCCCTCCTTGTATAAAAGAAGTTTTTTATCCTTTAGGATAAAACCATAAATTTCCTTGCTTTGCTCAACCTTTGGCGAGATTCCCCTTTTAGTGTTATTTTCCTACAAAATATGTCATGAATTTTATTGTTAACCTTCCGATTAAACTTTTCAGGAGATTATGAGAGATATTTTGCTTGCAACCTAATGGCAATTGTGGAGTTTATTAAATATAGAAATTTATCTAATAACGATTTTCATGAATTTAAGACTAGATAATTATTTTTTGTGAATTGTAATTTCCTAAACGGAAACATCATAGGGGGAAAAGACTAGAAATCCCTTTAGCAATGATAATAGAAGATCAATAGGTCTTCCTGATGATTATAAATGAAAATCATGAAACTCATTTGATAATAAAATGTCCTTCTGATAGTAAGAAGAGAATAAAAATTCATGTCAGGCAATAATAAAAGAAAACTAGAGATTCTTTTCTGGCAATAATACAAGAAGTCTAGAAATCCGTATCTGATAGTAATAATAGAATTCCATTAATACATATTTGGAGGTAATTGAAGACCAGAAATCCAAATCCGGTAATAATAATAGAAGTTTAGAAAACCATATTTGAAAAAAATAAGAAAAGATGAGAAATCCAAATCCGATAGTAATAATAGAAGTCCAGAAATCCCTATTTGGAAATAATAGGAAAAGACCAGAATCCAAATTCGGTAATAGAAGACCAAAAATCCATATCGAAAATAATTGGAGAAGACCAGAAACTCAAATCTGTAGTAATAATAAAAGTCCAGAAATCAAAATCTAGTAGTAATAATAGAAGTCCAGAAATCCATATTAGGAAATAATACGAGAACCAAAAATCCAAATCCGATAATAATAATAGAAGTATAGAAATCCATATTTGGAAATAATAAGAGAAGACCAGAAATCAAAATCTGGTAATAATAATAGAAGTCCAGAAATCCATATCTGAAAATAATAGAAGAAGACCAAAATCTCTTGTCTAGTGGTTGAAAATCGCATTTGTTGGGAAGCAAAAATTACTCCTATTTGATGGGCTTTCCTCTAGTAAACTTTGTTTGACTTGAAGCGCTACTTGACTCGGATTTTGATAGATCTTCATCTTGAAGAATGATTGATTTGGAGCACTACTTGGCTTTGATTTTGATTGATTTAGAGCACTACTTGGCTCCAATTTCGATTGATCTTCCTCTTGAAGATTACATCGCATTAGTGAGGCTTTTAATTACTGGCACTAAAGGCTTATTCGGTGCTTCCTCTAGGAGATGCTTTAGTGAGGCCTTTGATGACAGCACTAAAGGATTTTTGGTGCTTTAGTGAGATGTTTGATGGTAGCACTAAAGGCTTACTCCAACCACCCCCTAGGAGGTGCTTCAACTAGGCCATATAGGCAGGGGTTGAAGGCTTTCTCAGTGCTTTAGTGAAGCTTTTCATGGCATCACTAAAGGCTTACTCCAACCTCCCTTTAGAAGGCCCTTCAGTGAGGCCTTTTAATGATGACACTAAAGGCTTAGGGCCTTTGATGGCCAGGGATCTCTTGCGGTCATGAGCCTTTGATGGCTGGTGCCTTTGATGGCCAAAGACCTCTTGCGGTCATGAGCCTTTGATGGCTGTGGCTTTTGAAAGCTACGGAACTCTTGCGGCCATAAGCCTTTGATGGATAGGGTGTAACATTCCTATATTTTAATAACATTATTCAGGAGATTTAATTAGATAAATTAAATAGAATAATGTAAATATTAGAGTTATAAGAGGATTGAGATTTGAAAATTTATAACAGGGGCTGAGCTTAATTAATTAAAAATAAAGAATGAGTTTATGGAAATGGTTTATTAGATAACTAATAAGAGAATAAAACAAGGGTTTATGGGTAATTACCACACCATAACCCTTAAAATACACATTCCAAATTCTCTTCACGTTCATATTATTCAAAAACATAAAGAAAAGAAGAAAAGCAAGCTGGCCATAACCTAGGAAAAAATGGGGAAAATTAATCAAGAGTTAAGCAATCAAGCAAGGGGGAAATTAATCAAAGATCAAATCTCAAGTTCCTTATCCTAATCAAGGTGGATAATAATCAAAACCATCTATATTTTTTTTTTGAAGATCATTTGATTTCGGGATTATGTTTAAAACCATTTGTGATTATTTTAGTTATGATATGCAGGATTTTATGATATGTTTGATTCAAACAAGATTGTTTGATAATTGTTTAATTCGATTTTAGGAATATTTTCTGGATTTCGAATGCCATGAGTAATTTATATGTTATGTAAAACATTATTTTGGAGATGGGTTTTAATTTTTATAATTTTCCAAGCTATGGAAAATTTATTATGAATTTTTAAAGGAACAAATGAATAAATTGGATTAAAATTATTTCGGCTATTATATGAAGGAATTTGGGTCTAAAATTTCTATATGTTAGACAACATATTAAAAGTGAATTTCTATGATTTTTGAGATTTTCCCAAGTAATTTACTATGGAAATTAAATTAATTTATTTAGAGGACTAAAATGTTTTATTGTTTTGCTTAAGGAAGGGCTTCTTTGCTAAATCATTTTAATTAGATCTGAAATTAATGTGGCAGTTTTATTTGGAAAGAATTTGAAAAGTTTATGGAAACCAATTAAATTTTTACAAATGTGCAAGTTAGTTAAAATGCAAGTACTTGAAAAGGCAATAAAACAGTTTTTGTACAGAAATAATGTTTCGCCTCTTTCAGTAGCTACCTTTCGACCCAATACTTCCACCTCAATCAAGTCGAAACCAATAGACATGATATCAATGAAGTGGTACGTAGTGGATTGGAGAATAGCGGCTGATATGAAGTCGAAACCTAGCTTTCGATGGGGTCGAACCTTTGTTTTACTATCCAAAAAAATGCGCTGGCCTTGTTTCCAAAAGAATGCTTTTGAAAGGGTTTAATATAGCTTTCGAAGAAGTTGCCACCTTTTAGTTTAAAGAGTAGCTTTTGGATGAGTTTCCTTGTTTTTAAATCAATGCTTTCAAAAAGGGTAGTTTCTACCCATTCGAAACCATGATGCCGTCTTTATGCCTTTCGAATGGATTGAAGTCATCAACCTGTTGAAAGGTAGCTTTTGTTTTATAAATGTAATATGCCACTTCCCAGGGCTTCAAAGCTATCCTTCCAAATGTTTACTTAAATGATTCAAGCTGTTGAAAGGATGGTTCCGAAGCCATCAGTTTTCCCGAAACTCTTTATATGAAGGTTAATGGTTTCTAAAGGGGTACTTTCATTTATATTCACTTTGACGCAAAAGATATTTTTTAGAATAAACCCAATGGTTTCGAAAGAGGTACTTTCAAATGGTTTCAAAGCTATGCTTCTATGTATAATTTAATACTTTCGAAGGGATTGTTTTGATGGTTTCGAAAGGAAGATTTTGATGTTTTCAAAAGGTTTTGAAAGTCATATATTTTGAGTGTTTTGAAAAGAAGAATTGAAAGCTTTCAAGAGGAATGTTTTAATGGTTTTGAAAGTAAAGGTCTAAGGTTTCAAAAGTCTTAGTTTTAAAAACGAAGGACCCAATCCCATTTTTTAAAGGAAAACCATGGGAAAAATAAAGGTGTTTTGAATTGGCTTTTAAGTATGGAGTTTTTGAAGAAGCTTTCCTTGATAAATTAATAGGTTAAAAGGATTAACCATGTTTCATATGAAAATGATTTCAAGGATACTAAACCATATGTAACGACCCATATTTTTGATAATTAAAACTGTTAAATTAAATAAGATTTTGAAATATAATATTGTGAGAAATTAAAATTTATGATTTATTAATGAGAAAATAATTAGAATATGATGGAATAATGTTGTTAAATGTTATTGACAACTATTTTGATGTAATTTCAATCAATTGAAATAATTATAAAGTTAATTTGGTTATAATTGTAAATAAGGAATAAATTAAATGTTGAAATTATACGTTATAAATTGGAATGGGTTTATTATGGAATATGAAATCAATCAATTAGTACATAAATTTATTATCTTCTGTTTGTAAACAATAAATTTAGAAATGTGTTTGGATTACTAATATATGACAACTGTTTTATTTATTTTATTATTTAATCCATTTGAAATTAATTTAGAAATCAATGAAATTTAATGTAATTAAATATTGCAGTTAATATGAGTTAAGATGATAACTGTAGAATTGTGACAACCCGGATTTTGACGTGTGTTAATCGGGCGATTAACTGAATTTAATTATTTGGGTTATTAACTTTTATTAAAAAAATAAATAAATTTTCGGATATTTAATACCCGAATCTAGGAATTGATTTAAGAACTATATTAAATATTGGATTATAAAAATCTATGGATATGATAAATCTCATAGGAAATGAATATAAGCTCTACCATTTAAAATTTAATACCAAATGTCGCTAAATATATACAAACTCTAAGATGTTGGAAAATAAATAAGAATATACATATACTAGTATATGAGTGTATGCCATAACATATATGTATAACCATATCTAAGTAATGAATATATATAAGTGTAAACATTGAAGTGCATGGTACAATGCAAGTAAATTAGATAAGAAAAATAATAATAATAATAATAAAAATACCTAACTGTATACATATATATGGGTATACATACAAACAAAGAATATATACATATATCAACTCCTATGAAACATTTGTAGACAAATAGTAGAGACAAGCATTAAATGATAGCACAAATCAAATCATTTCAGCCTCCAAAACCAGAAAAAAATCTCTGACCCAAACCAAATATATTTGTACTAGCAAACTTCCCAGCCTAGCTTCTTCTGCAAGCTCCATTCTTCTCTTTATACCCTACTCTATTCTTTCTTTCACTCATTCGATCAACTGAAGAAAAAAAACAAACCTGAGAAAGAAATAAACCAGCAAATGAAAACAACTTCTTGTATTCCAAAAATCTGAAGCAATCAGCAACTAAGCTATAGATCAAATCAGTTTTATCAAGCTTAAAGCAAAGATCAGTTTCCATTCAACAATCAATGGCTTCGGTTCAAAGCATATTCCATTTTTCCAAAGTTTCAAGGTTAAAACAAACATTAAGCAAGCTAACAATTCAAGATGCTAGATCAAAGTAAAATAAAAGCAATTCCAGGTTCTCTGTTTCTTTCATAAGCTGGTGAGTAAACTTGAATCTTATAAGCTAAATTATCTGATGCATGTGATAAGTAATTGAAGTAATGTTGTAGAATTGTATTGCATGGATGAATTAATAAGTTGCATGTATAAAAATATGAGGTACTGTGTGCATGTCTGTATATAGATAAACTTGCCTCTGTTTTTGATTTCAACAGACTAAAATAAGTTCAAAAATTCATTTCTCTTTCCCCAATCTCTTTTAGGTTATGAACTTTTAAAGAAATATGTTTGTATTAAGCAGACACTATTTTAAAAAAAAAATTAGTATAATTAGCAAGCAGTTTTACTAGGAAGAAGAAAGAACAGTAATAATCAAATCAAGTCAGAAATTCAACTGTTTAAATCTCGGGTTTTGATTATATTATCGTATATGATTTTTGAAACCATGATTTTTAATAACAATATCAAGATTTATAAGTTTGTATTTGGGTAGAAGTTGCAAGTTGAACGGAAGTTGGGATTTTGTCAATTTCTGGCGATCGGTGTATGGTGGAAGTTTGATTTTGTTGCTGGAGGTAGCTCGAGGGTCGAGGTGCTCGGGGAAATGGTCGGAGGGTTATAGTTCATCGAGGTGGCTGAATGGCGATGTTGTAGGGTTTAAGACCTCGTTGGGTTCGACGATGTTCTCGAGGTAAATGCAACAGCGTTGCGGCATCGGGCTTGATCAGAGTAGTGGGAATAGGGGCGTAGGTCTATGGTGAAGGACTGGGCGTGTCGTCGGAGCCTCTGGTGGTCGGAGTTAGACAGTGGACTGTGGAAACTGGCGATCGGTTGTTTTTCCGGATGGAGTTTGAAACGCTCGTTTTCGATTTTGAAGTTGTATCGGGTTTCTGAGTTTTGGGAACGATCGTGCATGTCGTCGTCGACTTGCTGGCGATGGTGACGTTGGTCGGAGCGTTGACGATCGAGTGTGCATGTGCATATGCATCAGTAGTATCGGTGGGTTTGAAACATTGCTGTAGGAATAGAAGAGAAGAGAGTGCTTGGGGTAGGGAAGGTAATGGTCTCGGGTAGGGGATCGAGTATTATTTGGGTTTGACCCGAAGTAAAATTTGTACAGTTTTTAAGTTTAAAGTTTTTAAATTTAAATGAATCTAGTTTTGAACCATTTCTTAAATTTTATTTCTTTATATTATAAATGTCTTAAATAATTGTTTTAAGGAAATTATATAATTTTTTTAACTTAAATTTTTTATGTTAAATGCTTAAGTTATTTTAAACTTAAATTAAATGATTTAATTAAGTAAGTTAAATGTTTTAAATATGATTATGCTAATTAAGAAATTAAATAAAGATAAATGGTTTATCTTAAAGTTAATTAAGGTCTTGAATAATTAATGATTAATTAAACTAACGAGGTAATTAAAGAAAAATTAATTAATTAATGATTAAGGATAATTAATTAGTAATTAAGGGGTATAAATTAATTAGAGATTAATTAAATTATTAGGGATTAATTAATGTAAGTAATTAGAGATTAATTACTTAAATGATAATTACTTAATGTAAGTAATTAAGGATTAAATCGATAAAAGTTAACTAATTTAATTTGAAATTAATGAATAGTTAATTACTGAATGTAATTAATTGAAAGGAATAATTAATTAATGGAAGTAATCAGATGACCATTAATTAATAGGAGAAATTAAGGGTTGATTAATGTGAATGGTTAAAGAATAATTAATTTATTAAAGGGTAATTACTTAATGTACCTAAAGAGTAATTAATCAAGGATGATTAATTAAGACAGATAATTAAGGGATGATTAATTAATTGGTTGATAATTAATTAATGTTAAGTATGCAGGATTTAAAAGTAATTGAAGTAATTAATTTAATTCATTTGTGGTTAATTAAATTAATTAGAGATGGTAGGGTTGATTAATCTTGCTATAAATGATTGAATGATATTGTATGCCTTAGATTAGTTGATATCTTTGGTATGTGATATGGAATCACTACACCACAAAAGGCTTTTAACAGCGTTTGATAAACGCTGTAATACAATACAACAGCGTTAGTTCAAACGCTGTATAACGACATGCTGTCGTATATACAGAACTTACAACAGCTTTTTGATAAACACTGTTGAAACATCACTTTGATAGCGTTTCGTACAAGCTGTCAATAATGTTTTTACAGCGTTTTCAAACATGCTGTATTATGTTTCTACAGCGTTAATAATTTAGTTGTCGGAGATGTTTTAATTCTACTTTAACTGTTTACAACAGCTTTTTATAAATGCTGTTATTGAATCATCAACTATTTCGGCAGCATGTACTAAATGTTGTTATTGACTATTTAAAGATAATTACAGCACGAATTAAACGTTGTTGTTTCTTCATTGACAGCATTAATCAGACGCTGTCTTCTATTTATATAACAGCTTTAATATTCACTCTATTTTTGAATATTCCAGAACTATATTTTGCATATATTCAAGCAACTAGTATATATAACATGTTCTAATAACTATTAATTAGTTACATAAACTAGTTAAGACAATATTAATAAACAAAAGACATCCATAAACCAAGTTTCAATAATATCCATAAACAAAAATAACAAAGTAAACCAAGTTGCCACAAATTCTGTTAAACAAAGACACGTTATATGTTAAACAAAAATATAATATCAATACAGTAAGTCCGCACCAAATGCCAACAACAAAACGTGCATCTAAAAAGTTTCATATGCTTGCTACTTGCTACGGAAGAAGAATGTGTCATCGTCATCTTTAATTACCTGCAATGAAGAAATTTGAAGTCAGTGAGTAAACGCCATCTAAAAATTTGAAGTTTCATATGCTAAAATGCTTAACTGCGCCAAAAAATCGCTATATGGTATATTAAGCCGAAACCTAGCCAATATATGCATTAGTAGGTTAGCTCAGTTAACGAAGCTAAACTGCTCTACAGTAACATAGTTATATTTCACGATCTATTTGATCACTTAAATACTAAGTGAAGAAGCAGTCCTTCTTAATATAAAATATACGCATGACCAAGATCAAACCAAATGCACAATGACAAGTCAAAACGGAGGAACTGCACTATATTTACAAACTAAACTACACACATGCATCAGCAACTCCAAAAGAAGAAACCACTTCAATATGCAAATCTTCATAGCTATAATTTTATCGAAGCCTTGACTAAGTAGTACTGCTCCAAAGGAAGAAATCACGTTACATTGTTTACATACTTTTTCAGTTCATTGTTGCATTCTCATTTCCATGTCCTGTCTTTGTTGCATTTCAAAACATCTTTGTTCTAAAAAACAATTCACTGTTCTGTTATTTTCTTTTCTATTGGTTCATTGTCTACTGTACTTTTTATTTGTGCACTCTCTCTTTTCATCTCTATGTTATTGTCTGCATCTCATTTCATTTTTATTTAAAAAAAATTTGCAATGCATATTTCAATTTGCTACACTATTACATTTCTGTATCTTCTCCTATGCACATTTCCAACTGTCCTAACTCCATAAATCATCCCACCACCCGTAAACTCCTCCACTAACATTACCACCCCAAACTTCTCCATCAATTCCTCAAAAACTTCACCAGCAAACCAATTAATAAGATCGCAAAATTTTGATAATCAACATTAGCCATGGACTACATATCAACACTTCTAAAATAAAAGACAGCGTTAGCTTCTAAAAGACAGTGTTAGCTTCTAAAAGACAGTGTTAGCTTCTAAAATAAAAGACGGTGTTAGCTTCTAAAAGACAAAGACAATATATGTGATAAGGCAACGGATAAGATTATATCAAAAGTTTGCTATTATATTAACTATGAACATTGCAAGATAAGCAAACCTGAACGGATTCCCATAGAACTGATTTCAATTCTTTACCAAGTTGCCTCCAGTCCTCAAATGTAAATGGAACATGGTCACGCACAAGTGGCCCCAGATAAGAAGATAGCTTCACCGACCCTTTTCCTATCGGTTCGCCCGATGAGTTAAACTCGACTTCGATTCGGCTTGCAACATCTTATACAAAAAAAGAACAAGCACTCGGATAATGGAATCATCATTCTTGTCTCTCCTATAAGTACCCCAAGTTTTTGCCACTCACCAAGTCGAGCTACAAGTCAAATTGCTCAAGGGAACCAACCAACCAACCTCTCTTAGTTTTCTACCTTTAGTCTCTCTTCCTCTTTACTCCCATTATCATCAATATATGTACAGAGTAGAGGTATTTGGTAATTGCTACTCCGATGAACTATTAACCAAACCCAAACCCTTCATTTGCTTCGTGGATAGCTAAAAGCAACCTCTCTTGTAACCGTTCTTTAGATGTGTATTCTGGTAGGTCTAATTGGTTGAAACTGCATTTGCGTAACCAAGAAAATATTTATTAGTATATACCAATTACTCGTTTAAACCCACTAACAGTTGTGCAAAGTTAAACTTGTATAGAATAAGAAAATTGAACACAGGATAGGAAATAATACCAAGTATGAGCCGAAGGCAGATGATCCGATGTGCCATAAGCTTTATGGATTTAAAACCTTTGAGATCTAGATATTCCTTGAAGTGACTAAAACCTTCCCAAGGAACCTGCATATATGATGATATTTCATTTTTTTAATAGTCCTTGAATCGGTGTTCTCTAATTTATAATATGATCTAATATGTGACATTATACGATCACTAATATAGGAATTTACCTTAGAAGTTCCAGTGACAAATTGAAGGAAACGAGCCTTATCTTCTTTGCTAAAACCTTGAATAACTTCCCAGAACCATTGTATGACAGGAGATGCATTGCTGTAACCCGAATACTCCGTATTTGCTCTCAAGTCATCCACTGTGTTGAGATTAGCATATTGTATCAATGATACATTCTGAGATATAAAGAATAATTTGCTTCATAGTTGAGAACATTAAAAGTAGGATAGTTTTTTTTCTACTTACAGTCAATATATGGAAGACCGTTGATCAATAATTCAAACTCTTTGTCATTAAAGATAGATATAAGATCCCGGGAAATCAATTCATTAAATCCTTCCATAAATGCATTAATTTGTGGTCTAATAGCAGTCGTTAGTCGATGCTCTACAACCCAATCTACGTATTCATGCTTATTCTCTTCTGTGACCCTGATATTACGACCACCAGGAATGAGCTCACAGTCGGTAACCTGCACAAAAGTTCAGCACAGTTTAAGCTTAACTATAGTCTAGGGACAAACAAACTACTGAAAACCTGGCATAGTTTTCCATATAATTTCCAAGTAAAAATGAAACACCTATATGCATGTAACAGCAGAAAAAAATATTTTCAACTATCCCTGCTAAAAGACGTACCTCTGCTCTTTCGTATAATATAAGTTTTTCCTCATCTGCATCCATGCTAAAAGTGAGATCCAAAACATCACTGATGTCGTTCTGCAATTAGCAAAATATAACAGATTAGACATTTGCTGGATAAAGATTCAGTATCCTAAAGAGGATCCAAAATCCCAAAATTAACGAAGAATTTTGCAAAAAACATACCTCAAGCATCCACTTTAGATTTTTATAATAATCAGGATCAATGGCCTCAATGTCATGATAAGTAACCTTGACCCCAAGAATGTGCTTATAGAATGATCGAGTAAAATGCACATCAAGTAACTGGCCATCTAAAAGTGCCTTGCCAACCTAATGAATATGCAAATAATGTCAAACAAGAACAAAATATAATTCAAGGTCAAATAAAATTGTAATAAAGAGAGGTCCACTCACAACTCTCCCAACAAACTTGAAATATGACAAGTGTTCTGTCTGATAAACCGAGTTTGGATTTGGTTGGAATGTTGATTCATTGCCCACCGTAGTAAACAGCAAAGCACCCTTATCAAATATAACACGGGATAACATTTGATACCATTCTCTAGTAAGACCCCCAGCATCAATGCCTTCTTCTCCTTGGAAATGTACAGTAAGCCTACCCTTAAGTTCTTCAGGCGACCTCATCCTAAGTTGATTGTATGAATCTTCTAAAATATACGATCTCCTCATAGAAATTCTAACTGGACTATGATGATGGTCATGTTGATGCGTAATCTTCGATCGAAAATGAGCACGTTTATTATCAAAATCAATGATGCGAGGCACTTTAAGCATGAGAGAGAATGACTTTTCAATTAACCCAGGGTTCTATCGAATAAAAGCATTTAACAACTTTCTATGCTTTTCTGAAAACTTAATAAAAGCAGCATTCTTTTCATCAACTTTTATTACAGTGTCTGATGTTGATGCAGTGCCATGCTCTTGAGGCGATTCTGATGGTTCAGGACACAGCTTCTCACAAGTAACAAAGAAAGATTCAATGTATGGAAAAATATTCCGAGTTCCAGCTGGAAGTGGTGGCATTGCAGTGGATGAAGGATCCTCGGATGTGGCAGGCAAATCTGATGTGGAGTTGGATGAATTTTCTATTTTGCTTATTGAATTACTCAATTCGACCCACAGTGTTTCTAATGATGCATTAATTTCTGATACCAAAGAAAGAGCATCAGTGTAATCTTTCTCAGGAAGCAACTGTGGATCTTTCTTCTCGTGTAATGTTGGAACAAGTGAGCTTAAAGCCTGTAGAACTCGCAAGATTGAAGTTCCGTTGGTAGATGATGAGGTGAGAAGTGCCTTTTCAGCATCCTCGTATAACTGCAACTCATGCCTCGCAGATACCGTTAGATTGCGCACTGAATTAGCTAGTTCTATGATGAATAGATGACAATAGGTTGGAGCAACAGCCACCAACTTCTTTAGTACCTCAGCAACAAGAACATATGGGTTATCTGATAGTCTGCAGATGGGATGTAAAGTTAATTAGTTATATGAAAACATTACTTAGGCACACACGTACAAATATAACCAACTACCAATTATTGTGTATTTCGATAATCCTGAAGCATGCTTGTTAGAGTATCTGGGAAAAGATTTGCCCCTCCCAGTTTTGGGGTTGCAGACCATCAAACTAGATACCAAATATCATATCTCCAATAGAGACATCAAACTAGATGTCAAATATCAAAACTAACCTTTAAATGCCCCAAAATTACAAACATTACACTCAAATACAAATATCAAAGGAAGATGAAAAGTTAATGTGACAATATAAACAACAAATTTGAAATGAAAAAGAAATGAAATCCATATTCGATCTGAGGTGCCCTTTGTACCTGAGATGGAGACGATTAGTTGAAATGAAATCCGGTTGTGAATCCTAATTCGACTGTATGTAAAAGACATCGACAGAAATGATTAGTTGAAGAAAAAAATCGACGATTAGTTGAAACACATACCTGAGATGAGCAGCTAGCAGTGACGTTTCAGATTCGAAATCGAAAGAGAGGTGAAGGAAGATGCATGAACGATGAGGGCAGTGACGAAGGGAAACTTCCGTGATTGGAAGAGAGACTTAATTTTCTCTGGGTTGTGAAGGCGGTAACGAAATGAAAGGGCGATAGAATTAATTGGGAAAAGTGGGAAAAAGTAGGCGGCAAATGATAATTAGGTTTTCCTCAGCGTTTGGGACGTAAACATTTTCCCTCCAGAAATTCTATGACTGCATTTTAAGGAGAAACGCTGATATTGGATGCTGTTGATAGTATGTTTTCTTGTAGTGAATGCTATGTGATATAATATGTTTGGGTTAAAACAGTGACACCCTGTATTTAAAGTTTGAATTGTATTTCATTTGAATAACTTGGGTTAAGATGACATTGGATTCGAAGAGACAGGAGTCGGGTATTAGTTAATACCCGAAACCACTTCGATTCTATATAAATTGATATGTGATGTCAGTTGGTTGGAATGTAATAATATGAACCTTTGAACTAAGTTAGAATACTTAGTATTTGAGTCATAAGTGTTGAGCACAACAAGTAATGAACTCGTAGTGAAGTTCGAGTTACCCGAGTTTCCTTTTAAATTGGATTAGTATTTCATGTTATATGGGTTTACTCACGATGGTTTCCAGCCTGACCGGGGTGTTACTTTGATGTAATGCTCGGGTCAGACCGAGTATTACAGATTTTCAGGTAAGGACGTTCTGGAGCTCAGGAGACGAGCTGGATGGCAGGAACGTATGGAGTGTATTCCGCTGTGTTATATTGTTATTTATCTGGGACAAGTTGTTTTAACTGTCCAGTGACTGTGAATTGTTGTAACTCTGATGTATTAAAATGTAATTAACTGATACAATTTTCCTTTGTATAATTGCTATTTATTTGATATTATATTTGATCCGCTGTGAATGTGAGAATCTGTGTTGTGTTTCTGTTTCTTCTTCTTCTTCTATCTCTTTTCTTCTTTTCCTAACTATCTGGAATTTTCGGGATCGAAAATTCCGGGTCGTTACATGAATATGAATGCAATAAAATGTAAACTAACGTTAATTATATTCATAAGGTAATAGTTGATTCAATAATAAGAGTGTAAATCGAAATAAAAGAATTTGCTTAAAATAAAAATATAATTAACTGGGGTTTTTTACAGTTGTAATTGAACGCTGAAATTAGTGCAATATTCAAATATTGGATTTAACATGGAAAATTTATTTTAAAGATTATAAATTTCTATGTAATCAAGAATGATGAATGGTTAGCTTTTAAATTTGAATTTAAAGGTGATTAAATTAATTTTAAAATAGTAATTTATTTAATTAACGTGAAAATTAGCCATTTGGCCACTTTCTTAGATTTTAAGAAACCAGTTTCATCGGATCCATAACAGTGAATTATTATAAGATTTCAAGTTTCGTAGTGATCGGACTTATCGTTTGATCGTGCGAGCTAAAAACGCGTATAAATCGATTAATGGAATTTAAATAAATATAATCTGATTTTAAAAGAAAACTTCTATATACAATGGAATTAGGGTTTGTAACTAGTTCCATCGAGTTTTAAAATATTAAAGACCTATATTTTGATATATGGGATGACCTACTTTCGTTTCGGGAACGAAACGGGCTTTTCAAGTCGTTGTTATCGTTTCGACCCAATTCGATCTATCCATCAATTCCTATCCATCTCTGTCTATTTAAATAGATATGTTCTGAAACCCTAGCTATCTATTCAATTTTTTTGTATGTATCTGTTCAATTATCTCATCTTTCTTCCTAATGACAGAAAACCCTAAGACCCAATTCCAAAACCCTAATTTCAATTTCAAATCAAATTTCAAAATTCAAACTCCTCAAATTATGTCATATAATATATCGTTGGAAAGCTCTCGATAAACGTAACCTACATCTAAAATTTGTTTTTGCAATCGAGGTTCGGTTTGGCCAGAAATCAGTGAAGAAGTTTTGGCCGTCCATATTAGGGTTTTGTTTTTAACGGTGGATCGTCAATTTTACGACGATCGGAGGGCACCGGATTGTAGAGGGCATTGACGCTAGTTGATCCATGGGTTTACATCATGTTAAAGGTGCATGAAATCACCTTGGATCGATGTAGAAGATGAACGGCGGTAGAGCAGAGATGGACGACCGGTGGTGGTCGTGCGGTGCCTGGGGGTGCGTTAGGGGTCGTGCGGCACGATGGAGTGGCGCGATCTGGACGATGGTGAGCGTGGTGGCATGCGTCCGTTAGTGATCGAGGCGGTTGGAAGTCGAGCGAGTGTCGCATTCATGAAGCAAGGTTTCGTGGAGAGGTATATTTACGTAATTACCCTTTTGTTTATTTTATTTTTAATTTAATTTTTAAACGTTCTATTATCGATAACATTTTCATACGAGCTTGGATTTGGACACGGTTTCTTACGTTGGATTTGTATTGAAATCCAGACATTATGGAATTGGTTTAGCTACATTCGGAGACTGTTTAAAATTTGGGCTTTATTTTGATTTTAAATCGATGATAAATCAAAGGTGAGTGATTTAACCCACTCACAAATACTAAACCTTCTTATGTTAGTTAAATTAAATTTATGATGTGATAATAATATTATTGGTTACAGTTGGTAGTTTAATTTTACATTTTAATTGAAATTGAATTTTATTGAATTAAATTGCAATTTAAATTAATATTGAATTTAAATTGTTAGTTAAATACCTTATAATGATAAATAGTTAATTGTTGCGATTTGTTGGCTAATTTGGATGTTGATTGTAATTGATGTTATTTGCTGACATTTGGATGATTGGATGTTTATATCCATGATAATCACTATGGGTTGAAATGATACATATTCAAACGATCTTATAGATTAGGGAAAATCGTTATGGGTTGAAATGATAAACCCGAGCGAATTTACTGATTTGGAAATTATTGATTCGGGATACTGGTTGAAATGATATATACCTGGGAAATTAACTATTTTGGGTTGAAATGATACAACAAAAATGAATATTTTAGTTAAAAAATCAATAACTAAAAATTGACTCTATATCGAGCTATTTGGACAAAGCATTTAAGCAACAATTTATAACTTTTTCAAAATTTTGAAATATCCGAAAAAAGTAAGAAAATTGTAAAATAAGAATATTTAAGGTTTCATATTTTTTTTTTAATTTTTTTATTGTTTTCTTCAAAAGCAATAAAAATTGGTGAATCGGAAATAATTATATTAAAAAGAATCGTGAGTAAGTGAAGAGTGTTTCATTTCTCTATCATTATATTATACAAAATACCATCTATACTTATACTCGATTAGATGAAATCTATGAAATTCTAACTCGTGATTCCTTATTACGATCTCATTGATTGTTTTCTTTTCTATATATCTAACAGCATCATTGTGGTAAAGGTCGTAATGTCAGAGGAATCCTTACCGCAAGAAATAAAGGGGGAGGTCAGAAGCGCACATACCGTAAAATCGATTTTCGATGGGATGAAAAAGACATATCTGGTAGAATCATAACCGTAGAATATGACCCTAATCGAAATGCATACATTTGTCTCATACATTATAGGGATGACGAGAAAAGATATATTTTACACCCAGAGGGGCTATAATTGGAGATACCATTATTTCTGGTACAGAAGTCCTTATATCAGTGGGAAATGCCCTACCTTTGAGTGCGGTTTGAACTATTGACTTACTTAATTGGAAGTAACCAATTAGGTTTATGATGAAACCTATAAATCAATCGCTGATCCAATTTGAGTACCTATATGGGATAGGCCTCAATAGAAAACTATTGAGTAAAGACAGCAAGTGATTGAGTTCAGTAGAGCAGTTTGGTAGCTCGTAAGGCTTATAACCTTGAGGTCATGGGTTCAAATCATGTCTCCGCAACATTTTTTTTTTGTCACAAAAAAATGTTTTATTTTTAGGTCTTGTGTTATTCAGTTAACTAGTAATTAGTTACTATTTTTGTTTTTGGTGATAGGGAAACAAGAACAAAAGGAAAGAGAAAACTACTAGGAAAAAATATATAAATATAAGTGCTAATAGAAGATTCTTTCCAACCAAATTTTGACTAATTTGACTAAATAGTCTATATATTTTTTCTGTTAGAAAAAAAATTCTGTTATTATGGCATTATATATTTTCTTTCCACTGTAAGCGAAACGATTAGCGATTGTCCAAATGGGTCCCACACATAATAAAATTAGATCTTTCTTCCATTAGGCTATTTACATATCACACATTCCACATTTGTTTTAAACTTCTAGAAATTATACCTTTTTGACTCATCTCATGTTTTGTTTAAACATGAAAAATGGCCAGGTTTACTCTAACCTCTTTTCCAAATACGAAGAAGTTAATGGTAGGTCACAAATTGGGAGAATACGCGCCGACTTTGACTTTCGCGAGACATGCAAGAAACGATAATAAATCTTATCGTTAATTTAGAAAAAAAATAGATATTTATCATTCATTGGAGGGAGATAACATTATGATAAAGAAAAAGATCTCAAATTTGAGTTGAGCTATACCCTATAGATATTAGGTATTGCCCCTTTGTTCGACGATTCTTAATACATTAAGACGAAAGTCTTATCCATTTGTAGACTAAAATGTCTTTAAGGCCATGACCAATACCCTAGTTGGTCCTATAAATATGCCCCACGATCAAGAAAAGAATTGCAATAGCTAAATGATGATGAGCAATATCGCTCAACCACATACCTCCTATTATTGGATCTAATCCTTCACAAAACTCAAAAAATCCGCTTATTTTGACCAATTCAAGGTGAAAAGGGGGTTGCTCCCTCGGCAAAACTAGGAAAAAGTTGAGACAAAAGATCTCGACTGAAGATAAATTCATGAGGAAGTGGGATCTCTTTAGGATCAACTCCAGCATCGAGAAATTGGTTAATTCATAAAGATACATGGATTTGGTGTCCCGCCCAAGAAAGAGACCCAAGTCCTAGTAACCCTACCAAGTGGCGATTCTATACTTATGTATTTTCTTATGCTTTGGTTTGGAACCAAATATTCTTGGTGTTGTACAACAATTCTTTATTATATCTGTAAGAAAAGGATAGGTGTTATGATATTGAAGTACATATTTCAAAGCATATTTATTAAGTAATTGATTGTGCGAGAATTTTTAAAATATATATGCTTAAGACAAAGAAGATAAGTCCCAATAAATATTAGAATTCTTGTTGCTAATACTAAAATTAGTATTAGAAAAAATATTATAAAATGACTTTTTAAAGTCGAAATAAAGTTCATTATTTTTTGATTTGTCTTTTGATTTAAAACTTGGAATCTTAATGATACATAGTAATAGATTTATGTATATTTTTTCAATGAAAGATTTTATAAAATAATGTGATTTACGTATTAATCAGATATTTTTTCTTTTAAATATTTGCAAATATCCTTCTGTAATTCCGCTCTTTTATCATCATAAGTTAGAACTATTTTTTTATTGTCTTTTGTGATTCCTTTTATTTGACTCCTAATTGTGATTGTCTTATTAGCAAGATCTTTCATTTTTATTTCGATGAGTGAATAATTTTCATTTCCGCAATTCAGGAATTGAATTGCAATCGTCGATTCGCGACGTTAACAATTCTAATGAATAGATTATATGCTTAATTCTAATAGGAAATAAAATAGTAAAATGATTCTTCATCGAATGAATATTCATCTATTCTATTTTCATTAAATAGAACGAGGATCAGGAAAACTCTATGAAAAAATGGTGTTTAAATTCGATGTTGTTTAAGGGGAAGTTAAAACATAAGTGTGAGCTAACTAAATCAATGATATATCCGTTTCTTTAAATGGGTATTATTCCTGGTGCTTGGCATCCCGGTGGAAGTGAAGAAAAAGATACGAAAAAAAAACATTTCTAGGTGGAGTGATAGTAATAGGTATAGTTTCAATGATATTGATATAAGGAATATTTGGAGTTTGATCTTGTTTTCCAAAAAGAGGACTAAATGATTATTCGTTCGCCAGAACCCGAAGTGAAAATTGTTGTAGATAGGGATCCTGTAAAAACGTCCTTCGAGGAATGGGCCAGACCTGGCCATTTCTTAAGAACAATAGCTAAAGGCCCCGATACTACAACTTGGATCTGGAACCTACATGCTGGTGCTTATGATTTCGATTGTCATATCAGCAATTTGGAGGAGATCTCTCGAAAAGTATTTAATGCTCAATTCGGTCAAATCTCCATTATCTTTCTTTGGCTGTGCTAATATTGGAATCCTTGGGGCAATGGAAGAAATAACTGATCAGCCCTTCTATTTTTTACTTTAGTTTAGAGTTTAGGCATTATTTTTTTCCTTTGTTTCCGAAAAAGAAAAAAGAGACACTAATGGTAACTCTTCGAGCTGATGAAATTAGTAATACTATCCGTGAACATATTAAACAATATAATAGAGAAGTAAAAGTTGTGAATACTGGTACCGTACTTCAAGTGGGGGATGGCATTACTCGTATTCATGGTCTTGATGAAGTAATGTAAGGTGAACTAGTAGAATTTGAAGAGGGTATAATAGGCATTGCTCTCAATTTGGAATCAAATAATGTTGGTGTTGTATTAATGGGTGATGGTCTGAATCAACATTACGTCTAGATGCATCTCTCCTCTTTGAATTAAAGATATAGCTATTTCCTTTGGATCTATTAGTCTAAGTAGAAGACAATATACCTTTATATTATTTATCATTCTTTGATTCAAGAGATCATCCCATCTTAATTGAAAAAGAAAATATTTTTTCAAGAAGAAATTGAGTTCTGCTTCTTTCTTGCTCTTAGATTGTTTTTCTCTACTTTTTTTAATGTCTGCTCTTGTATAATCTGTTTCAACATCTTTTTCATTTTGTTTTCGTAAATTCATTGATGGTTCTACGACTGCTAAGCCAACATTACATGCAATAGTACCTAGAATTACTACCGGAAAAATATATAAAAGATCATTTAGCCATGCAGGTTCTCCATAATAATTATGCTCCATCCCTTTGGCCAGTTTAGCTCTTAATACAGGATCGTTCAAGTCAGGTTTCTTTGTTATTGAGATAGGTGAATTCTTATGGATCCATCCATACCCAATCACTTGTCCATAGGGTAGAAAATTATATACGGACACTGTTGGTCGGTTTTAAATTATTTTCTAAATGGTAAAGTATGTTTGATTTATAAATTTGATTTTTAAATTTAATGATTTTATTTAAAAATTTATATTTGGAAAATAATTTATTTTATATGTTTTAAAGCTTCAAATGATAAGTTAATATATGGTTTTAAATGTAAATTTAAGATTTTAACTTATAATTTTATTTAGTTTTAAAAAAAAATTAAATAGTTTAAAATTTAATTTAATATAGTTTTAATATATATATTTTAAATTAAATTTAATAAAATAAATATAGTATTGATTTAAGATAATAAATATAGACTTTTATAGTAACTTTAACAAATAAAAGATTTCTGTAAAAGATTTTAAAATTTTGTAAAGGTTTTAAAAGGAATTTATAAAAGTTTTATAAGAGATTTTATAAGGATTTTATAAAAGATTTTTATAAATGATTTATAATGGTTTTATAAAGGAGTTTATAAACTTTTAAAGGATTTTATAAGGGGTTTTATAAAGAACTTGTATGAAGGGATTTGGAAGCGTTTTAAAGGAAATTGCGTAGAAGTTTATCAAAGGGGAAGAGTTGTAAACTATTTTGGAATTTATAAATAGCTTTATAAATGGTTTTAAAGCATATAAATAGTTTATAAATGGTTTAAGGGAGATTTATAAATTATTTTCGAAATTGATTGAAAGAAATCTTCCTCGGCATTTATGAATATATTTATACTTTAGAATAAGTATATGGATATTTTGATATGAAGGCAGAAACTTTTTTTGGATTTATTATTAAAAATGTTTTATAAGATGACCATGGTGTGAAATAAGCGTTTGGTTGTTAAATAGACCGGAGTCGGATATTGTCATACTCTCTGCCAATTCCGAAACCACTTTAACAACTATGCACGTGGTGGAGAATCCAGAATGAAGTAGGATGGTTTGGCGAACACTACTGGTATGAGGTAAGAACGCAGCCCTGACCCATCGGGTCAGCTTGATATGACTAAAATAGGAGCTATACTGGGCTAAGTGAGGTCGCTCCTCCGGTCGGACACATTTCTTCGATACCATATTTATTACTTTGTGATTGATTGGTGGCCACCCTCGATTTAATTATGGGAGTGTGTTCCGAGGTGGGAGGTAGTAGCTGCTACGCGTTACCATCGGTTTGGGAGGGCAAAATGGTAGAATCCTACCCTGGGCATTGCCTCGCATGCCTTGTCATATGCCTTATTGAGCCCACTACGATTTTGTTTTGTGTCGTACCTATGGAGTGCTCCCTAATAGCCCACTGGTTCAGTGGAGTTTACAGTACTATATAGACTACATCATTTATAAAATGTGTTAAGGGGAATATAGGTAGCGCCTTAACAATATTTTAATACTTTACTTTACTGATAGATACTACATATATATAGCGTATATTACTACATATAGATAGTTTAACGGATCCTTAGGAGATGGAAATCCCGAAACATCTCTTAAGTTATTGCACGCATGTTATACACTGGATATGAGATGTAAAATCCCGTAAATATCTCTAAAGCCATTACACTCATATTACTTGTTGTTGATTTAACTTACATAAGATCTTTTAGTTCTGACTCGAGCGTTTTGTCTTTTCATTATGCTTGGGTAAGTCCGAGCTTTTCAGTGTTGAAGACCCTGTCTTTCTAGAGGACGAAGACAGAGATTTGTATACTATTTATTATATATATTCCACTGCATCATGTTGTTTCGCTGCATTATCCTATTATTCCTACTGTATGCATAACTCTGATTGTATTGTAAAAGTGTAATCAAATGTTATTTTTAAAACAGCTTAATGAACTGTTTATTTGATTATTATATTTTGTCATTCCGTTGTGAGATTCTATGTTTTGTTTTTCTTTCTTTTCTCTTATTTTCTTATTTACCCCATTGGCAATCCTCCCTTTTAAATGTTTTGAGTTTTACATGTGTGGTTTATTGTCGATTTAAACCATCCAAAAAAGTGGGTCGTTACAGTTGGTATCAGAGCTTTGGTTTAGTGATAACCTTAGCCTGTTTGGGGTTTAACTCCTTAGATAGGTTTAATAATACCCTAGAAAGAGTCTGAGTGTATATATATATGAGAGAGCGTATTTGTTAGTGTTATAAAAACGTTTTTATATTGTGTTAATTTGTTCTGTTTAGTATTTATAAATTCTGGTCAGTACATAAGATGCTATGGCATCGATAGGGATTTCTAAACACTTAATAGGGTAGACCAACATAATATTGTTTTTGAAATATAGGTAAATGAAATAATTTTACCTAGTATTATATTTTTAATATAAAAGAATAATTTTTATAATTGGATATAGATGTATGTGATATGTTGTTTGTTAGGAAGTGAAATTTTACAAGTATTGGTTGCAAAATAGAATTTACAAATAAAGTGAATATAAATTGGAAATTTGGGAACTTAAATTCCTGTGTTTTGAAATTGGTTTTCAAAAGATTTTAGAATATAATATTAGTATTATTTGGAAGTATTTTCAAATATAAATATTTCCAATGTGATTTAAAAGAAATGTTTTAAAAGAATTTTAAAAGGAAATAAGTTCTGTACTCCCCTCTTCTGTTGGTGGAAAATAATTTTGATGATGACGGACACATCATCGACATTCATTTTCGAGTCTCAAAGTGGAGAAGGCCACTTAGTAGCTTTGCTACAAATTTTTTTTGATAAACAAATCTTAATTTTAATTTTTCTAAGCATGATTTGATATACAAAGAGTATGAGTATATATATATATATGTATGTATGTATTATTTCAAAATGATTTGAAATGAATCCGGTATTTAGTTCTTAAGTTCTTGTTAAATTAATGTGTGACGCCCCACCTCGAGACCTACATTAACAAAGAGTATTACTAGGTAATACTGTCTGCTAATCCAGAGAATAGGGCCGGATAGGAGCGACCATCTATAGCCTTGTCTTAAATATTAATTGAATACGTCGACAAATGCCAAACTTTTTTTCTATCTCAAGTGGATCGACATATCCAATAAATACTTAATACAAAGCCATAGGTGGCTATAGGATCTATCAGAACAAAATACAACAACTTAAATGTAAAACATAACACAGAACAATAGATCATCACATATATATATATATATACATATATAGATACATCATAGAGTATACAAAATGATACATGTCAAGTGGTATAGCAAATACAAAATACAAGAGAGTCAAAAGAATATACATATCAGAGTAGCAACCCAAAAAGGACTACACAAAAAGCTATAACAAAAAGAGCTAGCAGAATAGAGTCCATGGGGAAGTAGAATAGGCTAAGTCCAAGTGTACCTAACTTGAAACACCTCGGTCTGACCCGAGTATAAAATACACGTGTCAGTCTAGCTAAACAAATAAGTTAACAGAGATAAGCGATAATATGATAATATTCTCGAGTGACGAGAGACAACTAAAGTGTATGATTACATCATGTGATAATATGGTATCACTACACAAACTTATAATCTCAAAAGAGATAAAATAACCCATAAAACGCTAAAAGTAGCGAGCCTCATATCATCGGCATTCATAAAACATCAAATATTGTTTAGGGGAAAACCTAAACCTGCCATCTTAGCAAACCCAAAACATGCATAAAGAGATCACATCTCAACCACGCCATAAGACAAATATATCTCCAAAGAGGAGAATAAAATCTCTAGTAAACGCCAAAAGGAAAATCTCATATAACGCCAGTGTAGGCAATTCAAATCTCAAAAATAGAACTTTCCAAGAGTTCAAATTCTGAAAAGGTAATCGCCACAAAGATATATCGAACGGTTCAAAAGACCAATTCCGGAAAGGGGCGATATACTAGGGAAAATAGTCAAAGAAATCATCTCAAAAGGTTATCACATGCATGTGGCCAAAGCCTTGCCGAGTACTGTTATCTCAAATAGGTACCTCGCTCGAAGGCAAAACGTCACAATGACAAATACGCCGCAAATGGCAAATACGCCGCAATGGCAAATACGTCGGAATGGCAAACGCCGTAGTGGCAAACGTCTCGAAGAGAATTACGCCGCAATGGCAAACGCCGCAATGGAAATGACGCGAAGGTCCAGTACTGGCACGTCGCAATGGCAAATATGTCACAAACTATCAGATAGAAACCCGAACAGTGTTAACGTATGTCCCATACCACACGTTCGCACTAAACGGTTTACTAACCGCTAGTAAATTTCACACTCAAAGCAGTAAAAAGTTTACCTCGTCTCATCGGTTAACTCGACTTGAAGGTCAAAACGATCAAACGGACAATTCGGAAATTAACCGATAAGATAAACGCACGTGTCCCATACCACATGTTTTACCAAACCGTTTAATTCTCCTTCTCATTCGCTCGAAATGTGCAAAAACGTGTAAGTTAAATATAAAAATCCATTCTTTGAAGTTTGTCTTGCCTTGGTGCAATTATCTAGCGACTTGAATTTATGCGTTCGTTTGGGTCGGTGGTATTGAGGAAACCAATTTTATAATTGATTTAGGCTTGGAAATAATTTATTACTTATAAAATCAATTTGGAAAAATATTTATTTCAAATCCGGTTTTTAAATCGAAAAATCACCTTGAAATCGATTATAAAATCCGTGCACGAATCATCGAAATCAAGTAAAATTCAATGGAGTTTTCTCAAATAGAACTCGAATAAATCAACAACATTGAAACTTAAAATCATCATAGAATGTCGACTTTCTAATGTATAGAAATAGCCTTTTGAAAGCATCATAATTCATCTCTGAAAATACAGAAGAAAACAGTGCAAAACAACAGAATAAAGGTCAGGATAACACACAGTTAAACGCACTAAGGAAAGTTACTCAAACTTTTTATAGCAGCTTTGAATGTCAGTTTACTTTATATGTAGAAAATTTCAAAGTTAAATTCCTAACCAAGTTGTGCAGATTTCATATTCTTTAACAACCATTTTAAACTCAGATTTGTAAATCTCAGTTTACATATACCCACTTTGCAAAAATCATATAAATTCGAAATTTAGTCTTTTTCACTCAAAATTTTTACAGTAGCTTTGAATATCGGTCTAAATTATATGTCCATGATTTCAAAGCCAAAATCCTAACCAATTGGTACAGATTTAATATTCTTTAACAACCATTTTCAGCTCAGATTTGTAAATCTCAGTTTACATATACCCACTTTGCAAAAATCATATAAATTCAAAATTTAATCTTTTTCACTCAAACTTTTTACTGTAGCTTTGAATATTATTGTAGATTATATATATAGAATTGCAAAGCCAAAAACCTAACCAATTAGCGTAGATTTCATATTTTTTTTAACCATCATTTTCAGCTCAGTTTAATGAATCTAAATCGACATAAAGTTAAGCAACCAAATCAACTAATTTAACTCTTAGATCATAACAACCATCATACAATAAATTAGCATACAGAGAAAAAAACAATCATTTCATAGCATAATACTTGGATATAGAATTTGTGAGTGTTCAAAACTCACTTTATCATCTTCCAAATCGCATGCATCAACACATAAACAAATCGCTGAAAAAAAATCTGCGTTTTTGTCCTCAGTGTAGCAAGGGTTTAGCATAGCAAAACTAAGTATTTTCCTACGAAATGTTTAGAGAAGGTGTATTCATGAGGTTAGAACAACATACCAAAATTTCATATTTTTATGATTTTTTTACAATTAGTTATGAATTTTCTACTGACCTTCGTTTTCAGCCCAGATCTAACCCGAAAACCACTAGAGAAAACAAGACCTTTGACCCATCAAAAATAAACCAATTGCCACGAAATTTAGAGCAGAGGTGCTTGAACATATCAACAACAATATATCCAAATTTTAGAATTTTTGAGAATTTATTTGATTTATTATGATTTTTGGAACATTTAGGGTTTGGTGAAAAGAGTTGTAGAAAGAGGAGTTTGAGCTTTCTGGTTTTGAGTTTTTGAGAAATGTAATGAAGGTACAGAGCAAAGAAGAGAGGAGTTATCTCATCTTCACTTGTAAATGGGCTTTGGTTGGAGATTTGAGCCCAACTCCATTAATAAATCAATTTTTCACTATTTTAAACACACACAAAACACCTTTTAAGTCTATCTTTGAAAAATAATATCTCCTAAACCAAAGGTCATAAAAATGCAAACTTATTTTCAAAAAATTAAGTACAAGACTTAATCTTTGCAATGAAACTGAAATAGTTTTTAGCTCTCAAACTTATGATTTCTTCATAAAAAATTTATGAATCACTTTAATAACATAATTAAGATTTTTACCCAAGTTTACATTGGTAAATTTGCAATAAAACCCCTTATTTTATTAACTCAAAATGTGAGTTGTTACAAACTTTCTCCCTTAAAAAAATTCCATCCTCGCAATTTCAATTAAGAGGAAAGTCTATAACTACTTTGTAAAATCCACTTTGTACATTCCTTATGATAATCTTATCAAAACAATATAAAGTTTTCTTATCAAATTATAATTAGTAAAATTTACCAAGTTCTAAAAAAAATTCTAACACTTTATATTTTTGAAAAATTTCGCCATAGTCTACTTTGTGCGATTAACGTTTCGAAAATTCACAATATGTATATAATGATATAATATACATCTCATCATAAGGATGAGGCATCCTGTAGGGAAAAACAAAATTTATGATATGTAAACCGATATACGTATCTTAAGTTTTGTAATATTAGCGAGTCCACTAATATTCCTTAAGCAATAATTTATAATCTCTCAAACGATATGTATTTAACTTTAGATACCTCCAATTATCTCAAACTAATATTAGTATTTTAATATCAATTTCATATCGAAATGGAGAGAATAATAGTTCTCAATTATTATTGACATCAAACAAATTTCTAACCATAACATAAAAACTCATTCACAACGAAAGTATAATGACGAGTTTCATAAAATGAAGTGTTACATATTGAATTAACTTTCCAAGCAACTTTCGGATCATATATATGATATATGGTATGAGTTATTATCATTTTACTTGGTTTAGATCTTTCAAAAACGCATATAAACACTACAGGACAACGATAGAAAACTACATTTTAAGCCTAGCAAATGCCAAAATCATACAATTTACTTCAATGAAAGTTGTTCCTTAAGTTTCTAGCTTTCCAGAAAGAGTAAAATCATTGCATTTTGATAAACCGTTAGAAATTTATATCTAAAACAATTCTCAGTTTCAAAATTTCAATATCTTTGTCGCTTTTTCTCAGAACAACGAAAAAGATGTGCAGTTTCGACCATCTTAATTTTAAAAAATTTCAATACTTAATAAATGTGACTTAAAGAATACTGCCTGAGATTTCCTTAACATCAAAGATTTTCAAAATCCGATAAGAAATGAAAAAGTTATGCCCAAATTACAAACACTGTTTTAGCACAGAAAATATTTTCAGAACAACGATTATGTCTCTATTTAAAACCTGATTTCAACCCAGAAAACTTCAAAACCTGAAAAAGTGATTAAAACAAAAGTTCTTCCTTAGAGAATTTTCTTTCTACTGCAAAAAGAATCAACATAGTTGGATTTATGGTTAAAAAGTTATGGCCATTTTACTTTCAAATATTATCTTAGAAAATTATTATATGGCCGAACCATAACACTGGTTTCAGACTCAATTTAAATTCTCTTAAATGCAGTATTTGGAAAAATGATCAAAAGATAATTTCTAACTTATTTAAATAACTTTCTATGACAAAATGATTGAACCAATCCAAATGATTATTCAACAAGATATCGCTATTTTACTATAGCGATTTTCACAATTAATTTTTCTTCTTAACATAAAAAAAACAATGATTCGTTCATAATTCCATTTTTAATTTAAATTCCCATATTAGTATTTTATAAACTAGGAAATCCAATTCCTAATAAAATGAGCCACAATTTCTTAAATTCATGAAATTTTGCCTTAATGGAAAATCACAAAAGAACGTCAACATTCATAAAAGCTGATTCATCCAAATACCAATTCAATTTAGCATAAAAAAATACAAACACTCCAAAATCATGTAAGAACTCAAACTTCAAGTAATTCAAAAAAAAAATCAAAATAGAAATCTAGAAACAAAGCTAAACATTAATATGTCAAACATTGCACTTTTAAAAAAAAAAAGAAATACTCAAGATGATTTTAGGTGGAAGCTCAAATCACGTAGAATCTAGTAATCAACAAAAGAAATCTAGAAAAACAAAAATGGTGAGATATCCAAAATATCCCAACTTGTGAGCATACAATCTATCAAACACAATGGTTTACATAAATGGTCCAAAGGACCCATAAATGGATGTAAAATCCATAAAACACAAATGAGCGGAAAGCTCCATAAGTGAGCATAAGCTCTCATGAATCCAAATCTAAAAATGGTCTAAAAACCAATGGATGTATCTCATAAATCAAAAATAAAGTTTGGCCTAAAAACCAGGATATAATTAAGACGAGTACATCACTACCCCTAATTAGAGACGTATCAAAAGATAATGCCTAACACAATCGAGGTATAATCCCCCGCGGATACTAGAGACAAGCTCATAGTAAGTCAAATCATAAAATGATCATTCTTGATCAATAAGTGCAATATACTCTCAGTTAGTAAATAAATGAGTATCGCCCAATGTCCCATAACCACTTTGCATTACTTAAACATTTATCAAAAGATGATAAATTCCACTTGGCAAAAAAAAAAGGTTTCAAGCGAATAAGTCCAAAAATTAATCGATGAAGTAAACGTAAGTGTTTAATACCACTTGTTTTACAAGACCGTTTAATTTAGTTTCTCATTCAACTAAAAATATGAAATCATATTGAAACAAGCACGGCGTTCATAGCGAAAATTTGCAAAAGTAATAATCCAATTGTTACCGAAGGAAAACTCAAAACGACTTTCATAGCCAAGGATTGGAATAAGGGAAATTGAAATAAACTTGTTGTTCAAAGCACTTATTCAAATTCAACTTCTAATAGAATATTTTATTTTCATAAATAATGATATTTACTTCCAAATCAATCATTCCATTTTATATATAAGGCATTAACAATGTTTTATTTCCAAAATACTTGTTTTGAAAACTTAACACATTTGTATATATGAATATGCTTTCCAAGTCATTTATATCTCAATTTGAAATAATATATAACTCACTCAAAAGTCATTCTGATCATTAAATATTATTTTCCATATATTCATAATTATTTAAACACTTCAAATATTGTGACATAAAATTGTTTTACATAGCAAATCAAAATATCATATGTTATTCTTCTTAACATATAACAAATTTAAACGTTTAAATTTTGCAATTTAACAATCAATTTAATGACGTTGTCATGCCATCTATTTATAGCAAATTGTTTTGTCAAATGGCTGCGATGTTGATTGCAAAATCAACACGGCCTAGCCATAAATTTCTTGCTATTGCTAAGGTTCGGTGGCTATGCATGTCATCTAAACTTAATACCAAAAAAAAACATTTTTAATATTGGAACACAAAACCGATGTGTCGCACTGTCTCATCAAAGCGTTTAAAAATCCCTATCGATACCGTGGCGTCCCACGTCTCGACCAGAATTCATAACACACTGCACGGGCAATTTAACACAAAACAAATTTCAAAATTCTCATAAAAATGAAAATCCATCAATAACAATTCAAAGATGCAAACATTTATCATGCATTCAATATTTAATTATAATTAAATAAACAACAAAAATATGGTGCTTAGTGGAAATAGTTTATCCGCTTCCGCTTCGCAACTCTGATTACTAATTGATGCAGCCCAGTTTCAAGTCTTAGGTCGCGTACGACCTAAGGAAGTGATAGGTCGTGAACAACCAAGCGACCTACGGGTTAACGAGCATGAGTTAGGTTGGCCACGACCTAAGAGAGAAGTTTTAGGTCGGCCACGACCTAACAAGGTACCGGAGCAAGGCAGAGAAGCGAGTTTTGTGGAAGAAGGGAACCACGACCTAAGTTAAGTCGCTCTACGACCTAGTTAGGTTGCGTGAAATCCTTAGGTCGTGAACTTTGCTAAGTTGCTGAAGAAGTTAGGTCGCTGCCGACTTATGAGTTAGGTCGTGATCTTTGCTAAGTCGCTGAAGAAGGTCGCTGCCAACTTATGAGTTAGGTCGCTACTTTGTTGAGTCGCTATGTTCTTTTATGTCGCTGTTATTTTAGGTCGTTGGAATATTGTATATGTTGAGTCATTGTATGATGTTGTACCGCGTTTTCTTAAGCCGCTTGTACTTAGGTCGTAGGTCGCGCGTGTTGTTTTAGGTCGTAAGTCTTTGGTTTGTTAGGTCGGAAACGACCTAAGTGTTGTACAGTTTTGAATCGCATGTGTTGTAACTTCTATAAATAGGCCGGTGGTGCCATTTGTAGTAGTTAAGCTGATTTGAATGAAAACTTTTGTTTGTTAGCTTTGTGTTTTCAATTAAATTGGTAGTTGAGTGTAATCTCCTATCTCCTCTTTCGGCAATCGAGTGCGCTCGATTCAACGATCGTAGAAGCCAATTCACGGTATCAAGTGCGCTTGATCAACGTCTGAAGAATTGTAGATCTTCCTTCATGGTATCGTGCGCGATCAACGTGACGAAGATAGCTAGAATTCGATATCTTCAAATCAACGAATTTGGGCCATTCAGTATTCTTCATTCCATCGATTGCTACTTTTACAGAATCATCATTTTGTTATTTCCACTACTGCATCATTTGGTATCAGAGCTAGACTTAGCCAATCATAGCTAAGCCGAGTCTTGGACCCAATTCTATTGAAGTGTTTGAGCCGTGCATAGTTTGTTCATTTGAAGTTGAAGGTCGTACGTCATTTGGTATCATTTTGTGAAGATTCAACAATGCCGCCAAGGAGAGCTAATCGACATCAAAACATTGAAGATTTGTACAAGAGGGAAGATGCCGAGCAAATGGAACAACGCATAAGTAACAAATTCAATGAGAAGTTAGATGAAGGTATTGGAAGGTTAGAGAAATTGATGAATTATATGAATCAAGGTCA
This sequence comes from Allium fistulosum, assembly GCA_030737815.1. Taxonomy (NCBI): domain Eukaryota; kingdom Viridiplantae; phylum Streptophyta; class Magnoliopsida; order Asparagales; family Amaryllidaceae; genus Allium; species Allium fistulosum. The sequence goes on along the minus strand of CM060904.1, from coordinate 259,902,418 downwards.
AAGAAGGAGGTCGCCAATCTTGAACCATGGAGGAAACCGAGTTTCGCCATCGGTTACGGAAGCGAGGAGGGTATCACCACATTCTGATCGTGGTAGAAGAGAATCATCAGTTTCGATGAGAAGAGATCACCATGAGCATGAGTATAGAGATGAAGAAAGAAGAACTCAACGTGAGTTTGAGTATGAGCCATATCATGACGAAGAACGACATAGTAGAAGAGACATGCGTGATCGGAGGGATGTTAATGGTCGAGATCGATATCGAAATTCACGTGATTATGATGAAGAGAGTGATAGAAGCAATATTCATTATCGAGATCGAGACCAAGGATGAAATGCATATAGGGATGTTGAGGATGATCGTCGATGGGAATCAGGGATGAAGACTGAAATTCCAGAATTCAAAGGTGGTATGCAAGCTGAGGAGTTTTTAGATTGGATGTCTAATGTGGAGGAGATTTTTGACTTCAAGGAAGTGCCAGAACATCGTAGAGTGAAGTTGGTTGCTACAAGGTTGAGGGGTAGAGCTTTGGCGTGGTGGCAGCAAACCAAACTTACACGTGAACGGATGGGAAAGTCAAAGATTATATCTTGGGAGAAGATGAAGAAGTTGATGAGAGCTACATTCTTACCTTACAATTATCAATCTCTCATGTATCAACGCTTGCAGAACTTGAGGCAGGGAACGAAGACTGTTAATGATTATGCAGACGAATTTTATCAGCTTATTGGCAGGAATGATATTATGGAAACGGAGGATCAGCTAACAGCTAGATTCGTTGGAGGGTTGAGAATGCAGATTCAAGATATGGTGAACATGTTTGATCCCAGATCTACCGCTGAGGCACATCAGAAAGCACTTGCTTGGGAGAAACAAGGGAGACGAGGTGGTGGTGTGTTTACAAATTCCAACAATCTAATGAAAGGGACTAGTAGCAGTGCGAATGTTTCGAAGGCTGTTGCAAAACCGGTTGTTAATGAAGTTGCTAAGACCAGGATCAATAGTGGTATCAAATGTTTCAATTGTCAGGAGCTTGGCCACAAAAGCAATGAATGTCCCAAGCCAAAGAAGCGAACGATGATAGCTGAGGTTGAGGATGAGGATGAGGAGGCTGAATGTTCTAATTCATTACCGGTTGAGGAGGAAGAGAATGTGTCAGGAGACGAAGGGTATTCATTAATGATGAAGAGGTCGTGTTTGACACCAAAGCAGGAGGAAGAAACTAGCTGGTTGAGGAGTAACATCTTTCAATCAACATGCACTATCTTGGGAAGGGTTTGCAAATTTGTAATCGATGCGAGAAGCTGTGATAATATTATCTCTACAGAAGCTTTGAAGAAGTTAGCGTTGAAGACAGAGAAGCATCCGAAACCTTACAAGTTAGCTTGGTTGAGGAAAGGTAGGGAGGTGAAAGTTGGACGAAGGGTTTGTGTTAATTTTTCAATTGGGAAGAAATACAAGGATGAAATTTGGTGTGATGTTGTGGATATGGACGTATGTCATCTGTTGTTGGGGAGACCGTGGCACTATGATAGAGCGGTGCAACATGATGGACGTACGAACAGCTACAGTTTCATGTTTGAAGGCACCAAGATTACTCTAGTTCCCAAGAAGAGACAACAAGAGGAAAATAAGTTGGAGGAGATTGAAGAGCTTAAAACGTTGCTATCTTTGAAGGAGTTTGTTAAGGAGGTAGAAGAGGAGCCTGAAGTATTCTTGTTGATTGGACGAGAGAGTCATGAAGTGGTTGAGATTCCTGAAGAAGTGAAATCAGTGTTGGGAGAGTTTGACGATGTATTTCCTGAGGAGCTACCAACGGAGTTACCGCCGTTGAGAGACATTCAACATCAAATTGATCTTGTTCCAGGTGCTGTGTGGCCACATAGACCGCACTACCGAATGAGTCCAAAAGAACATGAGGAGTTGAGAAGGCAAGTGGAAGAATTGCTTGAACAGGGGCATGTGCAGGAAAGTTTAAGTCCATGTGATGTGCCAGCATTGTTAGTACCAAAGAAGGATGGGACATGGAGGATGTGCACTGATAGTCGAGCGCTGAATAAGATTACTGTGAGATACAGATTTCCTATGCCTAGATTGGATGACTTGTTGGATCAGCTTAGTGGAGCTACTATATTTTCGAAGATTGATTTGAAGAGTGTTTACCATCAAATTCGAATCAGACCGGGGGACGAATGGAAGACCGCATTTAAGACACGAGAAGGATTGTATGAATGGCTGGTCATGCCGTTTGGTTTGTCGAATGCACCAAGTACTTTCATGCGGGTGATGAATCAGATTTTTAGACCATTTATTGGGAAGTTTGTAGTGGTGTATTTTGATGATATACTGATATATAGTGGAAGTCCAGAAGAGCACTTGCAACATCTGAGAGAAGTGTTGATGGTACTGCAACAGGAACAATTTTATGCTGCAACGAAGAAATGCGTGTTCATGACGCAGAGTTTTTTATTTTTGGGGTATGTTATATCAGGAGGAGGTATACGGGTGGATCAGAATAAAGTTGAAGCAATCGGAAATTGGCCACAACCCAGGACGATTACAGAAGTTAGAAGCTTTCATGGTTTGGCGTCATTCTACCGAAGGTTCATTCCACACTTCAGTAGCGTGATGGCACCAGTTACTGATTGTATGAAAGGGAAGCAATTTTCATGGTCGGAGGAAGCAGGATTTGCTTTTGAAAGGATCAAGGAGCTTTTGACAACAGCACCGATTCTAGTGTTGCCGGATTTTCAGTTATTGTTTGAATTACATACTGATGCATCAAAGGTTGGAATTGGAGGGGTGTTAAGTCAGAAGGGACGTCCTATTGCATATTTCAGTGAGAAGCTATCGGGAGCAAAGATGAGATATAGTACATATGATATGGAATTTTATGCTATCGTGCAAGCTATCAAACATTGGAGACATTATTTGTTTCATAAAGAATTTGTGTTATATAATGATCATGATGCATTGAAGCATATGCAGGGACAGGACAAGATTGCGGCAAGGCATGCTTCGTGGATTGCATACTTACAACAATTTACATTTGTGGTGAAGCATAAGTCGGGAATTACGAATCGAGTGGCGGATGCATTAAGTCGAAGGAATCATGTGTTGACTACAATGAAGGTAGAGGTGACAGGGTTTGATGTATTACCAGAACTATTTGTTGACGATCCTTACTTTGCAAAGTATGTAGATGAAGTCAAGGATGGGAAGACGGATGAGTTTGTAATGGTGGATGGTTTCCTTTTTAAGGGAAATCGATTATGTATACCGGAGTGCAGCTTACGTATGAAGATTGTAAAGGAGTTGCATGAGGAAGGTCATGTGGGCCGAGATCGTACTTTGCAATTGATTTCTCAATCTTATTATTGGCCTTCGTTGAAACGGGAAATTGGGAGGTTTGTGGAGAGATGTCATATTTGCCAAATTTCCAAAGGGACAGCAACAAATGCGGGATTGTATATGCCATTACCCGTGCCGGTTAGACCATGGGTTGATATCAGTATGGATTTAGTGTTGGGATTACCGAGAACTCAAAGGGGGAATGATTCGATATATGTGGTAGTGGACAGGTTTTCGAAGATGGCACATATCATCGCTTGTAAGAAGACAGCTGATGCCGTCCGTGTTGCCGAGTTATTCTTTAAAGAAGTGTATCGCTTACATGGTTTACCAGAATCCATTGTTTCTAATCGGGATACTAGATTTCTTAGTCATTTTTGGCTAAGTTTGTGGAAGATGGTGGGAACAAAGCTAAATTTCAGTAGTGCTTACCATCCGCAGTCTGATGGTCAGACTGAAGTTGTTAACAGATCTTTGGGAAATTTATTGCGGTGCCTTGTGCAAGATAATCTGAAGAGTTGGGATATGAATTTATGTCAAGCAGAGTTTTCTCACAATCATGCTATAAACGGTAGTACGGGTTTCAGTCCATTTCAGATTGTATATTCAAGCTTACCAAAGGGGCCATTGGATTTGATGATAGTACCACAACCGAAGGGAACGGTTAAACGGGCTGTTGATTTTGTTGATGGATTGGCAGAATGTCATAAAATCGTTCAGGAACGATTGGAGAAAGCAAAAGAAAAGTATAAACAGTCTGCGGATTTGAAGCGAAGAAGTGTTGAATTTAATGAAGGAGATTTGGTGTATGCTGTATTAACAAAGGATCGTTTTCCAGTGGGTTCTTATAACAAGTTGAAATCCAGAAAAATTGGTCCTGTAACGATTGTGAAACGGATCAATGAAAACGCGTATAAGTTGAAGCTGCCGGAGGATGTGTATACTTCTGCTGTGTTTAATGTTAAACATCTTATACCGTATCATGGAGATGAGCTTGTTATGGAAGAGGTGAATGCAAATTCGAGGACGAATTTTTCCCAACCAGGGTAGGATGATGCAGCCCAGTTTCAAGTCTTAGGTCGCGTACGACCTAAGGAAGTGATAGGTCGCGAACAACCTAGCGACCTACGGGTTAACAAGCATGATTTAGGTCAGCCACGACCTAAGGGAGAAGTTTTATGTTGGGCATGACCTAACAAGGTACCGGAGCAAGGCGGAGAAGCGATTTTTGCGGAAGAAGGGAACCACGACCTAAGTTAAGTCGCTCTACGACCTAGTTAGGTCGCGTGAAATCCTTAGGTCGTGAACTTTGCTAAGTCGCTGAAGAAGTTAGGTCGCTGCCGACTTATGAGTTAGGTCGTGAACTTTGCTAAGTCGCTGAAGAAGGTCGTTGCCAACTTATGAGTTAGGTCGCTACTTTGTTGAGTCGCTATGTTCTTTTATGTCGCTGTTATTTTAGGTCATTGGAATATTGTATATGTTGAGTCGTTGTATGATGTTGTACCGCGTTTTCTTAAGCCGCTTGTACTTAGGTCGTAGGTCGCGCGTGTTGTTGTAGGTCGTAAGTCATTGGTTTGTTAGGTCGGAAACGACCTAAGTGTTGTACAGTTTTGAGTCGCGTGTGTTGTAACTTCTATAAATAGGCCGGTGGTGCCATTTGTAATAGTTAAGCTGATTTGAATGAAAACTTTTGTTTGTTAGCTTTGTACTTTCAATTAAATTGGTAGTTGAGTGTAATCTCCTATCTCCTCTTTCGGCAATCGAGTGCGCTCGATTCAACAATCGTAGAAGCCAATTCACGGTATCAAGTGCGCTTGATCAACGTCTGAAGAATTGTAGATCTTCCTTCACGGTATCGTGCGCGATCAACGTGACGAAGATAGCTAGAATTCGGTATCTTCGGATCAACGAATTTGGGCCATTTAGTATTCTTCATTCCATCGATTGCTACTTTCACAGAATCATCATTTTGTTATTTCCGCTGCTGCATCACTAATGGATCAACACACTAATGGATAACCTTTAACTTTCAGAAATCATTTTATAAAAATAATCTATCTATAAAATAATTTAAAATCTCTACAAATACGTCCCAATGATTATTCCCAATAATCATTTATACTTCTATTTGGTATAGGATATAAATTCAATATCAACCCAACACACCCAAGGGCTGGGACTCTAAATCTATCTAGGTCAAGATCAGTGCTTCTTATATTCTATATTGTTTTGAACCGGAGATAAAGATTATTCACAAGGAAGATATCATTAATTCAAATATGGAATACTACGGAATTAAAATGCATTCCTAGACATATTACCAAACTTCTATATACCCCAAAGGACACGAAAAGAACAAAGTCACGATGATTCAGGGATTCGTAACACTTGTATTACACTTTGATGTACCGTAATATGCGTTTCTGTACTATGTTTATCAAATTTTGTTCTGAACTCAGCTCTGATAACAAGCTGTGACGCCCCACCCCGAGACCTACATTAACAAAGAGTATTACTAGGTAATACTGTCTGCTAATGCAGAGAATATGGCTGGATAGGAGCGACCATCTATAGCCTTGTCTTAAATATCTATTGAATACGTCGACAAATGCCATACTTTTTTTTTCTATCTCAAGCAGATCGACATATCCAATAAATACTTAATACAAAGCCATAGGTGGCTATAGGATCTATCAGAACAAAATACAACAACTTGAATGTAAAACACATCACAGAACAGTAGATCATCACATATATATATATACATATACAGATACATCACAGAGTATACAAAATGATACATGTCAAGTGGTTTAGCAACTAAAAAATACAAGCGAGTCAAAAGAATATACATATCAGAGTAGCAACCCAAAAAGGACTACACAAAAAGAACTAGCAGAATATAGTCCATGCGGAAGCAGAATAGGCTAAGTCCAAGTGTACCTAACTTGAAACATCTCGGTCTGACCCGAGTATAAAATACACGGGTCAGTCTAGCTAAACAAATAAGTTAACAGAGATAAGCGATAATATGATAATATTCTCGAGTGAGGAGAGACAACTAAAGTGTATGATTACATCAAGTGATAATATGGTATCACTACACAAACTTATAATCTCAAAAGAGATAAAATAACCCATAAAACGATAAAAGCAGCGAGCCTCATATCATCGGCATTCATAAAACATCAAATATGGTTTAGGGGAAAACCTAAACCTGCCATCTTGGCAAACCCAAAACATGCATAAAGAGATCTCATCTCAACCACGCCATAAGGCAAATATATCTCCAAAGAGGAGAATAAAATCTCAAGTAAATGCCAAAAGGCAAATCTCATATAACGCCAGTGTAGGCAATTCAAATCTCAAAAATAGAACTTCCAAGGGATTAAATTCCCAAAAGGTAACTACCACAAAGATATATCGAACGGTTCAAAGGACCAATTCCTAAAAGGGGCGATACACTAGGGAAAATAGTCAAAGAAATCATCTCAAAAGTTTAGCACGTGCATGTGGACGAAGCCTTGCCGAGTACTGTTATCTCAAATAGGTACCTCGCTCGAAGGCAAAACGTCATAATGACAAATACGCCGCAATGGCAAATATGTCGCAATGGCAAATACGCCGCAATGGAAAACGCCGTAATGGTAAACATCTCGAAGACAATTACGCCGCAATGGCAAACGCCGCAATGGCTATGACCCGAAGGTCCAGTACTGGCACGCCGCAATGGCAAATGTGTCACAAACTCTCGGATAGAAACCCGAACAGTGTTACCGTATGTCCCATACCACACGTTCGCACAAACGGTTTACTAACCGCTAGTAAATTTCACACTCAAAGCACTAAAAAGTTTACCTCATCTCATCGGTAAACTCGACTCGAAGGTCAAAACGATTAAACGGACAAGTCGGGAATTAACCGATAAGATAAACGCACGTGTCCCATACCACATGTTTAACCAAACCGTTTAATTCTCATTCGCTCGAAATGTGCAAAAACGTGTAATTTAAATATAAAAATCCATTCTTTGAAGTTTGTCTTGCCTTGGTGCAATTATCTAGCGACTTGCATTTATGCGTTCGTTTGGGTCGGTGGTATTGAGGAAACCAATTTTATAATCGATTCGGGCTTGGAAATAAATTCTTACTTATAAAATCGATTTGGAAAAATATTTATTTCAAATCCGGTTTTTAAATCGAAGAATCACCTTGAAATCGATTATAAAATCCGTGCACGAAATCATCGAAATCAATTAAAATTCAACGGAGTTTTCTCAAATAGAACTCGAATAAATCAACAACATTGTAACTTAAAATCATCACAGAATGTCGGCTTCCTAATGTATAGAAATAGCCTTTTGAAAGCATCATAATTCATCTTTGAAAATACAGAAGAAAACAGTGCAAAACAACAGAATAAAGGTTAGGATAACACATAGTTAAACGCACTAAGGCAAGTTACTCAAACTTTTTATAGGAGCTTTGAATGTTAGTTTATTTTATATGTAGAAAATTTCAAAGTTAAATTCCTAACCAAGTGGTGCAGATTTCATATTCTTTCACAACCATTTTAAACTCAGATTTTTAAATCTTAGTTTACAAATGCCCACTTTGCAAAAATAATATAAATTCGAAATTTAATCTTTTTCACTCAAACTTTTTACAGTAGCTTTGAATATAGGTCTAAATTATATGTCCATAATTTCAAAGCCAAAATCCTAACCAATTGGTACAGATTTTATATCCTTTAACAACCATTTTCAGCTCGGATTTGTAAATCTCAGTTTACATATACCCACTTTGCAAAAATCATATAAATTCGAAATTTAATCTTTTTCACTCAAATATTTTACAGTAGCTTTGAATATTAGTCTAGATTATATTTGTAGAATTTTAAAGCCTAAAACCTAACCAATTAGTACAGATTTCATAATTTTTAACCATCATTTTAAGCTCAGATTAATGAATCTAAATTAATATAAAGTTAAGCAACCAAATCAACCAATTTAACTCTTATATCATAACGACCATCATACAATAAATTAGTATACAGAAAAAAAAACAATCATTTCATAGCCTAATCCTTAGAGATAGATTTTGTGGGTGTTCAAAACTCACCTTATCATCTTCCAAATCGCATGCATCAACACATAAACAAATCACTGGAAAAAATCTGCGTTTTCGTCCTCAGTGCAGCAAGGGTTTAGCATGGCAAAACTTTACTACGAAATTTTTATAGAAGGTGTATTCATGAGGTTAGAATAACGTACCAAAATTTATATTTTTATGATTTTTCTACAATTAGTTATAAATTTTCTACTGGCCTTCGTTTTCAGCCCAGATCTAACCCGAAAACCACTAGAGAAAACAAGACCTTTGACCCATCAAAACTAAACCAATTGCCATGAAATTTGAAGCAGAGGTGCTAGAACATATCAGCAACAGTATGTCCAAATTTTAGAATTTTTGAGAATCTATTTGATTTATTATGATTTTTGAAACATGTAGGGTTTGGTGAAAAGAGTTGTAGAAAGAGGAGTTTGGGCTTTCTGGTTTTGAGTTTTTGAGAAATGTAATGAACGTACAGAGCAAAGAAGACAGGAATTATCTCATCTTCACTTGTAAATGGGCTTAAGTTGGAGATTTGAGCCCAATTCCATTAATAAATCAATTTTTCACTATTTTAAACACATACAAAACACCTTTTAAGTCTATCTTTGAAAAATAATATCTCTTAAAGCAAAGCTCATAAAAATGCAAACTTATTTTTAAAAATAAAGTACAAGACTTAATCTTTGCAATGAAACTGAAATCACTCATTTTTATGGTCGTTAGACCCTTCAAATAATTTATTGAAAATGAACATTTTCATGTTTGTACAAAAATGTAAAACATGTTAAAAATAGTTTTTAGCTCTCAAACTTATGATTTCTTCATAAAAAATATATGAATCACTTTAATAACATAATTAAGATTTTTACCTAAGTTTACATTGGTAAATTTGCAATAAAACCCCTTATTTTATTAACTCAAAAATGTGGGTTGTTACATAATGATTTTCAGTTGTAGAAATAAAAGTGAAATTGTAATAGTTGGAAACTTCTAAAATGAAAAATAGAAAATTAGAAGCTAAGTCATTAATGAAACTGTAAAGAAATTAGAGATTTGTCACTTGTAAATTTATGAGTAATGAAATTTAGAAGATATAAGTTATTGAATATTTTGCTAACTAAAATGAATAAGATAAATTTGTATAACATTCAATTGCATTCTAAAAAGAACATATATAAAACTTACCAAAGATATTTAAAATTTGAAATGTTAATATCATATGTAATAGAATTCTATACAAGTAAAACTTAAGTAATGGATTTATGTTTACAAATAAGAATTATGATGTACAAGAAATATTTTAAACACAGGTTAATATTTTTAAATGCAAGTGATTAAATTAAACAGGAAAAAGTGAATACCGTTTAAGTAAATGATTATAAAGTTAAGAAATAGTTGAAATGATTCAATAATGAATATTAATATTCAATTGAAATCAAACTATATAAAAATTAAATGTGAATTAAACTGCAAGAAACTTATATAGTATTTTAAGAATTGATTTATTGATGTTCTAAATAATTGAGTTTGAAATAATCTATGTGAATAAATGAATGTAAATTAATAAGAGATAACCTTGTATGAATAAATTGAAAATAAATAAAATGTATGTAATACTTTAACAATGCATTCAATGATTATTTCAAATATTGAATGGGAAATATATTATGTAAGTAACTGAATGGAAATTTATAAAAGATGACCTGGTATGAATGAGAACTGAAAATAAATGAAAGTAAATAATGTGTAAAAGGGAAACCGATTGAATAAACATAAATAACATTTAAATTTTGTATTGTTTGGTTAATGGGATGTTGGGAGAGGATACTTCAAATTGTTTAAGATTTTATGAATAATCTATTAAGTTATTATCTAAGGCTGTTGAGCGTAAGGTACACTTATTAGTTTATTTATCACCCTTGCATGATGAAATTTTCTGAACCTGAACAAACCATTAGTTTTTGGTTTTTATGGATGTATGGTTGATTCCATTGTTGCATATAATGGTCGTGTTGTAACGACCCGTAAATTTGAACGATTTAAATAACGTAATTAACTAAATTTTTCTTGAAAATAAACAATTAAATTTTAGCAATGAAAATTGGATATTTGGTATGCGTCTATTTAAACGTAGCAAATGAAAGATTTTCATTGGTAAATATAAAAATTTGTTTTGTTGTGTAATTCCAAAATTAAAATTAAAATCATTTAAATTGATGAAAATAAAATATTTTTTAAATTTGGATATTTTTATATAATAAAATTGTAAATCATTTTCTCGGTGAGACGTCATATTACGTTTCGCCAAATTTGGACCGCTCTAGCTCCGTTTCTCTTATTTTCGGCGTTTTAGCACCAGTTTTGGCAGCTAATATCAAGTTTTGATAGGATGGTCGTATCTCTCATATCTACTTACCATTCTGTTCATCTTGTCGTGCTGATCTCCGTAGTATATTCATTTGTGTTTTCAGGGTCCGGTACACGGCGAAATCCGAAAAAAACGGATAGCCGTATCGGTACCCATTTCATGCCTTTTAGGTTCTTATGTCCATTCAATTTCCACCGTGTATTACCAATAACCATTTTCTTTTATAACTTCTAGAATCCAACTTTTGACTCCTCTATTCCCCATGTTAAATTTATATTCACTACTTCTTTTGATTTCTTGGTTGGATCTTATTCTCTTCTCCTCCTTCTTGCGTCTGTCATTCTTTTCCAATCAAAAAAATGTCTGCCTTCGTTTGAAAATATATATAGCTTATATATTCCTTTTCTTGTAGCTTGCTCGAAAACTTCACCTCCGCCTTGAACACCTCGCCTCCTTCACTCCCCATACACCTTCCATGTCAGCTCCAATCCGCCACCCAAGACCTCTCCACTTGCCGCCATAACCACCCTGAGCACCAAACGTCAGCCACAACATAGAAACCCACCACGCAAGCTTCCCCAACTCAAACAGTTCACCCACACCACACGACAACACCACACAACCACCTATCGCCTCCACTTAGCCAAACGTACAGCCATCCCTTTGCCCATCTCTCTGCCATGCCACACACACTCCAACTCGCCCCGCCTCTCATTGGCTATTGATCTGCCCTTGCCTTGCTCAACCACTTCGCCGACAGCCACCCACTTCTCCCATGGCTGCCGCACCCCATCTCTCCATTTATAGCCTCTCGTCGCCACACCCGAACAGCCCAGTGATCCGCCCCATGCCTTCAACTCACTACCGAACAACGAAACCCCATCAACTCCGCTGCCAAGCCCTCAACAACCTCCCTCTAGCACCATCGGTCCAACAACACTCCACCACCTTGAACCTGAGCAGCTCCTCTCCTCCAAGCAAGTCGCTTTCAATTCCTGCTTCGGCCGAACAAGCAACCCCAGCTTAGACCTCCCACTCGGCCTCACAACCACCTTTGCCGACTTCCCTTCGACTTCGCAAACAACAGCAGCCTACACTTCCGAGCAAACCACCATCCTCCTCCCTGCGTTTTCTCCTGCCTTTCCTTGTATTCTTGCCATCTCCTCCTTTTAAAAAGAAAATTTTATATATAACTGAGTATATATTTAATATATTGTGCACGTGAACCATGCTGGTGAACTTTGCACATTCACCTTGTTCTGTGCACATTTCTCTCCTAGCTCTTTCTCTTCCTTTTTATATATAAAAAAAGAATATTGATTTTTTTATAAAAAAATATAAAATATAGATATTTTAATTTTAATATATGTGTTTTAATTAATATTGATTTTAAAATATAATATGAAGATTTTGATTTTAAATATGTGTTTTTAAATGGAATATTGATTTTAAAATATAATATATAGATTTTATTTTAAATATGTGAGTAAATTTTAGGTTTTTTTATTATATATTTTGTTTTCATTAATTCAAGTTCATTGTGCTTTGCTCCGGATTCTGCTTTGGAGTTTGCTTTCAAAAGCATTGTTGTTGATTTGTGTTGTTGGAATTGGTTTTGCTTCGATCTTGGATTTTGATTTATTGTAGATCTCCGCTTTGCTCAATTATTTTATCATCACCTTCATAGCCTCGAAAGGTGAGTGATCACTCATGATTAACATTCTTATGTTTAGTAAATTGATTTCACATGAAATGACGTTTGAAATATGTTGTCAGATTTGAATTTGTTAGTAATTTAATCGTTAAATATGATATGTTATTATTTTAAATTTGTTAACCTGTGTTATTTGACATATGACACCACAACCTGTTATATATATTTTATTTAAATTGCTAATTATGATCATATATGCTTGTCATTAATATGATGCCATTTTATGCTATTTATATCCTCACACCACAAGTTCCCTGTTAATTAGGAATTCCCTATGGGTTGAAATCACACATACCCTAATGATTTATAGATTAGGGAAAATCGTTATGGGTTGAAATGATAAACCTAAGTGATTTTATTGTTTAAATTTGGGATTGCGGGTTGAAATGATATATACCCATAAATTTAAATTATTGCGGATTGAAATGATAAATATCTGTATCACTTGACCATAGGTTAGAAATTTATATACGGACACCGTCGGTCTATTTTAAATGATTTCCAAAATTTTGAGAAAAGGGAAAATATATGTGTTTGGATTTTAAAATAAAATATAGAGATTTTATTTTAATATATGTGAAAATTAAGATTTTTAAATTATATGTTTTGGAAATTTTAAAATTTTAAGTTAAGTTTTGTAAATATAAATTATAAAATTTTACTTATTACTTTATTATTTTAAAAATATAAAATTAAGATTTAAAATAGATTTGAAAAAATTCAATATAATAAAATATAATAAAATTTTAATTTAACTAATATATATAAAATATGTTTCAAAATATTTATTTAGATTTATGTTATTATTTTAAAATAGATTTTTTAATAACTTATATATATATATATCAGGTAAATAGGCACAAGGAAGAAGTTGCAAAAAAAATTAGTCTCAGGGACAACAAGTTTGTTTTTTAGTCTAAAGGACACTTTTTAGTGCAAACTGAAAATGATCGTTACAACTATCATTCTGTGATTTACACTAAAAAGTGTCCTTCAGCCTAAAAAACAAATTTCTTGTCCCTGAAACTAAATTTTTCTCCAACTTTTTCCTTGAGCCTAAAAGCCCCTATATATATAATATGTTAAAGTGTTTATTTAAATTTATGTTCATATTTTATGTAGATTTTTGTATTAACTTTAATAAATAAAAGTGAGAAAAATAAATTAGATTGATTTGTAATTTAATTTATTAAGAATTAAATTTAAATAAAGATTGATTTGGAACTTATTGATTTTGAGATTTAAAGATATGTTTTTATAACTTGATATCTTGATTTTGATTAAAGAGGATTAAATGAATAATTTTAAATTTAAATAAAATTGAATTTGAATATTTGATTTTGATTTAAATTTGTAATTTGAGATTTTATTTATATGCTTATAAAAGGTGATTAGGTTAATATTTTAGAATTAAATATAATGGAAGTTGGATATTTAATTATTGATTTTATTTAAATTTGTAAATTGAGATTTTATTTGAATGTTATTAAAATTGATTAAGTGAATATTTTCAAATTTAAATAAAAGTTAAAGTTGAATTTTTGGAATATAAATGAAATTTATCAAATTGAATTTATTGTAAATTGTTTGGATATTTATACTTTGAAACCTACTGAATTGGAAGTGGTTCAAATTTGTAGTTCAAACCTGGATTTGGAATCAATAAATTAAAAATGGTTTTTATGAGAATTTGAATTGAACCTTTAACCTTTTTAATTGCAATTGTTGAACTGAGATTGATTTAAATTGAATTTTGGAACTAAAGTTGATTTGAATTGATTTGTGAGATTGGAAGAAACAATTCTAATTTGAAACTATTTTCGATATAAACTATTTTTATATACAAACTATTTTAATATATAAACTATTTTAACCTATAGTCTATTTTTAAATATAAACTCTTTTTAATATATAAACTATTTTAATATACAATCTATTTTGTGGTTATGATTTTGGAAGTGAATATGATGTCGAAAGTGAATATGATTTCGAAAATGCTATGATTTTGAAATAAATATGATATTTTGATATGAAGTATGAACTGTTTGAAATTAAATGACTACGGTGTGAAGTAAGCGTTGGTTGTTAAAGAGACCGGGATCAGATATTTTCATACTCTCTATCAATATCGAAAACCACTTTAACAACTGTGTACGTGGTGGAGAATCCAGAACGAAGTAGGATGGTTTGGCAACGTATATTGATGTATGAACGCAGCTTTGACTCCCTCGCGCCAGCTTGATGTGGCTAAAACATGAGCTATATCGGGCCAAGTGCGGTCGCACCCTGTAACAACCCGAGTTTTTCTAACACGAAAACCGGACCATTTGATTTAAGAAGAAGAGGTAGAAGAAGAAAAATAGAAAACAAAATCAGAATCTAACCATCGCAGCGGAATAAAATATAATATATCAACAGATCTTTACACAAATCAAAAACTATATCTGTTTATACAATACATCAGAATACATCATCAGAGTACATCAACATCCATAACATACAACTGAATACACAGCGGAAAAATAATAACAAGTACGGGAGTACGTATCGACATCCAGCTCGTCTCCTGAGCTCCACATCATCATATCCTGTAACCTATAATACTCGGTCTGACCCGAGCATCATATAAAACAATACCCGAGTCAGTCTGGAATACCAGCGTGAGAAAATCACACTCAATTGATTATTAAAGTTTCAAAAATCCTTTAAAAATAAAAAGCATCTCGTAAGACCACGCCACAAATAAACATGTCGGGTTTTTACCTTACGATAGCTAAAACATTTTTTATAAAATCCTCTGATATTATAATAGTGTCTATTCACAAATACTTATTAAAATAGCTGAAATTGTTACATTATTAAATTCCAGCATACTAGCCACAAAAGTGGGTAATACAAACAAATACCGTACAAGGCACGTAGGAAAAATGGATTTCCAACGAATGACTAGGCACTGGGGTACCACCTATCACAGTACGTGGCCTAGATCACCGTACCGAGGAGTACGCCCGCTTCCCTGCAACACAAGGCCGGAACCATCCCTTACTGGATGATCCCGAATAAAATCACCCCACGGTTGGGATCAGCAACCGCACCACTAAGCCGAAATAAAAAGGGACATCTAGACAGGGATGACCTTACCCTCCAGTGGGAGCTACCCACGAAGCCTTGCTGCATAACCCCTGATTTTCAGTCATTCCCGGTTGATGAGGTTCGAGGCTAAACGATACCTTTTAGAGAACATATCCCTTAGAATGCCCATCGTCCGCTGACGATGTTTCGCAAGCATTCGTCCATACCAGTCCGTCCTGGGTTTGAACGGAACCGAAGGCACTATTCCTACTACATCCATTTTGGAAATATCCTCAGGATTAGTAGCGACTAGCCCTTGCACTTCACAGCTCCATCTTCGACTCCGAAATCGTTACACGAAACGTACAAACCGGATCGAAGTGGTATTCGAGTCTCCAGACCTAGAATCCCGGTATACGGAAACTCGATCCCGGTCTCTTCGAAACGATCAGCGCATTGGCCAATATTGATAGTCGGTTATTTAACTATCAATTAACATCCACAAGCAACCATCACACAATTAAATAATTTCCCACATTATTTATTTGCCCAAATATCTTTCCAAGATATATTTCCAAATTTTCAAACTCCTTTTGAAAACAATTTCAAACAGTTTCCGCTTACGGAATACATTTCCAAATAATTATTTCTCTGAAACACCAAGTACAAAACACTTAGATTTTAAAATAAATCTTAAAACACTTTACTATAAATATACTTAAAAATATTGAAATTTAAAAACTACTTTAATACCTTAACAAAATATATACTTAAGAAATATTTAAAATGAAACCACTTTACAAATATAAACTAAATTTCTCTTTTTAAAATATAATACCAAATCACTTTTATATAATTACTACAATAATATATTTTTGAAAATACTTACTTTAGAAATAATCAATTTTCTAAAACATGCTTTTTTAAAACATACTTAAAACTTTTAACTTATTATTTAAAATTGCTTTGAAAACGTACTTGGCTATCCAGAGAAATACACTTCTCATTTCCATCTTTTAAAAATAAACCAACATTTATTTTTAAACCAAACCATATCTTTTTATAAATCCCCATCTTGAATTTATATTCAAATATCCACTGATATTTTATTTTACTTTATAAACCCAGTTTATATCTCCAAAATCTCACTTCTCTTTTAAAATTCCAATTTTAAACAACTAAATCAATTTCCAATTGATTTTCCAATTTACTTTACTTTACTTTGAAATAAATTTCCTTTACTACTTCATTTATTTCAAAATACATTAACTTTTAGATTTATTCCTTTATTTGAGTTAAAACCCTTTTTAACTGAAAATACCAATTTTAAACTTCCAAAATTCCTTCTTTAGCCTTTAATTAAATTTAATCCTTACATTCAAAATAAATCCTTTATTCTTTAAATTTAATATCACTTTAGTTTAAAGTTAATATTTCCCTTGTTATTTCGAAATTCCCTTATTCCAATTCACTTGAGTTATTTACTTAAAATTTACTCTTTTATTTCTTTCAAAATCCAATTCAATATATTTTGATAACTCCTTTTATTGAAATATTCAATCCAACCATATCATCCAATATTTCAATCATCAATAAAATCATCACAGGATATCAATATTCATATAACAGAATATCAAATAATCTAAATAATTTTGAGGAATCCAGTTGGATCCCTCCAACCTGTTTCCCTGCATCCACAAATGTTAGCACAATACCAATTCCACTTCGAGGTGGAATATCGCGGTATATGGGTTTTATAAAATATCATCCGCTATTATGCGGCGCATAGGGTCTCATCCGCTATATAAATGCGGGAATATCAACAACTCAAATATATACATATGCCAATATGTATATATTTATATATACTACTATATATATAGCACATCAATCAATACAATCATCCAATCAATTATTTAAATTTAACCATTTAAATTTTAATTCAACTGAGTGAGATTAACTCACCTTTGATCTATTAGCATCTCATTTCCAATTGAGCTTGCTTCCTTCTCGAATTTTAAACCTTGAATAACATTATACGATTTATTAATATTTGAACTTACCAAACAATTCATTACCACTTAATAGGTTTAAATTTTAACTTATAATTTGATTTAACCCAATTTTCCCCTTTGAAATCTCAAGTAAAAATAATTAAATAAGTTAATTTTAAACAAGTGAATCACCTTAATTTCTTATTTAAGATAAACTAGTTAACCCTACTGACTAACCAACTAAATGAATTAAAGTTTTAATTTCCTTAAATTAAAGTTAAACAGTAAGTAATATATACATAAACCTGAACCAATTCTATATATAGTTCTTCATGGATGTCTTCAAATCTAAAAGTGTACATGTATATATTTAAAACTATTTTTCTCAAATTCTATAAAAATTTCTATTTAACCTATATACGTATTAAAATTTCAAAACGGATCTGTCTTTGAAATTTCACTGCAAATTTTAAAATCTCAGTTATATACTTTATCTACATGCATATATCTTTCATATTGAAAAATCAATCTTTGAGTTAAAAAAAATTCTTAAAAGAAATAAATTTTTATACCTTACAGTTAAATCCAATCATAGCCTGTGACGAGCTCAATCCCACACTTCACAGCCTCCATTACCAAGCCCACGCCCAATCGTGGTCAACTGCCTCGATATGCCAGACCAACGCTTCCATCATCAGGTCGCGTGCCCTTCCTCAGGACTGCCTCCACCTCGCGACAACAAACACGCCACCACGAACCAGCGGAGCCGCCCCCTTCTCCTCTCTGCTCTCGAGACTCGAATTGAGTTACGCGATCCCTTCGACCGAATGCGAGACCCAGCGAAGCCCTCGAGTTGAATCGACTAACTCGCAATCGATTTTGAAATTCAAATACAAGTCACGACACCTCGCGTCCCTAAGCCCTAATCGCCACCTCGAACTCGCGGTTGCCATCGCCATGCAACCTGCCGCCTGCTTTGTGAACGCGGCCCTAGCACGCTGACGACTTGGCCAATCCCAATTACGTTGAACCCTGCTTGCGAATCCATCAATGATTCGAAATTACTCAAAAGCTTGAGACGAAGATCGACTCGTTCTACCCTTCATCAATTCGAACGAAAGAGGGCTCACAATTTAAATTTTCGATCGAACGAGGAGGATAGAAATGAGAAGTAACCAATTTTTTGAATTTATTATCTTTTTTTTCGAAAAACTTCATCTGAAAGTTTTAAGTGGAATGGTCTCGATTTAGAAGAGATAACAGAAGGCAGAAGGAAGCTTCATTCGATCTGCTATGAATAACTGAAGAGGGGACGCGTGTTCTACCAGTTGAACACGTGTTTAATTGATATAAAATTTCAAAATATAACAAACTATTTTTAAAGCTGATTCCAACACTTCTATCCACTTCAGTATTATCTATATAAATTTTATAAGTCTTCAAATTATTTTTAACAGGCTTAAATCTCCAGATTCAATAATTTACCAATTTCGATAATTAAATTCAACAATTAATTATCCAATAATTAATGATATTTGAAATTCAAGTTAATAATTATCTTTTGAATATTTAAAATTAATTAAATATTCCTATTTCAAATACTCAAAAATTCCGGGTCGTCACATTCCTCCCCCCTTAAAAGAATTTCGTCCCCGAAATTACCAGTTAAGAAGAATGTCCCATATCCCGTTAGCTATTTCCCAAGTTAGCTATTTTCCAAATTCAAACAGTTTTAACAAGACCCAAACAATCTTTTGTCAATGATACACTAATCATCTTTAACTTTCCAAACTTATTCATAAGTTCAACCCATACTACCTACTTATCCATTCAAATTTTAAATTTGAATTCAAATTTTGAATTATCAAAATTTTCCAAAATTTTCTAACTCCCTAAATTTCCGAAAAATTTCGCCAGCGTCTCCTTTGCGCGGCTAGCTCGGTACTACTACAAAATGGCTCTACGGCCTCCCAATCTCAAAAAGAAAACAAAAAGCCAAGTGGCTGGATCCAAAACCCAATCAAATTTCATATAGAAATTCAAATACATACCTTTTTGTCGGGTCATTAAATTTTTATCTTCTAAAATCAAAAATCCCAATTATCCATTGCTTTTATACACCTGTATATCCTACTAAGCAATAATATTCAATCACAATCCCAAAGTCATTTTATACTTTTCTTTACAAATTTTCAATATTTGCTTTACTTAAGCCCGTACGATGCACATATATCATCCGTACGCAATATCATATTCGATCGCTCAATCGATCACACAATCTCACTTCCGAACTAGTATCGTCCACCCGACTTTCTAGTGCGGACTCAGATCTGGTTTCTTGATCAGAAACCGTCATTCTCCTTGCATAGCCACCAACTATGATAGAGAATTTCCAGAATCAATCAACAATCCATATCCAGGTTCGCCGTTGAAAACCGAGTGAAAAATCCTGATTTGGATCGATAAAATTATCTCGAAATTCTGTGTTCGACATCTGGACCAAATAGCTATGCGAATAAAATAATATACGTACATCTTACGTATAAATTCCAATTGATTACCAATTATATCAATTCTCTTTTATTCATATTCATTTTGATTGTTATCCCCTTATTCACAACTATCCCATTTCACAACTTCAGTTTTAGTCTTCATTCAACTATTCACTTAGTATATATTTTTCCAATCCAAAATTACTAAGTATATTTCCAATACCAATTTTCTTAAGAATTTCATTCTTTAATTCTTAAGTTCATATAAATTTTCTTATATTTATTTACTACTTCACCACCGAAGTGTATATATTCAAATCGAATTCCCATTTCATATGAATTCCAACTTACTTCAATTTACTACTTCATTTCCAAATTTTTTTTTTTCCTTAAATTCAATTCATCTCCAACTTCCAAAAATTGAATTTTATTTAGCTCGAAAACAATCCAAGTTAATTTATTCAATAACTATTTCTCAACTTATTTAAACCACTCCTCTGTTGAGTTCAGTTTCCATTCAACATTTACTTAAGTCAATAACTTAAGTTTATTTTCCATTTAACCAACCCTTTAAAGTTTTATTTCCATCTTTCATTTTATTCTTATTTAATCAAATTCCATCCATTTATTTATTTTCACTTATTCGGATTCCATTCGAAATCCAAACCATTACTATTTTAATCCAATTTCATTAATTCCCAATTCAATTTCATTAACTAATTTATTATCTCATTAGTTCCTTCGCTGGTTAAAATTAAATACTTGCTTTTTAATTCCAAATATCACTTCACTTAATTTTTTGAAGTTCAATTTGTTTTATAATTCAAGTTTGGATTTATTAAGATTGCTCATCTTAGTCGTTTCCATTTGATAATTACAATTTCATTTCTATTAATAAGTTTTAACTTACTTACTTAAGATCTAGGACTATTCATTTAAGTCCATTTTCATCTTTATAATCAAATTTTCAAATTATTACACTTAAGAACTTAAGAATATGAATTTCTTTCCACAATTATAAGCATTTTACATTACCTTTATATCGAATTCAATTCGACTTCAACTTACTTACATTTAATTCAATTCCAATTCTCAATTTTATTTAACTTATCTTAAGTTAAATTCAAATATATTTATTCTCCTTCATATACTCGAATTAAATTTTAATTCTAGGATACAATTTTATACAAGTTTTACAATTCATTCACCTTCAAGTTCTCTAACTCTTTTATCTACCAGCTTATATTACTCATTGAGTTAATTTCATCTCATAATTATAATCCCAGAATTAAACTTCCATTCCCTTCTTATTTAAATTAACTTCATTCTATACTTTATGTTGTTGATTCATTTAAATTTCCACATTTATATTTTAAATAGAATTTCCAAAATCCAATTGCCCGGTTTTATTTCAAAACCATTTTGAATCCATAAATAACTCATACATATCTGGTATATCACCTCAAATCCAATTTCCAAAACAATCTGCTTTTACCAAACAATTTTCCCTTTGAATTTCAAAACCAACCCAGTTCACAATCACTTCTAATATAAAACAGTTTGGTAGCAATTTCTCTTTGGAAACTCGAAAATAGACATCGATGATGCTGCAGTCATTACCGAAATTATTTTCCAGCGACCGAAAGAGAATTTAATGCTTTTATCACTTTAAAACTTTTCAAACATTTTAAATCCCAAATCCCACCAGATATGAATTCAATTCCAAAAATATTCATGAAATAATATCACCATTATTTCCCCAAAACTTTTGAAACTATTTTAAATCCAAAGGAATTTAAATCTTTCCCAAAACAAAAATCCATACAATTTTTATATCCAAACATTACTCTGGAATTCTATCACATTTTATTCCAAGTTATAAGACACATTTACAATTTACATTTACAAATTTCATTTGTTTATGAATTTATCTCCTTTGATTATAAATCACATTTGTATATAAAGTTTATCTCAATTTATAAATTTCATTTATAGTCTATATTTCAAATTCCATTTTGTTATATAAATTTATTTTTCAACTTAGGTTATAAGTTTCAATTTCTACTCAATAACGAGACTAACTCATTATTGTCATTTTCTAACAACCAAGCATCCAAATATATAACTATAATAATTTCAAATAATTATTTCTTTTATATACAAAATAATTTGGGCAAAATTATTTCATTCACCCTATTTAAAACAATATTGTGTCGAACTGTTCTATTCAAGTGTTTAGAAACCCCTTCGATACAGTTGTACAGACTGTGCCGACGAAGGTTCATATGCCACTCAATAAACCAACCAACACAATATAAAACCATTTTATATTCACTAACAAATACGCGCTCATATCTATTAATACTCTCAAAATTCCCACCCGAGCCAAGGTTATCGCCAGCCTAAGCTCTGATACCACTGTAACAACCCGAGTTTTTCTAACACGAAAACCGGACCATTTGATTTAAGAAGAAGAGGTAGAAGAAGAAAAATAGAAAACAAAATCAGAATCTAACCATCGCAGCGGAATAAAATATAATATATCAACAGATCTTTACACAAATCAAAAACTATATCTGTTTATACAATACATCAGAATACATCATCAGAGTACATCAACATCCATAACATACAACTGAATACACAGCGGAAAAATAATAACAAGTACGGGAGTACGTATCGACATCCAGCTCGTCTCCTGAGCTCCACATCATCATATCCTGTAACCTATAATACTCGGTCTGACCCGAGCATCATATAAAACAATACCCGAGTCAGTCTGGAATACCAGCGTGAGAAAATCACACTCAATTGATTATTAAAGTTTCAAAAATCCTTTAAAAATAAAAAGCATCTCGTAAGACCACGCCACAAATAAACATGTCGGGTTTTTACCTTACGATAGCTAAAACACTTTTTATAAAATCCTCTGATATTATAATAGTGTCTATTCACAAATACTTATTAAAATAGCTGAAATTGTTACATTATTAAATTCCAGCATACTAGCCACAAAAGTGGGTAATACAAACAAATACCGTACAAGGCACGTAGGAAAAATGGATTTCCAACGAATGACTAGGCACTGGGGTACCACCTATCACAGTACGTGGCCTAGATCACCGTACCGAGGAGTACGCCCGCTTCCCTGCAACACAAGGCCGGAACCATCCCTTACTGGATGATCCCGAATAAAATCACCCCACGGTTGGGATCAGCAACCGCACCACTAAGCCGAAATAAAAAGGGACATCTAGACAGGGATGACCTTACCCTCCAGTGGGAGCTACCCACGAAGCCTTGCTGCATAACCCCTGATTTTCAGTCATTCCCGGTTGATGAGGTTCGAGGCTAAACGATACCTTTTAGAGAACATATCCCTTAGAATGCCCATCGTCCGCTGACGATGTTTCGCAAGCATTCGTCCATACCAGTCCGTCCTGGGTTTGAACGGAACCGAAGGCACTATTCCTACTACATCCATTTTGGAAATATCCTCAGGATTAGTAGCGACTAGCCCTTGCACTTCACAGCTCCATCTTCGACTCCGAAATCGTTACACGAAACGTACAAACCGGATCGAAGTGGTATTCGAGTCTCCAGACCTAGAATCCCGGTATACGGAAACTCGATCCCGGTCTCTTCGAAACGATCAGCGCATTGGCCAATATTGATAGTCGGTTATTTAACTATCAATTAACATCCACAAGCAACCATCACACAATTAAATAATTTCCCACATTATTTATTTGCCCAAATATCTTTCCAAGATATATTTCCAAATTTTCAAACTCCTTTTGAAAACAATTTCAAACAGTTTCCGCTTACGGAATACATTTCCAAATAATTATTTCTCTGAAACACCAAGTACAAAACACTTAGATTTTAAAATAAATCTTAAAACACTTTACTATAAATATACTTAAAAATATTGAAATTTAAAAACTACTTTAATACCTTAACAAAATATATACTTAAGAAATATTTAAAATGAAACCACTTTACAAATATAAACTAAATTTCTCTTTTTAAAATATAATACCAAATCACTTTTATATAATTACTACAATAATATATTTTTGAAAATACTTACTTTAGAAATAATCAATTTTCTAAAACATGCTTTTTTAAAACATACTTAAAACTTTTAACTTATTATTTAAAATTGCTTTGAAAACGTACTTGGCTATCCAGAGAAATACACTTCTCATTTCCATCTTTTAAAAATAAACCAACATTTATTTTTAAACCAAACCATATCTTTTTATAAATCCCCATCTTGAATTTATATTCAAATATCCACTGATATTTTATTTTACTTTATAAACCCAGTTTATATCTCCAAAATCTCACTTCTCTTTTAAAATTCCAATTTTAAACAACTAAATCAATTTCCAATTGATTTTCCAATTTACTTTACTTTACTTTGAAATAAATTTCCTTTACTACTTCATTTATTTCAAAATACATTAACTTTTAGATTTATTCCTTTATTTGAGTTAAAACCCTTTTTAACTGAAAATACCAATTTTAAACTTCCAAAATTCCTTCTTTAGCCTTTAATTAAATTTAATCCTTACATTCAAAATAAATCCTTTATTCTTTAAATTTAATATCACTTTAGTTTAAAGTTAATATTTCCCTTGTTATTTCGAAATTCCCTTATTCCAATTCACTTGAGTTATTTACTTAAAATTTACTCTTTTATTTCTTTCAAAATCCAATTCAATATATTTTGATAACTCCTTTTATTGAAATATTCAATCCAACCATATCATCCAATATTTCAATCATCAATAAAATCATCACAGGATATCAATATTCATAGAACAGAATATCAAATAATCTAAATAATTTTGAGGAATCCAGTTGGATCCCTCCAACCTGTTTCCCTGCATCCACAAATGTTAGCACAATACCAATTCCACTTCGAGGTGGAATATCGCGGTATATGGGTTTTATAAAATATCATCCGCTATTATGCGGCGCATAGGGTCTCATCCGCTATATAAATGCGGGAATATCAACAACTCAAATATATACATATGCCAATATGTATATATTTATATATACTACTATATATATATAGCACATCAATCAATACAATCATCCAATCAATTATTTAAATTTAACCATTTAAATTTTAATTCAACTGAGTGAGATTAACTCACCTTTGATCTATTAGCATCTCATTTCCAATTGAGCTTGCTTCCTTCTCGAATTTTAAACCTTGAATAACATTATACGATTTATTAATATTTGAACTTACCAAACAATTCATTACCACTTAATAGGTTTAAATTTTAACTTATAATTTGATTTAACCCAATTTTCCCCTTTGAAATCTCTAGTAAAAATAATTAAATAAGTTAATTTTAAACAAGTGAATCACCTTAATTTCTTATTTAAGATAAACTAGTTAACCCTACTGACTAACCAACTAAATGAATTAAAGTTTTAATTTCCTTAAATTAAAGTTAAACAGTAAGTAATATATACATAAACCTGAACCAATTCTATATATAGTTCTTCATGGATGTCTTCAAATCTAAAAGTGTACATGTATATATTTAAAACTATTTTTCTCAAATTCTATAAAAATTTCTATTTAACCTATATACGTATTAAAATTTCAAAACGGATCTGTCTTTGAAATTTCACTGCAAATTTTAAAATCTCAGTTATATACTTTATCTACATGCATATATCTTTCATACTGAAAAATCAATCTTTGAGTTAAAAAAAATTCTTAAAAGAAATAAATTTTTATACCTTACAGTTAAATCCAATCACAGCCTGTGACGAGCTCAATCCCACACTTCACAGCCTCCATTACCAAGCCCACGCCCAATCGTGGTCAACTGCCTCGATATGCCAGACCAACGCTTCCATCATCAGGTCGCGTGCCCTTCCTCAGGACTGCCTCCACCTCGCGACAACAAACACGCCACCACGAACCAGCGGAGCCGCCCCCTTCTCCTCTCTGCTCTCGAGACTCGAATTGAGTTACGCGATCCCTTCGACCGAACGCGAGACCCAGCGAAGCCCTCGAGTTGAATCGACTAACTTGCAATCGATTTTGAAATTCAAATACAAGTCACGACACCTCGCGTCCCTAAGCCCTAATCGCCACCTCGAACTCGCGGTTGCCATCGCCATGCAACCTGCCGCCTGCTTTGTGAACGCGGCCCTAGCACGCTGACGACTTGGCCAATCCCAATTACGTTGAACCCTGCTTGCGAATCCATCAATGATTCGAAATTACTCAAAAGCTTGAGACGAAGATCGACTCGTTCTACCCTTCATCAATTCGAACGAAAGAGGGCTCACAATTTAAATTTTCGATCGAACGAGGAGGATAGAAATGAGAAGTAACCAATTTTTTGAATTTATTATCTTTTTTTTCGAAAAACTTCATCTGAAAGTTTTAAGTGGAATGGTCTCGGTTTAGAAGAGATAACAGAAGGCAGAAGGAAGCTTCATTCGATCTGCTATGAATAACTGAAGAGGGGACGCGTGTTCTACCAGTTGAACACGTGTTTAATTGATATAAAATTTCAAAATATAACAAACTATTTTTAAAGCTGATTCCAACACTTCTATCCACTTCAGTATTATCTATATAAATTTTATAAGTCTTCAAATTATTTTTAACAGGCTTAAATCTCCAGATTCAATAATTTACCAATTTCGATAATTAAATTCAACAATTAATTATCCAATAATTAATGATATTTGAAATTCAAGTTAATAATTATCTTTTGAATATTTAAAATTAATTAAATATTCCTATTTCAAATACTCAAAAATTCCGGGTCGTCACACACCCCTTATTGGGCACATTTTTTCGATACCATTCTATTTCTTTGTGATTTGATTGGGTGCACCTTTGATTTGGGAGTGTGTCTCGAGGTGGGCGGTAGTAGCTGCTATACGTTACCACCATTCCGGGAGTGCAAATTGTATAATCCTACCCTAGTATTGCCTCGCGTGCCTTGTCACATGCCTTATCGCGCCCACTACGAGTTTGGTTTGTGTCGTACCTATGGAGTGCTCCCTGTCTCACCGGTTTGGTGGAGTTTATAGTACTGTATAGACTATAACATTTATATAAAATGTGTTAAGGGGACATGGTTAACGCCTTAACGCTATTTTAATATTTTACTTTACTATGGACATTATATATGTAGCGTATTGTACTATGTATGTAGATAGATTAATGGATCCTTAAACGTTGGATCCTAAACATCCTTTAAGTTATTTGCATTTCACTTGGACATTTCACTTGAGTTGATTTACTTGCATAAGAATGTTAATCCTGACTCGAGTGTTTTTTGTTTTGCTCTATGCTCGGGTTAGACTGAGTGTCACACCATTTGAGACTCACCTTTGGAGCTGGGAGCTTTGCTTGGAGATATAGCATTATCTATTCAGCATTCAGTTATTTTCAGTTTTCTATGTTCAGAATTGTCATTGCTTATGTACTAGAGATTCCTTTGTACTTGAGATTTTCTGTTGTATTTGTTTCAAACTCCGATTTTATGTAGTAGCTTCATGAACTACTATTTATCTATTCCGCTGCTTATTGTTGTAATACTCTGTGTCTGTGATTGTGATTGATTTTATTTACTGTATATGCTAAGTTTTGCCAAATATAAATTAACAATCTGTTGTTTTGAACAATTCAAGTCTGACATGAGTGGATGATTGTCTATTTGAATGGTTCGAAATAGCTGGTCGTTACACATGCTGTTTTGTTTGCATATGTTTATTATATGTGTTGTATTGCTTTTGTCATTGATGGTAACAACTAAAATATTAATCTTTTACATAATTTTAACTCTTTTGGATTATATAAGTGAAATACAAGTTTATGGAAGCAATAGCTACTACTTTTGGTTTCATAAATAAAGTTGTTTGCACAACAAATAGGTACATCTTCGAATTACGGTTTTGGAATGATATTTTATTATTTTTTCCATGGTTTTGGATGTTTATTATTGAAATATTATATATGTATTGGAATTATTGATATTATTATTTTTATGGACCTAACCGTGCAAAGGAGACTCTACCGAAATTTTTCGTGAATTTAGGACTTAGAGAATTTTTTTGTGAAAGTTGAGTTATTTTCAAATTCTTATTAAGCTAAATTATGTAAATTAATTATTTATAAATTCAATAATTTGAATAAAATTGTATCAAGTTGCTTAATTCCTTCTTGTCCCTTTTCGAGGATGAAAAGTTTTGAGGGGGGAGAGTGTAACGACCTGTATTTTTGATAATTAAAACTATTAAATTAAACAAAATTTTGAAATATAATATTGCGAGAAATTAAAATTTATGATTTATTAATGAGAAAATAATTAGAATATGATGTACTAATGTTGTTAAATGTTAGCGACAACTATTTTAATGTAATTTAAATTAATTGGAATAATTGTAAAGTTAATTCGGTTATAATTGTAAATAAGGAATAAATTAAATGTTGAATTAAATGTTGAAATTATACGTTATAAATTGGAATAGGTTTATTATGGAATATGAAATCAATCAATTTGTACATAAATTTATTAGCTTCTGTTTATAAACAATAAATTTATAAATTTGTTTGGATTACTAATATATGACAATTGTTTTATTTATTTTATTATAGTCCATTTGAAATTAATTTAGAAATCAAGGAAATTTACTGTAATTAAATATTGTAGTTAATATGAGTTAAGAAGATAACTGTAGAATATGAATGCAATAAAATGTAAACTAATGTTAATTATATTCATAAGGTAATAGTTGATTCAATAATAAGAGTGTATATCGAAATAAAAGAATTTGATTAAAATTAAAATATAATTAACTGGAGCTTTATTATAGTTGTAATTGAACGCCGAAATTAGTGCAATATTCAAATATTGGATTTAACATGGAAAATCTATTTTAAAGATTATAAATTTCTGTGTAACCAAGAATGATGAATGATTAACTTTTAAATTTGAATTTAAAGGTGATTAAATTAATTTTAAAATAATAATTTATTTAATTAACGTTAAAATTAGCCATTTGGCCACTGTCTCATATTTCAATGAAACAAGTTTCATCGGATGTGTAATAGTGAATTATTATAAGATTTGAAGTTTCGTAGCAATTCGAGTTATCGTTTGATCATGCAAGCTCGAAACATGTAGAAATCGATTAATGGAATTTAAATGAATATAATCTGATTTTAAAAGCTAACTTTTATATATAATGGAATTAGGGTTTGAAACAAGCTCCATTGAGTTTAAAATTATCGAAAACCTATATTTCAATATATGGGATGACCTACTTTCGTTTTGAGAACAAAATGGGGTTTTCGGGTAGTTGTTATCGTTTCGACCCAATTCGATTTGTCCATTCGTTCCTATCCATCTCTATCTATATAAATAGATATGTTCTGAAACCCTAGCTGTCTATTCTATTTTTCTGTACGTATCTGTTCAATTATCTCATCTTCCTTTCCAATGGTAGAAAACCCTAATTCCCAATTCCAAAACCCTAAATTCAATTTCACATCGAATTTCAAAATTCAAACTCCTCAAACTATGTCATATAATATAACGTTGGAAAGCTCTCGATGAACGTAACCTACATCTGAAATTCATTTTTGCAATTGAGGTTCGGTTTGGCCAAAAATCAGTGAAGAAGTAGCGGTCGTCCATATTATGGTTTTGTTTTCAACGGTGGATCGTCGATTTTACAACGATCGAAGGGCACCAGAGTGTAGAGGCATTGAGGCAAGTTGATCCACGGGTTTACATCGTCTTAAAGGTGCACAGAATCGCCTCATATTGATGTAGAAGATGAACGGCAGCGGAGCTGAGATGGGCGACCGGTGGTGGTCACGCGGTGCCTAGGGTTGCGGTAGGGGGCGTGCTGCTCGATGGAGTGGCTCGATTATGATGATGGTGAGCGTGGTGGCGTGCGTTCGTCGGTGATCGAGGCGGTTGGATGTCGAGTGAGTGTCACATTCGTGGAGCAGGATTTCTTGGAGAGGTATAGTTACGTAATTACCCTTTTGTTTATTTTATTTTTAATTTAATTTTTAAACATTCTAATATCGATAACATTTTCATACGAGCTCGGATTTGTACGAGTTTCTTGCATTGGGTTCGTATCAAAATTCTGGACATTATGGATCTGGTTTGGCTGCATTCCAAGATTGTTCAAATTTTGGGCTTTATTTGGATTTTAAATCGAAGATAAATCAAAGGTGAGTGATTCTTATGTTAGTTAAATTAACTTTATGACGTGATAATAATATTATTAGTTGCCGTTGGTAGTTTAATTTGACATTTTAACTAAAACTGAATTTTATTGAATTAAATTGCCATTTAAATTAATATTGAATTTAAATTGTTAGCTAAATACCAGATAATGATAACCAATTAATTGTTGTGATGTAACGACCCATCTTTTCGACGGTTTAAATTGCCAATAAACCACACATGTCAACTCAAATCATTCAAAAGGGAGGATTGTTAATGGGTAAATAATAAAATAATAGAAAAGAAGAAGAAAAAAACACAGAATCTCACAGCGGAATGAAAAAATAAAATAATCAAATAAACAGTTCATGAAGCTGTTTTACAAATAACATTTGATTACACCTTTACAATACAAATTAGAGTTACATATACAGCAGGAATAAGTAAATAATGCAGTGGAACAATATGATGCGGTGGAAAATTACTAATAATACAATATACTAAACTCCGTCTTCGTCCTCCGGAAATAAGGTCTTCAACATTGAAAAGCTCAGGCTGACCCGAGCGTAATGAAACGAAAACATACTCGAGTCAGAACTAAAAGATCTTATCTAAGTTAAATCAAATAAGTAAATATGAGTGTAACATCTTCAGAGATGTTTACGGGATTTTACATCTCTTATCTAGTGTATAACGTGCATGCAATAACTTAAGAGATGTTTGGGATTACCATCTCCTAAGGATCCGCTAAACTATTTACTATGTATTAATATATGCTCTATATATAGTGTCTATTAGTAAAGTAAAGTATTAAAATAGCGTTAAGACGTTACCCATATCCTCCTTAACACATTTTATAAATGTCGTAGTCTATACTGTACCGTAATTCCTCCGTAAACTGGAGGGCTATCAAATGGCACTCCATGGTGTACGACACAAACCAAACTCGTAGTTGTCTCGATATGGCATATGACAAGGTACGCGAGGCAATGCTAGGGTAGGATACTGCCGTTTGCAGAACCGGGCTAGTGGTAACGCATAGCAGCTACTACCGCCCACCTCGAGACACACTCCCATAATCAAATCAAAGGGTGGCCACTAAATCAAATCACAAAGCAATAGATATGGTTTCGAAGAGGCATGCTCGATCAGGGCTGCGTTCATACCCATACAGTAGCGTTCGCCAAACCACCCTGCTTCATTCTGGATTCTCCACCACGTGCACAGTTGTTAAAGTGGTTTTTGGTAATTGTAGATAGTATGACAATATCCGATCCCGGTCTCTTTAACAACCGAACACTTATTTCACACCGGTTGATTCTTTTACATTTCCAAAACTGATTCATAATTGATATCAAAATATCATATTCACTTCTAAATCATATCACTTTTGAAATCATATTCACTTTCGTAATCATTATTCACTTAAATCATATTCATTTTCAAAATCATCACCACAAAATAGGTTAAATCATCATATCAAAATATTCGCATTTTAATCAATTAAATCTAAATCATAACAGTTCCAACTTTAAACTGTTTGAATATTGAAAGTAGTTTATATATACTGGAATAGTTATACATTAAAAATAGTATAGATGTTAAAATATATATAAAAGTTGTTTATAAATTTAAAATAATATATATATATATATTAAAAGTTGTTTATAAATTTAAAATATTATATAAAATAGTTTTATTTTAAAAATAGGTTATAGATTAAAATAGTATATATATTAAAAATAGTTTATATATTAAAATAGGTTATAGATTAAAATAGTATATATATTAAAAATAGTTTATATATTAAAATAGGTTATATATTAAAATAGGTTATATATTAAATGTAGATAATGTATTAAAAATAGTTTATATATTAAAATAGGTTATATATTAAAAATAGTTAATGTATTAAAAGTAGTTTATATGAAAAAAATAGTTTATATGTTAAAAGAGTTTGCATACTAAAAGAGTTTATATCGAAAATAGTTTCAAATTAGAATTGTTTCTCCCAATTTCAAAAATCAATTCAAATCAACTTTTGTTCTAAAATTACAATTTAAATCAATCTCAGTTCAACAATTTAACTTCAAAAGGCTAAAGGTTTCAATTCAAATTCTCATTAAAACCATTTCAATTTATATCGATTTCAAATCCATATTTGAAATACAAGTTTAAACCCCTTCAAATTCGATAGGTTTCAAAGTTTAAATATTCAAACGTTTACAATAACTCAAGTTTTTGATAAATTTCATTTATATTTCAAAATTCAACTTTAAGATTACAATTTAAATTCTTTAAACAATTCATTTAAACCCATTTCTATTTCAACATTTTAAAAGCTTGGACATTGAAAATAATTCTTATTTTATAATATCATTTTACTGTATTCAAATTTTAGGGATTTTAAATCATTTAGTATAACCAATCTGGTGTCCGTATATAATTTTCTACCCTATGGTCAAGTGATACGGATATATATCTTTTCAACCCGCAATAATTTAAATTTACGCGTATATACCCTTTCAACCAGCAATCCCGAGTAAAATTCAAAATTCATAAAATCGCTTGAGTTTATCATTTCAACCCATAACGATTTTCCCCTAATCAATAACACCATTCGGGTATGTATCATTTCATCCCATAGTGATTTTTTTCTAACAGCAAACTAAGGGAACTTGCAATGTGATAACAACAAATAAATACATACATTCAATCATTCAAAAATATCAACAAATAAGCATCCATCACGATCATCATTCAAATCAACCAATAAATCATAACAAATAAACCAGTTATCATTATCAGGTATTTTACTGGCAATTAAATTCCAATGTTAATCCAAATGGCAATTAAATTCAATATAAATTCAAATTAAATTTGAATGATGATTTAAATATACCAAACAGCAATCAATAAATTTCAAATCATATCATCAATTTAATTTAACCAACATAAGATGGTTTAGTATTTGTGAGTGGGTTTAAACACCCACCTTAGGTTTGTAGTTGATTTAAAATCCAAACCAGTTTCAGATTGTCCAGAATTTCGATACGATCGCAACGAAAAAAACCGTGCGTGAATCCAAGCTCGCATGAAAAAGTTATTGAGATTAGAACATTAAAAATTAAAATTAAAATTAAAACAAATGAAGGGCAATTTAGTAAATATTCTCACCGTCTAACCCTAGCTGTTGAACACGATCGTACTCGACAACCCATCGCCACCAGCATAAACGTCACTATAGCCGCCCCTATAGACGCTGCCACCATGATCAGGTGATGCTGCCGCGTCGCTCGTCCAAGGCCACTCCTCCCTTGTCAATGCGGCGAAGTCCGGCCTCCCTACGTGTCAGCGTCGCCGCCAACTTCTATTGTTGTTTCAAGTGAACTCCGCTGATGATACGACCACCAAACTACATAGATGCGTGCTGCTCGATGTCCTCTACCCCCTGGTCACCTCCGATCGTCGTAAAATTGACGATCCACCGTTGGATCGAAAACCCTAGTTTCGACGGCCGAGACTAAATCACCAATTTCTGGCCAAAAAAGACTCGGATCGAAAAAAGAATTACTGCAAAAGATTGTGCTCGTTGAGAGCTTTCTAACGATATATAATTTGCTATGGTTTGAGGAGGTTGAATTTTTGAAATTAGATTTGAAATTGAATTTGGGAATTAGGGTTTTCATGCTCTGACATTTGAGAATGAGGAACAGATAAGAAATAGAAGTATGTGCGGAAATAAAATGAAAGGCTACTAGGGTTAGAGAAACAAAATCTATTTATATGGACAATAATAAATAAGAAATAAATGGGCATACCGAATTGGGTCGAAATGATAACACGACCCGAAAAGCCCGTTCCGTTTTTGAAATGAAAGTAGGTCATCCCATATATCAAAATATTGGTTTTCGATATTTTTAAACTCAATAGAACTAGTTTAAAACCCTAATTCCATTATATACATAAGTTAGCTTTTAAAATAAGATTATTTTAATTGAATTCATTTAATTGGTTTCTACGCGTTTCGAGCCCACACGATCAAACGATAAGTCCGATCGCTACAAAACTTGAAATACTACAATAATTCACGGTTACGGATCCGATGAAACTGGTTTCGTCGAAATTTGAGACAGTGGCCAAAATGACTATTTTCACATTAATTAAATAAATTATTATTAAATTAATTTAATCACTTTTAAATTCGGCATTAAAAGTGAACAGTTTTAATCATTCTTGATTAACCAGGAATTTATAAACTTTTACAATACAGTTTTTCATATGAAATCCAATATTAAAATATTACATAAATTTTAATGTTCAATTACAACTGTAATAAAATTCCAGTTAATTATATTTTAAATTCAAATAAATTCTTTTATTTTGATTTCCACTCTTATTATTAAATCAACTATGACCTTATGAATATAATTAACATTGGTTTACATTTTATTACATTTGTAACGACCAGGATTTTCGACACTAATACGTCCACTGTATTTCATGCTGAGAAATCGAATGCCAGAAATTGTTAGGGGAAAAAGAAAGAAGGAAGAAGATAAGAAGAAAACAAAACAACATAGAATCACACAGCGGAACGAATAATCAATAATATATCATAATTCTTTACACAAAAATGAAACGGTAATATATATATACAGACATCAATCAAAGTATATTAACTTATGTCAGCCTGGACAATTATAACAATCTATCCTCACAATTGTTGATAACACATCAATGAATACAGCGGAAAATATAACCATCTACGTGAATACGTCTCTGGCCTCCAACTCGTCCTTTAAAGCTCCAAGCATCCAAACTAATATGTAATATGCTCGGTCTGACCCAAGCATTATAATAAAATAACACCTGAGTCAATCTGGAAAACCAACATGAGAAAACACACCCAACTGGATTTAAAGTTAGAGAAAATGTTTGAAAATCAAAGGTATCTCGTAAGACCACGCCGCACATAAACATGATGGGTTTTTACCATACGATAACCAAAACACCTTTATATAAAAATTATATTATATTATAATAGTGTCTAAGTACAAATAATTATTAAAATAGCTGAAATGCTTGCATCTCACATTTCAACATAGTTGGCACAATCAAAACCGTATGACGCTTATTGGGGAATGGATTCCACGCAATGACTAGGCACTGCGGTACCACCTATCATGGTACACGTCTAGAAAATGTACCGAGATCGAACCTACTGATCCCTACTAACACCAGATCGGCCTACCCTTACTGGATAGTACCGAATATGTCATCAGCCCGGTTGCTTTGCAACCCTTTTGAGATCTCATGCACAACTAATTCATAAATATGTAGATGTAGGGTATCTAGAAAGGCGACAAAATACCCTAATGGGTGCGACCCACTTAGCCTCGCTGCATCTCACCTGATTTTCAGTCATTCCCAATTGATCAGGCTTGAGGCTACGATTACCTTTCAAGAAATTTACACTTAGAATGATCATTGCCCTTCAATGACAATGTGCTAATAACATTCATCCATACAAGTTGTTCTGCATCTAAACAAACCAAATCCCCAAGATCACCGTCTTCATTATTTTCATTATATCATAATTCGAAATGCTCAAATCGGATCGATGTGGTTTTCGGATAATCAAATCCTATCCCGGTCCCTTCGAA
The DNA here is from genome assembly GCA_030737815.1 of Allium fistulosum. Taxonomy (NCBI): domain Eukaryota; kingdom Viridiplantae; phylum Streptophyta; class Magnoliopsida; order Asparagales; family Amaryllidaceae; genus Allium; species Allium fistulosum. The sequence goes on along the minus strand of CM060904.1, from coordinate 259,866,402 downwards.
ACGATCAACGAAATTGGCCAGATTTGATAGTCGGTTATTTAACTATCAAATCACACACATAAGCAGTCATTAGGCCCATATTACAAATCTTTCAAACATTTATTTCAAAATATCTTTACAAAGGTATATATTCAAATCTCTTCTAGTTTTCCAATAATTGGAAATGATTTCAAATACTTAAATCTGTAACAGGATATTTTGTTAACCCCCTTTTCGACTCACGACCTAGCAGTATGCCGAGTTAAGGTGTTTGACGACTTAAGAAAGTATGCCGAGTTAAGGTACTTGCCGACCTAAGAAAGAAGACGACCTAACAATCTAAAGGCGTAACCGACTTAAGGAAAGCTCCGAGTTTACAAGAGCTGCCGACTTAAGAGGTGTGCCGAGTTAGGAGCCTGCCGACTTAAGATAATCTGTGACTCAAGGGCTAAGACCGAGTTAAGAAGGATGCTGAGTTAGGAGCCTGCCGACTTAAGGTAATCTGTGACTCAAGAGCTACGACCTAAGGAAGATTCCGAGTTATGAAAGGCTCCGACTTAAGAAGGTTCCGACCTAACGGGTTACAACTTAGTGGGTTTACGACTTAAAGGCTGCGAGTTAAGGTCTTACGAGTTAAGGTCTGATAAGTCGGCAACGACTTAATACTTGTCAAAGACAGCCACAGGATGGGTCGACAACAACCATCCCTTAACTCGCCACCGACCTAACCCTATTCCTTAACTCGCCACCGACCTAACCCTATTCCTTAACTCGTCACCGATCTACCATAAGTCGGCTACGACTTAAATACTTAGGGAAATTTCCTGAGTCCAGATCAGCTCCTATAAATACCCCACCACTTCCAACATGAAGGGGACTTTGGGAAAATCATTTCTACAGCATTGTTACTCCGTCGAACTCTTCATTCATTCAGTAATCAAGGATCCTTCAAGCATTCACGACACTACAACAAGCTTCAAGAGAAATTCCTTACATCCGAGATGGATTCATCGAGTTTCACCGTCGAAGATTGAGCTAGTAGTCTAGATTGTTTCTTGTGATCGAATTGTATTGCTTCTTGAAGAGATTTGTATCAAATTGTTACCGAATCAGCAATAAGAGACTATAAAGTGGATGTAGGCTCAATTACGGGCCGAACCACTATAAATCCGTTGTTCATTTACTGCATTTCTGCTATTTTCCTGCTTAATTTCTGTTCCCGTCACACGGGTGGTGCTTTCACAATCTTATCATACACACCGGGTGTTATCGTTCATATTTTAACGTTAACATTTTGGTGCTTTCACTGAGAATCCAACTCAGGCTGCAACTCACCATTGCTTCTCAGAGGTTTGTTGAAAGAATTTCCCACAAAGTCAGAAGCTTATCAGACATAATGGCTCCCGGAAGGAAACGAAAGTCTGTCAGAACTGATGATGACCGTGACAATACTGCCACTTCTCTCTCTCCAAATCAAGCAGCTCCGAGCATCGGTGTTACGCGACAGGAGTTAGATGCTGCTGTATCCGGACTGTACCAGCAGATTGAAACTCAGAATAACCTGATGATGGAAAGGCTGAATGCTCTATTTGGTACGAGTCAAAGACCAGTAAATAATGAGGGAAACTTTGCTAATGCTGCTCCCAATTCCGAGGGGAGAAATATTCCTCACGGGGGATCAGGTGCTGCCGAAGGGGCACCCCTCCAGGCCGAAGGATCTAGGCCGTCACCAGTTCTTCATGAGCATTTACCTGGACAAACTCCCGAAAAGATGGCGGAGGTCTACTCTGCGAAATCTCTGAACAATGAGGAATATCTCTCTGGTATGATCAAGCAAATAATGAAAGAGAGCATGCAAAGAGATGAAGACGAAAGCGAATGGGGATTCGCACCAAGTAGAACTCCGTTTACCGAGAAGATTCTGAAAGCTGAATTTCCTAGAAAGTTTGTTCCCCCCACTATTCCTGCTTATCGGGGGACGAGTGATCCAAATCAGTTCTTGTATAAATACGACTGGCATATGACCGGCGCAAGGGCGACCGATGAGATAAAGTGCCGATATTTCCCAGTTTATTTAGAAGGAGTGGCGCTTCTCTGGTTTACCAAGCTTCCAGTCCGATCTGTAGATCAGTTTTCCGATCTCACCCGAAAATTCAAAGAGCAATTCAGGCTATACGCTTCAAAGGCAAAAGATATAATGTCACTGTCCAGTCTTGAACAGAATCCGGGAGAGCCTATCAAGTCATTCTTGAACCGCTTCAACTTAGCTCTGGCAGAAGTCGATAATGCAGAGCCACGAATGATATTGACCTATTTGATGCGTGCCGTTGACAAATCGAGCGAATTTGGGAAATGGCTGAAGATGAAAGAGCCAAATTCGCTCGAGAAATTCTACAAAAAGGCTGACGAATTTATACGCCTAGAGAATCTTTCCGCACCAGCTAAAGTTGTGACAACGGTGGCGGAAAATAATGCTACTACTCAAAGCAAGAAAGAACCGGCAGATCAGAAAAGGGAAAGTAATGGTGGGAAAAGGCAGAAAGACTTCAAAAAGCCCCGCTTTCTTAAACCATCAGACTTTACTCCTCTGACCGATACCCCGGAAAATATCTTCATCGCCACTAAGGATGCTGTTGAATTTCCAAAACCACCGGCCGTGAAAGTTGGGAAGAATGCTGTTCAAAGCGGAAGATTTTGCAAGTTTCACAACCAACCAGGGCATGATACCAATGAGTGCCGTCATTTGAAAAGTCTGATTGAAGAATTACTAAGAGAGAATAAGTTGCAGCAATACGTCAAGAGGAATAGAAAGGACCCATCTTCATCCAGCCAAGGGCAGTTACCTCCAACTAATTCATCTGATTCAGGAGAAAGGCCTGTTGGAAAGGAAAGACCTGTTATTAATGTGATCACAGGGGGACCTCACCCGGCTGGCAGAAGTTGGGGTGAAATGGAAAGATATGCAAAAGCTTTGAAGTATGCACCAACCGAAGAAAGTGTCTTGATCCTGGAAGACGTTTCACCTCTAAAGCAGCAAAAAACTCTCCATGATGATATTATGTTCAGAGCCAGGGATTCTGTTAATGTGGAAGCTCCTACTGAGGACCCTATGGTTGTCTCTGTCGGTATTGGGCCGGCTATTGTCAGAAGAGTGTTAGTTGATAGTGGTGCCTCATGCAACATCCTTTTTAAAAGGACATTTGACCAAATGAAAATTCCGATGACTGATGTACATGCTTCTTCACACAAGATCGCCGGATTTACAGGAGAGCTGAAACAGCCGATCGGAACAGTGGACTTGTTTGTTGAAATGGGTGAAGGACCCAAGAAATTGGTTCGGAAGCAAACTTTTGTAATCGTGGATGGATTCTCCGCCTATAACGCTTTCTTGGGCCGGCCTACTCTTGCTGCTTTCAGGGCCGTCCTCGCTCCTTGGTGCTTAACAATGAAATTTCCTACTGATAATGGGATTGCTGTTATTAAAGGAGATCAAAATGCAGGACGAGAATGTTATCTTGTAGAACTCCGAGAGGCCAGGAGAAAAGAAATGGGGAAAGATGCGGCAGCTCCGCTCCGCATCAAGGAACCGACCCTGTAGCAACTACGGAGCGGCCCCTGTACTGGCGAACACAGCAATGCAAGAAAAGAAATGGATCCCAGGAAAGCCAGTACAGGGGAGAATAGAGTGGTACCCGTGGAAGTAACGGTACCAGTATCTGTAGACCCGAAAGACCCAAATAAAGTACTCAATGTGGGTTCACAGCTAAGTATAACAGTTCAAAATACACTGATATCATTCTTAAAAGCCAATCTAGATGTGTTTGCTTGGTGTCATGCTGATATGTGCGGAATCTCTCCTACAATTGCTGTTCACACCCTGAATGTCGATCCGAAATTCACGCCAGTGAAACAGAAGAGAAGAACTCAAGGTCCAGAAAGGTCAGCAGCTTTAAAGGAAGAGGTAGATCGTCTCCTAGAGAATAATTTCATCAAGGAATCCACTTATCCAAATTGGGTTTCAAATCCAGTACTGGTTAAGAAGGCAAATGGAAAGTGGAGAGTATGCATTGATTTCTCAGATCTGAACAAGGCTTGCCCCAAAGACTGCTTCCCGTTGCCTAGAATCGATCAACTAGTAGATGGGACGGCTGGACATGAGTTGTTATCTTTTATGGATGCCTATTCTGGGTACAATCAGATTATGATGAATGAACCAGATCAGGAGGACACAAGCTTTATTACAGATGTGGGACTCTACTGTTACAAAGTCATGCCATTCGGTTTAAAGAATGCTGGGGCAACATACCAAAGACTTTTCAACGCTATGTTCAAGCCTCAGATTGGCAAGACGATGGAAGTCTATGTTGATGATATGTTAGTAAAGTCAAAGAAAGCAGTAGACCACATGGATCACCTAGCGGAAATGTTCTCAATTCTTCGGAAGTACGGAATGAAGCTCAATCCATTGAAATGTTCATTCGGAGTAGAGTCTGGAAAATTCCTGGGTTTCATCGTAAGCGCTAGGGGCATCGAGGCCAATCCTGCTCAAATCACAGCTCTAAGAGAGGTTAAAGCCCCTAGAACAAAGAAAGAACTGCAAAGTCTTAATGGAAAGGTTGCCGCTCTTAGTCGCTTCATTTCCAAGGCCACAGACAAATGCATTCCCTTCTTTGATGCTCTAAAGAAAGGGAAGAAAAATTTCGAATGGACTCCTGAATGTCAGAATGCTTTCGATCAACTGATTCATCATATGAGAACTCCTCCGGTCCTTTCCAAGCCTAGTGATGGTGAGGACCTCTTCATCTATCTGGCAATTTCATCCCATGCTTTAAGTGCAGCACTCGTACGAGAAGATATGAAAATACAACGTTCGGTTTACTACATCAGCAAACGGTTCGCTGGGGCTGAAATGAATTATTCAAAGATAGAAAAACTTGCTTATTGTCTGCTAATCGCTTCCAGGAAGTTGAGACCCTATTTTCAATCTCATCCTATCAAGGTCCTGACTGATCAGCCTTTGAAGCAAGTCCTGTATCGTCCTGAAACTTCGGGTCGTCTCTTGAAGTGGAACATAGAACTCAGCCAATATGACATCACTTACCATCCCCGAAGAGCAATTAACGGACAAGCTTTGGCAGATTTCATTGCAGAATCCACTGACAAAGGTGACAGTAAGGAAGAAACCACTGACTGCATTCCGATACAATGGAAGTTGTATGTTGATGGCTCGAGAAATGATTATTGTTCTGGGGCAGGAGTTGTGCTTGAAACTCCCGAAGGACGATCACTATGTTATGCATTGAGACTGGAATTTCCTTCAACAAACAATGAAGCAGAATATGAAGCCCTTATTGCTGGATTGAAAATCGCCAAGGAATTGAATATCAAAGTGATACAGATTTTCAGTGATTCTCAGCTTATTGTCTGCCAGGTGAAGAAGGAATTTCAAGCCAAAGGAGGGAATTTGCCTGCATATTTGACAAAAACTTCCGAACTCCTCAATGATTTAGATCACTACTCAATAAGCCACATACCCCGAGAGGAAAATATGAAGGCGGATTCTTTAGCAAAGTATTCAAGTTCCGGAGAAGCTCAATTACTAGGATTAGTTCCTGTAGAAGTTCTGTCAGCTCCAAGCATTGATGAAATGGATGTTGATTGGATTATGACTACGTCTCAGGAGCATGAATCATGGATGACTCCAATCAAAGAATACTTACTCGGTGGTTCCCTGCCAGAGAATTCTAAGGAACGTCGAAAATTATTAAGAAAAGCATCGAGGTATATAATTCAAGATGGCCGATTATACAGGCGAGGATTTTCAACCCCACTACTCCGATGTGTAACTAAGGAAGAAGCTAAGATAATCTTAACAGAGGTGCACGGAGGAGAATGTGGAGACCATTCAGGTGGTCAAACACTTGCAAAGAAAATTCTCCGATATGGATACTTCTGGCCGGACATCAATCGAGATGCTGCAACTTTTTCCAGGAAATGTGACAAATGCCAACGATTTGCAAAAATCCCAAGAGCACCCTCCACTGAACTCACACAAATGGTCAGTCCATGGCCATTTGCTATCTGGGGGATAGACCTAATTGGACCATTACCGATCGCCAAATCAGGGATTAAATACGCTATTGTTGCCGTTGATTATTTCACCAAGTGGGCTGAAGCTGAACCTTTGGCCACCATCACTTCTAAAAAGATGATAAATTTTGTAACGAAGAATATCATTTGCAGATATGGTGTGCCACAGAAGATAATCACCAACAATGGCACTCAATTTGAAAGTGAAGAATTCTAGGATTTTTGCAAACGGTTCAGAATTCGAAAAAGCTTCTCAGCAGTGGCTCATCCGCAGGCAAATGGGCAAGTGGAAGCAGTTAACAAGATCATCAAGTCAACTATCAAAAAGCAACTTGAAAAAGCAAAAGGTGGTTGGGTTGATAAGCTTCCATTAGCACTATGGGCGTACAGAACGACTCACAAAACTGCGACTGGGCACACTCCATTTTCACTGGCATACGGATCTGAGGCAATGATTCCAGTAGAAGTAGAGGTTCCTTCACATAGAAGAGTTCATTTCAATGAAACCGAAAATGAAAAACTGCAACTTGAAGCGCTTGATTTTCTTGATGAGAAAAGAGAGGAAGCTAGGCTCAGAGTTTCAGCTCATCAGCAGAGAATAGCCAGGTATTTCAATTCCAAAGTTCGCCAACGCAGCTTTGAAGTCGGAGACTTGGTTTTGAAAAGGATCATGACAGCAACTGGTGTGTTTGGGCCAAACTGGGAAGGACCATATGTCATAGGCACTAAACTTCTTGATGGCACTTTTAAACTCATGACCGTCGAAGGAGATCCGATTCCAAGGGCCTGGAACAGCAACCATTTGCGTCCTTACTTTACCTGAAAAGAGCTCAGCTCAAAATTGTAAAATGATGATGAATGTATCGGTTGTATTGTGAAACATTGTAAATCAGTGTAAATGAATGAAAGCTATAAAGTGGATGTAGGCCCGATTTTTGGCCGAACCACTATAAATCTTGTGTTCTTTACTATTTCATGATGCCTGTTTTATTTTGACATGTAAATACTTTAAATGTATCGCTAAAATATCAATTCAAAATTGCAGGACATTATAACAAGGCTTGCTCATCACAAAGCTAAGCAACTTCCATAAATCAGCTATTACACGAAAACCAAGCCACAAAAAATTTTGTCCAAATTCAAATCCCAAGCAAGGAAAACTTCACATTAAAAGTTGGCGACTCCACTGTGACAAACCTTTGTTCACTAGTTGAGATTGTCGTTATGAATAGACATCCAACTAGATAACTTGCGTTTGTCTCGTGAAGTCATTCAACAGTGAAGTCCACTTCTTCGGATAAAGCAATTTACTTGTAAGAGGAAAAGAAGAAGATGTGCTTGGGAACGATAATAAAAGAGCGCTAACAGGCAGATGATGAGGGAAAGTTGCCAAGCAAACAAAGGAGCAGACAATGGGAGGTATGCATCTTAACAGGAAGGCCAGAAGATCCACTAAAGGGACGCCTTCCCAAGCGGAAGTAACAGGACCCTCGCTAACTGGTCGTGATGCATCCGATCAGATAGCTTACGTCCGTCCCGTGGATCCACTCGCCCCTGAGACGCAACCTACCCGGCACACAAACCAACCAAAGCCCTCTAACGAGGCACACCAATAAATGGGAGTGCTTTCCTCAACCAAAAAGATCGGTGGGACCACCGAAGGGGCATCTTGTTAATTGATTGCGATCGTTTGTACAAACAAACATCCAATCAAGCAACTCACGCCTGCCCCGCGAACCCATCCGACCATGAGAAAGTAACTCCCAGACACTCAAAAGCCCTCTTCGGAGGCACAAGCCCTCTTCGGAGGCACATGACCTCTTCGGAGGCAAAAGCCCTTTCCCAAGGCACCACAAGCCCTCTTCGGAGGCACATGACCTCTTCGGAGGCAAAAGCCCTTTCCCAAGGCACCGCAAGCCCTCTTCGGAGGCACAAGCCCTCCTCGGAGGCACAAGCCCTTTTCAAAGGCACAAGACCTCTTCGGAGGCACAACTCTTTAAGAGGAGCCCTCTCCGGAGGCATGTCCCAGAATAAAATGCTTGAACAAAAAGCATCGTCCAGAAGCACAGTTCAACTCTCAAAGGAAGGACTAACTTGTTCATCTAGAAAAGTTCCTCCTAAAAAAAAAGGGGGGGTTGAAAAATGCTACAAAATTCTTTCGGAAAAGCTTATTTCACTTCATAGGGAAATTCACTTTTTAATAAATAAAAGTGATTATCCCCGAAAGTTGAAGTGTTCTTCAGAAAGAAAAAGTAAAAATTCTTCTAAAGACTGGATATACTCTATTAAGAGCAGAATAATTCTCCCCTTAAAAGCGGAATAATTGTCCTCTGAAGTAAGAGTATTAGTCTTAAAAAAAAACTAGGAATATTGTAATGCACTTACGGCATGGGGGCAATACTGTACAATTCAATTATATTAATAAAAGCAACATGCCACAAGTTCGTTGCAATACCACGGAAAACAGATGTGGAATAAATGCATTCTCAAACGCAGACAAAAAGTTTGCACAAGTAAGAAGAATCGTTTGTTCTACACTTAAAATAAAAGATAGATCATTCTCACGTACACAAGAGTTTGTACAAGTAAAGTAATTGTTTTATTTAGTACTATGAAAATTCTTTACATGTGCAGATATCTCAAAAAGCAAAAGAGAGGACCGGTACCCGCACAATCCCCGGTCAATACATGCAAAGAGCAAAAATAATAAGTAGAAAATCCAACTTGATTATTCCTTCTTCTCACCACCCTTGGAACTCTTTCCCGGTCTGATGATTAGCTTTTGAAGTCGTTGTGAACGGGCAGGGGCAGAAGGAGAAAGCGGTACAGCCGGATCAACTACTGCTTCCTCTTCAGTGGAAGTCTTCTTCTTTTTCCTTACAGCACGCTTCCCCTTCCTCTTTGAAGAAGACTCACTCCCCGGAGTAGTCAGCAATGTTGAAAGCTTTGTATCGTCATCAAGAGACCGCCCCGGGGTCTTCTCGATGTCTTCAAAATCCTCCGCCTTCTGTTCCTGAGAAGCAGCCGGATCATCCAAGCCTTGAAGAGCTTCGATTTTCTCTGCCTGTGATCCCGGTTGGGAAGCAGAGGGAGGAGTAATTTGGGAAGACAGAGGAACGGCAATCGAAGGAGTGAAAGCTTGTGTAGTGCTTGGTGCCTCCGCTGTAGAAGAAAAGAAGTTAAAATCAGCATCCCCCGAAAATAAAGAAGGCATCGGTTCATCAAAGTTTAAGTAACAAGTAAGAAGGTCATCGAATTCGGCTAAGTCAAATGACTGGTTCATTAGACAAGAGATGACACCAAGAGTACCTGGAGGAGTTGGCTTTACAAGATCCACCTCGAACTTCTCGGCTTCAATATCATCCAGTGCCTCATCTTCAGTAGGAGTAGTTGCAGTCTCCTGGGCAACTTTAGCTAAATGTAGAGAATGAGGGCTGGAATCTATAATATTAGCGTCAGCTGAAGTGGAAGTTTGAACGGGGGCAGTTAAAGGAGCTTCTTCTTTTGGAGGCTCTTCTCCCGCTGTTTCAGCTCGTACTTTGGCAAGTAGCTCCTTCCCCTTAACAAGAGCGGCGCGATCCTCATCATTGAGATAGCGCTCCTCAAGTTCCGGCTCATTATAGCCAGCCCCGCCAAGCATATCCATCGCGACTTCCCACACTTCAGCCAATGTAATTTCATAATCGGGACCAAGAAAAGAGAGGCTCCCACGACCCAGAATGCTGTGTAAATAAAAGTCAAATAAGGTAAAGCTGACGTCTGCTTTCGTCGCCTCATGTGATTGCTCAGCCGCTTCCTTTTCGGCAACGGCAGCAACCCGGCCAGCGGTAGCCTCATCACGCTCTGCCTCAACTTTAGCAAGTCGAGACTTTAGTAACTCAATCTCTACGTTCTGAGAGGTGACCTTTTCCCGCAAATCGATGTTTTCTGTACGGTACTTCTCAGTAATATGCTGTTCAGCGGCAAGCTTCATTTCAACATCTCTCTGTGCAGCATGGGCATCCCGCACTTGTTTTTGAAAGACTTCTTCTTTTTGAATATGAGATGCAGAAGAAGAGGCAAGATCTTCCTTAAGTTTTTTAACCTCGGACTCAAGTTTTGCATAACCATCAGCAATATTTGTCATCTCGAGATTATGTTGTTTGCAAACTTTGTCCCACTCCGCCTTGTCGTTTTCCATAGTCAGCATTGCCTCAAGGTTTGCACGATTAACCCTTTGAAGTTCATCGACAAGCTTCTGCCACTGTGACATCCTCTCGATATTAAGCCTGACTGCGTCAAGACTGCTAAGCATGTCTAATTTATCAATCGGAACTATGTCCAAGTCAAAGCGCACCCCTTTTAGGCACCAATTTGGAAAACGGCTCTGAAGTGTTGGGGGGCCGTCCTTGACTTGATATTGCGGTCTATTAATGATAGTCTGAATGTCAGATTTCTTAAGAGGAGGAGAGTTAGACAGAATATCAGAAGGAATGGGAGCGTCAGTCTTTTCAGAAATTTCAGACGCGTCAATCGGTTTAGATCGTTTGCTCGGTTCATCGACAATCTGAGTTTTTCCCTTATCATCGTAAGACTTCCGCTTATGAGAGTAGTCACTCCTATGCGAAGAGTCATATCGCTCGGCATCTTTCCTTCTTTGCCACTGATCGTAATCCCGCTTCTCCTGGGCTTTCCTTCGAGCCCTCTCTTCATCCGTTTCTTTTGGGGTATCAAGGTACTTCCTAAAGTCATAGGTGCCACGGCCTCCACGGTACTTGAATGAGTCATAATATGAACCTGTACGTCCCATTGGAGAACCTGAAAGCAGAAGAGAGGTAGAATTTAGAAATTTCCAGGAAAAAGAGGATAAAATGCTTATAAGTGCTGAAAAGTCCTAAGTGTGTGTGGCGTGCAAACTACATGCGTCAAATTACAGACCACGCTTTAGTGTGGAAACAGAGACGATTGGCGTAGTAGGCATCTGGGTTTGTTTAAGGGTAGAAGTCGCCTCGACAACGGGAGAAGTCGCTTTTTGATTGCTATCCCCGAAAAGCTCTTGGGAAGTTATCATAATGTCACTCAAGCCATCAAAGGTGTCGTCGCCCAAGTGTTCAGCAGATTTCTCCTTCTCAACTTCCACATCAATTGATTTTTCAGAAGCTCGAGGATTCTCTTCTTCCTCAATAATTGGGGGAAGTGCCGACTTGCCAGCCAACCCTACAACATCAGTGGATCCGGAACACTTTATCAAAGCAGTATCCATGACAAGTGTTTTTGATGCAGCTTCTTCTGCAGAAACTGGGGCATTTGACGCCTTTGCTTGAGAACCCGAAGCAGCCGATGTTTCTGCATCAGAGCTAGGAATTTCATGAATTCGAGTCGACCTGGAAGGGTGCAGAAGCCCAAATTGGTGCAAAAGCTCATCATCTAATAGAAATTGGATACTCCTCTCCTCTACAGGCACCGCCATAAGCCTCTCGAAAGTCACTTTGTGACTGAGATTTTTAGAAGGAGGAGGAAGTGCTGAATAGGAAAAAAGAGCAAAGTTAGCACTTGATAATCCGAACTTCAGTAAGTTTGAAAGAACATAAGAAACAAATGCAAGTGATCTTACTCCCTATTCTCCAAATAGCATAAAACCCAGGAGGGCAGCGAACATAGAAGAACGGGCTCAGGAAACTGTGAACACTTTCAGGGAGACCGGTGATCAACTTACGATTTCTCGCACTCCTTACAACTATGATGGAGGGATGATCTTTATTTTTGGCAAAAGTGCAAAGATAGCGAATTTCTCCGAAGGTAGGGAAGCGGCCCAGTGTTCTCCTAAAAAGCACGCATAGTCCCAGCAAGATGGCGTAGCCATTGGGATGTAACTGAAAAGGGGAAATAGATAGTTGGAGAAGAAGTTCTCGAATGCAGTCATTGAAGGGGGGGATAGCTCCGCTCAAGCACATTTGGCGGTTAACTGCGACAAAGCCACGGGGCGGTCTGTCAGTAGTATCATTTATTTCGGGAAGCAAAGCGTCAGCCTCAGCAATGCCAAACTGGATGCATAGTTGACGAAAGGCTTTATGGCTCAAAGTAGTAGGAGTCCTCTCTGGAGGATCGTTCAGCGGGATAGCAACTGAAAATACATCTTCAGCTTGCTCTGTTCCTTCTTGTGGAGAAGACATTCTACACAATCAGCTGAATGTTCAAATGTGAAGGTGCACGTTCCCTAAAAGTGTGAAGTGTTGTGCAAAAAACTAATGAAAATAAACGACAAGCATAACTGGAATTAAATTAGTTGACAATCAATCGATTACAGAATTTCAGAACTTGTCAATGATCAAGTGCAGTGTTAATACAGACAAGTCAGTTTCACTTGACTATTATGATTTTGTTTTAATACTTCACTTGAATTGGTTATTGTACAGCATCTCGTTCATATTCATTTAATTTAACTTTCTCGTTATCAACTAATCCGTCACTCGATGTGGGCAGTCGGTGATAGTATATTCGTCCCAGTATTCTGTGAATGTTGTATTAAGTAGGATTGTTAGTTTGCAAAATTGAAGCAATATGTAAAATGCATGCAACACAGTTCATAGTTCAACAGTTCGAAGTCCAGGCACAATTCAAAAATCATCTGTTGAGTGGCCGAAAGCTTAAGTACTAACTCGGCTGCGACCTAAAGCCTTGTTGTGAAAAATAAGTCATTGAAATTATTCCAAGTTCTAGGTCGGTCACGACCTAATACAAGAAGCTGTGTGATAAGTTAAGTCGGGCTGCGTGCAAAAGGTCTCAAGTCAGAACGGCATGAATTTCTAAGTCCTAGCTCGACCACGACCTAAGGCTTATGTCGGCAAATAGTTAAGTCGCAAAAAAAAAACTGGGCTGCTGAGATAGTTAGGTCGCATGAATGTTTTGAGTCGTCTCAAGCTACTTCTCCTCCACCATAAATTTCACCTCCTTCCACCAATCAACTCGAAATTCACCAACCCAATAACCCGCTAACGCCAACATCGTAGAATCCATTATCCTCTTCGTGAGATTCACCGTTCCCTTCATATCACTAAGTCGCTGGAATAACAATTCAATACATCTCCGATCTGTCATAAACCTGACCTACTGTCATGCGTTCGTAAATCACATCAACAACTAGTGACGATTAAAAATTGATCACAGCACGATTCAAAGTGAAGCGCGACGTATGATTCCGATTCGGGGCTCGGAGGTTAGAATTCATGGTTCAATGGCGAACGTGAAGTGAAAAAGGATCGAAAACGCTTACACAATTAGATAGCAAGGGTGAATCGCTGGGTGATGGACTTGAATTTATATTCGAAATTGAAGAACTCTGTTAATGGCGGCACAGGAAGTTGAAACAGGTGAAGGAAGAGAGGGGACGGCTTAAGCTATTTATTCACTGGGGCAGTGAAAGATGAATCGACACATGATGTACGACTTAAGACTTACGTTAAGTCGCCTCCGACCTAACCAAAAAGAGTTAAGAGAATCGAAGCATACGACCTATGGTTTAGGCATATACTTCGAGGGGCAAATGTTAACCCCCTTTTCGACTCACGACCTAGCAGTATGCCGAGTTAAGGTGTTTGACGACTTAAGAAAGTATGCCGAGTGAAGGTACTTGCCGACCTAAGAAAGAAGACGACCTAACAATCTAAAGGCGTAACCGACTTAAGGAAAGCTCCGAGTTTACAAGAGCTGCCGACTTAAGAGGTGTGCCGAGTTAGGAGCCTGCCGACTTAAGATAATCTGTGACTCAAGGGCTAAGACCGAGTTAAGAAGGATGCCGAGTTAGGAGCCTGCCGACTTAAGGTAATCTGTGACTCAAGAGCTACGACCTAAGGAAGATTCCGAGTTATGAAAGGCTCCGACTTAAGAAGGTTCCGACCTAACGGGTTACAACTTAGTGGGTTTACGACTTAAAGGCTGCGAGTTAAGGTCTTACGAGTTAAGGTCTGATAAGTCGGCAACGACTTAATACTTGTCAAAGACAGCCACAGGATGGGTCGGCAACAACCATCCCTTAACTCGCCACCAACCTAACCCTATTCCTTAACTCGCCACCGACCTAACCCTATTCCTTAACTCGTCACCGATCTACCATAAGTCGGCTACGACTTAAATACTTAGGGAAATTTCCTGAGTCCAGATCAGCTCCTATAAATACCCCACCACTTCCAACATGAAGGGGACTTTGGGAAAATCATTTCTACAGCATTGTTACTCCGTCGAACTCTTCATTCATTCAGTAATCAAGGATCCTTCAAGCATTCACGACACTACAACAAGCTTCAAGAGAAATTCCTTACATCCGAGATGGATTCATCGAGTTTCACCGTCGAAGATTGAGCTAGTAGTCTAGATTGTTTCTTGTGATCGAATTGTATTGCTTCTTGAAGAGATTTGTATCAAATTGTTACCGAATCAGCAATAAGAGACTATAAAGTGGACGTAGGCTCAATTACGGGCCGAACCACTATAAATCCGTTGTTCATTTACTGCATTTCTGCTATTTTCCTGCTTAATTTCTGTTCCCGTCACACGGGTGGTGCTTTCACAATCTTATCATACACACCGGGTGTTATCGTTCATATTTTAACGTTAACATATTTCAACCCATATCAACACATAGAAATATTTCCAAATCCAACTTATAATTCGTTACTTAGACAATTATTTCTATACAAATCATTTCATTGTTAAAATATCTCCAAAACCTTTAATTCCAGTACTTGGAAAATATTATAAGTCAATTTCCCAAAATCACTTCTAATATCCATACTTAGCAAATATTTCGTACTTATCTCATAAATCTCTTGGATCTTTATTAATTCCCTTTACAATTTCCAAAGATTATCGATTATACTTATTTATAATCCAACTAACAATTTATAACTCCTTTAATGAATTCTGATTCATTTTCGAAGTTCCCGTATATAAACAATTTGGAAATTTTCTTTTCTCAAATTTCTTAAGTTCCCAAATTCCATTATAAGATTTTCACTTATAAAAACACATCCATTAAATAAAACCCGGTTCACAAATCTCGAGAGCATTTATAAATAAATTGCAATCACTTACTTTTAAACTATGTATATTTAAAATAATAAATATCAAAACATAGTTAAATAATTATTTAAAATATCAAAGTACTTTTAAAATAAACGTCAATAACTAATTTAAATTCATTTATAAAATTTCTAATCGATTTACAGAACTTGTTTATAAAACTTAGAATTCATTTCAACCAATTTTAAATATTAAAATAACTAGCTTCCTGAAATATTTTAATCCAATTAATAGTTCTTAGACTACATAGTTTAATAAATAAATATTCTTTTCTAAAACAAACCTTAACTTCTTATGAAAAACCATTTAAAAGTCAACATAACCATTTTATACTTATAAATCTCTCTCGATTTATCACAAATCGATTCACATTTCCAATTCCATAACTATTCCCAAATTCCAAAATAGAATTTACTATTTCTTTCTAAGATGATTTCCATATCTCATTTTAAATTTAAACTGTGAATTTATATTTCCAATTTATCAAATAATAATCATTCCACTTTTTTTATAAACATCATTTATAAATTTCATAAACTCATTTTTAGTTTTATAACAGGTTCATATTACTAAAATCCATTTATAAATTGATTTCTAATTAAAATTCCCTTTATAATCTATTTCTTAAGTAATCCAAAACTATATTCCAAAACTATTCAATTTCGATTTCGACTTCCATTTCGTATTCCCAGAAATCCCAATTAAAATCCCCTGTTTAAAAATACTCAAATAAATTTATCTATTTTATCCAAATCAATTCCTTTTTAAATAATCCTAAGGTTCAATATAAATATCTTCATTTCCAAATTCGCCTTTGAGTTCCATTTTTAAATTAAAAAATATTATTTATGGTATTTAATACCAAAATTAAGGCCAGTGCTACTATAGCATCCAATAAATTCAAATCGCATCATAAACTATATCAGATTATTCACACACATCATATATCACTATATATGGAATTAAAACAAACATTTTTGAAGAATCCATTTGGACCCCTCCAACCTGTTTTCCCTGCAACCACAGATGTTATATAACATTAAATAATAATAATCTAGCTTTGAGGTGGGATATAGAAATAAAAACGGTCACCGTTATTAGGCGGGGCGCATAGTGTCTCATTCGCTCTAATCGGCAGGAATATTCAACCCAACTAATATATATATATATATACTATATATAATATAACATCCAACTGATAATATTTTATCTATCCATCCAATCAACCAGTAAATAATTTTAACTTTTTAAAATAAAACCACTTATCCAAGATGAGTGAGATTTACTCACCTTTATTCTACGCTGTCGCCGGGCGTTCCGGTTTGGAACTAAAACCAGACAATGTCCAATTTTAGCCCAAATTTCCACAGTCTTCAAATTCATCCAAACTAGTTTCATTAGGAAGACCTCGTCATCACGATCGGAATGCAAAAAGTTTCGTCCTAATCGGACCTCGTATGAGAGAGTCATCATCTTTATAAGTTATCGATTTTAAATATAATTAATTAAACATTAATCACCAATTTAAAACTAATTACCATATAAACCTTCTTCTCCACTAACTCCCTCCTCTACCTGTGCAAGCAAAAATGAACCCAAATGGCCATGCATGTTCTTCAAGTGATATGGAGCTAGAGACGACCTCCGTTCCGTGAATCGATTTAGTCAATGAACAGCTAACGATGAACCGCACTTGCACGCTACCTTGGATCAACGTCCGCACCCCTCCCAAGAAATCAACCTACTCCTTCTCGTCTCCGTCTGTTCAGTGGTGCACGACCCATCTTATCACCGAACCACTACAAATTATTGCTACAGCTTCTTTTTATGATGATCAATCCAAAAACAACCTCCAATCGCCAAATCGAAGTCTGAAATTGAAACAAAACTCAACCCTAGGTCATAAAGCCATTCAACTTTACTGTCGAGTTCTCCTAACCAAGGCGGCACCTTCTTTGAGCATAGGCCGGAAGCTCTGGTTAAAACGTGATTTTTAAAGCCGGTTTCATGATTTTTAGACGAGCAGATTTCAAGATATAAATTTTTGAAGGCTCATCATTTTTTTCTTCTTTGAAAACTTGCTACTAACCGTTTAAATAAACCATGAACATTGTAGATAGGGTAGGGTGGTTGTTTCAGGGGATAGGATGGCTGAAACGGCTGATAGGGGTTAACTTAAATATTTTATAATATTATTAAATTACAAAATATCTCGTTTATAGCAGCTTAAAATCCCAAACTCCTCCTGAGGCATGTCGCCTGGCGTTTCTAATGTTACGCCCCTATTCCAAATGCAATGGAACAAGTTTCAAGACCTAAATCGATCGTATGCGGAAGATAGCTTTTTGAACCCAATTATTATTTTAAATTTCCAATATTAATTTCAACGCGTTTCTATCCCGTACGACCAAACGGTAAATCTAAACACTACGAAATTTGAAATCTTATAATAATACACTATTACAGATCCAATGTAACTAGTTTCGTCGAATTCCAAGATTGTGCCCCAGAAGGCGATTTTTACTCGTTAATTAGAACGGGATATTTCCAAAACTAGTTAAATCGTCTTTAAGTCAAATTCAAAAAGTATTATTGCCTTCATTCTTATTAATAGATACTTAATAAGCCCTTAAAATTATTTTTATCTACCTTAAATCCCAAGATTCCATCATTTAACAAATTTTCAATTATTAAATTCAACAATTAAATTGTGACGCCCCACCTCTATACCCACGCTAGCCAAGAACACTACGATGTGGTGTTGTCAATTAGAACGGAGAATGAGGCTGTGGAGGAGCGACCTTCCATGTAACTTCTTTGTGCGAGCACCGATACATCAGATAAAATAGAATACATATCTTTTAAGGAGGAAATCCGACATACCGATACAAACTCAAAGCTATCACATGGTGGCTATATATAATCTTCGGAAACAAACATAGAAGTAATCATAACATAAATCAGTCACAAACATCCATATCACAAAGGCGGAAAAAGATATGAATATTTATATAACACTTGAAAGTGTACATCAGAGTAGTGGTCAGAAAGATCCACGATAATACAAAAGAAATAGCAACATGTGCTATACAAAAGAATACATCAATGAGTCTATATCTCAAATGTGTACAATCAAAAACTACTAATCTAAGTAGTTAGCCAAAAGTCAGAGTAATCCTGAAGAGAAGTCAAGCAGAAGCACCTATAACATCTCGGTCTGACCCGAGTATTATTTATAGGAAAATAATAAACGGATCAGTCTAGCTATAAATATCATATGATAAGGTATAGGATAAATAATATGGCATGAACATGTAACAACCATAACGGCATACTACTATAAGTATGTAAATGATAATCAACAAAAGATCAATCAATATCACAAGAATCTTCTCAAAGATAAAATAGGGTATCATACCCTAAACTTGTATTCATAACAAGTCAATAACACATGAATTCACCAATGCACAAAAATTGACATCATATCAATGAAAATCACGAAAATTGGTGAAGCACAAAATTCTAGAAATCATCAAAAGAAATCCAGAAAACACATAAAAAAGGGGGGAGGCCTAACACATGAATGGGAGCATGAAAACTCACCAACGCGTATAACACATGAACGAGAAGCTATCTCATGGAAGCTATCCATTAAATTTTCACACAGGAATGGCCCGAAGACCATGGGGTGCTACCCCATATATGTGATGGCGAAGCATCACAAAAGCGGGGTCTAGTCTCCCTCGCAGACAAAGAGACATCGCTCAATCGCTAGTCTAAATCACAAAAATGATCGTCATGATCATAAGGAAGTGTCAATTACACTAAGCCAGTAAATATATGAGTTTAGCTTCATGTCCCATAACCACTAGCTTAACTTAAATATTTACGAACAAACTGTAGATCTTCACTAGGAAATTGTCACAAAAGGGTTCAATCGAACAAGTCCAAGAGCTAACCGACGAAGTGAACGCAGGCGTTTCATACCACTCGTTTTACTAAGTCGTTTAATTCGATTTCTCATCCGAGTGAAGCAAAGGCTTGTATATACTAGTAGATTAAAAAAACGGTTTGAGAGAACGTGTTTTATATTTAAAATAGTGTTGAAAACGTTTTGATGAAAGAGTTTTGGTATTTACTACTAGTATTGAAACCTTCATATCTTTAGAGTGACAGGTCACAAAACGATTGCTGAAACAAATCGAATCACATAAATTCACGTTCGAAGACGTGAGTAAAGTCCATGGAAATCAGCTCAAATGTATCCAAGTAGAAAATAGGAGGTGCGGCCTAACATGCGAGCGACCTAAGGAAATATAGGTCGAACGACCTATAAGTGAAGCAAACTAAGCTGCTGCGCGACTTAACAGGGTGTCTCGACCTAACAAAACCAAGCTAAAAAGGTACGCGACCTAACAGTCTCGAGCTAAGGAATTGCAAGCAGGTCAAACGACCTAGCGACCTAAAGGTGTTCGCGAGCTAGCATTAAACAAAGTCAAATGACCTAGTAGAAAACAAGGTCTAAATACCTAATGACCTAAAGTGTCGAGCGACCTAGCGGCACAGTGCCAAGCGACCTAAGGGTTAACTCGCGAGCGACCTAACTCATAACCGAGCTTAATAGTGGAACGGCAAAACAGGGGCGAGCGACCTAAAGGACTCGCGACCTAAGTAAGATGGCCATGCGACCTAAAGTTATAAACACGCGAGCGACCTAACGTTATAAAGGCCAAACGACCTAACGCTTAACTCGCGAGCGACCTACGACCTAGCAGGGTTGAGCGACCTAGAGCCAGCGTGGCTTTTTCACGCGAACGACCTAGCGAGGCCAAAGCGACCTAACGCCAGATTTTGCCAAAAACACTGAAAATAAGAGTTTCTCGCCTAATCGATCCAAACCAAAAGCAATCGTGCATGCTAAAACGATAGGGAATCATTCCCAATGACCCAATGACAGTTATAGGCAAGATGTGAGATTAAAAATCTCACCTTTTCACTAAAATGGATGAAGATGGAGCTTGAATGCAAGGAGAAGCAATCCAAAGCTTGAATCCAATATCTTCTACTTGAATTTGGAGTTGAATGTTGGATTTGCAATTGAATTTGAGTTTGGAGTTTTAATTTCCACTTCCCACCACCATTTTTGATGAAGCTTGAATGTTAAAACAAATGGTGAATGAAGTGAGGAAGAGGAGGTGGGTTGGGGTTGAGTTAGAAGGGGTTCAGTCCAACCAAAGTCAAAGGCGGGAAAAAGTGACGAAAATTTCACTATCTCCAAACATATCGAAGTTTACACTCAAAAAGATCGCAAACGTCATTTTGAGCTCAACGGAGGTGGTCTCGAGTCCTAATTTGACCGTATGCAAAAAGTAGCTTTTCGGACTAACATCCGACTAACGATAAAATATTTAAATAAAATATTTAAATATAAAATCGATAAATATGCGGGCTGTTACATAAATTATCCAATAAATCACTATTTTTGAAATTCAAGTTTTTTAATTTATAAAATTAACTTTTCAATATTAAAATTAACTAAACATTCCAATTTCAAATACCAAAAATTCTGGATCATTACATTCTTCCCCCCTTAAAAGAATTTCGTCCTCAAAATTGCCAAGATAGGAAAAATGTCCAAACTCATTTCTTTTCTAAAGCAAATTAGTTGAAATAACTTCCCAACCCATTTATGCCTTTAACTTCCCAAAATCAATTTGTTGAAACCTTATTATTACTTTTACTAAGTTCCCAAATTCATCCATAGGTTCCAACTAATATTATCCATTCAATCATTTTAGTTTGTAACTCGAAAATCAAATTTTAGTTATTAAAAAATTTCTTTAAATTTTCTAACTCTTTTAATTTTTCTAAAAATTTTGCCAGCGTCTCCTTTGCGCGGCTAGATCAGAACAACTACAAATGGCCACTACTGGCCCAAATCCGCAAAAGAAAGCAAAAGCCAAGTGGCTCAATCATAAAATCATCAAATTCAAAAAACAATTTAAACATGTAACTTTTTGTTGGGCAACCCAGTTTTACTTATGAAACCAGAGGCATCAAATTTACTCTTGCTTTTAAATACCTGCATCTTATTTACCAATGATATCCAATCATATAATTCAAAATCACATTATTCTGCACTTTCCATTTCCAATATTTGCTTTATTTAAGCCCTTACAATGTATGTTAACAAGATTTATGGTTAACATCCCCGATGCTTTTCATAGGATTATTTTATATGGGTTCAACCATTCGGTTGAGTGGATTTACATTTCTGAATGAAACGACTGGGTCCGAAGGTTTTAAAGTCTTAGTTTTAATTCTCACAAGTGAGGATTGATACCGGAAGGTTATAGGAGATTGTTCATCTCATATAGGGATTTGAGTGAAGAACTATCTTCCCTTCGATCCTATCCAAAGGTTTAAGTATGGTCTAAGCATTACGGTTGGAAGGAATCAGCAGTATTGCTTAGCCTTTCGGTAGTCCGGAAGGTTTAAGAAGCCATTAACCCCTACCGCAGGGTTTAAGCACAGCTTAGACCTTCTGATTTGACTAAGTCGATGGTCTTGTTAAACTTCCCGCTAAGTCGGAGGGTTTAATAAACTATTTAGACCCTTCGGTCAACTCGTCAGGTTATATGACCTTCGTCCATATAATTTCATTAAGTTCTATCTCCCTTGGAAATCGAAAGTAATTCACATCTCCTTTGAATCCCTTTGGAAGGTTAAGAACCCTTCGGTGGTATCAAATCGTGAGATTGCTTTATTTATCACTCCATTAATACTTTCGGCTTCCAAGATTGATATTCCACTTGTGAAAACCTTTCGAAAAGAATGCATGATCCAATCATATTTAGATAATAATAAGAGCTGATTTAATATTCCATGAGACTTATATCTGGGACTAATTCACAAGTTATGTTCTCCTTTCTTGTAGTTGATATTATGTAGGGAAGAAGGAAACTTGTGAGGTTATCCGATGACGGTTTCAGGCATATTCTCAAAATAAACAAAGAATATAAGAAATAAATCATAAATGATTAGCCGTTAATATTAAATTAACGCCTAATCAAGGTTATCCCCCAAATTCCGAGTCGATCGCAAGCCACAATTCTCTTTATTTCTTCATAATGGAATCTGATACAAAATTTAAGAAATTATCCCCCAATCTGATTTCTAAATTAAGGTTACAATGTATTAAGCTGGAGAAATAGTGGTTGTTGAGTAGAAGAATGGGAAGAAAATCAGATCCTGGAACTGGACCCCTTGGATCTTATTTATAGACGCAGGTGGCCCCCTTTCGCCCTTATGCCTTCATAACGGACGGAAGGCTGCTTCTCATACGCTTATAAACCTTTCGGCTTTGACAGAAGGTTGCATCTTATACACTGTTATAAACCTTTCGGCTTTAACGGAAGGTTGCTTCTCATACACTGTTATAAACCTTTCTTCCTGACGGAAGGTTTGTTCATTGCTCCTCATCACGGACTGCTGATAGCTGTTAAAGGGTTGATATTTCTCAATGCCTTTATGGACTTCTTGTCTTTTCCGTTGGGTTGGTTTATTATAAGGTATTATGAACTCTTTATCCTTGTTGGAGGGTTGTTTTTTACTCGATTACCGCCGAGAGCTGCATTCTTTCTGAATGCTTTTGGAAGGTGGTCTTCTATTGAATTATGGACGCTGCCTTTGTTTAAACCTTTCGATACTGTCGAACGATGTCGGATATGTACTTTAGCCAGTTCGAAAGGCTTATTATGCTTCTGAAAGGGTTGTCAATTGAGTCTCTTATTCTGGCCCTATCCTCTCTACCCTTCTCGGAAGATGCCTGTTTGAATGATGGATGATGAATCCCTTCACCTGCCCCGAAGGGCTCATATCTACGGCAAACTTGTTACCTGCATTCCTTCCTTCCTATCAAAAAGACTTGGGGCGCTCTTCTTTTCCCTAGTCTTTGCTTTACGTTAGGCGGCCTTGTAATCATCTTCCGTTTCATGCCTGCGAAATCTTTTCCCTGAAGCTACCATGTGCTTCTTCTTCTCTGGTGTCATACAACCATTTCGGTGTCATCGAAAGGTAACTTCTTCTGATACTCTTTACCTATGCGGAAGGTATCTGAAGTGCTTACTTTATCTTCATTTATATTTTATGGTTAACAATGTACATATATCATCGTATACAATATCAAATCTGATCACTCGCTCGATCACACAATTTGACTTACGAACTAGTATTGTTCACATGACCACTCTAGCGCGGACTCAGATCTAGTTCCTTGATCAGAAACCGGCATTCTCCTTACATTGCCATATAGAGAATCCCAAAATTAATCAAAAATCCATATCCAGTGTTCGCCATCGAGAATCGAGTGGAAAATCCTAACTGGATTGATATAAATCATCACGAAATCCTGTGCTCGAATCCGGATCAAACCATCATGCGAATAAAATAATATACGTATAATTTACGTATTTATTTCCATTGATTTCATAGCTATCCCAAATTATTTAATTCACATTCTTTTCATTTACATTCAACTATTCACAATCATTTATCCCCATTTATTATTTACTTAGTATATTCCTTTCAAATACTAATTATCCTTAAAGAACAATTCCATCAAACATTTATGTTTGACACATTTCACTCTATCCTATATCCATTTATGAATTATAAAATTCTTCTTAAGTTTATAAACATTTTATACAACACTCCTTATATTTATTACCACTTCACACTTAAGTCTATATCCATTTAAAACCAAATACAATTTCAATTGCATTTGACTCAATCCATTTGTTTCAATTTCAATATTTCAATCATATTCCAAAATCAAATTCAACTCACTAATTTATTCAATTAGTTTATTCCTTAATTTATTTCCAAAATTTATTTTATTTAACCTGACTTAGGCTAAATTTTCAATTTCACTTTATTTAACTTAATTTAAGTTAAATTTCATTCCACAGTTCAATTTATCATTCACATTCAACAAATTAACATTGTTTTAACTTGCTAGTTTTCAATTTTATAAGTTATCAAACCTATTTTCTCATATTTTCAATAAAACATTTTAAATGAAAATCCCAGAGTTTAAACACCGTGCTCTAAAGTATTTCAAATCATTTTTGAAATCATATACACAAACACACACAATCCCTTGGTATATTAAATTACCCCTTTGAATTTTAAAACCAAAATCAGTTTTACCAAACAAAACTCCAATGGTAGCAATTCTACTCTTGGAAACTCGAAAAAGAACGTCGATGATGCTGCAGTCATCACTGAAATTATTTTCCAAAGACTGAAGTGAGTTCAGTGCTTTCTATTCCTTTTAAAACCCTTTAAAAATATTTTCGGTCAAAAATATTTTCCAAATAATATTATTGTTTTCCAAATATTTCAAAAACCATTTCCAAAACCAAAGGATTTAAATTCTCAATTTCCAACTTTTAAATCCTTTTTAATTTATAAACCACTTTTATAAATCATATTTATATAATTTCACTTTGGTTATACAAAATCACTTCTTCACCGTTAATCTTGTTTACATTATAGTATTAATTTTTATTCGATCACAAATAACAATCAACAAATGATAATAATCAAATATTGTCATTCTCTAACAACCAAGCACACCATATACAACTATAATAATTTTCTAAAAAGTATTCCTTTATATATAAAATATAACCAGGGTAAAATTATTTCATTTACCCAATTTCAAAACAATACCATGTCAAATTGCTCTAATCGAGTGTTTAGAGATTCCTATCAATAACGTTAATTACACGTATTGACCATAATCCATAAGCTACTCAATAAATCAACCAACACAATATAAAACAATTTTATATCACTAACAAATACGCGCTCATATATATATACACACACACACTCAAGCTCATTCTAGGGTGCTACCGACCCTATCTCTAATGAGTTACCCCACCAAAGCCAAGGTTCTCGCTTAAACTTCAGCTCTGATACCAAATGTAATGACCGAGATTTTTGACCCTTGAAAATCGACAATAATACGTCCACTAAATTTCATACCGAGAAATCGAATGCCGAAAAACCCGTTTGTTAGGGGAAAAAGAAAGAAGGAAGAAGATAAGAAGAAAACTAAACAACATAGAATCACACACCGGAATGAATAATCTATAATATATCATAAATCTTTACACAAAAACGAAACTGTAATATATATATAGACAGCAAGCAGAGTATACTAACCTATTTCAGCCTAGATAGTTATAACAGTCCATCCTCATAATTGCTGATAACACATCAACGAATACACGAAAAATATAACCATCTACATGAATACGTCTCTGGCCTCCAACTCGTCCTTTGAAGCTCCAAGCATCCAAACTAATCTATAATATGCTCGGTCTGACCCAAGCATTATAATAAAATAACACTCGAGTCAGTCTGGAAAACCAACATGAGAAAACACACCCAACTGGATTTAATTTTATAAGAAAATCTTTGAAAATCAAAGGTATCTCGCAAGACCACGCGACACATAAACATGACGGTTTTACCTTACGATAACCAAATCACCTTTATATAAAAATTCTATGATATTATAATAGTGTCTAAGTACAAATACTTATTAAAATAGCTGAAATGCTTGCATCTCACATTTCAACATAGTCGGCACAATCAAAACCGTACGGTGCTTATTGAGGGATGGATTCCATATAATGAATAGGCACTGGGGTACCACCTATCATGGCACACGTCTAGAAAATGTACCGAGATCGAACCTAACGATCACTGCCAACATAAGACCGACCTACCGCTTACTGGATAGTACCGAATATGTCATCACCCATGTTGCTTTGCAGCCTTTTTGAGATCTCATGCACAACCATTCCATAAATATGTAGATGTAGGGTATCTAGAAGGTGACAACATACCCTAATGGGTGCGACCCACTTAGCCTTGCAGCATCTCCCCTGATTTTTAGTCATTCCCGGTTGATGAGGCTTGAGGCTACTATTACCTTTCAAGAAATTTACACTTAGAATGCTCATTGCTCTCCAATGACAATGAGCTGATAGCATTCATCCGTACAAGTTGTTCTGGGTCTGAACGAACAAAATCTCCAAGATCACCGTCTTCATTATTTTAACGATATCACAGTTTGCAACGCTTACATCGGATCGAAGCGATTTTCGGATAACCAAATCCGATCCTAGTCTCTTCAAAACGATCAACGAAATTATTCAGATTTGATAGTCGGTTATTTAACTATCAAATCACACACATAAGAAGTCACTAGGTCCATATTATAAATCTTTCAAACATTTATTTCAAAATATCTTTACAAAGGTATATATTCAAATCTCTTCCAGTTTTTCAATATTTGGAAATGATTTCAAATACTTAAATCCATAACAGGATATTTTAACCCATATCAACACTTAGAAATATTTCCAAATCCAACTTATAATTCATTACTTAGAAAAATATTTCTATATATATCATTTTGTCGCTAAAATATCTCCAAAACCTTTAATTCTAGTACTTAGGAAAATATTATAAGTCTATTTCCCAAAATCATTACTAATATCCATACTTAGGAAATATTCCGTACTTTTCTCAAAAATCTTCGGGATTTTTATTAATTCCCTTTACTATTTCCAAAAATTATCGATTATACTTATTTATAATCTAACCAACAATTTATAACTCCTTTAATGAATTCAGATTCATTTTCGAAGTTCCCGTATCTAAACAATTTGGATATTTTTTTTCTTCTCAAATTTCTTATGTTCCTAAATTCCATTATAAGATTTTCACTTATAAAAACATATCCATTAAATAAAACACGGTTCACAAATCTTGAGAGCATTTATAAATAAATTCCAATCACTTACTTTTAAACTATATATATATATTTAAAATAATAAATTTCAAAACATAGTTAAATAATTATTTAAAATATCAAAGCACTTTTAAAATAAATGTCAATAACTAATTTAAATTCATTTATAAAATTTCTAATCGATTTACAAAACTTATTTATAAAACTTAGAATTCATTTCAACCAATTTTTAATATTAAAATAACTAGCTTCCTGAAATATTTTAATCCAATTAATAGTTTTTAGACTACATAGTTTAATAAATAAAAATCCTTTTCTAAAACAAACCTTAACTTCTTGTGAAAAACCATTTAAAATTCAACATACCCATTTTATACTTATAAATCTCTCCCGATTTATCACAAATCGATTCAAAATTCCAATTCCATAACTATTCCCAAATTCCAAAATAGAATTTACTATTTCTTTCTAAGTCGATTTCCATATCTCATTTGAAATTCACATTGTGAATATATATTTCCAATTTATGAAATGATAATCTTTCCACTTTATTTATAAACATCATTTATAAATTTCATAAACTCATTTTCAGTTTTATAACAGGTTCATATTACTAAAATCCATTTATAAATTAATTTCTAATTAAAAATCCCTTTATAATCAATTTCTTAAATAATCCAAAACTATTCAATTTCGATTTCGACTTCCATTTCGTATTCCCAGAAATCAAAATAAAAATCCCCTGTTTAAAAATACTCAAATTAAATTCTCTATTTGAGACCATTTTACGATATCGCTAAATAAATATCTAAAATCAAATTTACCTATTTTATCCAAATCAATTCCTTTTTAAATAATCCCAAGGTTCAATATAAATATCTTCATTTCCAAAATCGCCTTTGAATCCCCATTTTAAATTCTAAAATATTATTTATGGTATTTATAATACCAAAATTAGGGCCAGTGCTACTATAGCATCTAATAAATTCAAATCACATCATAATCTATATTAGATTATTTACACACATCATATATCACTATATACGAAATTAAAATCAACATTTTTTAGGAATCCAATTGGATCCCTCCAACCTGTTTCCCTATAACCACAGATTTTATATAACATTAAATAATAATAATAATCCCGCTTCGAGGCGGGATATCGAAATAAAAAGGGTCATCCGCTATTATGCAGGGCTCATAGTGTCTCATCCGCTCCAATAGGCGGGAATATTCAACTCAACTAATACACACACACACACTACCATAAATAATATAACATCCTACTGATAATATTTTATCAATCCATCCAATCAACCAGTAAATAATTTTAACTATTTAAAAGAAAACCAATTATCCAAGATGAGTGTGATTTACTCACTTTATTGTCTGCTGTCGCCGAAGCGTTCCAGTTTGGAACTAAAACCGAACAACATCCAATTTTAGCCCAAATTTCCATAGTCTCCAAATCCGTCCAAACTAGTTCCATTTCGAAGTTCTCATCATCACAATCGCAACGAAAAAAGTTTCTTCCTAATCGGACCTCGTATGAGATTGTTTTGAATTTTATAAGTTATCGATTTTAAATATAATTAATTAAACATTAATCACCAATTTAAAAATAATTAACATATAAAGGTTCATCTCCCTTTGAACACGAAAATAAACCCAAATGGTCGTGCACATTCTTTAAGTGATACAGAGTTAGAGACATCCGTTCCGCGAATCGATTTTGCTACTGAACAACTATCGACGAACCACACCTGCATGCTACTTCAGATCAACATCCGCACCCCTCCTAAGAAATCGATCCGCCCCTCCTCGTCTCCATTCGTACAGTGGATGCGCGACCCAACTTATCACCAGACCACTCCAAATTATTGCTACAACTGCTATTTACGATGCTCAATAAAAAACAAACTCCAATTGCCAAATCGAAACAAAACTCAACCCTAGTTCATAAAGCCATTCGACTTTACTGTCGAGTTCTCCTAACCAAGGCCGCACCTTCAAATTCGAGCATAGGTAGGAAGCACTGGTTAAAACGTGATTTTTAAAGCTGGTTTCATGATTTTTAGACGAGTGGATTTCAAGATATAAATTTTTGAAGGCTCATCATTTTTTTTCTTCTTTGAAAACTTGCTACTGGCCATTTAAATAAAGCATAAACAATGTAGATTGGGTAGGGTGGTTGTTTCAGGGGATAGGGTGGCTGAAACGGCTGATAGGGGTTGACTTAAAATTTTTATAATATTATTAAATTTCAAAATATCTCATTTATAGGAACTTGAAATCCTGAACTCCTACCGAGGCATACTGCTCGGCGTTCCTAATGTTACACCCCTATTCTGAATGCAATGGAACAAGTTTCGTGAACTAATTTCATAATATGCAGAAGATAGCTTTTTGAACCAAATTATTAAATTTCCGATATTAATTTCAGCGCGTTTCTATCTCGTACGATCAAATGGTAACTCTAAACGCTACAAAATTTGAAATCTGATAATAATACACTATTACAGATCCATTGGAACTAGTTTCATCGAATTCCGAGACTGTACCTCGGAAGGGTATTTTTACTCGTTAATTAGAACGGGATATTTCTAAAATCAGTTAAATCATCTTTAAATCAAATTTAATAGTTTTACTACCTTCATGCTTATTAATAGATATTTAATAAGCCCTTAAAATTATTTTTATCTAACTTAAATCTCAAGATTCCATCATTTAACAAGTTTTCAATTATTAATTTCAACAATTAAATTATCCAATAAATCACTATTTTTGAAATTCAAGTATTTAATTTATAAAATTAACTTTTCAATATTAAAATTAATTAAATATTCCAATTTCAAATACCTAAAATTCTAGGTCGTTACAACGTTCATATTTTACAGTTATCATTTTTACCATATTAATTATAATATTTCAATTTCCTTAATTCCATTAATTACCAATTTTAATTCCTTAATTATAATTACAACCAAATTAACTTTACAACTATTTCAATTTATTGAAATTGTATTAAAATAATTGTCAATAACATTAAACAACATTATTAATCATATTCTAATTATTTTTCTTAAATTTTAATTTCTCACAATATTAAATTTCAAAATCTTATTTAGTTTAATATTTTTAATTATCGAAAAATACGGTCTTTACAAATTTGTTGGCTGATTTAGATGTTGATTGTGATGGATGTTATTTGCTGACATTTTGGATGATTGGATGTTTATATCCCTGTTAATCACTATGGGTTGAAATGATACATACCCGAATGATGATATAGATTAGGGAAAATCGTTACGGGTTAAAATGATAAACCCAAGCGATTTTATTGATTTGGAAATTAGTGATTCAAGATACGTTTGAAACCCATATAAGTGGTTATAAACTATTTTATATGCTTATAAAACCACTTATATGGGTTTATAAACCACTATGCTTATAAACTATTTTAAATTTAAAAATCAAATTTAAAAATCAAACATACCTTACCATTTAGAAAATATTTATACATTCAAATCCTTATGCTTTGGAATTTATAAATAGCTTTATAAGTGGTTTAAAAGCATATAAGTAGTTTATAAATGGTTTAAGAGAGATTTAGAAATTATTTTCGAAATTGATTGAAAGAAAGCTTCCTCGGTATTTATGATTAAATTTATGCTTTTGAAATAAGTATAAGGATATCTTGATATGAAGGCATAAATGTTTTTTGGATTTATTATTGAAAATGTTTTATAGAATTACTACTGTGTGAAATAAGCGTTTGGTTGTGAAAGAGACCAGGGTCAGATACTGTCATACTCTCTGCTAATTTTGAAACCACTTTAACAACTGTGCACGTGGTGGAGAATCCAGAACGAAGTAGGATGGTTTGGCGAATGCTACTGGTATGAAGTAAGAATGCAGCCCTAACCCCCTCGGGTCCACTTGATATGACTAAAACAAGAGCTATACCGGGCCAAGTGAGGTTGCTCCTCCGATCGAGCACATTTCTTCGATACCATATATGTTACTTGTGATTGATTGGTGGCCACCCTTGATTTGATTTTGGGAGTGTGTTCCGAGGTGGGAGGTAGTAGCTGCTACGCGTTACCACTAATCCGGGAGTTCAAAATAGTAGAATCCTACCATAGGCATTGCCTCGCGTACCTTATCATATGCCTTATCGAGCCTACTACGATTTTGTTTTGTGTTGTACCTATGGAGTGCTCCTTGATAGCCCATCGGTTTGGTGGAGTTTATAGTACTATATAGACTATGACATTTATAAAATGTGTTAAGGGGGATATGGGTAACACCTTAATGCTATTTTAATACTTTACTAATAGACACTACATATATATAACGTATATTACTACATATAGATAGTTTAACGGATCCTTAGGAGATGGAAATCCCGAAACATCTCTTAAGTTATTACACGCACGTTATACACTGAATAGGAGATGTAAAATCCCGTAAACATCTCTGAAGTCATTACACTCATATTACTTATTGTTGATTTAACTTACGTAAGATCTTTTAGTCTTGACTCGAGTGTTTTGTCTTTTCATTACGCTCGGGTCAGTTTGAGCTTTTTAATGTTGAAGACTCTATCTTTCTGGAGGATGAAGATGGAGATTTGTATACTGTTTATTATATATATTCCACTGCATCATGTTGTTCCGCTGCATTACCCTATTATACCTGCTATATGTATAACTCTGATTGTATTGTAAAAGTGTAATCAAATGTTATTTGTAAAACAGCTTCATGAACTGTTTATTTGATTATTATATTTTGTCATTCCGCCGTGAGATTCTGCGTTTTGTTTTTCTTTCTTTTCTCTTATTTTCTTTTTTACCCCATTAACAATCCTCCCTTTTGAATGGTTTGAGTTTGACATGTGTGGTTAATTGTCGATTTAAACCGTCTAAAAAGGTGGGTCGTTACACCATAGATATTGGTGTATTATTATTTGTAACAAAATTGGGCACAACACTCTTCAGATCTGTTTGAAGAGATAGAATGAAGAAAGTAAATGTGAAATGAGGTAGATCTAACAAACACACTTATCAACAGATAAGAAAAAATGCAGAAACACACAAATTTAGAGTGGTCCGGCGTATTGCCTACGTCCACTATGAAATGATTGATATTTATTGAGTTTTACTTGCTGATTACAAGAGATTACAATAGTACAACTGAAGTATAACAATAATTTTGGCAGAGTATCAGTGTAGAGAAGCCAAAAGTCCCTTTTCTGGAGGCAATGGGCTGTTATTTATAGGTGTAGGCTGGAAAAATCTGAATTAGATCTCGGAATACTCCTCACACGTGGGCGGGCCCATGTGATCGATCCGAGATAGATTGGGGCCGATCCCTAATCGATATGTGTGCATTTTGTATTGATCAAAAACACCTCCATTTGGCCAGAGATCGATCAAGGACATTCTTGAGGTGGTACGCATGTTCCTCTGAAAATTTGGTGGCATTTGGACTTGTAGATTTTGAGTTATGATCGATGCAAGTTTGTATTGGTAAAACACCACCGAGTTCATATCGATACAATATGTATCGATGGGTTCGTGTCGTTTCTAGTTCGCATCGATCAAGTGACGTGGTAATATACTTCAGGATCGATCCACTTTTCATGCCGAGTGACCGGGTCTTCTTCTTGAACGTGTTCTTATTCGTATCGACCAAATGCACTCTCTTCGTGTCGATGGCATCATATCGGTATTTGAGATTACTTCGTATCGATTATTCCTACTCCCATTCGTATCGATATAAAATCCAGCCCTTCGTATCGATTGAAGGCCGATTTTGTGTCGATGTTGTTTCGTATCGTTTGTTGGTGGCATGCTTCGTATCGATCGTTGACCGATCGATATGAATTGTTTAAATTAATATGAGTTGGTTGGATCGGTACCAAACGTCCTCAGGTGATGGATACGTACTAGAGTATGTGTGATGGATACGAAGTGGTCTCTTTCCCGTGGATACAAACAAGTGCTCATATGATGAATACGAAGCAACGTGCACTTGATGGATACGAACCGAATATATTTCACTTTAGACTTGATCATTCCATAACTTGAGCATATGAATTCCGATTGACTTGAAATTTGGAACTTTGACTTTTATCGCTTTGCTTGTTGTACCATATCAATTGTGGCTTGATACAGACTCGGGCAAAATTTGTCAGTATCCATAGCGAACCTGTGCATAACCGATCTCCGAGGAAAACTGTCTTTGGTTTCTAGCCAATTTCTTGGTGTCGTGGCCTGGCCAAAAGGTGGGATAACATTTGCCCCCAAAGTAAGTCTTGTGTGAACATGATGTGCTTTGAAAAACTGCAATCTTCAGTCCGAAAAGTTCTATCTGATTCATTGAATAGTTGTTGTCTTTTCGTCAAAAGATGTAACCTTTGATAGATTTCCTAATGTATATAAATGTCGCATTGTTGACTGCTAATGATCACGCAGTGTTTTGTTGTAACTGAGTGTCGAGCGCTAGAAATTTGTTGCTCGCTTTTGTAATTGTCATCAGGTGAGCATTCAATTCCCATGAATTTTGAAAATTGAATATTAGCCCGTCATACATGCATGTATGGTAACCTAACTCCCGCTAACGTTTGCGCATTCATGATTCATTGTCAAGTTTTTTTTTGAATCGAGTTTTGTATTGATCCACTCCTGGATTGATGTGAAATTCGAGTTGTAACAACGCTCGATGGTCGTTTTAGAGTACCCCCTCGTATCGATCCTCTCCTGGATCGACTTTGAGAAGCTGAAAAATCTCCTTCGTATCGATGGTAACCGATATGAATTAGTTAGCTCTTTAAAACATTTCATATCGATGGATACGAATTCTGGTGGTCTTCAAAGTGATGGACACGCAGTTGTCACTTCGTATTGATGGACCGATGATGGGTACGAATAGTTCAAACGACCCTCTGAGTACCTTTCGTATCGATGAGTTATCTATGGGTACAAACGGCTGTTGCTTTAGATTGATTCGAGTCGATGGTTACGAATAGTCGTACTCTTGGCTGATGCAGGTGGATGGATACGAACAATGCTTCGTAACGATGACATGGGCGACTGCTTTTAACCGGTTGACATAACTGGGAGATGAATCGTTTCCCCTTGGCCATATAAATGCTTTCATGACTTAGAAATTTTCACTTGCTCTCTACTTTCATTCTTGCCTTCGTATCGATAGAGAACCCGAGAAAGAGGAACTGTCTTCGTCCCTAAATCAAATTAATTCCTTAATCTCTCAAACCGATCCCTTAAACTAGGTGATCGACCAATTAAATCAACTTTAAAATGATGAGACTCGAGTTTTAATGCCAATTCATTTAAAGTCGCGGCCTATTCCAGCATCGTTGATGCCGGAGTTGGGTCGGAGCAAGGTTGAGGAAGGAGGACATGGCGTTTAACTTGCTCAGGGAAGAAGGCCTACTGATGGATATGAAGGAAACTCCGGAATGGGTGGAAGTGGCTCGTATCGATCTGAGAATGTAGAAACTTGTATCGATCTGGGAGCAATAGAGATTTGTATCGATCTGGAAATGATGGATGGAGGGAAGCGGCTTCGTATCGATCTAGAGCGGTAGGAGTTCGTATAGACCTGGGGCGATCGATACGAAATCTCAGCCAGTGATCAATATGAAGTCCCTAGTAGCGATCAGTACGAAATGTATCGATCTGAAACGATTGAAACGAAGTTCCATCCTCGGATCGATACGAAATTCGAACTTAGGGATCGATACGTCACTGACTTTTGAGGAGCGATCGGAATTTAAACTTTGATGGATACGAAAGCTTTGCATAATCGAACATTTGACTCCGACGAGCTTCAGCCTTGCATAATTGGATTTAACCGCTTTACTGCATATTTGACTGCCTTCGAAGTTCGCCGATGGAACTGTAGCTTGACAAATTTGACGAACTTTAACTTGGATCATTCACTGAAGTCTGGATGGCATGGTTGTGACGGTTAGCGATGAAGGTCACTCTGATTGAATCTTGAAGTCTTGTCATTTGAACATCTCACTAACTTATAGAAATTTAAAACATTATGTAGCACTGCACTGCACAACAAGATCATTCATTTCACGCTGGCGGAACACAGGTTTATTGTCGTCTAACGATGATTTTTACTAAGTTCAATAGCTATGGAACCCGGAAGTTCTCAGTCGCAGGACGTTCAGAGTCTGCCTCTCCTCGTAATTGAAATGTCGACTATTGCAGCTGAAGAAATTAGCCCTGCTCCAAATGAATTGCCAGAAGAAGTCTTTATTATGAACCCGCAGGATTTTGTCCGCTCTAATTTCTCTGAAGATATATTAGGCCGGATTTGTCTAAGGCATGGGTTGCCGCTAAATGACGTCTTATTACCAGGGCCGGAAGATGGAGCTCACAACCCCCGGAGGGATACACGGCTTATAATAGATATACATGTGTAGCCGAAAACTTCCTCCTTTCAACCAGTTCATTCGGAAAGTTTTACTTTACTTGAGGATCACTTCGTCTCAGCTGCACACGAATGGATATGCCTTGCTTAATAGTTTGTTTGTCATCTCCATGGAGCACCTCTTCCGTCTGCCGACAGTAGAAGAGATCAGATACTTATTCAATGTAAAGTGTCGAGGAGATAATCCTTCCTTCATTTTCTTAGAGGCAGTTAGGAATTGTCGGATCGTGGTTGAGGCTTGGAGCAAGCTGAGCTATTTCAAAACCAAATGGTTCTACGTTCGGTGCACACTGGTCTTCGCCATACGGTGGATAGTAAGACGTAAGCGTCCTAGCCTCCTTGCTGATAAATTGGATAATAGCAGTTGATATCGAGTCTAACATTTTCTTTTCTTTCACAGCTTCAATTCCGCGACCTGAAGGTGCTCAGTTTAAGGAGATAGTAAGAGTCCTTCAAGAGGTACTTGCCGAATATAGAGAGATTGATGAAGTCGTTACGGACGAGAATCCGGTTGCTATCGGGCTAATTGACAGAGACTAAAGAATTGGACTCGTAGGAGTTCTTAGGATGGTCCCGGTGAGGCAAGCTCGAAGGAGAGCTTCTGGGATAGTAATTACCGAATAAGGCGGTGATGAGAATATGTCTGCTGGAGATGAGCCCGCAGTCGGGCCTTCGTAAAGTCCTCAATCTTTAAAGTGGAAGAGAAGAGGCAAGTCTACTGCTCGAAAATTTGTAAGGTGCAAAACCGCTGTAGTCTCTTTGCCTGCAACTAGTCAAGAGATTCCTCCTTCGCAGATAGAGAGCTCCTTCGCAGGACTGACGGACATCCCCATTCTAGATGAGTTGCCTTTGCACCAAGATACCGGATTAGAGCGGCTCCAAAGCGCCTTAGACATAGGAGAGCCGACTCCTCTTAGTACGGCTATTACAATCGGTTGGTTGGGGGGTTTGGACATGCATACACACACTCCACCGCACCGCACAATTTCTAATCACAAGTTATTCATCTCTAAAGATTACCAACTCTGTCTCTCTTTTCATTTTACAGATACTATGACAAGGCGAGGATCTATGCTTTGTAGCCTCCATTCTGCACGCCATTCATCTAGCTCATATTCTGAGTCTCGCAGACGTGAGTCTGATAGAGACTGCGATCGCAGCTACTCCAGTCAAGAGAGGGAGCGCTACGAGAGGGAAAGTGATAGAGAGAGGGAGAAGGAGAGACAGTATATTTGCCGTTCCCGGTCGCGTTCCCCGCCACTTAGAGGTCCAACACAATCTTCTGGCTTTGGCAAAAAACCCCTTGAATCTTCACGTCAAGTACCACCTTCCTAAGCATCAAGGCCTGACCAACAGCGTCGGAGGACTGAAACTGAAACCCCCATCGCCACTGAACAAGCCATCATGGAACCCACCGGAGAAGGAGCAATTAGAATCTCTAAGTTGAAAAAGGATTTTCCGAATATCTGTTTTGACGGCTTCATATTTCCCCCGCACTTAAGCAAATTCCCAATGAGGCAGAACATACGATGCATGACTATATATATGGTGTTTATGGCCAATATCGAGAATGGATGAAGACCGGAGATAAAGTATCAGTGGTGGCCTTTGAGGGGGCGAAAACAATCGAGAAACTAGGAACCGATCTCGCTCATAAGGACCGGATAATTCAGCTGCTTAACGATGAAAACGAGTATTTGAGAAATCCAGAGACAGAGGCTAATAAAAGAGTCGATGAGGCAACCTGGACGATAGAGGAGATGAGGCGAACACAATTAGCCTTGGTCGAGGAAATAGGGCACTGGATCACCACGGTCATGGCTGAGAGAGATGCGATGTTAAAAGAGCTTGAGGTGCTTAAAGCCAAATTTGCTAAAGTCGTGAAAGAAAAAGACAATGCAAATAAAGCCGCTCAGGAAGCATGCGAGCGAGCTATGGTGCTTAGGGATGAGAGGGATGCGGCAACGTTAAAGGTTCAGGAAGCCTAAGCTAGGGTTGAGGGTGAAGTGAGAGCGGCAGAGGCCAGGTTGGAGGGTGACATTGAACATCTCCTCATTACATACAATGTCAATGTTCTGAAGCATCGAAATCTGAGCTGGCTCGAAGATTATCCATCTCATCTATATAATGGTTGAAGATGAAAAAGCAAAGCATCACACTGAATCCATTGATGAATTCGAACCGGACAACCGGTTGTTGACTGAGGATGAGAGAAGAGTTCTCCACGATGCCACTATCATATTTGAAAAAGAGAGACTTGTCACTCAGCATCCGAAGACTGGAGAGGGTTTTGGCGTTGAGCATCATGATATGAGCTCTGAGATTCCTATGCCAACCCAGCCCGAGTCTACTCCTACCGTTAATCCTCTATCCGTGCCTGCTTACAATCCTGATTAACCGCAATTGTCTCCAGCTCGCGAGCACATCTTTGAACTACTACGGCTCCACCCGTGAGCCAATCCGAGGAAGGTATTCTGAACACTTCTTGAATTCATTCCAAGTTTGGAATATTATCAAAATAAGTCACTAATATTTTTTCTTATCTTCATCCAACGATAGGAGCTACACCGACCGTGCCTCCTGCAACCCAAATGCAGCATCATGAGTAGGAGGCCCTTATGACGGAGGCAACCACAACAATGGCCGCTGCACCAACTGAGGGAATGCAGGGGAGCGCTTTTATTTTTGACGAACGGATGATGGAAGAGATCCTTGGTCATCAAAGTGACCCACTTACCAACCTTCCATTTGTCATGGGCGAAGGCACATTCACAGCCAGCTCTTCGGGCCCAACTAGAAGCATTCCTGTGGACGCTGACACCATTCATGAGGAAGAGATAATGGTAGAGATTGATGCTGAGATGGAAGCAGCCGCACATGCCAGTGGTATTTGAGGTGATATGGCATGTCTTGGCCCAGCCCCTCTGTGAATGATTTCTCCCAGTGGTACAGTTGTCGACACTGGCATGCTTCCCTCATCTTCCAACATCGAGAGTGTTCCTATTCCTCCGACTCCGTATTCAAAGAGTATTCCAATTCCCGTGAGTTCGGAGGAAGAGACTACCATAATTCCTCCGGCTGGAGACCAACCAATAAAAGGCAAAGGCTCGAAGAGGCATTCGAGTGGTAGCTCCAGTGGGTCAATGCCGAGGTGGAGGAAGAAAAAACTGAGGAAATAGACGTGTCTTCTTGTTCCCTTTTTTGGTTGATAGATAAAAATTTCTTTTTGCTTCCTGTAGGCCATGTATAGAAGCGGGTTCGGCCCCTGCTTCTAGGGATTCTTGGAATAATTTTTTGTACTTATCCTTCCCTTTCAAAGAATAGTTGAAATAAAATTCCATTTTGTTTTCAGCATAGTTTTGTGTATATTTTATTAAGTGTTTTAGCGCTCGAATTTCCATTCAATGTACTTGAGTTTTACCCCTAGTCTCGGGGATAAATTGAAATGGTCGGTCGGCAGTCGCTTTCTGCCTTTGATAAACCAAGCTCAACTTAGTTGAAACGAGACGAGTTCGAGTGGTCAGATCACACTCTCTCATCTATTGGTAATCACATCCATACTCTAGGATTACACTTGTACGTCGGCGATTGGTCATGCCCGCTTAGTGTATAATGGTATATCCGCGCTCCGGGGACTTAAGTTATTTCACGGGCGGTCAGTCACACCTATTCGATATTTAGAATTTCGTCCGCGCTCGGGGACTTAAATTGATTTGTGGGTGATCAATCACACCTAATTTGTGTTTATACTCCGGTCCGCACTTTGGGAACTTAAAGTTAGTTGATGGGTGGTCGGTTACACCCATTCTAATGTTTATACTTGAGTTCGCACTCTGGTAATCTGGAGTTGGTCAACAGATGGTCGATCACATCTGTTTAGAGTTTTTGGAATTTGCTTATACTCTGGGAACGATAGAATCATCAGGATCGTGGACTGTTGTTTAACATCGAATTTTCTATCGGTTTAGAAAATCGTCGATAAATTTCAAATTAAAATAACCGCAAGCGCACGGCGTACAAAAATTCGTACGTGGCGAGTACGGGTCGATCCGCAGGGAATTGTTTGATTTTAGAAATCAATTCAATCAAATTATACCACAAAACTAGAATTAAAATAAGATTAAAAACTATGAGATTAGAGAACAATTTAGAGGCAAATCCACTCTCATATTTTTGTAAATCAATAAACAAATAATTTATGATCTCTAGTTTTGATATTAAGTGAAATAATTGTTGCATTTATCATAAGTATGGTTTATTTATGTTATTAATTAACATAACATAAACCATCAAACTATAATACAACAAATAAACCACTTATAAATTCTAATGAAAATGAAGCTAAAGAAAAAGCTATTTTAAGTATGATCTATTTACTATTGTAATTAGTAATATAGATCATCAAATTTTGTTTTTACTTTCATTTCAAAATCAAAAGTCAGTTAGCAAATGATGATGTAAATTGTGTTTATGTTGAATAAGTATAACTCATTTGCAAAAGCAACATAAGCTATCAAACCCACTTGTATAAACTTGCATCAAAATTATCTTTCATGAAGAACAAATAAAAGAGATCATAAATCATAGAAATGTTTAAATTACATAATGTTAGAGAGCTTCATTACCCCTAAATCAATGGGGTTTAGCTACTCATTTGTGTTATCAAATCAACACTTGTAAATTTCAACATTAAAAAGCAAAGAAATGGAAACTAAGCAAAGGAAGAAATAGAGATTAACTACTAACTACTTGCATAAAAACAAAGCTACACTACTTGCATGAATTTAAATCTAATCTACTAACAAAGAAAAGAGAAGAGCATAGAAATAAGCATAAGCGTAAAAGTAAATAAAAACAAGTAGAAAAGAGAAGAGAAAGAGGCTAAGAAGCCATTTTTATTTCATGAAACATAGAGCTTACAACTTTCATTCTTATTTCCTAACTAATTTTAGAGAGCAAAAGATATTTACATGTGCATAAGAGGACTATTTATACATGCATAAAACCCTAATTCAATTTTTAGGATGCTTCCCAAAATGCCCTTAGGAAGTGTGGCCACCAAGTAACCATTAGCCACTAATTAATCCATCATTAGATGTGCATGAAGCTTTAACCTCCACTTAGTTGTCAATTAGCTTCTAATTGTAG
Source organism: Allium fistulosum (assembly GCA_030737815.1). Taxonomy (NCBI): domain Eukaryota; kingdom Viridiplantae; phylum Streptophyta; class Magnoliopsida; order Asparagales; family Amaryllidaceae; genus Allium; species Allium fistulosum. The sequence continues at coordinate 259,825,820 of CM060904.1, read as the reverse complement.
ATTTAGGTAAGTGGGAAGGTGGGGTCCTCCATGATCATGTATTTGAATTATTTCCATCATCCTTCCTTTGTATTCATTTTTGCATGCATGTATCTTCATAAAACCCTCTTCCATATGCATCCAAATTCCTATAAAAATTATGAAAAATGTCCAAGTAAATAGTTCCAAATTAACATATGCACAAAAATGACTATTTTGCCCCTGTATGAAGATGAATATATGATGAGTTGAAAATAATTGAATTTTGGTTTAAACATGTTAAAATGTGCAAATATGACTTTTATTTAAATAAAAATAGATAAAATATGGACGTAAATATATGCACATTTACGTGCACATCAAATACCCCCACACTTATCTTTTTATTCGTCCACGAATAAAAGAAAACTAAGATAAATCCGTTTTCATAGGGAGAACGATTGCATTGAGCGTATGCAACAAGCCGTTAAACCTCTGGGTGTCCCCAGTAGGACGAGTGTTGTCTCGTGAGGGTTTTCAGCGGATACTGCCCACAAAATCCAAATGCAAAGTGAAAATATTTATAAAATGCAAGATTTATTTGCAATGGGATGAATTCAAGTTTTTGAAAGTATTTACAAATGAAGGATTCACTTTCAAATCGACACTAATAAGTTAAATATAAGTTCTGGTCATTATCAAGAAATTTAAGTCCTTTTACTCGTCAAACTTTCCAACAAAAACGAAGTTATCGTAACAAATAGGCTATAGTTTAACTCTTTGTTTCAGTCGATAATATAGTGTATCTATGAAATGGATCCTTAGTTGATTATCAAAGTTTATCAAAGTGGTATTTTCATTTCTTTCCATAAACAAGTCAAATCAAACAAGTTAAGATGGTGCTTGGATTTCAATTGCTTACTCTCTCTTATTTGAAAATTTTATTGATATTAACAATATTTACATATGCCTAACTCAGGTAAACTGAGGCCGGATATATTACCCGTGCACTGCCTTACGAACTGATGTGAGGGGAATACAGAGCATGGCGAGTGAACACACAAGTGTGAACACTTATCGACTATAGGTGTTATTAGTAAAAGAATTATTTATATACTTACACCTAACTCAGATAAACTGAGGCCAGATATACCAATCGTGCACTGCCTTTTGGGCTTACGTGAGAAGGGTACAGAGCATGGCGAGTGAACACACGAGTGTAAACACATGACTCTAGGTGTTAAAAATATATACATATATACAAATGTTTTTTTTACTTATATATTTTTTTGTGTTTTTTTTAGTTCTATTTTTTTTAGAAAGAGAGAGTTTTGCAAAATCATCTTAGCACCATTTAACTTAGAAGATAAAAATGTTATATCCTTTACTTTAAATTTACCACTTTTTAAACAAATATTTTCAATAAGAACATACTTCATAATTAACACATATGAACCTTCCTATATACTAGTTAAACCATTGTTATTTCTAATCAAACTTGATGCAGCTCAGGCCAGAGTCGAAGCAGTACAAGCTACGAATTCACAAGGCCTAGGTCGTCCGCGACTTAAGGGAAAGAGGTTACGACTTAGGTTAAGTCGTTCGGGATCTTTAGATCGTGTACGATCTAAGGCTACAGGAGGAGCACCACGAGATAACAAAGTAGCAGCACGAGTTGAGAATGCGCAAGGCTTAAGTCGGCTATGACTTAAGGGAAGTGATTTAGGTCGTCTACGACCTAACGAGTATGCTGAAAAAGGGAGCTCACGACCTAAGATAAGTCGCGTACGACCTACGTCCTAGTTAGGTCGCGTAAAGTGATGCAGTTGTTGTCTCTTGAGTCGCTGAATTTTAGGTCGTGGCAATGTTAACTCGTTTGTTGTTGAGTCGTGACATCTGTTAACTCGTGAGCATTGATAAGTCGTTAGGTTTTAAGTCGTATGTCGTGGGTGTTTTGCTGAACTTTGTTGTATATATGTGTTGAGTCGTTTGTACTTAAGTCGTAGGTCGTGTGCGTTGTATCTTAGGTCGCAAGCTTGTCATTCTGTGTTGTAACTTGTACCTGTTAAGTCGCTAACGACTTATGATAGGTCGTATACGACCTAAGTGTTGTAAATTTGTGACGTTGTGTGGGTTGTAATACAAGTGCTTGAGTCGTGGATTGTTGAGTCGTTGCCGACCTAAGTTGGGTCGTAAGTCGTGAACGACTTAAGGGTTTGGATTGTAAAATGCTATAAATAGGCGTGAGTTGTACATTTGAAAGTTAAGTTGATTTGAATAAAAACTTTTGTTTTGTTAGCTTTGTGCTTTCACCAAATTGGTAGTTGAGTGTAATCTCCTATCTCCTCTTTCGGCATTCGAGTGCGCTCGAATCAACGATCGTAGAAGCCAATTCACGGTATCTAGTGCGCTAGATCAACGTCTGAAGAATTGCAGATCTTCCTTCACGGTATCGTGCGCGATCAACGTGACGAAGATAGCTAGAATTCGGTATTTTCGGATCAACGAATTTGGGCCATTCAGTATTCTTCATTCCATCGACTGCTACTTTCACAGAATCATCATTTTGTAATTTCCGCTGCTGCACCATTTGGTATTAGAGCTTGTTTTAGCCAATCATAGCTAAATCGAGTCTTGGAGCCGAGAACTTCGAAGTTGAAGTGTTAGCCGAGCTTGAAGTGTTGAGCCGAGCTAAGTAGAAGTGTTGGAGATCGAATTTGTATCATTCGGAGAAGCTTGTTGTTCATAGTGTTCATCGTGAAATTGCAACGAGGTTGGAGTTTTCGATCCATATCATTTTGGATCTAAGTTCAAAAGGTGTGTGAAATTTGGAGTTGGAGCCGAGAGTAGATTGAAAGTGTATCATTTTGTATCATTCGATCATTTGTTTGTTCAGGGCCGAAAGTCAAAGTTTTGGAGAATCAACCATGCCGCCGAGAAGAGATAATCGCCATCAGAACGTAGAAGCTTTGTATAGAAGAGAAGAAGCTGATGAAATGGAGCAAAGAATAAACGAAAACTTTAGTGAGAAGCTTAGTGAAGGGATTGGATGATTAGAGAAGATAATGTTGGAGATGAATTAAAACCGGAGAAGGGTTTCACCTGAATCTAACCATGGGGGAAGTAGAATTTCACCACATTTTAATCGAGAAAGAAGTGTTGATAATGATCATAGAAGTGCGAGTCGAGATTGTTATAGAAATGATGATGATCGAAGGCGTGATAGGAATGTGAATGATCGAGAACGGAGGAATGTAGATAGAAGGGATGTTGGTGGAAGACGTGATGGTAGTAGAAATGTTGGTGGTCAAGATCGACATCGATATACATCTGATTTTGAAGAAGAGTATGATGGTGGATGTGTTCATGGACGAGGACGTGGACAAGGAAGAAATCAGTTGGAGTATGATCAAAGTGGGAATCTGGGATGAAAACTGAAATACCAAAATTCAAGGGAGGTATGCAAGCCGAAGAATTTCTTGATTGGATAGCCTATGTTGAAGAAATATTTGACTTCAAGGAGGTTCCGAAGGATCGTCAAGTGAAGTTGGTTGCTACTAGACTGAGGGGGAGAGCTATGGCATGGTGGCAGCAAACCAAACTTACTAGGGATCGGATGGGGAAGTCAAAAATTGTTGCTTGGGAAAAGATGAAGAAACTGATGAAGGCTACGTTCTTGCCCTATAATTACCAATCACTAATGTATCAGAGACTACAGAATTTGAGGCAAGGAACGAAGACGGTTGCTGATTATGCAGATCAGTTCTACCAGTTAACTGCTCGAAATGATATCATGGAAAGAGAAGAACAATTGACCGCGAGGTTTGTCGGTGGAATTAGAGCACAGATCCAAGAGATGGTGAACATGTTCGACTCCAAATCTGTGGCCGAAGCGCATCAGAAGGCGTTGGCTTGGGAGAAACAAGGAAGACGTGGGGGAGGTGTGTTTCTAGGTTTTACGGGGCAGAACAAAGGAGCGGGTAGTAGTTCTAATCTTCCTAAAGCATCGAATAAGCCAGTTGTTCATGAAGTGGCTAAACCTAAGTCAATACCAATTTCAAATGCTATAATTGCCAGGAAGTGGGTCATAAGAGCAGCGAATGTCCAAAACCGAAGAAGAGAACTATGATTGTTGAAGTGGAAGATGAGGATGTCGAAGAAGATCTCAATTCACAGCGTGATGAGGAAGAAGAAGTGTCAGGAGACGAGGGATGTAATCTGATGCTACGAAGATCTTGTTTAACACCGAAGCAGGAGGAAGAATTGAGTTGGTTGAGAAGTAACATATTCCAGTCAACATGCACTATTTTGGGAAAGGTCTGTAAATTCGTCATTGATGTTGGGAGTTGTGATAATATCATTTCAACGGAAGCTGTGAAAAAGTTGAAACTGAAAACGGAGAAACATCCTAGTCCATATAAACTTGCTTGGTTGAGGAAAGGAGGAGAAGTAAATGTAGAAAGGCGAGCTCATGTTCCATTTTCTATTGGAAAGAAATACAAGGATGAGATTTGGTGTGACGTAGTTGACATGGATGTTTGCCATTTGCTGTTGGGAAGGTCGTGGCAGTACGATCGTGAAGTGCAGCATAATGGTCGAACGAATAGTTACAGTTTCTTGTTCGAGGGCACGAAGAACACATTACTTCCGAAAAAGCGACAGCAGAATGAGAACAAGCTGGAGGAGATTGAGGAATTGAAAACTTTGTTGACATTGAAGGAGTTCGTGGAAGAGATAGAAGAGAGTCCTGAAGTTTTTATGTTGATTGGACATGAAAGCAGTGAAGTTACTGAAGTTCCAGAGGAAGTGAAACCAGTTTTGGAGGAATTCAATGATGTGTTTCCAGAGGAGTTACCGAAGGAGTTACCACCGCTTAGAGACATACAGCATCAGATTGATTTGGTGCCAGGTGCTGCATTGCCTCATAGACCACACTATCGGATGAGTCCAAGGGAACACGAAGAGTTAAGGAGACAGGTGGAGGAATTACTGGAACAAGGGCGAGTTCAGGAAAGTTTGAGTCCTTGTGCAGTACCAGCTTTGTTGGTACCAAAGAAGGATGGTTCGTGGAGAATGTGTACGAATAGTAGAGCATTGAACAAGATAATGGTCAGATACAGATTTCCGATGCCGAGGCTTGATGATCTGTTGGATCAAATCAGTGGGTCTGTAATCTTTTCTAAGATTGACTTGAAGAGTGGTTATCATCAGATACGAATTAGACCAGGGGACGAATGGAAGACAACATTCAAGACGAGGGAAGGATTGTACGAATGGCTGGTCATGCCGTTTGGTCTATCGAACGCACCAAGTACATTCATGAGGGTGATGAACCAAATTTTTAGGCCGTACATTGGAAAATTTGTGGTAGTTTACTTTGATGATATTCTGATCTACAGTGCTAGTACGGAGGAGCATGTTCATCATTTGAGGAAAGTGTTAATTATCCTTCGTGAAGAACAATTCTACGCTGCTACGAAGAAGTGTGTTTTTATGGCAAGGAGCGTTTTATTTCTGGGGTATGTTGTATCGAAAGAAGGAATACAGGTAGACTAAAGTAAAGTTGAAGCTATCAAAGATTGGTCTCAACCCAAGACGATAACGGAAGTTCAGAGTTTCCACGGGTTGGCTTCATTCTATTGAAGGTTCATTCCACACTTTAGTAGTGTGATGGCGCCGGTTACAGATTGTATGAAGGGCAAACAATTTGCGTGGTCGGAGGAAGCAGGGGTTGCTTTTGAATGAATCAAGGTATTGTTGACGACAGCACCAATTTTAGCATTACTAGATTTTCAGTTATTGTTTGAATTACATATTGATGCATCCAAGGTTGGCATTGGAAGGGTGTTGAGTCAGAGGGGACGTCCTATTGCATATTTCAGTGAGATGTTATCAGGAGCAAAGATGAGATATAGTACATATGATATGGAGTTTTATGCTATCGTGCAAGCCGTGAAACATTGGAGACATTACTTGTTTCATAAAGAATTTGTTTTATATACTGATCATAAAGCATTGAAGCATATGCAGGGACAGGACAAGATTGCAACAAGGAATGCTTCGTGGATTGCCTACTTACAACAATTTACATTTGTGGTGAAGCATAAATTGGGAATCACGAATCGGGTAGTAGATGCATTAAGTCGAAGGAATCATCTGTTGACTACAATGAAGGTTGAAGTGACAGGGTTTGATGTGTTGCCAGAATTATTTGTTGATGATCCTTACTTTGCAAAGTTTGTTGATGAAGTCAAGGAGGGAAAGACGGATGAGTTTGTAATGGTGGATGGTTTTCTTTTTAAAGGAAATCAATTATGTATACTAGAGTGCAGCCTACGAATGAAGATTGTAAAGGAGTTACATGAGGAAGATCATGTGGGAAGAGACCGTACATTACAATTGATTTCACAGTCATATTTTTGGCCTTCAATGAGGAAAGAAGTGGAAAGGTTTATGGAGCGATGTCATATCTGTCAGGTGTCGAAAGAAACTGCGACCAATGCTAGATTATATATGACGTTACCTGTACCAAATAAGCCTTGGGTTGATGTGAGTATGGATTTTGTTTTGGGGTTACCGCGAACTCAAAGGGGAAACGATTCCATTTATGTGGTGGTTGACCGATTTTCGAAAATGACACATTTTATTGCTTGTAAGAAGACGGCGGATGTTGTTCATGTTGCTCAGTTATTTTTCAAAGAAATATATCGACTTCATGGATTGCCAGAATCTATTGTGTCGGACAGAGATACTCGTTTTCTGAGTCATTTTTGGCTAAGTTTGTGGAAGATGGTCGGAACGAAGCTGAATTTTAGTAGCGCTTACCATCCACAAACTGATGGACAAACGGAAGTGGTTAACAGATCGCTGGGGAATTTATTGCGATGTCTGGTGAAAGATAATCTGAAGAGTTGGGACATGAAGTTATGTCAGGCAGAGTTTGCTCATAATCATGCAGTGAATCGTAGTACGGGATTCAGTCCATTTCAGATTGTATATTCAATTTTACCCAGGGGACCGTTGAACTTAACGGTAGTACCACAACCGAAGGGGGCGGTAAAACGAGCTGTAGATTTTGTTGATGGATTGACTAAATGTCATAAAATCATTCGGGAACGATTGGAGAAGGCAAATGAGAAGTATAAACGATCTGCAGATTTGAAGCGAAGAAATGTTGAGTTTAATGAAGGAGATATGGTATATGATGTGTTAACAAAGGATCGTTTTCCAGTGGGCGCTTATAACAAGTTAAAAGCCAGAAAAATTGGTCCTGTAGAACTCGTGAAACGAATTAACGAAAATGCTTATAAATTGAAGCTACCGGAGGATGTGTACACTTCTGACGTGTTCAATGTTAAGCATCTCGTACCATATTTTGGGAATTACCAATCTGATGTGGAAGAATTTACAAATTCGAGGACGAATTTTTCTCAGCCTTGGAGGATGATGCAGCTCAGGCCAGAGTCGAAGCAGTGCAAGCTACGAATTCACAAGGCCTAGGTCGTCCGCGACTTAAGGGAAAGAGGTTACGACTTAGGTTAAGTCGTTCGGGATCTTTAGATCATGTACGATCTAAGGCTACAGGAGGAGCACCACGAGATAACAAAGTAGCAGCACGAGTTGAGAATGCACAAGGCTTAAGTCGGCTACGACTTAAGGGAAGTGATTTAGGTCGTCTACGACCTAACGAGTATGCTGAAAAAGGGAGCTCACAACCTAAGATAAGTCGCGTACGACCTACGACCTAGTTAGGTCGCGTAAAGTGATGCAGCTGTTGTCTCTTGAGTCGCTGAATTTTAGGTCGTGGCAATGTTAACTCGTGGCAATGTTAAGTCGTTTGTTGTTGAGTCGCGACATCTGTTAACTCGTGAGCATTGATAAGTCGTTAGGTTTTAAGTCGTATGTCGTGGGTGTTTTGCTGAACTTTGTTGTATATATGTGTTGAGTCGTTTGTACTTAAGTCGTAGGTCGTGTGCGTTGTATCTTAGGTCGCAAGCTTGTCATTCTGTGTTGTAACTTGTACCTGTTAAGTCGCTAACGACTTATGATAGGTCGTATACGACCTAAGTGTTGTAAATTTGTGATGTTGTGTGGGTTGTAATACAAGTGCTTGAGTCGTGGATTTTTGAGTCGTTGCCGACCTAAGTTGGGTCGTAAGTCGTGAACGACTTAAGGGTCTGGATTGTAAAATGCTATAAATAGGCGTGAGTTGTACATTTGAAAGTTAAGTTGATTTGAATAAAAACTTTTGTTTTGTTAGCTTTGTGCTTTCACCAAATTGGTAGTTGAGTGTAATCTCCTATCTCCTCTTTCGGCATTCGAGTGCGCTCGAATCAACGATCGTAGAAGCCAATTCACGGTATCTAGTGCGCTAGATCAACGTCTGAAGAATTGCAGATCTTCCTTCACGGTATCGTGCGCGATCAACGTGACGAAGATAGCTAGAATTCGGTATCTTCGGATCAACGAATTTGGGCCATTCAGTATTCTTCATTCCATCGACTGCTACTTTCACAGAATCATCATTTTGTAATTTCCGCTGCTGCACCAAAACTTCATTTCTATTTTTGTTAAGACAAATAAATTTTCAAAAATTTCAATTTATTAACCAAAACTTATACTTATCCCATAGTGTTTCTTTAAAAATAAATCAAAATGCTAAAAAGAAAATGTTTTTGAGATGTAGAAATTTAGAGATTTTTTTTAAGTTAAAAGAAAATGAAAATTCAAAAATGCCATGAAACTTAAAAAAAATGAAAATGAGACCCCCCACACTTAATTTTAACTATGTCCCCATGGTACGTGCATGATATAATGAGTGTAACGCGGAAAAAATATAAACATATTTACAAAAGAGGGTTAACACTCTTTATTAGACGTAGCTTGGCTCATGAAGAATCATGAGCTCCTCCTTTTGGTTACTTGGCAATTCCAAGAAAGGTTTCAAACGATGACCGTTGACTTTGAAAATTGATCCATCCTTGGGGTTTTCTATTTTTATGGCACCATGTGGAGAAACAGTTCGTACCACAAATGGTCCGGTCCATCTCGATTTTAGTTTCCCAGGGAATAAATGAAGTCTAGAGTCGTATAAAAGAACTTTCTGGTTTGATGAAAATGTTTTTCTTAGGATTGATTTGTCGTGAAAAACTTTTGTTCTTTCTTTGTAAATTTTTTTGTTTTCATACACATCGTTCCTAAGTTCTTCTAGTTCGTTGAGTTGCAATTTTCCGTTTTCAGCAACTTTCTCGAGATCAAAGTTGAAGTTCTTTCTTGCTCACACCGCTTTATGTTAGATTTCAACCGGTAAATGGCAAGCTTTCCCGTAAACTAAGCGAAATGGGGACATCCCAAGGTTAGTTTTAAAAGCGCTACGGTAAGCCCAAAGCACGTCGGTCAATTTCTAAGACCAACCTTTCCGATTTTAGTTAACAGTTTTCTCCAAGATTTGTTTTATTTGACAATTTGAAACTTCAACTTGGCCACAAGTTTGAGGATGATACGGAGTGGATAACTTATGGGTTATCGAATATTTCTTCATTAAAGTTTCAAAAGAACGATTACAAAAATGGGTGCCGTTATCACTGATTATTGTGCGAGGTGTGCCGAACCTCGAAAAGATATTTTCTTTGAGAAATTTCACAAAAATTCTATGGTCATTGGTTTTACAAGGAACAGCTTCGATCCATTTTGAGACGTAATCGACAGCGAGAAGGATATACAAGTTTCCAAAAGAGTTGGGAAAAGGTCCCAAAAAGTCGATACCCCAAACATCAAAGATTTCGATCGTAAGAATGGGGTTTAGAGGCATCATATCTCGTCGAGAAATTTGTCCATGCATTTGACATCGATCGCAAGTTTTGAAAAATTCAAATGAGTCTTTGAAGAGAGAAGGCCAATAGAAACCACACTAAAGCACTTTTTCCGCAGTTTTTTGAGGACCGAAATGTCCACCGCACACTTGATTGTGCCAAAACGAAAGAACACTCCTGATCTCATTATCCAGAATGCAACGTCAGTTGATTTGGTCGGGACAATATTTAAACAAGTATGGACCGTTCCAATAGAAATATTTCACTTGGGACATGAATTTGCATTTGTCCTGTTTAGACCAAGATGAGAGAGTTTCTTTAGTGACTAAGTAGTTCACTATATCAGCGTACCATGGATCGATAGAAATTAAAAGAAGTTCATCGAGGAAGTTTTCATTGATTGGCAAAGAAGATGGTGCGTTCGGAAGGCGAGACAAGTGATCGGCTATGACATTATCGGATCCTTTTTTGTCTTTGATTGTAAGGTCAAATTCTTGAAGTAAAAGGATCCAACGAATCAAACAGGATTTAGCATCCTTTTTGGAAAAAAGGTATCGAAGAGTAGTATAGTCAGTGTAGACCGTGATGTGTGAACCTATCAAGTACGGTCGAAACTTTTCGAGCGCAAAAACGACAGCTAGAAGCTCTTTTTTGGTTTTTGTGTAGTTGAGTTGAGCGTCGTTCAAAGTCATACTTGCGTAGTAAATGACATGAAGAATTTTGTTGATACGTTGTCCTAAGACAGCACCAACTGCAAAGTTTGAGGCGTCACACATTATTTCAAATGGGAGATCCCAATTAGGCGTGCAAATGATTGGAGCAGAAATGAGTTCGTTCTTAAGACTTTCAAAAGAAGAGATACACTCAGAGTTGAAGTCGAATTGAACGTCTTTTCGGAGAAGAGTCGTCAAAGGATGAGCGATTTTGCTAAAGTCTTTCACAAAGCGTCGGTAAAAGCCAGCGTGTCCTAGAAATGATCGAATGTCTTTAATTGATTTGGGAATGGGTAGGTTTGCAATGACATCGATTTTCGCTTTATCTACCTCAATGCCTTTATTTGAGATGATATGTCCAAGGACTATGCATTGTTTGACCATAAAGTGGCATTTTTCCAAATTCAAAGTCCAATGTTTTTCTTTGCATTGATTTAGAACGAACTCAAGATGATATAAAAAATCAGAAAAAGAATCACCAAAGATAGAGAAATCGTCCATAAAGACTTCTAAAAAGCGCTCAATCATGACAGAAAAGATGCCAAGCATGCATCGTTGGAAGGTAGTAGGAGCATTACAAAGTCCGAATGGCATACGTCGATAAGCAAAGGTACTGAATGGACACGTGAAAGTCGTTTTCTCTTGATCTTCGGGAGCAATTGGAATTTGGTTATAGCTGGAATAACCATCAAGGAAGTAGTAGAATTCATGGCCAGCTAAATGTTCGAGCATTTGATCGATGAAAGGAAGACGAAAGTGATTCTTCCATGTTGCGGCATTTAGTTTTCGATAGTCAATGCGAACACGCCGACCCGTTTGAGTACGAGTTGGAATATGTTCGTTTGAATCATTCTTGACAACGGTTAGCCCAAACTTTTTCGGTACAACGTGAATTGGGCTAACCCATGAAATAACAGAGATTGGGTAAATGATTCCGTTGTCGAGAAGTTTTAGAATTTCATCACGAACCGCATCTTTCATTTTTGGACTAAGCCTTCATTACGCGTCACGAACAGGCTTGGCATCGTCGATTGAATGGATGCGATGTTGAACAAGAGCGGAACTAATTCCCTTTATATCGGAGATTGACCATCCTATCGCTTCCTTGTTTTTGGATAGGATTGAAAGTAAAGAAGTTTCTTGATTGAGAGAGAGAGTCGCAGAAATTATGACGGGAAATGTTTCGTTATCACCTAAGTATGCATACTTAAGTTGATTGGGAAGTGGTTTGAGGTCCAACTTCGGGAGTTGGTCGATTAAATAATTGGATTGAGATTCGGACTCTACTGGAAGAGATTCAAAGGGAAGAGTGTATTCAATCTCGTTAGGAATTTCGTGAAACAATTTTTCGTACTCGGCTTCGCATTCATCGTTAAGGTCAAGTGTCTCATTTTCGAAGTTTTCGTTAATGGCACTAACTTCCAACGTTTGGTCGCGAGGTTCATTTGATTGGCTTTCAAGATTGAAAATGTTGAGATCCAAAGTCATGTTTCCAAAAGAGAATTTCATCGAACTGTTACGACAATTGATTAAGGAATTTAAGGTGGCTAAGAATGGTTGGCCTAAAATCAATGGAATTTGACTCGTGGGATTTGTCACGGGTTGTGTTTCGAGAACGATAAAATCAACGGGGAATATGAATTACCCTACTCGAATGAGCACATCCTTGATTTCTCCCATGGGCTTCGTAATGGAACGATCGGTTAACTGAAGCGTGACTTTTGTGGGTTTGAGCTCAGCTAAGCCTAATTGTTCGTACACGGAGTATGGAATCAAGTTGACAATCGTACCTAAGTCAATCAAACATTTGTTAATCGTCTTGTCTCCAATTGTACACGAAATCGTAGGGCAGCCAGGATCTTTGTATTTTACGGGCATGGATTGGGACAAGACTTCACTCCAACTGGCGGCTAAGAAGACTTTTTTGGGCACTTGAGTGTGTCGCTTTTGGGTACACAAGCCCTTAAGAAATTTCGCGTACATCTTGACTTGCTAAACGATGTCAAGAAGCAGAATGTTAACTTTGACTTGTTTAAAATTTTCCAACATCTTTTCCATTTGGTCCGAATGTTTCTTTGGTCAAAGACGATGTGGAAAAGGAACATGATACTTAGTAGGTGGGTCTACTCGAATAGAAGAAGAAGAACTTTGATTGGCATTCGATTCGACGATTGGCTCCCCGTTCTGTTCATATTTGTTCATCGTTTTAGAAGTCTTGAGAGAGGTGTTCGGTAAATCGTTTGGGTTAACACCTTGATTATCGATTTTTTTACCGGAATGTAGGGTTGTGATAGCATTCAATTGGGTGGCGTTGCTATCTTGAACAACATGGGCTTGATTTGAATTTGCGTTTTGATTTCTGGGATTTGGACGGGGCTGGCTTGGGAATGTTCCTCGTTCGCGTTCACTTATAGACGTGGCTAATTGACTCATTTGCATTTCAAATTTTACAATCGATTGGTTTGTGTTTTGCATATATGAGGTCAATAAATTTTGCAAATTGCTATTTGATTCAAGGCTTTGAGTACTTGATTTAGCCAAAGTTTTAAGAGTTTTCTCAAGTGAACTTAAACGTTTATCATCTTGTTGAGGATGAGCAGAATTTGGTTTAAAATTTGATTGTTGCGGTTGATTATGAGACGGACCCGCAAAGTTGGGTTGAAAATGGTTGGGCTGAAAGGGAGGATTTGAAGCATTAATCGGGAATGCTTGAAAATTTGGACGAACCGTATTCGTGTTGGAATTGTTTTGGTTCCAAGCAAAATTTGGATGATTTCTTCAACCAGGGTTGTACGTTGGAGAAAACGGGTCATTTTTGGCTTTATTAAAAGCATTGATTTGTTCGGCAGAGTTAGGACACTGATCGGCTATATTATTAGGATCGTTGCATTATAACACATCGGTTGGGGATGCTTAGTTCATTTGATTCGATGAGAAAACGTTATCGAATTTTTTAATCATTGCGTCGATCTTAGCTTCCAAAGCACAAGAAGATCCTATCGAGTGTGCACTCGATCGTTAGTAAATTGATTTTTCGTTCGAACGTTCCCATTGGGATGACTTTTCGGCGAGGTTTCAAGAAATTGCCAAGCATTGTCGTGATGTTGGGCAAGAAAGTTACCATGGCACATTGATTCGACCATGGTTCGTGAGCTGTTTTCTAGTCCATCATATAACATTTTGCAAATCGTCCATTTTTCAAAGTTATGGTGTGGACATTTTATCAAAAGCTCTTTGAATCTTTCAAAATATTTTCCGAATGGTTCTGCCTTGAATTGATGAAAATTTACAATTTCATTTCGGATTCTACTTGTTTTTTCCAAGGGGTAGAACTTTTTTAAGAAAGCTTTTACGAATTCTTCCCAAGTTTTAATTGAGTTCGATGGTAAGCTGTACAACCATTTTCAGCGTAATCCGTAAGAGCGAATGGGATTAATCGAAGTTTGATTTCATCATCGAAAAGTTGTTGGAGTTTAATGGTTGCACAAACTTGTTCGAATTTAGTCAAGAAAATGTAGGAGTCATCGTGCTCGAAATTGCCAAATTTTGGAAGCGTGGCAATATGGTTCGAGTGAATTTCGAAATGGTTACCCGTGGGGCGGGTAACGTGATGCAAGATGGAAAAGAAACTCTATAGGGAAAGATTCTATCCATAAGAGTTCGAGGGGCGTTCTCATTCGCCATTTCGGGAGGATCGTATATTCGAGTTAAACGATTAGTTGTCGAGTTGCGAGTATAACGATTTGTTGTTGTGTCACGAGTCCAAGTACTCATGCACAAGTGAAAGTCGAGAAGAGAAGGAAGTTAGAATCGAGTTTAGAGAATGAAAGATGATTTCAAAAATAAAGTGATAAATTTGTTTGTTTTTTTTTCAAGGAAGAAAACTATTTACCAAGTGAAATTTATTTTCAAAAGAGAAGTTTGATTTTTGTTTTGTTTTTGACTTTTCAAATTTTTATATGTTTTTGTTTTTGTATTTTTTATTGTTTTTGAATTTTCAAACTTTCAAATATTTACCAAAATAAATAAAAAATTGTTTTGGGAAATTTGATTTTTTTTGATTGAAAATTTTCAAAGGAAAGGAAAAAGGATTTTTTTTGAAATTAAAAACTAAATTAAGTAAAATTTTCAAATTTTCTTTGGATTTTTTATTTTTGAATTTTTTTTTAAATATGCATGAACTAATGTAACTAAATGAATGCAAAGGACTTAATTAAAATTTTCTGTCCTTAGTAGCTCCTAATCCAAAATTGTATAATCACACTTTGTCTTAAATCAATAAAAATATTTTTTAGTCAGGTAACGGGCAAGAGTTATCGGTGCACCACGAATCACCGTAGCAATGCAATCGAAGGTTTAAGTACCTTTAGAGAAACAACCACTATAATGTTTACGAATCACCGTAATATTTATAAATGGTTATTACTCTGTCGTAGTCTAAACACCAAGAAATAAAATTGTTCAAAGAAGACAATTGTGAAGATACAACTAAGCCCTAAGTGAGCTCGTGACACCTTTAAGTCGAATGTCTAACCTTTATTATGAGTCAAATTCTACGATGAAATGCAATTTGTGGGCTAAGGAAAGGGTGATGAAATCCCTTACCTTATGTGAATTGGGGTATTGCCCTTAGAAAATAAAAACAAGATGAGATGAATGCAAAACAGAAATTAAACGTGAATTTACAATGCAACTACGAATGAAATTTGTTTTTGTTTTTGGATTTTGATTTTTTTTTTTAAAATGCAAATGCAAGTAAACAACAATGCAATAAAAATAAAAACA
The DNA here is from genome assembly GCA_030737815.1 of Allium fistulosum. Lineage (NCBI taxonomy): Eukaryota > Viridiplantae > Streptophyta > Magnoliopsida > Asparagales > Amaryllidaceae > Allium > Allium fistulosum. Next base: position 259,810,552 of record CM060904.1, on the reverse strand, counting down.
AGGGAAAAGAGAACGATACCAAAGCGTGTAGATTATTAGCAATTTATTTTAAAAGAAGTGATTTTTTTAAGCAAGTAAGCAATTATTTTAGCAAGCACTTCTGCCTTTGAATTTCTACTTCTACAACCTGAAACTAAAAACAAGATATATACAATTTTGTAGTATTTTTATATGTTTATCAAAGAAGAAAATAAAACAAGTGAAAAACAAAGCAAATGAAAGTAAAACTAAAACAAGTGAAAACAAATGAAAATCAAACAAAATGGAACTTTTTTTTAGACCGAAACAAATGGAAAACAAAACAAAAATGAAACAAAATAAACAAAACAAACGAAACAAAATAAACAAAACAAGTGAACAAGATATATACAATATTTTTTTTAAACCAAGAGACAAATGAAAAAAAGTTTTTGTTTTGTTTTTTTTAGCCAAAGAAATTGAAGAAGAAGGGAAAGAAGAAAGTGAAAGGAAAAAAAATTAAAGTTACACCCCACAACACAACAAGCCCAACCGGCCCAAACAAATGTAATTATAAAACAAACAAAAATCAAGTCCTAGATTTTACTATCTCTGTTCCAAATAATTGTAAATCAAACTTCACGTTTCTTAAAAAGAAACCAAAAATCCAATTCAAAAAAAGAAACCGAAAATCACTTCCACGATTTGGAAATCGCTCGAAATCGTTGAAACTGAAATCACGCTTGGGTTCGGTGATGGAGGAGATTGAGGATAGTTCTAGTTGAGGCGATTTCAGGTCAAGGCAATTGAAGATTGGATTGCGGTTTTGGATTGGGAGGTTCGAGTTGTGTGATGGCAGTTGGAGGCGATTTGATAATTGGGCGTTTGATTGGCTTTGGATCTGTAGTTGAATTGTGGTCGAGATAGTGATGTTTGTGGCTGCGGTGCTTATGTGCAGGAAGGAGGCTGTGCTGCAGAGATGAAATGCAGTTGGTTTTCAGGTTGAAGATGGTCAGTATGTTATCGAATTGTGAGGTTATTGGTTAAGGTAGTTGCTGACAGTCAGGTGTGAAGGCAGATGTGAGGTTGCTGGTGGATACGAGTGCAGTGAACTGTTGAGTGAGTCGTTTGGTGATATAGAGTTTGCAGTGAACTGGTAGTGGTTATACAAGGTAGTTGTGGAGGAGTGGTTAAAGGCATTGTTTGGAGTGTGAATTGTTTGGTGAATGTTGGAGGACTGATGCTCCGATGATCAGTTGAAGGGGCAGAGGGTAATGCACAGTGCATGTCAGTAAGGAAGAAAATGCAGTTTTTTTGTTTTTTGTTTTCTCTTTTTTTTAGGTATGTGCTGTAGTTGTTGGAAGTTGCACAGAGAAGTATGGAAGTAGTGAAGATGGATAAGTTGAAGCTAGCAGTTTTTATGTAGGTGATGGATGGCAGCAGAGAAGTGGTTGTCGATGCACTGAAACGTGAAGGTGCTGTATGCAGAAAGTTTGATGTAATGGAATGTAGAGGTCAGAGTATAAGTTTGGTATGATGGTAGGGTAGTGAAGAATGGTTGCAAAACTGTGGTTAGGTGATGATATTTGTATGTGGAATGTTTTATTGGCAGTGAGTCGATGATGGACAGTTTGTATGTGAAATAGAATGGTATGTGATGGATCAGTTATGATAGTATAATGGTGAGTTGAATGTTACTGATGAAGTGTTGTGTAGGAAATTGTGGTAGTGTGAATGGCAATGGTTGATATGGTTGTAGATTGCAGTTTGTGTTGGTCAGTGGTAAGAAGTGGGTGATGGCAGTTTGTAGTGTTTGGGTTGTGATGAAGAGTTGTTATGGTAATATCTGATTCTCCGAGTTGCTGATATGAAGTAGGGGAGTTGAACTGTCAGTGGTTGTGAATGGTTGATGGAGGAGTAGTGGGTGGTTGCATGAAGTGTCAATGATTAGTAGGAATAGTGGGAGTAGCAACAATGATATGCTGAAGTGAGTGAATTATGGATAGGTGTAGTTTGGGCGGTGATAGTATGTTGTAGAGGAACGATTGTATGGAGTGGGAAGTGAAGGCAATGGTATACGGTAAGTGGGATGTTGCTGTGTTTGTGTGGCAAGGAGGTTAGATTATGGTTGGATAATGCAGTATGATTCAGGTGACTGTTGGCTGATTAAATGAAGTATGGTAGTTGTGGTAGTCGAGTGGAGAGGAGGAGCAGTTTTGGTATGTATCAGTGTATGAAATAGTGATGGGCGCTTCTGGTATGGTGAAGACTACTAGGAGATGGAAGGCAGCAATGTAATGGTTGAAGTGATTGATGTATCTGGAGAAGTGGTGACAGTGGTGGAAGTTTGAGGCAGTGGAGTGGTTTTAGGGAGTAGTATGCAATCTGATAGTAAGTGGTTGAGGAGGAAGAATTGTTGATGTGGGAAGGTGGATGTATTTTGGTGAAAGTGTTATGAAATTTGGTTTGTACAGAGAAGGGTGGTGGGTGGAGTGACAGAGTGCTGTTTTGATGGATGCAGTATCGGTGAACTACTGTGACGTTGGTGTGGTAGCGAACTTGTTTGCGTCGAGTTGAAGGTTGATGGTGCACTGGGTGTATTGGAAAAAGGAAAAAAATGCAGACTTGTGAAGTGTGAGTTGAGTATGTCAAAGTCATTGTTGCTCTAGTGGTAGATTCTGGTGGGCAAAATTGATTGGCAGTGGTTGATGTGAATAGGTGGGATGTTATATGGGGAAGTGAGTGGTTGTTAATGTTGTAGATCTGTGAGGATGTGACGAGGAGATGAATGTGACAGTGGTATGTTGAGGGTGCTGTTTGATTATGACAAAAGGCAGAGAGTGGTAACTGTTTGGGGTGTTTGAATGTAGAAGGCAGGCAAGAAGGCACTGGTTGTGCAGGTAGAGACTAGAGTGCATAGTAATGCACAGCAATGTAACAGTAAATTGTAACAAGAAACAAATGAAACGAAAATCGTAAAAACAGAAAATGAAATGTAATTTGCAGTGAAATAAAATATTTCTATTTTGTTTTGAAATGTGTGTTTTTTTTTATAGAAATAGAAATAGAAAAACAATAAGCACCACAAATTGAAAACAAAAATTCACACAACACACACAACAATTTTTTATTTTATTTTTTAAAAATGCAAGTTAACACACAAAACAATACGCAATAAAATCAAACAACAAGAATTCGAAGAATAGAAAATTAAAATCAAAGCATATTCCCCGGCAACGGCGCCAAAAACTTGTTTAACGACAAATTTTCTATCGGTTTAGAAAATCGACGATAAATTTCAAATTAAAATCGCACGACGTACAAAAGATAGTACGTGGCGAGTACGAGTCGATCCGCAGGGGATTGCTAGATTTTAAAAATCAATTCAATCAAATTATACCAAATGGAGAGGAAATTGTTAACTACAAACAGAATAAAACTAGAATTAAAATGAGATTAAAAACTATGAGATTAGAGAACAATTTAGAGGCAAATCCACTCTCATATTTTTGTAAATCAGCAAACAAATAATTTTTGATCTCTAGTTTTGATATTAAGTGAAATAATTGTTGCATTTATCATAAGTATGGTTTATTTATGTTATTAATTAACATAACTTAAACCATCAAACTATAATACAACAAATAAACCACTTATAAATTTTCATGAAAATGAAACCAAAGCAAAAGCTATTTGAGGTATGATCTATTTACTATTGTAATTAGTAATATAGATCATCAAATTTTGTTTTTACTTCCATTTCAAAATCAAAAATCAAAATTAGCAAATGATGATGTAAATTGTGTTTATGTTGAATAAGAATAGCTCATTTGCAAAAGCAACATATTCTATCAAACCCACTTGTATAAACTTACATCAAAATTCACTTTCATGAAGCACAAATAAAAGAGATCATAAATCATAGAAATGTTGAAATTACATAAAGTTAAAGAGCTTCATTAACCCTAAATCAAAGGGGTTTAGCTACTCATTTGTGTTATCAGATCAACACTTGTAAATTTCAACATTAAAATGCAAAGAAATGGAAACTAAGCAAAGGAAGAAAGAGAGATTAACTACTAACTACTTGCATTAAAAAAAAGCTACACTACTTGCATGAATGTAAATCTAATCTACTAACAAAGAAAAGAGAAGAGTATAGAAATAAGCATAAGCATAAAAGTAAATAAAAACAAGTTGAAAAGAGAAGAGAAAGAGATTAAGAAGCCATTCTTATTTCATGAAACATAGAGCTTACAACTTGCATTCTTATTTCCTAACTAATTTTAGAGAGTAGAAGATATTTACATGTACATAAGAGAGCTATTTATACAGGCATAAAACCCTAATTCAATTTTTAGGGTGCTTCACAAAACGCCCTTTAGGAAATGTGGCCTCCAAGTAACCATTAGCCACTAATTAATCCATCATTAGATGTGCATGAAGCTTTAACCTCCACTTAGTTGTCCATTAGCTTCTAATTGTAGATTTAGGTAAGTGGGTAGGTGGGGTCCTCCATGATCATGTATTTGAATTATTCCCATCATCCTTCCTTTGTATTCATTTGTGCATGCATGTATCTTCATAAAACCCTCTTCCATATGCATCCAAATTCCTATAAAAATTATGAAAAATGTCCAAGTAAAAAGTTCCAAATTAACACATGCACAAAAATGACTATTTTTCCCCTGTATGAAGATGAATATATGATGAGTTGAAAATAATTGAATTTTGGTTTAAACATGTTAAAATGCCCAAATATGACTTTTACATGCACATCAGCGGTCGGGTCACATCCACCCTGAGTTAACAAGTTAGGTCGTTAGACGGACAGATCCATCCTCCTCAGACTTTGATTAAACACAGGAGAAGTTGTTAGGTGGACAGATCCACCCTCTTCGAGCCTACATTTGTAAGTTTTTTACTCCAGCTCGCACTTTGGGAGTCGGAGTTAGTTAGAGGATTATCGTGTATCAATCCTTTTTGGCTTCAGTGTGATGGTTTGCTCCCGAGCTCGAGTTTCACTTAGCGAGTGACCGGTCGTATCACAGTCACTCCTTATTTGAATAAGTCCCACCGTAGAATGGAACTTAGCTCTCTGTGCATTGTGATGGTCGTATGATGCATTTTAAGAATCACTGCTCTGGCTCGAAGAGATTGCATTTTGTTGCTGAAATAAGGAAATATGGCAAAGTCATTTGATTTATTACAAGTTCAAATTTCGAAATGCATAAACAAATTGCAGATGAAAAGCAGACTGAATGAATAAATAAAGCCTGTTATGTGTAGTACGACGAAGACTCTCGTTGTTCCAGGCTCTCGGCAAAGTGAGACCATCAACGGTCGATAATTTAACTGTGTCGTCTTCGAGTCTTCTTTCAATAACATACGGTCCTTCCCACGTAGGTTTCATATGCGAAGGGACCGGGTAAATCCTCTTGAGGACGAGATCGCCAAGTTCAAAGGTTCAGGGTCGGACTTTAGCATTGTACAATCGGCCGACTCGACTTTGGTGCACGGCTGCCCTCAAATCAGCCTCTTCATGCTTCTCATCCAGTAAGTCCAGAGATTTGGCAAGCAATATAGCATTTGTCTTCGGATCATAATATGTCATGTGATGAGAAGACACTTCCAACTCGACTGGAATAACAACTTCTAAACCGTAGCAAAGTGAAAATGGGGTGTGGCCGGTCGCGGACTTGTGGGTCATTCGATAAGCCCATATGGCCGTAGGAAGTTCATCGACCCATTTTCCGCTAGCTTTTTCCAATCGTTTCTTCAGAATTGATTTTATAACTTTGTTAACAGCTTCGGCCTATCCATTCGCTTGAGGGTGTGTAACTGCAGAGAACTTCTTTATGGAATCCCTGACAGAAATTATTGAACTCGACATATCGAATTGGGCTCCGTTGTCAGTGATGATGGTATGTGGGAGACCAAATCGACATATAATGTTGCGTACCAAAAAGTTGATCACTTTCTTTGTTGTGATAGTAGCAAGGGGCTCAGCTTCCGCCCATTTGGTAAAGTAATCAACTGCAACGATGGTGTACTTCGCGCCACTTTTAGCCAGAGTTAGAGAACCAATAACGTCGATGCCCCATATTGCGAACGGCCACGGACTGACCAGCTAAGTTATTTCGGTAGGCATGGCTTTTGGAATTCGAGCATGTTTCTAACATCTGTCACATTTCCTGGCATAATCTGATGCGTCGTGATTAACAGTCGGCCAATAATAACCATATCGGAGTACTTTCTTAGTAAGAGCTTGCCCCCTAGTGTGATCTCCACATTCTCCTTCGTGCACATCATGTAATACTCGCTTGATTTCATCGTAGGTGATACACCAGAGTAAAGGAACAGAGTACCCTCTTCTATACATGAATCCATTCTGAATAATGAACCGCGAAGCCTTTCGAAGAACTTGTCTTTTCTCACTCCTACGCTCTGGCAGAGTCCCATGCTGGAGATAGTTCCATAACGGAGTTATCCATGAGTCCTTATTAGGTACGACTTCAAATACCCAATCGGTCTCTATTTGATCAATACTCGGGGAAGATAATGTCTCAATGGGAACGAGTCCCATTTGCTGTGCCTCACCGGTGCTGGCTAACTTTGCCAAGGAATCGTCCTTCTGATTGTGTTCTCGGGGTATGCAATAGATGGCATAATATTCGAACTGATTCAATATTTCTTGAACCCGAGCAAGATAAACAACCAATCTCCGGTCTTTGGCCTGGTATTCCCCCCGAACTTGGCACACGACCAATTGTGAATCGCAGTAAATCTCTATAGCAAAATTTTTTAAATCTCTGGCAAGCGTTAGTCTGGCGAGCAGGGCTTCGTATTCGGCCTCGCTGTTGGTTGCATGAAAATCAAACTTCAAAGCATAGCATATAGATCGGCCTTCAGGAGTTTCGAACACAACCCAGCGCCTGAGCAGCGGTCATTCGATGCACCATCAGTATGTAGCTTCCAGAAATATTTGGGAGATTCACTGGTTTCGGGCATGTCCTCCAGGACAGTGAATTCGGCGATGAAGTCTGTTAGGACTTGTCCTTGAATAGTTCGCCTCGTTGTGTGCGCGATGTCGAACTGACTCTGCTAGATATTCCACTTGAGTAACCTACCAGACGTCTCAGGCTGCGTAAGGACCTGTCGTAATGGCTGGTCAGTGTATATAGTGATAGGATGAGCCTGGAAATACGGGCGAAGCTTCCTTGAGGGAATGACAAGACAGTAAGCTTACTTCTCCAACTTCAGATAGATTCTCTCTACCTCGGCCAGTCGTTTGCTGACGTAATAGACTGGCCGTTGTATCCGGTCCTCCTCCCGAATTAAAGCAGCACTGATTGCATTTTTCGACACCGCCAAGTAGATGTATAATCTCTCGTGATCAATAGGCTTTGACAGAATGAGTGGTGTGGATAGGTGTTGAACCAGTGCTCGGAATGCGCCCTCACACTCTGTAGTCCACTCAAAGTTCTATTTCCCTTTCTTGATTAGATCGAAGAAGGGAATGCATTTGTCGATGGATTTCGAAATGAATCTGCTCAGTGCTGCTACCTTCCCGTTGAGGCTCTGAACTTGCTTTATAGTCCTTGGAGTCTCAAGATTTCTAATTGCGCAGATCTTCTCGGGATTTGCTTCGATTCCCCGAGCATTGACGATGAACCCAAGGAACTTTCCAGACGCGACCCCAAAGTGACACTTCAATGGATCGAGTTTCATTCTGTACCCTCGGAGGATGTTGAACATCGTTGCCAGGTCTTTGATATGATTGGTGGAGAATCGTAACTTTACGAGCATGTCGTCCATATATACCTCCATAGTTTTTCCAATCTGGTCAGCAAACATTCGATTAACTAGTCGTAGGTAAGTTGCTCCAGCATTCTTGAGTCCAAATAGCATGACTTTGTAGCAGTAAAGTCCCAGATCGGTGATGAAGTTGGTATGCTCCTGATCAGGCAGGTGCATGGGAATCCGATTGTAGCCGGAATATGCATCCATGAAGGATAAGATCTCGTGTTCGGCCATTGAATCTACAAGTTGATCAATCCAGGGAAGTGGAAAACTGTCCTTAGGGCAAGCTTTATTCAAGTCTGAGTAGTCAACGCAAGTTCTCCATTTCTCGTTAGGTTTCCTGACAAGTACAGGGTTGGACACCCATTCTGGATATAACGCATCTCGGACAAACCCGTTCGACCTGAGTTTATCTACCTCTTCCTTCAGGGCGATTGATCTCTCTAGATCCATACCACACCTTTTTTGCTTGACTGGGACATGCCGTGGGTCAATATTCAATGTGTGGCTCATGATGTCCACCGAGATCCCAAACACGTCGGAGTGCGTCCAGGCAAACACGTCGAGGTTTCTCGGAGAAATTAAACCAATTCCTCCTTCGTCTGTTGGCTTAGCTGAGATCCAATCTTTACCATTTTAGAATCGTCATCACTATCGATCGGACATCGATCATCAACGCTGTCGGAGAAGCCCGACTGTCTTTGACTTCATCCTCGCTTTCGGTATCTCTTGGGTCAAGATCTCTTGGGGATTGGTTGTGGTGCCCGGGCCTTGGCCCAGGCGTTAACTATCATTATCCGCAAAGTGGATGCAGAGAGATTCCTCTACACCCTTCCCTTTTCTTTTCGCTGCTCCTCCCGCAGCTCAGCAACATAACAGGCCCATCCAGCAGCCTGGTCTCCCTGAATGACTGCGACTCCATCGTCGGTAGGTATTACAAAGTTAGACACCAAGGGGCGATAGCAGCCCTGAATTCAGCTACGGCCGGTCGGCCCAAGAAAGCGTTGTATGGTGAGTCAATATCCAAAATAATAAACTTCAATATCTGGACTCTCTAGTGCTCTCCAACTCCCAACTCCAGTGGTAACTCCACCATCCTAGTGGGTATAGTCGCACTTCCATTGAAGCCATGAATACGAAACTGACAAGGCTTCAAATCTTTCGTTTCCATCTTCATTTGATCATAGGCTCGCTTAAAGAGTATGTTCACTGAACTTCCACTATCCACTAAGATCCTCTTCATCCAAGCAGGACCTATTTGAGCTAAAATGACTAGTGGATCAATGGTAGGGGCTTCGACTCTATCGACATCCCTGTCTCGGAATACGATGTCGTCTTTCATCGTTTTCTGTTGTTTCGCCGGAGCCCCGTCTTCTAAGTTACTGCACATTCGAAGCTCGCATGCCTGATAGAGCTGGCATACGACTCCATTTCCCTCCAGCTCCGATCCACTGGATGGGGACCACCACTAACAGTATTAATCACTAACCTCCCGTCGGTACATGCGGGTTGCTCCGGTCTAACCTGATTTGGTATTTGATTTTGATTTGATGGGCCCGCACCTCCAACCTACAGCACCCGAACGAACTGCTCCAACTTTCTTTCTCGGATTAGTTTCTCGTTAATATCCTGTAAATGACGACACTCGTTTGTGTTGTGGCCATAGCTATCATGAAATCTACAAAACTTCCCAGTTTAAATCTGTTTCTCTGACGATTGCTTCGGAGCAGGTTTCTTATATTGGATAGTATTACAAATTTGCAAATACACATTTTCCAGGGATGTATTTAAAGGAGTATAAGTGTCAAACATGGGAGCTATATGGCGTGGTCCACGATTCTGATCCCGCTTCTTACCTTGATTTCCACCGCCTTTCTACTGATTCTACTTATTCTGTATATTTAACTGCACCTTTCCGAAACTCTCCCCGGTTTGTTTTTATAGCGACATTGCTTTGGATTCCTTCCACACTAGGCCCTACGTCATCCTTTTTCCTAGACTGTTTCACATCCTCTCTTCTCAAGAACTGATCTACCTTGGAATAAAAATGGTCTAATGACGCAGGGGGTTTTCCGGCCAACTAGTTGCCAAATTCGAAATCGGGATCGATTCCTTTAGTTAGTGCAATTAGAATGGAATTATCAATATTGTTACTAATCTCAGCACATGCAGCATGGAACCTCTCCAGGTAACATCTGAGTGTCTCTTTAGGAGCTTGAGTGACACTGGACAAGGTATCAACGTCTTTGGGCCTTATGCCATGCATGTGAAACTGCTCGACAAACTTCATAGCCAACTGGTCGAAAAATGAAATAGATCGAGGTGGTAAGCGAGTAAACCACATAGTCGTGATGCCCCCTAGGGAGATTGGGAAACATCAGCATTTGACCGCATCATCAGCTCGTGCGGCGTTCATCAACCATTCATACTTTAAAATGTGTTGGTTAGGGTCAAAGTTTCCTTCATAAATATGTAGAGTTAGCATTCTGAATCGCCGAGGCGGTTCAGCATAAAGGATGTCATCGGTGAAAGGGGTATGACTACCGGAGACTCCCCAATCGTCATTGGTGAGGCCTTGGCTTTCTCGGATCATCTGGCGGATCATTGTCAGGATGTCTGGTATTTGGAGATTCTGGGCATGTTGGGCAAAGGTGTGGTCGGGTTCCACAATGCGAGGATAGGCCGGGCACAATCGATGGTCCATACCTTGCCTCCTTGGCTCTAGGTCTTCAGGAACATAAGACTCTGGAGTATGATCACACTGGTGATGGTTCGGATCCTTTCGGTTCCGAGCGTCAGCTCTCAACTCAATTACAGTGGCAGCAGCGCGGTTGTCAGTAGTGTGATAAGGAACCGTTCCTCCTCGAGAGGAGGGTCCAGTCTGGTGGCTGGTTGATGGACCAACTCTCGCTTGCCCAAGATTCAAAGTGCACTGTTGTCTGGTAGCCTGTGTATAGCTTCCATCCAGCCGTGGGTGCGTGGATCTGTGATTGTAATCAGAAGAAGCTGAACTTTCAATGGATGAGTAGAAAGCCTGATCCCTTCTGGATCTCCTTTGTCTTTCATGGTTTAGCCGATTGGTTAACTCTGCATTGGCACGGAGCTGCTAGGTAAGCTGATGGCGGCTTTTAGTCAGCTCTTGCATCAGTAGCTGGAACTCCTTCCTGGTGACAAGGCCTTGTGGATCCGAAGGCCCAGCAGCGTTCGGGTCTGTAGAGGGAAGTTGTTGTACGGGGCTCTGCCTATCCCGTCCTTCTAGATCTGCAGCGGTTGAGGTAGTCCTAATAGCGACCATGGTGAATGGCGAAGTTCTCTCCTAGACTTGGCGAAAATCTGAATAGGATGGAAGAACTTCTAGGATTGAGATCTGGATCTTCTCCTTAGATTCTTGCAATCCAATATCGGTTGTAGATCCAATGAGCAGGAGAAAAACTGGGTTCTCTCAGTGAAAGCACCAAAGTGTTTGTACCAAAATTGGGCACAACACTCTTTGGATGTGTTTGAAGAGATATAATGAAGAAAGTAAATGAAAAATGAGGCAGATCTAACAAACACACCAATCAACAGATAAAAAAATGCAGAAACATACAAATTTAGAGTGGTTCGGCGTATTGCCTACATCCACTATGAAATGATTGATGTTTATTGAGTTTTGCTTGCTGATTACAGGAGATTACAATAGTACAACTGAAGTATAATAATAATTTTGGCAGTATATCAGCGCAGAGAAGCCAAAAGTCCCTTTTCTGGAGGCATTGGGCTGCTATTTATAGGCGTAGGCTGGAAAAATCTGACTTAGACCTTGGAATACTCCTTCTCACACGTGGGCGGGCCCACGTGATCGATCCGAGGTAGATTGGGACCGATCCCTAATCGATACGCGAACATTTTGTATCGATCAAAAACACCTCCATTTGGCCAGAGATCGATCAAGGACATTCTCGAAGTGGTACGCAAGCTCCTGTGAAAATTTGGTGGCATTTGGACTTGTAGATTTTGAGTTATGATCGATCCAAGTTTGTATTGGTAAAACACTGCCGAGTTCATATCGATACAATTCGTATCAATGGCTTCATGTCGTTTCTAGTTCGCATCGATCAGGTGACGTGGCGCTATACTTCAGGATCGATCCACTTTTCATGACGAGTGACTAGTTCTTCTTCTTGAATGTGTTCTTATTCGTATCGACCAAATGCACTCTTTTCATGTCGATGGCTTCGTATCGGTATTTGAGATTACTTCGTATTGATCATTCCTACTCCCATTCGTATCGATATAAACTCCAGCCCTTCATATCGACTGAAGGTTGATTTTGTATCGATGTTGTTTCGTATCGTTTATTGGTGGCATGCTTCGTATCGATCATTGACCGATCGGTACAAATTGTGTAAATGAATACGAGGTGGTTGGATCGATACGAAACATCCTCAGATGATGGATACGAACTAGAGTATGTGTGGTGGATACGAAGTGGTCTCTTTCCCATGGATACGAACCAGTGCTCATATGATGGATACGAAACAACGTGCACTTGATGGATACGAACCAGATATATTTCACTTGAGACTTGATCGGTCCATAACTTGAGCATATGAATTCCGATTGACTTGAAATTTGGAATGTTGACTTTTATAGGTTTGCTTGTCGTACCATATCAATTGTAGCTAGATCCAGACTCGGGTAAAATTTGTCAGTATCCATAACGAACTTGTGTATAACCGATCTCCGGGGCAAACTGTCTTTGGTTTCTAGCCAATTTCTTGGTGTCACAGCCTGGACAAAAGATAGGATAACAGTTATGTTATTATGTTATTAGCCAATGGGTTTGTTGTGAACCCATGAAAACTATATCCGGATAAAGTCATTGACAGAAGTCAATAGGTTACTAGTCAACCCATGAAAACAAAGATAAGAGGGAAGTTGCTGGAGATACTAATATGTTAAGAGAGAACCCATGAAATAATGAAGTTATTGGCAAGGGCCAATGTTTTCTTAGTGATCCCATGAAAACTATGTAACCGGACATATAGTCCATAAACTATAAACCGGTTATTAATCAGCCCATGAAAACAATAGGTTAATGGTGACTCTATAGACTATAACTGAGACAGATAGTCAAAATAAACAGCGATAGGAAATCTAGAATTGATTTACTTGTTTGCATATCATCATAATATTTTGAATTGTTATGTTTTAGCCATTGTGAATGCAGGAGCATGGTATATGGTTATTATAATTTTTTGGAGGATACTAGTGAGGGGAAAACCCGTTCCACTAAGTGGCGTGGTCTCACTAGGTATCCAAATGATTTGAGATGGTAGTTTATTATTCATACCAGGCTTTATGTCTGACTCGAATTTTATGTTTTCCCCTTAAACTCTCGGGTGCTCAATTGATTTTGAGTAGTTTGAGAGTTGAGGTTTTCATGTTCTCCTTAGACGAATAATCTTCCAAAGACGTGTAGGAGGCAAGCTAGATATTAGGAGTTCTTTTCTATTTTGTTTCCACTGTGTTTTTGATGTAAAGGCAAAGTTGTTAAATTACCTATATTATACTCTGATCATTTAAGGCGGCATCTTCATATGTCGCTCTTGGCGTATGCTGTAATAATTATATTTTCTCTAAAAGTGTTTCTTGAACCTGGGATTATGTAATGAATTTGAAATGACTTGAAATGGAATGAGAAAGTTTTTTAATGATTTTAAATTTTTTACATATCCATGTGTTTCTATTATATCAATGTATATAAAATTATCGTATTTGGTCACCAAGGATTAATAACTATCGATGACTGCAGCATTCGTAGGCATTAGTTTTGGCCCTCCAAATGGGGGATATTACAAGTTGGTATCAGAGCGAGGTTTATTAAAACTTAAAAGAAATTTAAACCTAAAAGATTTTTCAAAAACATAATCCAATGAATCAGAAAATAAGATCAAGGTTTGGGATATGCTATAGTTACGTACTTGTATTTGATATATGTATATATATATGTATTCCCCTCTCTCAGACCATTCTTCTGTATCATACTAATGCTTGTATGTAAATTTACGAGAAAGAAGATATGGAGGTAGGAACTGGAAGAGGAAATTCCGGTGAAGGAAGAACCACAACGAACGGAAATGCTCAACCCACTAGGACGAAACCGAGTGGTAGGCAAATGCTAATCAAAATGCAGATGCCAATATAGGTGCTAGAAATACACCAGTAGATATTGGGACGATGTATCAGTTCTTCGTCAATCTGATGCAAGCAGGAGCAGTTGTCGGTGTTGCTGGGAATGTTGGAGGAGCTAATCCTGTGGCTCCAATTGGGAATAACTGCTAAGTTGAGCAAAGACTACACCAGTCTTGGTGGGAAGCCGTTTGTGGGAACGGAGGATGCCATAGAAGTTAAGAATTGGCTATTGCATTATGAGAGAATCTAAATTGATTTAGGTTTGAATGATGAGCAGAAAAGGAGACTAGCCTCTAGGCAGTTGCAGGGGGCAGCGCTCCATTGGTGGAATAGTGTCGGAGTTCCTGAGGAAGAGTACGCTTGGGTAGAATTCCAAAGGAGATTTGAGTAGAGGTTTTTGTCTGAAGTTGCCAAGTCAACATTGTTGAGAAAGTTCATGGATTTGCTGTAGGGAGAGATGTTGATGATTAAGTATGCTATTAAGTTTGATGAGTTATCCCAGTATGGGTATGCTACCATTGACACCATCATCAAGAGGAATGAAATTTTCATTCGGGGATTGAGATTCGAGATTTCTCGGGCGAACCTACCACATCTCTTTGATAATTGTATTGTTTTTGTGGAGATGGCAATCTAACATGAGGAAATGCTTGCTATTTATGGAAAGGATAATCCAGTTGAAACCCAGGGTTCTCAGGGAAGGAAGACGAAGTTCTTTAAGAAGAAGGGGACCCAGAAGGGAGAGGCTGCCAAGAAGGAAAAGGCTGATCTTGTATGTTTCAAGTGTGATAAGAAAGGTTATTATGCTAATGAATGCCGGACAGGCAAGGGGAAGAATGCTGCAAAAAAGAAGGGTATGAAGTGCTTTAACTGTGATCAGGTTGGGTACTATAAGAATCAGTGTCCAGAACCAGTTAGGATGGACAGGGAAATATCTTTGTTGTTCGACCATCTTCTGTTAGGCCAACTGCAGCTGAGAAAGGAAAGACCATGATGGAAGGTACACTTTTGATTCAGAGTATACTAGTAAGGATACTATTTGATACCTATGCATCACATTCATTTATATCTCAATGCTTGGTTGATAGGTTATGCTTAGTACCCGCATACCTCGTTACTTCCTTAAGGGTTGCGAATATGATACGAGGGTACTCAACTCTAGGGATGAGATATGACCTGTTAGAACTTGATTTGTTAGGTCAAGAGTTTGCGTGCAGTTTGTATGTTTTTTATTTTGGCATCATTTTGGGTATGGATTGGTTGGGTAAGTATGAGGCTAGGATATTTTGCCAGTATAGGGAAATAAGTTAATACACCCTAATGGTCATAACCAAATCATATTCTCGGTGGAGAATTCTAGCCGGAGTGTTTGTGCTTTATTAAGCGCTATGGAAGTGGGAGAAGAGTTAAGTCAGGTTCAAATAGCAAGAGAGTTTGTAGCTGTATTTGAGCCGGTTATAGAATTACCAACGAAATGAGCTGTTGAGTTTTGGATAGATCTTGTGCCATGAGCTGAACCTGTAAGTAGATCACGTAGCAGGATGACATCGATCGAGATGAAGGAGTTGAAGCTGTAGCTACTAGATCTAGAAGGGAGTAATCTTATTAGACCAAGCAATTCACCATAAGGAGCGGCCGCGGTGTTCGTGAAGAAACCAGATGGGTCGTTAAGGATGTGTATCGACTATCATAAGTTGAACGAGAAGATGATTAAGAATAAGTATCATTTGCGGAGAATTAACGATCTATTTGATCAGTTGAGTGGAGCCAGAGTGTTTTCCCAATTGGATTTGGTGGCCAGTTTCCATCATTTAAGAATGGCAGAGGACAATATTCCATTGACAGCATTTCAGACTAGGTATGGTTCGTATGAGTTGTTAGTAATGCTATTCAGATTAACGAATGCACCTGCTTTCTTCGTGGATTTGACGAACCGAGTTTTCTGAGAGTACTTGGATAGGTTTGTGCTGGTGTTTATAGATGACATTTTAGTATACTCTAAGGATGAAAGAGAGCATGAAGATCATTTTAGAGTAGTGCTTGAGATGCTGAGGCAGCATCAGCTAAAAGCGAAGTTTTCTAAGTGTCGTTTTTGGAAGATAAAGATTAAGTTTCTTGGTCACATGGTTTCAGAGAAGGGTTGGTCAGTCGATCCACATAAGATCGAAGTTGTAAATAATTGGAAGAGACCAGAGACAGTGACTGATATTAGAAATTTTCTTAGACTTGCTGGCTATTACCGCTGATTCATTAAGAATTTATCATTGATAGCAACACCTTTGACTAAGTTAACAAGGAAGGATATGAAGTTTGTCTGGTCCAACAAATGTGAGGAAGCATTCCTTAAGTTAAAGCATTTGTTGACCAACGCACCTGTGTTAGTAGTTCCAGACGGAAACCAGGGGATGGTGGTGTATATTGATGCATGTAGAATAGGATTAAGAGCCATGTTGATGTAGAAGGGTAAAGTTATTGCCTACGCTTCACGACAGCTTAGCCCGCATGAAGTAAGATATCATACTCATGATTTGGAGTTGGCTGCAGTGAACTTCCAATTGAAGATTTGGAGACATAATCTATTAGGGGAGAAATTTGAGCTATACATAGGTCATAAGTCCTTAAGGTATTTATTCTCTCAGAAGCAGTTGAATATAAGACAACAGAAGTGCTTGGAGTTTTTAGTAGCTTATGATTTTGGTATAGAGTATACACTTAGGAAAGGAAATAAGGTAGCGGATGCTCTTAGCAGAAGACATCAGAATGTGGTGTTAGCTATGATAGAAGAATGGAAGGATTTAGATGCTTTGACTACTTATAGTGTGCAGTTAAGATCGACTACTAGTTCTCGTCAGAGCACCGCCATGTTGACATGTTTAGAAGTTCGACCAGTGTTGATCGAAAGGATTGCTTCTAAGTAGAAGGATGATCCATTATTAGCAGAGAAGATTAGAAGGCTTGAGGTTGGAACTAATATCGATGATCTAAAAGATTTTAGTCTTGACCAGAGGGGATGGTTGAGAAAGGAGGGACGGTTGTGCGTTCCGAATGTTGAGGACTTAAGGAAAGAAGTTCTTAAGGAATATCATCCATACAAATTTACGATTCATCCTGGAGGAACCAAGAGGTGTAAAGACATAAAATTCTCAGCTGAAGATAGGGTTTTCATTAAGGTATCACCGATGAAAGGTGTGGTGCGATTCGAAAAGTCTGGGAAACTAGCACCGAGATATATTGGTATGTTCCTAGTTATAGAGAGGATTGGAAAGCTCGCATACAGAAGTGGAGTTGCTGAGCAGTATGGCAAGTGTCCATAATGTATTTCATATGTTTCGCCCTCGCAAGTAAGTACATGATCCAGAGACTACTATTCCTTCGACGAGGTTGGAAGATTTGATAATAGAATCGAATTTTACTTTTGTTAAACAACCAGTTTGGGTTGTAGCAAGAGATGGAAAAGGTTAAGGAACAAGACAGTCAAGTTGGTGAAAGTTCAGTGGAGCAAGAACGAGAAGGACTATACTTGGGAGATAGAAGACAGGGTTAGAGATACTTATCCTGATCTGCTGTGAGGGTATGTTTTATATTAGCTTTATATAGACTGTTGCTAGTCAGGTAGGCTAGTATGATAGTTAGGAGTTGGTACATATGATTTCTATGTTTATTATTGGTCCTTACTGAATTTCGAGGACGAAATTCTTTAAGGAAGGGAGCCTGTAACAACCATAATTTTGAATAACATTATTCAGGGTACTTAATTAGATAAATTAAATAGAATAATATAAATGTTAGAGAGATAAGGGGATTGAGATTTTAAAATTTAAAATAGAGGACGAGCTTAATTAATTTAAAATAAAGAATGAGTTTATGGAAATGGTTTATTAGATAACTAATAAGAGAATAAAAAGGGTTAATGGGTAATTGCCCCACCACAATCTCATAACTGTTAAACACATGTTCCCATTTCTCTTCATGTTCATATTTTCATTATTCAAAAACATAAAGAAAAGAAGAAAAGCAAGCCGGCCATAACCTAGGGAAATGTGGAAAATCAATCAAGAGCTAAGCAATCAAGCAATGGAGAAATTAATCAAAGATCAAATCTCAAGTTCCTTATCCTAATCGAGGTGAATAATAATCAAAACATCTTTTTTGTTTGTTTTTAAGAGCAATTAATTTCGGGTTTATGTTTAAAACCATATGTGATGATTTTAATGATGATATACATGTATTTTATGATACATTTGATTCAAATAAGATTGTTTGATAATTGTTTAATTCGGTTTTTAGGAAAAAGTCATATTTTCTGGATTTCAAATGCCACAAGGAATTTATATGTTATGTAAAACATTATCTTTGAGATAGGTTTTAATTTTTATAATATTCCAACCTATGGAAATTTTATTATGAATTTTTGAAGGAAGAAACGAATAAATTGGGCTTAAAATTATTCGGCTATTATTTGAAGGAATTTGGATTTGAAATTTCTATATGTTAGGTAACATGCTAAAAGTAAATTTCTACGATTTTTGGGAATTTCATTAAGTAATTTACTATGGAAATTATATTAATTTAGTTGGGGGACTTAAATGTTTTATTTGTTTTGCTTAAGGAAGGGCTTATTTGCTAAATTATTTTAATTGGATCTAAAATGAACGCGGAATTTTTATTTTGGAAAGAATTTGAAAAGTTTATGGCAACTAATTAAATTTTGCCAAATAGGCAGGTTATTTAAAAAGCAAGTACTTGAAAAGGCATAAAACATTTTTGTACATAAATAATGTTTCGCCTGATTCAGTAGCTACCTTTCGACCCTATACTTCCGCCTCAACCAAGTCGAAACTAATACACAAGGTATGAATGAATTGGTACGTAGTGGATTGGAGAATAGCGGGACGTATGGAGTCGAAACCTAGCTTTCGATGTGGTGTGAAGCCTTTGTTTTACAATCTAAAGAAATGCGCTTGCCTTATTTCCAAAAGAATGCTTTCGAAAAGGTTTAATATAGTTTTCGAAGAAGTTGCCGCCATTTTGTTTAAAGAGTAGCTTTTTAATTAGTTGCATTGTTTTCAAATCAATGCTTTCGAAAAGGGTAGTTTCGACCCAGTTGAAACCATGCTGCTGACTTTATGCCTTCCGAATGGATTGAAGTCATCAACCAGTTCGAAGGGCATCTTTTGTTTTATAAATGTAATAAGCCACATCTGAAATATTCCGAAAGGGCTCCTATAGCCATTTATATTAAAGGTTTCAAAGGCTATGGCTTTGAAAGGGATTTCAAAGCTATCCTTCCAAATGTTTTACTTAAATGATTTAAGCTTTCGAAAGTATGGTTCCGAAGCCATCAGTTTTCCCAAAACTCTTTTATATGAAGGTTAATGGTTTCGAAAGGGGTACTTTCATTTATATTCACTTTGACCCAAATGATATTTTTAAGAATAAACCCAATGTTTCAAAAGAGGTACTTCAAATAGTTTCGAAGCTATGCTTCTATGTGTAATTTAATACTTTCGAAAGGATTGTTCTGATGGTTTCGAAAGAAGGTTTATATGCTTTCGAAAGGTTTCGAAAATCATATGTTTTGAGTGTTTTGAAAAGAAGAATTGAAAGCTTTCGAGTGGAATGTTTTAATGGTTTTGAAAGTAAAGCTCTGAGGTTTCGAAAGCCTTAGTTTTCAAAACAAAGGACCCAATCTCACTTTTGAAGGAAAACCATGGCAAAAATAAAGGAGTTTTGAATTGGCTTTTAAGTATGGAGTTTTTGAAGAAGCCTTCCTTGATAAATTAAAGGGTTAAAGGGATTAATTATGTTTCATATGAAAATGATTTCAAGGATACTAAACCATAGATATTGGTGTAACTATGTTATTATGTTTTCTTCTTCTAATATACATATTCATTGTAAAATGGACCCGTAACTGTATTTTGGGAGGGTGGTGGAAACGGCAGAATAACCCATTAGGTTGACCCAGTAGTGTATATAAATTGAGTTAGCCTCTGTATGAGTAGAATTGCATCTAGAAGGTCAGGTAGACCAGAATATAGGATGCCCAAATACTAATTAAAGAAGTTGTCATATAGGTTCATAGTAAACCCATGAAGACTATGTATAGGAAAAGGTATTGGCATGGGCCAATAGTTTCATAGTATACCCACGAAAACTATAATTAGAAAGAGTTATTGGCAGGGGCCAATAATTTTGTAGTGAACCCATGATCAGGATTAAGTTATTAACAAAATTCAATAGGTTCCTAGTCAACCCATGAAAACTAGGATAAGAGGGATTTTATTGGAGTCACCAATAGGTTCAGGGAGAACCCATGAAACAATAAAGTTATTG
Organism: Allium fistulosum; assembly: GCA_030737815.1. Lineage (NCBI taxonomy): Eukaryota > Viridiplantae > Streptophyta > Magnoliopsida > Asparagales > Amaryllidaceae > Allium > Allium fistulosum. The sequence goes on along the minus strand of CM060904.1, from coordinate 259,790,278 downwards.
GTAGGTGCCAATAGGTTCTTAGTGATCCCATGAAAACTATGAAATCAGACAGGGAGTCCATAAACATTAAGCAGGTTATTAGTAAGCCCATGAAAACTAATAGGTTGATAGTGACCCTAGAAAATATAAATGAGACAGTTAGTCAAAGTGAATGGGGATGGGAAATCAAGAATTGATTTACTTGTTTGCATATCATCATAATATTTTGAATCGCTATGTTTTAACCATTGTTGATGCTGGAGCACAATATATGGTTTTATAAAATTTTGGTTAAGATAATAGTGAGGGGAAACCCTGTTCCGCTAAGCTGCATGGTCGCACTAGATATCTAAATTGTTTGAGATGGTAGATTATTATTCATACCAGGCTTTTTGTCTGACTCAAAGTTTATGTTTTCCCCCTAAACTCTTGGATGCTCAATTGATTTTGAGTAGTTTGAGGGTTAAGGAAGTCCAGTACACCCAGTATATTAATTTCAGAGTTTTCAGGTTCTCCTATAATGAATAAGCTTCTGGAGACGTGTAGGAGGCACGCTAGTTAATAAGAGTTCTTTATATTTTCATTCCATTGTGTTTTGGTTGTAATGGCAAAGTTGTTTACTTGTCTATGTTATACTCTGATTATCCATGGGGGCATCTTCATGTGTCGCTCTTGGCGTATGTTGTAGTAATTATATTTTACCTGAACGTGGTTCTCATGTTGGGATTATGTAATGAACCTAAAATATTTTGGGGTGGAGTGTAAAATTTATTTGTTGATTTTAAATTTTTTTTACACATCCATGTGTTTATATTATATCAATGTATCTGACCTTACCGTATTTGATCACCGAGGATTAATAACTATGGATGACTGCAGCATCCGTAGTCGTTAGTTTTGTGCCTCCAAGTGGGGGATGATACATTATCTTTGTTATTCAACACCTTCGAAGTCATTTGAGTAGTGATGTGATATGTTATAGAAGAAGTGCCATGTCGAAGTGGTGAAGCACATCATCGAAGATGCACGTTTCCAACTTCAAAGAGATAGGTTGTTGACGAAGTGATGAAGTGGGAAGCTTAAAAGTGTTTTGCGCCTTACGTTTTTTTGAAGATATTGCCATTGAAGAAGTATGCTGATAGGCAAAGGAGGAGTTTGGAATTTGTAGTGGGTGATTAGGTTTTTTTTAAAGTCTCACCATTGAAGATTGTGATTTGCTTTGGACGGATAGGAAAGCTAACTCCTAGATTCATTGGTCCTTTCTGTATATTAGAGAGAGTTGGTCCTTGAGCTTATCGAATGGATTTTCCAGAGAAGCTATCTGGAGTGCATAATGTGTTCCATGTTTCGCATCTCCACAAGTATCTTCATGATCCATCTTTGATTGTTCTGCCCGATTTACTTGGGAATTTGGATGTTGAGCCGAACCTCACCATCGAGAGGAAGCCACTTCGTATTATTGATCGAGGTACGAAGCAGTTGAGGAGGAAGTCGGTCAGCCTGGTCAAGGTGCAATGGAGTACTAATGATCAGGATTGTACGTGGGAGATGGAGGAGACCATGCATGCTTCGAATCCGGAGTTGTTTGTTCCAGGTACTATTCGTTGAAACTATATTATCTTCCTTTTATTTCTATTCCCGTGTCTCGTTCCTTTTCGGGGACGAAAAGTTTTGAGTGGAGGAGAGTGTAACGACTCTTAAATTTTAACTATTTTAAAATGAAGTTATTATTTGAATTTAAGTTAAATTTTAAAATTTTGAATTTAAATAACGAATTTGAAATGTTGAGCAATATATTTGTCCATATTTATCAAAATGAGAAAATTTCTGAAAAATCAATTTTTGGTCAAATTTTGACTTTTATTTGAAAATTTAAAAGTTCCAAATTTGAAATTTGGTATTTGAAATTCCAAATTAGCAATATATTGGTCAAATTACAGTGTAAAAATGCGCATTACATACGGTGTTTGTATGCGAATTTCTACCTATATTTTTCCTAGTATTTTTCTCTAGTATTTATACTGGTATTTTGTGAATTGGTTCATTGAATTTTGAGTGAAATAAATGGGCTTGTGAACCAACACCTCTTTTACGAACTAGCACTTGGCTTTCTGTGCATGTTTCTGCGTAGAGAAACTTCTCTCAGAACCTTATACGTGCATCTTCTTCATTTCTCATCTTCTCTAGAAAAGAAAACTCAGATCTACCTTCTTCTTCCTCCTCCAAACCAAATCAAAACTCCATATTCCTCCACAAAAATCCTTCCTCCTCCTCCTACATCCCTCTCCTCTCTCCTCATTGCCTTGTGACACCCCTTAGCCATCTCCTCCACCATCTCCACCGTCTCGACCTCCATCACCCATGGCCTTCACCTCCTCCACTCCTAGCCGTGCGCCACCACCCCTAGGCCGAACCCACAACCACCTAACCCGACCTCACTTGCTTCTCCCACCACCTCCTCGCCATGCCACACCCAAGCCGAGCCCAAACCCCCTAGCCATGCCCAAACCCTCCTAGTCGAGCCATTTCCCACCTTAGCCAAGCCCATTTTTCCCTTGGCCAATCCATTTTGCAATCTCCCCCTATCTTCTATTATATATATAAAAAAGGAAAAAAAATTTCCAAATTGCAAAGTTTGATTTTGTGTTTGTCTTTTCATATTTGACCTTTTGATTAAGTTGAGTTGTGCTTGTGGATTTGCTAGCTTGAGATCCAGTTGTAGTCATGCTTGTTCGTGTCCATTTGTTGTAGTCGTTACCTTCGCTGAACCACGAAAGGTGAGAACCACTCACGACTTACATACTTGTGATAAAGTGGATTAACATCACTTGAATTGTCATTGAAATATTTAGGATACGCTAGTTGACACCATATAATTTGTTATGTTAAAATGCTCATTTGATATGCTATGTATGATAAATGAGAAAAATGGATTTTGTTATGCTATGTGATTTGATATGTAGCTAATGTTATGTTATTTATATATGTTGTTATCACACTGCAAGTTCCTTTAGTCTATTGATAGGAAAATCACTATAGGTTGAAATGATACATACCTGAACAATTGTATAGATTTAGGAAAAAAAAGAGAAAACAATTTGAAATTCTTTTTTACTTGAGATTGCGGGTTAAAATGATATATACCCGAAAATTTAAATTATTGTGAGTTGAAATGATACTTATCTGTATCACTTGACCGTAGGGTAGAAAACTATATACGGACACCGTTGGTCTATTTGAAATGTTTTGATAGTTTTTTTAAAGAAATAAGTTTTTTAAATTTATATTTAATTTGATTAAACAAAAAGTTCTAAAATTTAATTTTAAGATTTAATTATGTATTTAAAGTTTAATATATATATATATATATATATATATATATGGATTTTTGAATTTAAATATTAAGATTTAACTTAGATAGTTTATTAAGTTTTAAAAATTAATTTAATTTAATTTAATTTATTATAAAATAAATATTTAATTAATAAAATATTTAGATTTTTATTTAATTTAATATAAAAGTTTAATTTAAAATATTTGTATTTAATACAATATAAATACTTAATTTAATAAATAAGTTAATTTAAAATTTAATTTTAATATAAGTTATAAAATTTATTTAGAAATTTATTTTTAATTAAATTTAAATTTAATTATATAAAGATTTATATTTTTTTATAACTTTAATAAATATATTTAAGAAAGATAAGTTTAAGTTTAAGATTTTATTAAGTTTTATTATTATGTAATTTCAAGGATATAATTATGACATTTAATAAATTGATTTAAGAAATTAAACATAATAACTTGACTTTTGTTGATATCAATAAATCTAATTGTTTAAGTTAAGTGATTTCAAATGATAAATATATTTGAAGTTAATATTTAGAATTTGATGTAACTTAAATTATTTAAGTATCTTTTATAAAATGATCACGATGTGAAAAATATAATGATTGGTTGTTAAAGAGATTGAGGCCGAATATTGGCATACACCCTGTCAATAACGGAACCACTTTAACAACTGTGTACTTGGTGGTGAATCCAGAATGAAGTAGGATGGATTGACGAACGCTACTGGAATGAAGTAAGAGAACGATGATGGGTAGCCTTGACCTTCGGGTCATAATTAAATGACTAAAACAGGAGCCATAACTAGGCCATGTGAGGTCGCTCCTTCGATCGGACATACTTCTTCGATACCATATCTCTTACTTTGTGATTGATTGGTTGCCACACTTGATTACGGGAGTGTTGTTCGAGGTGGGCGGTAGCTGTGGCTATGCATTACCACCAGCCTGGTTCCACAATCCGGTAGAATCCTACCGTGGGTATAGCCTCGTGTGCCTTGTCATATTATCCTGATCGTGCCCACTACAACTTTTGTTTTGTGTTGTACCTATAGAGTGATTCTTGATAGCCCACCAGTTTACGGTGGAGTTTACAGTACTGTATAGACTACAGTGCTTATATAAATTGTGTTAAGGGGGATATGGGTAATGCTTTAACGCTATTTTCAATACTGTATTTTACTGGTAGTCATTATATAGTAGCGTATTGTATTATATGTAAATAGTTTAACGGATCCTTAAAGGAGGGAGATCCCAAGCATCCTTTGAGTTACCGATGCATTTTATTGAACATTTCACTTGAGTTGATTTACTTATATAAGTACATTAGTCCTGACTCGAGTGTTTGTTTTACTTTATGCTTAGTTCAACTTGAGTATCACAGCCTTGGATTCTTCTTTTGGAGCTAGAGATCTGCTGGAGATTTAGCAATTTATCTACTATTTCCTATTTCAGTTATTTCCCTTTCAGTCATTTGCTTATGGATCAATGGACTTATGTATTTTGATTTGCAGTTGTATTTGCTTTCAGACTCTGATATTATGTATTTTCTTTGAGACTATGTATTTAGTAGCTTCATGAACTACTATGTTTTATTTATTCCACTGCGAGATATTCTATGTCGGTGATTCGGTGATTTTGTTTTATTTACCCAAATTTAATTAATAATCTGTTGTTTTGAACGATTCAAGTCTGACATGTGTGGTTTTATTGTCGATTTGAATGGTTCGAAATAGCGGGTCATTACAGTTGGTATCAGAGCTTTGATTTAAGGCAAACCTTAGCCAACGGGGTAAAAACTCATTAGAGATAGTGTAGCAATACCCTAGAATGAGTAGAATCGGTCTCAGATCATTCTTGAGAGAGCGTATTTTGAAAAGTATAAAATGGTTTTAAACGGTTTTAAAAGATTTTGGATATAAAAATTTGTTTTAAAATTAAATATGTTTCTTATAATTTCCTTCCTTTCGAATCCATCTTGTTAGTTAGAATTCTTTGATTAGGATTTTCTTTAAGTATGAATCTTTATTCTTGTCCTAAAATCCATTCTTGAATTTCCAAGATGAATCCTAGGAATGACAGAGGTAAGGGTCAAGGAATTTCCCCAGCACTCGAAGCCGTTGTACCAGTCAGATTCACCAATCTCTGTAAGTAGTCACTCGGCTTGGTGGTACCAAGTTTACTGGAGCAGAGAGTATCATTGAGGCTTAACACTGGTTGAAGAGTTTAGAGAGGATTTTCACAGGTCTTGAGATCACCGACGTTCAGAAGCGTCAGTTAGCCGCTTAGCAGTTGTAGGAAGCTACCCAGGATTGGTGGGAGCCTGTTACAGCTCACACTATTGAGGCAAATATCACTTAGGAGCAGTTTAAGTAAAAATCTTAACTTGAATTCAAGTTTGGTTAAGTTATCTCTTTGGAATCTACCTTAAATCTTGAATACCATATTTCAAGGATGCTTTTGTAGCTAAGTAGATGCCCAAAGCCGGGAAGTCTCAGTTATACCGAGAATTTAAGGATCTTAAGCAGGGGAGTATGGCATTTTCTAAGTAAGAGAGGAAGCTCAATGAACTGTCCTTGTTTGGTCCTAGCTTGAATGATACCCCACTTAAGAAGAACGATAAGTTTATAGTTGGAGCTCGACCAGAGTATTATGATCGTTTGATTGCTCATGTGCATAGCCCTTTTACTGGATTGATGGATATGGCTATTAGATTTGAGAACCCCACTTCTAAGGAAGCAACTGTTGATCGTGCGCCTACATCTCAGCCTACTTCCAACAGCTCCAAGAAGAGGAAGTCCAACTTCCATCAGCAGAAGAAGAATTGGTAGAATTCTCAGGGCATCAGATTTTCTTCTCAGAGGCAACCTATTGATCTATCTTCTATTACTTGTTTCAAGTGTGATCGGAGGGGACATTATGCCAACAGCTGTCCTAACTCAGTCGGAGTTTCTGTCTCACTAGTTCAGATGACCAGGCGTGATCTATGCCATATTTGTTTGCAGTCTGGCCACTTCAAGAAGGACTGTCCCACTCAGTAGAAGGGAAAGACATTCGAAGTCTTTGCAGTTACCTCTTCCACTTCTACCGGTGATGATACCCAGGCTATGCTTCAGGGTACCTTTACTTTTCATTTTCATCCTATTTGTGTTTTAATTGACACCGGTGCATCTCATAATTTCATCTCTGTGGACCTTTGTAACAAATTTGAACATATTCTTTCACCCAAATATGCAACTTAATCCTTATGTGTGTCTAATCCTATTGGCTGTCCCACGAACCTTAGTAGGATTTGTATAAGGGTGACACTCCTTTAAAAGATGCATCATTTTATTGGCAATTTTTATGTTCTTGGTTGTGATGCTTTTGACATTTTGCTTGGAGGCGATTGGTTGAAGAAATATGAAGCTGTTTTCTCTTGCAAAGCCCAAACTGTTTCTTTAGTTGATGATGATGGTAATCCTTTGGTGATTGAATGTTGTATGCCTTAGGATTATGCTGGCAGTTTTATCTTTTCTCTTGACTCTCATCCCAGCGATCTTGATTCTACTCCAGTTGTCCAACTCTTTCCCAATGTATTTGGTGAAGTCACTTTTTATCTCCTCAGTGGTAAATCGAATTCCGTATTGATCTTATTCCTAGAGCCCAGCCTGTAGTTCTTCCTCCTCATAATATGGCACCTAAGGAGAAAGCCAAATTGAAGAAGTAGATTAAAGATTTATTTTCTAAGGGTTTGATTAGGCGTAGTCACTCGGAATGAGGAGCAGCGGTGGTGTTTGCCACTAAGTTAGATGGTTCTTTGAGGATGTGTGTTGATTATAGAAAGCTGAATAAGCTCGCTCTAAAGAATAGATATCCTATGCCTCATATCAATGATATGTTTGATCAGCTCCATGGAGCTAAAATGTTCTCTCAGCTTGATCTTGCAATCGGTTTCCACCCGCTTAGAGTGGCTGAGGAAAGCATTCCCAAAACCACTTTTCAAACTGAGAATTGTTTCTATGAATGGTTAGTTATGCCCTTTGGCTTAACTAATGCTCTAGCTTTCTTCGTCAACCATATGAATCGTGTATTTCGTGATGTCCTTAACAAGTTCGTTCTTGTTTTCATTGATGATATTCTTGTCTTTTCAAAGTCAGAGAAGGAGCATGAATCACATTTGGGTTTTGTTCTTGAAAACCTAAGGATATATCAATTGAAAACTAAATTCTCGAAATTCCATTTCTGGAAAGATGAAGTCTGATTTCTTGGACATATTATTTCTGAAAATGGAGTTTCAGTTAATCCAGTTATGGTTGCTACGATCAATGTAAGTCTCCACTTTCTTCTTTTGTAACTTAATTATCTTATCTTTCTTTGAGATTCAAATTCCCTATTCTATTTCAGGGTTGAGAAAAACCTAAGACTCCTTCGGATATTCATAGCTTCTTAGGCCTTCCTAGCTATTATCGGAGGTTTATAGAGAATTTTGTTCGGATTGCTGCACCTCTCACTGCGTTTACTCGTAAGAATACAAAGTTTATATGGAATGATAAGTGTGAAGCTGCCTTCAATGAATTAAAGCACAAGCTAACTACTGCTTCTGTTCTTTCCATTACAAATGGAAGTGAGGGATTAACGGTACACACTAATGCTTGTCGAGAAAATTTAGGAGCTGTTTTGATGCAGAATGGGAAGGTTTTTGCTTAAGCCAACCATCAGTTGATAACCCATGAAGCAAATTTTGCAGCCTATGATTTGGAATTGATTGCCGTAGTATTTTCTTTGAAGTTGTGGAGGCACAATCTATTGGGAACTTAGTTTGAGCTCTTTACCTATCACCAGTCGTTGAAGTATATTTTCACCCAGAAGGATTTGAACCAGAGGCAAGTTAGATGGCTCGAGTTTCTAGCTGCTTATGACCTCGACATCAACTATACTCCTGGGAAAGCTAATGTAGTAGTCGATGCCTTGAGTCGGAAGAAGGTGATGTTATGCCAGCTTGTTGTTTCTTCCACCCTTATGGATCGTATTATTGCTAAGCAAGATGAAGACGAGATGCTAAGGCTTATTAAAGAAAATGTTCATAGTAGGGAAGGTGTAACAAAGGTGAAATGGGAGCACAGATTGATAATAAAGGGATTTTGAGCATTAATAATCAAAATTGTGTTCCGAATGTCAATGGATCGAGGCAAGAGTTACTTCGGGAAAATCATCGGCTAGACTTTCTATTCATCTCGATGTGACAAAGTTGTACCACAATATGAAGAAGTTTTATTGGTGGAATGGTATGAAGTGTGATATCTCCCTTTATGTTAGTAGATGTGCCACTTGCCAATAGGTTAAAGCCGATCACCAGAAGACCACTGGATTATTGCAACCCCTTGAGATTCCCAATTGGAAGTGGAAATAGGTTTCTATGGATTTTATTGATGGATTACCAAGGACTAAAAGGGTTAATGAGAGTATATGGGTGGTTATTGATAGACTGACCAAATCGGCTCATTTCATTCCGGTCAGGTCTAACTGCACTGCTTTGAGTTTAGCTGGGATTTATATGAGAGAGATTGTTCGACTTCATGGTGTTCCGATCAGTATAGTTTGTGATAGAGATCCCATCATTACCAGTAACTTTTGGAGGGCATTTCAGGAAGCTTTGGGTACTCGGCTGAATCTTAGCATAGCTTACCATTCATAGACCGACGGTCAAACAGAAAGAGTGAATCAGATTTTGGAAGACCTTCTTCGTGCCTGTGTTCTTGATTATGGAGGATCTTGGGAAGATCATCTCCATCTCGTCGGATTCACTTATAATAATAGCTATTAGGCAAGTATCAAGATTTTTCCGTTCGCTGCTCTTTATGGATGATCTTGTAATTCTCCATTTTGCTTGATTGAATTCGGTAATTATTTGGTTCTTGGTCCTGATATGATTTTGGATGCTTCTAAGAAGGTTGAAGAAATTAGGAGGAAGATAAGGATTGCTCAGGATAGGCAGAAGAAGTATGCTGATAGGCGAAGGAGGAGTTTGGAATTTGCAGTGGGTGATCAGGTTTTTCTAAAAATTTCGCAATTGAAGAATGTGATTCGCTTTGGACAGAAAGGAAAGCTAACTCCTAGATTCATTGGTCCTTTTCGTATATTAGAGGGAGTTGGTCCTTTAGCTTATAGAGTGGATTTGCCAGAGAAGCTATCTGAAGTGCATAATGTGTTCCATGTTTCGCATCTTCGCAAGTATCTTCATGTTCCATCTTTGATTGTTCAGCCTGCTTTACTTGAGAATTTGGATGTTGATCTGAATCTCACCATCGAGAGGAAGCCACTTCGTATTATTAGTCGAGGTACGAAGCAGTTGAGGAGGAAGTCAGTCAACTTGGTTAAGGTGCAGTGGAGTACTGATGATCGAGATTGTACTTGGGAGATGGAGGAGAGCATGCGTGCTTCGAATCCGAAGTTGTCTGTTCTAGGTACTATTCGTTGAATCTATCTCATCTTCCTTTTGTTTCTATTCCCGTGTCTCATTCCTTTTCGGGGACAAAAAGTTTTGAGTGGGGGAGAGTGCAACGACTCTCAAATTTGAACTATTTTAAAATGAAGTTATTACTTGAATTTAAGTTAAATTTTAAAATTTTAAATTTAAATAATGAATTTAAAATGTTGAGTAATATATTTGATCACATTTATCAAAATGAGAAAATTTTTGAAAAATCAATTTTGGGTCAAATTTGGTCAAAGTTTGACTTTTAGTTGAAAATTTAAATGTTTCAAATTTGAAATTTGATATTTTTCTTTGATACTATACTGAATTTGTAACGACCCAGGATTTTTATCGTCTTGAGTTATGAGTATTTATTTTTAATATTAAATAATAAAGTCTTTTAATCATAATAAAACCCTTGTTAAATGACAATTTGTAATAATAATAGTTTAAATTAAGATAAGGTTTTAAATTTTCCAGGTTCTATTTACAAAATAGAAAATTGATCTAATTTGGAATTTCTTATATATATTCATAACAACAAAATTTATATGTAAATTACAAACAAATTCATAATAATTATAAATGAATGAGAATAATATATATACATATAAGTTCAAAAGGAATATATATTATTGTAAACTAAATAAAAATAATATATAAGAAAAACAATGTATAATGGAAAGTGAAAAAGAAGAAAATATACATGAAAAAATATGATGATGGAAATGAGAAAAAATTGAATAAAATCATTGAACCATTTTTAAAAGAAAATCTTTTACAGAATATGTTTTGAACAAAAATAATATTTTCATACATTTAAAGAAAATAGAATTTTTTTATTTCTTTGAGTTATACATGTCTAAAAATGAAACTAAAATATATATGAACATGAAGACTAAATTCTATTTTTATTTAATACTACTTTACATTTATTTGTTCTCAAAATTGTAGTGAGTTAGAAATCATATTTCTAAAAAGTAGTCATGCCCTAGGATCAACAACAAAAGCTTACAAGTCAAAATTGAAAAATAAAAATACATATCTAGTCAACAAACAAAAATGTAGGTTGAAGTTTATATCAACTCAGCAGCCACCTAAACCTCATATCAGCCACCAAGATTTCATTTCAATCCATCACCAATCTTTTTGAGCCCCAATAATCTTATACATATGCATCATTACAGCTTTGCTTGAACATATATATATATATATATATATATATAGGTATGTGTAGATGTGTAAGTTCATATTTTTTTTAAACCCCGTAAACAAACAAAATACTATAAGTAAGAAAAAGGAAAAAAAGAACATCTTGCTCTTTCAAAATCCTAAGCAAGGCAAGGTTATCAAGTATTCAGATCAAAGACTAGATTCAACTACAAGATTTCAAAGGAGCTAAGCATGTTTAAGGTGAGAAGTTAGATTTGGATGCCTGTACATGTTCAAATATAACTCTGTCATGTTAACAGAGTTAAAATTTTATATATGCTCTAAGTTTAAAAATCATTATCTCTCAATTTGATCCGAATTTGCCGATGATGTCAACTGATGAAATGTTTGTTTTTGAATCAAGATCACATTAGAAATAGTTTGAAGTTTTTTCATGTTATATGTAGTGTGAATTTGTAAAAATATAGTAAATAACCTAGATTTCGGCATATTTCAACATGTTCAAATCAACGAATCTAGTACATAATCATGATTTTTATATGAAGATAGGAATTTTAGTGAAGAAATCGTAATTTTTACTGGCATATATTTTGAGAAATGGAGAGTCGATCAGAATTCACTTAAAAATTAAATTTCAACGATGTGGTCGACGAGAGGCGTGGAGGTTTGGTCGAGGAGGAGCGTTGTGGCATTGGCGAGAGATTCACCATGGCCGAATTTCGAATTAAGCTTTGATTTGGAGTGGCGAGGGCTTTTTATGGTTTAAGTAGGCGGTTGGTAGGTGATTGAACTTCGTCGAACTATGGCTATGGGAGGCGATCAGACTTGGTTCGAATTGCTCTGGGAGTGCGGCGGCGAGTGGGTGCATGTGTGGTCGAGTGGCGCATGCTCTAGTGGTGTGCGGTTGCAGCAGAAGGTTGTTAATCTTGTTCTTGTGGGTCGTTGGGTGTCATGTCGAGGGTAACAGGGGGTCGCGTTTTGCTTTACGACAACGGGAGGTTGGTGGCAGTACAGAGGTGGCAGGCTCGGTGAGGGGAGTTTGTAGGTGGCTATATTTGGTCTAGCGATGGAGTAGGTTAGACGTGCACGTGAACGTTCACATGTGCACGAAGGTGGATAATTTCGAACTGCAAGTCATATTGGAAGAAGCTGCTATGCTATGCACGGAGGTGGATTGTTTTCGACTTCGTGTTATGGTTGTTGCATTTTGGTTTGAGTTCAGGGTGTTTGGAAGTAGGATGGGAAGTGAGTGCATGAGTTTGAGTTTCAGGCAAGAAGAAAAATAATAATAAAAGAAAATAAAGGAGAAAAGAAGCACCGTGATTTCTTTGTAAGGGTGACGTATTGGGCTTCGGCCCAAAGAGCATGTAGGTGAAGTATTTATATTTAAAATGTTTAATTTATATATATAGTTAGAAAATTTTTGAAACGCTATAACTTGTTCATATGAAACCCGATTAACGCGCGACTTTTTGCGATGGGTTCGTATCGTCGAGTACTTCGTTGTCATGAAGCCTTTTGTCAGATTTGACTAAGTAATAATTTATGGTATTTTAAAATGGACATATTTTAAATACGCGATTTAAACGAATTTGGCCGTTTAAAATTTATATGTTCTATCTATCGACGTAAATTGCCAGATAAAAATAATAATGAATTAATTTGGAATAAGTAAGATGATTTGACAACTGTTTAACGGAATAAAATACCATTTCACTAAATGTATTTAATTGGTTCTTTATTGGCAGAATAAATCACCATTCTGCTGTTATTACTAAGTAAGTATGCTTTTGGACATTGTCTAGCAGAAAAAACCCTGTTCTGCAATCACATTTGTATGGACACCTAATTATTATCTTGTTGATTATATCGGGCAATATGATGGATTGATTCTATGAATAACTAAATATGTTATTCTATATTGTTTATGAAATAAATGGTGACTTGATTAAGTACCATTGGAGTTACTAAGCAACTTTACAAATTTGGAAGTTGACTTTTGAAACAAAGTTGTTTTAAGGATGATTATTATTTATTAATAATATTTTGAAGATAATTAATAATTATTTGATAATGATTTAAAGTTAATTATTTAATCATTCGTAAAAGTTATTTAAAAGTATTTAATTTGTTAACCAAAAATGCAAATGGAGATAAAGAAGGCACGTCAAAAACCATCCGCAGAGGCAAACAGTAATAGAAGAAGTTACCTTTCGATGATACCGAAAGGTTTGCATAACACCCGAGAAAAAGAAGCGCACGGTAACTTTAGAGGAGGGGCTTTCGCAGGTAAAAAAAGAAAATAGTTATAAGGCCGCTTGATGTAATGAATAGATGAAAGGAAAGAAGAACACCCCAAGCCTTTTGAATAAAAAAGGAAGGAATGCAAGAAACAAGTTTGTCGCAAATCTAAATCCTTCGGAGTAGACAAGGGGATTCATCACTTGTAATTCAAAGAAAATGTCTTCCAAGAAAGGTAGAAAGAATAGGACCAGAATAGATAACACAATTGACAACCATTTCAGAAGCATAATAATCCTTCCTAACCGGTTGAAGTACGTGTCCAGTATCCTTCAATAGTACCGAAAGGTTTACATAAGATAGCACTCATAATTCAACAAAAAGGCCACCCGTCGATAGCATTCAGGAAAGGCGCGGCTCTTGGAAATAATTACACAAGTAAGCAACCTTTCGACAAGAGCTGAAGGTTCATAGTGTCTCATAAGGAACCAACCTTGAAGAAAGATGAAGAGCATATAAATACATTAAGAAACACGAGGCCTTCTGTGACGCTCAGCGGCCCATGATGGTGTGTGAAGAGTAAATGTAACAACCCGACTTTTTCTCCACAGAAAGTCGGATCATTATGAAGAAAGAAAGGGGTAGAAAATAGAAAAGAAGAGAAGAGAGAAAGAAACAACAACAACGATCTCACAGCGGAACGAATAAATTATATTAATAACATAAACTATTACATAGTATACAACAATTTACAGAGTTACACAGCATATACTAGACAGTTATAAACATCTGTCTAGACATTACAACTCAAATACAAGACAAGACACTATCACAGATATCAACACAGCGGAATACTATATCTACGAACGCCGAAGCCTCCTGCTCCATTGCTCCTCCAGAATATTCGTCAAAGCTAAACCTGAATCCCTTGGCTACTCGTAAAAATTTGAGTACCCAAGAGTTTATAAAACAGAAATAAACAACTTGGGTCAGACATGGGTCTGGTGTGAGTAACAGGTTAAACTTGCTTAACTTCAAAATCTTTTGAAAGAAAAGGTATCACGTAAGACTTCCCACACATAAACATGGGTAAGTTTTTACCTTACGCTAACCAAAACATTTGATAGGAAATTCGATTGTATTATAATAGGGTCTAGGGTTTTCAAATAAATATGAAATAGCTGAAATTGTAACATTATTAAATTCCAGCATACTAGCCACAAAGTGGGTTATACAATCAAGTCCGTTGGCACTTATTGGATTTTGGATTCCATACAATGGCAGGGCTACCGGGGTACCGCCCGTCACAGTACGTGGCCTAGATCACCGTACCGAGGATCACTCCCAATCCCCTGCAACACAAGGTCGGAACATCCCTTACTGGATAATTCCCGCACAAGATACCTCACGGTTGGGATCAGCAACCGCACCACTAAGTCGAAAATAGAAAGGGACATCTAGACAGAGGTAACCTTGTCCTACTTGGGTGCTACCCACTAACCTTGCTGCACCTCCCCTGTTTTAGCCATTCCCGGTTTGTGAGGCTTGAGGTCACGATTACCTTAGAAAAGAACACATCACTTAGAATGCTCATCGTCCACCTGACGATGTTCTGAAAGCATTCAATCCATACAAGTTCGTTCCGGGTTCGAACGAAACCGAAGGCATTATCTCGTTACACTCGTTTTGGAATCACCTTCAGAGTTAACGACAATAACCCTTGCACTCTGAATCTTCATCTTCACTTGATTCACGACCTATCGTTAATTTGGATCGATGTGGTATTCGGGTCTCCAGACCTGGAAATCCGGTATACGGAAACCCGATCCCGGTCTCATCGAAATCCAAAGCGTATCTTTTAAGGCCAAGTTGTTTTAAAGGTTAAAACAATTCAATTCAATTATTTTTATACACAAAGAAAGATAATTCACAACAGATAATCAACATTATCAGATAGTCCATATTATCATCACAATTCAACTAAACATCCATATCACACAGCATATATCTCATCAGAGATATCAATCAATGCAAAGCATTCAGTATTATCATCCATCCATAAGTAATGATTTATATCATCTCTAATTAATTTAAAGTGAATTAAATTAATTGCTTCATTTTATAAATCCTTCTTACTTAACCATTAATTAATTTCAAATTAATTAATTATCCTCTAATTACCTTTTTCAATTAATCATCTTTGATTAATTATCTTTTAATTTCCTTCAAGTAATTTATCCTTAATTAATTACTCAAAGTAATTATCCTTAACCACTTATTGTAATTAACCTTTAATTACATCATTAATTAATTAACTAAAATTAATTAAGTTAATCAACTATAATTAATTATATTAAACCTTAATTAATTACATTAATTAATCACTTCATTTATTAATTATTACTTAATTAATCAATTCCTAATTACATCATTAATTATATAAATTAATGATCCTTAATTATAAATTAATTATTAATTACTTAATTAAATTAATTACATTAAGTAATTAACCTTTAATTAAACAACATTTATTAATCACCTTGATTAATCTAAATCAGTAATTAACTACCTTTAATTACTTCCATTAACTAAATTAATTACTTCCTTAATTAATTCCTTAATTAATCCCTTGATTAATTATTCAAAGTAATTAACTCAAATTACTTTCCTTCAATTAATTACTTCCAGTAATTATCTATTATTTATTTCCCTAAATAATAATACCTTAATAATTATTTAACAAATCAATCCATTGATTTTTCTAAATTAATTTAACTTAATAAATTAACTTAACTAAACAAATTAACTTCAATTAATTACAATGAGTAATTAATTCTTTTAATTACTTCCACTAAGTAATTTATTAAAAACAAATTCTAAAATTTGATTATCTTTAAATTAATTAATCTAATTAACTATTAAAATTAATTACATTAATTAATTATTAAATAATCCATAGTTAATGACCTTCATTAACTATTAACAACTCTTTAATTACTTTTCTTAAGTAATTAACTTAGATTAATTATTATTAATTTAAAATTAATAAATCTTTATAAACAATTAATTAATCTCTAATTATTTAATTAATTAAGTATTAACCATAACTTAATTAATATTTAATTACTTTATTAATTAATTCTTAATCATTAATTAATATCTAATTCATAATCCTTAATTATAAATTAATTATTCCTAATTAATTAATCTTAATTATTAATTAATTTGTTTAAACCTTTAATTACCTATTTAATTAATCCTAATGATTAATTAATCAAATAAATTAATTATCCATTAAATTTCTTTATAAATTTAATGAACACAAATCTCTAATTTAATTTAAGATAAAACTTTTGTTTTATTAATAATCAAATTATCATTTACAATGTATTTCAATTCCTTAATGATAAATTAATTAATTCAAATCATTAATTAATTAAATTATTTAAACCATTTTAAATTAACTTAAAGATCTAAATTTTTTTAACTTTAAGATAAAACATTTCTTCTCCATGGTTAAATGATCTTTCACAAATACATTTGAAAATATCCATTTTCAAATTACTTTAAAATTTCATTTTAAATTTGGGATTTAAAATGAATACCAACTTATTTTTAACACAGTTTTAAAACCAATTTAAAACTTTCACATGTTAAAGAAATTTTATATCTTATAAAAGAATTTAAATTAATCCCCTTTAATTTTCAATACATTTAAATATAAACTTATTAAACATTTGAATTTATAAAACTTATTTATCTTAAATCTAAGATTCAAAACTAATCCTGACTCCATAATTTAAAACTTGATTTCAATTCCTGTTTTAAATGTTTCTTTACAGTTTTTAAATTTAGATTTAAATTTATACTAACAGGCTTTTGAAAAAAAAAACCTGGCAACACATAAAAGTACTCGAGACTTCACCAAAACCTTCGAGTCAACATCCTAAATGCTTCGAGCATCACTCGACCAAAACTCGAGGAAACCCAGACCTCTCCACTGCTACCATTCCAGACTTCACCCAGGCACATATCATCGCGTGCACGTGCACATACACCAGCGGCGTCTCCGACCATCGTCGAGCATCCCCACAAGCCAACGATCGACCACCAACCAAACAACGATCATTCAAACTTCAATCCTCTCGCGAAATCGAAATCGAGATGAATTTCGAAACCTGGAACAGAAAGACTCAACCATCACCAAACCTGTCAACAGCGATTCCTCCCATCTCCGGCCACCATCACCTTTGAAACTCCAGCGACGACTTCGACAACCCATCCTCCTCTAAAAACCAAAACCCCAAGTCACTCGATCAATTATATTTGTCGAATTGATCACTTCTTCTAGCCGCAGTAAAACTAGGGTTAAAAACTTCGAACACCAATCATTTCCCCCACCGTAGCCATGACCATCTACGACCAATTTTCCAGTCATCCCCATAGGCTCCTCCATCACCTCTCACAAGCCCGACCACCCTCGATCACGTGATCACCAGAAATGCTCAAAAACTTGATTTCCAAACAAATCCAAATAACTCATTCAATAGTTCATTAAAAATTGTGATTCAAGCTTTAAAAATCAGGATTTTGTATAGGGATTCACTTTATAAACTTGAATTAATAATTCAAGATATTTGAATATATCACTTATTTTATCTATTAACTGTTTTTAAGGTTTTTTCCAGAGTAGTCTGCTTTGTTTAGTTAAAATACAAAATTTAAAACTTACTTTACAATCAAACAAACTAATTTTGTTTGGACCTTAAGTTCTATCATCAAGAATAATCAAGCAGAAATGATTTTGGAAGTAAGGCATGAGCTTGAGAACTTAAACAGAGGTAATCTACAGGTTATCAACATTCATATATTTGTTTTTACTATAAGAACAATGTACATATGAATATTCACACAAACATACTTTTAGATATTAACATATAACACAAGTTACTTCATCTATAAGTCATATACATCAAAACAAAAAGGGGTCTCATGTTTATTGTTTC
The DNA here is from genome assembly GCA_030737815.1 of Allium fistulosum. Taxonomy (NCBI): domain Eukaryota; kingdom Viridiplantae; phylum Streptophyta; class Magnoliopsida; order Asparagales; family Amaryllidaceae; genus Allium; species Allium fistulosum. The sequence goes on along the minus strand of CM060904.1, from coordinate 259,772,072 downwards.
AAGTCAGAGACTTAAATCAGGATCAGGGAAGTTTTAAAACAACAGATATACTCACATCATAGATTCGCAAAGAAACTTGCACATACATATACTAGTAAATCAAACATTATTTATCACAGAATTAGACATGCATCATAATTTCCTAAGTTAATTTTAAGTAAAAATGTTACTCACCAAAAATCAGAGAACAGAGAACATTTTCTGTTTCCAGGCTTGCATGTTTGATTTTGAACTTCTATTTGCCTAGTTGAATTTGAATCTAGCTGCTATGAATTTTCTCTTTGCTTTGTTGAATTTAAATTCTTGCTGTTTGATCTTTCTCTGATCTTCAGGTTGTTTGAAGAAATTTGAAATTTCCTTGATCTTTCTTTTGATTTGCAATTCCAGATTTTACTTCTTCTTTTGCTTTGAATTTTAATTTCCAGGTTTTCATTTTTTTCTTTCATTGATTCGAATTGTATTTTTAGTTGAGAAAGAAGTGAAGATGAATTTTAGCTGAAAGTGAAAACAGATTTTTCTCTCTTTCATATAATTTTTTTTTTTAATTATCAAAGAAAAATATAGCCACTTGTCCCTTTTAGTTAACTTACACATATGCTCAAAGATTTACAAGTGTCTCTAAACCATCTTTAAAAGCTTACAAGTGTAAATTCTTGTTTTTATTAATTTATTTAAGTAATACATATGTATTTATGAATTATTTATATGTATATAATGTATTTATCTTTTTATAAATAAGCTCTTAGATTTTATAATAAATATACAAATGTGAAAAACAATTCTATAGTCTTTAAAATTCATACATATTAAAAATAATACATTATACTTGTTATTTGAAAATAACATATTTTATAATTTAAACAAGAGATTATATTATCAAGAAATATTTAAAAAGAAATAAAACAAACCATTTTTGTAAATCTTATTTATTTAAACTTAAGTAAAATATATCTTAACCAATTAAAAGATTTATCTAAAGTATATTTAAAACTAAAATGTTATTTATTTAAATAACTTTGAAAAGTCCAGATTAAATTAAATATAAATTTCCAATTTATCAAAGCTTCTATTTACAATATATATAAATAAATATATATATTCAAAATAGAAATATCTTATTAGATTTTAAATTATAAATAAATACTTATTTAATCAGATTATTAAATTAAATTCAAATCTTATCATCAAAGATTATCCATATCAATTTAATTATTCAACAGATTATTAAATTGATATTGTTAAAATTTCCGGGATATTACATTCCTCCCCCCTTAAAATAATTTCGTCCCCGAAATTTAAACAAAGGTAATTTAATAATCTTATTAAAGATTTTAATTTAAAACACAAGCATATACTATCATCCATATGCTAGCAACCATAGCAACCAATTCATCCAATCAAACAATTCTAACTATCTAGACTAAATTCTAGATAAAATTCCTCGAGTTTCCCTAAGTATATATATATATCCGGGATACTCGCTCTACAAACAATCTAAACTATTAAGCTATAGATCTCCTACTCATCTAGATCTACAGAACTAAACAGAATATCAGACTACAGACGAGTCTGACTCAACTACCCAACTTCCAGAACTGCTGATTCTAAAACCAGAGATAGATCAAATACGTACTCCTTCAGAGATACGTAAAACACAATGAATTCCAGTTATCCAAACTGACAATTCAATTCAGAAGACCAAATACTTATCCAAATCAGAACACAGACGAGATCCAAACACAACTCTACTTCACAACTATCAGTAGATTCCAAGCTTACTTCTCCCATCCAGAGATACACTCCAAAACTGCTTCTGTTGCACCACGCTGATCTGAGGTAGAATGAAAATGCTGATGAAGAACACAAGCACAACTGGACAACACATCACAGAAAATGGTTCAACAGATCCATAAAAGAAACTCAGATACTCCATCAAACTTGAGCTGCTTCACCAACTCTATCTCTAGAAATCATCCTTCAACTAGGCTGAACCACCGGTATCACTCCTGGAATCCAGTCGATAAGAATACTCAACCTTCAGATGCGGACAATCTTCTGACTTCCTGAAGACATCCAGAAAAACTTCAATAACCCAAGAGAGCACTCACACAATCGCAAGTCACTTTTGCGATCAACTCAACCTATTTCCAAAGAAAAACTGTTCCTCTTTACACAATCCGAACAGCTCATACTTAACTATCCAATCCATCGAAGAAATGGATTTACTCTTACTACTTCTGAACTTCACCTTCAGAAAAACTGCTCATCCAGAAAACTTCCTGCCATCACAGAATACTCTGAGCTGCACTGCTGACACTGATGCTCCTATCCAAAGCGCTTCGAGAAACTCGAACTCCAAACCAAAGCAGAAACACCATGCTGAATTCAGCGACAGCACCGAAACACACACACTTCCTTAATCTTGTTCCAAAGAAAACATCTTCGGGAACATCCATCGTCATTGTATCTCATCATACAGCTACTATTACCTGAGGTATTAAGGTACCATCACTCGCTTCTGTTCAACCGACAGATCCAACTTTACTCATCCAAACTTCAAAGATAAACTCCGAACCTTTAAAAGGTTTCCTTCAGAGATCGATGAAATCCTTTACTATAGCAAAGCTTACTCGAGACGGTATTAGGTCTACAGTCTCGACAGATACACTTCCAACCTCAATACTCAGACTCCAACCATTGGTAATTGTGTTACACACCCTACCACCTTATCTACCTTTATAACTTATATTGGAAAACCCGAACAGGTAACCCAATAAATAGGTAGAAATACATAAATATATATATTTAAAATGATATATTTTTTTTTATATAGAAATTATTTCTGGGTAAAATTATTTCATCTACCTCTTTAAAACAATATTGTGTCCGTTGGCCTGGTTCAAGTGTTTAGAGATCCCTATCAATAACGTTAGCTACTCGTATTCACCAGAATCCATATACCACTCAACCGATCAATTAACACAATATAAAACCATTTTATATAACTAACAAATACACGCTCTCGTATATATATACTCAGACTCAAATAGGTTGCTACAGATCCTATCTCTAATGAACAATCCTTCCGAACCTAGGTATTCACTCAACCTAGTGTTCTGATATTCACTTAACCAAAAGCTTAGGCATTCGCTCAACCTATGCTCTGATACCAACTGTAACAACCCGACTTTTTCTCCACAGAAAGTCGGATCATTATGAAGAAAGAAAGGGGTAGAAAATAGAAAAGAAGAGAAGAGAGAAAGAAACAACAACAACGATCTCACAGCGGAACGAATAAATTATATTAATAACATAAACTATTACATAGTATACAACAATTTACAGAGTTACACAGCATATACTAGACAGTTATAAACATCTGTCTAGACATTACAACTCAAATACAAGACAAGACACTATCACAGATATCAACACAGCGGAATACTATATCTACGAACGCCGAAGCCTCCTGCTCCATTGCTCCTCCAGAATATTCGTCAAAGCTAAACCTGAATCCCTTGGCTACTCGTAAAAATTTGAGTACCCAAGAGTTTATAAAACAGAAATAAACAACTTGGGTCAGACATGGGTCTGGTGTGAGTAACAGGTTAAACTTGCTTAACTTCAAAATCTTTTGAAAGAAAAGGTATCACGTAAGACTTCCCACACATAAACATGGGTAAGTTTTTACCTTACGCTAACCAAAACATTTGATAGGAAATTCGATTGTATTATAATAGGGTCTAGGGTTTTCAAATAAATATGAAATAGCTGAAATTGTTACATTATTAAATTCCAGCATACTAGCCACAAAGTGGGTTATACAATCAAGTCCGTTGGCACTTATTGGATTTTGGATTCCATACAATGGCAGGGCTACCGGGGTACCGCCCGTCACAGTACGTGGCCTAGATCACCGTACCGAGGATCACTCCCAATCCCCTACAACACAAGGTCGGAACATCCCTTACTGGATAATTCCCGCACAAGATACCTCACGGTTGGGATCAGCAACCGCACCACTAAGTCGAAAATAGAAAGGGACATCTAGACAGAGGTAACCTTGTCCTACTTGGGTGCTACCCACTAACCTTGCTGCACCTCCCCTGTTTTAGCCATTCCCGGTTTGTGAGGCTTGAGGTCACGATTACCTTAGAAAAGAACACATCACTTAGAATGCTCATCGTCCACCTGACGATGTTCTGAAAGCATTCAATCCATACAAGTTCGTTCCGGGTTCGAACGAAACCGAAGGCATTATCTCGTTACACTCGTTTTGGAATCACCCTCAGAGTTAACGACAATAACCCTTGCACTCTGAATCTTCATCTTCACTTGATTCACGACCTATCGTTAATTTGGATCGATGTGGTATTCGGGTCTCCAGACCTGGAAATCCGGTATACGGAAACCCGATCCCGGTCTCATCGAAATCCAAAGCGTATCTTTTAAGGCCAAGTTGTTTTAAAGGTTAAAACAATTCAATTCAATTATCTTTATACACAAAGAAAGATAATTCACAACAGATAATCAACATTATCAGATAGTCCATATTATCATCACAATTCAACTAAACATCCATATCACACAGCATATATCTCATCAGAGATATCAATCAATGCAAAGCATTCAGTATTATCATCCATCCATAAGTAATGATTTATATCATCTCTAATTAATTTAAAGTGAATTAAATTAATTGCTTCATTTTATAAATCCTTCTTACTTAACCATTAATTAATTTCAAATTAATTAATTATCCTCTAATTACCTTTTTCAATTAATCATCTTTGATTAATTATCTTTTAATTTCCTTCAAGTAATTTATCCTTAATTAATTACTCAAAGTAATTATCCTTAACCACTTATTGTAATTAACCTTTAATTACATCATTAATTAATTAACTAAAATTAATTAAGTTAATCAACTATAATTAATTATATTAAACCTTAATTAATTACATTAATTAATCACTTCATTTATTAATTATTACTTAATTAATCAATTCCTAATTACATCATTAATTATATAAATTAATGATCCTTAATTATAAATTAATTATTAATTACTTAATTAAATTAATTACATTAAGTAATTAACCTTTAATTAAACAACATTTATTAATCACCTTGATTAATCTAAATCAGTAATTAACTACCTTTAATTACTTCCATTAACTAAATTAATTACTTCCTTAATTAATTCCTTAATTAATCCCTTGATTAATTATTCAAAGTAATTAACTCAAATTACTTTCCTTCAATTAATTACTTCCAGTAATTATCTATTATTTATTTCCCTAAATAATAATACCTTAATAATTATTTAACAAATCAATCCATTGATTTTTCTAAATTAATTTAACTTAATAAATTAACTTAACTAAACAAATTAACTTCAATTAATTACAATGAGTAATTAATTCTTTTAATTACTTCCACTAAGTAATTTATTAAAAACAAATTCTAAAATTTGATTATCTTTAAATTAATTAATCTAATTAACTATTAAAATTAATTACATTAATTAATTATTAAATAATCCATAGTTAATGACCTTCATTAACTATTAACAACTCTTTAATTACTTTTCTTAAGTAATTAACTTAGATTAATTATTATTAATTTAAAATTAATAAATCTTTATAAACAATTAATTAATCTCTAATTATTTAATTAATTAAGTATTAACCATAACTTAATTAATATTTAATTACTTTATTAATTAATTCTTAATCATTAATTAATATCTAATTCATAATCCTTAATTATAAATTAATTATTCCTAATTAATTAATCTTAATTATTAATTAATTTGTTTAAACCTTTAATTACCTATTTAATTAATCCTAATGATTAATTAATCAAATAAATTAATTATCCATTAAATTTCTTTATAAATTTAATGAACACAAATCTCTAATTTAATTTAAGATAAAACTTTTGTTTTATTAATAATCAAATTATCATTTACAATGTATTTCAATTCCTTAATGATAAATTAATTAATTCAAATCATTAATTAATTAAATTATTTAAACCATTTTAAATTAACTTAAAGATCTAAATTTTTTTAACTTTAAGATAAAACATTTCTTCTCCATGGTTAAATGATCTTTCACAAATACATTTGAAAATATCCATTTTCAAATTACTTTAAAATTTCATTTTAAATTTGGGATTTAAAATGAATACCAACTTATTTTTAACACAGTTTTAAAACCAATTTAAAACTTTCACATGTTAAAGAAATTTTATATCTTATAAAAGAATTTAAATTAATCCCCTTTAATTTTCAATACATTTAAATATAAACTTATTAAACATTTGAATTTATAAAACTTATTTATCTTAAATCTAAGATTCAAAACTAATCCTGACTCCATAATTTAAAACTTGATTTCAATTCCTGTTTTAAATGTTTCTTTACAGTTTTTAAATTTAGATTTAGATTTATACTAACAGGCTTTTGAAAAAAAAAACCTGGCAACACATAAAAGTACTCGAGACTTCACCAAAACCTTCGAGTCAACATCCTAAATGCTTCGAGCATCACTCGACCAAAACTCGAGGAAACCCAGACCTCTCCACTGCTACCATTCCAGACTTCACCCAGGCACATATCATCGCGTGCACGTGCACATACACCAGCGGCGTCTCCGACCATCGTCGAGCATCCCCACAAGCCAACGATCGACCACCAACCAAACAACGATCATTCAAACTTCAATCCTCTCGCGAAATCGAAATCGAGATGAATTTCGAAACCTGGAACAGAAAGACTCAACCATCACCAAACCTGTCAACAGCGATTCCTCCCATCTCCGGCCACCATCACCTTTGAAACTCCAGCGACGACTTCGACAACCCATCCTCCTCTAAAAACCAAAACCCCAAGTCACTCGATCAATTATATTTGTCGAATTGATCACTTCTTCTAGCCGCAGTAAAACTAGGGTTAAAAACTTCGAACACCAATCATTTCCCCCACCGTAGCCATGACCATCTACGACCAATTTTCCAGTCATCCCCATAGGCTCCTCCATCACCTCTCACAAGCCCGACCACCCTCGATCACGTGATCACCAGAAATGCTCGAAAACTTGATTTCCAGACAAATCCAAATAACTCATTCAATAGTTCATTAAAAATTGTGATTCAAGCTTTAAAAATCAGGATTTTGTATAGGGATTCACTTTATAAACTTGAATTAATAATTCAAGATATTTGAATATATCACTTATTTTATCTATTAACTGTTTTTAAGGTTTTTTCCAGAGTAGTCTGCTTTGTTTAGTTAAAATACAAAATTTAAAACTTACTTTACAATCAAACAAACTAATTTTGTTTGGACCTTAAGTTCTATCATCAAGAATAATCAAGCAGAAATGATTTTGGAAGTAAGGCATGAGCTTGAGAACTTAAACAGAGGTAATCTACAGGTTATCAACATTCATATATTTGTTTTTACTATAAGAACAATGTACATATGAATATTCACACAAACATACTTTTAGATATTAACATATAACACAAGTTACTTTATCTATAAGTCATATACATCAAAACAAAAAGGGGTCTCATGTTTATTGTTTCAAGTCAGAGACTTAAATCAGGATCAGGGAAGTTTTAAAACAACAGATATACTCACATCATAGATTCGCAAAGAAACTTGCACATACATATACTAGTAAATCAAACATTATTTATCACAGAATTAGACATGCATCATAATTTCCTAAGTTAATTTTAAGTAAAAATGTTACTCACCAAAAATCAGAGAACAGAGAACATTTTCTGTTTCCAGGCTTGCATGTTTGATTTTGAACTTCTATTTGCCTAGTTGAATTTGAATCTAGCTGCTATGAATTTTCTCTTTGCTTTGTTGAATTTAAATTCTTGCTGTTTGATCTTTCTCTGATCTTCAGGTTGTTTGAAGAAATTTGAAATTTCCTTGATCTTTCTTTTGATTTGCAATTCCAGATTTTACTTCTTCTTTTGCTTTGAATTTTAATTTCCAGGTTTTCATTTTTTTCTTTCATTGATTCGAATTGTATTTTTAGTTGAGAAAGAAGTGAAGATGAATTTTAGCTGAAAGTGAAAACAGATTTTTCTCTCTTTCATATAATTTTTTTTTATTATTATCAAAGAAAAATATAGCCACTTGTCCCTTTTAGTTAACTTACACATATGCTCAAAGATTTACAAGTGTCTCTAAACCATCTTTAAAAGCTTACAAGTGTAAATTCTTGTTTTTATTAATTTATTTAAGTAATACATATGTATTTATGAATTATTTATATGTATATAATGTATTTATCTTTTTATAAATAAGCTCTTAGATTTTATAATAAATATACAAATGTGAAAAACAATTCTATAGTCTTTAAAATTCATACATATTAAAAATAATACATTATACTTGTTATTTGAAAATAACATATTTTATAATTTAAACAAGAGATTATATTATCAAGAAATATTTAAAAAGAAATAAAACAAACCATTTTTGTAAATCTTATTTATTTAAACTTAAGTAAAATATATCTTAACCAATTAAAAGATTTATCTAAAGTATATTTAAAACTAAAATGTTATTTATTTAAATAACTTTGAAAAGTCCAGATTAAATTAAATATAAATTTCCAATTTATCAAAGCTTCTATTTACAATATATATAAATAAATATATATATTCAAAATAGAAATATCTTATTAGATTTTAAATTACAAATAAATACTTATTTAATCAGATTATTAAATTAAATTCAAATCTTATCATCAAAGATTATCCATATCAATTTAATTATTCAACAGATTATTAAATTGATATTGTTAAAATTTCCGGGATATTACAGTAAATTTCCGTTAAAACTGAAAGGTTTGTAACTGTATGGAAGAAGGAACCTTCCGTCCTGACGAGAGCATTGGGCCAAAAGGGAGGCCACTAACATCTATAAATAAGACCCAAGGGGTCCGGTCTTAGGATCTGATTTTCTTCTCATTTCATCTACTCAATAATCTCTACTGCCACCACTCAACACATTGTAACCCTAATTTTAAAATCAAGTTAGGTGCTATCTTCTTAAATTTTGTATCAGATTCCATTATGGAAAAATAAAGAGAATTTTTGCTTGCGATCAACTCGGAATTTGGGGACAATCATGATCAGACGTTAATTTTACATTAACGGATGATCTCAGACGATTTATTTCCTATATTTTTTGTTTATTTCGAGAATATGCCATGAAATTGTTATCAAACAACCTCATAAGTCTCCTTCTCCTCTACTTAGTATCAATTACAAGAAGGGCGAATGAAACTTGTGAGACAGTTCCAATATAAGTTTCATGGTATATTAACTCAACTCTTGTTTTTGTCTTCTCGAAAGGTTTTCATAAATGGAATGTCAACCTAAGAAGCTGAAAGTATTAATGGAATGTCTTCTCGAAAGGTTTTCTTAGCCTTCCGATGGGTTTGAATGGTTTCTTAAACCTTCCGGTCCATCGGAACTTCTAGTATAACCATCAAGGGATGTGAATTACTTTCGGCTTCTAAGGGAGATATAATGAAATGATATGGACGAAGGTCATTCGATCCAAATAAGTTGGCCGAAGGGTTTAAATGGTTTCCTAAACCTTCCGGTCCATTAGAAGGTTTAATAAAACCATCGATCTGATTAAATCACAAGGTTTAAGATGCACTTGAACTCTTCAATGGGGGCTAAGCGACTGCTTGTAACGTCTAAAAACCTTTCGGATTACCGAAAGGTGTAGCAATGTTATGGATCCCTTCCGATCGAAATGCTTAGATCATACTCGAACCTTTCGGTAAGGCCGAAAGTAGGACGATTCTTTCCCCAACTCTACAAAAGAGATAAACACTTGATTAAAACCTTCCGGTATCGATCCCATCCTATTAGGGTTAGCATTATAATTGCAAAACCTTCTGACTTAGTCGTTTCACTCAAGTAATGAAAAATCCACTCAATCGAAAGGTTGAATTCATATGGAACAGACCTATGAAATGCATCGGGAATGTTGACAGGAAATCTTGTTAACATTTTTTGCGCTAGATGGAGGACTCAAACCTTCAACCTTATGGTTAATATAAATAATTATGAAATCTAATTTGTAGTAGGAATATGATATCAAAAAGATCTCTTACTGTCAGCAAAAGGAATGATCAGGCTACTTCTCTGGAGGAAAACATAGCACCTTCTTTCAATCTTGGAAATAGAAAGCAGGGGCACCTTCCACCGCACCTCAATCGACTCCACCTCCAGTTCAGGATCAAGTGTCCCCACAAGTGGCTCCAACTCAAGATCTTCAACCAGAAGAACATGTGGCAAAAATCGCGTATCTAGAACGCCAGATGGCAGAAATGAAAGATCTTTTAAACGAAGTGTTATCTCGCCGATCGTCAATGAAAGCTACCACTGCAGGGGTAGAAGTTGAGTCTTCGAAAAGGAATCTGAAAACTAATGCAGGTGCTGTCAAAGGAAAAGTTCACATTTCTCTATCAAGATAGAAGGAGGGCCTTCCACCGAAGGCAAATTATCAGTGAAGAGTTCATGTGAAAGATAAAGACTATTCCGCGAGTTCAACTTCAGACGGCTACCAACCTAATCAAAGAGACCACATGAACAATGAAGCTTATCTTAAAGATTTGGTGGAAAAGGCTATGAAAGACCTGCTAAATGCTATGTGTAAAAGAACTGAATACGAAAGAGTGAACAACAATGAAAGGGTTGCACCCTTCATCGATGAAATTATGTTAGCTCCAATACAATCTCATGTGAAGGTCTTCTCCATGAAATATCATGGGACAACCGACCCAGATGACTATCTGATGGCGTTTGATAGCCAGATGGATTTATATAGCGCTTCTGGCACTGTGAGGTGTCGACTTTTTCAGGTCACGTTACAATGGGCCGTAGCTAAGTAGTACCGGCAATATCATGAGAATACGATATATTATTGGAAGCGGTTCTCATATGAATTCTTTGCTCAATTCTGCATATGAAAAGATCCTTCTATTGATTATACCATGCTCGCTAACATCAGGCAAAATCATGGAGAATCCTTAGGGAATTATCTAAAGAGATTCAATACAGAACTATTGAAGGCCAAAGGATGAACGATAGAGATAATCTCACCGCTGTCCACTCAAGACTCATAGTTAATTCTTTTTTCTGAAAGGAGCTATTCATTCATGGATGTCGGGATCCTCAAGATTTCCATTTTCAAGCCGACAAGTTCATCCGAATGGACGAATTGTATTTCTCGAAAAAGAAATTTGATCATAAGAAGGACAGCGGTCGATTTGGCCCAGAGAGAATTCCCAAGAGAGCTAGGTGGGAGGATACCAATACTAATGCGGTGGTGTTAAATCGACCAATCTCCTACATCTATGCGATGACCCAGGATAAGGTCAACTTCCCCACTTCATTTAAGGCCCGAAATTATCCTCAGTAGAAAAAAGGAGATAAATACTTTGCTTACCACAAAGTTAATGGCCATAGAACTAATGAGTTTAAGGTTCTGGCTGGGATAATCCAGAAGTTGATTCGCGAAGGGCAGTTGAAAGAATTGGTGAAGAACCCACAACAAACTCTCCCGATAAACACTGACGCGAGGATGCCTGCAGGAAATGCCGTAAATGTAATCGAGGAAGACGACCCGCTAAGCTTAAGTCCATCCCAGAACAGGATTGATGTCATATATGGAGGACCACATCAAGCTGGTAGAAGTCAAACTGCCCGAAGCGAGTACATTCGAGAAGCTGAAAAGGGTGTATTCTCTATACAGAAAGAACCACCGTTCAAAAGTCCGAAACACAACATCAATATGCATACACTGGTGATTAACCTACAGGAGCTAAGGAGGGGGATTCATCATCCCCATAACGATCCTTTAATGATCATAGCCCAAATAGGATCTTCGGTGGTCAACAAAATCCTGGTTGACACGAGGAGCGCTGTGAATGTGATATTCCGCCATGCATTTGATCAAATGGGGATTTCCAAAGATAGACTTGAACCTAGTCCTGAGCCAATCTTTGGGTTCAACAATAAGGGGACAACTCCGCTTGGGCAGGTGAAGCTTTTTGTCCAACTGGGACTTCCCCCATGTCACCGAGTCTTTGAAACGACCTCCGTAATCATAGATCAGCCATCATTCTATAACGCCTTCTTTGAACGGCCAACGCTGGATGTGGTGGATGCATTCGTCTCACCGAAATATCTAATGCTTAAATTCCTCACTAAAAGCGGCTGGGGAACTATCCGGGGCGAACAATTCGCATCTCAAGAAATGTACTTTGCAACCCTAGAACAATACAACATGGAGTTTACTTGTTACTTTTATTCTTCTATTACTTTGCAGCCTTGGGAAGATGGGTTTCTACATCCATCATTCGAAGTAGAGGATAAATATGATAAAACTAATAAACGTATTGCTGCAAGGTGTTTTGTAGTTTATAGAAAAAGAAAGAGGACAGATTCCAAATCAATCCAAGAAAGTGAAATCGTTATGGAATTAGATTGTCGAGGAGAGGTGGAAAGAGTTAAGGCAGTCGAAGAAACTGGAGAGGTTCTACTGGATTCAGCCGATTCCACCAAAATAGTAAGAGTGGGAAAGGGTCTTGAGGAACCTCTAAAGACAAGATTGGCAGGATTCTTCAAAGACTATAAGGACGTTTTTGCTTGGACCCACTCTGACATGGTTGGAATTAGTCCTACGGTCATGAACCATGCCCTTAATATCAATCCAAACACTCCCCCAGTTCGGCAAAAGAAAAGGCAGTTTGATAAGGTTAGGACCGACATAAAGGAAGAAGTCAAGAAGTTGCAACAAAATGGGTTTATCTTGGAAGTCTGTTAACCCAAATGGTTGGCAAATCCGGTTTTGGTAAAGAAATCCAATGGAAAGTGGCGAACTTGTATAGACTACAAAGATTTGAATAAAGCTTGTCCAAAAGATTGTTACCCGTTGCCAAGGATAGACGAGTTGGTCGACTCTTCCAGTGGAAATAAGTTGCTTTCCCTAATGGATGCATATTCTGGGTACAATAGGATTCCTATGTTTAAACCCGTGAGGAACATACTAGCTTCATTACAAACGAAGGAACCTATTATTATAAGGTAATGCCATTCGGATTGAAGAATGCAAGAGCAACTTATCAACTATTGGTTAATTGAATGTTCAAAGAACAAATTGGGAGGAATATGGAAGTTTATGTTGACAACATGTTGGTGATATCTCAAGAGGCAAAAGATCACCTCGAAGACTTGAATGAAATGTTTAAAGTGCTCTGCAAGTATCAAATGAAGCTCAACCCCCAAAATTGCAACTTTGGAGTCCATTTCGGAAAATTTCTTAGATATATCGTCAGTGCATAAAGGATTGAGGCTAGCCCAGAACAGATTGAGGCCATTAAGAATATGGCTGAACCAAAGACAAATAATTATGTTATGAGCTGGAATGGTAAAGTGGCGGCACTAAGCAGGTTCATATCAAAAGCCACTGATAAGTGCATACCGTTCTTTGAAGTGATCAAGAAAAGGAGGAATTTCGAATGGAATGAAGATTGTAAAAAGGCATTTCAAGAACTAAAGCTTCACTTGGAAAAACCACCAATCTTATCTAGCCTCGAAGAGGGGGATGATCTATTCTTATATATGGCAATTTATGAACATGCGGTGAGCTCGGTATTCATTAGAAATAGTGAGGGATTGCAACTACTAGTTTACTACGTAAGTAGAAGATTAAAGGATGCTGAGATCCGATACCCAGTCATCGAAAAGCTAGCATATTGTTTAATTCCGACAGCTCGAAAACTATGGCCCTATTTTCAAGCATATCTAGTAAAAGTGTTGACCAACTTCCCATTAAAACAAATATTTGGCAATCCCGAAACTTTTGGAAGGTTAATTAAGTGAGGAATTCAACTAAGTCAGTACGATATAGCATATCAGCCTAGAATGGCTATAAAAGGTCAAGCATTAGCCGATTTCATCAATGAATGCACAAGGTTCATTTTAAAGCAATCCAAAAGGGAAAAAGATATAAAACCCAAGGGGAAACTATTTGTGGATGGTGCATCAAATGAGCAAGGAGCGGGGGTAGGATATGTGATAATTACCCCAAACGGGCACAAATTACACTATGCTACGAAGTTGGGATTCTTAGCAACTAACAATGTAGCAGAGTATGAATCTATGGTTGCTGGATTAACCCTTGCTTTGCAACTTAAAATCCTGAGAATCCAGCTATTTAGCGATTCTCAATTAATGGTTAACCAGATCAAGTAGGTATATCAAACCAAGGATCCTAAACTTAACCAGTATGTAAAGAAAGTTTTGAAGATGCTCGCACTTTTTGAAGATTTCTCCGTACATCAAATACCAAGAGGAGCTCCTGAAACTCGAATTGTTCCGATAGGATTTCAGGCCAATCCCAGCATTAATGAAAACAGACAAGAGAAAGCTGCAGAAATACTAATATTAACCCGATCACAAGCATTGGCATCAGAATCGGAAGAGATGGACCAAGATATACCGAAGCAAGAATCTGTAGCTCCAATAGCATAAGAAAGTTACAAAAACACTTGGATGGCACCAATTGTAGATTATATAATCAGTGGAAAATTGCCAGTAGATAAAGTAGAAGCGCAGAGGCTAAAACGGCAAGCTCAGAGCTTCACCGTTAGTGATGGAATTCTTTACAAGAAAGGGTATGCCCTTCCCTATTTGCGGTGTGTGAAACCTGAAAATGGATTGATCTAACTAACCAAGATATGGAGTATGTTAAAAGGTGTGAAAAATGTCAGCGTTATTCTAAGATACAACATCTCCCACTAAGTCAACTAACCCCTATTACTACCTTATTGCCATTTGACGTTTGGGGAATCGACTTAATTGGACCACTTCCAATCTCCACAGGAGGAGCAAAATATGTTGTGGTGGCAATAGATTATTTCACGAAATGGATGAAGTAGAGCCACTCCCGAAGATTACCTCAGGGGAAGTGTTAAGGTTTGTCATCAAAAACATTGTCACAAGATTTGGGATACCTTACAAGATCATATCCGACAATGGGAATCAATTTGAGAGTGAAGAGTTTTCACGGTTTTGCCACAAGAATGGTACAATAAAAAGCTTCTCCTCGGTCGCTCATCTGAAGGCCAATGGAGCCATCGAAGCAACTAAAAAAACAATCAAAACCATCTTGAAAAGGAGGCTAAACAAGGCAAAAGGAAATTGGGTAGAAGAGTTGCCCTTAGTTCCGTGGGCTTATAGAACTTCAACTAGAACTGCAACGGGTCATACCCCATACTCTCTAACATATGGATGTGAAGCAATGCTACCTGTAGAGATTGAGGTACCTTCTCATAGAAGAATTTCCTACGTTTAATCCAAACTAGGAATTGAGAAAGGAATCACTCGACCAGATTCATGTATTAAGAGATGAAGCAGCCTTGAAAACGGCTGAATATCAAAGGAGGATATAAGATATTACAACTCAAAAGTAAAAGCCAAGTCATTCAGACAAGGGGATTTAGTACTACAAAGGGTAATGGCTAATACTAAAAACCCATCGGATGGATCATTGGGACCTAATTGGGAAAGTCCATTGGTAATCTTCAAAGAACTTCCTTCAAGAGCCTACAAGCTATGCTACCCTAATGGGAATATGGTGCCAGGAACACGGAACATTTGATACTATATTTTCCAACTATGAATGAATAAAGCGTTTCCAAGAACACCTCTACTATGATCTAGTAAAGAAAGTCTACATGGTTGGGAGTGAAATTCTCCTTAAAAACTTGGACTACCTAAGATGGTAGGCTACCAATAATGGTAGAACACCCTTGGCAGCGCCAAAAAGGCCAGTCAAGGCACCTCCTGGAGGGAGGGCGTAAGCCTTTATCCGCACCAAAACCAGAAATGGCCAGATTAAAGCAGCACAAGCCCTTATCCGCATCATGCTATGACCAGGATAAGGCACCTCCTGGAGGGAGGACGGGTAATCCCTTGGTCCCGCCACGCTATGGCCTGGCCAAGGTTTCGAACCAGCCCTTAACCGCGTCACAATATGACCAGGCTAAGGTGCCTCCTAGAGGGAGGTCGGGTAAGTCCTCATACCCTGCTTCAGAAAAAGCTAACCGAGCGCAACGGAAACCCGAATGAAATGTCCGACGGATTAAGAAAATTCAATGCCTGAAACAGGCACTGCTAGAAATTGGCATAGCTTGAAACAACAACCACCAAAGAAGGTCGGTACTGTCAGATATAACAAATAGCTTGAAATAGGCTTTGCTTAAATAAGCACAAAATTGGACAAATGAGTCCCTACCTGAAATAGGATAGAAAAAATGATAAATAGACAAAGAAAACTCGGGCCCAAGAAAGCAATAGCATGCAAAGCACAAACACAGCCGAAGGATGGCATATTCAACAAGAAAATAAGAGGGAAGTCACCGACTTCTTCTCGCGAACATTTTCCAGACGGGAATTCTAGTCTCCTATTGCAAAAGATAATATACCAATCTTCTTTTACTTAGCACTGGAAAGGGTATTCTGGTCTTCAATCAATTATTACCAACAATGGTATTCTGGTCTTCAATTATCAATCGCCAGCAATGGCATTCTGGTCTTCAATAATTAGTTACCGGTGATGGTATTATGGTCTTCTATTATTAATTACCAAAATTGGTGTTTTGGTCTTCTATTTTTAATTACAAAATTTGTTATTTTGGTCATCTATTATTAATTACCAAATTGGTATTTTGGTCATCTATTATTAATTCTCGAAATTGGTATTCTGGACTTCTCTCGTTAACTATCGGAAGAGATCTTCCGGCCTTCCATTATCAATTATCGGAAATGACATTTTGGAATTCTTGTTAGAAGTTGTCAGAAAATGGTGTCCTAAATGTGGCATCCTAGACTTCAAGGGCTCCTGTTATCAACGTTAAATCGGGTCTTCTAGTCTTCAGTTATTCATTATTAGCCGAAAGAATGCAGGGATACTTCTATGACCTCAGATTTTTTGTCCTAAAGAAACAAAAGCCTTCTTTATACAAAAGGGGGGCTAAATGTTAACCATAAATTGCAAATGGAGATAAATAAGGCACGTCGGAAACCTTTCGTAGAGGCAAAGAGTAATAGAAGAAGTTACCTTTCGGTGATACCGAAAGGTTTGCATAACACCTGAGAAAAAGAAGCGCGTGGTAACTTCAGAAGATGGGCTTTTGCAGGAATAAAAAGGAAAATAGTTATAAGGCCGTTTAACGTAATGAACAGATGAAAGGAAAGAAGAGCGCCCCAAGCTCTTTGAATAAAAAAGGAAGGAATGCAAGAAACAAGTTTGTCGCAAATCTAAACCCTTTGGAGCAGACGAGGGGACTCATCACTCGTCATTCAAAGCAAATGTCTTCCAAGAAAGGTAGAAAAAATAGGACTAGAACAGATAACACGGTTGACAACCATTTCAGAAGCATAATAAGCCTTCCTAACTGGTTGAAGTACGTGTCCAGTATCCTTCAATAGTATCGAAAGGTTTACATAAAGATAGCATTCATAATTCAACAAAAAGGCCACTCGCCGACAGCATTTGGGAATGGCGCAGCTCTCAGCAATAATTACACAAGGAAGCAACCTTCCGACAAGAGTGGAAGGTTCATAGTGTCTCATAAGGAACCAACCTTGTAGGAAGATGAAGAGTGTATAAATACATTAAGAAACACGAGGCCTTCTATGACGCTCAACGGCTCATGATGGTTTGTGAAGAGTAAACCTTCCATTAAAACCGAAAGGTTCGCAAATGTATAGAAGAAGGAACCTTCGGTCCCGACGAGAGCATAGGGCCGAAAGGGAGGCCTCCTACATCTATAAATAAGACCCAAGGGGTCTGGTCTCAAGATCCGATTTTCTTCTCATTTCATCTACCGCCACCACTCAACGCATTGTAACCCTAATTTTGAAATTAAGTTGGAGGCTATCTTCTTAAATTTTGTATCAGATTCGATTATGGAGAAATAAGGAGAATTGTGGCTTGCGATCAACTCAGAATTTGGGGATAATCATGATCAGGCGTTAATTTTACATTAGCGCCTGATCTCAAACGATTTATTTCTAATATTCTTTGTTTATTTCGAAAATATGCCATGAAATTGTTATTAGACAACCTCATAAGTTTCCTTCACGTCTACTTAATATCAATTACAAGAAGGGGGAATGAAACTTGTGAGATAGTTCCAATATAAGTTTCATGGCATATTAACTCAACTCTTGTTATTGTCTTAAGATGTTTGAATCATGCATTCTTTTCAAAAAAAATTCAAAAATGGAATGTCAACCTAAGAAGCTGAATGGTTTTCTTAGCCTTCCGAAGGGTTTTCTTAGCCTTCCGAAGGGTTTGAATGGTTTCTTGAACCTTCTGGTCCATCAGAAGGTCTAGTATAACCATCAAGGGATGTGGATTAGTATTGGCTTCTAAGTGAGATATAATGAAATGATATGGACGAAGGTCATTCGATCCAAATAAGTTGGCTGAAGAGTTTAAATGGTTTCCTAAACCTTCCGATCCATCGAAAGGTTTAATAAAACAATCGATCTGACCAAATCGCAAGGTTTAAGATGTACTTGAAACCTTCGATGGGGACCAAGAGACTGCTTGTAACGTCTAAAAACCTTTCGGATTACCGAAAGGTGTAGCAATGTTATGGATCCCTTCCGGCCGAAATGCTTAGATCATACTCGAACCTTTCGGTTAGGCCGAAAGTAAGATGATTCTTTCCCCAACTCTACATAAGAGATAAACACTTGCTTAAAACCTTTCGGTATCGATCCTATCTTGTTAGGGTTAGAATTGTGATTGCAAAACCTTCTGAATTAGTCGTTTCACTCAAGTAATGAAAAATCCACTCAATCGAAAGGTTGAATTCATATGGAATAGTCCTATGAAATGCATCGGGGATGTTGACAAGAAATCTTGTTAACATAATTATTGTTTTCAAAGTTATTTAATTATTTAAATGGTTAAAATTATATTTTAATTATTAATTAAAGTTATCTTATAATGATTTGATCTAAAATTTAATTATTATTTAAGAATTAATCAGTCTTGAAATATTATCATTTCAAGAATAATTTGTTCAAATATTAATATTGTTTCAAAAATAATATATTATACAGTAAACATTTATAAAGAGTATTTTCCCAAATTAAACTCTGAAATTTATATATAAACTTTATAAGCATTATTTTAGTTTGTAACTAATATTATCCATAGGTTCCAACTAATATTATCCATTCAATCATTTTAGTTTGTAACTCGAAAATCAAATTTTAGTTATTAAAAAATTTCTTTAAATTTTCTAACTCTTTTAATTTTTCAGAAAATTTTGCCAGCGTCTCCTTTGCGCGGCTAGATCAGAACAACTACAAATGGCCACTACTAGCCCAAATCCGCAAAAGAAAGCAAAAGCCAAGTGGCTCAATCATAAAATCATCAAATTCAAAAAACAATTTAAACATGTAACTTTTTGTTGGGCAACCCAGTTTTACTTATGAAACCAGAGGCATCAAATTTACTCTTGCTTTTAAATACCTGCATCTTATTTACCCATGATATCCAATCATATAATTCAAAATCACATTATTCTGCACTTTCAATTTCCAATATTTGCTTTATTTAAGCCCTTACAATGTATGTTAACAAGATTTCCGGTTAACATCCCCGATGCTTTTCATAGGATTATTTTATATGGGTTCAACCATTCGGTTGAGTGGATTTACATTTCTGAATGAAACGACTGGGTCCGAAGGTTTTAAGGTCTTAGTTTTAATTCTGACAAGTGAGGATTGATACCGGAAGGTTATAGGAGATTGTTCATCTCATATAGGGATTTGAGTGAAGAACTATCTTCCTTTCGATCCTATCCAAAGGTTTAAGTATGGTCTAAGCATTACGGTTGGAAGGAATCAGCAGTATTTCTTAGCCTTTCGGTAGTCCGGAAGGTTTAAGAAGCCATTTAACCCCTACCGCAGGGTTTAAGCACAGCTTAGACCTTGTGATTTGACTAAGTCGATGGTCTTGTTAAACTTCCCGCTAAGTCAGAGGGTTTAATAAACTATTTAGACCCTTTGGTCAACTCGTCAGGTTATATGACCTTCGTCCATATAATTTCATTAAGTTCTATCTCCCTTGGAAATCGAAAGTGATTCACATCTCCTTTGAATCCCTTCGGAAGGTTAAGAACCCTTCGGTGGTATCAAATCGTGAGATTGCTTTATTTATCACTCCATTAATACTTTCGACTTCCAAGATTGATATTCCACTTGTGAAAACCTTTTGAAAAGAATGCATGATCCAAACATATTTAGATAATAATAAGAGCTGATTTAATATTCCATGAGACTTATATCTGGGACTAATTCACAAGTTATGTTCTCCTTTCTTGCAGTTGATATTATGCAGGGAAGAAGGAAACTTATGAGGTTATCCGATGACGGTTTCAGGGCATATTCTCGAAATAAACAAAGAATATAAGAAATAAATCATAAATGATTAGCCGTTAATATTAAATTAATGCCTAATCAAGGTTATCCCCCAAATTCCGAGTCAATCGCAAGCCACAATTCTCTTTATTTATTCATAATGGAATCTGATACAAAATTTAAGAAATTATCCCCCAATCTGATTTCTAAATTAAGGTTACAATGTATTAAGCTGGAGAAATAGTGGTTGTTGAGTAGAAGAATGGGAAGAAAATCAGATCCCGGAACTGGACCCCTTGGGTCTTATTTATAGACGCAGGTGGCCCCCTTTCGCCCTTATGCCTTCATAAGGGACGGAAGGCTGCTTCTTATACGCTTATAAACCTTTCGGCTATGACAGAAGGTTGCATCTTATACACTGTTATAAACCTTTCGGCTTTAACGGAAGGTTGCTTCTCATACACTGTTATAAACCTTTCTTCCTGATGGAAGGTTTGTTCATTGCTCCTCATCACGGACTGCTGACAGCTGTTAAAGGGTTGATATTTCTCAATGCCTTTATGGACTTCTTGTCTTTTCCATTGGGTTGGTTTATTATAAGGTATTATGAACTCTTTATCCTTGTTGGAGGGTTGTTTTTTACTCGATTACCGCCGAGAGCTGCATTCTTTCTGAATGCTTTTGGAAGGTGGTCTTCTATTGAATTATGGACGCTGCCTTTCTTTAAACCTTTCGATACTGTCGAAAGATGTCGGATATGTACTATAGCCAGTTCGAAAGGCTTATTATGCTTCCGAAAGGGTTGTCAATTGAGTCGCTTATTCTGGCCCTATCCTCTCTACCCTTCTCGGAAGATGCCTGTTTGAATGATGGATGATGAATCCCTTCACCTGCCCCGAAGGGTTCATATCTGCGGCAAACTTGTTACCTGCATTCCTTCCTTCCTATCAAAAAGACTTGGGGCGCTCTTCTTTTCCCTAGTCTTTGCTTTACGTTAGGCGGCCTTGTAACCATCTTCCATTTCATGCCTGCGAAATCTTTTCCCTGAAGCTACCATGTGCTTCTTCTTCTCTAGTGTCATACAACCATTTCGGTGTCATCGAAAGGTAACTTCTTCTGATACTCTTTACATATGCGGAAGGTCTCTGAAGTGCTTACTTTATCTTCATTTATATTTTATGGTTAACAATGTACATATATCATCGTATGCAATATCAAATCTGATCACTCGCTCGATCACACAATTTGACTTACGAACTAGTATTGTTCACATGACCACTCTAGCGCGGACTCAGATCTAGTTCCTTGATCAGAAACCAGCATTCTCCTTACATTGCTATATAGAGAATCCCAAAATTAATCAAAAATCCATATCCAGTGTTCGCCATCGAGAATCGAGTGGAAAATCCTAACTGGATTGATATAAATCATCATGAAATCCTGTGCTCGAATCCGGATCAAACCATCATGCGAATAAAATAATATACGTACAATTTACGTATTTATTTCCATTAATTTCATAGCTATCCCAAATTATTTAATTCACATTCTTTTCATTTACATTCAACTATTCACAATCATTTATCCCCATTTATTACTTACTTAGTATATTCCTTTCCAATACTAATTATCCTTAAAGAACAATTCCATCAAACATTTATGTTTGACACATTTCACTCTATCCTATATCCATTTACGAATTATAAAATTCTTCTTAAGTTTATAAACATTTTATACAACACTCCTTATATTTATTACCACTTCACACTTAAGTCTATATCCATTTAAAACCAAATACAATTTCAATTCCATTTGACTCAATCCATTTGTTTCAATTTCAATATTTCAATCATATTCCAAAATCAAATTCAACTCACTAATTTATTCAATTAGTTTATTCCTTAATTTATTTCCAAAATTTATTTTATTTAACCTGACTTAGGCTAAATTTTCAATTTCACTTTATTTAACTTAATTTAAGTTAAATTTCATTCCACAGTTCAATTTATCATTCACATTCAACAAATTAACGTTGTTTTAACTTGCTAGTTTTCAATTTTATAAGTTATCAAACCTATTTTCTCATATTTTCAATAAAACATTTTAAATGAAAATCCCAGAGTTTAAACACCATGCTCTAAAGTATTTTAAATCATTTTTGAAATCATATACACAAACACACACAATCCCTTGGTATATTAAATTACCCCTTTGAATTTTAAAACCAAAACCAGTTTTACCAAACAAAACTCCAATGGTAGCAATTCTACTCTTGGAAACTCGAAAAAGAACGTCGATGATGCTGCAGTCATCACTGAAATTATTTTCCAACGACCGAAGTGAGTTCAGTGCTTTCTATTCCTTTTAAAACCCTTTAAAAAATATTTTCGGTCAAAAATATTTTCCAAATAATATTATTGTTTTCCAAATATTTGAAAAACCATTTCCAAAACCAAAGGATTTAAATTCTCAATTTCCCAACTTTTAAATCCTTTTTAATTTATAAACCACTTTTATAAATCATATTTATATAATTTCACTTTGGTTATACAAAATCACTTCTTCACCGTTAATCTTGTTTACATTATAGTATTAATTTTTATTCGATCACAAATAACAATCAACAAATGATAATAATCAAATATTGTCATTCTCTAACAACCAAGCACACCATATACAACTATAATAATTTTCTAAAAAGTATTCCTTTATATATAAAATATAACCAAGGTAAAATTATTTCATTTACCCAATTTCAAAACAATACCATGTCAACTTGCTCTAATCGAGTGTTTAGAGATTCCTATCAATAACGTTAATTACTCGTATTGACCATAATCCATAAGCTACTCAATAAATCAACCAACACAATATAAAACAATTTTATATCACTAACAAATACGCGCTCATATATATATACACACACTCAGGCTCATACTAGGGTGCTACCGACCCTATCTCTAATGAGTTACCCCACCAAAGCCAAGGTTCTCGCTTAACCTTCAGCTCTGATACCAAATGTAACGACCGGGATTTTTGACCCTTGAAAATCGACATTAATACGTCCACTGTATTTCATACCGAGAAATCGAATGCCGAAAAACCCGTTTGTTAGGGGATAAAGAAAGAAGGAAGAAGATAAGAAGAAAACTAAACAACATAGAATCACACACCGGAATGAATAATCTATAATATATCATAAATTTTTACACAAAAACGAAACTGTAATATATATATACAGACAGCAAGCAGAGTATACTAACCTATTTCAGCCTAGATAGTTATAACAGTCTATCCTCATAATTGCTGATAACACATCAACGAATACACGAAAAATATAACCATCTACATGAATACGTCTCTGGCCTCCAACTCGTCCTTTGAAGCTCCAAGCATCCAAACTAATCTGTAATATGCTCGGTCTGACCCAAGCATTATAATAAAATAACACTCGAGTCAGTCTGGAAAACCAACGTGAGAAAACACACCCAACTGGATTTAATTTTATAAGAAAATCTTTGAAAATCAAAGGTATCTCGCAAGACCACGCGACACATAAACATGACGGTTTTACCTTACGATAACCAAATCACCTTTATATAAAAATTCTATGATATTATAATAGTGTCTAAGTACAAATACTTATTAAAATAGCTGAAATGCTTGCATCTCACATTTCAACATAGTCGGCACAATCAAAACCGTACGGTGCTTATTGAGGGATGGATTCCATATAATGAATAGGCACTGGGGTACCACCTATCACGACACACGTCTAGAAAATGTACCGAGATCGAACCTAACGATCACTGCCAACATAAGACCGACCTACCCCTTACTGGATAGTACCGAATATGTCATCACCCAGGTTGCTTTGCAGCCATTTTGTGATCTCATGCACAACCATTCCATAAATATGTAGATGTAGGGTATCTAGAAGGTGACAACATACCCTAATGGGTGCGACCCGCTTAGCCTTGCAGCATCTCCCCTGATTTTTAGTCATTCCCGGTTGATGAGGCTTGAGGCTACTATTACCTTTCAAGAAATTTACACTTAGAATGCTCATTGCTCTCCAATGACAATGAGCTGATAGCATTCATCCGTACAAGTTGTTCTGGGTCTGAACGAACAAAATCTCCAAGATCACCGTCTTCATTATTTTAACGATATCAGAGTTTGCAACGCTTATATCGGATCGAAGCGCTTTTCGGATAACCAAATCCGATCCTAGTCTTTTCAAAACGATCAACAAAATTATTCAGATTTGATAGTCGGTTATTTAACTATCAAATCACACACATAAGCAGTCACTAGGCCCATATTATAAATCTTTCAAACATTTATTTCAAAATATCTTTACAAAGGTATATATTCAAATCTCTTCCAGTTTTTCAATATTTGGAAACGATTTCAAATACTTAAATCCATAACATGATATTTTAACCCATATCAACACTTAGAAATATTTCCAAATCCAACTTATAATTCATTACTTAGAAAAATATTTCTATATATATCATTTTTTCGCTAAAATATCTCCAAAACCTTTAATTCCAGTACTTAGGAAAATATTATAAGTCTAATTCCCAAAATCATTACTAATATCCATACTTAGGAAATATTCCGTACTTATCTCAAAAATCTTCGGGATTTTTATTAATTTCCTTTACAATTTCCAAAAATTATCGATTATACTTATTTATAATCTAACCAACAATTTATAACTCCTTTAATGAATTCAGATTCATTTTCGAAGCTCCCGTATCTAAACAATTTGGAAATTTTCTTTTCCAAAATTTCTTATGTTCCTAAATTCCATTATAAGATTTTCATTTATAAAAACATATCCATTAAATAAAACCCGGTTCACAAATCTTGAGAGCATTTATAAATAAATTCCAATCACTTACTTTTAAACTATATATATATTTAAAATAATAAATTTCAAAACATAGTTAAATAATTATTTAAAATATCAAAGCACTTTTAAAATAAATGTCAATAACTAATTTAAATTCATTTATAAAATTTCTAATCGATTTACAAAACTTGTTTATAAAACTTAGAATTCATTTCAACCAATTTTTAATATTAAAATAACTAGCTTCCTGAAATATTTTAATCCAATTAATAGTTTTTAGACTACATAGTTTAATAAATAAAAATCCTTTTCTAAAACAAACCTTAACTTCTTGTGAAAAACCATTTAAAATTCAACATACCCATTTTATACTTATAAATCTCTCTCGATTTATCACAAATCGATTCAAAATTCCAATTCCATAACTATTCCCAAATTCCAAAATAGAATTTACTATTTCTTTCTAAGTCGATTTCCATATCTCATTTGAAATTCAGATTGTGAATTTATATTTCCAATTTCTGAAATGATAATCTTTCCACTTTATTTATAAACATCATTTATAAATTTCATAAACTCATTTTCAGTTTTATAACAGGTTCATATTACTAAAATCCATTTATAAATCAATTTCTAATTAAAAATCCCTTTATAATCAATTTCTTAAATAATCCAAAACTATTCGATTTCGATTTCGACTTCAATTTCGTATTCCTAGAAATCATAATAAAAATCCCCTGTTTAAAAATACTCAAATTAAATTCTCTATTTGAGACCATTTTAAGATATCGCTAAATAAATATCTAAAATCAAATTTACCTATTTTATCCAAATCAATTCCTTTTTAAATAATCCCAAGGTTCAATATAAATATCTTCATTTCCAAAATCGCCTTTGAATCCCCGTTTTAAATTCTAAAATATTATTTATGGTATTTATAATACCAAAATTAGGGCCAGTACTACTATAGCATCCAATAAATTCAAATCACATCATAATCTATATTAGATTATTTACACACATCATATATCACTATATACGAAATTAAAATCAACATTTTTGAGGAATCCAATTGGATCCATCCAACCTGTTTCCCTATAACCACAGATTTTATATAACATTAAATAATAATAATAATCCCGCTTCGAGGCGGGATATCGAAATAAAAAGGGTCATCCGCTATTATGCAGGGCGCATAGTGTCTCATCCGCTCCAATAGGCGGGAATATTCAACTCAACTAATACACACACACACACACTCTACCATAAATAATATAACATCCTACTGATAATATTTTATCAATCCATCCAATCAACCAGTAAATAATTTTAACTATTTAAAAGAAAACCAATTATCCAAGATGAGTGTGATTTACTCACTTTATTGTCTGCTGTCGCCGAAGCGTTCCGGTTTGGAACTAAAACCGGACAACATCCAATTTTAGCCCAAATTTCCATAGTCTCCAAATCCGTCCAAACTAGTTCCATTTCGAAGTTCTCATCATCACAATCGCAACGAAAAAAGTTTCTTCCTAATCGGACCTCGTATGAGATTGTTTTGAATTTTATAAGTTATCGATTTTAAATATAATTAATTAAACATTAATCACCAATTTAAAAATAATTAACATATAAAGGTTCATCTCCCTATGAACACGAAAATGAACCCAAATGGTCATGCACATTCTTTAAGTGATACAGAGTTAGAGACCTCTGTTCCGCGAATCGATTTCGCTACTGAACAACTATCGACGAACCGCACCTGCATGCTACTTCAGATCAACATCCGCACCCCTCCTAAGAAATCGATCCGCCCCTCCTCGTCTCCATCCGTATAGTGGATGCACGACCCATCTTATCACCAGACCACTCCAAATTATTGCTACAACTGCTATTTACGATGTTCAATAAAAAACAACCTCCAATTGGCAAATCGAAACAAAACTCAACCCTAGTTCATAAAGCCATTCGACTTTACTGTCGAGTTCTCCTAACCAAGGCCGCACCTTCAAATTCGAGCATAGGCAGGAAGCACTGGTTAAAACGTGATTTTTAAAGCTGGTTTCATGATTTTTAGACGAGTGGATTTCAAGATATAAATTTTTGAAGGCTCATCATTTTTTTTTCTTCTTTGAAAACTTGCTACTGGCCATTTAAATAAAGCATGAACAATGTAGATTGGGTAGGGTGGTTGTTTCAGGGGATAGGGTGGCTGAAACGGCTGATAGGGGTTGACTTAAAATTTTTATAATATTATTAAAGGGAACGTTTGCCATACATCCTTAATAACTTTCATAATTCACCAAACATCCCTTAGATACAAAACATAAAAATTTCATCCCTATTTTTAAAGACCGCCTTTTTTTTTTCCAAACTACCCTCAAAAATCATCGTAAAACCCTGAACCCACGCTTTTTTTATCGTAACCTTTGATACAATTGAAATCACAGTTTCTTCAACAAAATCCGAAAACTCTATAAAATCGAACAACTGAACAACCAAAATCAAGTCGAAAATCTCACACGAGGCAAAATGGGAAGATCGAAGGTGATGTATCTCAATTTCATAAGTAGTCGATTTATATTCCACTGTTTTAAATCAATAGATCTTAGTGTTTTTGCAAGGATTTTAGAGATTTTCGAGTTAGCCATGCATGTAATCGAGCTTTTTTACGGTAATACAAAGAAGATTGAGAATGCAGATGATATACTAAAAAACATTCTGTAATTACTGCAATTTTTGAAAAATATTGTTCAAAAAACTATTTCCTCTCTTCAAATTTTAAGCAGATTCATATTTGTATTAAAGGTGCAATTATTTCAAATATTCGCAGATAATTCAGCAAATTTTAAACGTTTTTGATTTTTTTGAAAATTTACAAAATTTGCAAATAATTGCAGATATATCTGCAACTATTGCGTATAGTTGCAGATATATCTGCAACTATGTGCATTAGTCGCAGATATTTCTGCAACTATGTGCAATAGATGCTAAAATTTATGCAACTATTCTGTATAGTTGCAGAAATATCTACAACTATTGCACATATAAATCGAGTTAGCCATGCATGTAGCACATTCTTCATTTTTTTGAAAATTTACAAAATTTGCAAATAATTGCAGATATATCTGCAATTATTGCGTATAGTTGCAGATATATCTGCAACTATGTGCATTAGTCGCAGATATTTTTGCAACTATTTCTAATAGTTGCAGTAATATCTGCAACTATTTGCAAATAGTTTCAGAAATGTCTGCAACTATTCCTTATAGTTGCAGATATATCTGCAACTATTGCGTATAGTTGCAGATATATCTGCAACTATGTGCATTAGTCGCAGATATTTCTGCAACTATTGCTAATAGTTGCAGTAATATCTGCAACTATTGCACATAGTTGCAAACATTTCTGCAACTATTGAATATAGTTGCATTTCTGCAACTTTATGCAATAGTTGCAGAAATGTCTGCAACTATGTGCAATAGATGCTGAAATTTATGCAACTATTCTGTATAGTTGCAGAAATATCTGCAACTATTGCACATAGTTGCAAACATTTCTGCAACTATGTGCAATAGTTGCTGAAATTTATGCAACTATTCGGTATAGTTGCAGAAATATCTGCAACTATTACACATAGTTGCAGAAATATCTTAATACTATATATCATCAAATTGAGCCTTAATTCAGTTACATATTCATTATAACTGCAAGTATTTAACATTACCTATCATATTATTAGATTGTGCATAGTTATTTCATAATATTTAATTTACATTTACAGAAGAACACAAAAGAAGATATAAAAGAAGGAAAAAAAGTTATGTTGGAAACATCTATTGTTCCTGTTGAACAACAACCAGGATCAAATATTCGAAAAAAGAAAAACAATAAGTGAAGGGAAAATCAAATCAACAGAAGATAATTACAGAAATAATTTGAGGTCTTTCATCGATGTTCTTCGCAAGATTAAGAATGAAAAATTGCTGACAATATCACATACAAAATATCTCCAGAATCTACCTTTCTACAAGTTCATTCATATGATCTATATTGGAATTATACCTGCAAAAGAAAACACAAAAAACTCAACGACAATAGACATAATCATCAAAGCATACAGAAAGAATTTGAACTGTTTCCAATTTGGAGATATGCTACTAACATTTACAGAGGATGATATAAGCCAATTGCTATCAATTCCTACAGAGGGTCAGCAAATCAAAACTTCTGGCCATATGAAAAAAGAGGGTAAAAGCAATGCTGAGTTTACATCATTCATCAGCAGGCACTTTAAAGGAGAAACAAGTGTCAACAAAAAAAACATAGAAAGGGAATTATTTGCAACAATAAAAGGATCATCAAAAGAAGAACAAGCAGATACTGCAAAGCTTTTGCAGTTGCATTTGGTTGCAACATTTTTAATATCAAATCCAAACTCAAGTATATCATGGAATATGATTCCATATTGTGTTTGTGAAGATAAAATGCAGCAGATATCATGGCCAAAAACGATTCACAAGCATTTGATAAATCAAATTGAAAAATATATTGACACCCCAAGGAAAATAAATGCATGCGTTACATTATTACTGGTATTAAATTTTTAATTAATTAGATAAATATCCTATTAATTAATAATTTATTCTAATACTAATTGTCTTTTTTGCAGTGGTGGATTTGTGAGAAAACACAAATTTTGAAATCTGCTAAATTCGAATACAACAACTCGTATCCCTTGGCTGGCAAATGGGATATATCAAAACTCAAGCCAATAATGTTATTGACCATAGAGTACAACTCAGTAAGTATAACTGCAATTTAATTTATAGAATTATTAAGCTTTAGTAAAAAAATAGCCAGTACTTTATTTGTTTGCAAACTTATCTGCAACATTTAACAATGGTTGCAGATATATATGCATTTATTAGCAGCAGTTGAGCTTTTTTTGGCTGCAATTATTCACTACATATGATGACTTATCTGCAATTTTTATAAACAATTGCATATTTATCTGCACTTAAAACAACAAAACTGAACATAGTTATACAATTATTTACAATAATTAAAGATATATCTACTATTTTGTATAATACCTGCAGATTTTTCTGCCATTATTAAAAATATTTATGGACATACATACCAATCATAATTAAAATTATATTCATTTTTCCAATTATTCACAGTTGTTACATAATTACATACAAATATTCTTAAGCTTCAATTTTGATTGAATTATTTATTCCAGGATTTTCATGGAGAGGAACTAAAATTGTTGAAAGATGCAGTTGAAAAAGATGAAGAATATGAAGCATTCTACAAGAAAAGAGAAGAAAAATATAAAGAAATAATAAGAAAACTTGAATTGGACAACAGGAAACTTCAAGCTGAAAATACGCTGCTAAAAAAGCAATTGAGACAAAATGTGGAAACATCATCATCCACAGAATCTGATAATATAGAGCTACAACTAATAGAAAGATCTGGTGGCAAACTAAATTCCTCAGATGAAAGTGAAAGTGAAGAAAACAAAGAAAGTGAGGATAATGAAACAGAAGAGAATACGTCATCTGGTAATACTTTCAGTAATATTTTGTTTTCCAACAAAAATGTAAAAATTTAAAATATTTGGTGATATATCTGCAAGTATTCTTACTAAATGAAAAAAGCATTTTTAAAGAATAAATGCAGATATCATTGCAATAAGTATTAAAAACTGTAGCACATTCTTCATTTTTTACATAACACATTGTAACATAACACAAAATCTATAACTATGTCAAAAATATTAAAGAGTTGAATTGCAAACATATATTTCAGCTCAAAGGACAGAAGAAAATGAAAATTTAACTGATATTCAAACTGAAGACAAAACTGTTGAAGATGAATCTCAGCTAATGGAGATAGATGAAGAAAAAGAAGAACAAAAAGAAAAAGATGTTGATAATGGGAAAAAAATAAATTTTGAAGCAAAACAGAAAGACCGAGAAGATGGTGAAGAAACAAAAATAGTTGAGGAAGATAAAGCAATTGAACAAGATCCTTCATCTGGTAATGCTTTGAATAACTATAGTTTTTCAACCAGACTGTAAAAATTTAACATATTTGTTGATATATCCGCAAATATTCTTCCTATTATATATTAATAATATGAAGAATAATTGCTGATATTAATGCAACAACTGCTGTAGAGTGTAGCATATTCTTCACTTTTTCACAATTATTCACAAAATTTTTATTAACCAACAACCAATATTTGTATTTCAAAAACCAATAATGAAATATTAACCATCATTCAAATTAATTTCAGGTGAAAGCATTCAAAAATATACACAGTTACAAGGCAAACAAACCAAAAAAATATCTACTTCAGCAGAAACAAAAACTGAAGAAATCAAAGAAAAAACATTGGAAATTGAAAATCCAAAAAAAGGGTTAAATTAGCTGAAGAAGTGAATTTTCAAACTGAAAAGAAAGCAAAAAAGGAAAAACAGCAAGTACAAACCCTATATAGGACTTCTTTAATAACTCTGACCTCAGGTAAAACTGTATAATTCTTTTAGTAGCCAAGTATACCAATAATTGCTTAACTAAAAGTAATTATTTAAATTTCCTGGTTAGATATCAGCAAATATTTGAAAAATACAAACATTTACTAATATTGATCATTATATCACAGCAAAAGTGCATACTTAAATGGAGACGATGACATAATTATAACTGGAACAGCACTTGGTGAACCAATTATAGGAAGATTTCTTGATGGCCAGGTACAACTTTACTCAAAAGTACATTTATTTACAAATTTATCTGCAACATTTAATTAGACTTGCTGTTTTATCTGCAAAAACCCATTTATCTGCAATAACTCCATTTATTTGCATATTTATCAGCAATACTTCTTTAAACTTATTGTTTTGTCAGTAAAATTCCATTTATCCAAAGCAATATCATTTATCTCCAGATTTTTCAGCAACATTTAATCAAACCTGTTGTTTTTATGCAAAATTTCAAGAACTTATTATTTTTTCTGCTAATCATATTATATTATTCTGTAAACAAATATATTATCACTATTTCCTTATAATAATATTTGTAGATCATTGACTGGTATTCACATGAATTGCGTAAAGTTCATCCAGAAAACTTGTACTTCAAAGTTTACGCTAATGTAAGTTTTATAATCTTCTACTGAAGAATTTGTTTAAATGTTCATCAATTCAATTGTCTAATATATTATCCTACAGACATTTCTACTGAGCAATTCAAAGAATGTAACACAAGCCCTAATCGATAATGTAGTTGCTAAAAATTTTGCAAACTGCAATAAAATGTTCTTCCCTATCCACCAAAAATCACATTTTACACTGTTGGAGTTTAATAAACAAGGTAGAATATGGATTCACTACGATTCCATAAAACCACAGCACGAAGCAGATCATCAGAAAGCGGCAAGAAAGATGGTATGTAAATTAAAAAATGAATAAATCAGAGAAAAATAAACTATTTAACAAAATCTTTGTTTTTTTGTACAGAGAGTTTATGTCACTGCCTTACTAAAGAAATTGGAAAAGGCAGAGCATGAACCATCAAAGCAAATCACTTTTGCTAACAACCCCCAACAACGTTCTGATACGTAAGTACACAACAAAAAAAATGTACAAATATTTCCATATCATAGAACATTTCTTCTAATAATTATATAATATTTGTCAATCATTGCAGAGTTGATTGTGGCATGTTTGTAATGAACATTATGAAACAAAGAAGTAAAGACAAAGAAATCAACAATGAAGACCCTGAATTCTCATATGAAGCTATGGATTTACAAAGAGCTGAAATAGCACATCAAATTCTTTCTTGCAAACCTTATAGTTGGAGCTTAGAAGAAAGCTTGACACAAAAGTTTTTACTTTCTGAAGCAAATCAAAATAATTGATGTATCAAACTGTAATGTTTTATGTAAGAATACTGAAATGTATGTACATATTTGCTAAACTTATGTAGTTGAAAGACAATATTACTGTGTTACCACAATATTAGAGTATATTACAAAAAAATTTATATATAAATTTCTAACAATTGTATTCAGCATTAAAAGCACATATCTGCAGTTATCTTGACAAATGTGTAGGTAATTAAATACTTTCTCTTAAAAATTGCAGAAAAATCAGCAATAAAAACATATATCAGCAGATATCTCTGTAATAATTTATTTTTTCGAAATTCTTACTCATAATAATTTCACAAATGTCAGCAAATGAAGCACATATCTGCAGATATCTCTAAAAATATTTAGCTATTGGAAATTCTTTCAACAAATAGTTGCAGAAATTTCAGCAATAAAACCATATATCTACAGATATGTCCACAAATTTGTAGATATTCGAATTTCTTGAACCAGATAATTTCAGAAATGTCAGCATAACAAATAGATAATTGCCGATACCTCCATATTTATAAACAAAAATTGCACATACTTATGGATACTCTTATTTATTTCGATCCAAACAATTATACAAATATCATCTTCATATAAAAAGCATTATTCACAAAAGGGGTATAAAAAGAAAACAATTATTCAGAAAAACTGCAGAAATATGTGCAATTAACAGTAATAATTGCAGAAAATACTGCAACAATGATTACTCGAAAGCGAACCATGTTTAATACATTATAGACAGTAAACATCCAACCTAAGGATAGAGAAAATACCATTAAAATGAATAAGAAAAACATAAACTCAACTCCATACATTTTAGCTTTCCTATATTAAAGAGAGACTACATGTGTTTCACTGAACAAGTCCTTTTATTATGACCCAACTTCTTGCATATGCTGCATCTAATAGTCTTTGAAATTTCACCGGCAGATTTTATCCTCTTAAATGTAGATGGTCGACCAGGCATTCTTCTACCTTTAGGAGGTGCTACAACCACATCTTCAATCAAAACATCTTCTTTCACAAAGTTTATAATAGGATTGATTGGATGAGAATATGCCGATCGAAAATAAACAACTTTGAAATAATCTTCAATGTAATCATAAACATTTAACTTTCCACAGCTCAAAATACATCTAACAGCATGAGCCCAAGGAAAACCATAAATTTGCCACAAATTACAAGAACAAGTCCGATTATTTAAATCAACAGATTGATGAACAGGAGAATGAACTTCAAACACATGATCACTAGATTTTATAACAAACCATGAAGCTCCTTCCAAATGAAGACTTTTCAATTGATTTTCGTTCACCGGACAAACAACATTATTCCAACTATTAGCAAGTTCTCGACGATCAGAAATTAACTTCATCAACTTAACTCTAATGCTATCCAAGCATGTAGTGATTGGTAAATGTCTTTCTTCCAAAATCCATTTATTGAAACTCTCTGAACAATTTGATGACATTTCACCATAATGACAAGCAGGGAAAAAAACATTAGTAAATTTCTCAAAGGGAATTCCATTCAAAAAGTTTGCCACAGTAGAACCACCAGCATCTTTAAAATTCTTCAATGCTAAATTGAAATCATCCAAATTAGAAGCATATGCAACACGTCCAAACAAATCTATCAACCATTTCTTTTTTGATTTGGAAAATTCAGACTTTAAAGCAACTTTTAAATTATTGTTTAAATGATAAAAACAGGAACCATGAACTGAATCTGGAAACACTTTGGTAATAGCAACAAGAATACCAGGATGACGGTCAGAAATGAAAACAAACTTTCTACAATCATCTTTCAAAAAATCTTTAAGCTGTTCACAATACCAAATCCAATTATTTTCATCTTCACCAGACACAATTGCAACTGCTATAGGAAAAAAACCTGATAAAACAATCACAAATATATAAATAACTGAACAAATTGCTTAATACTATTCACTTATATTGAAAAAATGCTGACAAAACTGCAACTATTACCAAATATTACTGCACAACAATTTTCCTTAATTCAAAAAAATTGCATACTTTTCAGCAATTTTTTATGTAAAATTGCTTCGATTTCCGCAATGATTTATGTAAGTAAAATATTTTATTTCTTCTTAATAAATATTGATGTTGCAGAAACATATAATAATTATTGCAGATATTGATGCAATTATAAATTAATGTACAACATACCTTCATTGCCATTTTTACCAGTAGCAGCCATCAAACAACCTTGAGCTCTACCCTTCATAAAAGAAGCATCAACAAATATTAAAGGCCGACAAAATTGAAAACCATGTGCACAAGCTTCAAAACCAATGAAAACCCTCTCAAATTGACGAGTATCATGATTACACTCCAAAACTACTTTACTACCAGGATTACTTTCAATTACAGCATAACAAAAAAGACTTCAAATGGTGATAAGACATCATATCACTTCCATGTAAATCTTCTAAAGCCAATCTCTTCCCACTATAAGCAAAATAATACTTCAAAATGATATTATACTCAGTTTGAAATAGGTTAATAATGTCCTTTGTCTTCATTAACGGATTAGCTTGAATATGATCATAAACCAACAACTTAATCAATTTACTTGAAACAGGAGGATCATTAATATCATGAATTCCAACACCACAGGTATGTTCAGGATGAAATCTCTTTATAACAAAATAGCCCGAAAGATTAAACTTAACAGAAGCATGAATTCTGAAAGTACATTTTGTTCGAGAACAAACAGCCGTAACTCTTTCCTTATCATTCTTAACCAAATCAAGCTTATACCCTGTCTTAATACTATATATCATCAAATTGAGCCTAAATTCAGTAACACCACCTGGAAATTGTTGACCAACACCCGTAAAAACAGATTGATTGGAATCATTTCTTAATAACTGCCTGAATTGAATATTAGAATCACCGGTACTAACAAATGAGGAATCACTGCTACATGTAACAACATCTGATCTAATATTGGTAGCTGAAAAACTAGAAGGAACAACATCAACAAAAATAACAAAGTAATCCTCACGGTTATGAGCAGCCAACAACAAAATAGATTGAAGATCAAAATTAGTTTCAATATTCCTTCTCAATCCATCTCTAACATAGTACAATTCAAATGACATTGAACTCAATTCTGTCCATTTACCAGAAATAGCACTTCTCAACATAACAACCGAACTATCAAATTGAAGGCGTAACGAAAAGCTATCATATCCAAACTTCAACAGCACAAGCACTCCAACATCACCAGGAACACTTTAATTTTAAAAAAACATAATTACAATTATATAAAAATAAATACAAAAACGCAGGATATATATATTATATGCTGATATGTAAGCAATAATTATAAAAAATTGCAGACAAATCAGCACATAAAATAATATTTTAATACTTAAGCAATATCATTTGCTGATATGTAAGCAATGTTTATAAAAAAAAGCAGATAAATAAGTAGAAGTCTGAGCTTAAACAAATAAGTGAAATACGAACATTACTTGCTGATATGTATGCAATAATTGTAAAAAGTTGCAGATAAATCAGCAACAATTAGTAATTTGTACCATTTTCACCATACATATTCAAATTATTTGCGGACAAGACTGTAAAATACCTACAATAATTCCAGACAAATCAGAACTTAATCAAAGCTAAAAAAATAAATCAACGAACAGTACCCTATACATACGCATTAATTTTTCAGATAAAATAAACAATAGAATACTTGTAATTTTCATTTACTTCAAACAAAAAAAACTAACGAAACAGAAATAACAAAATTATAAACGAATATCGCAATATCATTTAAAAACAAACAAAATCGATTACAAATCCAAAAAATATTTTACCTGGAAGAAGGTAAAGCCATGATTCCGAAATATTATCTTAAAACAATGATCGAACTGAATCAGAATTTAAAACTTGAAATCGAAATCACAACCACCATAAAAAATTATCGCGACATGTAAACAGGGGTATTTATGGAATAAATTGAGGCAGAAATAAAAACAGGGATCGGAAATATAAGTTTTCAAACGGGAGGAGTTTACGCGGACTAAGTTTAATTACAAGGACGTGGGCCTAATTTTCACTATTTTAAATACGCGATTTAAACGAATTTGGCCGTTTAAAATTTATATGTTCTATCTATCGACGTAAATTGCCAGATAAAAATAATAATGAATTAATTTGCAATAAGTAAGATGATTTGACAACTGTTTAGCGGAATAAAATACCATTCCACTAAATGTATTTAATTGGTTCTTTATTGGCAGAATAAATCACCGTTCTGCTGTTATTACTAAGTAAGTATGCTTTTGGACATTGTCTAGCAGAAAAAACCCTGTTCTGCAATCACATTTGTATGGACACCTAATAATTATCTTGTTGATTATATCGGGCAATATGATGGATTGATTCTATGAATAACTGAATATGTTATTCTATATTGTTTATGAAATAAATGGTGACTTGATTAAGTACCATTGGAGTTACTAAGCATCTTTAATTATTTGGAAGTTGACTTTTGAAACAAAGTTGTTTTAAGGATGATTTTTATTTATTAATGATATTTTGAAGATAATTAATAATTATTTGATAATGATTTAAAGTTAATTATTTAATCATTCGTAAAAGTTATTTAAAAGTATTTAATTTGTTAACCAAAAATGCAAATGGAAATAAAGAAGGCACGTCAAAAACCATCCGCAGAGGCAAAGAGTAATAGAAGAAGTTACCTTTCGGTGATACCGAAAGGTTTGCATAACACCCGAGAAAAAGAAGCGCACGGTAACTTTAGAGGAAGGGCTTTCGCAGGTAAAAAAAGAAAATAGTTATAAGGCCGCTTGATGTAATGAATAGATGAAAGGAAAGAAGAACACCCCAAGCCTTTTGAATAAAAAAGGAAGGAATGCAAGAAACAAGTTTGTCGCAAATCTAAACCCTTCGGAGTAGACAAGGGGATTCATCACTTGTAATTCAAAGAAAATGTCTTCCAAGAAAGGTAGAAAGAATAGGACCAGAATAGATAACACAGTTGAAAACCATTTTAGAAGCATAATAATCCTTCCTAACCGGTTGATGTACGTGTCCAGTATCCTTCAATAGTACCGAAAGGTTTACATAAGATAGTACTCATAATTCAACAAAAAGGCCACCCGTCGATAGCATTCAGGAAAGGCGCGGCTCTTGGAAATAATTACACAAGTAAGCAACCTTTCGACAAGAGCTGAAGGTTCATAGTGTCTCATAAGGAACCAACCTTGAAAAAAGATGAAGAGCATATAAATACATTAAGAAACACGAGGCCTTCTGTGACGCTCAGCGGCCCATGATGGTGTGTGAAGAGTAAATTTCCATTAAAACTGAAAGATTTGTAACTGTATGGAAGAAGGAACCTTCCGTCCTGACGAGAGCATTGGGCCGAAAGGGAGGCCACCAACATCTATAAATAAGACCCAAGGGGTCCGGTCTCAGGATCCGATTTTCTTCTCATTTCATCTACTCAATAATCTCTACTGCCACCACTCAACACATTGTAACCCTAATTTTAAAATCAAGTTAGGGGCTATCTTCTTAAATTTTGTGTCAGATTCCATTATAGAAAAATAAAGAGAATTATTGCTTGCGATCAACTCGGAATTTGAGGACAATCATGATCATGCGTTAATTTTACATTAACGGCTGATCTCAGACGATTTATTTCCTATATTTTTTGTTTATTTCGAGAATATGCCATGAAATTGTTATCAGACAACCTCATAAGTTTCCTTTTCCTCTACTTAGTATCAATTACAAGAAGGGTGAATGAAACTTGTGAGACCATTCCAATATAAGTTTCATGGCATATTAACTCAACTCTTGTTTTTGTCTTCTCGAAAGGTTTTCATAAATGGAATGTCAACCTAAGAAGCTGAAAGTATTAATGGAATGTCTTCTCGAAAGGTTTTCATAAATGGAATGTCAACCTAAGAAGCTGAAAGTATTAATGGAATGTCTTCTCGAAAGGTTTTCTTAGCCTTCCGATGGGTTTGAATGGTTTCTTAAACCTTTCAGTCCATCGGAACTTCTAGTATAACCATCAAGGGATGTGAATTACTTTCGGCTTCTAAGGGAGATATAATGAAATGATATGGACGAAGGTCATTCGATCCAAATAAGTTGGCCGAAGGGTTTAAATGGTTTCCTAAACCTTCCGGTCCATTAGAAGGTTTAATAAAACCATCGATCTGATTAAATCACAAGGTTTAAGATGCACTTGAACTCTTCGATGGGGGCGAAGCGACTGCTTGTAACGTCTAAAAACCTTTCGGATTACCGAAAGGTGTAGCAATGTTATGGATCCCTTCCGATCGAAATGCTTAGATCATACTCGAACCTTTCGGTAAGGCCGAAAGTAGGACGATTCTTTCCCCAACTCTACAAAAGAGATAAACACTTGATTAAAACCTTCCGGTATCGATCCCATCCTATTAGGGTTAGAATTATAATTGCAAAACCTTCTGACTTAGTCGTTTCACTCAAGTAATGAAAAATCAACTCAATCGAAAGGTTGAATTCATATGGAACAGACCTATGAAATGCATCGGGGATGTTGACAGGAAATCTTGTTAACATTTTTTGCGCTAGATGGAGGACTCAAACCTTCAACCTTATGGTTAATATAACTAATTATGAAATCTAATTTGTAGTAGGAATATGATATCAAAAAGATCTCTTACTGTCAGCAAAAGGAATGATCAGGCTACTTCTTTGGAGGAAAACATAGCACCTTCTTTCAATCTTGGAAATAGAAAGCAGGGGTACCTTCCACCGCACCTCAATCGACTCCACCCCCAGTTCAGGATCAAGTGTCCCCACAAGTGGCTCCAACTCAAGATCTTCAACCAGAAGAACATGTGGCCAAAATCGCGTATCTAGAACGCCAGATGGCAGAAATGAAAGATCTTTTAAATGAAGTG
Organism: Allium fistulosum; assembly: GCA_030737815.1. Classification (NCBI taxonomy): domain Eukaryota; kingdom Viridiplantae; phylum Streptophyta; class Magnoliopsida; order Asparagales; family Amaryllidaceae; genus Allium; species Allium fistulosum. The sequence continues at coordinate 259,731,797 of CM060904.1, read as the reverse complement.
TTATCTCGCCGATCGTCAATGAAAGCTACCACTGCAGGGGTAGAAGTTGAGTCTCCGAAAAGGAATCTGAAAACTAATGCAGGTGCTGTCAAAGGAAAAGTTCACATTTCTCTATCAAGATAGAAGGAGGGCCTTCCACCGAAGGCAAATTATCAGTGAAGAGTTCATGTGAAAGATAAAGACTGTTCCACGAGTTCAACTTCAGACGGCTACCAACCTAATCAAAGAGACCACATGAACAATGAAGCTTATCTTAAGGATTTGGTGGAAAAGGCTATGAAAGACCTGCTAAATGCTATGTGCAAAAGAACTGAATACGAAAGAGTGAACAACAATGAAAGGGTTCCACCCTTCATCGACGAAATTATGTTAGCTCCAATACAATCTGATGTGAAGGTCTTCTCCATGAAATATCATGGGACAACTGACCCAGATGACTATCTGATGGCATTTGATAGCCAGATGGATTTATATAGCGCTTCTGGCGCTGTGAGGTGTCGACTTTTTCAGGTCACGTTACAATGGGCCGCAGCTAAGTAGTACCGGCAATATCATGAGAATACGATATATTCTTGGAAGCGGTTCTCATATGAATTCTCTGCTCAATTCTGCATATGAAAAGATCCTTCTATTGATTATACCATGCTCGCTAACATCAGGCAAAATCATGGAGAGTCCTTTGGGAATTATCTAAAGAGATTCAATACAGAAGTATTGAAGGCCAAAGGCATGAACGACAGAGATAAACTCATCGCTGTCCACTCAAGACTCATAGTTAATTCTTTTTTTTGAAAGGAGCTATTCATTCATGGATGTCGGGATCCTCAAGATTTCCATTTTCAAGCCGACAAGTTCATCCGAATGGACGAATTGTATTTCTCGAAAAAGAAATTTGAACATAAGAAGGACAGCGGTCGATTTGGCCCAGAGAGAATTCCCAAGAGAGCTAGGTGGGAGGATACCAATACTAACGCGGTGGTGTTAAATCGACCAATCTCCTACATCTATGCGATGACCCAGGATAAGGTCAACTTCCCCACTTCATTTAAGGCCCGAAATTATCCTCATTAGAAAAAAGGAGATAAATACTTTGCTTACCACAAATCTAATGGCCATAGAACTAATGAGTTTAAGGTTCTGGCTGGGATAATCCAAAAGTTGATTCGCGAGGGGCAGTTGAAAGAATTGGTGAAGAACCCACAACAAACTCTCCCGATAAACACTGACGCGAGGATGCCTGCAGGAAATGCCGTAAATGTAATCGAGGAAGACGACTCGCTAAGCTTAAGTCCATCCCAGAACAGGATTGATGTCATATATGGAGGACCACATCAAGCTGGTAGAAGTAAAAGTGCCCGAAGCGAGTACATTCGAGAAGCTGAAAAGGGTGTATTCTCTATACAGGAAGAACCACCGTTCAAAAGTCTGAAACACAACATCAATATGCATACACTAGTGATTAACCCACTGGAGCTAAGGAGGGGGATTCATCATCCCCATAATGATCCTTTAATGATCATAGCCCAAATAGGATCTTCGGTGGTCAACAAAATCCTGGTTGACACGAGGAGCGCTGTGAATGTGATATTACGCCATGCATTTGATCAAATGGGGATTTCCAAAGATAGACTTGAACCTAGTCCTGAGCCAATCTTTGGGTTCAACAATAAGGGGACAACTCCGCTTGGGCAGGTGAAGCTTTTTGTCCAACTGGGACTTCCCTCATGTCCCCGAGTCTTTGAAACGACCTCCGTAATCATAGATCAGCCATCATTCTATAACGCCTTCTTTGAACGGCCAGCGCTGGATGTGGTGGATGCATTCGTCTCACCGAAATATCTAATGCTTAAATTCCTCACTAAAAGCGGCTGGGGAACTATCCGGGGCGAACAATTCGCATCTCAAGAAATGTACTTTGCAATTCTAGAACAATACAACATGGAGTTTACTTGTTACTTTGATTCTTCTATTACTTTGCAGCCTTGGGAAGATGGGTTTCTACATCCATCATTCGAAGCAGAGGATAAATATGATAAAACAAATAAACGTATTGCTGCAAGGTGTTTTGTAGTTTATAGAAAAAGAAAGAGGACAGATTCCAAATCAATCCAAGAAAGTGAAATCGTTACGGAATTAGATTGTCGAGGAGAGGTGGAAAGAGTTAAGCCAGTCGAAGAAACTGGAGAGGTTCTACTGGATTCTGCCGATTCCACCAAAATAGTCAGAGTGGGAAAGGGTCTTGAGGAACCTCTAAAGACAAGATTGGCAGGATTCTTAAAAGACAATAAGGACATTTTTGCTTGGACCCACTCTGACAAGGTTGGAATTAGTCCTACGGTCATGAACCATGCCCTTAATATCAATCCAAACACTCCCCCGGTTCGGCAAAAGAAAAGGCAGTTTGATAAGGTTAGGACCGACATAAAGGAAGAAGTCAAGAAGTTGCAACAAAATGGGTTTATCTGGGAAGTCTGTTATCCCAAATGGTTGGCAAATCCGGTTTTGGTAAAGAAATCCAACGGAAAGTGGCGAACTTGTATAGACTACAAAGATTTGAATAAAGCTTGTCCAAAAGATTGTTACCCGTTGCCAAGGATAGACGAGTTGGTCGACTCTTCCTGTGGAAATAAGCTGCTTTCCCTAATGGATGCGTATTCTGGGTACAATAAGATTCCTATGTTTAAACCCGCGAGGAACATACTAGCTTCATTACAAACGAAGGAACCTATTATTATAAGGTAATGCCATTCGGATTGAAGAATGCAAGAGCAACTTATCAACTGTTGGTTAATTGAATGTTCAAAGAACAAATTGGGAGGAATATGGAAGTTTATGTTGACGACATGTTGGTGAAATCTCAAGAGGCAAAAGATCACCTCGAAGACTTGAATGAAATGTTTAAAGTGCTCTGCAAGTATCAAACGAAGCTCAACCCCCAAAAATGCAACTTTGGAGTCCATTTCGGAAAATTTCTTAGATATATCGTCAGTGCATAAAGGATTGAGGCTAGCCCAGAACAGATTGAGGCCATTAAGAATATGGCTGAACCAAAGACAAATAATTATGTTATGAGCTGGAATGGTAAAGTGGCGGCACTAAGCAGGCTCATATCAAAAGCCACTGATAAGTGCATACCGTTCTTTGAAGTGATCAAGAAAAGGAGGAATTTCGAATGGAATGAAGATTGTAAAAAGGCATTTCAAGAACTAAAGCTTCACTTGGAAAAGCCACCAATCTTATCTAGCCTCGAAGAGGGGGATGATCTATTCTTATATATGGCAATTTATGAACATGCGGTGAGCTCGGTATTCATTAGAAATAGCGAGGGATTGCAACTACTAGTTTACTACGTAAGTACAAGATTAAAGGATGCTGAGATCCGATACCCAATCATCGAAAAGCTAGCATATTGTTTAATTCCGACAGCTCGAAAACTAAGGCCCTATTTTCAAGCACATCTAGTAAAAGTGTTGACCAACTTCCCATTAAAGCAAATCTTTGGCAATCCCGAAACTTCTGGAAGGTTAATTAAGTGAGGAATTCAACTAAGTCTGTACGATATAGCATATCAGCCTAGAATGGCTATAAAAGGTCAAGCATTAGCCGTTTTCATCAATGAATGCACAAGGTTCATTTTAAAGCAATCCAAAAGGGAAAAAGATACAAAACCCAAGGGGAAACTATTTGTGGATGGTGCATCAAATGAGCAAGGAGCGGGGGTAGGATATGTGATAATTACCCCAAACGGGCACAAATTACACTATGCTACGAAGTTGGGATTCTCAGCAACTAACAATGTAGCAGAGTATGAATCTATGGTTGCTGGATTAACCCTTGCTTTGCAACTTAAAATCCTGAGAATCTAGCTATTCAGCGATTCTCAATTAATGGTTAACCAGATCAAGTAGGTATATCAAACCAAGGATCCTAAACTTAGCCAGTATGTAAAGAAAGTTTTGAAGATGCTCGCACTTTTTGAAGATTTCTCCGTACATCAAATACCAAGAGGAGCTCCTAAAACTCGAATTGTTCCGATAGGATTTTAGGCCAATCCCAGCATTAAGGAAAACAGACAAGAGAAACTGCAGAAATACTAATATTAACCCGATCACAAGCATTAGCATCAGAATTGGAAGAGATGGACCAAGATATACCGAAGCAAGAATCTGTAGCCCAATAGCATAAGAAAGTTACAAAAACACTTGGATGGCACTAATTGTAGATTATATAATCAGTGGAAAATTGCCCGTAGATAAAGTAGAAGCGCGAAGGCTAAAACGGCAAGCTCAGAGCTTCACTGTTAGTGATGGAATTCTTTACAAGAAAGGGTATGCCCTTCCCTATTTGCGGTGTGTGAAACCTGAAAACGGATTGATCTAACTAACCAAGATATGGAGTATGTTAAAAGGTGTGAAAAATGTCAGCGTTATTCTAAGATACAACATCTCCCACTAAGTCAACTAACCCCTATTACTACCCTATTGCCATTTGACGTTTGGGGAATCGACTTAATTGGACCACTTCCAATCTCCAAAGGAGGAGCAAAATATGTTGTGGTGGCAATAGATTATTTCACGAAATGGGTAGAAGTAGAGCCACTCCCGAAGAATACCTCAGGGGAAGTGTTAAGGTTTGTCATCAAAAACATTGTCACAAGATTTGGGATACCTTACAAGATCATATCCGACAATGGGAATCAATTTGAGAGTGAAGAGTTTTCACGGTTTTGCCACAAGAATGGTACAATAAAAAGCTTCTCCTCGGTCGCTCATCCGAAGGCCAATGGAGCCATCGAAGCAACTAACAAAACAATCAAAACCATCTTGAAAAGGAGGCTAAACAAGGCAAAAGGAAATTGGGTAGAAGCGTTACCCTTAGTTCCGTGGGCTTATAGAACTTCAACTAGAAATGCAACGGGTCATACCCCATACTCTCTAACATATGGATGTGAAGCAATGCTACCTGTAGAGATTGAGGTACCTTCTCATAGATGAATTTCCTACGTTTAATCCAAACCAGGAATTGAGAAAGGAATCACTCGACCAGATTCAAGTATTAAGAGATGAAGCAGCCTTGAGAACGGCTGAATATCAAAGGAGGATATCAATATATTACAACTCAAAAGTAAAAGCCAGTTCATTCAGACAAGGGGATTTAGTACTACAAAGGGTAATGGCTAATACTAAAAACCCATCGGATGGATCATTGGGACCTAATTGGGAAAGTCCATTGGTAATCTTCAAAGAACTTCCTTCAAGAGCCTACAAGCTATGCTACCCTAATGGGAATATGGTGCCAGGAACATGGAACGCGGAACATTTGATACTATATTTTCCAACTATGAATGAATAAAGCGTTTCCAAGAACACCTCTACTATGATCTAGTAAAGAAAGTCTACATGGTTGGGAGTGAAATTCTCCTTAAAAACTTGGACTACCTAAGATGGTAGGCTACCAATAATGGTAGAACGCCCTTGGCAGCGCCAAAAAGGCCAGTCAAGGCACCTCCTGGAGGGAGGGCGTAAGCCTTTATCCGCACCAAAACCAGAAATGGCCAGATTAAAGCAGCACAAGCCCTTATCCACATCATGCTATGACCAGGATAAGGCACCTCTTGGAGGGAGGACGGGTAATCCCGTGGTCTCGCCACGCTATGGCCTGGTCAAGGTTTCGAACCAGCCCTTAACCGCGTCACAATATGACCAGGCTAATGTGCCTCCTAGAGGGAGGTCGGGTAAGTCCTCGAGCCCTGCTTCAGAAAAAGCTAACCGAGCTTAACGGAAACCCGAATGAAATGTCCGGCGGATTAAGAAAAGTCAATGCCTGAAACCGGCACTGCTAGAAATTGGCATAGCTTGAAACAACAACCACCAAAGAAGGTCGGTACTGTCAGATATAACAAATAGCCTGAAATAGGCTTTGCTTAAATAAGCACAAAATTGGACAAATGAGTCCCTACCTGAAATAGGATAGAAAAAATGATAAATAGACAAAGAAAACTCAGGCCCAAGAAAGCAATAGCATGCAAAGCACAAACATAGCCGAAGGATGGCATATTCAACAAGAAAATAAGAGGGAAGTCACCGACTTCTTCTCGCGAACATTTTCCAAACGGGAATTCTGGGCTCCTATTGCAAAAGATAATATCCCAATCTTCTTTTACTTAGCACTGGAAAGGGTATTCTGGTCTTCAATCAATTACTACCAACAATGGTATTCTGGTCTTCAATTATCAATCGCCAGCAATGGCATTCTGGTCTTCAATAATTTGTTACCAGTGATGGTATTATGGTCTTCTATTATTAATTACCAAAATAGGTATTTTGGTCTTCTAGTTTTAATTACAAAATTTTTTATTTTGGTCATCTATTATTAATTACCAAATTGGTATTTTGGTCACCTATTATTAATTCTCGAAATTGGTATTCTGGACTTCTCTCGTTAACTATCGGAAGAGATCTTCCGGCCTTCCATTATCAATTATCGGAAATGACATTCTGGAATTCCTGTTAGAAGTTGTCAGAAAATGGTGTCCTAAAAGCGGCATCCTAGACTTCAAGGGCTCTTGTTATCAACGTTAAATCGGGTCTTCTAGTCTTCAGTTATTCATTATCAGCCGAAAGAGTGCAGGGATACTTCTGTGACCTCAGATTTTTTGTCCTAAAGAAACAAAAGCCTTCTTTATACAAAAGGGGGGCTAAATGTTAACCATAAATTGCAAATGGAGATAAAGAAGGCATGTCGGAAACCTTCCGTAGAGGCAAAGAGTAATAGAAGAAGTTACCTTTCGGTGATACCGAAAGGTTTGCATAACACCTGAGAAAAAGAAGCGCATGGTAACTTCAGAAGATGGGCTTTTGCAGGAATAAAAAGGAAAATAGTTATAAGGCCATTTAACGTAATGAACAGATGAAAGGAAAGAAGAGCGCCCCAAGCTCTTTGAATAAAAAAGGAAGGAATGCAAGAAACAAGTTTGCCGCAAATCTAAACCCTTTGGAGCAGACGAGGGGACTCATCACTCGTCATTCAAAGCAAATGTCTTCCAAGAAAGGTAGAAAGAATATGACTAGAACAGATAACACGGTTGACAACCATTTCAGAAGCATAATAAGCCTTCCTAACCGGTTGAAGTACGTGTCCAGTATCCTTCAATAGTATCGAAAGGTTTACATAAAGATAGCATTCATAATTCAACAAAAAGGCCACTCGCCGACAGCATTTGGGAATGGCGCAGCTCTCAGCAATAATTACACAAGGAAGCAACCTTCCGACAAGAGTGGAAGGTTCATAGTGTCTCGTAAGGAACCAACCTTGTAGGAAGATGAAGAGTGTATAAATACATTAAGAAACACGAGGCCTTCTATGACGCTCAACGGCTCATGATGGTTTGTGAAGAGTAAACCTTCCATTAAAACCGAAAGGTTCGCAAATGTATAGAAGAAGGAACCTTCGGTCCTGACGAGAGCATAGGGCCGAAAGGGAGGCCTCCTACATCTATAAATAAGACCCAAGGGGTCCGGTCTCAAGATCCGATTTTCTTCTCATTTCATCTACCGCCACCGCTCAACGCATTGTAACCCTAATTTTGAAATTAAGTTGGAGGCTATCTTCTTAAATTTTGTATCAGATTCCATTATGGAGAAATAAGGAGAATTGTGGCTTGCGATCAACTCAGAATTTGGGGATAATCATGATCAGGCGTTAATTTTACATTAGCGCCTGATCTCAAACGATTTATTTCCTATATTCTTTGTTTATTTCGAAAATATGCCATGAAATTGTTATTAGACAACCTCATAAGTTTCCTTCACGTCTACTTAATATCAATTACAAGAAGGGGGAATGAAACTTGTGAGATAGTTCCAATATAAGTTTCATGGCATATTAACTCAACTCTTGTTATAGTCTTAAGATGTTTGAATCATGCATTCTTTTCGAAAAAAATTCAAAAATGGAATGTCAACCTAAGAAGCTGAATGGTTTTCTTAGCCTTTCGAAGGGTTTTCTTAGCCTTCCGAAGGGTTTGAATGGTTTCTTGAACCTTCTGGTCCATCAGAAGGTCTAGTATAACCATCAAGGGATGTGGATTACTATTGGCTTCTAAGGGAGATATAATGAAATGATATGGACGAAGGTCATTCGATCCAAATAAGTTGGCCGAAGAGTTTAAATGGTTTCCTAAACCTTCCGATCCATCGAAAGGTTTAATAAAACAATCGATCTGACCAAATCGCAAGGTTTAAGATGTACTTGAAACCTTCGATGGGGACCAAGAGACTGCTTGTAACGTCTAAAAACCTTTCGGATTACCGAAAGGTGTAGCAATGTTATGGATCCCTTCCGGCCGAAATGCTTAGATCATACTCGAACCTTTCGGTAAGGCCGAAAGTAAGATGATTCTTTCCCTAACTCAACATAAGAGATAAACACTTGCTTAAAACCTTCCGGTATCGATCCCATCTTGTTAGGGTTAGAATTGTGATTGCAAAACCTTCTGAATTAGTCATTTCACTCAAGTAATGAAAAATCCACTCAATCGAAAGGTTGAATTCATATGGAATAGTCCTATGAAATGCATCGGGGATGTTGACAGGAAATCTTGTTAACATAATTATTGTTTTCAAAGTTATTTAATTATTTAAATGGTTAAAATTATATTTTAATTATTAATTAAAGTTATCTTATAATGATTTGATCTAAAATTTAATTATTATTTAAGAATTAATCAGTCTTGAAATATTATCATTTCAAGAATAATTTGTTCAAATATTAATATTGTTTCAAAAATAATATATTATACAGTAAACATTTATAAAGAGTATTTTCCTAAATTAAACTCTGAATTTATATAGAAACTTTATAAGCATTATTTTGAGATAATTATTAAAAGTAAAGATTTTCGGGAAGTGATGGTATATTTTCATAGCGTAATTCGAGGGGCAGAGACTGCCTACAGTTTGTTATATTTCGTTGGGATAGCAACGTAATGTGCAAATTGCGATCTATGATTGATTGCATGGCGGAAATCGAGAGGCAGAGATTGCCTAAGTTAAGTTTGGCTTTTCTGGGATATAGACATAACCATTGAGTTGCGATCCATGGTAGATACCGAAGAGTACTTTCCATATTTATTTTTAAATAGTTCCAAGTATTTTTGGGAAAAAAATGTTTTGTGAATATACTTATTCAAGTGAGATTAGTATATGATTGTTTTTGATAAAGAGATTCAAATTATGAAAAATTAAATTAAATGAGGCTTGGTGATTAAAGTGAGAAATGTGATATCTATTTCAATGTTTTTTTATTTGATAGTTAAATAGCCGACTATCAAATCTTGGCCAAAATATGAAATCTTTCTTAATTTTGGTGGTACGGAAAATATTCCGTACTTAACACCGAAGAATTTTAACTCTGGAAATATTTAGGAGAAATGCGAGAATTTATGTGGTACGGTTACCATAGGGTTGCTATACTGTACGTATAAACTTGTGGATCTTCTAGGACAATTGATAAGGAGATATGTCCACTTAAACGGTGAGAAGGTGATCCCCGATCTTATGTATTGTCTGAATATTTCCTAAAGAATCAGTCTTGAGCATTCCAAAAATCGACAAATGGTTTTTGGAGCACCCAGGAAATGGAGAGTGTACTCGTAAGAGATGACTTGGAAACCTTGACCTACTCTGAAACAATATACAGTTAAATGGAGGAGATGCGTTATATTTTGGGATATTGAAATCCATATGTGGTTCCATGACTCGTTGGAGTGTGGGAATCTGTGTGATATTCCAAGATCTATTGAGATATGGGAATCTGTATGTGATTCTGAGGCCATTGTGGTGTGGGAATCCATATGGGATTTCGTGATCTATTTTTGGAGAGGTGCGTAAGCTAGAACGTCGGACGTAGCCTCATCAACAGAAATGACTTAAACCAGAGATGGGAGGCATGGCTAGTAGGATTCGCAAACCCATAGGGTGTATTATTCAGCAATTGTGAAGACAGGTTGTTATAACTGTTCGTGCTGGAATAGGTTAGTGTACTCTGATTTATATCTATATATATATATATTTACAAATTACAATTTTGTTTTTGTGTAAAGATTTTTATATAATATAGATTATTCGTTCCGCTGTGAGATTCTATGTTGCTTAGTTTCTTCTTTTCTTCTTTCTTTTTTCTTTTCCCTAACTATCCGCCTTTCCGTTCAATTTGTGTTGGACATGTGTGGTTTATTGTTAGCTTAAATTGTACGGAAAAGTGGGTCGTTACATCGTTATCGGAGGTTAGGTTGAGAGAATACCTAGGGATTGGTGGGATAGAAGTCATTATAGATAGGGTAAGTGATGCCCTAGAATGAGTAACTCATTAGAGATAGGGTCAGTAGCACCCTAGAATGAGTTTGAGTGTATATATATATATAAGCGCGTATTTGTCAGTCATATAAAAATGTTTTATATTGTGTTATTTGATCTGTTGAGTGGCTTAAGAATTCTGGTCAATGCGTTTGGCCAATGTTATCGATATGGATTTCCTAAACACTCGAACAAGACTAATTGAAACAATGTTGTTTTAAAATGGGTAAATGGAATAGTTTTACCTGGAAATATATTTTATATATAAAAGAATAATTTTCCATAGTTATTCTGGGTTGTGTTGGGTTGTTAAGAGTGATAATATTCCATCATTGTCATCTAGGATTTTATCGGTCATGCTCGCTCATTTCTGAGCATTGACCATTATTCATTAACCTATCTCAAATCTCCTTTTTGAAAGCAGGATTTGATAGATAGGAATTTTGGAAACATTAAAACAAGTACCTTGTGAAATAAGTTTCAAAATTTGAATATAAGGCACTCATTGATAATAGTTGAGTTGAAACTTGATTTCTAAGTTTGTTTATTTAAAAAGTGAATTTGAATATTCTGAAATAAATATTTTAGGAATATAAAGATTGATTTGATTAAGTTTAAATAAATGTTATTAAAAGGAAATTGGGAATATTTTGAAATAATATTTTGGAAATAAGTTCCGATTCGTTTTGTGTTGATCAGAATAATCTTCTAAGTGACGATCAGATGTTTGCTTAGGCGAATGGTATCTTGAACTTAGTAAATTATTCTCTTTGTCATTGTACGGTTGGGACGAGTTTGAATCTGGACAAATCCGAAGTAGGTTGAAATGGATAGTTTGTCAAAACCATTCATTTGGAATATATTTGGTATGGTTTTAGCAAGGGGATTTTGAAAAATTGAAAAATAGTTTTTAAGATTAACTGGTTTGAGTGGCTCGAAAATAACTAAAATGGGTGAGAGATACGTTCGGATGGTAAACGTTCTCTTGAGTATTATCCTTCTAGTATGGGAATATATGATAATGTTGGTAGTACCCAGTTCCTTGGTATAATTTTGGGGTTACTCGGGCTAACTATATATATATATTTTTTTTCCATGGACTAAATATATAATATCATTTCAAAAAGTGTTTTGAATAAAAACCAGGTGTTATAAATTCTTAAGTGAATTCAAAATAATGATTTAAATGTAATGGTTGGGTATACCCTTAGGGTATGTTAAGTAATTTAATAAGTCTTCATAAATAATTTACTAATAATATAACTGGTATTAGGGATAACCAATTAAATAAGTGTGTGAGATGGACATAGATCGTTTCTTTTTCCCATATATTTTTGATCTAATATTCGAGTTCAAGGCTTTGAGGTGTTTCACACAGTTCCGAATAAGGTCTATTACTCGATTTTTGACGGCAAGCATTTGATGCGGGTTCTTGATATGGAACCAAGGTTTTCTATCATAGCTAAAGCTATGCAGGGAGAGCAGAGGTTCCTAATCAAGGTCCGCACTAGTAAATTGGGTGAGCGATACTGGTTTGGAAGTGGAGTCATGTATTCGAGTAGTTATCAAATCAGATTCTGTATATGAATGATCTATGGACATCATATTGGCTTATGAATAATATTGAGTGTTCTTATGCTAGAATTTCGGGGACGAAATTCTTTTAAGAGGGGAGGAATGTAACGACCCGGGATTTTTATCGTCTTGAGTTATGAATATTTATTTTTAATATTAAATAATACGGTCTTTTAACCAAAATAAAACCCCTGTTAAACGACAATTTGTAATAATAAATAGTTTAAATTAAGATAAGGTTTTAAATTTTCTAGGTTTTATTTACTAAATAGAAAATTGATCTAATTTGGAATTTCTTATATATATTCATAACAACAAAATTTATATGTAAATTAAAAACAAATTCATAATAAACATAAATGAATGAGAAGAATATATATACATATAAGTTCAAAAGGAATATACATTATTGTAAACTAAATAATATATTTGAAAAATAATGTATAATGGAAATTGAAAAGGAAGAAAATATATATGAAAAAAATACGATGATGGAAATGAGAAAAAATTGAATAAAATCATTGAACCATTTTTAAAAGAAAATCTTTTACAAAATATGTTTTGAACAAAAACTTTATTTTCATACATTTAAAAAGAATAGAAATTTTTTATTTCTTTGAGTTATACATGTCTAAAAATGAAAATAATATATATATGAACATGAAAACTAAAAACTATTTTTATTCAATACTTCTTTACATTTATTTTCTCTCAAAATTGTAGTGAGCTAGAAATCATATTTCTAAAAAGAACTCAAGCCCTAGGATCAACAACAAAAACTTATAAGTCAAAATTGAAAAATTAAAATACATACCTGGTCAACAAAGAAAAATATAGGTTGAAGTTTATATCAACTCAGCAGCCACCCAAACCTCATATCAGCCACCAAGATTTCATTTCAATCCATCACCAATCCTTGTACATAAACCTTAAAAATCTTAAATCCTTTTTGAGCCCCAAAAATCTAGTACATATGCATCATTACACCTTTGCCTAAATATATATATATATATATAGGTATGTGTAGATGTGTAAGTTTCAATTTTTTTTAAACCCTGTAAACAAAAAAAACACTATAAGTAAGAAAAAGAAAAAAAAGAACATCCTGCTCTTTCAAAATCCAAAGCAAGGCAAGATTATCATGTATTCGGATCAAAAACTAGATTCAACTGGAAGATTTCAAAGGAGTTAAGCATGTTTAAGGTGAGAAACTAGATTTGGATGCCTATTTTAACAGAGTTAAAATTTTATATATGCTCTAAATTTAAAATTCATTATCTCTCAATTTGTTTTGAATTTTCCAATGATGTCAACCGATGAAATGTTTGTTTTTGAATCGAGATCACAATAAAAATAGTTTAAAGTTTGTTGATGTTATATATTGTGTGAATTTGTAAAAATACAATAAATAACCCAGATTTCAGTGAATTTCAACATGTTTAAATCCATGAGTCTAGTACATAATCAGGATTGTCGTATGAAGATAGGAACTTTAGAGAAGAAATCATAATTTATAATGGCATATATTTTGAAAAATGGAGAGATGATCAGAATTAACTTTAAAATTAAATTCCGACGACGTGGTCGACGAGAGGCGGGGTGGTTTGGTCAAGGAGGAGCGTTGTGGCATAGGCTAGAGTTCACCATGGTCAAATTTCGAATTAAGCTTTTATTTGAAGTGGCGTGGGCTTTCTAGGATTTAAGGAGGCGGTTGGGAGGTGATTGAACTTTCTCGAACTGCGCCTATGGGAGGCGATCAGACTTGGTTCGAATTGCTCTGGGAGCTGCGGCGGTGAGTGGCTGAACGTGTGGTCGAGTGGCACATGATCTAGTGGTGTGTGGTGGTGGTAGATGGCTATTAATCTTGTTCTTGTGGGTTGCTGGGTGTCGCGTTGAGGGTAATAGGGGGTCGCGTTTTGCTTTACGGCAACGGGAGAGGTGGTGGCAGTACAGAGATGGCAGGCTCGGTGAAGGGAGTTTATTGGTGGCTATATTTGATCTAGCAATGAAGTAGGTTGGACGTGCACGTGAACGTGCAAGCATGAAAAAAGGTGGATTGTTTCGAAGTGCAGGTGATATTGGAAGAAGCTGCTGTGCTGTGCATGGAGGTGGATCGTTTTCGACTTCGTGTTCTGGTCGTTGCATTTTGGTTCGAGTTCAAGGTGTTTGGAAGTAGGATGGGTAGTGAGTGCACAAGTTTGAGTTCAAGGCAAGAAGAAAAAAATAATAAAAGAAAAAGGAAGGAGAAAGGAAGAACTGTGATTTCTTTTGTAAGGGTGACATATTGGGCTTCGGCCTAAAGAGCATGAAGGTGAAGCATTTATATTTAAAATGTTTAATTTATATATGTAGTTAGAAATGTTTTGAAACACTATAACTTGTTCATATGAAACCCGATTAACGCGTGACTTTTTGTGATGGGTTTGTATCGCTGAGTACTTCGTTGTCATGAAGCCTGTTGTTAGATTTGACCAAGTAATAATTTGTGGTATTTTAGAATGGACAAATTTTAAATACGTGATTTAAAAAAATTTAGCAGTTTAAAATTTATATGTTCTATTTATTGACGTAAATTGCCAAATAAAGATATTAATGAATTAATTTGGAGTAAGTAAGATGATTTGACATCTGTTTAGCAGAATAAAACTATGTTCCACTAACTGTATTTAATTGGTTCCCTATTGGCAGAATAAATCACCGTTCTGTCGTTATTACTAAGTATGCTTTTGGACATTGCTTAACAGAAATAAACACTGTTCTACTATCACATTTGTATGGACACCTAATTTTTATCCTATTGATTATATCGGGCAATATGATGGATTGATTCTATGAATATCTGAATATGTTATTCTAGATTGTTTATGAAATAAATGGTGACTTGATTAAGTACCATTGGAGTTACTAAGCTTCTTTCCAAATTTGGAAGTTGACTTTTGAACCAAAGTTGTTTTAAGGATGATTATTATTTATTAATTATATTTTGAAGGTAATTAATGATTATTTGATAATGATTTAAAGATAATTATTTTATGATTCTTAAAAGTTATTTAAAAGTATTTAATTATTGTTTTCAAAGTTATTTAATTATTTAAATGTTTAAAAGTATATTGTAATTAAAGTTATCTTATAACGATTTGATCTAAAAGTTAATTATTATTTAAGAATTAATCGGTATTGAAATATTATCATTTCAAGAATAATTTGTTCAAATATTAATATCGTTTCAAAAATAATATATTATACAACAAACATTTATGAAAGAGTATTTTCCTAAATTAAACTTGGAAATTTATATAGAAACTTTATAAGCATTATTTTGAGATAATTATTAAAAGTAAAATTTTTCGGGAAGTAATGATATATTTTCATAGCGTAATTCAAGGGACATAGACTGCCTACAATTTGTTATGTTTTCGTTGGGATAGCGACGTAACCATTGTGCAGACTGCGATCTATGATCGATTGCATGGAAAAAATGAGATTGCCTAAGTTAACTTTGGTTTTTCCGGGATAGAGACGTAACTATGAGCTGCGATCCATGGTCGATATCGAAGAGTACTTTCCATATTTATTTTTAAATAGTTTCAAGTATTTTTAGGAAAAAATGATTTGTGAATATACTTATTCCGGTGTGACAAGTATATAACTGTTTTTGATAAAGAGATTCAAATTATCAAAAGTTAAATTAAACGAGGCTTGGTGATTACAGTAGGAAATGTGATATCTGTTTGAATGTTTGTTTATTTGATAGTTAAATAACTGACTATCAAATCTAGGCCAAAATATGTAGTCCTTAATTTTGGTGGTATGGAAAATATACCCTACTTAACACCGAAGGATTTTAACTCTGGATATATCTAGGAGAAATGCGAGAATTTATGTGGTACGATTACCATCGGGTTGCTATACTATATGTATAAACTTGCGGATCTTCTAGGTCAAATGATAAGGAGATCCGTCCACTTAAACGGTTAGGGGGTGATCCCCAATCTTATGTATTGTCTGATTATTTCCAAAAGAACATGTCTTTAGCATTTCGAAAATCGATGAATGGTTTTTGGAGCACCCAGTAAATGGAGAGTGTACTCCTAAGAGATGAGTCGGAACCAATGACCTACTCCGAAACCATATACGGTTAACTGGAGGAGATGCATTATATTTTGGGATATTGAAATCCATATGTGGTTCCGTGACTCGTTGGAGTGTGGGAATCTGTGTGAGATTCCAAGATCTGTTGAGATGTTGGAATGTGTATGTGTTCGAGGCCATTGTGGTATGGGAATCCATATGAGATTCCGTGATCTATTTTTGGAGCGGTGCGTATGCTGGAATGTCGGATGTAGCCTCATCAGCGAAAATGACTAAAACTAGAGACAAGATGCATGGCCAGTAGGGTTGGCAAATCCATATGGTGTATTCGGCTCCTTTCTACCAATACGGATACCTTTGGTTATTTTTGGAATGTCAGACGATGCACTCGGTCTTAGTGAGACCAGTTATGGTTTTCCTATAATACCCCGGCTAGACGGGTATGATGCTTCGGAAGGATAACTCTGATCCTTATGCAGAAGGACCGTTTTCGAAGTATTGAAAGAACCTCCATGGAAATCCTACATAATTAGCAAACGAGCCTTATCGGATTTTGATTTTATAACTAGTATTGTTGTGATGTACACAGCATATGCATTATAGCTACTTGTTATTATTATTTTGGCGATTAGACACTATTATAATATTAGATGATTTTTTATAAAGGAGTTTTGGTTATCATAAGGTAAACCCCGTCCGTGGTTATTTGCGGTAAGGTCTTACAAGATACCTTTATTTTGGAAAGGTTATTAAACTTTAAGAATCAAGTTGATTGTGTTTTCTCCTGCTGGTTTAACCAGACTGACCTGGGCGTGGTTTTTCCTAAATGCTCGGGTCAAACCGAGCATATTTTCTAGGTTTAGATGGATATTTGGAGCTTCAGGAGAGGAGCTGGAGGCCCAGAGATGAATTCACATAGATGATTATATTTCTGTTGCTTACATTGTTGTATATTATTAAGCAATTGTGAGGACATATTGTTATAACTGTTCATGCTGGAATAGGTTAGTGTACTCTGATTTATGTCTGTATATATATGAATTACAGTTTTGTTTTTGTGTAAAGATTTGTTATATAATATAGATTATTGGTTCCGCTATGAGATTTTGTGTTGCTTAGTTTCTTCTTTTTTTTCTTTCTTTTTTCTTTTCCCTAACTATCCGCCTTTCCGTTCAATTTCGGCTGGACATGTGTGGTTTATTGTTAGCTTAAACTGTATGGAAAAGTGGGTCATTGCAGAATTCTAGTCTTCACTTTTCGTTTTTATTAAATCGTATTTCTAAAGCTTCGAATCTGCAAATTACAGTGTAAAAATGCACATTGCAGACAATGTTTGTATGTGTATTTCTACCTGTATTTTCCTGTATCTCTACCTTTATTTTTCCATGTATTTTTCTCTTATATTTATACTGGTATGTTGTGAATTGGTTCAATGAATTTTGAGTGAAATAAATGGGCTTGTGAACCAACACCTCTTTTACAAACTAGCACTTGGCTTTCTGTGTAAGTTTCTGCTTAGAGAAACTTCTCTCAGAAACTTATACGTACATCTTCTTCATCTCTCATCTTCTCAAGAAAAGGAAACTAAGGTATACCATCTTCTTCCTCCTCCAAACTAAATCAAAACTCCATATTCCTCCACAAAAATCCTTCACCTTCTCCTCCTACATCCCTCTCCTCTCTCCTCCTTTCCTTGCGCCACCCCCTAGCCATCTCTCCACCGTCCCGACCTCCATCACCCACTACCTTCACCTCCTCCACCCCTAGCCATGCGCCACCACCCATAAGCCGAGCCCACAACTTGCTAACCCGACCCACCTTGCTTCTCCCTTCACCTCCTAGCCGTGCCACACCCAAGCATAGCCCAAACCCTCTAGCTGAGCCCGACCCCCTAGCCAAGCCATTGCCCACCTAAGCCAAGCCCAACCCCCTAGCCGAGCCATTGCCCACCTAAGCCAAGCCCATTTTTCCCTTGGCCAATCCATTTTGCAATCTCCTCCTCTCTTCTATTATATATATATAAGGAACTTTTTTCTAAATTGCAAAGTTTGATTTTGTGTTTGTCTCTTCATATTTAAGCTTGTGATCAAGTTGTGTTGTGCTTGTGGATTTGCTAGCTTGAGATCCAGTTGTAGTCATGCTTGTTCGTGTCCATTTGTTGTAGTCATCACCTTCGCTTAACCACGAAAGGTGAGAACCATTCACGACTTACATACTTGTGATAAAGTGGATTAACATCACTTGAATTGCCATTGAAATGTTAAGGATGTGCTAATTGACACCATATAATTTATTATGAAAAAATGCTCATTTGATATGCTATGTATGATACATGAGAAAAATGGATTTTGTTATGCTATGTGATTTGATATGTGACTAATGTTATGTTATTTATATATGTTGCTATCACACTGCAAGTTCCCTTAGTCTGTTGATAGGAAAATCACTATGGGTTGAAATGATACATACTCGAACAATTGTATAGATTTAGGAAATAAATAAACTTGAATTTTTTTTACTTGGGATTGCGGGTTGAAATGATATATACTCGGAAATTTAAATTATTGCGGTTTGAAATGATATTTATCCGTATCACTTGACCATAGGGTAAAAAACTATGTGCGGACACCATTGGTCTATCTGAAATGTTTTGATTAAATCTTTTTATAAAGAGTTAAGTTTTTAAATTTATATTTAATTTGGTTAAATAAAAAGTTTTAAAATTTAAGTTTAAGATTTAATTATATATTTAAAGTTTAATATATATATAAGGATTTTTGCTCTTAAATTTTAAGATTTAAATTAGATATTTTATTTAGTTTTAAAACTTAATTTAATGTAATTTAATTTATTATAAAATAAATATTTAATCAATAAAATATTTACATTTTTATTCAATTTAATATAAAAGTTTAATTTAAAATATTTTTATTTAATATAATATAAATACTTAATTTAATAAATAATTTAATTTAAAATTTAATTTTAATATAAGTTTTAAAACTTATTTACAAATTTAATTTTAATAAAATTTAAATTTAATTATATAAAGATTTATATTTTTTTTATAACTTTATAAATATATTTTAAGAAAGATATGTTTAAGTTTAAGATTTTATTATTATGTAATTTCAAGGATATAATTATGAAACTTAAAAAATTGATTTGAGAAACTAAACTTAATAACTTGACTTTTGTTAATATAATTAAATCTAATTGTTTAAGTTAAGTGATTTCAAATGATAAATAAATTTAAAGTTAATAATTAAAATTTGATGTGACTTAAATTACTTAAGTTTGTTTTATAAAATTACTATGGTGTGAAAAATGTAACGATTGGTTGTTAAAGAGACCGGGGCCGAATATTGGCATACTCTCTGTCAATACCCGAACCACTTTAACAACTGTACACGTGGTGGAGAATCCAGAATGAAGTAGGATGGATTGACGAATGCTATTGGAATGAAGTAAGAGAACGATGGTGGATAGCCTTGACCTTCTTGTCATAATTAAAATGACTAAAAAAGGAGCCATAACAAGGCCAAGTGAGGCCGCTCCTCCGATCGGACATACTTCTTCGATACAATATCTCTTACTTTGTGATTTATTGGTGGCCACCCTTGATTACATGAGTGTTGTTCGAGGTGGGCAGTAGCTGCGGCTATGCGTTACCACCAGCCTGGTCCTGCAATCCGGTAGAATCCTACTATGGGTAAGCCGTGTGTGCCTTGTCATATTATCCTGATCGCGCCCGCTACGACTTTTATTTTTTGTTGTACCTATGTAGTGTTTCCTGATAGTGCACTAGTTTACGGTGGAGTTTACAGTACTGTATAGACTACAGTGCTTATATAAAGTGTGTTAAGGGGAATATGGGTAACGCCTTAATGCTATTTTCAATACTGTATTTTACTGATAGACATTATATAGTAGCATATTCTATTATATGTAAATAGTTTAATGGACCCTTGAAGGAGGGCGATCCCAAGCATCCTTTGAGTTACTGATGCATTTTATTGAACATTTCACTTGAGTTGATTTACTTATATAAGTATGTTAGTCCTGACTCAAGTATTTTGTTTTACTTTATGCTCGGGGCAGCCTGAGTATCACAGCCTTGGATTCATCTTTTGGAGCTAGAGATCTACTGGAGATTTAGCTATCTATCTACTATTTCCTATTTCAGTTATTTCCCTTTCAGTCATTTGCTTATGGATCAGTGGACTTATGTATTTGGATTTGCAGTTGTATTTGCTTTCAGACTCTGATATTATGTATTTTCTTTCAGACTATGTATTTAGTAGCTTCATGAACTACTATGTTTTATTTTTTCCACTGTGAGATATTATGCTATTCTGTGTCTGTGATTCTGTGATTTGATTTTATCTACCCCAATTTAATTAACAATCTGTTGTTTTGAATGATTCAAGTCTGACATGTGTGGTTTTATTGTCGATTTGAATGGTTCGAAATAGCGGGTCGTTACATATGTTTCGATTGGTGGTTTTGATTGCTGATGGGTGATTTTGTTTATGTATGGGTTGTTTCATAACAAAAAATATGCAGGAGAGTGGAATGAATGTATGTATGGAAGAGGGTAGGAAATTCAGAGGGGTGAGTGGTTTACGATGGTAGTGTGTTGACCAGGTATGTATGTAGTTTGAAGTTGATGAAGTGTTGATTGGTGGCAGTGATATGTAGTTGCACTAGTTGTCGAATGTGTTGTTGGTTTTGTGATGTAAGAGTGGTTATAGTCAGAAATGAATTGTTAGGTGGATACAGAGTTGACATGAAGAAATGTAGTGGTATGTGGTAGTAAATGGTGATGGTCGATGAAATGATGTGTTATATCAGTGTCATAGGAGTGAGACGGAAGCAGATGTGTTGTATCAGTGATATAAGAGTGATGTGGGGAGGTTGATTTCAAAGAAGTTTGTATGTGTTATGATTGTGATATGGAAGAATTTGTAGCAGGTGGGACAATGCAATGATATGCTCAGTAATGTGGTTGAGTTGACTGTATTGCAGTTGTATTACAACGGCTGTTTTAGAGAAATGGCAAGGTTACAGAGGAGGTCGGGCAACTTGTATGTGGAAATATGGTTGTCTGTGGGGAAAATGTTTGTGGCAGTGAAGTGGGCTTGCGGCAACAGTGGTAAGTAGCAGCAGATGCAGTAGTTTGTGATGTAGAAGAAGGTGGGATATGCAGTTTTAAATAGGAGTATTTAAAGTGCACAATAAGTGATATTAATGGTAGACGGAAGGCAGTGGCAAGGTTGCAGTATTGTTTGCTGCGGTGAGGGTTTTAGAGGAGTAGTTGATAGAGGGTGAATTGATGTAGTTTGTTGTCTTGGGGAGATTGTTCAATGATGTATGTCAGTGACTATTTGAAGGAGGAGCTTGATGGCAGTTTTGTTGAAGTGAAGGAGGAGGCACGGTGTAGCAATGTGGTATGTGGCGATGAAACATAAGTAGGTGGCTTTGGGGATAAACACAGTCGTGTGTGCACTGTTAAATGAAGATGAATGTGAGGCAAGAAGTGCACTTTGATCAGCAACAAGGAGTCTTTAGTGCACTGTTGTTTGGAGGTGGACGGGGGATGTTTGAGACTGTGGAAACAAGTGTTATGCACAGTAATAGTAGGGTGATATATTTGATAGTGAAGCTTGTATGACAGTGGGGTAATGAGGAATGAATGGGGTATGGAATTATGGTATTGAGAAGTGAATGCAACTGTGCAGTGGGTTATGTTGATGTCTGGTAGAGTTTTGGTATTGTGGGAGGTTTGATGGTAGAGTTTGTGTAGGGAAATAGGGGTATGTTGGTGGTTTTCAGGTGAAGTGTGGTAGGTGGATTTTGGCACTGTATGGGGTTGAGGTAAGGGATAAGTAGAGGTGTATATGTAGTAGTGTGACTGACTGATAGTGCACAAAAGTTTGTGCAATGTGGTTGTGGACTATGAATAGTGAAAACAGAGAAGTAATGAGTGAGTATTTTTGTAAAACAGTGAATAAAACAATGTAAAACAGAAAATGTAAAATGTAAAGTAAATGAAATATAATACTTTTTTTATAAATACATGCAAATGCAAATGCAAATTGAAAATAAGAGATGCACACAAACAAAATCACATAACAAACATACACACAACTTTTTTTAAATGCAAATCAACACACAAAACAAACACACAATAAAATCAACCAACAAATAATTCGAAGAAAAGAAAATTAAAATCAAATCAATTCCTCGGCAACGGCGGCAAAAACTGTTCGAACCGGCCAGTTTCCTATTGGATTACAAAATAGCCGATCAAATTTAAATTTAAATTAACCGCAAGCGCATGGCGTACAATTTTAGTATGTGGCGAGTACGGGTCGATCTGCAGGAAATTGCTTGATTTTAAAAATTCTATTTAAACAAATTAAACCAATATTTGAAATGTTGTTAAGTAGAAAAATGTAAATAAAATAACAAAAAAATGGGATAAAATATGAGAGTTTGAAGGCAATTTAGAAATAAGTCCACTCTCTTGATCACATAAATCAACACAACATGAAATTATGATCTCTCTTTTTTGGTCATTAGTGAATTTAATTAATGTGTTTATCATAAGTACAGCCTGTTATGCTATTAATTAACTCAACATAAGCCATCAAACTATAACACACCCACTAAATCACTTTTTAACTCTCATGAAAATGACAACAAAATTGAAAATAAAATCTATTCTAAGCATGATCTATTAACTATTGATTAGAAATATAGACCATCAAATTTTGATTTTAACATTTACTTCATTATCATAATCATATGTAGATAAAGAGGTAATTTTTGTTTGTGTTTGTTTAAGCATAGCCTATTTGATATCAACAACATAGGCTATCAAATTCAAAACTAAAACAATTTTTTTTAACTCATTCCCACATTTCCATTAAGCACAAAAAGAGATAAAAAATTATCAAAATGTTGAAGCTACATGATTAAGAAAGCTTCATTACCCCTAAATTGAAGGGGTTTAGCCTCTCATATTTGTTATCATTTCAACAAGTGTAGCGTTCAACATGAAATAAAAACAAGAAGAAAATGCAAGCTAAGTAAAATAGAGCTACTTAAAATGAAATAAAAGCTATTCTACTTACAAAGCAATAAACAAAGCTACTAACATAAAAGAAAGAAGCAAGAAAAGAACTTTTATTAAATTGCATGAAAATAAAATTACATGAAAGAAGAAAACGTCTAAGTAGCCATGAAAAGAAAAGAGAGATTTTATTTTTGAGCCTCAAACTAAACAAAATGGAGGCAAAAGAGGCTAAGAGAATAATTACATGAACGTATGGGTTATTTATACAAGCCTAAAACCATAATCATATTTTTGGTAGCTACTCAAACTACCCTCTTAGGAAGTGTGGCCACCAAGTTATCATTAGCATGAGATAATCCTCCATATAAATGTGCAAGAAACTTTTAGCTCCACTAACTTATGCATTAGCTTCGAATTGTAGATTAAGGTAAGTGGGTAGGTGTGGTCCTCCATGATACATGGTGAATTATTTCCATCTTCATTCCTTTGTATCCTTTTGTGCATGCATATTTTCCATGAAGCCTCTTGTAATTTCCATCCAATTTTCCTATAAATAAAAATAAAATATGGAAATAAATATTCTCAAATTAATATATGCACAAAAAGGACCATTTTTCCCCTATATGAAGATGAATAAATAATGATTTGAAATAATCGAAATATTGGTTTAAACATGTTAAAACACCCTATGTGCTCATTTATTTAATTAAATTCGATAAAATATGAAAGTAAAAATATGCACATTTACATCCACATCAGTCGCTCTTGGCATATTTTGCAATAAATATTTATCAAAACATGGGAATCACTTTATGATTATGTAATTGAATACGAAATATTGATTTAAAACGTAATTAGAAAAGCTGTTTTGAAATCTGTGTTGACTTTATTTTATGTTCATGTGATTCTAATATTATGGATACCATTAACATTACAGTATTTTGTCACTGGAAGTTAATACTATAGATGACTGCAACGTCTGTAGCGGTTAGTTTCGGCCTCAAAATAGAGGACGTTGCATTTATTTAATCCAATTGTTATGATTATTTGTTACCAAATAAATCTATTTTCAATGTTTCGATGATGTGATTTTTATTTTCAAAACAATAATGTTAGCTAAAGAAAATAAAGAAGAATCTACAATATTTAATAATTAATTTTGGAATTATGAACTAAACTATATACTTGAGAAATAAACATTTGATCATATGATTATGAATCATATCATATTTGTGAATGTATCTATGTTACTATCATTATTAATCCCGAAGATATACGACAAAACCATGATCTCAAATTTAAGCATTGTAAAGAAAAATCAATGCTAAAAGCATACAAGGTCACCCGTCATCAATAAAGAATAATAGGCAATGTCGCAGGTCATCAATGAGGCTAGCAATACTAGATATCATCAACGCCGCATACTGCTTTTGGATGAATGATATAGGGCCAAAGAAACTGGAAACAATGCTGCATGTTAGTAAGGGAATGATGACATTGGAAAGCTCTATACTAGAAGGCATCAACGTTATAACAGTATGATATAGCTTTGATGCCGCATCACTTTAATATCGTATTCCATCAATGGAGCACTTCTTCCTATAACACCCCTAATTTTTGATAACATTATTCAGGAGATTTAATTGGGTAAATTAAATAGAATAATGAAAATGTTAAGTGATAAGGGGATTGAGACAAATTAATTTACTTAAGACCAAGCCAAATATAATCATTAATGGGCTTAAGAATGGGGTTTTAGGCTAATTAAATTATATAAGGGTATATTTGGAATTCGCCACCCATAACATTTATCTTATATATATTTTTTCCTACCATTTCATTCCTTACTCATGTCATTTTGTAACGCAAATCAAAAACTTAAAGAACGACCGACCATTAAGGAAGAAGAAATTCAATTAAAAGCTAGAGAATCAAGCTTAGAGGAAATCATTCTCAATCCAATCTCCTTATCCAAATCAAGGTGAATAATAATTCCATCTCTATTATGTTTTGAATCATATGTTTTCGATTTATGGGTGAATTCGTTTTAATGATGAATTTGGTGATGATATGCTTGAATATTGATTTATTTAATTTAAACAAGATTGTTTAAATGAATTTATTCACGGTTTTAAGGAGAAACAGATATATGATAATGTTTAAATGCCATGGCAAAATGTTATGTGATGTAAAACATGATTTTGGAGTCGGGTTTTAATTTTGATAGTTTTCCAAGCCATGGAAAGATTATTATGAATTTACAAAGGAAAATATGGTTATTAGGGTTCATAAATTTATTTCGAAAAATTCATTAATAATTTGGGTCTGGAATTTTGGTATGTTAGATAACATTATTAAAGCGAATTTTTGGAATTTTTGGGGAATTTTCCAAAGTGATTTTCTATGGAAATTAAATTATTTTAGAAGAGGGACATCTTTGCAAAATTGGTTTTGCTTAATGGAAGAGCTTATTTGATTAACTTAACCATGGTTTAGATCTGAAATTAGCAGTAGTTATTTTGGAAAAGAACCTAAAAAAGTTAAGGCAACCAATCTGTTGTTAACACGTGGCAGGTTAATTAGAGAAAAGTTTGGTTTAAGTAGTATTAACCCAGGTTTACTCAGAAATGAGGGTTCCGCTTACCTTGGAAGGTACCTTTCAACACAGAACTTCCACTTTCAACCTAGTCGAAATCTACAAAGCCGAAACCAATATACAAGGTATCACAAAGATGGTACGTAGTGGATTGGAGGAAGGCAAAAGGTAAGGTGTCGAAAGCATGGCTTTCGAAGGAGTCGTTACCTTGGTTTTGTTTCAAAAAGAGAAGCGCCTGCTTTTGTTTTGTTTTAGCCTTCGAAGAAGTCGAAGCATATGGTTTCGAAAGAGTTTTTAAAGGTTTGAAAGGGTTGCCATTAACTTAAGTTTGCTTTCAAATGAATTCTTTTACTTATGAAATGCTTTTTAAAGAAGGGGGTTCTAACTCATCCGAAACCCTACTGCCGTTCTTTAGCCTTTCGATGGTATTGAAGATACCAATGCTGTCGAAAGGTACTTTATTTTATAAGTTTAAGCCACTTCTTGTAGCTTTCGAAAGGTGTTAGGGGTTTTAAAGACAACGGTTTCGGAAGGGAGTGTCGATGCCAACCTTCTATTATTTTAACCAAATGTTTTATGCTTTCGAAAGTGATGGTGCCTACGCCATCATGTTTCCCCAATATTTTTATGTATGCAAATGGATGATTTCAAAAGAGTTGTTTTCGCCTATTCACTTTGACCCAAATAATGTTTTAAGTATAAGCCCAATGCTTTCGAAAAGGGGATTTTCAATGGTTTCGGAAGGATTATTTCAAATGGTGTCGAAAGGGGTACTTTCAAATGGTTACAAAGCTATGTTTTTAAAGTTAAATGTTAATACTTTAACATAATCGAATGGTTTCGAAAGGAATGGTTTAAAGTATTAAAAAGCCAGGAGCCTAATGTTTTGAAAATGAATTTTAATGCTTTCGAAGGAGGTCATCCTATGAAGTCGAAAGCAAGGTTTCGAAAGGTTGTATAACCCGAACACTGTTTTTAAAAGGAAAAACCCATGGCTAAATTATAGGAGTTTTTGTTCTTTGATATAATAATAGGTTAAAGGGGTTAACCATGTTTTATATTAAACCACAGGAGTGGTATTGCTATGTTTTTATGTTTGCTTCTTCAAATATAAACATGTTCACTTTATAATGGACCCACAACTACATTTTAGGGATAAAGGGTTGAAGAACCAGCTAGGTTAACCCCATAGTGAATACGAATTGATTAAACTCCTAAATTAGTAGAATTGCACCTAGGAGGTCGAGAAGACCAGAATATATGATGCTAAAATATAAAAGAAAGATATTGGCATGGGCTAATAAGTTCTCAATAAGCCCATGAAAACTGTGTATAGGAAAAGATATTGGCAGGGGCCAATAGGTTCATAGTTAGCCCATGAAAACTATGTATAAAAGAAGATGTCAAAAAGACAGGTTCATAGTTAGGCCATTAAAACTATGATTTGATACTGGCAGGGGCCAGTAGGTTTGTAGTTAGCCCATTAAAACTATATTCGGATTAAGATATTGACAGATGTCAATATGTTCCTAGTTAGTCCATGAAAACTAGGGTAAGAAGAAAGGACATTGGAGTCACCAATAGGTTCCTAGTTAACCCATGAAAACTAGGATAAGAGTAGAGATATTAGAGATACCAATATGTTCTTAGTGATCCCATAAAAACTATGTAATTGGATAGGGAGTCCTTAAATACTTTATCAGTTTTTAGTCAACCCATGAAAACTAAGAGGTTAATAGTAATCCTAGAAACTATAACTGAGACGGATAGTTAGAATGAATGGGGATGGGTAATCCATGATTGATCGGTTGCTTTGCATATCATCATATTATACTGTATTGAATTTTTTTAAACATTTTGGGTGCAGGAGCATAATATATGGTTTTATAAAGGAATTTAAGATACTAGTGAGTGCAAAACCCATCCCGCTAAGCGGCGTGGTCTCACTAGATATCAAAATGACTTGAGATGGTAGATTATTGTTCATACCAGGCTTAATGTATGACTCGAAGTTTATGTTTTCCCCTTAATCTCTCAGGTACTCAAATGATTTTAGTAGTTTGAGAGTTGAGCTTTTCAGGTACCTCTTAAGACGAATAAGCTTCCGGAGATGTGCATGAGGCATGATAGCTATTTAGAGTTCTCTTTTCTTTTGATTCCGCTGTGTTGTTTGTAATGGCAAAGTTGTTATATAGCCTATAAATACTCTGATCATCCAAGGGGGCATCTTCATATGTCGCTCTTGGCATATGTTGTAATAAATATATTTTCTTTGAACATGATTTTCGATTTTGGGATTATGTAATGAATTTGAAATATTTTGAAATGGAATGTGATTTTGTTTGAAGTTTAAATTTTTTCCATTTTCATGTTTTTCTACGTATCAATGAATCTAACATCGTTGTATTTGGTTACCAAGGATTAATATATATGGATAACTGCAACATCCATAGCTGTTAGTTTTGGGCCTCCAAGTAGAGGGATGTTACACTTCCATATAGCCAGAAGAATTGATGCCATTCTAGAATAATACCGCATCTCTCCAATATTGCCGTATTCAATGTCACCCTTCAAAGTAATACCATCCCATATCAATACCATTGGTCACCAATGTCGTCTCTTACTAATGCCGCTTATCATTAGTGCCACATATTATCAATACCAGTAGTTATTAATGCTGCTTATCATCAATATTACTTATTATCAATGTTGCCTTTTATCATTGCTGCTTGCTATCAATGCCACTTGTTATCAATGCCAATCATTACCTATATTGCCACTTATCAATGTCGCTTCTTATTGATGCCATGCCATTGTAATGTCGCACTGCATCAACCTTGAAAGAAAGCCACTTATCTTTAATACAATGTTGATATTGAACATCATCAATGAAGACTATCAAGGCGGGATGGACGCTAAGCGTCGAAGTTCACCTTTAAGCGAGTGGATGCTGAAGTATAATGCCATATGCCATCAACATGGATAATGCTTGAGGTCAAGCATGCCACATGGACCATGGAAGTTATGCCACATCCCTTAACTCCTATTAATATGGACCAAGAGGCAAGAAGAAGGGGACCATCCTTTTCTCCTTTCTTTCATTTTAAACCTTGTAACCCTAAATTGATTTGGGAATTTAGAGCCAAGTGTAGCACTTGAACTATTGCACATAAGACGTTGTACATTCAACATTATATGGAATAATAACAGGAGTACTTGAATTATGCCTTGCTTTCGAGTCCCAAAACATTTGTGATTCTTACATCATAACGTGCTTAGGATTCCCTAAGCACTCATGCTCTTGAGTTTGATTGCTCTACATGATTTGAACTATTGACTCTTATATGACATGCGATATGGCTTTAGCTTTGATATTGAACATGCATAAGACTTCCATGGATTCGATATGGTACATACTCCATCCTAGCAACTTTGCCTAGGATTACTTTAGCTTAACCTAATCCACTCACCTTATACTTTTGGGGTTAACAAAGAAATTTGTTAACATTTTGATGCTAGAAGGAGGGCTTGGACCTTCGACTCGGTTAAAACCCTAAGTGGAACTACCCTAGATTACATATATAGGAGATAAAGGACTTGCCCCTACTAAGCATATCTCATTCCAAGCTAATCTACCTTTGATTCTTAACACCGATTAATCACATCAACTAAGTTTGCTTAGTCATGCCGATTAATCATGTTAAAATCTCCAAACTAGGATCTTACAAGCCTCAAAGGACTAGGCCAACTTATCAAATCACTAATGATCTCCGGCTTCATGAGAAGTAACTGTTAAGGTTTATGGCATTACAAGTTATGGAAGAAAAGAAGAGACAAATAGCTCCTTATGACCTAGAAACATGGAGTTTGAATCCCCTCCATGTTGGACCAACACCAATCTTTGCCCTAGGGGGAAATACAAAAAGGATAGCATCTTTCGAGTAATGAGAGAGGAAATCCAACTTAAAGCCAAATGGACCATTTTTGAAAAAAGATATAGATTGGGACTTCGAACGGTTAACTAAAAAATGGCAGAGTGTACTTGCTCGATCTTATAAAATAAATGAAACCCAAAACTCGTCAAAAAGGAAATTAGTCATCAAAGATGAGGAGTCCGTTTTTGGTAATAAAGAATCAACTGCCAACCAAGAAGATTGTTTCGCAAGAGGTCGCGACTATCAAAGAATTATTCTCTTAATACTGCCTACAAGAACATCTATCTCTTGACCAAGGAAAAACTCAACTATTGGCATTTTGCAAAAGAAGCGTCCAAAGAATGAAAGGAATCTCAAAGGGTTATATTATTACTATCACCGGGCCAATGGACATAGCACAAACCAATTATGAAGCTTGGAAGACTTGATTAACCATTTTCTAGTGACGTGCATGTAAATGTTCATATTTTTACTTCCATATTTAATCTAATTTAATTAAATAATTGAGCATATAGGGTGTTTTAACATGTTGAAACCAAAATTCAAATTATTTTTAAATCATCATTTATTCATCTTCATATACGGGCAAAATAGTCATTTTTGTGCATATATTAATTTGAGAATTTTTACTTAAACATTTTTATGTTATTTTATAGGATTTTGGATTCAAATGGAAGAGGTTTTCATGGAAAATATTCATGCACAAGAGCAAACAAAGGAATGATGCTAGAAATAATTCAAACTCATGCAACATGGAGGACCCCACCTACCCATAAACCATGATGTACAATTAGGAGCTAATGCATATGCTAAATGGCCATTAAAATTTACATGCACACTTAATGAAGGATTATCTCATGCTAATAATAACTTGGTGTCCACACTTTCTACGAGGGTAGTTTGGGTAGTTCCCAAAAATAGGGATTAGGGTTTCAAACTTGTATAAATAACCCTTATGTTCATGTAATTAATCTCTTAGCCTTTGAGCCTCCTCTTTAGTTAGTTTAGTTTTAGGCTTAAAAATAAATATAAACTCTCTTTTCTTTTTCATGGCTACTTAGCCATTTTCTTTTATGTAATTTTGTTCTTAATGCAATTTTAATACATACTCTTTTCTTTGTTGTTTATTTATGTTATTAGTGTAGACCTCTTTATTTTTTGCAAGTAGCTTCGCTTTTATTTTATTTAGCTCTCCTTTTCTTCTTGTTTTTGTTTCATGTTGAACTTTACATTTGTTGAAATGATAACAAATATGAGAGGCTAAACCCCTTCAATTTAGGGGTAATGAACCTCTATTAATCATGTAGATTCAACATTTTGATAACTTGTGATCTCTTTTTGTGCTTAATGACAATATTTGATGTGGTTTAATTTTGTTGTTTTAGCTTTGAATTTGATAGCCTATGTTGTTGACACCAAATAGGCTATGCTTAAACAAACATAAACACAAATTACCTCTTCATCTACATATGATTATGGTAATGAAGTGATTTTAAAATCAAAATTTGATGGTCTATATTTCTAATCAATAGTTAATAGATCATGATTACAATAGATTTTATTTTCAAGTTCATTGTCATTTTCATTAGAGTTAAAAAGTGGTTTAGTGGGTATGTTAAAGTTTGATGGTTTATGTTGGGCTAATTAATAGCACAAATATTCCATACTTATTTATAAGCATATCAATTAAATTCACTGATGACCAAAAGAGAGCTCATAATTTTATTTTGTTGATTTATGTGACCATGAGAAAGAAATTACCTCTAAATTTACTTCAAACTCTCATATTTTTATCCACTCTAGATTTTGTTAGTTTTTACATTTTTTTAGCTTAACATAGCTTCAAATCTTGGTTTAGTTTGATTGAATGGATTTTTAAATCTAAACAATTCCCTACAGATCGACCAGTACTTCCCACATACTAGAATTGTACACCGTGCACTTGCGTTTATTTTAGTAGAAATTTGATCGGCTATATTCTAATTTGATAGAGAATTGGCCGTCGAACATCTAGTGTAAGGGAAGCTTATTGAATTTATAAGATGAGGTTAGACAAGTCATTTGTAAAAAAAGATTTTCTACATCAAATAAGAGCATCTACATGGAAAAATCGGAAAAAGCCTTTGATCCAGCAAAGATGGCCTAGTCAAAGCGCCTCCTAGAGGAAGGATGGAGTAAGCATTTGGGCTCGTCTGAGATGACCTAGCCAAAGCACCGACTAAGCCTTCAATCCCGCCTACATGGCTTAGCCGAAGCGTAAGCCCTTAATCCCATCTCCATGGCCTGATTAAGGCGCATCCTAAAGGGAGGTCAGTGTAATCCTTTGATCCTACCTAAAACAAACCTTCAAAAGTTTTTGAGAGCCATTGGTCCTGCTTACGCGGCATGGCCAAGGTGCCTTAAAGAGGAAGGACAGAGTAAGCCTCCAGTACCTAGTCGAAGCATCGAACAAGCCTTCAGTGCCGTCATCAAAGGCCTCACTGAAGCACCTCCTAGAGGGAGGTTGGATAAGCCTTTGATTCTTCTTAAGAAAAGCTAACCAAACACATAAGACAAGCCTTTAATAATGTCTCTAAGGCCTTGCTAAAGCAGTGCCTAGAGGGAGGTTGGGTAAGTCTCTGATTCTGCTTAAGATAGCAAACCAAATGCACCAAAAAACAATCATCACATAAGATGGTGCTAATCAATTCAAAAGTAAACCTATTTCTATCCTAAAGAATGGATCAAAAACAATCTTCTATAGGAAGATCTCTCAAAAACAGTCCATTTGTGCTCCGAAACTAAATCAATCAATCTTCTAGAGGAAGATCTATCAAAAATGAGCTGTTAGGACTCCAAAGCAAAAAAACAGTCTTCTAAAGGAATATCGGTCAAATATGAGCTGTTTATGCTCTAATGAAAAAGCTATTTTCAGATTCCAAATGGGTTTTATAGTATCCATTATTTATTACGACATGGATTTTTACCGGATGGGTTTTTTGGTCTTCCTTCATTGTTACCAGATGAGTTTTCTGATCTTCTACTGCCATATCAGTTTTTTGGACTTCTGTTCCTATCGCTAGATAATTTTCTGGTGCTCTATTCGCGCTATAACCAGAATGGATCTATGGACTTATATTCAAGTCATTATTGAAAGGGTTTTTTAACGGCGGCACTTCCTTATATTAGCTCTTGATCTTTTAAATTCAGATTGAAATTCGATTTTCTTATTAAACGAGAATCACCATTACTAAACAAGTTTTGGAGTATCTATAAATGAAGAAGCAAACTCTTATATTAGGATAAGAACTCATGGTCTACTGAAATGATGAATGCTTAATCGGTCAAACTTATGGTCCTCTTAATAATCAAATTGTTTGATTTTATGGCAAAAATTCAAAATACTAGAAAGTAGACAATGCATCTTAGATAATTCAACGAACCCGGGAAGAGAGAAGTGCATACGATACATTCAAGGTAACATCATTCGAATATAAATTTATTTACAATCTAATATAATATGTGCAAAAGAAGAGTGTTTTTAAAGCAATTCGTTGCTAAAGCTCAAATCTCTGTGCAATCCTAACCAACCCTTTAGCAATTAAAGGATCAGTAATGTGGCGAATGACCATGCCCAAAAGTTCTTTGATTTTCTTTTCCTTTCTTTGAATAATATCTGCATCATCGACTAAATCAATTTGAATTTTTAAAGCATGCTCCAGAGTCTTATTGGCTCCTTTAAGAGTATGAACCATGCTCTTTAATTTCCTATTTAGGAAAACACTTCTCGTGCCCCAAGCTTTTCAACCTGGCTTTTGTAGTCATTAAGACATTGAGATACTTTTTCATTCCATTTCTAACTAAAATATTGTATTCACTTAAATTTAACTTATCTACTGCATTTGAAGATCATTACTTAGGAACCAAGGGGGATTTAGCAAAGTAGTAAATTCTTGACCAGCCAAAGATCGAGATCTAGTTGCTCTAATGGAAGTAGGAGTAGGAAAGCCGAACTCGCCTCCACTTATGATAAGCTCTAATAATTGGCGGTAAACATGACTTTTCATTAGCTCCACTTCTAGATCATTTCTTTGTTGATGCAATCTAGCCATTTTGGCATCAATCTTATCTGAAGGTCGAGATTTTAAGAGTGAGTTAATCTTTTCTTTCAATTGTTGGACTCCTTTGTCATTCTCATCAACTTCCCCTTCGAAGCTAGAAGTCCGTTCCTTCAAACCTCTAAAAATCAATCTCAATTGAAAGTATTTCTTGTGCCATTCTTGTGCCTCTAGATTATTTGAAAACGTAAAGCTAAAGCATCTTGGGAAGGCCGCCACTTTTCAATATCAGCTATTAGTCTATCTTTAATCTTGATCACTCCCGAGAAAATATCTAGAGAATCGGATGCAAGTGCCAGTTGGTTTCCTTAATCAAAATAAATAAAAGAATAGTTAATACATGAAAAATGATCTCTTTCATTAATCACAACAATAATTTACAAGTGATAAAAAAATTCAAATTACATCACACTTCTGTTTTAGAACATTCAACTAACTCTTATGTTTTTGAAATAGCAATTTTGGCCTTTTTAAATGACCCAATAGACGGGGTAAGAGTAGAATCAAAAGAAGCTTTGATCCCTTCTAGGGTATTAATAGGAGGGAATCAATGATAGTCTCATTCCTCGATTGGAGAGCTGACGTGGTCTCATATTAGTTTGGCGTGATAGGTTCGAATTTCGCTCATTAATTTATCCTTCTCACCACCTAAAAATCAAAGCAAAAATAAGGAAATCGCATGTAAACTTTCTATAGATATCTAAGAAAGGAGAGGTTTGCTAGCTGTGATGTTCTGAGAGTTAAATATTTTTCTTTAAAATCCTTCTTTAACTTGACAAATTTACTCAAAAGTTCCATGGAAATAGAATTGCTTGAGGTTTCTTTAATTTGTATGATATGATAAATTAGAATAATAACAAAAAAACAAAAACGATAAAATTCATAAGCTACTTTAGTGGCATAGTACAAATGTACAATCATTCGGGTTCATACAAAGTTGATTTCTTATATAGTTGTTGGTGTCAAAATTGGCCACCAACACCCAATTGCAAGCGAAAGCACTAATATCCAATCACTGATCACATATAGAATGTATTTAAAGAATATAATATGAAGAATAACCAAAATTAAAATGAAAGCAAGTAAAAAAGACAAGATTTATAGTGGTTCGGCTAACTCCGGCCTACGTCCACTCCAGAAAAATCCTTTATATTATATTGGAATTTGATTACAGTTACAATCCAGAATTTCGGAACAGAAATGGCAGAGTAGCCTTTAGGTAGAAGATGAAAAGAAGCAGAATGAAGATCCCCTTTTCTTAAGCCACACCTGTAGTATTTATAGGCAAAACCTCGGCTATAGGGCCTCCTCACTCACATGGGCCCACAAAAACCATAGTCGAGCCCATATCGTCCATCACTTTCGACCTCAAGTTGATAACATGCCGACCTGAAGTTGCCTTGATGATGACCCGAAGTAATCTTGCTGCTGACCCGAAGTAGATTGGTAGCCGACCTGAAGTAACCAGCCTAGGCCGAGCCCATCCAATTTTTCCTCAATACCGACCCCTTGTTGAAGCCTTGCCGACGTGAAGCATTCCCAACAACGACCCGAAGTAATTGCCACACTGACTCGAAGTAAGTGCCGACCCCAAGTTGTATGCCAACCCTGAAGTTTCCCTGATGCCGACCCGGTGCTTTGCCATATGCCGACCCCTAGCCATTCCCAATGCCAACCCTTAGCCATTCCCTATGCCGACCCCAAGTAATGCCTACCCCTCTCAAATATGCCGACCCGAGGTTATTCCCATTGTGACCCAAAGAAAAAATCTTCCCGACCCGAAGCAAACCTCATGGTGACTCGAAGGAAACCCTTGGCTGATCCAAAGCAACCCAACCTTTCCTGAAATCCATATTCCGAATACCCGGCATCGTTTATCCATCGACCATGCCCAATTCTGGCTTCATATTCATATTTACTATCCATAATTGATTGTCCATCCATTCATCCGAATCAAACCCATAATATTCCAACCTCGATAACCGTGCAGTCAATTCGCTTAAATCTGCCTGTATGTTGCCTTGCCAAAAGGCGGGTTAACACTTTCCCCCCAAAAATATACCTTGCGATAGGAAGGCATGTTGTGTCTTACCATAAGTCCCAAATCTGAAGTCCATGATCCATTGATTGTCATATCATCCAACCTAGAGTCCAATCCATTGCCAATCTGATTCCTTGATCTCTTCGGATCATTAGCGAAATCCACGACTATTTAAAGTCGATATCCAATTCCGAATCCATTCCAAATCCATTAACCGAATCCATAATGTCTTCGGATCGTTTAATCCATGTCTGGGACCTCTCCAGGCCCTATAATCCAAATCCGAGACCTCGCCGGGTCCAAATCCGAGACCTCGTCGGGTCTATATTCAAATCCTTAGACCTCTCCGGGTCATTTTATCCTACTCCAGCCTCGACTCTCCAGTCAAGGGCTTATCCATGGTTTTCCTTCTCCGGCCATGACTCTCTGGTCGAGGACATAATCCATGGGGCATCCTACTCCGACCTTGATCCCCAACCGAGGAGTTAATCCATGAATATCCTTCTCCGGCCTCGACTCTCCGGTCGAGGATTTAATCCGTGGGGTATCCTACTCCGGCCTCAATCCCCTATCGAGGACTTAATCCGTGAATATCCTTCTCCAGCCTCGACTCTCCGCTCGAGGACTTAATCCAAGGGGTATACTACTCCGGCCTCATCCCCAGTCGAGGACTTAATCTGTTGGGTATCCTACTCCTGCCTCGATCCCAGTCGAGAACTTAATCTGTGGGTTATCCTACTTCAGCCTCGATCCCCAGTTGAGGACTTAATCCGACTTCGAGTCCATCCTATCACTCTCTGGCGAAGGGACTCGTAACTCGCGGTTATTGCCCCGTCTCTCCGATTAGGACCGTAACCGGGACCTGTATTATTTATTACATTAATCCAAATCCAATCACTCTAGAGTTCAATTGACAAAATAAAAATCTGTAGAACTAAGAAAACTAAACAGCCATCGTACCAGAAAAAACCAAAGGTTGCAGTAAACAGAAAAATAAGATTTTATAAACCCGAGCATCACGGTTCATCGTCATCTCAGAGCATGCCTAGGATCATCCTCGATCCTGTACATGTGTAAGTGACTTAGCTGTGATACTTCGGGGTTTATTACTTATTTCATGCCATAAATTCAATCAGCTAATAATGGGCTGACGATGATGCTTCGACCTAGTGCCATCTTCATTTGAGGTGGGTGGTAGCTGCTCCTGTTCCACTGCCACAACTTGATTCCTTATAATTGCTGCAAATGACCATTCCTCACATGTTCCTCAACAATATCCTTCAAATGCCTACAGTCATTCATGTTGTGCCCATTCAGCTCATGAAATAGGCAATACTTTCCTGACGCCTGCTCGTATTCGGAGGGTTCCCTTTTTGCCGGCTTTCGATAATGGAGGCACCCTCGAGTATCTAAAAAGATCTTTTCTAGAGTTTCAGTAAAATCTATGTAAGATGTGAATTCTGTTCTCTCCATTGCCTTTTCGGGATGTTACCGTCGTCATTTCTCCGTTTGCCTTTATCGCTCTTGTTTGAATCCTCCTTAGGCGTACCTCCACCTTTTACCGCATAAACTTCAACCTTCTATCTCCCCTCTCTATCAGCCTTCGCATCCTCTTGTCGTTGAAACCTTTCTGCTTCTTGGTAAAATTCCCCGAGATCCATTGGTGGATCCTGTTCCAATGATATCTTGAAATTCGAATTATCCACAATCCCCAAAACTGCTTCCATTAGAACCATTGACGGATCGGGTCGATCCATCGAAGCCACTGCCGCATTGAACCTTGTTAAGAAATCCCTGAGTGATTCTCCTTTCCACTGCTTCATCGATGTTAAAGTCATCACACTCTTGGGTCTCACGATATGGACCCAAAATTGCCTCATAAACCTTTCGATCAATTCCGTCCATATGCCTATAAAAACGTTTTCCAATTGTCTAAACCATAGTGCCGCTATATCTGTCAAATACAAAGGAAAGCACCATGCCATGACCTCCTTCGATGCCCGCAGCACTTCTATATGCCTCATATACTTTGTCAGGTGAACAACGGGATCTGTCCTTCCATCATATGTCTCCAACGTTGGTAGTTTGAATTCTGGAGGATTTCTAGCTTGCCTAATCATAGGAGCGAAGGGGCTCCTATACAAAAGCTCCAAGTCTCTATTCATCAATCCTCCCCTCATAGCCCGTCTGATCATGTCAACTAACCTGTCGCTATCATCAAGTTGTAGTCTTTGTCCATTGTCTCCAACCTGCCCCCCAGTCCACGAAGGAATCCTAAAACCTGCCCTTCTAGACGAGCATCCATATCCCGATCAATTCCAAACTGCATAGCACTGCCTAGTATCCTGCCTGGAATCGAGCCAATATGATCTTGTGGCATGCCCCCGAGTGTAGAACGATCAGGGGCAGCTCCCGGTGGTTTCGCTCTATCTCGCATCCCGTTTGCTTCGTTTCCTTGGTTCTGATTCTGAACTTTCTCCGTTCCTGCTGCTCTAGCTTCGTGATCCACATTTCCAGTATTCACAACTACTCCATTTCCTTGGTTTTGCGCTCCCGTTTGTCCAGTCTGTCGAAATAGTTTCTACATCATTTCATCCTACCTTTTTAGCATCCTTTCCTATATAGCATCCATCATCTTCTCTATCTCGTCACTGGTGATGAAGATTAAGGTTTGATTAGCTCCTAAGGAAGCCTCTTGACTTCCTTCATGATGACTCCTCTCTGTCCTCTGTCTCCTGGTTGATTGCCAAGCCATAGCTTCCTAAATCCAATTTCCCAAGCTTTCAAACCTAAGCTCCAAACCTCCAAATTCCTGAGTGCTAGCTCTCTCAATAAAGCACCAAAATATTAGCATCAAAATTGGCTACCAATACCCAATTGCAAGTGAAATCACCAATATCCAATCACAAATCACATATAGAATGTATGTAGAGAATATAGTATGAAGAATAACCAAAATTAAAATGAAAGCAAGTAAAAGAGAACAGATTTATAGTGGTTCGGCTAACTCCGGCCTACGTCCACTCCAGAAAAATCCTTTTTATTATACTAGAATTTGATTACGGTTAAAATCCAGAATTTGAGAACAAAATCGGCAAAGTAGCCTTTAGGTAAAAGATGAAGAGAAGAAGAATGAAAATCCCTTTTTCTGAAGCCACACATACTGTATTTATAGGCAAAACCCTGGTTACAGGCCTCCTCACTCACATGGGCCCACCAAAACCATAGTCGAGCCCATATCGTCCATCACTACCAACCTCAAGTTGATAACATGCCGACCCGAAGTTGCCTTAATGATGACCCAAAGTAATCTTGCTGCTGACCCAAAGTAGATTGGTAGCCGACCCGAAGTAACCAGCCTAGGTCGACCCCATCCAATATTTCCTCAATGCCGACCCCATGTTGAAGCCTTGCCGAGCCGAAGCATTCCCAACACCGACCCAAAGTAATTGCCACACTGACCCGAAGTAAGTGCTGAACCCTTGTAATAGCCAACCCTCGTAATAGCCGAGCCCAAGTTGTATGCTGACCCCGAAGTTTCCCTAATGCCGACCCGGTGCTCTGCCATATGCCGACCCCTAGCCATTCCCAATGCCAACCCCTAGCCATTCCCTATGCCGATCTCAAGTAATGCCGACCCCTCTCAAATATGCCGACCCGAGGTTATTCCCATTATGACCCGAAGAAAACATCTTCCTGACCCAAAGCAAAACTCATGGTGAATCGAAGCAACCCCTTGATGACCCAAAGATCCCGACCTTTCCCGAAATCCATATTCCGAATCACCGACATCGTTTATCTATCGACCATGCCCAATTTTAGCTTCATATTCATATTTACTATCTGTAATTGCTTGTCCATACATTCATCCAAATCAAACCCATAATATTCCAGCCTCGATAACAGTGAAGTCAATAGGGTTAAATCTGCCTGTAAAAAGGCGGGTTAACAACAGTTTAGAAATAAATCTATTCCGCTGTATTTAATTTTTCCCAAGGAAGAGAACAAGAAGAAAGAGAGATAGATGCAACTCTCAGGAGATTCCAACATGCCTCGAGATGAGGATCAGACCCATGTTTGTCTAAGTACCTTTGATGAAGGCTCCTTAGTAGACCTGTTAATCGACTAATTTTCTATCGGTTTAGAAAATAGTCAAAAAATTTCAAATTAAAATATAACCGCAAGCGCACGGCGTACTATCGTAGTACGTGGCGAGTACGGGTCGATCCGTAGGGAATTGTAGATTTTAAATTTCTATTCAATCAAATTAAACCAAAGTTGAAGAATATTTAAGCTAGAAAATGAGAAAACTAACAAACTAACAACTACAAATTTGAATGAAAACTATGAGAATAAAATGACAATTTAGAGATAATTCCACTCTCTAGATCACATAAATGAACAAAATGAAGTTATGATCTCTCTTTTCTTGTCATTAGTGTAATTAGTTGATGTGCTTATCATAAGTATGGTATATTTGTGCTATTAATTAGCATAATATAAACCATCAAACTATAACACAACCACTAATACACATTTAACTCTCATGAAATATGACAACAAAGTTGAAAGCAAAATCTATTTTAAGTATGGCCTATTAACTATTATTTAGGAATATAGGCCATCAAATTTTAATTTAAACATTCACTTCATTACCATCATCATATGTAGATGAAGAGGTAATTATCACTACGCCATAGATGACCTATCGCAACAAAAATACAAGGTGTTGCTAACTACAATGTAACGATAGGTATGCTGATTATTGTCTATTACAACACACGCTTCAAGGTGTTAGCATAGGTATCAACAAGATGTTGCAGTAGCTATAGTTGTATTCAAATTAAAAAATTAATAAAATTTGCAATCCACGTGAATACGATCCAACGGTCTACATTTAATCCAATTGTTAAAATGGATCACCGATCCAAAGGTCTATTGCAACATTAGCTTCAGGATGTTAGTATAGATATCAACATATGTTGCAGTAGCTATAGACTTATAAAAATATTATAAAAAATGAGCGGGCTGAAAAAAGAACGCGGGAAGCAGGAAGAAAGCGGCAAAACTTAACAAAAAATATCAAGGGTTTCAGTTAAACACTTAACAAAATAACACTCCGCCACTCAACCTCTCAAACACTCAACCTCACAAACGCTCAAACACTCTCAATCGCTGTTTCAATTAGGGCTAAAAGTTGAAGTTTGCAAGCTTAATCGGGGTTCGATTAGGGCAAGTTCGAGTTCAAGTTCAATTAGGGCTTTGGTGTTTCAATTAGGTCTTCAATTAGGGTTCGTTTGGGATTCAAATTTCAGTTAGGGCTTCGATTTAATCTTCTGCTTAAGGTATCACTCTATATATATTTCAAGTTTTTCCTGATTTGATTGTTGTGTTGCCTAATTTACTGATTTACTTGTGAGTTAAGGTGTAATCATATTCCTGATTAGTTCAAAATTTACCGATTTATATATCTCATTAAGATGCTTCTGAGTTGTATCAGTGATGCTGCATATTCTTGTAGGTATAGATATTGTACAACGCCTGTAATTAATGTTGGATTCGTGAGGTATCAAGGGTGGAAAGTGATGTGTCTATGGATCCAAGCTGTCAACTACAACTAGTAAGCTTTTAATTCGTTTTCCCTTTAATTTCATGAAAATACTATGTGATTAAAAGAAAAGTTCTATGTCTAGTTTCTTCCAGATTAGCAATCTTTTAAGTGAAGAGCCACTATATTTGACATTTTCTTTTTATTGAGGGAGAATAAAATAAACTTAATAGTAAGCCCAAAGCTAATCATTGGCATTGCATATGATTATAATCAAGTGTGAAGTTTTATGACACACTTTTATAAGAGTTTATTATGAACAATATATGGTCTCTTTAGGTGTCAAAAGTTATATATTGATATACTTGTAAGCAAGCAATCTCATGTATCAAGAAACAAAACAAGCTAATCTACAAATAATGTTGAAATAAAATTCGATATCACACTACAACATAATAAAAAACTATACCGACTTGGACTTGCCAATAATAAGATCACTCTGTCCACATGCTGCATCTTGCTATCCAAATCCAATATGACGGAAGCATCAACAGGTGATGGACAAGTAGTTGATATCCTTGTGAAATATGGGATCAATAAGCTGACATAGTGTGAGTAGGTGTATCCAAGACATCATCATTTAAAGCATGGCATTTAACACTTACGTTCTAGGTAATCTATTACACAAGTCGCGCTGAATTCATCAGCCATATATGATGAAATTGTTGAGAAATAGGGATGGAATTTGATAAGAACATAGTGGATTTCAGCATAACTTAGGAAAATAAAAAGGACAGACCCGTGAAATCCAAGGATTTCTAAAGGGAAGGCGAGGCATGGTTTCGAGTGTGTACTGACAAATCAACTAAAATAAGTCCAATTTTTTATCATGTATATTAACCCTCTATGAACAACATTATACATGCAAGTATACACGTCTCTTCATAATTAATGTATAACTCATTTCACATAAAGAATGATTAAACGTTAATCCTAAAAGGGTCCAGGACTAGCTGTGAATCACAACCACTGAAGGCAAAGTGGTTACATGACGTTGTTTTATCGAACAAAATCTAATCAGCCTTGACTACGGTGTTGCTTGGTATGCTCTGTACCAAGGGAGATCAACTATGTCTACAGGAGATTTGAATATTGCTAACATGGACTGGGGACATCATTTCCAATGAAAATTGTTTATTCTGTTGAAGTAATAAGTGAACAATTGGTATCAAAACTATAGTGAACAAAAAGAACTATTATGGCAATATACCTTAAAAAGTAAACATGTTGTTTATAACCAAGCTAATTTTATTCTATAGTGCAGTGTGATGAACTATCATAAAAAATTACAAACGACGAAATGACATATAAAGATATCATATTGTAGCTGAAATCAATAATGGTAAGTATCATGTAAGATGGTCCGGTCTAGCCTGTTGAAGGCACATATGTCATTGTTAATAAAGCCATTGCTATTTACATGAATTTTATGAAAATAGAGATTGTAAAGCACTAGCTAAAGAATTAATGGTTCCCTTTCAGGGCTTATCGGAATACAAGATCATTGGGATCATTTTTTGTACATTAAAATAGGAGTATTGTGAATTTAAGGATTAATTGCACTCATTTGTATTGCTAATTTAAGAACTAATAGCACATATTCCTCTTTGATCCTTGACAACGTGGTTACAACGTTCCATGATAGTTGTTATAATTAAGACATGTATTAATCCACAAAGTAGCTCTGCTTTGTAAATGTTTTTATTGATCATTCTGTGAATATAACCATGATGGTAATAATTGCTCAGTTACACATAAGTTTGATTGTCAATTTGACAAACGTATGCAACAATTTATATTAAAATTCCTTCAAACCTGGGCATACAAGATCCTGAAAATCCATTGATATGATGATAGACAATGATATGGTTGGTCTGCCTTGCAATATTGCAACAGCTCCTGCACATGCCTTTACATTATAACGACTTTAGAAGTTAATACTGGTAGTAGATGCATGTGTTATAATCTCTTGCCTTTTAATTTTTTTAACCATATTACAAACCTACCATGTTAGTAAAATATATACTAATCATGAGCTAATCCGTTACTTTCAGGAGTTCTAATATCTAAATGACCAATTATATAACTGGACAAACTAGCAATAGACATTGAGTCATGGGCATTTTCATTTGCCATGTTGAATTTGACTTACCTAATTGAAGTTTCTTTAGCAAAATTATCATATAGGACTAGGACACATAAGCTATAAATTAAATACTATACAAGATTCATTTCAGTATACTAATGCTAGAGTGCATAACTGATATGACATGGCATTGTAGTTTCTATAAAATCGAGAATTAATTAGTTGTATTCTCAGGTACAGGTAGAAGTTGTGGCCATCTAGTTAAAAAATCTATGTTCTTGGTAACTCTGCCTCTAATTATTATGTGTGATTGAGTTGGTCCTCACCATCTTCATTTTTTGTCTGTAAGTTGGGCTTTGAACTATGGTCGGAATTTTGCATGGGCTATGCAGTTTTTGTGATTTGATTCTATGGTACCTCATCCGTATTTGGAGAAAATTACATTTTGTGATATTATTTTTAATTTTACTTGAAAAAGGATAAATTTTTAACTAAATTAGCAAATGTATTGACATATACAGTTTTCAGAAAGGTTGTGTAGGAGAAATATTTCTCCTTATCTGAGATTTGTTTGTAGCATTATGTCTGTTACTCATAATGATAAACTATCATGGTTATATTCTCGTTAACTAACTGGATGTATTGATATGTGAATTCTTCATTCTTGCCGCATTAAAAATTATCAAAAATGACAGGTTTGATAAATCCCTATTTTTTACAAGATTTTCTTCTGAAGTAATTTTGTCATACTAGCATGCTTAGATGTTTATGCTTACATATCTCTTTTGCTCGCATCTTATCACAGTATCTTTACTTTGTTTATCAAAACGAAGCATAAAAATGCTTAGTACAAGGAACTTCTGATGAGGTAAGTCCACAAGTATAGTTAAATAACACGCATTATTTTTTTTCTGCATGTGATATTGTTTCTTCTCGTATTTATCTTTTTCTATTATTTATCTTTAGACATTTTAGATCTACAGTGTTTATTTATAGAACTACATATGCCTATTTCCAGTTTTGAAGATTGACTGATCCAATCTATAAGGTTTTTACTCTAAATTTTGCCTTTATGGTTAATTAAAATGTTTACTTTCAGTTTTAATTGATA
The DNA here is from genome assembly GCA_030737815.1 of Allium fistulosum. Taxonomy (NCBI): domain Eukaryota; kingdom Viridiplantae; phylum Streptophyta; class Magnoliopsida; order Asparagales; family Amaryllidaceae; genus Allium; species Allium fistulosum. The sequence continues at coordinate 259,687,220 of CM060904.1, read as the reverse complement.
ACTTACCTCTGTTTACTATATAGATTTGTTACTGGAATGCAGGTAGTAGATTTACATAAAGAAGATTTATTGCCCAATCCTTTGAGACACTTTAACAAAGTAAGTATTAGATCTCCTTCGGTAGTCCAATGCATGTATTATGAAAAATCTGTTCTCTCTATGCAAGCATATATAAAATACAACCTACCTGATTTGGTGCAGATGTCAGTTATTATGGAGTATACTAGGTGATGCAAGTGGGTAAGACTTTTGTAAACAAGTGATATGAACCTAAGGTTATTAATTATTGATATAAGATCGTCAAAGCCATATGACCTGTACACGACTGGTAATTTGATTATGAAGATGAATTGGGTTCTTACTATGGAGGAGTGCATGTTGACGGTTGGAATTGGAGCAAGTTCAAGGTCGGTTTTTGTAGTGGAGACCCTATGCACCTAAAATAAGGTTAGTATTTTATTTCTTTAAATTACATATTATCTTTTATTTACCTGTAGCATGAAACATATATATGAAGTTCGCTGTATCAGCAAAAAATATTACTTTACATACGCACGCACATGTGCTCGTCTACGAACAAACTTACTAATGGAAATAGCTTATCTTTGATTAAATGTAGTCTACGAACTACTGCCTCCAATAGTTTTGAGCTATGTTAAGGTAATTTGCAAACTTAGCTGAATTTTAATTAAATATATGTAACTTGTCACAAAAGTAGCATGACTGTTCTTTTTAATGTTTGATTTGTATTTAAGCAACGGTATATTATTCCGGATGAATGTGACTATTGGGTTTTGAAGTCAATTCGTGACTCTTGGAGGGGGTACAAGAGTCGTATTAAAAAGGCACATTATATGGCCTATGAAACTGATGAAGAGAGGCTTGAAAATAGGCCGGACGAAATTCCACTTGCGGATTTCCAAGTACTCTTGATGTATTGGGGAGCTAAAAAAATACATAAAATCTATAAAAATATAAATGAGCCTTTCTTTGCCCTTGTTTGGGATAGAAAACTCAGTTCTTTTCCAAACCAGTGTCCGTCATGCTCATGCATTTGTACACATTTGGTCAATATATGTCAGCAAGTTAGATGCATATTAAACATTAAATATGAGTCCAATCCGTCTCTGTGGAAATTATTAATACAGTGTTTAAGGTATTTGGCAAATTTAGTGATGGTTAAGGTATTGCACCCATCTTAGGGTACTGCAAACTCGAATGCAGTATCCTTGTTTGTATAATTTCTGAAACTTAGTGATGGGTTGGTTTGGGACAGTCGAGAAAATGTTTGGGACAGCAAAAGTATCCTTGTTTGGGACAGTCGAGAAAATGTTAGTGATATTGTTGCTACATATGTTGTGATTTTATACTTGCCGTTTCTTTATTTTTGCACTTGTAAGCTGCTGTTGCTCCATTTTTGCATCTGTGAGTTGCTGTCTAACCTTTTAAATAAAATTAACAACAACAGCTTTCATTGGTGCATCTGTGAACAGTTTCATCTGTGAGTTGTTGTTTCAAAATGTGACATTAAATAAAATTAACAAATATAACATATGAATTGAATAGTGATATATGTTCTGGAAAAATTGGTTTGATATTCTTTTGCTGTCTAACTTTTTTCATTTAATTTGTATCAGTCCAACGAATCAGATGGAGAGCTTTTTGTTAGAACTCGCAAGCGGAAAGAAGGAAAGGTGTACAAGACCGATACTTCAGTAATGAAGTATAGAGTTGTAAGAATTTTAATTTCTCTTCATTCAGATGTCAAAAAAATGCTTCATTTTGCGCATCAACATTTTGAAACTGCTTCAGATGTTATATTTGTTAATTTTATTTAATGTCACATTTTGAAACTGCTTTATTTTGCAGGATAAGATTCAAAAAGCAATAGGTGAAGGAGGAAGTGATGAAGTTGTTCAAGAACTGATTTCTGATGGAAAGCGGCACGGTCCAACTTGGCTTATAGGACGGCACACAAAGTCTGCAGAAGTTTCAAAAGATGCCCCAACAACAAGCACATACATACAGGAGCTGGCAGCGAAGATAAAGGAAAATATAGTTGAAGAAGTCGAAGCAAAGGTGAACAAGAGGGTCAAAGATGAATTTGATGCAACGGTGAACCCGAAAAGTTCAGGAGAACTTGTCATGGGTGCTTAAGAAATTAGGCGAAGCTAACCCTGACATGCAAATTGATGTTGCGGGTCTTTGTGCGACCGTCTGCAGTGATGAAACTGGCACTGGAGCCACTAGAGGCACTGATTGTACTAGTGGCTCGGAAGCATGAAATTTGGAGGCTCGCAAAGATGAATTCACGTGTAGTATGTAGAATTTAATTAGTATGTACTGGCTGTTAATATGAATGCACTGGCTATGTTTGTTATTTTGTACTTGACTAAAACTTGTGTTGATGGCTGTTATGTTTTAAGTATGTTTGTTATTTTGTACTTGACTAAAACTTGTGTTGCTGGCTGTTATGAAACGACTTGTTGTTTGGCTGTTATGAAATGAATAGCTCTTTGGCTACTATGAAATGCAGTGTAATGTTGCAGTAGTATGATGTTGCAGTACATTTCCAATTTAAATTGCAAAAAGTGTTGCCGTAGATATGATATAATGTTGTAGTATGTGATGTTAAATGTGGTAATAAACTGGAAAAGTGTTGCCATTTTATTGGTAAAAGTGTTACCATAGATTAATGAATGTGGGCCCCACAAAACGGTTCCGTTAAGTTGGTTAACAGAATTAGTGGGCCCCACATGTTGGGGCCCAGATTGTGGGACCCACTTTTTAGTAAATTTAGTACCTGTGGCAACAACAGAACCGATGTTGCCTTAGGATCACAAAGATGTTGCATTTGAGTCTGCGGCAACGCGGCAAAATGCAACACCGAGAAAGTGTTGCCTTAGCTCGTTTTTGGCCTCCAGCAACATTATTTGGCACTTTCTGCATCACTTCTTGTGTGTTGCAGTATGCAATCTATGGCGTAGTGTATTGTTTGTGATTGTTTAAGCATAGCCTATTTGGTGTCAACAATATAGGCTATCAAATTCACATAAAAAACAACAAGTTAAACCACTTCATATTAAGCACAAAAAGAGAGCATAAACATCAAAATGTTGAAGCTACATGATTAGAGGCTTCATTACCCCTAAATTGAAGGGATTAGCCTCTCATTTGTGTTATCATATCAACACAAGTAGCATGCAACATGAAACTAAAGAAAGGAAAATGAAAGCTAATGGAAAAGAAAACTAATCTAATTGCATAAAAGAAAATATACACTACTAGCATGAAAGGAGATGAACATGTAAATAAAAGGAAACAATATTACATTGCATAAAAAATGGAAAAGTACATGAAATAAAAATGGTTAAGTAGCCATGAAAAGAGAAAGAGAGCTTGTCTTTTATTTTTGATTCTAAACTAAAACAAACTAAGAGGAAGAGAGGGTTACATGAAGATATGGGGTATTTATACAAGTTAGAAACCTTAATTCATTTTTTGGGGAATGCCCAAAATGCCCTTGTAGGAAGTGTGGTGGCCAAGTTATCATTAGCTTCAATAATCACCCATTAAGTGTGCATGAAAGTGTAATGGCCATTAGCATGTGGATTAGCTTCTAATTTGTACATGAAGGCAGGTGGGTAGGTGGGGTCCTCCATGATCATGGCTTTGAATTATTTCCATCTCCATTCTTTTGTATTCACTCTTGTGCATGTATATATCTTCATGAAGCCAATTGTATATGAAGCCAAATTCCTACAAAATAATATAGAAATTTCCAATTAAATTTTCTCAAATTAATATATGCACAAAAATGACCATTTTGCCCCCATATGAAGATGAATATGAGACGATTTGAAAATAATTTGAATTTTGGTTTAAACATGTTAAAACACCCAATATGATCATTTATTTAATTTAATTAGATTAAATATGGTGGTAAAAATATGCACATTTACGTGCACATCAAGACCCCCATAATTGACTCCTAAATAGGAGAAATCGACGAATTTACCCCTTGAGTAAACTATATCCAGGGCATTCCTAACATTGATCAGCATCCGGAAGAGGGTCATGGAATCTCCATCCTCTGCAAATTCGCTTCTGATGAAGGCGTGCTTTCTTCATCTATGGAGCAACTTTCCTTTCTTAAAAAATATTAATTTTGATGCATTCTCAGCTAGACTCTTATATTTCTCGAACAAATCATTATACTCTTTCAAATGTCTATCCAATTCTTCATTCAGTCGATCTATTTCTATCTGTTTCTTTTCAAGCATAACTTCATAATGATATTTCAACTTCTTCCTTGACTAAATCGATTAATGTAGTAACTATGAACTATTTGATAATTTATTACATTTAAATAAGAAAATTCATACCTGAGAATGTGAAATTTGAGATGAGGAAATCTGCTACTTCCCTTTGGATTTATGACTTTGGGGAGCACTATCCTTCTAAGAAGAATCCTTCTTGAAGGATCAGGGATATCAACGACCTCTATGTCTTGAACTATTGAGTCCAAGTTAACAAATCCTTATCCATCATGTTCTTCTATTGGTCTAGGGTGACCCTTTCCATCATCACCACCATTGTCATCATTCTTGTTATTATCATCGTCATCACTTTCACATCATGATCATTATCACCTTTATTATCATCATCTTCCTTCCCCTCAGACTTTGTTTCTTCAACAATTGAAGGATCGTCAAATGTTAGCCATATTTTAGCATCAATTCCTCTTCAGCATGAAATTCTTCCTGAACAGTCTTCTTGTCTTTCTTTATCTTAAGACCAAACTTTCTTTTAAACGTCTCATTCCAATCCAGAAGGGATGGAAAGTCCAACTCTAGAACTTTCGGATATTTTTGGCCTGTGCCACAAACAAAGCATCTTTATAACACTTTTCAGTTATTTTAGGAAGAGCATTATTGAGAAAGAAAGTAATTTTTTCTTAGTATCTATAACGACCCGGAATTTTATCACTTTGATTTTTAGAATATTTAATTAGTTTTAAATATTTTATTTTGGGTTCTGTTTAAAATGTAATAAAATCTATGTTCCAAATAACTGCTTGACCGTTGATGACGTATTTTTAATTTAATTTATAGGATTTTTTTCCATAATTTTTAACTTGTAAAATAAGTAAATTTTCGTTGGATGTATTTCATGGAAAACACGGGCATTTTTGACACTTCACAGAATAAGATAACTTGTCTTGTTTATTATTTTCTGTGATCGTGTCATAGAGTTATGCACGACCATATTTTTTATTTCTGTTGTTCGCGGTCCATACGCAAAGAAATACTGTATAGTAGACTACCGCAAATAATTCTTTTCTAAGCTTTTAAAAATCAAACTGCAACATGATATGATATATGCTTGGTACTTAGGGGATAGTCTAGACTTGTTGGTGGCTTAGACATGATGTTAAAGTTGAAAATTTGGTTAAAGGTGTGCATTTTATTTGAGATAAGGGAATTTGTTTAGTTATAAAATCAAGTCAACACTTACATCCTTTCTTTAATTTTCTCCTTAGTCTAATTTTAGTTTTCCCTCTTATTCCTTCTTTCACCTTAACAGTAAACAAGATTTAAAATCTACAAAAAAAAAGTCGAATCAGATCCTATGCTCAACGAAAGCATGAGATAAATTTCCTTGAGTTCCTTATGGTAGTGTTGTGATATCCCGGAAATTTGGGGCAATATCAATTTAATAATCTGTTTAAATAATTAAATTGATTGATAATTTTTGATAATAAATATTTGAATTGGTTTAATAATCTAATTGAATAAATATTTACTGAGTGAATTTATCTTTTAAAAACCAATAAAATGATTTCTATTTATAATGTATATATTGTAAATAGATTTGGCTTTGGGTTGAAATTTAATAAATGAATAAAGTCTTATTTTAAACTTCTAATATATATTTTGATAATTAGAAATTATGATTTATTTAATATTAGCTTTTCAAAGTTATTTAAACAAATAATTATATGGTTTTAAGTAAGGTTAATAATAAGATTTATTTAAATATTGCTTAATAAATATGATTTAAGAGTATATATATAGATAAGTTTAAAACACAATATTAATAGTGTATTGTTTTATATATATATAGATAAGTAATTTATAAATTAAGTAAAGGGTTTGTATTTACATTTAAAATAAATATAAATTAAATAAAAAGACATGTGTAATTCTCTAAATACTTTGTTATAACAAGTGTTAACTAATTAACCACACTAATGACAAATGTCAAGTTTTTAAAATTTTGTTTTCTTTTATTTTTAAGAAACTACAAATTAACTTATATATGCATACCTCTCCTTTCATTGTATTTTTCTATCTTCTTGAATTCAAAGAGAAAAACTTTCAGCCTGAAAATTTAAACAAATCTCTCAAAAACAAATCTGTAATTAAATTTTCTTCTCAACCAAAATCCTCTCACAAACAAACCTGCAATTCTTTCCAACATCAAAGTTCAACCTGCAAATCCCTTCTTCAAAACCCAGAAAATCAATCCCTGAAATGCATGTTCAAAAGCAAGTTTAAGATCAAGATCTAAGCATTTCAGTTTCAAGTTATAATTCGAATCAAACAAAATGCTACTAAATCAAAGTCTGCATCTTTTTCAAAACCCTGGAAACAAAAGCCTGTTTTCTTTTCAAGTCTGGAATCTAAGCAACCTGTCTACATTCTTCTCAAACCTGGAAGCCAACATGCATGTAGTTTAATCAAGTTTAAAGCTTCTATAACTCAAGTTTTTAAATCAAAAGGGCATGCAAGTTTACAGTTTTCAAAAGCAAGGCAATTCCAGTTTTAAAATTCAAAAGCAGTTCAAGGATAGGCTCTGTTTCAATACATATAAGGTGAGTAACTTACATTTTTTTAAACTTAAGAATATGATATATGTTTGCATGTGATGATATTGGCTGGAATTGAAGTTTCTAATTTGAATTTATATGAATTGGTATAAATATGTGTGTGAGCCTGTCTGTTTACATATAAAAACCTATCCTCTGTTATTTATCAAGTGAGTAACACTTTTCTTTTAAAAGCTTAAGTATTTGAATAGTCTGGTTGCATACTAAATTCTAGAATGTATATGTTTTGTGTGATTATATATATAGATAAGTTCTGCATGAATGTATTTATGGGTGTGCATGTTTTGTATCTGAGTTTCCTGATTTTAGTTTCCAGGCAACATGATTTGTTCAAAATGCAATATCTTCTGATCTACTTATTGTTAGGACCTAGGCTTCAAACAAGACTTGTTTGTTTGGTTTAGATTAAGATTTAAATTTTATTTAAGTCAAAATAATAATGTAATATCTCTGGAAATTAAAAAGAACAGAACAAGTTTAAAATAAGTGGAAATTCAAACATCTTAATTTAGCAATCCAGGATCATAAACTGAAATCTTATCTAAAATCACGATTTTTAGAAATGAAATTATAATTTTTAGTGTTAGGATATGAGAGCAGTTCGAGTTAAACTGGAATAAATGTTTTGGGCTGTCTCGGGTGATCCAGTTGTTCGGGGTAGACATGATCTTCTCTAGTGGTAGTGGAATGATCGGAGAGGTCAGAAAAATTGTCAGATAGTGGAGTAAAGTACTGTGGCGATGGGGGTTGTTTGGGAAGGTCTGTAAACCTAATTTTGGGCATGATCGAGATTTTGGTGATAAAAACATCTCTGGTGGATCGAGTTCATCAGAACTCTGGTGATTGGCAACTCGATGGATGGCGAAGGTGCTGCTGGAAGCATAGGCTTTCCGATGTTTGACATTGGGAGAATTCGAGAAGTTTTCCAGTTTGGGTTCTGTTCCAGGTTTGGGATTAGCGTTTCGATTTCGATCGGGAAGATGGTTCGAGTCGCTGGTGATCGGGATCGTGGGAGATGGTCGTAGACGAGATGTAGGCGATGGAATCGATGATCGTAGGCGATCAATTCGCCTGTGCACGTGCACGTATATCAGTGAGTGGTTTTGGGCATCAGTGTTTTAGTTTGGGTTTTTAAGCAGAGGAGTTTTCTCGAGTTAAATACGTGAGTGGCTCGAAGTGTGGAGGGTTTCGACTCGAAGTAAATCGAGATAGGCTTGGAAACTTTTGATGTTACAGGTTTTAAACCTGACAGCGTTTTTAAAATTTAAAATGACTTTAAAAATTTGAAGGCAGGATTTAAACTAAGTTTAAATCAAGTTTTCATATGGATTCAAGTTTAAATTGGTATCCTAGTAGAAATAAATAAGTTTTTATTTAATTTAAAATGTTTAGACAACTTTAAAATATTTAAAGTATATTTTTAAAAAGGGTTTGAATAAATGAATTTGTTCAAAAATCTTAATTTTCTTTATAAATGTTAAGTGTTTCTTAACATTTGGATTTAAAAAGATTTTGTAAATTGGATTTAAAATTGGTTAAAGGTAAATTGTAATTTATTTAAAATCTTTAATTTGAAATGAATTAAGGTAAGATTTTAAAGTAAAATGTTTTAAAGTCTTTGTTAATAATAATTAAAGTAGTTAAAGGTTAATACTTTAATTTAAAGATTAATTAAGCAATTAATTTAGTAATTAGAAATTAATTGGTAATTAAGAAATTATTAAGTTGTAATTAATAAATAGTTGATTAAAGCTAAATTTCTTAAAGAAAGTAATTAAAGAATCGTTAATAATTAATGAGGGTTCATTAATTAGGGATTATTAGATAATTAATTAATATGATTAATTTTGATAATCAATTAGATTAATTAATTTATATGAAATTGGTTAAGTATAATTGCTTAATGGAAGTAATTAAAGAAATTAATTACTTAAGGTAATTAATTAAATAAATTTGGTAAGTTTAAATTAATTAATTAAATTAATTTAAGATAATCATTTAGTGATTTGATAAGTATAATTACTTAAATGTAATTAGTGAAGTGTAATTACTTAGGAAAGTAATTAAAGGTAATTACTGGATGTAATTAATTAAGGGAGATGAAATAATGGAAGTAATTTGAATTTAATTACTTTTGAATAATTAATCAAGGGATTAATTAAAGGATAATTAATTAAGGAGTAATTAATTTATGAAGTAGAGTAATTAAGGGAAGTTAATTACTAAATGAGATTAATCAAAGGTGATTAATAAATGTGACTAATTAATTATTAAATGTAATTAATTTAAATAAGATAATTAATTAAGAGTAATTAAGGATCATTAATTAATTAATGATGTAATTAAGGATTGGTTAATTAAGATTAATTAATAAATAATTAGTGATTAAAGTAATTAATTAATTGTAATTAATTAAGGATTAATGTAATTAAATATAGTTAATTAATTAATGAAGTAATTAAAGATTAATTACTGAATGGTTTAAGATAATAAATTTGTGAAATTAATTAAGTATTAATTACTTAAAGTAATTAAAGGGTAATTAATCAGGAATGATTAATTTAGATGGATACTTAGAGTAATGATTAATTAATTGGTTTAATTAATAATTAATTAAGCAGGATTTATAGGATGAAGTAATTAATTTAATTTACTTTAAATTAATTAGAGATGATAAATCATTACTTAAGAATGGATGAATGATATTGAATGCTTTGCATTGTTGATATCTCTGATAAGAGATGAGTGATATATGATATGGATGTTTGGTTGAATTATAATGATAATGTGAATTATCTGTTTGGGATGATAATGTAGATTATCTATTGAATTATCTATCTTTGTGTATATAGATAAGAATTGAATTGTTTTAACCTTAAAACAACTTGGCCCTTAAAAGATACGTTTTGGATTTCGATGAGACCGGGATCGGGTTTCCGTATACCGGGATTCCAGGTCTGAAGACCCGAATACCACATCGATCCAAATTTACGATAGGTCGTGAATCTCAAGTGAAGATGAAGATTCAGAGTGCAAGGGTTATTGTCGTTAACTCTGAGGGTGATTCCAAAACGAGTGTAACGAGATAATGCCTTCGGTTTCGTTCGAACCCGGAACGAACTTGTATGGATTGAATGCTTTCAGCACATCGTCAGGCGGACGATGAGCATTCTAAGTGATATGTTCTGATTAAAGGTAATCGTAACCTCAAGCCTCATCAACCGGGAATGGCTAAAACAGGGGAGGTGCAGCAAGGCTTCGTGGGTAGCACCCACTGAGAGCAAGATAGATCCCTGTCTAGAGGTCCCTTTTCTTTTTATTCGGCTTAGTGTGTGGTTGGTCGCGCCAACTACGGGGTTATCTTGTTCGGAATTATCCAGTAAGGGATGGTTCCGGCTTTGTGTTGCAGGGGAGCGGGCGTACTCCTCGGTACGGTGATCTAGGCCACGTACTGTGACGGGCGGTACCCCAGTAGCCCTGCCATTGTATGGAAACCCATTCTTCCTACGTGCCCTTACGGTTTTGATTGTATAACCCACTTTGTGGCTAGTATGCTGGAATTTAATAATGTAACAATTTCAGCTATTTCATATTTATTTGAAAACCCTAGACCCTATTATAATATAACTGGATTTCCTATCAAATGTTTTGGTTAGCGTAAGGTAAAAACTTACCCATGTTTATTTGTGGGGAGTCTTACGTGATACCTTTTCTTTCTAAAGGTTTTAAAGTTAAGCAAGTTTAACCTGTTACTCACACCAGACCCATGTCTGACCCAAGTGTTTATTTCTGTTTTATAAACTCTTGGGTACTCAAATTTTTACGAGTAGCCAAGGGATTCAGGTTTAGCTTTGACGAATATTCTGGAGGATCAATGGAGCAGGAGGCTTCAGCGTTCGTAGATATAGTATTCCGCTGTGTTGATATCTGTGATAGTGTCTTGTCTTGTATTTGAGTTGTAATGTCTAGACAGATGTTTATAACTGTCTAGTAAGTGATGTATATGCTGTGTAACTCTGTAAATTGTTGTATACTATGTAATAGTTTATGTGTTATTAATATAATTTATTCGTTCCGCTGTGAGATCGTTGTTGTTGTTTCTTTCTCTTCTCTTCTTTTCTATTTTCTACCCCTTTCTTTCTTATTAATGATACGTCATTCTGTAGAATGAGTGGCGGGTCATTACAGTGGTATCAGAGCATAGGTTGAGCGAATGCCTAAGCTTTTGGTTAAGTGAATATCAGAGCACTAGGTTGAGTGAATACCTAGGTTCGGAAGGATTGTTCATTAGAGACAGGATCTGTAGCAACCTGTTTGAGTCTGAGTATATATATATACGAGAGCGCGTATTTGTTAGTTATATAAAATGGTTTTATATTGTGTTAATTGATCGGTTGAGTGGTATATGGATTCTGGTCAATACGAGTAGCTAACGTTATTGATAGGGATCTCTAAACACTTGGACCAGGCCAACAGACACAATATTGTTTTAAAAAGGTAGATGAAATAATTTTACCCAGATATAATTTCTATATAAAAAAAAGTATCATTTTAAATGTATATGGTATTTGTAATGATTGGTTGAGATGATAATAATTTATCATCTAGGATTAGGAGTCTGAGTGTTGAGGTTGGAAGAGTATCTGTCGAGACTGTAAACCTAATACCGTCTCGAGTGAACTTTACAGTTGTGTAAGGATTTCACAATCTCTGAAGGAAACCTGTTAAGGTTCGGAGTTCATCTTAGGAGTTGGATGAGTAGAGTTGGATCTGTCGGAGAACAGAAGCGAGTGATGGTATCTCAGGTAATAGTAGCTGTGCGATGAGATGCAGTGACTATGGATGTTCCCGAAGATGTTTTCTTTGGAACAAGTTAATGAAGTGTGTCTGCTTCGGTGTTGTGGTTGAGTTCAGCATGGTGTTTCTATTTGGTTTGGGTTCGAGTTTCTCGAAGAGCTTTGGAAAAGGAAGTCTTTGGCATTTGTGGCAGCAGTGCAGCTCGGAGTATTCTGTGCATTGGCAGGAAGTTCTTCCGGCTTAGCAGTTTTTCTGGAGGTGGAGTTCAGAAGCAACAGAGTGGATCCATTTCTTCGATAGATAGGATAGATAAGTATAAGCTGTTCTGATTGGTAAAGAGAGAACAGTTTTCTTTGGAATTAGGCTGGGTTGATTGCAAAAGTGACTTGCGATAGATTGAGTATTCTCTTGAGTTATCTGAGATTTTCTGGGATGTGTTGTCCAGTTTGTGCTTGTGTTCTTCATCAGCATTTTCATTCTACTCCAGGTCAGAATGGTGCAGCGGAAGTAGTTTGGCGAGTGCATCTGTTTGTCTTTTCCTGATAGGAGAAGTTAGTTCGATCTTCTGATGTTTGTGAGTAGAGTTTTGTTTTGGATTGGATAGATCTTGGAGAGATCATTCTATTGAGTTATTTTTGGTCTAGTTTGTTTCTAGAAGCATCGGCGAAGGTTGAGCTGATCAGAAATGATTTGTAGGAAGCCGAGATCGTCTGAAGATTTTGTGGATAAGAGACGAAGGAATTTGAAATTCGAAGTTGGAGACTTCGTTGTTGTGAAGTTTTTCTCTGATTAAAGGAAGCTATAAGATTGGGTAAGTCTGGGAAGTTAGCTCCGAGTTATTTTGGATCTTTTCTGTGATCTAATTTGGATAAGTACTTTGATACACAAAGTTGAATTGTCAGTTTGGATAACTGGAATTCAATGTATTTTACGTATCTCTGAGGGAGTACGTGTTTGATCTATCTCTGGTTTTGGAACCAACAGTTCTGGAAGATTTGGTTGTTGAGTCAGACTCGTCTGTAGTCTGATATCTTGTTTAGTTCTATAGATCTAGATGAGTAAGAACTCTATAGCTTAGTATTGTTGATTGTTTGGATTTTGTAGAGCGAGTATCCCGGTATATTTATACTTGGGGAAACTCGAGGAGATTGTATTCAGAATTTTGTTTGGATAATTAGAATTGTTTGATTGGATGAATTGTTAGCTATGGTTGTTAGCATATGGATGATAATATATGATTGTGATTTAAATAGAATATTAAATTACCTTTGTTTTAAATTTCGGGGACGAAATTATTTTAAGGGGGGAGGAATGTGATATCCCGGAAATTTGGGGCAATATCAATTTAATAATCTGTTTAAATAATTAAATTGATTGATAATTTTTGATAATAAATATTTGAATTGGTTTAATAATCTAATTGAATAAATATTTACTGAGTGAATTTATCTTTTAAAAACCAATAAAATGATTTCTATTTATAATGTATATATTGTAAATAGATTTGGCTTTGGGTTGAAATTTAATAAATGAATAAAGTCTTATTTTAAACTTCTAATATATATTTTGATAATTAGAAATTATGATTTATTTAATATTAGCTTTTCAAAGTTATTTAAACAAATAATTATATGGTTTTAAGTAAGGTTAATAATAAGATTTATTTAAATATTGCTTAATAAATATGATTTAAGAGTATATATATAGATAAGTTTAAAACACAATATTAATAGTGTATTGTTTTATATATATATAGATAAGTAATTTATAAATTAAGTAAAGGGTTTGTATTTACATTTAAAATAAATATAAATTAAATAAAAAGACATGTGTAATTCTCTAAATACTTTGTTATAACAAGTGTTAACTAATTAACCACACTAATGACAAATGTCAAGTTTTTAAAATTTTGTTTTCTTTTATTTTTAAGAAACTACAAATTAACTTATATATGCATACCTCTCCTTTCATTGTATTTTTCTATCTTCTTGAATTCAAAGAGAAAAACTTTCAGCCTGAAAATTTAAACAAATCTCTCAAAAACAAATCTGTAATTAAATTTTCTTCTCAACCAAAATCCTCTCACAAACAAACCTGCAATTCTTTCCAACATCAAAGTTCAACCTGCAAATCCCTTCTTCAAAACCCAGAAAATCAATCCCTGAAATGCATGTTCAAAAGCAAGTTTAAGATCAAGATTTAAGCATTTCAGTTTCAAGTTATAATTCGAATCAAACAAAATGCTACTAAATCAAAGTCTTCATCTTTTTCAAAACCCTGGAAACAAAAGCCTGTTTTCTTTTCAAGTCTGGAATCTAAGCAACCTGTCTACATTCTTCTCAAACCTGGAAGCCAACATGCATGTAGTTTAATCAAGTTTAAAGCTTCTATAACTCAAGTTTTTAAATCAAAAGGGCATGCAAGTTTACAGTTTTCAAAAGCAAGGCAATTCCAGTTTTAAAATTCAAAAGCAGTTCAAGGATAGGCTCTGTTTCAATACATATAAGGTGAGTAACTTACATTTTTTTAAACTTAAGAATATGATATATGTTTGCATGTGATGATATTGGCTGGAATTGAAGTTTCTAATTTGAATTTATATGAATTGGTATAAATATGTGTGTGAGCCTGTCTGTTTACATATAAAAACCTATCCTCTGTTATTTATCAAGTGAGTAACACTTTTCTTTTAAAAGCTTAAGTATTTGAATAGTCTGGTTGCATACTAAATTCTGGAATGTATATGTTTTGTGTGATTATATATATAGATAAGTTCTGCATGAATGTATTTATGGGTGTGCATGTTTTGTATCTGAGTTTCCTGATTTTAGTTTCCAGGCAACATGATTTGTTCAAAATGCAATATCTTCTGATCTACTTATTGTTAGGACCTAGGCTTCAAACAAGACTTGTTTGTTTGGTTTAGATTAAGATTTAAATTTTATTTAAGTCAAAATAATAATGTAATATCTCTGGAAATTAAAAAGAACAGAACAAGTTTAAAATAAGTGGAAATTCAAACATCTTAATTTAGCAATCCAGGATCATAAACTGAAATCTTATCTAAAATCACGATTTTTAGAAATGAAATTATAATTTTTAGTATTAGGATATGAGAGCAGTTCGAGTTAAACTGGAATAAATGTTTTGGGCTGTCTCGGGTGATCCAGTTGTTCGGGGTAGACATGATCTTCTCTAGTGGTAGTGGAATGATCGGAGAGGTCAGAAAAATTGTCAGATAGTGGAGTAAAGTACTGTGGCGATGGGGGTTGTTTGGGAAGGTCTGTAAACCTAATTTTGGGCATGATCGAGATTTTGGCGATAAAAACATCTCTGGTGGATCGAGTTCATCAGAACTCTGGTGATTGGCAACTCGATGGATGGCGAAGGCGCTGCTGGAAGCATAGGCTTTCCGATGTTCGACATTGGGAGAATTCGAGAAGTTTTCCAGTTTGGGTTCTGTTCCAGGTTTGGGATTAGCGTTTCGATTTCGATCGGGAAGATGGTTCGAGTCGCTGGTGATCGGGATCATGGGAGATGGTCGTAGACGAGATGTAGGCGATGTAATCGATGATCGTAGGCGATCAATTCGCCTGTGCACGTGCACGTATATCAGTGAGTGGTTTTGGGCATCAGTGTTTTAGTTTGGGTTTTTAAGCAGAGGAGTTTTCTCGAGTTAAATACGTGAGTGGCTCGAAGCGTGGAGGGTTTCGACTCGAAGTAAATCGAGATAGGCTCGGAAACTTTTGATGTTACAGGTTTTAAACCTGACAGCGTTTTTAAAATTTAAAATGACTTTAAAAATTTGAAGGCAGGATTTAAACTAAGTTTAAATCAAGTTTTCATATGGATTCAAGTTTAAATTGGTATCCTAGTTGAAATAAATAAGTTTTTATTTAATTTAAAATGTTTAGACAACTTTAAAATATTTAAAGTATATTTTTAAAAAGGGTTTGAATAAATGAATTTGTTCAAAAATCTTAATTTTCTTTATAAATGTTAAGTGTTTCTTAACATTTGGATTTAAAAAGATTTTGTAAATTGGATTTAAAATTGGTTAAAGGTAAATTGTAATTTATTTAAAATCTTTAATTTGAAATGAATTAAGGTAAGATTTTAAAGTAAAATGTTTTAAAGTCTTTGTTAATAATAATTAAAGTAGTTAAAGGTTAATACTTTAATTTAAAGATTAATTAAGCAATTAATTTAGTAATTAGAAATTAATTGGTAATTAAGAAATTATTAAGTTGTAATTAATAAATAGTTGATTAAAGCTAAATTTCTTAAAGAAAGTAATTAAAGAATCGTTAATAATTAATGAGGGTTCATTAATTAGGGATTATTAGATAATTAATTAATATGATTAATTTTGATAATCAATTAGATTAATTAATTTATATGAAATTGGTTAAGTATAATTGCTTAATGGAAGTAATTAAAGAAATTAATTACTTAAGGTAATTAATTAAATAAATTTGGTAAGTTTAAATTAATTAATTAAATTAATTTAAGATAATCATTTAGTGATTTGATAAGTATAATTACTTAAATGTAATTAGTGAAGTGTAATTACTTAGGAAAGTAATTAAAGGTAATTACTGGATGTAATTAATTAAGGGAGATGAAATAATGGAAGTAATTTGAATTTAATTACTTTTGAATAATTAATCAAGGGATTAATTAAAGGATAATTAATTAAGGAGTAATTAATTTATGAAGTAGAGTAATTAAGGGAAGTTAATTACTAAATGAGATTAATCAAAGGTGATTAATAAATGTGACTAATTAATTATTAAATGTAATTAATTTAAATAAGATAATTAATTAAGAGTAATTAAGGATCATTAATTAATTAATGATGTAATTAAGGATTGGTTAATTAAGATTAATTAATAAATAATTAGTGATTAAAGTAATTAATTAATTGTAATTAATTAAGGATTAATGTAATTAAATATAGTTAATTAATTAATGAAGTAATTAAAGATTAATTACTGAATGGTTTAAGATAATAAATTTGTGAAATTAATTAAGTATTAATTACTTAAAGTAATTAAAGGGTAATTAATCAGGAATGATTAATTTAGATGGATACTTAGAGTAATGATTAATTAATTGGTTTAATTAATAATTAATTAAGCAGGATTTATAGGATGAAGTAATTAATTTAATTTACTTTAAATTAATTAGAGATGATAAATCATTACTTAAGAATGGATGAATGATATTGAATGCTTTGCATTGTTGATATCTCTGATAAGAGATGAGTGATATATGATATGGATGTTTGGTTGAATTATAATGATAATGTGAATTATCTGTTTGGGATGATAATGTAGATTATCTATTGAATTATCTATCTTTGTGTATATAGATAAGAATTGAATTGTTTTAACCTTAAAACAACTTGGCCCTTAAAAGATACGTTTTGGATTTCGATGAGACCGGGATCGGGTTTCCGTATACCGGGATTCCAGGTCTGGAGACCCGAATACCACATCGATCCAAATTTACGATAGGTCGTGAATCTCAAGTGAAGATGAAGATTCAGAGTGCAAGGGTTATTGTCGTTAACTCTGAGGGTGATTCCAAAACGAGTGTAACGAGATAATGCCTTCGGTTTCGTTCGAACCCGGAACGAACTTGTATGGATTGAATGCTTTCAGCACATCGTCAGGCGGACGATGAGCATTCTAAGTGATATGTTCTGATTAAAGGTAATCGTAACCTCAAGCCTCATCAACCGGGAATGGCTAAAACAGGGGAGGTGCAGCAAGGCTTCGTGGGTAGCACCCACTGAGAGCAAGATAGATCCCTGTCTAGAGGTCCCTTTTCTTTTTATTCGGCTTAGTGTGTGGTTGGTCGCGCCAACTACGGGGTTATCTTGTTCGGAATTATCCAGTAAGGGATGGTTCCGGCTTTGTGTTGCAGGGGAGCGGGCGTACTCCTCGGTACGGTGATCTAGGCCACGTACTGTGACGGGCGGTACCCCAGTAGCCCTGCCATTGTATGGAAACCCATTCTTCCTACGTGCCCTTACGGTTTTGATTGTATAACCCACTTTGTGGCTAGTATGCTGGAATTTAATAATGTAACAATTTCAGCTATTTCATATTTATTTGAAAACCCTAGACCCTATTATAATATAACTGGATTTCCTATCAAATGTTTTGGTTAGCGTAAGGTAAAAACTTACCCATGTTTATTTGTGGGGAGTCTTACGTGATACCTTTTCTTTCTAAAGGTTTTGAAGTTAAGCAAGTTTAACCTGTTACTCACACCAGACCCATGTCTGACCCAAGTGTTTATTTCTGTTTTATAAACTCTTGGGTACTCAAATTTTTACGAGTAGCCAAGGGATTCAGGTTTAGCTTTGACGAATATTCTGGAGGATCAATGGAGCAGGAGGCTTCGGCGTTCGTAGATATAGTATTCCGCTGTGTTGATATCTGTGATAGTGTCTTGTCTTGTATTTGAGTTGTAATGTCTAGACAGATGTTTATAAATGTCTAGTAAGTGATGTATATGCTGTGTAACTCTGTAAATTGTTGTATACTATGTAATAGTTTATGTGTTATTAATATAATTTATTCGTTCCGCTGTGAGATCGTTGTTGTTGTTTCTTTCTCTTCTCTTCTTTTCTATTTTCTACCCCTTTCTTTCTTATTAATGATACGTCATTCTGTAGAATGAGTGGTGGGTCATTACAAGTGTGCATTGCTTTGTGGAAAATCACGACATCAAGATAGTCGAAGCAGATGGATTTGGTCGCATTTTGATCAAGGTAGTCGAAGCAGATGGCTTTGGTCGCATTTTGATCAAGTTAGTTGGAGGTGTTTTCGAGGGTGGCAATGGACTCAGCATGTGGAAAGAGGTTGGTCGATGGTGATCGTTGGTGCTAGAAGTGGATAATGCAATTCACGTCATGATAGGTGGGGCAACATCAAGTGTTCGATCGAAAGTTGGGGAGATGTACAAATGTGGAATGAAGGTGTGCAGGTGAGAGCTTGCGTGAAGGGGAGTGGAATGGCAGTGGCCGTGCGTTGCTTCATGGAGTGTATCTTGGAATAGGGTGTGCATGTACATGATGATGCACAAACTTGCACAGGATTTTGAAGGAGCTTGGATTGGGGAATATGGCATCATTGTTGCAATTGGGTTAGAAGTATAGTGATGGCCCTCGTAGCTTGCTGTTTGGGTGAGGATTTTATAAAAGTGTTGTTAAATATATACATATTAAGTGTGTGTTTGAATTAAAATATGATGACTCACGCATATGAAATCCGATTTCCCATGGATTATTAACGTGTGCAACGTTTTAG
Source organism: Allium fistulosum (assembly GCA_030737815.1). NCBI lineage: Eukaryota > Viridiplantae > Streptophyta > Magnoliopsida > Asparagales > Amaryllidaceae > Allium > Allium fistulosum. Next base: position 259,668,209 of record CM060904.1, on the reverse strand, counting down.
TGTAACTTTTTGATAAATTTGGCAGAGTATAAAATTATGATATATAAAAAAGGACTGGATTTAATTATGTTATTTTAAATAATAACATCATTAGATTATTATATCTTAATAGATGATAATTATTTGGCCAAATAAACACCGTACTGCTAAAATGAATTGAATATGGTAATCTAAACACATGTTTAGCGGAATAAAACACCGTTCTGCTAATTAAATTAATTTGAAAAGTAATTAGTAGAATAAATCTTCATTCTGCTATTTTATAAATTTGGACATCTAATTATATATCGTTAATTGATTTACCACTTTGAAGAAGTGATATGTTTACTAATGACGGTTAAGTGTTGAATTTATTTACATAGTCATTGATTGTATAAATATCAGTTATTAACTTGAAAAGTTAATTTGAATGATATGGTACCTTGCTTAAGTACCATTGTGATTGTTAAGCCTCTTTCAAATTTGAAAAGTTAATTATTGATTTGGAAGTAATTTTAAGATAATTTATTATCTATTGTAAGGTTTTAAATAACTATTATGTAGTAATAAGATTTAAAAGGTAATAAATATTTATTAATAATGTTTTAAAGAAAATTAATAATTATTTTAATGATGATTTAAGTAGACTACTTTATTAATACGATTCTTAAAAGTTATTTAAGAACATTTAATCACTATTTTAAAATTATTTAATTATTGTTTTAAGATTTTAAATTATATTTTAATTATTTATTGAAAATTAATTATTTAAAGTTGATTTATATTTTAAAGTTGATTATTTTATTTTAATGTTATTTGTTATATTATCAATATTTTAAAAGTTTTTTTATTATTAAAACAATATCGTTTTAAAGTTAATTTATTATTATGTTAATATTGTTTGAAAAGTGAAATTATTAATATGTTAACGTCGTTTTAAAGTTATTCAAATATATTTTAAATATTGTTAAAGTTACTTGATGATGTTTAAATATGGTTTAATGATAATTAATTATTTATTTAAGATGTTTTTAGGTAATAAATCGTTATAAAAAGGTTTTTTAGAAATCATAAACTATTTATTTAAAAAGGAAACATTTTCAAATAGAAAGACTTATATAAAAAATTATTTAATGAAAAGAATTCATTTAAGGAATTTATAAAATTTGGAAATGGATTTTGGAAATTTGATAAAAGTTTGGTTCAAAGGTATTTGAGATTTATTAAAGGAATTTTGTAAATAGATTTGGAGATATTTATAAACTAAAGAGATTTTGGAAAGAAATGGTTGATATTTATAGAGTAATTCGAGGGGTAGAGATTGCCTATAGTTTACAATGTTTTTGCTGGGATATAGACATAACCATTGTGTAAGCTGCGATCTATGGTCGATATTGAGCAGTACGTTCCATATCTATTTTTAAAAGTTTTCAAGTATTTGGATAGGAATGGCTTGTGAATATACTTATTCCGCTGAGATAAGTATATTTTCATTTTGATAAATATTTTTGAAAAATATTCTAATTAATGAAGATTTAATTAAATGAGGCTTAGCGATTTAAATGGAAAATGTAATCTTTGTTTTGAATGTTTGTTTATTTGATAGTTAAATAACCGACTATCAAATATTGGCCTAAATATGTAATCTTTCTTAATTTTGGTGGTAGGGAAACGATTTCCTACTTAACATTGAATGATTTTAACTCTTGAAATATCTTGGAGAAACATGGGAATTATATGGTACAGTTACCATAAGTGCTGCAATAATATATGTATATACTCGTTTGTTCTTCTAAGACAAATCATGAGGAGATCCGTCCACATAAACGGTTAGGGCTTATCCCTACCCTTATGTATTGTTTGATTATTTCATAAAGAACCGGTATTGAGCATTCAGGAAAATCGATGATTGGTTTTTGGAGTACCAGGGAAGTGGAAGAGTGTAATGTAAGAGATGACTCAAAAACCGTAACCACTTCGTAACAATGTACAGTTTTATGGAGGATTTCGTGATATATTAAGATGTTGGAATTCATGTTTGGCTCTTAGAACCATTGGGGTATGAGAATCCAAGTGGAATTCCGTGATCTATTTTGGTGGCGACGCGTGAGCTGGAATGCCGTACGTAGCCTCATCGGCGGAAACGACTAAAACCATAGATTAGAGACATGGCCAATATGGTTGGCAAACCCATAGGGTGCAGTCGGCTCCACCTAGATGTTACTTATAGTTGTTATGCATGCATGGGGTGATACACTTAGTCTTACTGGGACCCACCATGGTTTTCCTATGGTACATCACTAGGGATGTATGCTGCTTTGGAAGAATATCTCTGATTCTTGTGCAGGGGGGCCGTTCTCGAAGTACTTCGAGCACCTCCATGGAATCCTACACAATTAGCGAACGTGCCTTATCGATTTTTGACTATATGCCTAGTATTGTTATGATGTATTCTCATGAGCATCACAGCTACTTGATTATTATTATTTTCACCCTTAGACGTTATTATAATATCATTTGATTTTCTGATATAAATTTTTTAGTTATCATAAGGTAAAAACCCATCCGTATTTATGCGCAACATGGTTTTATGAGGTACCTTTGATTTTAAAGGATTTTTCAAGTTATAATAAAAAAAATTCCTTGTGATTTGAGTTTTTCACGCTGGTTTTACCAAACTGACATAGGCAATTTTTCCTATAATGCTCGGGTCAGACTGAGCATATTACATATTTAGTTGGAGGCTTTGGAGCTGCCGGAGATGAGCTGGAGGCCTAGAGACGTATTCACGTACATGGTTATTTTTACATTGCATTCATTATTGTATTTATCAACGATTGTAAGGACATGTTGTTATAACTGTCCAGGCTGAAATAGGTTAGTATACTCTGATTGATGTCTGTGTATACATATATTACACTTTTTTGTAAGGATTTGTTATATATTATAGATCATTCGTTCCGCTTTGAAATTCTATGTTATTATTTTTCTTCTTGCCTTCTCCCTTCTTTCTTTCCCCTAACAATCGTCTTTCCGGTACTTGGATATTTGGCATGTGAATACGTGGATGTATTAGTGTCAATTTCTAAGGGTCAAAAAGGCGCGTCGTTACACCATCGTCAATAATGTTATTTTAATAAGCTAGGATGTTGGTCTTCTTTTGGAGCCTACCTTCTTGCAATTTGTTCTTCGTAGCTAGCTCAGACTTTTCTTTGTTCACCTTATCGAGATCTACATTGAATATATTAGCCTTCTCAAGGTCAGCCTTAAAATTTTCACTTCTTCTTCTTCCAACAATTGCATAGTTTTCTTTTCCTCATAAATAGAGGAAGCGAGTTTATTCTATTCAAGGACATCCTCATCTCTTGCTGAAACAACATTAATCATACTATTGTTAAGAAAAGATATTTTTCCTATAAGCTTAGCCACTTCATTGGAAGGCCCTTGAGAAGCTTCTCGGAGGAGAAACATATACTTTCCCACCTCGAATATATAACAAGTCTAAGTAAGAACGGGGTCTATAAAATTGAATTTAACCAAGTAAACAGAAAAACGTGCTGATATAAGCTGTTTAAGAATGATGAAAATGTGATCATTATAATAAGTTGGAGGTTGCGATGATCCAAGCAAAGTAATGGAAGGAGATTGAATGTCCAATCGAACAAGTTCATCAAAATTAATTATAGGAGGCTGAGCTTGAGCCTATGAAGGAAGAGGATCATTCGAAGAAAGAAACAGACTTGATCAGCGCACATGCGATTGATGGTTGTTAGAGAGGTAGGAAGTAATATTTAGAAGGGGCTCAGGAGTCTGAGCCTCCTTTGGTTGCTCCTGTGACTTACCCAAATTCGCCACTTCAAGACTCGAACCGATGTTTATATGTTCCTCCTCGTTTATAGTAACGGGAGTGAAGTCACCCACAAGTTTGGGCCTTTTGCTTTGAGTAGGAGAAGGAATGTCAATAAGATATCGTTGCCTGTTTCTTCCACTTCTAACGCTTCAATGTCCCTAGCAATGGAGTCTTAATAGTAATGGGTTTGCTTAACTAAGACAAAGCAGAAGCTTCATCTTTATTCTTCCTCTTTTTAGGAACATCATCTTTAACCCTTACCTCTTTAGAAGCAATGACAATGGCAAACGAACCTAAAACGAAAATAGAAGTCAATAAAACAATAGTATTGGGAATTCAATATTATCAATATTGAAATTTATAGGTAGGCTCAAGTTGAATTGTAGAAGGGGTAGAAAAAACATTTCAATTTTTGTAACCAACGATAGTTTCCATTTAGCTTTCCTTTCATCATTGGGGGTTCTTAAGTGTTACTTGATTATCTTAGATCAACAACTATTGATGGAGATTCGCTTCCATCAAAAGCGAAAGTCTATCACCCCTGCTCTCAAATGCCACAGTCAAGGATTAAATAGTTTCATTATCAGTGGGGCTTAACTGTTTAGGAACCAAATCTAAAAGGAAGTACCTGTTATAAGAAAGTGATAAATATGACATAGGTAACAAGAAATCGTAACTTACTCGCAATAGAAAAAGTTCTCCTAATCCCTAAGTAGCATTCGATGTAGAAGAATTGAATCTCCCAGTCCTTGGTTTTGCTGATAGCATTGGCAATCAAACTTTCAGAAGGGGGTGAATGTTATACAATTGTTTACCCAGTTGCTCGTCGAGTGTTGAAGGGCATACTATGTAATGAAGAACTTTAGCATTTAAGGAGGGAAGCTTCTGGCAAGAAGCACCAAGCTAGTTAAGTAAGTGTATGAGTTTGGAGATAACTTGATTGGAGTAATATTCAGGCATTCCAAGAATCTTACGATAAAGTCTTGAAAAGGAAGATACGATGAATGTCGTAAGTGGATTGGAGTGAAGCCAAAAGACCCTTTTGTAGGGTTATCGATTATGCTAGGAGGACCGACAAGAATAGCTTTTATGCCTTCAATTCCAAATTGCTTAAGGATGGAATCTACCTCTTCTTGAGTGGTGAATATTGATGGGTTAAAAGGATTATCCACTTTCTTAGTATAAGGAGAAGCTTTCAAGCTCCTGACGGCCTTCTCGACAGCTTTTGTGATTGGATTCTTACCTTCCATTTGTCTGCCAAGTGATATTACACCGAATCAGAAAGATGACAATTAACACAGTCATAATAATTTTTTAGTGCTAAAATAAAGGGTAATAAATTAAATCATATGATATTTAGAATCATAATACCAAAATGATAGAGGACTATAAACCAACATAAGACTCACGACAAGTGGATAACCATTAGATAGTCAATGTTAACTTCACAAAGTACTTAAGCTTTTAGTTAAACGAAAAGCATACGAATAAAATATTGAACTTATAATACGAAAGTAAATTTGTAATGGCATAAAATTTAATCGTCCTAAATATATCTTAAGTGTCTTGATTAGATTAATGAATTTATAAATGTCGAATGTCATATTAGCAGCTCTACTGAAAGCTATAACGAAACGTCGCAATAGTACTCATTATTGAAATAAGAGTTGGCTGACATTAATAAGAGCTGTCAAAACAGTTGATAAATCAATGTTGAAATATTTTATATAAATAAACAATATAATTTTGTAAGGTATAAATAACCCATGAGTGTGTTACAATAATTGCGTTACAAAATTAATGCGACATCGATAAAGTTACAGTATGAATAGCATTAATAGAATACGACATAGAACAACATGGCATAAAATTTGTATGGTATTAGTTAAATTCTCCCTAGAGTTAGTGTGGCATGATGCCAATGCAACATTGATTAGAAGCGGAATAGATTCAATATGGAATATGATATAGAATCAATGTGTTATTAAGATAATGCGGCATTATAATGCGCGATATAAAATGTGCGGCATGAATAATATGTGATATCAACTTAAGACAACGTCACACCTTTCATTTAATTATTGGTGACATAAGTATCTCACGTTATAACAATTGCTAACTACTATGTAATTCTATAAACTGCCAATTTTGAAAATTAAGAAAAACGATACCAGGTTTTATGTCTAATAAACTATTCATTTCATTATTAAGCTAGTAACGCCCAGGCTTCAAAATCAATATTGTCTGATTCAATTGATCCAATAAATCATCTAAATGATGTAGAAATTCTTTGCCAATTCAATCAAAAAACAATTAATTTAAACAATAATATGAAAATCAACATAAAAATCAGACAATTAAACCTGAGTGTCAATTCAAAATCGATAAACCCAAATGAACCGTAATAACGATATTGATAAGTTAAATAGTGCAAGTAAAATCAGAAATTGAACCTTAATAATGGCTTACATGTCTGAAATATGAGATTTTTAATGGTTTCGATAATTTGGGAATATATTTGTCTTGAGGCTGAAACGTAGGTTAAAGAGGAAGAAGAAGAGGATTCGACTATTTATAGTGGAAAAGAAGACATGCATTAGCCATTGGGTCAACTTTAAATGTACGGTTGGATTTGCAAAGAATATCAATAGGCGATTAAAAGCCAATGCCAAAGGTATTGAATTGAAAAGTCAATGTTCCCTTCATACTAGGGGTAAATGTTAATATCGTTATTAATCCCGAAGGAATAAGGCATAGCCATGATCTCAAATTTAAGAAGCGTCGAAAGTATGAAGAAAATAAATGCTGAAAGCATACAATGCTGTTTACACAAAAAATGGACAAACACCTCAAAGTATGATTTAATAGATTTTATGTTGTTCTTAGTGATTTGGGTGATTTATGCAAATATATGAAAACAGGGGCTAAACTGTAAAAGACACGCAGATTTATAGTGGTTCAGCCAGAATGTGCCTACGTCCACTTTATATGTTATTTCTCTTTTCTTGCTTAGATTACAAGTACAAAGTTTTGATACCAGTAAAAGAAAGTTGTTTGAAAGTTCTCTCCGTGCTTGAGCTCTCAAACTTGTTCCCCATTGTTGTAACCCTGCCCCTCTATTTACAGAGTGAGGCTGGGGGTAGGGGTCTTGGATGTATATAGCTGCTGGTGGGCCTGGGCTGACGCGATCTGGCCTGGTATTGTTGGTCCGAAAGGAGCTTTGTTCGGAACGTCTCGGTCCGGTGGTAGGTGGTCCGGTAGGAGCATGGTTCGGTAGTTGGTGTTGTTGGTCCGGTTCGAGATGATTCGGTGGGAGCTTGGAGCTTGTTGGCTCGGTACCGAATGGTCCGGTAGGAGCATGGTTCGGTGGGAGCTTGGAGCTTGTTGGCTCCGTACCGAATGGTCCGGTAGGAGCATGGTTCGGTGGGAGCTTCGAGCTTGTTGGCTCGGTACCGAATGGTCCGAAAGGAGCATGGTTCGGTGGGAGCTTGGAGCTTGTTGGCTCGGTACCGAATGGTCCGGTAGGAGCATGGTTCGGTGGTGGTATAAACGTACCCAACATTTGCCCCCCAAAGTAGGGCATACGCTTAGCGTATGTCGTGCTTTGTTCTAGTTTGGACGACCACATTCGGCCCAAGAACCGAACAGGCTGGTCCGGCTATCAACCCTCCTCTATAAGTCGGAGCCATATGCCTTCGTCATACCTTACCGAAAAATAGCCGAGTCAAATTCTGAACTGCCGAATCAATCTTAGCTGCCAGACCAGGTAATTTTTTTTTCTACCGAACCAGTTTTTAAGATTGAGCCTCTTTGTTCTACCGAATGAACCTAAGGACTTTTAATGCCGAGCGAACTCGATACCGAACGAACTTGAAAATTTTCTGTATCGAATGGACCTTATACTGAGGAAGCCAAATGAATCTTATACTAATAATGCCGAACGAATCTTATACTGAGAATGCCGAATGAATCTATGCCGAATGAATCTATACTGAGAATGCCGAATGAATCTTATACTTGAGAATGCCGAATAAATCTATGCCGAATGAATCTATACTGAGAATGCCGAATGAATCTTTAGTTGGGCTTTACTGAATGAATTCGGGGATTCCGAGTGTTGAATGAACCCTTTACCGGATGGACCTTTGTACCTGAATCACCAGTGAAACTCTAGATTACATAGTTTATGTGTCTTAATGATATACTTTCTTGTGTCTGCAGATAAATGTCTCAAAGAGTGGAAACCCAATCAGAGAAGAAAAGATCTCAGGATAGAGAAGAGCCTTCCTCAGTGCCCCCGGCTCAGCCAGGATCTGCTTGTCATGGGCCCACTCCGAGATCATTGGTGGATGGATACGGTCCTCAGGAACTTCTTAACTTGCCTCCTGATTGCTTCCCTAGCTCACTCAAGGGCGAGCAACTTGATGTTATATCTCGCTCTTTCGGGATCGACCGAGCGCGCATGTTATTGCCGGATGCGGGAGTGATACCGTATGATCCTCCCGAAGGATATTTTGCCTACAGCAGATACCATTGCATGTGTGGTACCATCCCGCCTCTCAACGTCTAGGTAGTCAGCTGTCTCACATATCTAAAGGTAGCTCCATTCCAGTTTCAGCCCAACTCCTATGCCATTCTGGTGAGTCTCTTCGTCATCTTCCAGAGGAGATATGGGCGTCCTCCTTCCAACCGGGAGATCCGGTATTTGTACAACTTGAGAGGCTATAAGAAGGGGTCTCCCTACATTAGCTTGGAATCGGCCATTTCCTTTAAGATGGTCCTGGATTTATACTCCAAGTACAGCATGTTCAAGAAGGAATGGTTTTTTATCAGGGATGATTGCGTTTCTATTCAGCGCTTCACCTCCGGATGTAAGTCAAAGCTTTATTTTTAATTCCCGTTCTGGTTGCAATGCTCCTTCTTATGTGTTTTTATTTTTTGCTAGCGACAGGTGGTTTTGCGGTTGTGGAGAATGATCGCATGGTTCAGACGGCAGCAGAAATAGAAGCTATTACTGGAAGAGATAGGTCGGCTGCTTACCTGATCAGGAACGCTACACTTTTGGAGTACAACTTGATCCTTCCACAGCAGTCCGTGGTCAAGCAGAGGGACACGGCTGAAGAGAAGGCTGCCCAAGCTAAAGAAGGGGCCGAGTCGAAGAGCAGTAAAAGGAGGTCCTTTCCGAAACACCCGGTTGCCGAGGGGAAGAAGCTCAAAAAGTCTGACGGTCCCTCTCCTAGCACATATCCAAATATCCTGGAGGAGGGAGATGTGGAGGAGGAGCAAGGCGAAGATGGAGGAGAAGGCGCTGGAGGTGGCGACGGTGTCGGGGCTTTGTCTTCTGGGCAAGTAGGCGAGATGCAAGAGTGAATGGATGACGCTTTCCGCCAAGCCTTCGAAGGTTTGGAGGGGACTGAGAAGTCCAAGAAAGCCGATAAAGTTGGGACCGGCGTCGATTTATCTTCCGGGAGCGCCTCTACTGAAGCAACTTCGGCGTTTCAAGGTGAATTTATCTTTACTCTTTTAATTCTTGAATGATGGCTCAATACATGTTGGTGACACTTGGTTTTCATATCAGGAGCGGGTAAAACGGCCAAGACCTCAGATCTTCGGCACATGCTTGAACAATACAAGCTCTCCAAAGCTTCCGCCAAGCCGAAGCCTTCTACTAACCGCCCGGGAGACATAGTCGGCTATCGTCCTCTTCTCGATGTTATCGAAGAAGATATACAGAAGAGGAAGAGGAGTCGATCTTCGTCTGTACCTCTTCTTGAACCCCCGGCCCCACTCCGGCCTATTCATGACATTACAGAGGAGGATACCGAGCTTATGCCCTCCCCCCATCCGTCTGAGAATCCAACTGTCATCCCAATAGATCATCCTGGCTTCGTACACAATCTGTTTGCGGGTCATCCGGACCTGGACCCGGCATCTCATGACATCTCTTTTGATGAGGTTACTGTTGAGCACCTTCTTCCTCGCAATCCTATGGTAAGGGTTCTTGATGAGGCCAAGTCCCTGGACCTTGATTTGCTTACTACTCGGATTGTCGCTATAGGGGACGAAGCTAAGGCAAATATCGACCGGGTTGCTGAGGAGACCAGGAAGTTGATGCGGCATCATGCCCGACTGGTCAAGGCCGGGGAGGAAATTGGGAGTGCCAACATAAGACTGCGGTTAGTGGTTTCCGACTAAGCCAAGCAACTCGCCGATCAGGAAAATGGAGGCTATTTGCAAGGAACGGATCGATATGGCCATTGCCACGTGGATGAGGTTCGGAAAGCGGACCTTGAGCAGATAGAGGAGTCATCTGGGAGGCTTGAGGCCGCAGAGCTTGCTCAAGCCAAGTTGAAGGAGGAGATGGAGGCGATGCGGAAATCCCTTCAGGCTGACTGCTCGAGATACCAATTGGAGAGAGATGCTGCCGTTGTAAGGTTGTCGGCTTTCGAGGCCCGAACGAGGGAGCTTGAGGAGAATGAGGGGATGATGGACAAAATGCTCCAGGATATGTACTTCCGTACTTGGAAGCAGGGCAACCTCTCCTGGATGGATGATTATCCCTGGGTCATGGCTAGGGTTTATCTCCGGGCTCTGGAGGAGGCTAGGGCTGATGCGGATAAGGAGGGTGGTGTGGCCTTCAGGATGGATGTGGTTACCGCCCAGTTTACCAAGGAGGAGAAGGTGGCGGTGAAGGAGGGCATGCGGTTGCTTCCAGCTGAGGAGGCAGGTGTGCAAGAAGAGGATGATGATCAAGATGATCAAGGAGCAGATGTTGGTAAGTCTTCCTTTCTAGTCTTTCCATTAACTTGGTTGCTTATCACTAATGAATTCTTTCTCTGACCGGACATGTGGGCAACAGGACAAGGATAAGACTCCGACGCAGCCGGCTCCTTGATTAGACCTGGATATCTTTTTGTAGACTTGACATTGTTGTATATGTTAGTTTCAAAACAGTAACGTAACTCTTAGGTTGTAATTATGCTACTTGTAATAAACAACGCTATTCTTGACATGTAATTCTTTAACTTAAGCTGATTCTGTCGTTTTTTCTCTCTCGCTATTTTGACATGTTGTATGAGAAATATAGCTATGCATATTCTTGTAATTATTGTGTTTGATGCCAGGTTCTTGTTTAAAACATAATTTCATGACTTGCAATGTTAGCGTGAGGTGTGAATAAATTATAGTCACGTGTTTACACATGAAAGAAGGAAATACCGCCCTTTATATTTTGCTTGTAGATGGCAGCTTTGAATGTCTTGTATGACCGAGTATGGAATGCGGTCCAGTATCTTGCTATGAGTATTCGCTTCCATTAGCGAATGTCTCTTGTTCTGTGTCATGTACTTCAGGGATTGTTACAGAGGATAGGGGAAAAGTTTCTTAAATAAAGTTGAAATATGTGAAATAGTAAAACTTCCAATCACGAAAGGCCTTCGATGTACTTAAGTTTGTGGCAAACGGGCTTTGTAGTCACTTTCACTAGCTGTGGGTCTTGGAGACATTTGTCACCCATCTTACGCCTCCGCGGGGAGTTAATTCTTTTTTACCACAGCCGCAATTAAGACACATCGGAGCCGAGATCGCGCACAGTAACTACCCGGGCCATTATGGCCCGTAATCGTGGGTATTATTCGATTTACTGTGGTCGGCTAGCGTGGGTGCTGATCGTCAACCGTGAACTGCCCCTGGCTGGCCACACCTTATGTTGAGGCTTATAGTCGGTTCACAGTTGCCGGCGAGCCGAACGCCGTAATAAGCTGCCTCGGCTATAGTCGGCCTTCTCGGTGGCTTATAATCGGCTCATTACAGTTGGCTTTAAGGGCTGTCGCGATCAATGAGTTAACCCGCAGCAGAGGGATGCCGGAGCAAAAGTGTCTCATTGGCGAGGGCATAGATTCACATAGTACCTGTTAGGTCTTGTCCAGGTGAAGTTGCGCTGTGGAGTGCTTTGAATGGAAATGCTATGTAACGACCCGTTATTTTCAACCATTCGCATCCATTATAAGTGTATAGGTAGACACTCATGCCGGAGTTGAATTGCTCAAAATACCGTGTTGTAATTAAAATTTGGCAAATCTCAGAATATACAGTAAATAAATATAATCACAGATCACAGACACAGAGTAAAATAATGCAGCGGAAGTAAAAGAAATAGTAGTTCATGAAGCTACTATCTAAATATGTCAGAGTTACATAAGATACAACAGAAGAAATAGAGTACAACAAAAGTCTCAATAAAATAACCAAGTACAAGCTGAGTAGAACAACTGAACTGAAATAGATAGGACAAGACAAGCAGATAATCTCCAGCGATTCAAATCTCCAAGCGAGTGGAAATCCAAATTTGTGAATAACTCAGGCTGACCCGAGCGTAAAGCAAAACACAAAACACTCGAGTCAGGACAATATATACTAATATAATGTAAACCAACTCAAGCGAACTGTAATAAGGGTACAAGTAACTTAGAAGATGCTTGGGACCGCCCATCCTCTAAGGATCCGTTAAAATATCTACTATGTAGTAATATTCAATATTATAATAGTGTCTAAATAAGTAAAGTATAATCATATAGAAAATAGCGTTAAGGGGATGGAGAACCTTAACGCGGTCGGATCTTAAAATCATAATCGTAGTAAAGCTCGATATGGTACGTGACACGGCACATCTAGGCAATGCCAGGGTAGATATACCAATTACGCACACGGACTGATGGATACGCATATCAGCCACTACTGTTCCACCTCGAACAACACTCCCAAATCGGAGGATGGCCATCGAATCAATCACAAGTAAGAGTATAATATCGAAGAAATGTGTCCAGGAAGAGGTGCTACCTCACTGGTCCGAGATCGCTCATGTTTTAGCCACCTTATGCCAACTCACGGGAGTTGGGTCCTTGTAACATACCTTAAGAACGTCGCCACCATCCTACTTCATTCTGGAATCTCCACCGCGTACACGGTTGCCAAAGTGGTTTTCGGTAAGACAGAGAGTATGTCCATATCCGTCCCCGGTCTCTTTAACAATCCAACGTTATTATAACCCGTGGTTATAAGTTTAAAAACAGTTTATACTTCAAATAGAATATCATTTCAAATCCAAATCTTTATCAAAATAAAGATTAAATCAATTCCAAACCATTTCCATATTTTTAAAATATCATATCATTTCAAAACTTCATTTCAAATCATTTTATATTTTACATATATCATTTGAGTTCAAATCTAAATATTCAACTTTAAATACCTTTTAAATTTAAAGGTATACTTCATTTATTATCATTTCAAATCACCTTTTAAATAGTTTATATTCCAATCAAAAAATTCATTTAAACCTTTTAAAAGTGTAATTATTATATTTTCAAATCAAGTATTCAATTTCCAAAGTTTCAAACCATTCTAAGTTCGTTTACTAAGTCAAAAACCCTAATTATTAAAATTTCAGCATTTCACAGCATTTAAAACAACTACTATAGGTTATATTTGAAAACATTTTTAATTCAGCAAAGACAGCACTTAAAACTGCTGTTAAAACTCAGTTTTAGTTGAATTATAGTTCAAAACAGAAAAGACAGCATATCAGAAGTGCTGCGGTAGTTCAGATTTCAAAACAAGGGTTAAATTTGGTTTCAGCAAAGACTGCTGACCATTATAGCATTCCCAGAGAATGCTATAATAGACCTGAGTTCAATATTAGCCTATAAGTTCAATTACAGCAACTACAGCATTTCAGAAATGCTGTAATAGCTCTTTTTACACAATTTTAGTTCAAAACAGAATCTATAGCATTTCTGAATGCTATTAAAAGTAAATTTCAGGTGTTAGTGTATTTCCAGCAATTAAATAACTTTAATTTAAAACACATAAACATTTTAAAAATCATATTTTAACATTTAAAATGTTCATTTCCATATCATTTAACATATATCTTTTTCACAATAAATTTCTTATAATTAAATCCAATTTTCAACAATTTACTTAATAAGTTTAAGTGTAAAAGTTCCAATTCTTCACATTTCAACAAATAGACTTAACATTTCAAATTTAAATTACCATTTCACAATTTAACAAAATTTCCAATTTTATTTAATTAACTTAAACCTTTAATTAAAACCAAATTTCACATTTCCTAGTCAAGTTATATTTTAAAAGATCACTTTTTAACATTCATTTATTTAACCACTTAAATTCATAGAAAAATCAATAATACTTTAATAAATCACTTAAATTCAAATTTAATCAAATTATCATATTTACCATTTCCAAATAAAATTTAATATCCATTTTATTTATATAACTTAAATATCATTTTTAACCAAAATTCCAAATTTCCAACTTAAGTTATATTTCAAAAATCCAGTTAAACCTTCATTAATTACATTTTTAACATATAGAAAAATCATAATTTCTTCATTTTAAAACATTTCAAAATCTATCTAAATCAAATTTCATAAATTTATAATTTTTAAATTACTTAAAAATATCCAAAGCACTTTATAAAATAACCACGGGCCTGTATATAATTTTCTAACCTAGGTCAAGTGATACGAATATGTATCATTTCAATCCGCAGTTAAAAAAAGAAAAATCCGGGTTCTATCATTTCAAACCCGCAATCCCAAGTTAAAATAAATTAAATAAAAATCGTTCAGGCCTATCATTTCAGCCCATAACGATTTTTCCCTATTCTAAAGTCCGTTCGGGTATGTATCATTTCAACCCATAGTGATTCTAGTCTACAGGGAACTTGCAATGGTGATAACAAATATAAATAACAGAATAACATTAAATAACAGTAACATATGATATAACAGGTGTAATAACAGGTGTGAACATCATATGATAATAATATAAGCATATATAACATGATAATATATTTCTACATTTTCGCAGGGTGTCAGTTTACTTGTTATATAGGTACATATTTTCTGGTGAGAATAACTCACCTCTTTGTGCTGGAGATTGCTATCAAATGCACAAACTGAGATCTTCGAAGGCACGAAAGCATGAATAAGATTGGATATTGAGAGAGCCAAAGATAAATCTCCTTGAAAACATTCAAACAAAACAAGACAATATACACATAAATATTCAACGCAAAACAATGTTTAAACAATGCAGATAAGAAGCAACAACGGAATAGATTACTTGATCATGCTTTAACCATTCAAAAGCTCGAACAAGGGGTTCATTTCTCAGCCATGATGATGATGAGTGTGAGAGAGACAAGGTTAACTCCTCGGAATACATAATACAAAACAATCCAAACAATATAAGTTTTCAACCCAAATTTTAATAGAACAATGTTAGAAATGACTGCACGGAATCAAATAGAAATGCTTGCACTTGCTTTCAATCTTTACTAGGCTCAGCCATGAGGGAAACTACAGGTCTAAGGCAATGGTCTTGGGTCTGGTTTGGACCAAGGGATATACGGCTACAAGCTAGAGATGATGGGGAAGTTATAACATAGGTATGTGAAGAGTTTTAGGCACACTAGCGTGGTTTTTGGTCAACAAAAGGGCTCGGCCATAGGAGTTTGGGCTTGTCCATTCAAGTTAAGATCTGGACAGAGGTGGGGAGGGGTGTGTTGTGGTCAGGTCAGGGAGGTGGTGGTGGCTGTGGTGGTGGTTTGGGTGGTGGTTGAGGTGGGTGAGCATGTAGAGGTCAATAAACATGGATTTTAGGCATCTAGGTTGAAATTTGGGGGGTTTTACCATCAAAATGGTTCGGCTCTGGTCAGATCTGGTGGAGTGGAGGCTGGTGGTGGTCGGGAAGAGATGGAAGGAGGTGGTGGCAGAGCAATAGGGGTAGAGGCCGATCTCAATCAGGGAAGAAGGCAAGCAAAATAGCATAGAAAAAGAAGAAAGGTAGGAAGAAAGAGATGGAGGCCATTACCTAATTTTCTCTAGCCGTGAGAAACAATTGAAGATGGGATATTTTTTCATGTGAATGCCAAATGAGATGACGGCTACACTAGGGTTTTACATGGCTAGGCAATTAATTTTGAGGAGTTAAAGGAATTAAAGGATTTGGTAAATAAAAGGGCTTACGTTTCAAAGCGTTACACAACCCTTCACATTTCTTTCCTTATAAATCTTTATATAAACAAAATATTTCAGAAAAATACTATACAAACCTAAACTAAGTAAAGATATAAGAAAATAAATAATAAAATTTGAAGAAATTAGAAAAAATAATAAAAGAAATTGCTTAAAATACAAAACAGTGTCCAGAAATTACAAATAAATCACCATTGACTTTGGAAAATTATTAACTTTAATTTAAAAATATCCTAAAACAAAATTTGAAATAAAAATGACTTTTAAAACATTTTCAAAGTGAAATAAATAATTAAATTCAGAGAAAATAGCAAAAGAATTGAAGAAATAGTTAAAAAATAGCAGACATGACATGAAAATTTCACATAAATTACCATTGACTCTAGAAAAATGTCTACTTCATTTTAAAAATAATAAAAGACAAAAATATAGATAAAATAACATATTAACACGTATTAAAATAAAATATGACAAAGAAAATAAAATTTATAAAATTTAAAATAGGCAAAAATGCACAATAAAACAAATTATACTAAAAATTGAAATGTACATAACTTTTACATTTTAACTCCATTTTCAACGAAACGAAAAGTAGTGTTCAAGTTATTAAATCTATTTTCATAATAAAAGATAAAATTTATAATTTCAAAGTATTTAAAATTTAAACTTAAAAGTCAAAGTTTGACTATTGACCAAAATTCACATTTTCAGGAAATATTAAATTTAGTCATATTTGGAATTCTAATCCACATCAAAGTCAAAGTTTATATTTAAAATAACAAAATTTATTCTTTTTCATAAATAAAGCTTTTGAATCTGGAAAAAAATCAATTTAAGAATATTTGTAAAATATAGGGTTGTTACACTCTCCTTGTTATGTGATCTTTGGCCAAACCATCCTACAACCGAATCAACGCATCTCCGAGCGATGCCGAACCAAAAACTTCACCGAGCCACTGCCGGATCAGGGGCCTACCGAACCATCTAGAACTCCACTGCCGAACCATCCCCTATCACCGAGTCACCGGACCAACAGCAATACCGGACCAACTCACTTCCACCATGCTCCTACCGGACCATGCTCCTACCGGACCAACAGCAATACCGGACCAACTCACTTCCACCATGCTCCTACCGGACCAACAGCAATACCGGACCAACTCACTTCCACCATGCTCCTACCGGACCATGCTCCTACCAGACCAACAGCAATACCGGACCAACTCACTTCCACCATGCTCCTACCGGACCAGCCCAACTCCATCCTACCGAACCAGCTGCCACCGGACCGAGACGTTCCGAACCATGCTCCTCCCGGACCAACAATACCAGGCCAGGTCGCGTCAGCCCAGGCCCACCAGCTGTTATATACATCCATGACCCCTACCCCCAGCCTCACTCTATAAATAGAGGGGCAGGGGTACAACAATGAGGGACAAGTTTGAGAGCTCAAGCACGGAGAGAACTTTCAAACAACTTTCTTTTACTTGTATCAAAACTTTGTACTTGTAATCAAAATAAGAGAAGAGAAATGACATATAAAGTGGACGTAGGCACATTCTGGCTGAACCACTATAGATATGCATGTCTTTTTTTTACAGTTTAGCCCCTGTTTTTCATATATTTGCATAAATCACCCAAATCATTAAGAACAACACAAGATCTACTAAATCATACAACTTTGAGGTGTTTGTCCATTTTTTGTGCAAACATTTTTGGTGCTTTCATTGAGAGCTAGAAGCTCGAAGCTTCAGCTTCATCCACTTAACAGATTTCCTAACAGCATCGTTCGCTACTTGGAAAACATGCCTCCCAAACAGAGAAAAGATGTTAACAAAGGAAAAAACATCGCATCCAGCAGTCTTCCAGATCCAGCTGTCACAAATCAAGTAAATCGTCCTCCTCCGGCAGCAGTAACAAATGAAGGACAGGCTAACCCAACCACTCCTGCCACAGAACAGCCTGCAGCAATTACTAGGGCAGATTTGGACAGAGTTGTGGTTGAAGTAACTAACCGCTTCACATCCCAACAAGAAGTCTTGGTGGACCATGTCATGTCACGCTTAAGGGACGCTGAAGAATCCAACCGCAACACTGAATCATGGGGCGAGTCCCAGTCTGGAGGATCTCAGAGACAACAAAGATCTTCCTTCTTCGAAGGAGCTAACGGCAGAAGTAGCTATGGTAGGAGCCGAGACCGAGCACAGCCCGAAGTTAGGCCTGAGGAAACGTTTGGTACCGAACCCAACGGGGGAGGTACCGGACGGAGGTCAACTATAGCTGAGCCTGTCATACTGCCTAACCACGGAAACGCCAGTGAACGGGGCCGAGCTAGAGTCCAGCCCGAAGTTGGACCCGAGGAAGTGCTTAGATCAAAACCCGACAGGGGAAGATCAAGGCAAGGGCCAACTGTAGCTGACCCTAGCATGCTCCCAGAAGATCAAAGGCAGCCATTGGAAAATATGAGGAATGATATACGATACCATCCCTACAGGTCATCTGGACGGAATCAATCCCACAGAACAGAACCAAACTCATTTCTATCTGCTCCAAATTCTGATGAAAGGATGGCATGCTTATTCAGAGAGTGTGTCCAACGGGAGCAAAGAGATCGAGGGATAGGCGCTAGGGTAACCAGCCCTTTCGCCCGCAATATCGAAATTGCTATCACCGCCCGAGAATGGAAGATGCCAACAATGGAACCCTACAAAGGAACCTCCGACCCCGTTGTACACTTACAGAGGTACACGCAGCATATGCTCATGAGTGGGGCGACAGAGGGAGTACTGTGCAAATGCTTTCTGCTCTTCTTAGCAGATCTTGCTACCTCCTAGTTCTGTCATCTACCCCAGGGATCCATCAGCTCGTGGGAAATGTTGAAAGAAAAATTTATCAGTCAGTTCCGCATTCATGTGGAGCAACCTAAGGACGCTTATTCCTTATCCAGCGTCAAACAGAAACCTGGAGAGAAGCTGCAGCAATACCTAACCACATTCAACGCCGCAGCAGCCGCAGTCCAAGATGCCGATGAGAAGCTTATCCTAATGGCCCTCTGTAGTGGTGTGCATCCGGACACTAAATTTGCTAGAAGGTTGACAAAAGAAAAACCAGCTACTTTACCCGATTTCTTCCATGAAGCCGGGAAATACATGAGGCTTGAGGATGCTGCCGTTGAGGGGCAGACAGGACAGCAAAATAAGACAACCCATAGCAACGCCCCTATTGTGGCAAGGGACGTTCGAAGAAATGATTCCAGAGACAATGCTGGGGGCAAGAAGGGGAAAAAGCGCCTATATCGGCCAGGACCGAGATTCGACACTTACACTCCTTTGAACGAGACCGTCGAAAATATCTTCCTTGCCACCCAAGGCGAATTTAGATACAAACGCCCACCATACAAGAAGGAATCAAATAACGCACAGAAGTCTGGAAAGTTCTGCCGCTTCCACGAATCTCATGGGCATGATACCAACGAATGCCATCATCTCCGAGATCTGATTGAGGAACACATCAGAAGGAAGAAACTGGAACGTTATGTAAAAAGTCAGGACAGGACTCCAGCTCCTGCCAATGAAAACCCAAGGCTACCCTCACCGGACGCCGGTAGAGGAAACCGCAACGCTAGCAGCTCCAGCCAAGAAAAGATAGTGGTCCATACCATCTCAGAGGACCGCACATCGCAGACAGAAGCTGGAAAGAGATGGAGAGATATGGAAAGTCGCTTAGAGACAATAAAGACTGTGTCAATTAGGTTATAGAAGAGCGCCACCCGAAGCGGAAAGAAATTGATGACATCACATTCGGTAAGCGTGACCTAGAAGGAAGGCAGTACCCTCACATGGATCCCATGTTTATCTCTGCCCGACTCGGTCCCGCCGAAGTTTATCGAATCCTGGTAGACACTGGAAGCTCAGTAAACATCCTGTTCAAACACGCATTCGACAAGATGAAGCTATCAATGAAGGATGTATCTCCCTGCGATAAACCACTACACGGTTTCACTGGAAATGCGAAGATGCCTCTCGGGCAACTGGACCTCTTTGTTGAGATTGGAAGCCATCCCCGCTCCGTTGTACAGAAACAGACATTTGTGCTAATAGAAAACCATTCGGCCTACAACGCCTTCTTAGGAAGACCAGCCTTGTCTGACTTCCAAATTGTCCTAGCCCCATGGTGTCTGAAGATGAAATTTCCAACGGACAATGGAGTAGGGGAAGTAGAAGGAGACCAGGACGTTGCTCGAGACTGCTATGTGACTGAACTTCGCAACAACCACAGGAAGGATAAAGGGAAGGGTGTAGAGATTGCCCTCTGCACGAAAAGTCTAGAAGCATAGCAACTAAAGAAAGCCTCTCCTCTTCGATATACCAGCGACCCTTTCAACGAATTAGACCCTAGGGACAAAGAGGAGGAGGCCACCGCCAAGCCTGCAGAGGCTATGGAGTTTATATCTGTAGACAAGCACGACTCAAGTAGACTATTGAAAATTGGGTCCCGACTAAAAGCCGAATTAAAGGAACAACTCATCGATTTTCTCCGCCGCAACTTGGATGTATTCGCGTGGTCACACGCTGACATGACCGGAATCTCCCCCGATATAGCATGCCACATATTAAACATTGATCCTACCAAGGCGCCCGTAAAACAAAGAAAGAGAAGTATTGGGGCAGAACGATCAGCAGCCCTCGATGAAGAAGTAAAGAATCTACTCGCCAATGACTTCATACAAGAAGCTATTTACCCGGAATGGATCGCCAACCCGGTACTGGTAAAGAAGGCTAATGGGAAGTGGCGAACCTGCATTGACTTTTCCAACCTAAACGACGCCTGCCCAAAGGATTGCTTCCCACTTCCTCGAATCGATCAACTTGTAGACAGCACAGCCGGGCACGAGCTCCTATCTTTTATGGATGCATACTCAGGATATAACCAAATCCCTATGCATGCTCCCGACCAAGATCACAATAGTTTCATCACCGACCGGGGTTTATACTGCTATAAGGTAATGCCTTTCGGACTTAAAAATGCAGGAGCCACCTACCAACGCCTTGTCAACAAGATGTTTGCAGGGCTAATAGGACAAACTATGGAAGTATATGTGGATGACATGCTGGTAAAGTCAAGGAAAACCAAAGATCACGTAAGCCACCTAGGCGAGATGTTCCAGGTACTTCGACAGTATGGAATGAAGTTGAATCCACTAAAGTGCTCCTTCGAAGTGTCGTCGGGGAAGTTCTTAGGATTCATCGTCCATGCCAGAGGGATTGAAGCAAACCCTGAACAAGTCCGAGCGCTAAGGGATATCAAGATACCTTCCACTCGAAAGGAAATGCAAAGTTTGAATGGAAAAGTGGCTGCCCTAAGCCGATTCATCTCCAAGGCAACGGACAAATGCGTTCCCTTCTTCGAAGCTCTAAAGAAAAACAAAGGAAAGTTCGAATGGACTGACGAATGCTTAACCGCTTTCCTTAACTTAATCGAACACCTCTAGAAACCACCGGTACTCTCGACTCCAAGCGAAGGCAAAGAATTATACCTATACCTTGCTGTGTCATCTCACGCCCTAAGCGCTGCCTTGGTAAGGGAAGACAAACGCACGCAGCGGCCAGTTTACTTTGTCAGCAAAAGGTTTACGGGGGCATAAGTCAGATATCCTAAACTTGAGAAGCTAGCATACTATTTACTAATCACGTCACGGAAACTGCGTCACTACTTCCAGTCCCATTCCATCAAAGTTTTGACCGATCAACCACTGAGGCAGGTACTCCATCGGCCCGACACTTCTGGGCGACTACTTAAATGGTGCATTGAACTAAGTCAGTATGATATCACCTATCACCCTCGCACCGCCATCAAGGGACAAGCTATGGCCGACTTCCTTGCAGAATTCACTACCAACGAAGATAAGGAGCAATTGGAAATAGCAAAAGACATCAAGTGGAATCTCTTTATGGACGGCGCATCGAACGAACAAGGCTCGGGGGCAGGTGTGGTAATAATCACTCCCAGGGGAAACAAGTGGCACTATGCTATAAGGTTGGAGTTTGCTGCCACCAACAACGATGCAGAATATGAAGCAGTAATAGCCGGACTAGAACTTGCCATAGAAATCGGAGCCAATTCTTTATGTCTTCACAGCGATTCTCAACTTATTGTTAATCAAATACTAGGAGAATTCCAAGCTCGAGAAGAACGACTCATAGCATATTTAAAGAAGACCAAGTTACTTCTCAGCCGATTGGACCACTACTTAGTCAAACACATCCCTCGGGAAGAGAACCAAGAGGCCGACGAATTGGCAAAGCGAGCAAGTGAAAGAGACGTCGCCATCTTCGGGACAGTAACCATCTCAAAGCAACTAACCCCAAGTTTTGAGCAAGTGAATTTGATAGCTGCAACCAAAGAAGCAACTTGGATGACTCCCATCCAAGACTACCTACAAAGTGGCACACTACCCCACGGGCGTAACGAAGCCAAGAAAATCTTGAGGAAAGCATCCCGCTACACAATGAAAGAAGACATCCTCTATCGGCGCGGATTCTCTAACCCATTATTAAGGTGTGTCGCCGGGAGGGAAGCCAAGGAAATCATGTCCAACATCCATCAGGGGAGCTGTAGAGATCACACCGGAGGGCAAACATTAGCAAAAAAGATACTCCGATATGGATATTTCTGGCCCACCTTAAGCAAGGACGCCCTAGATTTCGTCAAAAAGTGTGACAGATGCCAAAAGTTTACTAAGATTCTGCGGCTACCAACAACTGAGATTACTCAAATGACCAGCCCTTGGCCCTTCGCAATATGGGGAATTGACTTAATCGGCGAGCTACCAATGGGCCGAGGCGGGGCCAAATATGCTATAGTGGCAGTCGACTATTTCACCAAATGGGTGGAAGCGGAACCCCTGAATAAAGTATCTTCAGCAAAAGTTATTAACTTCTTGATCAAAAATGTCCTGTGCAGGTACGGAGTCCCACTCAAAATCATATCAGACAATGGGCTTCAGTTTGACAGCGAGGAATTCGCCAACTGGTGCCAAGAGCACGGAATTCACAAAAGCTTCTCATCCGTAACGTATCCCCAGGCCAACGGACAAGTCGAAGCCGTCAACAAAATTCTGAAAACTCTAATAAAAAAGAAGCTCGAAAAGTCAAAGAGTGCTTGGGTGGATGAACTCCCTACGACACTGTGGGCCTACCGCACATCTTTCAGAACATCAACGGGGCACACTCCTTTCTCTTTGGCATACGGATCGGAGGCTATGCTCCTGGTTGAAACCATTGTGCCTTCCCACCGTAGGATCCACTATAACCCAAAAGAGAATGAAGAACTCCTCCACATGTCTTTGGATCTAGTTGAGGAGAGAAGAAATGATGCAGTCCTTAAAACAGCAGCCCACAAACAAAAATTGGCGGCACAATACAACTCCAAAGTCAAGCATCGTACCTTACAAGAAGGGGATCTTGTACTCAAGCGAATCTTCCCTCGTCCCGGAGCACTAGACCCAATCTGGGATGGACCATATGTAATTCATAAAGATCTCCACAACGGAGCCTATATTTTGTCAACAGTGGACGGAGAGGTGTTCCAGAGGGCATGGAACATCCAACACCTCCGTCGATACTTTTCTTAACTTGTATTGGCCATATGAAGTGAATTAACAAAGAGAATCAGTGGACGTAGGCATTTTCGTGCCGGACCACTTTAAAAAACCTTGTCTCTTTTTTAACTTGTTCCTTTGTATCTTGGCTGCTTGTTAACTTTATCCTTTTCTGTTGAACAAAATCCTGAGCATATAGCATTTCTATTCAAAGCACTTCACAACACAACTTCACCTGGACAAGACCTAAACAGGTACTATGCGAATCTATGCCCTCGCCAATGAGACACTTTTGCTCCGGCATCCCTCTGCTGCGGGTTAACTCATTGCTCGCAACGGCCCTCAAAGCCAACTGTAATGAGCCGATTATAAGCCACCGAGAAGGCCGACTATAGCCGAGGCAGCTCATTACGTCGTTAGGCTCGCCGGTGACTGTGAACCGACTATAAGCCCCAACATAAGGTGTGGCCAGCCAGGGGTAGTTCATAGTTGACGATCGGCACCCAAGCTAGCCGGCCACAGTAAATCGAATAATACCCACGATTGCGGGCCATAATGGCCCGGGTAGTTGCTGTGCGCGATCTCGGCTCCGATGTGTCTTAAGTGCGGCTGTGGTAAAAAAGAATTAACTCCCCGCGGAGGCGTAAGATGGGTGACAAATGTCTCCAAGACCCACAGCTAGGGAAAGTGACTACAAAACCCGTTTGCCACGAACTTAAGCACATCGAAGGCCTTCCGTGATTGGAAGTTTTACTTTTTCACATATTTCAATTTTACTTAAGAAACTTCACTCCTATCCTCTATAACAATCCCTAAAGTACAGGATACAGAGTAGGAGATACTCGCCAATGGGTGTAGGGACTCACAATTGGATGGCAGGGCATTCAACTGCGTTCCTTGCTCGGTCATACGAGATATTCAAGACTGCCATCTACAATTAGAACATGGAAGGCGGTATTTTCTTCTTTTATACAAATACTTGACTATAATTTGTTCACACCACACGCTAACATTGCAAGTTATGAAATTATGTTTTAAACAAGACTGACGTCAAACACAATTTAGTTACATAGCTATATTTCTCATACAACATGTCAAAATAGCAACAAACATTCAGAAGACGACAAAATCAGCTTAAGTCAAAGAATTACACGTCAAGAATAGAGCTATTTATTACAAGTAGCAAAATATTACAACCTAAAAGTTACTTTACTGTTTTAAGACTAACATATACAACCCTGTCAAATCCACAAAAAGAGTTTTTCCAGGTATAATCAAGGGGCCGGCTGCATTGGAGTTTTATCCTTGTCCTGTTGCCTACCTGTCCAGACAGAGAAAGGATTCATTAGTGAGAAGCAACCAAGTTAATGAGGAAACTAAAAAAGGAAGACTTACCAGCACCTGCTTTTTGGCCATCCTAGTCGTCATCCTCTACTTGCACACCTGCCTCCTCAGCAGCAAGCAACCGCATACCCTCCTTCACCGCCACCTTCTCCTCCTTGGTAAACTGGGCAGTGACCACATGCTAAAGGCCACGCCACCCTCTTTATCCGCATCCGCTTTAGCCTCCTCCAGAGCCCGAAGATAAACCTTAGCCATGACCCTAGGATAATCATCCATCCAGGATAGGTTGCCCTGCTTCCAAGTTCGGAAGTACATGTCCTGAAGCATTTCATCCATCATCCCCTCATTCTCCTCAAACTCCCTCATCCGTGCCTCGGAAACCGACAACCTTTCAACGGCAGCATCTCTCTCCGATCGGTATCTCGAGCAGTCAACCAGAAGGGATTCCCGCATTGCCTCCACTCCTCCCTCAACATGGCTTGAGCAAGCTCTGCAGCTCAAGTTTCCCGGACAACTCCTCTACCTGCTCAAGATCCGCTTTCCGAACCTCGTCCACCGTGGCAATAGCCATGTCGATCCGTTCTTTGCAAGTAGCTTCCATTTTCCGCAGTTCGGCCCGGCTAGCCACTTCCATGGTTTTCTTTAGTCGTCCAGAAGCAGCCTCATGCTGAGAAATCTGAAAGGCCTGATCAGCAAGCTGTTTGGCCTGATCCGAAACCACCAATCGTAGTCGGATGTTGGCACTCCCAATCTCCTCTCCAGCCTTAACCAGCCGGGCATGATGCCCCATCAGCTTCCTAGTCTCCTCTGTCACCCGATCAAAATTAGCCTTGGCCTCGTCTCCCATGGTAATTATCCGAGTAGTAAGTAAATCGAGATCTAAGGACTTAGCCTCGTCAAGCACCCGTACCATGGGATTGCGGGGAAGAAGGTGCTCACTGGTAACCTCGTCAAAAGTAATATCATGGGAACTTGGATCCAGGTCAGGATGACCCGCAAATGGATTCTGAACCAAGTCAGGACGATCAATCCGAGTGACGGTAGGATTTTCAGACAAGTGCGGAGAGAGTTCCTCTGTGATATCATGAAGGGGCTGAATTGGGGGTTGGGGACCGAGTGAAGGTTCGGATAAAGGATGACTCCTCTTTCTCTTCTGAATACCCTCTTCAATAACCCCGAGAAGAGGACGGTAGTCGACTACATCCCCGGAACGGTGGGTCGGAGTCTTTGGCTTGGCGGAAACTTTGGAGAGCTTGTATTGTTCAAGCCTGTGCCGAAGGTCTGAGGCCTTGGCCGTTTTACCTGCTCCTGATATAAAGAACAAGTGTCACAAGCCTACATTGATCCATAATTCAAGAAACGCGGTAAATTAAAAGTTAAAAGAAGAAAGGAAACACATATGTTATACAAACCCTAAGGAGGAGTAGGATACTGCAATGAGTCCTGGATTTCATTCCAGGACGGGAGCGGATCATAAAATATTCCTAAGTCCCTATCATAAATGGAGCCTGCAGGAGTCAAAAGTTCACCTTGAGTCATCGGAGCCACCTTGGCTGGAGTAGTCAGAGAAGATTCGCTTGCACCAGTTCCGGCCTTGTCAACTTTCCCGGATTTCTCTACCAAAGCCGTTTCTCCGTCCAGCCCCTCAAAAGCCTGACGGAATGCATCATCCGTCCACCCTTGAATCTCACCTGCCTGCCCAGGGAGCAAGGCCCCGATGCCATCGCCACCATCATCACCTTCCCGACCATCTCCACCCTCACCTCTTTCCTCCTCTACGTCTTCCTCCCCCTGGGTAAGTGGACAATTGCTGGGGGAAGGACCATCCGACTTCTTAAGTTTCTTACCTCCGACGGCTGGAGGTTTTGTGAAAGGTTTTCTCTTGCCACTCTCTATCGTGACACCTCCTTTAGCCTGAGCAGCCGCCCACTCCTCCGCCATTTCCCTCAGCTTGACTACTGACTGCTGTGGAAGGATCAAGTTACACTCCAGAAGGGTCGCGTTTCTGATCAGGTAGGCAGCTGATCTATCTCTCCCAGGGATAGCTTCTATCTCAGCCGCCGTCTGAACCAGGCGATAAGTCTCCACAACTGCAAAGCCACCTGTCGCTAGCAAAAATGAAAATGTATGAGAAGAAGCATCGCAACCAGAATGGAAATTATAAATAAAGCATCGACTTACATCCAGAAGTAAAACGCCGAATAGAAACAGAGTCATCCCTGACGAAGAACCACTCCTTCTTGAACATGCTGAATTTGGAATACAGATCCAAGACCGGCTTGAAGGTCACAGCTGACTCCAAGCTGATGTATGGGGACCCCTTCTTATAGCCCCTCAGATTATACAAGTACCGGATCTCCCAGTTGGAAGGAGCACGACCATACTTCCTCTGGAAGATGACGAAGAGGCTCACCAGTATAGCATAGGAGTTGGGTTGAAGCTGGAATGGGGCCACCTTTAGATATGTAAGGAAGCTGGCTACCCAAGCATTAAGAGGCGGAATGGCACCACACATGCAGTGGTATCTGCTGTAGGCAAAGTACCCTTCGGGAGGGTCATATGGCATAACTTCTCTCCCTAGTAACAGCATGCGCCCTCTATCGATTCCAAAAGAATGGGAGATGACATCAAGCTGCTCTTCCTTAAGGGAGCTGGGAAAGCAATCGGGCGGGGAGTTCAGAAGCTCCTGAGGGCCGTACCCGTCCACTAGTGATCTCGGGGTAGATCCGTGACGTTCCGGTCCTGGCTGAGCAGGGGGCCCTGCGGAAGATTCTCCTTCGCCCTGGGACTTCTTTTTATCCGAGCGAGTTTCTGCTTTTCGAGACATTTATCTGCAACATAAAAAGCGTACTGTTAGAACGGAGGATGTAAACAAGTGGATGCAAAGGTTCATTCGGTATTATAGTATAGAAGTCCATTCGATAGTGCAGTATGAAAGTTCATTCGGTATTATAGTATAGAAGTTCATTCGGTATTATAGTATAGAAGTCCATTCGGTAGTGCAGTATGAAAGTTCATTCGGTATTATAGTATAGAAGTTCATTCGGTATTATAGTATAGAAGTCCATTTGGTAGTACAGTATGAAGGTTCATTCGGTATTATAATATAAAAGTTCATCCGGCAGTAAAAAAGTCACACCTGGTTCGGCTAACACAACTGATTCGGAAAAGGGTAGGAATTTTGATTCGGCAATCAGTCGGTTCGGCTATCTCAGACAGTAAGGAAACAACGGTGGCATAGCTCCCATATTTATAGGCAAAGGAGAGGCCACCGAACCAATCCATTCGGCACGCAGGACCGAACAAGGACGACCAGGCTTAAACAAAGCATGCCTTGTGCATACACACGCCCTACTTTGGGAGGCAAGTGTTATGTGATCTTTGGCCAAACCATCCTACAACCGAATCAACGCATCTCCGAGCGATGCCGAACCAAAAACTTCACCGAGCCACTGCCGGATCAGGGGCCTACCGAACCATCTAGAACTCCACTGCCGAACCATCCCCTATCACCGAGTCACCGGACCAACAGCAATACTGGACCAACTCACTTCCACCATGCTCCTACCGTACCATGCTCCTACCGGACCAACAACAATACCGGACCAACTCACTTCCACCATGCTCCTACCGGACCATGCTCCTACCGGACCAACAGCAATACCGGACCAACTCACTTCCACCATGCTCCTACCGGACCAGCCCAACTCCATCCTACCGAACCAGCTGCCACCGGACCGAGACGTTCCGAACCATGCTCCTCCCGGACCAACAAAACCAGGCCAGGTCGCGTCAGCCCAGGCCCACCAGCTGTTATATACATCCATGACCCCTACCCCCAGCCTCACTCTATAAATAGAGGGGCAGGGGTACAACAATGGGGGACAAGTTTGAGAGCTCAAGCACGGAGAGAACTTTCAAACAACTTTCTTTTACTTGTATCAAAGCTTTGTACTTGTAATCAAAATAAGAGAAGAGAAATAACATATAAAGTGGACGTAGGCACATTTTGGCTGAACCACTATAGATCTGCTTGTCTTTTTTACAGTTTAGCCCATGTTTTTCATATATTTGCATAAATCACCCAAATCATTAAGAACAACACAAGATCTACTAAATCATACAACTTTGAGGTGTTTGTCCATTTTTTGTGCAAACACTCCCCCACTCAAAACTTTTCGTCCCCGAAAAGGAACGAGGTACGGGAAAGCACATAAAAAGGTAGAATGAAATAGAATTAAGACAAGATGATAAGAAGATTGGAATTACACCTGATAATTATTGTTATAGGTAAGTTTAACAAGATGGAGGTGATCAAATCAAGAATACAAGCACGAACAAGATCCTCTAGAGTCTGAATCGCCCCTTTCACTTGATCGACGGTCTATGAATGGAAAAACAGTGTTCAAATCCAGATAAGTAACAAAAATTATCAAAGATTACAGAAAGATTTCTAAACGGACTGGTATAAGCAATAGCCTTCCCATTCTGTAACAAGATAAGAGAAATAAGGACAACCAAAAGGTAGTTTGGAAAAACAAAATAAGATAATAAACTTGAAACCATAATGCTTTTAAATCATAACAATTTATGGATGTTTATCATTTGGAAATCATACTACTAAAAATAGTAACACTTTGGAAATGTTATTCTAAAAAAACATAATACTTAGAAAATCATAACACCTTTTAAAATAATTTTCATTTAAAATATTTTAATTCAAGGTCAAATAATATTCATTTTAAAGTTGTAACATTTCTAAGTTCATTCAATTATAAAATTTCCAAAACATTGTATTTTCAAAATAGCAGCACTTATAAAATGCTACAGTAGATATATTAATATTTCAAATCTGTTTAATATCAGAAATATTCATTTGGATATCATTTAACTTATGACTTATTAAAACAAACTTTTATGAATGGAATATTCAAATCAAACTATACTTCATTTATTAAGTTTAAAAGTTCACTATTTTAGTTAGCTCTTAATTTAACACATAACCTAACACTTTATTTAAAGTACTCATTTCCCAAATATATATTCCTTTAATAAGTTACACTTAAAATTCCATTTGAAAACCAAATTCTCAATTATCAATTTTTAGTGATGTTAAAATACATTTTAACTATTTAAATTATAATCATTCATTTTTCAAGACATATCTATTTCATAAATAAAATATTTATATAGCAAATATAACAATCAAATTTCTTTACACATTTATTCATTTAGACATCAATTAAACTATGAATTCAAGTTAAATAAACTTTATTACAAAATGTCTATTTCAAATGTATTTTATTTTATCTATTCAAAGATCATTATTTATTATACAACATACTCATTTTAGGAAATAACCTTTATTAAAATTCCTAGGTTAGATTTAAGGTTCCATATTAAATCAAATTTGATTATTAAGTTCTTTAAAAAAAATCTCTTTAAATTCCTTTTTCACTATTTACCTCTGTTAATCTTTTATAACTAAAATTTAAGTGTATAACATTTATCATA
This sequence comes from Allium fistulosum, assembly GCA_030737815.1. NCBI lineage: Eukaryota > Viridiplantae > Streptophyta > Magnoliopsida > Asparagales > Amaryllidaceae > Allium > Allium fistulosum. The sequence continues at coordinate 259,637,857 of CM060904.1, read as the reverse complement.
ACCACTCAAATTTTATTTATAAAATCCTTTCTATATTGTATATTATCCAATTACATTGTTAACTTATAAAAAAAATTTAAGGTAAGTTATATTTGAATGCAATTGTATTATACAAATAAAACTTTCCAATTCAATTATCTCAAGTTTAAATCATTTATTCAAAAATTTTAATTTTTCTTTTTATAACTGAAATTATTCTTTAAGATGAAATTTAAGAATTAATTTTCCGGTTTCCTTCAAACCTGTTAGAGATAAATAAATATATGTACATAATATGTCAAATCAATTTAAATCATATATCTATATATATTATAAATCAAATCATATTTAGAAATTCAAATAAATTAAATCTTTCAAAACAAAGCTGTAGTAAGACTACAGAACGGTCTCTTCACTTCGAAACTCGAAAATGAACGTCGATGATGCTGTAGTCATCACCGAAATTATTTTCCAGCAACAAAGAGAAGAGCACTAAATTTTAAACCTTTTAAAATTCTTTGAAAACAAAATTTCTATTCGAAATACTTTAAATAATATATCCTTTTAAAACTTGAAAACACAAGGTTTGAAACCATCGGAAACTTTAATTCTCAAATTCTTGATTCAAATTCATTTCAGTTCCTGAATCAATTTATAAACAACTATTTATAAATTCATTTGTAGAACAATAAATGATAAATCAAGTATTATCATTTCAAATTATCAATTTAAATCAATTTATTAAGTTCCATAAATTTACTTATATATCAAAATTTTATTTCATTAACCAAATTTAAAATAATATTGTGTCAGTTTGTTCTGTCAAAGTGTTTTAGAAATCCTATCGATAGCGTTGATCAGACGAATCGATCGGAAATCCAAATCAACATCAACAACTCAAACAACACCATATATAAAACAAAACATAGATTTACAAGTACAATTCAAAATGTTTGGAGATAGTTTAGAAACAAAAGACAAGATGGTTAAACAGAGTAGAGAGATGGGTAAGCTTAGATAAATCGCGGATAACCTTAACCGGGTCAACCGTGACTTAAAGAATAAGATCGATGTGGATTTTTCTGGGATAAATCTACGTTCGATCTCAAGAGATAGAGTTTGGAATAATAAAAGATATTAGCATCTAAACCAAGGATAAATAAAAATCTCTGGTGAATCGATGCTGACTGTAAAGGATTTTCACCCTTTTACAAGAAAATCAGAATATTGGCGAGACCGCCAATTCACTATGAAGATCATTCGAAGTGGAGTTATGGGATACTCCAGAATCAAAAGAAGATGGATAGTGAGGGACACGAATGGATTTTGGAACCGTAGGGAACATTCCAAAATTCAAAGGAAACCGAGTCAAAAAGGAAGAGATTCAAACTCGAACCAAAGTGATTCTGTAAATAAATTTACCCTATATTCTAAGTTTTGCCTCAAAGCCAAAGCTCTGATACCAACTGTAACGACCCGTTATTTTCAACCATTCACATCCATTACAAGTGTATAGGTAGACACTCATGCCGTTGTTGAATTGCTCAAAATACCGCGTTGTAATTAAAATTTGGCAAATCTCAGAATATACAGTAAATAAATATAATCACAGATCACAGACACAGAGTAAAATAATGCAGCGGAAGTAAAAGAAATAGTAGTTCATGAAGCTACTATCTAAATATGTCAGAGTTACATAAGAAACAACAGAAGAAATAGAGTACAACAAAAGTCTCAATAAAATAACCAAGTACAAGCTGAGTAGAACAACAGAACTGAAATAGATAGGACAAGACAAGCAGATAATCTCCAGCGATTCAAATCTCCAAGCGAGTGGAAATCCAAATCTGTGAATAATTCAGGCTGACCCGAGCGTTAAGCAAAACACAGAACACTCGAGTCAGGACAATATATACTTATATAATGTAAACCAACTCAAGCAAACTGTAATAAGGGTACAAGTAACTTAGAAGATGCTTGGGACCGCCCATCCTCTAAGGATCCGTTAAAATATCTACTATGTAGTAATATTCGATATTATAATAGTGTCTAAATAAGTAAAGTATAATCATATAGAAAATAGCGTTAAGGGGATGGAGAACCTTAACGCGGTCGGATCTTAAAATCATAATCGTAGTAAAGCTCGATATGGTAGGTGACACGGCACAACTAGGCAATGCCAGGGTAGATATACCAATTACGCACACGGACTGATGGATACGCATAGCAGCCACTACCGTTCCACCTCGAACAACACTCCCAAATCGGAGGATGGCCATCGAATCAATCACAAGTAAAAGTATAATATCGAAGAAATGTGTCCGAGAAGAGGTGCTGCCTCACTGGCTCGAGATCGCTACTGTTTTAGCCACCTTATGCCAACTCACGGGAGTTGGGTCCACGTAACATACCTTAAGAACGTCGCCACCATCCTACTTCATTCTGGAATCTCCACCGCGTACACAGTTGCCAAAGTGGTTTTTGGTAAGACAGAGAGTATGTCCATATCCGATCCCGGTCTCTTTAACAACCCAACGTTATTATAACCCGTGGTTATAAGTTTAAAAACAGTTTATACTTCAAAATAGAATATCATTTCAAATCCAAATCTTTATCAAAATAAAGATTAAATCAATTCCAAACCATTTCCATATTTTTAAAATATCATATCATTTCAAAACTTCATTTCAAATCATTTTGTATTTTACATATATCATTTGAGTTCAAATCTAAATATTCAACTTTAAATACCTTTTAAATTTAAAGGTATACTTCATTTATTATCATTTCAAATCACCTTTTAAATAGTTTATATTCCAATCAAATAATTCATTTAAACCTTTTAAAAGTGTAATTATTATATTTTCAAATCAAGTATTCAATTTCCAAAGTTTCAAACCATTCCGAGTTCGTTTACTAAGTCAAAAACCCTAATTATTAAAATTTCAGCATTTCACAGAATTTAAAACAACCACTATAGGTTATATTTGAAAACATTTTTAATTCAGCAAAGACAACACTTAAAACTGCTGTTAAAACTCAGTTTTAGTTGAATTATAGTTCAAAACAGAAAAGACAGCATTTCAGAAGTGCTGCGGTAGTTCAGATTTCAAAACAAGGGTTAAATTTGGTTTCAGCAAAGACTGCAGACCATTATAGCATTTCCAGAGAATGCTATAATAGACCTGAGTTCAATATTAGCCTATAAGTTCAATTACAGCAACTACAGCATTTCAGAAATGCTGTAATAGCTCTTTTTACACAATTTTAGTTCAAAACAGAATCTATAGCATTTCTGAATGCTATTAAAAGTAAATTTCAGGTGTTAGTGTATTTTCAGCAATTAAATAATTTTAATTTAAAACACATAAACATTTTAAAAATCATATTTTAACATTTAAAATGTTCATTTACATATCATTTAACATATATCTTTTTCACAATAAATTTCTTATAATTAAATATAATTTTCAACAATTTACTTAATAAGTTTAAGTGTAAAAGTTCCAATTCTTCACATTTCAACAAATAGACTTAACACTTCAAATTTAAATTACCATTTCATAATTTAACAAAATTTCCAATTTTATTTAATTAACTTAAACCTTTAATTAAAACCAAATTTCACATTTCCTAGTCAAGTTATATTTTAAAAGATCACTTTTAAACATTCATTTATTTAACCACTTAAATTCATAGAAAAATCAATAATACTTTAATAAATCACTTAAATTCAAATTTAATCAAATTATCATATTTACCATTTCCAAATAAAATTTAATATCCATTTTATTTATATAACTTAAATATCATTTTTAACCAAAATTCCAAATTTCCAACTTAAGTTATATTTCAAAAATCCAGTTAAACCTTCATTAATTACATTTTTAACATATAGAAAAATCATAATTTCTTTATTTTAAAACATTTCAAAATCTATCTAAATCAAATTTCATAAATTTATAATTTTTAAATTACTTAAAAATATCCAAAGCGCTTTATAAAATAACCACGGGCCTGTATATAATTTTCTAACCTAGGTCAAGTGATACGGATATGTATCATTTCAATCCGCAGTTAAAAAAAGAAAAATCCGGGTTCTATCATTTCAAACCCGCAATCCCAAGTTAAAATAAATTAAATAAAAATCATTCAGGCCTATCATTTCAGCCCATAACGATTTTTCCCTATTCTAAAGTCCGTTCGGGTATGTATCATTTCAACCCATAGTGATTCTAGTCTACAGGGAACTTGCAATGGTGATAACAGATATAAATAACAGAATAACATTAAATAACAGTAACATATGATATAACAGGTGTAATAACAGGTGTGAACATCATATGATAATAATATAAGCATATATAACATGATAATATATTTCTACATTTTCGCAGGGTGTCAATTTACTTGTTATATAGGTACATATTTTCTGGTGAGAATAACTCACCTCTTTGTACTGGAGATTGCTATCAAATGCACAAACTGAGATCTTCGAAGGCACGAAAGCACGAATAAGATTGGATATTGAGAGAGCCAAAGATAAATCTCCTTGAAAACATTCAAACAAAACAAGACAATATACACATAAATATTCAACGCAAAACAATGTTGAAACAATGCAGATAAGAAGCAACAACGGAATAGATTACTTGACCATGCTTTAACCATTCAAAAGCTCGAACAAGGGGTTCATTTCTCAGCCATGATGATGATGAGTGTGAGAGAGACAAGGTTAACTCCTCGGAATACATAATACAAAACAATCCAAACAATATAAGTTTTCAACCCAAATTTTAATAGAACAATGTTAGAAATGACTGCACGGAATCAAATAGAAATGCTTGCACTTGCTTTCAATCTTTACTAGGCTCAGCCATGAGGGAAACTACAGGTCTAAGGCAATGGTCTTGGGTCTGGTTTGGACCAAGGGATATAAGGCTACAAGCTAGAGATGATGGGGAAGTTATAACATAGGTATGTGAAGAGTTTTAGGCACACTAGCGTGGTTTTTGGTCAACAAAAGGGCTCGGCCATAGGAGTTTGGGCTTGGCCATTCAAGTTAAGATCTGGACAGAGGTGGGGAGGGGTGTGTTGTGGTCAGGTCAGGGAGGTGGTGGTGGCTGTGGTGGTGGTTTTGGTGGTGGTTGAGGTGGGTGAGCATGTAGAGGTCAATAAACATGGATTTTAGGCATCTAGGTTGAAATTTGGGGGGTTTTACCATCAAAATGGTTCGGCTCTGGTCAGATCTGGTGGAGTGGAGGCTGGTGGTGGTCGGGAAGAGATAAAGGAGGTGGTGGCAGAGGAATAGGGGTAGAGGCCGATCTCAATCAGGGAAGAAGGCAAGCAAAATAGCATAGAAAAAGAAGAAAGGTAGGAAGAAAGAGATGGAGGCCATTACCTAATTTTCTCTAGCCATGAGAAACAATTGAAGATGGGATATTTTTTCATGTGAATGCCAAATGAGATGACGGCTACACTAGGGTTTTACATGGCTAGGCAATTAATTTTGAGGAGTTAAAGGAATTAAAGGATTTGGTAAATAAAAGGGCTTACGTTTCAAAGCGTTACACAACCCTTCACATTTCTTTCCTTATAAATCTTTATATAAACAAAATATTTCAGAAAAATACTATACAAACCGAAACTAAGTAAAGATATAAGAAAATAAATAATAAAATTTAAAGAAATTAGAAAAAATAATAAAAGAAATTGCTTAAAATACAAAAAGTGTCCAGAAATTACAAATAAATCACCATTGACTTTGGAAAATTATTAACTTTAATTTAAAAATATCCTAAAACAAAATTTGAAATAAAAATGACTTTTAAAACATTTTCAAAGTGAAATAAATAATTAAATTCAGAGAAAATAGCAAAAGAATTGAAGAAATTGTTTAAAAATAGCAGACAGGACATGAAAATTTCACATAAATTACCATTGACTCTAGAAAAATGTCTACTTCACTTTAAAAATAATAAAAGACAAAAATATAAATAAAATAACATATTAACACATATTAAAATAAAATATGACAAAGAAAATAAAATTTATAAAATTTAAAATAGGCAAAAATGAACAATAAAACAAATTATACTAAAAATTGAAATGTACATAACTTTTACATTTTAACTCCGTTTTCAACGAAACAAAAAGTAGTGTTCAAGTTATTAAATCTATTTTCATAATAAAAGATAAAATTTATAATTTCAAACTATTTAAAATTTAAACTTAAAAGTCAAAGTTTGACTATTGACCAAAATTCACATTTTCAGGAAATATTAAATTTAGTCATATTTGGAATTCTAATCCACATCAAAGTCAAAGTTTATATTTAAAATAACAAAATTTATTCTTTTTCATAAATAAAGCTTTTGAATCTGAAAAAATCAATTTAAGAATATTTGTAAAATATAGGGTTGTTACATGCTATACGCATAAGATTTTGTTCAACGGAAAAGGATAAAGTTAACAAGCAGCCAAGATATAAAGGAACAAGTTAAAAAAGAGACAAGGTTTTTTGAAAGTGGTTCGGCACGAAAATGCCTACGTCCACTGATTCTCTTTGTTAATTCACTTCATATGGGCAGTACAAGTTAAGAAAAGTATCGACGGAGGTGTTGGATGTTCCATGCCCTCTGGAACACCTCTCCATCCACTGTTGACAAAATATAAGCTCCATTGTGGAGATCTTTATGAATTACATATGGTCCATCCCAGATTGGATCTAGTGCTCCGGGGCGAGGGAAGATTCGCTTGAGGACAAGATCCCCTTCTTGTAAGGTACGATGCTTGACTTTGGAGTTGTATTGTGCTGCCACTTTTTTCTTGTGGGCTGCTGCTTTAAGGACTGCATCATTTCTTCTCTCCTCAACTAGATCCAAAGATATGTGAAGGAGTTCTTTGTTCTCTTCTGGGTTATAGTGGATCCTACGGTGGGAAGGCACGACGGTTTCAACTGGGAGAATAGCCTCCGATCCGTATGCCAAAGAGAAAGGAGTATGCCCTGTCGAGGTTCTGAAAGATGTGCGATAGGCCCACAGTGCCGTATGGAGTTCATCCACCCAAGCGCCTTTGACTTTTCGAGTTTCTTTTTTATTAGAGTTTTCAGAATTTTGTTGATGGCTTCGACTTGTCCGTTTGCCTGGGGATATGCTACGGATGAGAAGCTTTTGTGAATTCCGTGCTCTCGGCACCAGTTGGCGAATTCTTCGCTGTCAAACTGAAGTCCATTGTCTGATATGATTTTGAATGGGACTCCGTACCTGCACAGAATATTTTTGATCAAGAAGTTAATAACTTTTGCTGAAGATACTTTATTCAGAGGTTCTGCTTCCACCCATTTGGTGAAATAGTCGACTGCCACTATAGCATATTTGGCCTTGCCTCGGCCCATTGGTAGTTCGCCGATTAAGTCAATTCCCCATACTGCAAAGGGCCAAGGGCTGGTCATTTGAGTAATCTCAGTTGTTGGTAGCCGCGGAATCTTAGCAAACTTCTGGCATCTGTCACATTTTTTGACGAAATCTAAGGCGTCCTTGCTCAAGGTGGGCCAGAAATATCCATATCGGAGTATCTTTTTTGCTAAAGTCTGCCCTCTGGTGTGATCTCCGCATCTTCCTTGATGAATGTTGGATAAGATTTCCTTGGCTTCCCTTCCAGCGACACACCTTAATAAGGGGTTAGAGAATCCGCGCCGATAGAGGATGTCCTCTTATATGGTGTAGCGGGAAGCTTTCCTTAAGATTTTCTTGACTTCGTTACGCCCGTTGGGTAGTGTGCCGCTTTGTAAGTAGTCTCGGATGGGAGTCATCCAAGTCGCTTCTTCGATTGCAGCTATCAGATTCACTTGCTCAAAACTTGGGGTCAGTTGCTTTGAGATGGCTACTGCTCCAGAAATGGCGCCGTCTCTCACACTTGCTTGCTTCGCCAATTCGTCGGCCTCTTGGTTCTCTTCCCGAGGGATGTGTTTGACTAAGTAGTGGTCCAATCGATTGAGAAGTAACTAGGTCTTCTTTAAATATGCTATGAGTCGTTCTTCTCGAGCTTGGAATTCTCCTTGTATTTGATTAACAATAAGTTGAGAATCGCTATGAAGACACAAAGAATTGGCTCCGATTTCTAAGGCAAGTTCTAATCCAGCTATCACTGCTTCATACTCTGCATCGTTGTTGGTGGCAGCGAACTCCAACCTTATAGTATAGTGCAGCTTATTTCCCTTAGGGGTGAATATTACCACCCCTGCCCCCGAGCCTTGGTCGTTTGACGCCCAATCCACGAAGAGATTCCACTTAATGTCTTATGCTATTTCCGATTGCTCCTTACCTTCGTTGGTGGTGTATTCTGCAATGAAATCGGCCATGGCTTGTCCATTGATGGCGGTGCGAGGGTGATAGGTGATATCATACTGACTCAGTTCAATGCACCATTTAAGTAGTCGCCCGGAAGTGTCGGGACGATGGAGTACCTGCCTCAGTGGTTGATCGGTCAGAACTTTGATGGAATGGGACTGGAAGTAGTGACGCAGTTTCCGTGATGTGATCAGTAAACAGTATGCTAGCTTCTCAAGTTTAGGATATCTGACTTCTGCCCCCGTAAACCTCTTACTTACAAAGTAAACTGGCCGCTGCGTGCGGTTGTCTTCCCTTACCAACGCAGCGCTTAGGGCGTGAGATGACACAGCAAGATATAGGTATAACTCTTCGCCTTCGCTTGGAGTCGAGAGTACCGGCGGTTTCTGGAGGTGTTCGATTAAGTTAAGGAAAGCGGTTAAGCATTCGTCAGTCCATTCGAACTTTCCTTTGTCTTTCTTCAGAGCTTCGAAGAAGGGGACACACTTGTCCGTTGCTTTGGAGATGAATCGTCTAAGGGCGGCCACTTTCCCATTCAGGCTTTGCATTTCCTTTCGAGTGGAGGGTATCTTGATATCCTTTAGAACTCGGACTTGTTCAGGGTTTGCTTCAATCCCTCTGGCATGGACGATGAATCCCAAGAACTTTCCTGATGATACTCCGAAGGAGCATTTTAGAGGATTGAGTTTCATTCCATATTGGCGAAGTACTTGAAACATCTCGCCCAGATGGCTTACGTGACCGTCGACTTTCCTTGACTTTACCAGCATGTCATCCACATACACTTCCATAGTTTGTCCTATTAGCCCTGCAAACATCTTGTTGACTAGGCGCTGGTAGGTGGCTCCTACGTTTTTAAGTCCGAAAGGCATTATCTTATAGCAGTATAAACCCCGGTCAGTGATGAAACTAGTGTGGTCTTGATCGGGAGCATGCATAGGAATTTGGTTATATCCTGAGTATGCGTCCATAAAAGATAAGAGTTCGTGCCCGGCTGTGCTGTCTACAAGTTGGTCGATTCGGGGAAGTGGGGAGCAATCCTATGGGCAGGCGTCGTTTAAGTTGGAGAAGTCAATGCACGTTCGCCACTTCCCATTAGCCTTCTTTACTAGTACCGGGTTGGCGATCCATTTTGGGTAGATGGCTTCTCGTATGAAGTCATTGGCAAGTAGATTCTTTACTTCTTCATCGAGGGCTGTTGATCGTTCTGGCCCCATGCTTCTCTTTCTTTGTTTTACGGGCGCCTTGGTAGGATCAATGTTTAGTACATGGCATGCTACGTCGGGGGAGATTCCGGTCATGTCAGCGTGTGACCATGCGAATACATCCAAGTTGTGGCGGAGAAAGTCGATGAGTTGCTCCTTCAACTCTGCTTTTAGTTGGGATCCGATTTTCAATAGTCTACCCGAGTCGTGCTTGTCTACAGATACAAATTCCATAGCCTCCGCAGGCTCGGCGGTGGCCTCCTCCTCTTTGTCCCTAGGGTCTAATTCATTGAAAGGGTCGCTGGTATATCGAAGAGGAGGGGCTTTCTTTAGTTGCTATGCTTCCAAACTTTTTGTGCAGAGGGCAACCTCTACACTTTTCCCTTTACCCTTCCTGTGGTTGTTGCGAAGTTCAGTCACATAGCAGTCTCGAGCAACGTCCTGGTCTCCTTCTACTTCCCCTACTCCATTGTCCGTTGGAAATTTCATCTTTAGGCACCATGGGGCTAGGACAATTTGGAAGTCAGACAAGGCAGGCCTTCCTAAGAAGGCGTTGTAGGCCGAGTGGTTTTCTATTAGCACAAACGTCTGTTTCCGTACAACGGAGCGGGGATGGCTTCCAATTTCAACAAAGAGGTCCAGTTGCCCGAGGGGAATCTTCGGATCTCCAGTGAAACCGTGTAGTGGTTTATTGCAGGGAGATACGTCCTTCATTAATAGTTTCATTTTGTCGAATGCATGTTTGAATAGGATATTTATTGACCTTCAAGTGTCTACTAGAATTCGGAAAACTTCGGCTGGACCGAGCCGGGCAGAGATAACCATGGGATCCATGTGAGGGTATTGCCTTCCTTCTAGGTCACGCCTACCGAATGTGATGTCATGATTCTGTTTCCGCTTCAAGTGGCGCTCTTCTATAACAGAATTAACACAGTCTTCATTGTTTCTAAGCAACTTTCCATATCTTTCCATCTCTGCCCAGCTTCTGTCGGCGTTGTGCGGTCCTCCCGAGATGGTATGGACTACTATCTTCTCTTGACTAGAGCCGCTAGTGTTTCGATTTCCTCTACCGATCTCCGGTGAGGGTAGCCTTGGGTTCTCATTGGCAGGAGCTGGAGTCCTGTCCTGACCTTTTACATAGCGTTCCAGTTTCTTCCTTCTGATGTGTTCTTCAATCAAGTCCCGGAGATGATGGCACTCATTGGTATCATGCCCATGAGATTCGTGGAAGCGGCAGAACTTTCAAGACTTCTACGTGTTATCCGATTCCTTCTTGTATGGTGGGCGTTTGTATCTAACTTCGCCTTGGGTGGCAAGGAAGATGTTTTCGACGGTTTCGTTCAAAGGAGTATAAGTGTCGAATCTCGGTCCTGGCCGATATAGGCGCTTTTCTCCCTTCTTGCCCCCAGCATTGTTTCTGGAATCATTTCTTCGGACGTCCCTTGCCACAGCAGGCGCGTTGCTGTGAGTTGCCTTATTTTGTTGTCCTGACTGCCCCTCAACGGCAGCATCCTCAAGCCTCATATATTTCCCGGCTTCATGGAAGAAATCGGGTAAAGTAGCTGGTTTTTCTTTTGTCAACCTTCTAGCAAATTTAGTGTCCGGATGCACACCACTACAGAGGGCCATTAGGATAAGCTTCTCATCCGCATCTTGGACTGCGGCCGCTGCGGCATTGAATCGGGTTAGGTATTGCTGCAGTTTCTCTCCAGGTTTCTGTTTGATGCTGGATAAGGAATAAGCATCCTTAGGTTGTTCCACATGAATGCGGAACTGACTAATAAACTTTTCATTCAACATTTCCCACGAGCTGATGGATCCCTGGGGTAAATGACAGAACCAGGAGGTAGCGAGATCTGCTAAGAATAGTGGAAAGCATTTGCACAGTACTCCCTCTGTTGCTCCACTCATGAGCATATGTTGTGTGTATCTCTGTAAGTGTACAATGGGGTCGGAGGTTCCTTTGTAAGGTTCTATTGTTGGCATCTTCCATTCTCAGGGGGTGATAGCAATTTCGATATTATGGGCGAAAGGGCTGGTTACCCTAGCGCCTATCCCTCGATCCCTTTGCTCCCGTTGGACGCATTCTCTGAACAAGCGTGCCATCCTTTCATCAGAATTTGGAGCAGATAAAAACGAGTTCGGTTCTGTTCTGTGGAATTGATTCCATCCAGATGACCTGTAGGGATGGTATCGTCCATCATTCCTTATATTCTCCAATGGCTGCCTTTAGTCTTCTGGGAGCATGCTAGGGTCAGCTACAGTTGGCCCTTGCCTTGATCTTCCCCTGCTGGGTTCTGATCTAAGCACTTCCTCGGGTCCAACTTCGGGCTGGACTCTAGCTCGGCCCCTTTCGTTGGCGTTTTTGTGGTTAGGAAGTATAACCGGCTCATCTATAGTTGACCTCCGCCCGGTACCTCCCCCGTTGGGTTCGGTTCCAAGCGTTTCTTCAGGCCTAACTTCGGGCTGTGCTCGATTTTGGATCCTACCATGGCTGCTTATACCGTTAGCTCCTTCGAAGAAGGAAGATATTTGTTGTCTCTAAGATCCTCCAGACTGGGACTCACCCCATGATTCAGTGTTGCGGTTGGACTCTTCAGCATCCCTTAAGCATGACATGAGATGGTCCACCAAGGCTTCCTGCTGGGACGTGAAGCGGTTAGTCACTTCAGCCACAACCCTGTCTAGATCTGCCCTAGTAATTGCTGCCGGCTGTTCTGCGGCAGGAGTGGTCGGATTAGCCTGTCCTTCATTTGGTACTGCTACTGGAGGGGGACGATTTACTTGATCTGTGACCACTGGATCTGGAAGACTGCTGGTTGCAATGTTTTTTCCTTTGTTAACATCTTTCTTCTGTTTGGGAGGCATGTTTTCCAAGCAATGAACGATGTTGTTAGGAAGAAGGTTAAGTGGAAGAAGCTGAAGCTCCTGAGTTCAACTCTCAGTGAAAGCACCAAAAATGTTTGCACAAAAAATGGACAAACACCTCAAAGTCGTATGATTTAATAGATTTTATGTTGTTCTTAGTGATTTGGGTGATTTATGCAAATATATGAAAAGCAGGGGCTAAACTGTAAAAGACATGCAGATTTATAGTGGTTCAGCCAGAATGTGCCTACGTCCACTTTATATGTTATTTCTCTTTTCTTGCTTAGATTACAAGTACAAAGTTTTGATACCAGTAAAAGAAAGTTGTTTGAAAGTTCTGTCCGTGCTTGAGCTCTCAAACTTGTTGCCCATTGTTGTACCCCTGCCCCTCTATTTATAGAGTGAGGCTGGGGGTAGGGGTCTTGGATGTATATAGCTGCTGGTGGGCCTGGGCTGACGCGATCTGGCCTGGTATTGTTGGTCCGGAAGGAGCTTGGTTCGGAACGTCTCAGTCCGGTGGTAGGTGGTCCGGTAGGAGCATGGTTCGGTAGTTGGTGTTGTTGGTCCGGTTCGAGATGATTCGGTGGGAGCTTGGAGCTTGTTGGCTCGGTACCGAATGGTCCGGTAGGACATGGTTCGGTGGGAGCTTGGAGCTTGTTGGCTCGGTACCGAATGGTCCGGTAGGAGCATGGTTCGGTGGGAGCTTGGAGCTTGTTGGCTCGGTACCGAATGGTCCGGAAGGAGCATGGTTCGGTGGGAGCTTGGAGCTTGTTGGCTCGGTACCGAATGGTCCGGTAGGAGCATGGTTCGGTGGTGGTATAAACGTACCAAACAAATGCCTCCCTTCATCAATAAATAATAATATGCAATGTCACGGGTCATCAATGAATCCAGCAATATCATATGCCATTAATGATGCATACCACTTATAAAGTTGGATGAATGATATAGTGCCAAAGAAACTGGAAACAATACCACATGTTGGACATTAGAAAGCTCTATGCCAAAAGCCATCAATGTTATAACAGCTAGATATAGCATTGATGCCGCATCACATTAATGTTGTATTTCAACAATGGAGTACTTCTTCCGTATAGCCAGAAGAATCAATGCTGCTCTGGATTAATACCGCATTTCTCCAATATCGCTTTATTTTAATGCCCCCTTCAAAGTAATGACGTCTCATATCAATACCTCTTGTCACCAATGCTGTCTCTTATAATGCCGCTTATCATCAATGCCGCCTATTATCAATGCCATGTATCATTAATGCCGCTTATCATCAATACCGCTTATTATAAATACCGCTTGTTATTAACCACTTATAAATTTTCCCGCTTATTGATGTTGTTCCATAGTGCTGTTGCACTTCATCAACCTTCAAGGGAGGCCGCATATACTCAATACAATATTGACATTGAATGTCACCAATGAAGCATGTCAAGGTGGTGGATTCTAAGCGCTGAAGTTCACCATTGAGCGAGTGGATGTTGAAGTATGATGCTATGCACCACCAACATGGATAATGATAGAGGTTAAGCATGCCGCATGGACACATGGCTTCCATGCTGTATCCCTTAACTCCTATAATACGGACCAAGGGGCATGAAGAAGGGGGGAATCGTTCTTTTCTCCTTTCTTACATTTTAAACCTGGCAACCCTAAATTGATTTGGGGATTTAGAGTTGATTGTAGCACTTAAACTATATTACATAAGACATTATACATTCAACATTATATGGAATAAGAACAAGATTACATGAATTATCACTTGCTCTCATGTTCCAAAGCATTTGATTCTTACATCATAACGTGCTTCGAATTCCAAAAACACTCATAATCTTGAGTTTTATTGCTCTACATGATTTTGATTATTGAGTCTTATATGACATGCAATATGGCTTTAACTTTAATATTGAATATGCATAAGACTTTCATGGATTTTATATGGTACGTACTCCATCCTAGCAACTTAGCCAAGGATTACTTTAGCTTAACCAAATCCACTTCCCTTATACTTTTTGGGTTAATGTAGAATTCGTTAAGAATCTCAAATAACTAAAAGGGAAAAATGCCAACTCAATGGGTGCAACAAAAGGGTTAATGAACTCTTTGGATGATACATATAAATGTATATAGTCAAAGCTCTAATAATACCGAAACCATATCTAGACCCACTTACTTCTTTAAATTCACCAATGAATTGTCTTGGATATGAACATGTGTATTTGATACATTCTGTGATATCTATAATGAATTCATATAATATAAAACAAAAGTAGAAAATAAAACAAGTAAAATAGTAAAAGAAATTCGATTTGATTGAATAGTTTAAATAATTTGAATAATAATTCCAACAGTACCTAAAAGTGAATAAGATTAACACTGAAAATTACTCCTCCATATGTTACATAATGATGTTCAAATAAGGAGAAACCATACACTGTTGGGAAAACTACGATTGATAACGAGTGAAGTTGAGTTACTTCTTCTTAAAAGAATATGTACTTAAGAGTAAGTATATATGTTAAATTTGATTTCATCTGAAGTTGAAATTACGATTATAAGATATAAATTGAGAGGGAATCCTATGTTAAATATTTTGCGATATGTGGATGTTCGAATGTTATGCACTTAAGTTTCATGAAATCAAAACCAAATATATTTAATGTAAGTCCATAGGTGGTTCGTAAAATGTTCTAAATGTCTATTCCATCACACTAAGAAACAAATTGTTGTTTTAAGAAATGCCACCTTCATGCTGAAGGACTTTCTTTCTAACGAAATTTGTGGTATGTGACAGACTTGGATGCAATCCAAGATTCTACATAGTAAATGATTACAAAGATTAACTAAATTTAATCAATCCCAAAATGGACATGGTTCATTAGAATTTCTAATAAGAATTTTTACACATTAAAGAGAAACATCGAGTTTCTTACTAATGTCAAGAAAATGTATTATTGTTAATAACAATCTTCTGAGTTGTTGAAAAAACATTGAGAGTATAGACTCTGATGCATGGCGATGCTTTAAATTTATGATAGATTAAAAGTAAATTAATAAATATGGTTTTATGATTGTAACTGAAAGGATATGATCAATCAAATGCAAGTGAATTTTTTAGAAGAAGATCAATGCAGTTGGAAATATAAAAGAAAGATTGATGTGGAGTAACCTCGTAAATTTGGAATGTTGAAATCACCGAAACTTTTTTGCTACTCAACTTGTTTAAGTTCATTATGAGTCTACGTCAAAATTATAGTACTATATTACTTTTGAGTCTATCACACCGATGATGAAACAGAACTTCTAAATGATGATATAGAAGAGACTATTTGCACACAACACCCAAAATGTCTCAAAATTAGTTGAAGCGATAATAAAGCTTGTAGGTTTCTAGATATAATCTAAGAGCTAATAGAATGATGGTTTCCAACAAACATCTAAAAGTTGAACAAGTATTTTGACATAATCAAATACTTTTTAGTCAAAATGTTGAGGAAGCGTGTGTCTACATGAAGGAAAATCAAAGGTGCTAAATTATTTTTAATACTATAAGTAAAACAACATGCTAGAGGTTATTAACAATGTACCCATGTTAAAATATGTTAACATTTGGTTGATTATTCTCTATGAAAGATAAGAAAGATGCATACTTTATATTCGGTATAAAAGGATGTTCGAATTATCACATTCGATATACATAGACACCATATTTATAATTTGAATAGGGAACATATGAGATAGATTCCTTTTCTACATGCAATAGTAGTTGTCATGTATGTTATGTGTTAAACTGGAGTTCGCTTATCCACTTGGTATGGAGAGTAAATGTCAAATATGAGTTGAAATTGGTGAATGATGGTAAAGAGAATTCTCGAGTATTCATGAAATACTAGGAATGTTTATGGAAACAACGAACTTCTTACGAAGGTGTGTTATCTCACATTTGAACCAAGTGACATCTCAATGAATCCGGACAACTTAGTGGTTATGAAATTGATTAAGAATATCGCGGGATATCAACGACGAAGAATGTGAGGAAAATAACTAATTATCGAAAAGGTCATAAGGATCTCTACCGATCCTTAACAGAAGCCAAAATACTTAATAGTTGTAACGACCCATAAATTTTAACTATTTTAATAACGTAATTAACTAATATTTTGTGAAATTTGAAATAATTGAATTTGGAAATAAAATTTAATATTTGGAATACGTCTAATTAAACATAGCAAATGGTAAATTTTCATCTGATAATATGAAAGTTTATTTTTGTTGTGTAATTTTATTTCAATTTAAATCAGTTAATATTTGATGATAATAATATATTTTCTAAACCTGAATATTTTTATATAATAAATTTGTAAATCCTCTTTTGAGTGAGATGTCATATTTCGTTTCGTCAAATTTAGACTAATATTGCTCCGTTTATCTTATTTTCGGCGTTTTAGCACCATTTTCGGTACCGGATATCGACTTTTGATAGGATGTTCGTACCATTGATATCTATAAATTTTGATCATCTCATCGTGCTGATCTCTACATTATATTTATTTGTGCATTCCGGAGTCTGGTGAGCGGTGGAATCCACGAAACGGGTATCCGTATCATTGTCCATTTTGACCTTTTGTGTTTTGTGCCCTTTCGTTTGTCTCTGATAAAACAAATAGCCATTAGTTTCATATTCCCAGAAATTAATGGATAACTATTATCATTCCCACCATTTCAATTTATTATCTTTGTTTCGTTCCATTTTGCTTCCCATGCCATTTTGTTCCCTTTTTTGTAATAAATATATATAATTTATTTATCAGTTTATATTTGATTGAAAGCATGCACGTTTCTTCTTCTAGGTTGCCTGTTTGTGCTTTAGTGTAAGATAATATATGTTATAACTAGCCTGCATTCATTCCTTCTGAAATCCGTCACCATTCTCTCTTCTATAAAAAAGGAATGAATATAATAAATCGTATATATTTTGTAACCTGGACTCTCAGCCATCTTCATTTTCCCACTACCCTTCTTTTCCACCAAACTACCTATCTCCGCCCCCGTGTCATTCCCCGCGTGAAGCCACCCTCCTTCTCACCTTCGCAAGCGACAAACGGCCCCTTTGCCTCCACCACCGAAACCTCCTTCACTGACCTCGTCCACTACCCAGACCACCATCTGAAAGCACACAGCCCGCCACAATCAATCACCGCTTCCCCTCCGCCGAACATCACCACCCACGTCCTCTCGCCGACCTCTCCTCCACTTGCAATCGACCATCACCCGCCACTTTCCTTCAGCCGTGCTCCACAGCCGACCTCTGTGCTTCTCTAACTTCATATTTATGGGTTAGTTTATATAAATCATATATATATTTGATTCAGTATTATATGTTTGTTTGTTTTTTTATATAAGTTTGTATACTAGTTATATTGGTTTATATATATATGTCAAGCTATGTAGTTTATATCTATATTAGTATATACGAAGTTTACATTTTTTTTATATTTTGCTATATATATATCATGCGCAAGATATGTATATGGTATAACAGTATATTGTATATGTAAGTTATGTATTTTTATCTGTTTGAGTTTATATATACAAATATTTTTAGTTATATAAATATATTATAATCTGTTATATTATAGGTTGGGAGTATGTATATGTGCACTCTATATGTATTTTGATGTTTTCAGTTTGTTATAAGTATATAATAAATTATGATATATATATTTTTTATGTACAATAAGTAGGTACTGTGATTTTGATATATAAGATAGATGAGTCTGTATAGATTAAAAATATATATTTTAATTATAAAGTATACTGGTCTTCCACTTTGGAGGCATATATATTAGTATACGTATAATAATATCTTATGTGTAGTATATATACTATACGTTATATACATATATATATAAGTGTTTTATTTTGGGTTTCTCATTTTATATTTATATGTCCCATTGTTTATATCTTGCTTTTGTTGTTTCCATATATCTGAGAATTTTATATATATGAAATTTGTGAATACTGTATGTTATGAAATATACATATGGCCTACTAATATGTATATACTAATACATCTTGATTTTGAGTATACGTGTTTAAACAAATAATGGGTTTTGTAATGTAATATATGTAATTATCATAAGCTGCTATTATTTGGGTTCTTAGTTTAATATTTTCTTATTTACTATTATATATATAGGGGATTATAAAGTTTTGGGACGGTTGTTTCTATTTATATATATATATATATATACAAATATATATAAGGATAGGGTATATGATATGTTTAAGAGTATTTACTTAAAATTTTATTGGATTTTGTAATATCTTTAATATACGTATTTTAATTTGAATATTGAAATTTTTTTTATAAATTAATAATATATATTCGTTTCAGTTATCAAGCTGATTCTGATTAGTTCTCATCGATTCCCATTTATCAGCTTAGCCCGTCAAATTCGTGCCAACCTTGCTTTGCTTTGGAATTCGTGCTTGGATTCGTAACTCATCCCATTCTCGTTTATCTCTAGCCTCAAAAGGTGAGCAATCACTCACGATTAACGTTCTTATATTTATTAAATTTGATTTCAATTGAAACGACAATTGAAATATGCTACTATTAGTTATTTACCTTGCTATATATGTTGTTATCTGTATCTGATCACCTGTGACATCTGACACCATTATCTGTTATTTATATTGATGATATATGCCTGTTATTGATATGTTATATTATTATCATCACTATTCTCACTCTGAAAGTTCCCTGTTAGTATAGAATTTCCTATGGGTTGAAATGATATATACCCGAACGATCTTGTAGAATGGGAGAAAATCGTTATGGGTTGAAATGATAAACCCAAGCGATTTTCATTGACATTGAATTTGGGATTGCGGGTTGAAAAGATATATACTCGAATATATTTAAATTGCAGATTGAAATGATAAATATCCTTATCACTTGACCATAGGATAGAAAATTATATACAGACACCGTTGGTCTATATATAAATATTTTGAAAATGATTTCCATGGTTTTGAAGGGAAATATATGGTTTTAATAAATATTGCTTTTAAGATATTATATATAGATATATGTTATTTTTATAAAGGTTTAAATTTTAGATTTGTAAAATTATATGTTTTGAAAATTTTAAAATTATAAGTTAGTTTTGAAATTTTAAATTTTAAGATTTTACTTATATTTTTTACGATTTTAAAATATATATAAAATAAGTTTTAATATAAATAAATTTAATAATACTAATTAATTTAATAAAGTTAATTTAATTAGTATATAACATGTTTTAAGTATCTATTTAAAATTTTATTTTAAAATAGATTTTATAATAATTTTTAATAAATTAAGGTTGGAAAGAGAATTAGAAATTGGTTTGAAATTGTATTTATTCAAGAGTTATACCTAAATAAGTTTAATTTGAAATTTATTAAATTTGAGATTTTAAAGATATAATTTTATAACTTGATTTTTGATTTAAAAGTGATTTAAATGAATATTTTCAAATTTACATAAATTGAAATGGGATATTTAGTTTATTTAAATTTGTAATGGAAGCTTTATTCAAATGTTATTGGAATGATCAAGTAAATATTTCAAAACTAAATAATCGTAAAGTGAATTTGATATATATATATGAAATTGTCAAATTTAGTTTTGTAAATGTTTGAATATTTAAAGCTTTGAAAATCTATTGAAGTTGAAATGGTTTAATTTGTAGTTTATATCTATATTTGAAATCGATATAAAATGGTTTATTGAGATTTGAATTGAAATGGAAGAACATAGATTTGACTTAAAATAAGATTTTGGAATTTCAATTGATTTGAATCGATTTGTGAAATTGAAGGAAAATTATTTCAATATGTATATTATTTAAATACATAAATTATTTTATACTTATATAAATTATTTTGATATATATAATTTTAAGTTATAACTATTTAATATACTAATTATTTTATTTTATATAAACTATTTTAACTTATAACTATTTTAATATACTAATTATTTTATTATATAAATTATTTTATTATATAAACTATTTTATTATATTTACAATTTTATTATATATATACTATTTTAATATCTAAACTGTTTAAGTGGGAAGTATTGTGATTTCAAAGGTATGCTTTGAAAGTGTTATGATTTCCAAAGTATCATAATTTCTATGTTTTATAATTCCGAAAGTGTTATAACTTTGAAAGTGTTATGATTTTGGAAATGAATATTATTTTAAGTAAGAAATGATATCGTATTGATATGGTTTTGAAATGTATATGATGTTTTGGTTTTGAAGTATAATATTTTGAAATGACCACGGTGTTATAATAACGATTGGTTGTTAAAGAGACCGAGATCGGTTATTGTCATACTCTCTGCCAATACCGAAAACCACTTTAACAACTGTATACGTGGTGGAGATTCCAGAATGGAGTAGAATGGTGGCAAGGATTCTATTTGAGGTATATACGTGGACCTAACTCCCGTGAGTTAGCATAAGGTGGCTAAAACAGGAGCAATCGACGGGCCAAGTGAGGTAGCTCCTCCGATCGGACACACTTCTTCGATTGCCATTCTATTACTTTGTGATTGATTTGGTGCGCACCTTTGATTTGGGAGTGGGGCTCGAGGTAGGCGGTAGTTTATGCTATGCGTTACCACCAGCCCGAAAGTGTTATTGGTATATCTACTCTGGCATTGCCTAGTTGTGCCATGTCACCTACCTTATCGAGACCACTACGAGTTTGTTTTGTACCATACCTATGGAGTGCCCTCTGACGACGCCCAGTACGGGAGAGATTACGGTATATACTATGGGAATATATAAAATGTGTTAAGGGGGATGTGGGTAACGCCTTAACGCTATTTTAATAGTTTACTTTATTATAGACATTATTATAATAGCGTATATTACTACATAGTAGATAGTTCCACGGATCCTTAGAGGATGGTTATCCCAAACATCTTTTAAGTTACTTTATTTCAGTTGATATTTCACTTGAGTGGGATTTATTGATATAAGAAAGTTAATCCTGACTCGAGTGTTTTGTGTTTTGCTTTACGCTCGGGTCAGACTGAGTGTCACAACATTTGAGACTCACCTTTGGAGATGGAGCTTCGCTTAGAGATTCATCAATCTATTCGGCTTTCAGTTATTCAGTTACTCTTGTGACATATATTCTGATCTTGTATTCATCTATTGTATTGAGACTTCTATGTATTTGAGACTTCTGTTGTATCTTGTTTTAACTCTGATATATATATATATAGTAGCTTTATGAACTACTATTCATTTGTTTCCGCTGCTTATTATTGTTATATTACTATGTGTTTGTGATTTTGTGATTATTTTATTTACTATATATGCTGAGTTCTACCATTATAAATTAACAATATGATATTTTGAGAAATTCAAATCTAGCATGTGCGGATGCGAATGGTTGACAACATCGGGTCATTACAATAGTGTTGAAAAGCTAAACAATAAAGAGCTAAGGAAAAAGGGCAAATACCCACGTTGAAGAACGGATTAGTACCGAACCATCTTGGTTCATTACTTGGTCCACGTTTGCATTATTGAAGACGAGGACCAAGTCAAGAAGAGAGTACAAGATAGTACAATTAAATAAAGATCAATGCGGACCATGTTTGATCGTGATATTTTGGTTTCGAACAGATTCTTCCTACTAAATCTTCGGATTGGGAGACAAGAACGCGCACCAATCAATCCCTTTGATTTTGGCAGTCGATTTCTCCTATAAATACCAAAGCATATGCAAATAGAAAAGGTTCTTCTTTTTGTGAACTAATTTTCGCATAGATACTCTGCTGGATTCTTACCTAAATGGTTTGAATCTTGAGATTGTTGTAACTCAACTGTAATCCTAAAAGCAATTAATAACAAAGCTAACGGTGGATGTAGGCTATTGATTTTGGTCTAACCAATAAAAAAATTATGTTTCTCCCTCTCTCTTTATTCATAGTTTTCTATAATTTTCATTTTTTAGATCAGCTGTTTATCCCACTTTTGGAGCAAAGATTTTGGTACTTTCATCGATAGAAATTAATCTCAATAGTCAATCTTTGCTTTCACTTTAGATTGGAAGAGAAATAAAAGCTAGATCTAAAAATTTGTATGTTTAAGATCCATGGTTACTTGGATTTGGAAGAAATATACATTTGGATCTAAGAAGAGATGGATCCTGTGAAAGAGAAGGAAAGAGCTACTATCTCTAAAGCCAATATCGAAGGAGATAATGAAAGTTCTCTCCATTGGGAGGAAACAAATCAACCAACTCTTCCAAAGATTCCAAGTGCACTAGAGATAGTGACAAGGGTGGAGTTGGATCAAATGATGGCTGAAGTGAACAAGAGAATGGCGAAGAGCTAGAATGTTATCTTTGAGAGGATGGAGAAATTTTTTTCTATGATGTCCCAACTGCCTCAAAGGTGTAGAAAGAGCTGCAAGGATCCATCATCTTCAAACTCCAAGGAAGAAAGTTCATCTTTATACGATTGAAATTAAAGAGATGGTAAGCAAAAGATGAGGAGGAAGGATGCGTTGGCTTCAAGAAATAATGTTGCAAACACTAAAACAAATGTAGCCATAACAATCGATACCGATCGATCTCAACAAGTCGGTACTGATTTGTCTTATATGGTAGCTTTAAGAAAATCTAGGGAAGATTTGTAGAATGCTACTTGAGATGAATGAGATAATAATGCTCAAGTTGGTGATTTTCAGACTAACACTATAGTGCCAGCTCCAACTAGAGGCCAAAGAATGTGACGCAGCACGGAAGTAGATCTGAACCAGCGGTCAAATCTATCCCGGATCCAATCACGAATTGCGGAAATACGAATCGATGAAACAAGATAAATTGATGAATTGATGATACCCAAATGCCCAAATCCGTTGATCTCTCGAGATACCAGATTCTAGCTATCTTTAACACGTTGATCGCGCACGATACCACGTTAAAAGATCTACGATTCTTCGATGTTGATCTCGCTCACGAGATTCCGTGAATCGGCTTCAAAATCGTTGATTCGAGCGCACTCGAATATCTGAAGATGGAGAAAGGAGATCACACTCAACTTCCAATTTTAAAAGAGGCACAAAGCTCTCAACAAATTTTATTCAAAATCAACTACCTTTACAAATGATATCACACCCCTATTTATAGGAAATTACAACACATACTCGACTTAACATATGCGACATAACAACACATTACAACACAAACGACTTAACAAAAACCAACGACTTAACAAACACTGCGACATAAGTCTTAATGACCTAAGCAAGTAGCTACATAGGCAATCTTCGGCAGCAACATAAGAAAAGTACGACTTAATCGGAGCAAAAACGATCTACTGGAAGAGACATAAGGAACAGCGACCTACTGGAAGCTCGCGACATAAGAAACAACGACCTACTAGAAGCTCGTTCGCGACATAAAAATTTGGAAGCGACATAAGGACAATGCGGTATAATGGAAGAGCGACATAAGAAAATATTGAAGAACTGCTCGCGACCGAACTGGAGCGACATAAGGAGCTTTGCGACTTAAGGGTTTGGCAGCGACCTAAGGAACTGCTCGTTCGCGACCTTCGCTGGAGCGACCTAGGGCTTTGCCGCGATTTAAGGAGGAGCGACATAATACTTCGTTCGACTTAAGGAGTTCTGGAGTGGCTTCAACCTCACGACCTAAGCTATGTCGCTCGCGACTTAAGCCTCACGACTTAAGGAAGCACGATTCATGGAAGTGACTTAAGGTAAGTCGCGCTGCATCATCCTCCCCTGGTTGAAAAGAATTCGACCCCGAATTCACACTTTCCTCCTCTTCGACATGCTTATTCTCATTGTATGGAATCAAGTGTTTGACGTTGAAACGTCTGCAGTATGGATATGATCCGGCAATCTTAACCGATAAGCATTCTCATTAATCTTCTTTACGATTTCCAAAGGGCCAATCTTTCTAGCAGCCAGTTTGTTGTAAGTACCAATAGGAAATCGATCCTTAGTCAATACTGCATATACAAAATCTCCTTCTTTAAACTCAACATTTCATCGCTTAATATCTGCGGATTGCTTATATTTCAATTCGCCTTAAGCAATCATTCTTGCACAACCTTGTGGCACTCTTGCAATTCATTCACAAAATCACTAGCTCGTTTGATCACTCCTTTCTGCTGTGGTACTGTAGATAAATCTAATGGTCCCTTAGGCATTGTTAAGTAAACGACCTGGAATGGACTGAACCCAGTGCTACGATTAACTGCATGGTTGTGTGCAAACTCAGCTTGACACAGCTTGGAATCCCAACTCTTCAAATTGTCATTCACGAGGCATCTCAATAGATTACCTAGGGATCTATTCACCATTTCTGTCTGTCCATCCGTCTGTGGATGATAAGCACTACTGAATTTCAGCTTTGTCCCGACCATTCTCCATAGACTCATCCAAAACTGACTCAGAAAATGAGTGTCTCTATCCGATACAATAGATTCAGGCAACCCATGAAGACGATAAATCTCTCTGAAATATAACTGTGCGACATTAACTGCATCTGCCGTCTTCTTGCATGCGATAAAATGTACCATTTTTGAAAACCAATTAACCACCACGTAGATAGAATCATTGCCACGTTGCGTTCTCGGCAATCCCAATACAAAGTCCATACTAACATCCACCCATGGTTTAGTAGGTATAGGCAACGGCATATATAAACCTGCATTTGTTGCGGTCCCCTTTGAAACTTAACAAATATGGCACCTCTGAACAAACTTCTCAACCTCCTTCCTCATTGATGTCCAAAAATAAGACTTTGAGATCAGCTGCATAGTACAGTCACGACCCACGTGTCCTTCTTCATGTAATTCTTTAATGATTTTCATTCGTAGACTGCAATCTGGAATACACAACTGATTTCCTTTGAATAGAAAACCATCAACTAGCATATATCCATCCATGTTTCCCTGCATGACTTTGTCTAGGATCTTGGAAAAATATGAATCTGAAGTAAGCAAATCTGGAAGTAAGTCAAAACCCATCACCTCTACTCGCATGGTTATTAGCAAATTATTCCTCCAACTCAATGCATCGGCGACGCGATTAGTTACTCCAGACTTGTGCTTTACGACGAATGTAAATTGCTGCAAATAAGCTATCCATGATGCATGCCTAGCTGCAATTTTATTATGCCCTTGTAAATGTTACAATGCTTCATGATCCGTATACAAAACAAATTCTTTGTGGAACAAGTAATGTCTCCAATGCTTCACGGCCTGCACAATAGCATAAAACTCCACATCATAAGTAATGTATCTCATCTTTGCTCCAGAAAGCTTTTCACTGAAATAGGAAATTAGAAGACCCTTCTGACTCAACACTCCTCCAATTCCAACTTTGGACGCATCCGTATGTAACTCAAATAGTAACTGAAAATCTGGCAACACTAGAATCGGTGCTGATGTTAAAAGTTCCTTGATCTCTTCAAAAGCAGATCCTGCCTCTTTCGTCCATGAAAACTGCTTTCCTTTCATACAATCAGTAACAGGCGCCATCACACTACTAAAGTGCGGTATAAATCTTCAATAAAATGAAGCTAACCCATGGAAACTTCTGACTTCTGTTATAGTTTTGGGCTGTGGCCAATTTCTTATTGCGTCTACTTTACTCTGTTATAGTTTTGGACACGACATAACCCAGAAATAAAACACTCGGCGTCATGAACACGCATTTCTTCGTTGCTGCATAGAACTGTTCTTGACGAAGAATAGTTAACACCTTTCGCAAGTGTTGAACGTGCTCCTCTGTGCTAGCACTATATATCAAAATATCATCAAAGTAGACTACCACAAACTTCCCGATGTAAGGTCTGACAATTTGATTCATCACCCTCATAAATGTACTTGGTGCATTAGATAGACCAAATGGCATGACCAACCATTCATATAATCCTTCCTGAGTCTTGAATGCTGTCTTCCATTCATCACCTGGTCTTATGCGAATCTGATGATAACAACTCTTAAGGTCGATCTTAGAAAAGATTATAGATCCACTAAGTTGATCCAATAGATCATCAAGTCTTGGCATAGGAAATTTGTATCTGACAGTTATTTGGTTAAGTGCCCTGCTGTCTGTACACATTCTCCACGAACCATCTTTCTTTGGTACCAACAGAGCTGGTACAGCACAAGGACTTAGACTCTCTCGAACACGCCCTTGCTCAAGCAACTCCTCGACCTGTCTCCTCAACTCTTCATGCTCTTTCGGACTCATACGATAATGCGGCCAATGCGATAAAACAACACCTGGCACTAGATCAATTTGATGTTGTATGTCCCTTAGTGGCGGTAAATCCTTGGGTAATTCCACAGGAAAGACATCTTCAAATTCAGTTAACACCGGTCTAACCTCCGTAGGAATTTCAAGATCTTCACTTGTTTCATACCCAATCAACATAAACAATTCAGCACTATCTTCCACTTCTTTAACAAATTCTCTCGAAGATAATAGAGTCTTTAGTTCCTCGATTTCCTCCAACTTGCTTTCACTTTGTTGTCGCCTTTTAGGAACTAAAGTGATTCTAGTGCCATCGAACATGAAACTATAGCAGTTAGTCCTACCATCGTGTTGCACAGCTCTATCGAACTGCCATGGTCTTCCCAACAACAAATGACATACATCCATATCCACCACGTTACACCAAATTTCATCCTTATACTTCTTTCCGATGGAAAAAGTTACAGAAGCTCTTCGACCAACCTTCACTTCCCCACCTTTCCTCAGCCAAGCCAATTTGTAGGGTTTGGGATGCTTCTCTGTCTTTAACGCCAACTTCTTTACAGCTTCTGTAGAGATGATGTTATCACAACTCCCTGCATCGATAACAAACTTACAAACTTTTCCTAAAATAGTGCATGTCGACTGAAAAATATTACTCCTCAACCAACTAGTCTCCTCTTCCTGCTTTGGCGTCAAGCAAGATCTCCTCATCATTAAAGAATATCCCTCATCTCCCATCAATAATTCTTCTTCCTCCTTAACCTGTGGTGAATTGGAACATTCTACTTCTGCATCCTCATCCTCAACCTCAGCAACCATCGCTCGTTTCTTAGGCTTCGGGCATTCATTGCTCTTATGACCAAACTCCTGACAGTTATAACACTTCAAATTGTTGTTGACCTTGGTCTTAGCAGCTTCATTGACAACCGGTTTACTAACAGCCTTGGAAACATTAGTATTGTTACTAGCCCCCTTCACCTGATTGCTCGAACTTGTAAACGCACCACCTCCTCTTCTACCTTGCTTCTCCCAAGCTAGAGCCTTCTGGTGTGCTTCAGCAACGGATCTCGAATCAAACATATTTACTATATCCTGAATTTGCATTCTCAATCCTCCAACAAATATGGATGTCAACTGTTCCTCCGTTTCCATGATATCGTTTCTAGCAATCAGTTGATAATACTCATCTGCATAATCATTTACCGACTTTGACCCTTGTCTCAAATTCTGTAAGCGCTGATACATAAGAGACTGATAATTATAAGGCACGAAAGTAGCCTTCATCAACTTCTTCATCTTTTCCCATGAAACAATCTTCGACATTCCCATTCTTTCCCGTGTATGTTTAGTTTGTTGCCACCATGCCATAGCTCTTCCCCTCAATCGTGTAGCAACCAACTTAACTCTACGATGCTCGGGTACTTCCTTGAAGTCAAAAATTTCTTCAACATTTGATAACCAATCCAGAAACTCTTCCGCTAGCATTCCCACTTTGAATTCTGGAATCTCTGTTTTCATCCCCGACTCCCATCGACGATCATCTTCGGAATCTCTATTTCGATTTCGCCCTTGGCCACGGTTTCGACAAGAGATACTACCACCATCACTGTATTCCTCCAAATCCGACGTATGTCGATGTCGTTTCTGACCATCAACATTTCTGCTTCCACGCACGTCTCTTTCTCCCAAAACTGACGGTTCTCTTCTTTCCTGATCCGATGGTGGTGACATTCTTCTCCTCTTGAAATTTGACGGCAAAATTCTATGTCCACCTTGATTTGAACCTGGCGATGCTCTTTGTCAAGTTTGATTCATATCCATTATGAGCCTTTCCAATCTACCAATTCCCTCATCAAACTTCTCATTGAATTTATCACTAATTCGTTGCTCCATTTGTTCAGCATCTTCTCTTCGATACACATCTGCAACATTCTGATGACGATTAACTCTTCTTGGAGGCATTGTCAAATCTTCAACAAATCCAAACACACACTTCGCTTCGATTAAAAAAATCTCTGTTTTGATTCGAGATTGAGTTTTGATTCGAGATTTATAAACTCCCAACTTGTTTGAAATTTCACGGACACCCAACGAACTTGGAAAAATTCATCTCCTTGCTCTGATACCGAATGACGCAGCACGGAAGTAGATCTGAACCAACGGTCAAATCTATCCCGGATCCAATCACGAATTGCGGAAATACGAATCGATGAAACAAGATAAATTGATGAATTGATGATACCCAAATGCCCAAATCCGTTGATCTCTCGAGATACCTGATTCTAGCTATCTTCAACACGTTGATCGTGCACGATACCGCGTTAAAAGATTTACGATTCTTCGACGTTGATCTTGCGCACGAGATTCCATAAATCGGCTTCAAAATCGTTGATTCGAGCGCACTCGAATATCCGAAGATGGAGAAAGGAGATCACACTCAACTTCCAATTTTAAAAGAGGCACAAAGCTCTCAACAAATTTTATTCAAAATCAACTACCTTTACAAATGATATCACACCCCTATTTATAGGAAATTACAACACATACTCGACTTAACATATGCGACATAACAACACATTACAACACAAACGACTTAACAAAAACCAGCGACTTAACAAACACTACGACATAAGTCTTAACGACCTAAGCAAGTAGCTACATAGGCAATCTTCGGCAGCGACATCAGAAAAGTATGACTTAATCGGAGCGGCAGCGATCTACTGGAAGCGACATAGGGAACAGCGACCTATTGGAAGCTCGCGACATAACAAACAACGACCTACTGGAAGCTCGTTCGCGACATAAGAATTTGGAAGCGACATAAGGACAATGCGGTATAATGGAAGAGCGACATAAGAAAATCTGGAAGAACTGCTCGCGACCGAACTGGAGCGACATAAGGAGCTTCGCGACTTAAGGGTTTGGCAGCGACCTAAGGAACTACTCGTTCGCGACCTTCGCTGGAGCGACCTAGGGCTTCGCCGCGATTTAACGAGGAGTGACATAATACTTCATTCGACTTAAGGAGTTCTGGAGTGGCTTCAACCTCGCGACCTAAGCTATGTCGCTCGCGACTTAGGGTTTCGCGACTTAAGCCTCGCGACTTAAGGAAGCGCGATTCATGGAAGCGACTTAAGGTAAGTCGCGCTGCATTAGAGTGTCGAGATGAATGGTTCCTCCATAAATAAGGTAACCCAGATGTCATGCAACTAACTGGCAACGTTTGTAACGTCAAAAAATAGGGGTGTTCCAATGATCATCGTTCAGCCGCCCAAGGGAGTAAGGAATATATCGCAGATATAGTGAAAGGGTTATTGAGTGAACTAGCATAGAAGGGACGAGAATTGGAGTTTAAAACCCTATTCATTGAAAAAATTGTTGGAGAAAAATATCCAAAGAAGTTCATGGTATCGACAGTTTCAACCTATAATGGAACGATCGATCCGAGGTAGCATCTTTGAAGTACGAGTGACACATAGACAGTGCTTCTGCAACAGATGCTATCAGATGTAGGTGTTTTCAAATATTCCTAGATGGGGTAGCTAGGTGTGGTTCATTCGGCTCACACCAAGATCAATATCATCATTTGATCAGTTGGCTAAGAATTTATGGGGTAGTTCAAGGTCCACAATGTATGACCGAAGGATATGATGTCATTATCAAATGCTCTTGAAAGTTCCAGAGTGACTTTGAAGAACTACTTAAATAAGTTTAATGATGTGGTTAATGAGGTAAGCAACCCCAAAGAGGAGATGGTGTTGATGGCGCTAGCCATTGAGGTTTAGCCGAGGATAGAATTTGGTAAATGGATCAAAAGAAAGCAAACATCTAACATAGAAGAAACAAATTTGGATTTCGATTGATTAATAATTGTCAAGAGGAATAGAGTAATGTGATATAGATCAATGAAGCCGTTAAACAGAGTGGTGACAATGTTGAAAACATTGCAGTGAATGTTGTAAATAATAATCCAAAGAGAAAGAACTAAGGTTAATGGCAAGAAGTAGGATACCAAGAAGAACATGAGGTATACAAGGTTAGGAGACTGTACTTCATTGATTGATGTATTTGAGAATATATATACCTAGCAATCCAGGGTAATGAGAATGATAAGAAACCACTTCTAAGGAAGGTAACTAAAGAAGAAAGTCTTTCGAGGAAATATTGTAGTTTCCATGAGACACATAGGCACAATATGAATGAGTGTAGGTATCTGAGAGATGCCTTTAAAGATTTGATATGGAGTAAAAAAACTACGACGGTTTGTTAGGAACCTGCAAGCTAGCTGGCAAATGAATAATAGGCCCCAAGCGCAACTTGCCGATAGGAATCAGGCTGGATCTAGTGAAGAGCTATCAAAACAATCTACATGACGAATCATGATCAATCTAATCTATGGAGGTTCTTATTTAGCAGAGAAGCATTTGAATGAGATGGAGATTTATGGTGACTCATTAAAGCATGTGCCTCAAGAAATTGTATTATAAAACCAAGATGCTTGTGAGGTTAAGCGGCAATGCTTGACCCTATGGTAATTACAGCTATAATGGGGCCAACTACAGTGAACTGAGTCCTTATTGATTGTGGTGGCTCGGTGAACATTTTGTTCAAACAGACCTTTGACAAGATGTGCCTAAATGAGAAGGATCCGAAACTTTATAAATCCCATATTCAAGGGTTTATTGAAGAGGCTAAGGAGGTAGTTAGATGCATAAAGTTGTTAGTGGAGTTAGGAAAAGTTAACAACAATGTAGTGCTGATGCAGGTGTCAAATTATTGTTGATGGTTTTTCGGCGTATAACACTTTTCCTAGAAAACTGGCGCAAGATAGTTTTTAAATCACAATTTTCTCAACGGTTTCTAACGATGAAGTTTCCAAACGCGGATGGACTAAGGGCGATCCATGCCGACCAAATCACTAGTCGAGAGTGGTATGTTGCTGAGCTCAGAGGGACGAAGTAATGTGAAAAGGGAAAGAATACATAGAAGCCTCTATGTATTAAGTCTTCCAACGCATTACAACTATGGCCTAAGCTCTGGCTAATGTCCAACGACAAATTTTATAAACCCATGGACCCACGAAAAGAGTTAAAGGATGCGAAGGTTGCACCAGTGTGTTGAAGGTCGACATTCCAATCAATGATGATGATCCCTTGAAGGTTCTCAAAATTGGATCTCAGCTCAACATTAAGATGAGAAAATGGTTGGTAGGGTTTCTACAGGAAAATGTAGACATGTTCGTTTGGATACATTTCAATATGTATGGAATTTTGCCAAAGATGGAGTGCCATACAATTAATGACCCAAGATACCCTCCTATGAATCAAAAGAGGCGCAGCATGGAGCTGAAGTGATCTTGTGTTGAAGAAATAAGGGAATGAGCTGAAGGAAAATGGCTTCATTCTCGATGCACATACCCAGAGTGGGTATCGGAACCTGTGATGGTCAAAAAAGCAAATGAAAAATGGTAGACATGCATTGATAATTTCGACATGAATAAGGCATAACTAAAGGACTGCTTCCCCTTATGAAGGATTGATCAACTTGTAGTTGGAACAACTAGACATGAAATGCTACCCTTTATGGATGCATACTACAACTACAATCAAATAGCGATGCACATCCCAAGTCAGACGCATATAATTTTTATCATGGATTTAGGACTGCTTTGCTATAGAGTCGTGCCATTTGGTTTGAAGGATGCTGGAGAAATTTACCAACAATTAGTTAACATAATGTTTAAGGATCAGTCGGACGGACTATAGAGGTCTCTGTGGACGATATGCTTGTAAAGCCGCATTGAATGATGAATCACATGGGCAATCTCTCAAAGACGTTCGATGTACTTTGGAAGTAGTGAATAAAGCTCAATCCACTGAAGCATTCTTTCAGAGTTACATTAGGTAAATTTTTGGGTCTTATTGTCAACTCAAGGGGCATTGAAGCTAAGCCGAAACAAATTTAAGTGCTGTAGGTTACTTTCCCAAAGTGAATGTAAAGTATAAGCACCGAGCCGATTCATCTCAAAAGCGACAGATAAATGTATACCATTCTTTGATGCCCTCAAGAAAGGGAAAGGAAAGTCCATGTAGACACATGAATATCAGGATGCCTTTGGAAATTCATAGGATCATATGGAGAGGCCACCACTGTTATCAAATCTTTTGGAAGGAGAACATCTATTTGTTTATTTGGCAGTATCTGCTCACACACTATGTGCAGCGTTGGTGCATGTAGATTGCAGAATCCAAAGGCCAGTGTACTATATCATAAAACAGTTTACTAGAGTAGAAAAGAATTATCCAAAGTTGGAGAGACTGCATACTGTTTGTTAATATCTACGATGAAGCTGAGGCTATACTTTTGTGCTCATTCGATAAAGGTACTAACCGATCAGCCATTGAGAAAAATTCTACATCGACCTAAGACATCAAGCAGATTGATAAACTATAATATTGAGTTGAGTCTGTATGATATAACATATCATCCTAGGAAGGAGATTCGAAGATAGGCATTGGCAGATTTCATTGATGAATTCACCATATGGGATGATGAAGTGGTTAATTGGGTTCACCTTTCTCAATGGATGTTATACATAGACGGCACCTCCAATGAGTATAATTTAGGGTAAGGAGTAATTCTCGTGACCCTAGAAAGATGAGGAATATGTTACACTTTTAGACTAGATTTCTAGGCGACCAACTACAAAGATAAATATAAAAAATTGGTTATAAGGCTTAGGATAGAAAGGAACTGAGAGTCAACACATTACCCATATTCAGCGACTCTCTTTTGGTGGTATGCTAAGTGAAGAATGAATAGCCATCTAAGGGAGCAAGACTTTCCGCTCATCTAATAAAAATATTGAAACTACCAAATGACATTGTGCATTACATGATAACGTATATCTCTAAAGAAGAAAATATGAAAGTTGGTTCACTAGCCAAACTAGCCAGCTTTTGAGATGCATAACTTTTGAGAATCATTCCAGTGTAAGTTTTGTCGGCTCCAAGCATCGACGAAATGGATGTTGATTAGTTCTTGGAGGCAAAAGGTGAAAAGGTATCATGGATGATTCGAATAAAGAATATTTGCTGAAGGGAACTCTTGCGAATGGTTAAAATGGATGATGAAAACTCCTGTGTAGAATACCTTGATTCACTATGCAGGGGGTGCTGTATAAGAGATGATTATTGATGCCCTTGCCGAGTTATGTCACAAAATATAAAGCTAGGAAGATTCTTGCGGATTTGCATGAAGTAAGCTATGGTGATCACACTTAAGGACAAATAATAAAAAAGAAATGTTGTGCCAAAATGGGTACGGTACCTCAATATCAATAGAATCTGAAACAAACAAATATAAAAATGATGGAAACGAAGGAAAAGAGAAAAGAATACAAATTTTTTATAGTGGTACGACAGAATACCTAGCCCACGTCCACTTGATCATTTTATTTGATGAGTTCTCTTCGGAATATAATAAATTAGAACTGATTTTCGACTATTATTCAGTAGATCTTTGGTTTGTCTAGAAAGTTTAGGAGAAAGAGGTGAAGAAAGAATGATCCTCTTTTTAGCTGAAGGTCTCTGGCTATCTATAGAAAATTTTTAGCACCAATCTTGTCATTCCAGGCTTGAAAGAGTAATTTTCACAGGTCTGAAGTTCAAGCACGTAGAATAGGTCATCATGGCCATTTCTGAAGATAGCCAATCATATCAGTACTGACCAAATTATGTTGGTACCAACATAATTTTGTGTGCCGAAACATCATTTTTTTCTTTATAGCTCGAGTCCCAAGTCTTCGAAGTAGCCAATTCAAGATCTGAAATAATGTCGGTACTGACTAAACGACGTCAGTTCTGACCAAATCATGTCGGTATCGACCTGTTTTTGCTAGCTAGAACTTAGTCAAATTTGGTGTGATTTTTCATTTTTTCATTCTTGATGGTTTCCAAATAATGTCAATATCAATCATATCTGTACCAACCAAATCATGTCAGTATTAACTAAATCATGCATTTATGAAATTTAGCCAAATCTTTGATTTCTTAATTTTTGACATTTTTCAAGCTTCTTGACTCGTTACTTCATCATTTTGTAGTCCAATTTCTATAATCTAAGAAAATTTCAAAACTGTGGTAAATTTTTCGAAAACACTTTCCCCTAAAGCGTGCTTTAATGGAAACAAATCGTGCTTTAATTAAGAACATGTATTGATGATGGAAAATTGTTAGTTTCACTCCCTAGCTATCTATTAGACCAATCATGGTGAGTCATTCAGTTTGTTCAGATTCACCTGCAAATCAAAGAACATTCTAGA
This sequence comes from Allium fistulosum, assembly GCA_030737815.1. Classification (NCBI taxonomy): domain Eukaryota; kingdom Viridiplantae; phylum Streptophyta; class Magnoliopsida; order Asparagales; family Amaryllidaceae; genus Allium; species Allium fistulosum. The sequence goes on along the minus strand of CM060904.1, from coordinate 259,602,807 downwards.
CCTATCACAATTGAGAACCCAAGTCCTTGCCTATATGGTAATCATAAATCATATTCATCCCATGTTCCCTCGGGATTGAACTATCGTAAATAAATCACATATCATGCCATTATGCATTATTAATCATAGTGGTACATTACCCTCGATTGGAACATTACTTACAGATCTTCTACTATCTCCTAAATTCCCATCATAAGTAAGTCCAACCGAATCGAGGCAATTATAGTAATTAAACATCAACCACTTCAAATCAAAAGGTGTTCAAATCATAAAGTATAGTTTTAGATCACCTCGGATCGTGTAATAATAAATATAAATTGAGATCATTCACTAGCTCTTCGATGAAGGGACTCGATGTCCAAAACGAGTTCATCCACCCAATCATCGGTGAGAGGCCTTGTTATCCTATACAAGTCCACCCGCTTTCTTTCTAGCAGGGGACCTACATTTCTTGATATGTTGCCTCATCTCTCTGGCTAAGAAATGATTATCTGTTTATCTACCTAACATAAAGGATAACTATATGCTAATAAAATCTATCGACATTTATCGATATTCATTATCAGATTAATCATATGGTTTAAATTAAAATGCATTAAGGAAAATGCAAAACATCCAGTTCAATCAAGGATTACTCTCGAACTTTAACTCAGAGCACAAGTATGGGCCAATCGGGATCCCGTACATATGTAAGTCGATAGAGTTAATGGTATGCCATAGGGGCAATTTTGTAATTTATTGTAAATTATTAACTCTGTAATCAATTCTTGTTCGTAATAAAAGGGGTTTCCTTTCTATTCTATGCTTATTACAATATGTTATAACTAATTGGTTATTTAATCCAAGTATATTTAACATAAAATTTATAAATAGTAGGTTTGTGATAGTAATTACAAATATTTATAATCATGAATATTTTATTATAATATAATAAACACATCATTTTAAATATCCCTAGTCAAGATATATCGAGATTAGATATCGATGCATCCATTGAGACTAGAGCATGTAACTCCCTCCAAATGTTAGGCAACGTATTACCTATGATTGCTGGGTAACCAAGGGGTTGCATACTGATAGTTATTGGATAAATATGGAATTATTCACCTGACAGTTTTCTTTCCGTTAATATAACTAATGTCAAATAGAAAATATGGATGTGACAATATTACACAATTCTCTTAACTTGAGAATACTATCGATCTTCAATATGAAAGCTCCACTTTGATTATAGTTAAATCATAGCATGACATTCATCGAATGACTATAGTTGAGTAGAGTGGAAGTATTGAAAGTGAAACAATATTCACAAGACAATTCGTCTCCATTGTTATACGTGGTTAGTACCACGACCAATTGAATTCAACTCAAAGTCAAAATCTAGGGTTAGGGTAGTTCGGTTAATAATAATTGTTATTATTGAACCAAGGACTTTTTTTGAAATATAGAGTTGAATTTGGATGGTATTGGAATTTTGACCATTACCAAACTCTATAAGTCATAATATGACATAGTTTTGACGAAGAGAACTGATGCAAATAAATGCCACTGCTGGGTAAAACTTAAATAAAGTAAAATTGGATGTTGTTGAAGCCAAGTAAAATATAAATTTGGCCATAATGTCACACCACCTGTTAAGTAATGTGTGAACGTTAATATTCAAATTATTTTATATTAATCACTAACTGAATTTACATATAAGAGTCACACAAGAAAAACGTTGAATGCTCCTATTACCACCTGAATTAGTTAATTATAAATTGTTATAAATTAATTAAATTAATTTATATTTGTGAAATATTATTTATAAAATTTTATTTGATTTTTGTTGATTAATATTAAATAGAGTGTATATAGTTATTAAAAATACACATATCGATATACGATATCGATGCGCATTTGAATTGTATTTAACTATGTTATTTATTGATCAAGCATGAAGTGATTTTGAGGCCCATATAGAGACCTACAAAGTGAAACTATGATAACCTACGGAGGCTGGCCTTTCAATGGATAAAAGTGAGTTAAATTTTTAAAGAGAGCTGAATAGGCAAGAGATAGATGAGGATCTAAATCCTTTTTTACTCCTTGGTTTCTCATAGTTTAAAACTAGTGGAAATTAGGTTGAAGGGCTTCTATTTCAGAATAATAAGTTTTAAGGACATCAGTTTTGAATAGTTAGTTTTAAGGACAATTTACAGGATAATGATAAATTCATTTAACTTTTTTAGTTATACAGGAAAATGATAAATCCTTTTAGCATTATTTTTGTATAACTGAAAATGATAAATTCTTTTATCTTTTTCCTGTAAAATATCCTTAAAACTATTTTTTTCAAAAGTAGTGACCTTAAAACTTATTACCCTGTACAAATAAGCCCTTGAAGTGAAAATCCCCTTAATACTATCTAAGCCTAATTTTTATTTTAAAATTTTCGCTTCCCTCTACACCTGATAAGGCCGACTAATCCCTCTCCTCTCACCTCAAATTTTAATGCTTAATACACTTAATCAAATTCAATTCTAGCTTCGGTGGTAGCCGCTTTTAGGATAGTAGTGTCTTCAGGATTTAGGGTTCGATCCAAGGACTGTTCAAATTCAACATTTTTAGGGGTATCAATTAGGCTTTCTTAAAGGTAATAATCTACTTAATACCATTTATACATGTATATTATTCATTATGTAATTATGATTTTGTTATTTAAGTGATGTCACCATTGGATAGATGATATGTATTTCTTTATATTAAAAAAATATGTATACATAACCTACTATATGCTCACGGCCAGAAAACTAATTTCTTTACATTATTCGAAATATAATAATACGATAAATTGATTTTATTGTTAGAAATTAATTAATACAGTATATATAAGATATAATGTTTGTATTTTATTTAATAGATGTTTATATATATTTATAATGCTTTAGAAGATAAATCTTTTTCAATGCGTATCTATATATATTTAAAATATAAATATACATAATACTAATTTTGAAAACTTGAATTTAATATGTATGTAATGCGTGCAAATAAATGTCATAAAATTTATGCAAATATTATACTGTAATATAAATACACATGTATTTTTTTTCAGAAATTTAATTTTTATTTTATTTTATTTGTAAATTTACATATGGAAATTCATTAAAAAAAATTAAAACCGAAAGAAATACTTTTGCATGGCCGAAAGCATATTCATGTATATATACATGTTTTTAATTATTATTAAACATATTTATATCTATTTACATATATTATAAATATACACATAATTTTATCTAAACATAAAAAAACATACATTATACTAATTTTAGTTTTTGGATTATTTAATATACATATATATATATATATATATATTATTTAAGTAATTTATCTATTTTATTTCTTATTAACTTTTATGAGGTATTATTCTCTCTACCTTAAAAGGATTCTGTCCTCGAAATTTTTCCAAGGTCGGACATCGTAACGTGTAACAAACATCAATGTTATGCAACTAAGTTATCTACATAACCATCTACTCGACTAAAAGTGTAATGTGATTATGTGTGTAGGCATACTATAGGAGAACTCAATCCTAGCATGAATGCAAGTGTCGTGACATATAGGCATGTATGGAAACATATCAACCATGTTAAAAATGTTTTGTATAAATGAGAAAGTGATAGTAAAACTGTAGCAACCATATCCTACTATCCAATCATCAACCACGATGCAACCAAAACCTAATTTTGGGGAGAAAAATTTGCCAGTGAAAAGCTTAGGGCAAGAAGTCCTCATGCTTTCCGCCGGATTTTCCCTCCATTATACCTGAACTAGCCTAATTTCTTTACTGCAGACCTTCCTAGTTCCTTGCTTCACACTACATGTGATGGCATGGGATGATATTTGCTCGTCTCAATGTCCCCAATTAATCAAGTGCTACTATAGTTGCTATGCTATGAAGGTGTTTCCTCAAGTGCAAAACGTGAAAAACGTTGTGGACTCCTGCCACCTTATTTGGTAGCTCCACTGAAAAATATTGTAAACTACAGAAAAGAATATCCATACCTTATGCATCTATTTCCCTTTTAGTATATTCCTTACTAATTTAAATGCTGCACTTTTATATGTATTTTGGAATTATATAATTTATGAAAGTTATATGAAAACCGCTCTAAATAAATCAAAACATAGAAATTTACATTCCAAGTCAACTAAGGTAACTTAACTTACAACCCAATTATAAATCTTGAATATCTTCACAACTTTACCAATATTATACAATTAAGCATTTGGGACTAATTTATAATTTCTAAACCAGGTTATATATACTATTTCTCCTTTATTCATATCCAAAAATCTTTACCCTGTCTTACCTAGGTAGTGATCCAATCTACTCCATAAAATTTTTGGTTTAGTGCTTACCATTCTTAAAACTAAAATTTCACAATTATAACGTACTTTATCCGAAACCTTTATCTTTAAAAATATAAACTTAGAAACCCATTTTATCAATTTTCAAAAACTGCGTAGTTTCCGAAAGGAGTTGCGAAAATTTTTCCTCTTTCTAACCAACTTTTCCTTTTTAAGGACTTTCTAGAAAAAAGATTTATTTCCTTAAAAGTTGGACTTTTAATTTAAAACATTTAAAACTCAATTATCTAACCAAACTATTACTAAATCAAAAATTCAAATACTGCTTAATTTAGTAATGAACAAAATAATTTCCCTTCTGAAAAACCTTCTATAACATACAAAATGATTTTCTATAAACTATTTTCATAGAAATAAACTTATTACATTAAATTTGAAATCAGCACTTATTACTCCATGAAATTATGGCTTATACTTATGAAAAGTTATTTTCTACCATATTAATGATATATTATTAACTCCTTTTAAATTTATTATAAAGATTATAACTTCGATAAAATTTAAAAATAACAAATTTTCCTTTGTTAGAAATTTATTATTTCAATGGTATTTCTAGTTACAAGACAATTATTTTAGCAGACTTCAAACAATAATATATTCACATGCATGCCAAATTCCTTATCTCAAGTTGATATATTATCCTAAAAACATACGCTAACATCTACTGCTTTAATACTGAATATTTGAACCAAAAATGGCACAAACACCCAGAAGTAATTGAAGAGAATAAAATATGAACACACACACACACACACATATATATATATATGTATATATATATATATATATATATGAAAATGAAGAAATAACAAGACACGATCTTCTATAATGGTTAGGCAAAGCTTGGCCTACGTCCACTTTAATATATTATTGCTGATTTATGACTTAGGGGTAGAAGTTATTGAGGCTCGATAAAACTCAACACTTAAGAATTTCAAAAATACAATAATATGTGAAATACAAGAGCTAAAGCCAAAATGATGCTTAAAAATAAGTCCTACATTCATATTTATAAAGGTATGCGCATAAAATCTCACACAAAATATCTCCTAGACATCATCCATGTTGTAGACCAATTCTCCATGAAAATATAGAACCACATCATCAAATATTAGGAATCGATACAACTCCCTGAGCGGGGGTCGGTACGACTCCCCGACATGGCCAAATATTCCGCCTTCAACCTTCCATCTCAATTTGTCTCGTGGTTAGCTTCATGATTCCATAGTTGTTTGCATCAACAATTGCTTTTTTCAAGGTCTAATTGACAAAGTTATAGAAGAAGAAGGTTGCAGATTCATGAATTCATAGAGAACGGTAGAGAATTGCATTGATTCAACAAATTGTTATTAGAAATAGGATTTTGACTTCAAGAAAGGCATGCAGAAAGAAGATGGGGTCAACCCAAGGTGGAACTGGAGCTGGTACCAATCCTCAGAGTATAGTGAGTACCGTTCCCCAACTTGAGTGGATTTTTGCTTGTCTTGGATTTTTTGAAGTAGTTGAACTTGGTTAGGAGTCCGACCCAAGAAATTTGAGTGTTTACTTGTGGCCTGACCTAAGACTTTTATAAGATTTTTGTGTTATGAGGTTTCCTTCGTCGGCTAGGAGTTTGAATTGAGTTTTTTGAGTGCTTGCTTCAAGTCATCAAGAGTCGGTACCGAGTCGTGTCTTGGAGTCGGTATCGAGTCACGCTTTGAGTCAGACCCGAGTTTTTTAATGTTTGCTCTGAACTATCGGGGTTGGTACAGAGTGGTGCCTGGGAGTCGATACCAAGTCATGCTTAGAGTTAGACCCAAGGTTTTTATGGATTTCTTCGGGCCTGACTTGGGGATTTCTCAAGTCTATTCTACTTTGGGTCTGATCTGAGGATTTTGTGGTTTTTCTTCGAGTCAACCCTTTCAAAAACTTAGAATTCTAAATTTTCAACTTTTTTTGCTCATTATTTGTTATTTCCCTTTTCTTGCTTTTTTATGGTGCTTCAAAAGTCCTTGGGTAATTTCTCCATCATTTGCTCGTCCGATCCGATCGTTTAAGTCTGTTCGAATACTGCTTGTTCAAAAGGATGGATAACATTTTCCCTTCAAAGTACGTCTTGTTTCAAACATGATGTGCTTTGAATCGATTCAAGTCAAGATTGCCATAAAGGATTCCACTATGTGCTGTTAATGGTCATTACCCTTCTCACCGATCGCTTCTGTAAAGAGTTATGTCCATAGCTATTCGTCGCAATGCTTGACCAGCATCCAATGTTGTAAATTTGGAGATTGCTCTCTCGATCTATTATTGCTAACTTAATAATTCTAAATTGGTCTCTCTTATTGATTTTTTAGGTATGAGTCTGCTTTTCTTTGAATCTAGTTATTGGGTATCGAATATAATTACGTACAATTATACATGTGCACTCTCTTGTAGAAGTTCTTGATCCTATGCACGTACTCATGTAGGAATATATAAGTCATCATCTTCATTTTTGTTGTTGTTTTTTTATCCAGCTTAGGTGTAAATAAAACTTGTACTTTTCTTTACAAGTCCAATTTTGAATGTGAATAACAAATACTTTTTTTGGCTCATGTGAATTTATCTAAGTATTTGAAAAATGTACTTTCCATTCAATATACTTGCGATCCATTTCTTATCAAGATTATTGTAGGACTTAGCCGTTAGGCCGTTCTATGCTTTACTAGCTTTTCATCATAAAGCAATCATTGAAGTGCTAATCTCTGGGCATTTACATGTAACCATATCTAATTTTGGAACTCCATCGAACTTCGACCATTTGGAAAGGTTATTGAAGCATTCCTTTTCATGGAACTTTAAATGCAATCGTCCCTACTTTCGAGCGTCGATTGAAGGAAATTGCCTTAAAACGCAAGTTGGGCATCCTTCTCCGAGATGTGTATTTCAACCCTGCCAAAATCTAGGCATTGGTCAGGGCTAACCATTTAAGATCAAGTTTTACTCATTCTTTTCTAGGTAGTAACATTCAATCGCACCATACTTGGTGCATCGATCACAATTTAAATATAAGATCCTACTCTTCACCAGACGTAGATCTTTTCCCTCGCCAACTCCGAGCAAGGTTTTTGGCCTTGCTATCCTTTAGGAAAGACATTAATGCTTTGCCAAACTCCAGGCATGAGAAAATAAGTGGATAGTCAAGTCACGTCTGTTTTGATTTGCTTCTATATCGAGGACTGCAAGAGTTGACTGGCTTCTACCTTAAGATGCCAAGTAAGGCTGAACTTCAAGGGTTCGACCATGGACCATAGAGGTTCGGCAGGCATTTGACCCCGGTACCTTGATGTTGTAGTATTGGGCGACTTGGTGTCGGCTTGCAACTGCTCTCAACTCAGCTTCATTGAGCTTCTCATCGATCATATCAAGAGACTCTGGAAGGAGTTACTCATTTATCCGTAGATCGTAGTGAGTCATTTGATGAGAAGGCACTTTCAGTTCAATTGGAATAATCGCCTCTGATCCATAGGTTCAAGCGAATGGAGAGTGTCCAGTCACTGACTTATAGGTAATTTGATAAGCCCGGAGTATCAATGGAAGTTCTTCGACCCACTTGCCCTTGGTCTTTTCCAATCGACTTTTAAAAATGGACTTGATAAAATTGTTCACAATTTCAACTTATCCATTCGCCTGGGGCTGTGCCACCGTGTAACGACCCTAATTTTGAGTAGCATTATTTAGGACATTTAGTTAGTTAAATAAAATAAAAAAATGTAATGGTTATGGGATTGATATTTGTGATAAGTAAGGGTAGCCATGCCAACATCAATCAATGAACTAGGCAAATAGATAAGGGGTAAAATAGGAAAAGACACATTCTAATACTCTAAACCATCATGTATCTTCATTTCATACGTTCATAAGAAAAATTACAATTGGAAGAGGCCGACCACCATTAAGGAAGAACAATAGAAGCAAGAATCAAGAGGAAGCTTAATCTATTAAAACCATTCTCAAATCTCAACTCCTCAATCACAAAGCTAAGCTGAATAATGACTACATCTCATATTTTTAATTGTTTTTGGTTTTAGGATGAAACCCAAATTATTTTGCAAAGTTATTTGCTACGTTTTGATTGTTAAAATGGATATTTATGCTTGTTGATGATTTATGCTATTTCATATAGATTTTATGATAATGTGAAAACCCTATTAAATGACATCCAAATGCCTTGCGATTTTAGAATAAGATAAAAAATGATATTTTAGAGATGGGTTTCAATTTTCATAATTTTCTGAATTAATGTGGATTTGATATTAATTTTCTAGTGAAGAAAATGATTATTTGGGTTTAAAATTAATTACGGTTAAATTTTATATGTTTTGGATCGGAAGTTTATATATGTTAAAAAACATATTAAAAACGATTTATGGGATTTTTGTAGATTTTTCCAAAGTGTTTTAATAAGTATATAAAACCATTTAGGGTATGAGACTTAAATGTTTTATATATTTATAAAAGGAGAAGGGACATTTTGTAAATAATTTAACTTGTTTAATTCTGAAATTTCGGCATTACAGTTAGAAAAGAAATTTGCAACCAATCATATTTTCACAAACAAGGCAGGTTAGTTGAAAAAAATTACTTTAAAAAGTTTAAAATCGGTTTATACATGCTTTTTACATGTTTTGCCACTTCTGCCATCATGCTTTCGACTGGGTACTTCCGCCTCCATCTCCATCGAAACCAATGTATAGGGTATCAAAGACTTGGTACATAGTGAATTGGGCAAAGGAGAAAGGCACTGAGTCGAAACAGGTGGTTCCGAAGGGGTTGAAGCCTTACTTAGATTTTAAATGTAAATGCCCCTGCTTTGCTTAATGGAATGCTTTCGACTTGGTTAGCTTTCAACTGGGTCCAATTATTTTAAAAGAACCATTTCGAAAGAGGTTGCACCTTTTGTTTTAAGTAAATGCTTTCGAAGGGGTTGAAACCCCTTGTTGTCGCTACTTACCTTTCGAAAGCTTACTTTGTTTTTAAAACTTAGCCGCTTCTCCAATGCTTTCAAAGGGTTAGTTTCGACGCTTCTCCAATGCTTTCGAAGGGTTAGTTTCGACGCCATTAGTTCTTTACTTAGGAAATAACTTTCGAAGGAGTGCTTTCAACTTTGTTATTTTATGACCTATTTGTTCTGTTGAAGGTAGAACCCAAAGGCTTCGAAGGAGATAGTTTTAAATGGTTTCAAAAGGTTTCCACATGTTTTACTTGAACCCAAATGCTTTTGAATGTTTTTTATTTATGCAAAGGATTTCAATGCTTCGAAAGGAATAAGAGAAATGTTTCGAAGGGGTGGTTCCCCAATGTTTTTGAAAAGTTTTAAAGAAAAGTTTCCAATGGTTTCGAAAGGCAGGTTTAAAGAATTTTAAAAGAAGGATGTCTAAGATTTTGAAGCTTTCGAAGGAGATGTTTTTCAATGATTTCGAAAGGTTTATTACGAATGGTTTCGAAAGGGTTTGTTTTGGCTTTCGGTCTAAGGTTATAAAGTATAGTAGTTTACTTTGTTTCGAAAGTGGTACTTTCAATGGTTTCGAAAGGGGCACTTTCAAAGGTTTAAAGTTTTCATCAACATTGTTTTGTGTAGAATGTATATAACATGGCAAGGTGATTTGAGTAAAGCATATACTATATTTTCCTTTTCTAAGTATGATTTAAAGGTTTAAATCAATTTGAGAAGAAAAGGTTTTCAGGGAAAATTTTAAGGGAAGATTACCCTAAGTAAAATGACTCAGTTATTAGAATACTAGATAGGACTGGTGTGGGGTTGCGCCTTGTACTTTAGATAGTAGCCCCTTGCTAATATAAGTCCAATATTCGAGTGTGTAGGGCTTTGTCATAGGTAAGACTAAAATGATGTTACAAACAGAAAGGAATCTATAGAGAAGAGATATGTTATTGTTGTGCCCGCAAACCATTAGGATCAGTTGACCCTAGGAGAAGTAAGTTAGGGACTGAGCATCTAGAAGAAGAGTATCTAACAGACTATAGTAAGTCTGGTAGGCCCGAGTCAGCCAAAGGTTAGTGGTTAGCCACAAACTATAGTGTTCGAACAGATAGTCCATTGATCACCTGAATTGTATGTATAAATGATATTGCTTTATTATTTTAACCAGTTTTGGTTGCAAGAATAAGGTTTGCAAAAGATATATTTTAAAATGATATTAATGAAGGTGACCCATTCCGCTAAGCGGCATGGTCTTACTTAATATCAAATAATCGAGATGTATAGTACACATCGTTCTTTATGACTGACTCGAAGTTTATGTTTCCACTTAACTCTCGGGTGCTCAAAATTGATTTGAGTAGGCTGAGGATTGAGGTTTACTGTTTTTTAGTAGGATGACGAATTAAGCTTCCGGAGACAAGCAGGAGGGTGACGGATAGCTATTTAGGAGTGGTTGTCTTTGTTTATTCCACTATGTTGTATTAAGTCGGTTATGACTATATAGTACTCTGGTTAACCAAGGGGGCATCATCATATGTCGCTCTTGGCATATTTATATAATTATTATTTTTTATCTGAACCTGGGAAACGAGATGCGATTATGTAATATGAATATGAAACATGTTTTGTGAAATATAATCAGAAATCTTGTTTTTTTGAAATCTATGATCTTATTTCATATTCTTGTGCTTTTGATATTATGTATACCATTAACAGAGCTGTATTTTGTCACTGAAAGTCAATACCATAGATGAGTGCAGCATCTACATTGCTTAACTTTGGGCCTCAAGATAGAGGATGTTACAATTTGGTATTAGAGCATAGGTTTTTGAAAAACTTTAAACTAAAATGATTTTTGAAAACATAATCCCAAGGAATTAGAGATAAGATCGGTGTATGGGATAACGCTATAGTAACATACTTGTATTTGCTATATATAGGCATATGTTATGTCTCTATTCTCCTATATCTCTTTGGCTATTCTTCTATATCTTACTAGACTCGAATGCAGATATAGATGCTAGAAGTGGAAGAGTTAACCTTGGGGGAAGCATCACCACAAATGGAAATTCCAGACCAAATACGAGAAGGAACCAAGGTCAGGCACAAGCTCGAAATGTGGGTGTTAGAGTCCCGCAAGTTGACATGGGAGCTATGTATCTGTTCTTTGTCAACATGATGTAGGAGGGTGTTGCAGCTGGAGTAGTCAGAGGGAATGCTGGAGTAGGAAATGAGCTAGTTGGTGGTCAACAACTATGCTGCGTTGAGTAGAGACTATGCTAGGCTGGGAGGAAAGCCATTCATTGGAACTGAAGATGCTATTGCAGTTGAGAATTGGTTACTACACTATGAGAGAATCTTTACAGATTTGGGACTCAATGATGAGCAAAAGAGGAGGCTTGCTTCGAGATAGTTTCAAAGAGCAGAGTTGTGTTGGTGGAATAGTATGACTATTGGAGTTAATGAAGAAACGATGACTTGGGTTGAGTTTAAGATGAGGTTCGAGGAGGGATTTATGTATGAGATTGCGAAGTCTACCTTGCTCAGAAATTTTAACTGAGTTGGACCAGGGGGAGACGACTATGTTGGAGTATGCTACAAGGTTTGAGGAGTTAGAAAGGTATGGTTATGCCACTATGGATGCCGTAATTAAGAGGAACGAGAAGTTCATTAGGGGGTTGAAACCTGAGCTGGCTAAGGCTACATTACCGCATATCAGGGATCCTTGTGGTATTGTAGTAGAGATGGCTTTAAGACGTGTGGAGATGCTTGATTTCCGAGGAGAAATAGGGTGAAGGAGGTCCAGGTGGCGTAGAGTCAAATAAGAAAATTCTTTCACAAGAAAGGAGCTTAGAAGGGTGGAGCCACAAAGAAAGGAAAGTCGAAGGTTATCTGCGTTAAGTGCGACAAGAAAGGGCATTTTGCGAATGAATGTCGTTCTAGAGATGTGAAAAAAGTGATCGGGAAGAAGAATATCAGATGCTTCAACTGTGATCAAATTGGCCATTCCAAGAACCAGTGCAAAGAGCCTGCTGAGGATGGAAGGGGCAAAGTGTTTGCATTGGTGCCTGCTACTTCAAGGCTAACGGCGTATGAAAAAGAGAAAGCAACGTTGGGAGGTACGCTTTTGATTCACGGTATGTCAGTTAGCCTTCTATTTGATACTAGTGCATCACATTCTTTTGTATCTTGTTGTTTGGTAGATAAGCTTAACCTAAAACCCTCATATCTAGTTACTTCCTTAAGGTTCACAAATACAATAGGAGGGTATGCGACACTTGGGACGAAGTGTGACCACCTAGAGTTTGATTTATTTGGTCATACCTTTGTTTGCAGTTTGCATGTGTTTAATTTCGTAGGGTTCAAAATTATTTTGGGTATGGATTGGTTAAGTAAGTACGATGCTAGAATATTTTGCCACGATAGGAAAATATCTCTTAGACACCCGGACTGTATTGATCAGTTTATATACCATAGAAAACCCTAGTTGTGAGGCGAATGCTTTGTTGGGTATTTTGGAGTTAGAAGACGAGTTGAATCGAGTTTTCATGGTTAGAGAATTCGCGGATGTCTTTGAACCAGTAGTGGGATTGCCACCGAAACAAGCTATTAAGTTTCGGATAGATTTGGTGCTTGGAGCAGAACCAGTGAGTAGACCACCAAGCAGGATGACACCTGTTAACATGAAATCTTATCAACATCCCCAATACTTTTATAAGAAAATTTTATGTGAACATAATTGTGTGGTTGAGATGATTCTCACCTCTAAAAGTGTATCTTTTGAATAAAAATGACTTAATCAAATTGACCTGGGTGAAAGGAATAGTGAACTGCCATACCTTTCGATCTTGTCGAGAGGAATAATGGGGCTACTTCAACCTTTCGACCAGGTTGATGTTGTGCAGTTAAAGCGCTCGGCAGATTCAAAGCGGTGGAGGTGCAAAAAGTCATAGCGGGGATACAGCGAGGATATAGCAGGATATAGCGGATGGCTTTAAAATAGCATATAAAACTCGTACTTAATGTTTTTACGAATATATAAAAGATAATTAAATGAAAAATTATCATTCAATTGAATTATAACTAATACATAAATAATTTTTAAATAAAAACACGTGCAAATATACTTTAAATAAACGTAAAACTGTTATATAACATAATTGAATTTAGTAGAATATTAGAGTATTTTCATTTCTGAAAATATATTAAAAATTAAATCAAATAAATTAGTTTCATAATTTTTATAATGTATAAATTGAATTTTTCAATTCATTTTATTAAAGAAGATATAGCGGGAATAGCGGAATATAGCGGAAATAACGGGATATAGCGGAAATAGCGGGGATTAAAGCGGAAAGGCTATATTGTGGGGCTATATGGAAATATCGTAGCGGCAGAAACCCGCTATGAGATATAGCGGGGTTATAGCGGGGTAATAGCGGGGCATTAACTGCACAGGGTTGATGATATATTAAATTGATAAACCTTTCGACCTTGTCGAAAGGTTATTAGCAAGATCACTCCAACATTTCAACTAGGTTGGAATAGAAGTAAATTGCCAAACCTTTTGACTTTGTCGAAAGGTGTGAAAAGGCCATTTCAAACTTTCGACTAGGTTGAAGTAATGCAAAATCATTTAGCTCTCAGAATCATCACTTTTTCGAGTTCCATCTCCCTTGGGAGTTGAAAGCATTTATCAATGATGACTTCCACTTCCGTTTTTTTATCATGTCGAAAGGTGATGTTTGAGACCTTTCAACTTTACTGAAAGGAAATGCATATCCCACCTGTAAATTCTAATTTCTTTTAACCCCTTAGTGTCAATATTCTTTTCATGGAATCCCTTCGAAGGGATCACTGGTGCTTAAAGGGGTAGATTTCCCTCGAATGAATTCCATCATGAATGGTTATAAGATATATAAACCAGGATTCCTTTAGGAAGTATACCTTTCGAATAGGTCGAAAGGTATTCCTCCCTTCGAAGCAGTCCAAGTTTAATGATCTTCAACAAAAAAAATTTCCTTATATAAGATCAATTTATTTATTCCCATAACCCATGCATTCAGCATATTCGACATGTCATCATCACTTTTGCTTTTCGTGTTAAGTATAAGTTTCGATGATGATGTGTTTCGATGGGCAATGTCTAAGTCGATCTTATATATAGCATAAATCAAAAGAGATTATAAGAAAAAGGTCGAAATTATGTGCGATAGGTCATTAGTCTAGCTGATGATCTTAATGATCCTCCTCATTGCAAATATCCATCATAAACGAGCCATCTCCATTTTATTCATATCCAAAATGAGTTAAAAGAAATTAAGCTCCCTCCCGAATTCAATTTAGGGTTTCATATAAGTACAATTATCGCTATGAAAGTAGAGAAAAGAAACTGAATTCAGTATCCATAATTCGGTCCCCCAAAACTGGACCCCTGGAGTCTTATTTATAGATGCAGTTGGCCCCTGCCGCGTCTTTGCTCTCAACTAGGTTGAAAGTTTCCCTTTTTATATGCCGCCTTATACCTTTCAACTTCATTGAAAGGTCGTGAACCTTTCGACGTCGTCGAAAGGTTTTCTCTTATGCTTCTTGGTTTATCTTTTTGCTTCCTTGCCTTCGACTGAGTCGAAAGGTCCTCTTTAAATATGCAGTTATGAACCCTTCAACCTTGTCGAAAGGTTTGCCCTTTATATGCTATCATGATCCTTTCGACCTTGTCAAAAGGTTTGCTTTTCATATACTATTATGAACCCTTCGACCATGTCGGAAGGTTTGCCTTTCACATGCTATTTTAAGTCTTTTGTTCTAGTTAAAAGCTAAGTTTCCTTTCGAGGTTGTCGAAAGCTATGTTTCCCTTTGATGTTGTCAAAGGCTTTGCTTCCTTTCGTGTTGTCGAAAGGTGTTCTTGTTCTTCTTGTCATACTCTAATAGCTTTCTCATTCTCTCTTAACCTTTCGACCTGGTCAAAAGCCATGACTCCTTTCGATGTCATCGAAAGGTTCTATATCATTCTTTTGTCCTTGTTGATTTATGTGTGTTGCTTCTTTCATTGTACCTTTCGACATTGTCGAAAGGTGCCCTGGATGGACCTTAACCGATTCGAAAGGCTTGCTATGCTTTCAAAAAGGTTACTATGTGGTGAAACCTTTGACTTCGAAAGGTTGGTAGTGGCGGAATGTCCCATCTATGTTCACCTTTGTCGAAGGCCTTTGTATTGTATGAGTAGTCGGTGCATTCGACTCCTTCGATACCTGCTCAATGCCTTTGAAACATTGTTTTTATGTTTTTTCATGATGACTTGGTCTATTTCTTCATTGAAACCTCGATCTTATTACCCTTCTTTCATACTTCAATTATCAAGGAGATTTTATAGTTAACAACACCTACCGAGATGAAAGGGTTAAAGGTACAGTTGGTGGATTTGGAAGGCAAGAATTTTATCAGACCAAGTAGTTCACCTTGGAGAGCAGCCATAGTGTTTGTTAAGAAGCCGGACAGATTGTTAAGGTTATGAATCGATTATCATAAGTTGAATGAGAAGACGATAAAAAATCGATATCCGTTGCCTAGAATTGACAATTTGTTCGATTAGTTGAGTGAAGCCAAGGTATTTTCTTAGTTAGATTTGGCAACGGGGTTCCGTCAACAAAGAGTAGTAGAGGATAGTATTCCTTTGATGGCGTTTAGGACCAAATATGGATCGTACAAATGGTTAGTGATGCCATTTGGAATAACTAATGCGCCAACGTTCTTTGTAGATTTGATGAACAGTGTTTTCCGAGAGCACTTGGATAGGTTTGTGTTGGTTTTTATAAATGATATTTTGATATACTCTAAGGATGAGAAGGAGCATGAAGTTTATCTTAGAGTAGTGATTGAGACGCTGAGGCAGCATCAGCTAAAAGTGAAGTTTTCGAAGTGTCATTTTTGGAAGAAGTAAGTAAAGTTTCTCGGTCATGTAGTCTTAGAGAAAGGGTTGTCTGTAGATCCGACTAAGGTTGAAGCACTAAATGATTGGAAGTGACCCGAGACAGTGACTGAGATAAAGAGTTTTCTTAGATTAGCCATGTACTATCGGAAGTTCATAAATGATTTTTCGTAGATAGCAGCACCGATGACCATGCTAACACGAAAAGATGTGAAGTTTGTTTGGACCGATAAGTGCGAGGAAGCATTTCAGAGATTGAAGAATTTATTGACTAATGCACCCGTGTTAGTTGTTCTAGAAAAGAATCAAGATTTGGTAGTATATACGGATGTGTATGGATCTTAATTAGGAGTTGTGTTGATTCAAAGAGGTAAAGTGATTGCATATGCTTCTCGACAGCTAAGATCACATGAGGTTAGGTATCCAATGAATGATTTGGAATTAGCTGCAGTAATTTTTGCGTTGAAGGTGTGGTGACATTATCTTTTAGGAGAAATATTTGAGCTATATACGGATCATAAGTCGCTGAAGTATTTGTTCTCTCAGAAGGAGCTGAACATGAGGTAGCAAAGATGGTTAGAGTTTATAACTGCTTATGACTTTGGAATTGAGTACACACCAGGGAAATGCAACAAGGTTGTGGATGCGCTTAGCAGGAAACATTATAATGCAATATTGGCGATGATAGCTGAGTGGAAGGATTTGGATCATTGACGACATGCAGGGTGCAGTGAAGATATAAAGCAGGATCTATTGGAGAAACTGTTGTGTTATCATGTTTATAAGTTCGACCGATGATGATTGAAAAGATTGCTTCTAAACAAAAGGAGGAAAGAATCAGAAAGTTAAAGGATGGAATGGAGAGCGATGACTTGAAGTATTTCAGTATTGACCAGAATGGATGGTAGAGGAAGAAAGGAAGATTGTGTGTTCCAAATGTAAGAGACATTTGGAAAGAAGTTTTAGAAGAGTGCCATCGTTGAAAGTTCACAATTCATCCAGAACGAACTAAGATGTATCAGGACATGAAGAGGAGTTTCTTCTAGGAAGGTATGAAGAGGGATGTAGGCTTATGGGTGAAGGAGTGTTTGAACTGCCAACAGGTAAAGGCCGAGCTTCAGAAGCCAAGTGGTTACTTCAGCCTTTGGATATTCCAGTATGGAAGTCGGATTCTATTTCTATGTATTTTATAGACGGGTTGCTAAGATCTAAAAGAGGAAATCAAAGTATATGGTTTATAGTGGACATGTTAACCAAGAGTGCCCATTTCATTCTAGTTAAGTCAACTATAACGGCACCTGTTTTGGCTAAGTTATTTATGAAGAATGTAGTTAGCCTGCATGGGATTCCTAGTAGCATAGTAAGAGATAGAGATTCCTTGTTCACTAGTGATTTCTGGAGAAGTCTACAGGGAATTTTGGGAACCAAGCTCAAGATGAGTACCTCTTATCATCCATAGACTGATGGGAAAACGAAAAGAGTTAACAAAGTCTTTGAAGACTTGTTACGAGCTTGTGTGTTAGATTTTGGGGGATCATGGAAAGACCATCTACACTTAGTCGAGTTTTTATATAACCACAATTATCAGGTTAGTATAGGGATGGCACCGTTTGAAGCTTTGTATGGAAGGCCAGGCAAATCTCTCGTTTGTTGGTTAGAGACAGGGGATAGGTTGGTTCTTGGTTCGGATTTAGTTAGAGAAGCTGCAGAGAAGATTGAGTTAATTCGAGCTACGATGAAGGAAGCTCAGTCTAGGCTGAAGAGTTATGTAGGTAGAAGATGGAAAGACTTAGAATTGTCTGTTGGGGATCATATTTTCATCAAGGTATCACTTATGAAGGGTGTAATTCATTTTTGGAAATCGTGGAAGTTGGCACCGAGATTCATAGAACTATTTCCTATTGTAGAGAGGATCAGGAAACTCACATATAAAGTTGAGTTACCGAACGGTTTGGCAGGAGTCCACGATGTTTTCCATGTATCTCATCTAAGGAAGTGTATTAAAGATCCAGAGACTGCTATAGCACCGACCGTGTTAGATGACTTAGTAGTAGAGCCGAACTTGACTACAGTTAGAAAGATAGATCGTATAGTTGGGAGAGATGACAAAAGGCTAAGGAACAAGACTGTCAGATTAGTTAAAATCCAGTGGAGCGATGATGAAAGAGACTGGGAGACTGAGAGCAATATTAGGTATGTTTTACCTTTATGACTGATTTATTGTGTACCTTATTGTAATTTCGAGGACGAAATTCTTTAAGGATAGGAGTCTGTAATGACCTTGATTTTGTGCAACATTATTTAGGACATTTAATTAGTTAAATTAAATAAAATAATGTAATGGTTAGGGGATTGACATTTGTGATTAGCAAGGGTAGCCGTGCCAACATGAACCAATGAACTAAAATGGGTTAAAATGAAATATGTAAGGCAAATATATAAATAGCAAAATAGAAAAAGATATATTCTAATACCCTAAACCCTCATGTATCCTCATTTCGTACGTTCATAAGCAAAGTTATACTAGAAAGAGGCCGGCTACCATTAAGGAAGAGCAAATAGAAGCAAAAATCAACGGGAAGCTTAATCAATCAAACCCATTCTCAATTCTCACCTCCTTAATCAAAAAATTAAGGTGAATAATCACTATATCTCATGTTTTTAATTGTTTTTGGTTTTAGGATGAAACTCTAATTATTTTGCAAAGTTATTTGCAATGTTTTGATTTTTAAAATGGATATTTAGGCTTGTTGATGATTTGTGCTATTTCATATAGATTTTATGATATGTTTAATGTGAAAACCCTATTAACTGACGTCCAAATGCCTTGTGATTTTAGAATAAGATCAGAAATGATATTTTAAAGACGGTTTTCAATTTTCATAATTTTCTAAATCAATGTGGATTTAATATTTATTTTCTACTAAAGAAAATGATTATTTGGGTTTAAAATTAATTAAGATTAAATTATATATGTTTTGGGTCAGAAATTAATATATGTTAGAAAATATATTAAAAACGATTTATGGGAATTTTTGTAGAATTTTCCTAAGTGTTTTAATAAGTATATAAAATTATTTAAGGTATGGGACTTAAATGTTTTATATATTTATAAAAGGAGAAGGGGCATATTATAAATAATTTAACTTGTTTATTTCTTAAATTTTGGCAGTGCTTTTAGTAAATAAATTTGCAACCAATCATATTTTGATAAACAAGATATGTTAGTTGAAAAGAACTGCTTTAAAATGTTAAAAGTCAGTTTCTACATGCTTTTTACATATTTCACCACTTTTGGCACCCTACTTTCGATTGGGTACTTCCATCTCCATCTCCATCGAAACTAATGCATGGGGTATAAAAGACTTGGTAAGCAGTGAATTGGGCTTAGGCGAAAGGTACTGAGTCGAAACAGGTAGTTCTGAAGGGGTAGAAGCCTTACTTAGCTTTTAAATGAAAATGAGCCTGCTTTTCCTAAAGGAATGCTTTCGACTTGGTTAGCTTTCGACTGGGTCTAATTGTTTTAAAAGAATGGTTTCAAAAGAGGTTGCACCTTTTGTTTTAAGTAAATGCTTCCGAGGGGATCGAAACCCCTTGCTGTTGCTACTTACCTTTTGAAGCAATTGGTTTCGAAAGGGTTACTTTGTTTTTAAAACTTAGCCACTTCTATAATGCTTTCGAGGGGTTGGTTTTGACACCATCACTTCTTTACTTAGGAAATAACTTTCGAAGGAGTGCTGTTGACTTAGTTATTTTATGACCTTTTTGTTCCGTTGAAGGTAGAACCCAAAGGTTTCAAAGGTGATAGTTTTAAATGGTTTCGAAAGGTTTCCACATATATTACTAGAACCCAAATGCTTTCGAAAGGTTTTGATTTACGTAAAGGATTTCATGCTTTTGAAAGGAATAAGAGAAAGCTTTTGAAGGGGTGGTTCTCTAATGTTTTCAAAAGGTTTTAAAGGAAGGTTTCCAACCGTTTCAAAAGACAGGTTTAAAGAGTTTTAAAAGAAGGATGTCTAAGGTTTTAAAGCTTTCGAAGGAGATGTTTTTCAATGGTTTTGACATGGTGTATTTTTCCTTTTAGCCTAAGGTTATAAAGTAAAGTAGTTTACTTGGTTTCGAAAGAGGTACTTTCAATGGTTTCGAAAGGGGTACTTTCAAAGGTTTAAATGTTTTCATCAACATTGCTTTGTGTAAAGTGCATACAACATGGCAAGGTGATTTGAGTAAAGCATAGAATATATTTTCCTTATTTAAATATGATTTAAAGGTTTAAATAAATTTGAAAGAAAAGGTTTTCAAGGAAAATTTTAAGGGAAGATTACCCTAAGTAAAATGACTTAGATATTAGAATACCAGATGGGACTGGTATGGGGTCGCGCCCTATACTTTAGCTAGTAGCCCCTATCTGATATAAGTCCAAAATTCCAGTGTGTAGGGCTTTGTCACATGTAAGACTAAAATGATGTTACACATAGAAAGTAATCTATAGAGTAGAGAGAGGTTATTGGTGAGGCCGTAAAACCATTAGGATCAGTTGACCCTGGGGGAAGTTTGTTAGTGTTATTCGGGTTTTTAACCTAGCAGATACCAACCGAAAGCTAGGCAACCTTAAGCGGTAGAATATTTCAAGAGCTAACCAGAGATGTTGTGACTAGAGTTTGACAAGGACTAAGCTACACGGTTAAATTGACGACAAGAGTCAACAAAGCCAAGAGACCAGCATCCCCATGGACCAACTAGTGTTTGAGTATAAGCAGCTAGTGACTCGCCATCAGCATGTGATGACAACGATGAATGCCCAAGGAGACATCTCCAATTTTAGAATCCAGGATAGTCCTCTGTGGCCGGATCATCAGCAACCCATGCATTTCTTCAAAACTGTGGACAAACAAGTTATGAAATATGATTAAAGGAGGAAGAATTCAGCGGGCGAAATAGACTAAGTCTATGGGTCGCCAGACCCATGGGCCATGGGTCGCCAATGACCCATGGCCCATGGGTCGCCAACGACTCAACATCATGGGTCGCCGGCGACCCTTGGAGTTTGTCAATTTTTGTCCACCGGATCCCCTAGGTCGCCTGTGCTTCATTTGAGAGCTAATTGTGATGGGCATGGCCCAAGAACCCTCCAACCTCTATAAATAGCATACCTCCTGCAACATAAAGTGGTCGGAAGGGAAGCTGATTGCTGAAGCTCTGCTGGGAATATTCTTCACTTCTAGCCTCCCTCACAACGATTTCAGAAGGAATACACCGTGATTCTCTGGTGGATTCTAACTCTAGAGTACCAATTCAGCTAGGAATTAGCCAATGCTTTGTAATCAAATAGCCTTTGTAATAGCAGTCAGCTTATAATAAAACTATAATGTGGACGTAGGCTTCGTTAACTGTCGAACCACTATAAAAATCTTCTATCTATTTTCTTTTGCTGCTTCTCTTCTATATATGTGATCTGTCTCTATGAAGACAGGGCTGGTGCTTTCGAATCCAAACTAGGGTGTTGATCCATTTTTTGGGTCAACATTTTGTTGCTTTCACTGAGAACTACAAACCAGGATCCAGATCTAGCTATCTACTTTTGATTGCATAGATCCAGAAGTTAGATCTCCAGTTTCAACCCAGAATCTAGACCTTGCTATCTACTTTGGATTGCATAGATCCAGAAGTTTGGTCTCCAATCTTTAAGCTCTTACTGTTTCATAAGGTCAATGGTTCCCAGAAGGAAAAGGACTGCCTCTGGAAGGTCTATAGGAGCAGCGATAGCTGCGGAAGGTGTTAGTATCCAATAGGCTGAAGTAAATGTAGCTGGCTTAGGGAATCAAGCACCAGGGTCCTCTAGCTAGCATGAAGTTGTTACTAGAGATGAGTTAAATAAGATGGATGAAGAAATCAACCAAAGAATGGAAGATAGTCAAAAGGCTCAAATGGAGAAGCTCAAGGCTTTGATAACTCTACAATCAAACCCCGCTCAAAGGACCATTCCTGAACCAGCTACTGCCTTAGAGCAGGAAAATTCCCTTGTTTCCGGCTTGCATAAGAGAAACAGAAAGCAACGTTGAGAAGGGTAACCATGGGGTGTAACTTGGAGAAAAATGAGAATACCCCACTTGACGCAAGACAACCAAATTTGAATTTGAATCAAGGGGCTAAAACCCCACTGGAGGATGTGGCTGTGAACCTCTCCGATTCGGAAGGCGGAGAGCAGGCTGATCAGGTAGAGGAGGATAACAATGCATTTGATAACGTTAGAAACGTCCAGACCGCCCCAGTTAGGCCAAATGCAAGCCAACAGGGTCCTGTGGGAATGGCCCTCCCGAAGATAGGAGAGCTTAGGCATCAACCCACACGCTAAGAGCATTTGCTAAACCAAACACTTGGTGTAGTGACTGACTGCTGCCCCAAGACCACCGGACATCAGAGGCATATATAGCAGACATGGTCAAGTGGTTGATGGACGAGAAGAGTCAAAAGGATGATGAGTGGGGATCTGCCCCAAGTCAGACCCCTTTTATCGATGAGATCTTAAATGAAAGATACCCAGACAAATTCACTATGCCAACCAATCCCCCCTACGACGGAACTAAAGATCCAAAACCCCATCTGTACAAATATAGTTGGTATATGGACAGAGCCAATGCTCAAGAAGCAGTACGCTGTTGATGTTTTCCCATTATTCTAGAAGGCATTGCATCTATGTGGTTCACTAGACTTCCCCCAGGATCTATCTCTACCTTTGATCAACTTGCAACAAAATTCCTTGGTCAATTTAGACTTAGTACCGCACAACCGAAGGACGTCATGTGTCTATCCGGACTGGTTCAAGGGCACAATGAGTCATTGAGATCGTTTATGAGCAGATTCAACACGACGGTGACAGAGGTGAGCAATCCTAATGAAGACATGGTTTTTATGGCCCTAGTCCGCCCTATTCATCCAAAGATGGAGTTCGGAAAATGGATCAAGATAAAGCAACCAACCAACAGGAAAGATTTCAACTGCAAGGCAAGCCAGTGCTTGAGGTTGGAAAAGGCACAGGAGCTGGAAAGAAAGGTCGCTGGAGTGCAACAGACAAACACCGAACATAATGGCACGACGGCTAATCAAAACACATGCAACCTCGGGAATAACCAAGTGGCCACAGGGAAGAATGGGAACCAGAAGAGAGAAAATCAGAACTCTAACAATAAAAATGGGGGTGGCCGCAACAGAAGGTTTAGAGAGTTTGGACCAGGAGACTATACCCCTCTGAATGATACTCCGGAAAATATCAATCTTGCAACACAAGAAACTGAAGAGTATAGGAAACCCCTCAAAAAGGAGGCAACAGAACAACAGAAGTGCTCAGGAAATTCTGTCGCTTCCATGAGACGCATGGGCACAACATGAACGAGTGTCACCACCTTCAGGACCTCATTGAAGGATTAATCCGCGACAACAAGCTTCAGCAATATATAAAAGGGCCATGAAAACCCAGCCAGGCTATATTCCCTCAACCACCCAAGGAGCAAGGAAGTCAGGCTGGAACTAATGACCAAGGGTCGAAACAAACTGACCAGAGGCTCATTATCGGAACAATATCTGGGGTATTGCATCCTGCATAAAGGAATTGGGGGGAGATACAGAGATACGCAAGCTCACTAAAGAATGCCCTGAAGTGATCGTGTTTGACAATAGATGGTGAAACTGAAGGAGTTGAGGCACCAACTCTTGATCCAATGGTGATAATAGTAAGAATCGGGCCCGCGGTTGTCCGACGAGTATTGGTTGACAGCGGAAGCTCGGTTAATATACTTTTCAAGCGTACTTTCGATCATATGAAGATAGGTATGAAAAATGTATCTACATGCCAAACGAAGATCCAGGGATTTACCGGAGAACCTAAGAAGCCAGTGGGAATCAGTGACCTACCTGTAGTACTCGGAGAGGGGGAACAAGGAGTCGCCCTCATTCATACTTTTGTGATTGTAGACGAGATCTCATCATATAATGCATTTCTGGTAAGGATTGTGTTAGCCGACTTCAAGATAGCACTGGCTCAATGGTGCCTCACGATGAAATTCACTACCGAGCACAGAGTCGGGATTGTGAAAGAAGAACAAAGCGTTGCTCGAGAGTGTTATTTTGCAGGATTGTGTGAATCTAAAAGAAAGGAAAAAGGAAAGGATGTGGGGAAAGCTCTCCACATTCGCGAACCCTCTAAATAGCAACTATAGAACCGCCCCTAGCTTGGGGACCATAGCCGATTTGACAAGGCTTTAGACCCTAAGAAGAAGAGCTCATGGGAGGATCGGGTGGCACCAGCTAAACTGATGGTGTCTGTCCCAGTTAGTATGGATGACCCCATACTGGTCTTGAGAATCGGGTTGCAGCATGGACGTATTTGCCTCCATGCCAACTTGGAGGTATTTGCCTAGACGCATGTCGATATGTGTGGAGTGTCGCCCAAAATTGCCTGCACGCCCTTAACATTGATCCCAAATTTACTCCAGTGAAGCAAAAGAGCCGCAGCTTGGGCCTTGATTGGTCCAAGGCATTGAGAGAAGTGGTGGATAAAATAATGGCCAATGGTTTCATCTGGGATGCAACCTACCCCGAATGGGTATCAAATCCGGTACTAGTCAAAAAGTGAAATGTAAAATGGCAAACCTGTATTGATTTTTTAGACCTCAACAAAGCCTGTCCAAAGGATAACTTCCCGCTCCTCTGAATTGATCAACCGGTGGATGGAACAGCTGGACATGACTTGTTGTCATTTATGGATGCATATTCGGGCCGTAACCAGATCCTAATGCATGAACCAGATCAAGAAAATACCAGCTTCATCACTGACTTAGGACTATACTGCAATAGAGTAATACCATTTGGTCCGAAGAACGTGGGGACCACGTATCAAAGACTAGTGAATACTATGTTCAAGCACTAGATCGGGAAAACAATGGATGTTTATGTGGACGACATGTTAGTCAAATCCCGAGTAGCCGCTAACCATCTAGATAATCTTGCTGAAATGTTCGAGATACTCCGTAAGTACGAAATGAAGCTCAACCCACTTAAATGTCACTTCGGGGTGTTCCGGGAAGTTCTTAGGGTTCATAGTGAGTGCTCGGGGCATCGAAGCAATTCCGGAGCAAATAACAGCGTTACGTGAAGTCGAAGCCTCTAAGAATAAGAGAGAACTTCAAAGTTTGAATGAAAAAGTCGCAACACTAAGCTGTTTTATCTCAAAATCTATAGACAAGTGTATACCATTCTTCGACGCGTTAAAGAAGGGAAAGAAAAACTTTAATGGAGCCAAGCTTGTAAAATGGTCTTCGAGGAACTACTGCGACACATGGAAACTCCTCCGATCTTGTCGAAACAAGTCAATGGAGAAGACTTATTCATTTACTTAGCAATTTCGCTGCACGCATTGAGCGCAACTCTCGTACAGGAAGAAGCAAGGATCCAAGGACTTGTGTACTACATTAGCAAGCGATTCACCAGAGTCGAGAAGAATTACCCGAAACTAGAGAAGGTAGTGTATTGCCTTTTGATCGCATCCCGAAAATTGCAGCCGTACTTCCAGGCTCATCCAATTAAAGTATTGACCGACTAGAGACACTCAGACAATTACTTAAGTGGAACATAGAATTGAGTCAATATGATATCACTTACCACCTAAGAAAAGCGATCAATGGGTAAGCGCTAGCTGATTTCGTTGCTGAATTCATGATATTAGATGAAGAAGAGGAAGTTCAGTCGCAAGCGGACACACGATGGAAGTTTTTCATCGATGGAGCATCGAACAACTCCTGTTCAGCCGCAGGGGTAGCACTTGAAACCCCCAAGGTGCGAGCCATTAGCTAAGCTCTATGTCTGAAATTCCCAGCTAAGAATAACGAGGCAAAATACGAAGCACTGATCATAGGACTGAAAGTTGTCAAGGAACTTAAAATAAAGTCCGTTCATATATATATTGACTCCCAACTGGGTTTGTGTCAGGTGAAAGGAGAGTATCAGGCGCGCGACAAGAATCTGGCCCCGTATCTCTCGAAAGTGCAAGAGCTACTGAACGACATCGAACACTACACCATAACCCACATAACATAGGAGCAAAACACCAATGCCGGCATTTTAACTAAGTTGGAAAGCTCTGGAGAAGCCCAGTCACTGGGGGTTGTCCTAGTTGAAACTCTAACCAATCCAAGCATTAACGAAATAGATGTAGAATGGATTCTCGAGACCACTATGGAACCAGACACGTTGTAACAACCCGATATTTCGTGCCATTCGCATCAACACATGTCAGACTTGAATTTCTCAAAATATCAGATTGTAAATTTATATTTGGAAAAACTCAACATATATAGTAAATAAATCAATCATAGAATCACAGACACAGAGTATTATAACAATGAGCAGCGGAAAAGATAAATAGTAGTTCATGATGCTACTATATAAACAACATAGTTTGAAATAAAATACAACAGAATATCTCAAATACATAGAAGTCTCAATACAATAGTCAAATACCAAAATCTAAATATATTACTGGTGTCAACAGAATAACTGAAAGCTAAATAGATATAGATGGATCTCCAAGCGAAGCTCCAACTCCAAAGGTGAGTCTCAAATGCTGTGACATTCAGTCTGACCCGAGCGTAAAGCAAAACACTGGAGTCAGGATTAACATTCTTATATGAATAAATTCAACTCAAGTGAAATATCAACTGAAATACAACTAACTTAATGGATAGTTGGGATTTCCATCCTCTAAGGTCCATGGAACTATCTACTATGTAGTAATATACGCTATTATAATATGTCTAAAGTAAAATAAACTATTAAAATAGCGTTAAGGCGTTACCCATATCCCTCTTAACACATTTTTATAATGCCGTAGTCTATACAAATACTGTAAAGTCCACCCGTAGTTGGGCTATCAGGGAGCACTCCATAGGTACGACACAAAACAAACTCATAGAAGGCGCGATAGGGCATGTGACATGACACTCGAGGCAATGCCAGGGTAGATATACCATTTGCACTCCCGGATTGGTGGTAACGCATAGCAGCTACTACCGCCCACCTCGTGACACACTCCCAAATCAAAGGGTGCACCGAATCAAATCACAAAAGCAATAGAATGGTATCGAAGAAATGTGTCCGATAGGAGGAACGACCTCACTTGGCTCGGTATAGCTCCTATTTTTGCCACATCAAGCTGACTCACGGGAGTCAGGGTCATGTAAATACCATATAGAATCGTCGCCAAACCATCGTACTTCATTTCTGGAATCTACACCCCGTACACAGTTGTTAAAGTGGTTTTCGGTATTGGCAGAGAGTATGACAATAACGGATCCCGGTCATTTTAACAACCAAACGTTATTATAACACCATGGTCTTTTCAAAATATCATATCTATTTCAAAATGTAACGACCCAGTATTTTCAACCATTCGCATCCATTATAAGTGTATAGGTAGACACTCATGCCGGAATTGAATTGCTCAAAATACCGCATTGTAAATAAAATTTGGCAAATCTCAGAATATACAGTAAATAAATATAATCACAGATCACAGACACAGAGTAAAATAATGCAGCGGAAGTAAAAGAAATAGTAGTTCATGAAGCTACTATATAAATATATCAGAGTTACATAAGATATAACAAAAGAAATAGAGAACAACAGAAGTCTCAATAAAATAACCAAGTACAAGTTGAGTAGGACAACGGAACTGAAGTAGATAGGACAAGACAAGCAGATAATCTCCAGCGTTTCAAATCTCCAAGAGAGTGGAAATCCAAATCTGTGAATAACTAAGGCTGACCCGAGCGTAAAGCAAAACACTAAACACTCGAGTCAGGACAATATATACTTATATAATGTAAACCAACTCAAGTGAACTTTAGTAAGGTACAAGTAACTTAAAGAAAGCTTGG
Organism: Allium fistulosum; assembly: GCA_030737815.1. Classification (NCBI taxonomy): domain Eukaryota; kingdom Viridiplantae; phylum Streptophyta; class Magnoliopsida; order Asparagales; family Amaryllidaceae; genus Allium; species Allium fistulosum. Next base: position 259,574,573 of record CM060904.1, on the reverse strand, counting down.
GATCGCCCATTCTTTAAGGATCCGTTAAACTATCTACTATGTAGTAATATACGCTATATACAGTAGTGTCTAATTAGTAAAGTATAATCATATAGAAAATAGCGTTAAGGGGATGGAGAACCTTAACGTGGTCGGATCTTAAAATCATAATCGTAGTAAAGCTCGATATGGTAGGTGACACGGCACAACTAGGCAATGCCAGGGTAGATATAACAATTACGCATCCGGGCTAGTGTTGACGCATAGCAGCCACTACCGCCCACCTCAAACAACACTCCCAAATCAAGGGTGGCCACCAAATCAATCACAAGTAATAGAATGGTATCGAAGAAGTGTGTCTGATAAGAGGTGCTACCTCCTTGGTCCGTCAATCGCTCCTGTTTTAGCCACCTTATGCCAACTCACGGGAGTTGGGTCCACGTATATACCTTAGGATCGTGGCCACCATCCTACTTCATTCTGGAAACTCCACCGCGTACACAGTTGTCAAAGTGGTTTTCGGTATCGACAGAGAGTATGTCCATATCCGATCCCGGTCTCTTTAACAACCAATCGTTATTATAACCCGTGGTTATAACTTTTAAAACAATACTTTACTTCAAAATAAAATATCATTTCAAACCATATATTTCTCAAAATAAAGATTAAATCAATTCCAAACCATTTCCATATATTTAAAATATCATATCATTTCAAAACTTCATTTCAAATCATTTCGGTATATCCAATATCATATCTTTCCAAAACTTCATTTCAAATCATTTTTAATATATCAAATATCAATCTTTCCAAATCATCATTTCAAATCATTTTAATATAATAAAATATCATATCCTTACAAAACTTCATTTCAAATCATTTTAATATAATAAAATATCATATCCTTACAAAACTTCATTTCAAATCATTTTAATATAATAAAATATCCTATCAGTTTAAATCCAAATATTCAACCTTATATACCTTTTAAATTCAAAGATATCGTTCATTTACTATCATTTCAAATCACCTTTAAAATAGTTTATATTCCAATCAAAATAATTCATTTAAACCTTTTAAAAGTGTAATTATTATACTTTCAAATCAAGTATTCAATTTCCAAAGTTTTCAAACCATTCTTAGTTCGTTTACTAAGTCAAAAACCCTAATTATTAAAATTTCAGCATTTCACAGCATTTAAAAACAACTGCTATAAGTTATATTTGAAAACATTTTTAATTCAGCAAAGACAGCACTTAAAACTGCTGTTAAAACTCAGTTTTAGTTGAATTATAGTTCAAAACATAAAAGACAGCATTTCAGAAGTGCTGCGGTAGTTCAGATTTCAAAACAAGGGTTAAATTTGATTTCAACATAGACTGCAGACCATTATAGCATTTCCAGAGAATGCTATAATAGGCCTGAGTTCAATATTAGCCTCTAAGTTCAACTACAACAACTACAGCATTTCAGAAATGCTGTAATAGCTCATTTTTACACAATTTTAGTTCAAACCAAAATCTATAGCATTTCTGAATGCTATTAAAAGTTAATTTCAGGTGTTAGTGTATTTCCAGCAATTAAATAACTTTAATTTAAAACACATAAACATTTTAAAAATCATATTTTTAACATTTAAAATGTCCATTTACATATCATTTAACATATATCTTTTCACAATAAATTCCTTATAATCAAATCCAATTTCAACAATTTACTTAATAAATTTAAGTGTAAAAGTGTCCAATTCTTCACTTTTCAACAAATAAACTTAACACTTCAAATTTAAATTACCATTTCATAATTTAACTAAATTTCCAATTTTATTTAATTAACTTAAACCTTTAATTAGAACCAAATTTCACATTTCCTAGTCAAGTTATATTTTAAAAGATCACTTTTAAACATTCATTTATTTAACCACTTAGATTCATAGAAAAATCAATAATACTTTAATAAATCACTTAAATTCAAATTTAATCAAATTATCATATTTACCATTTCCAAATAGAATTTAATATCCATTTTATTTATATAACTTAAATATCATTTTTAACCAAAATTCCAAATTTCCAACTTAAGTTATATTTCAAAAATCCAGTTAACCATTCATTAATTACATTTTTAACACATAGAAAAATCATAATTTCTTTAATTCAAAATATTTCAAAATCTGTTTAAATCAAATTTCATAAATTTATATTTTTAAAATACTTAAAAATACCCAAAACACTTTATAAAATTACCACGGGCCTATATATAGTTTTCTAGCCTAGGTTAAGTGATACGGATATGTATCATTTCAATCTGCAGTTTAAAAAGAAAAATCCGGGTTCTATCATTTCAAACCCGCAATCCCAAGTTGAGATAAATTAAATAAAAACCATTCAGGCCTATCATTTCAGCCCATAACGATTTTTCCCTATTCTAAAGTCCGTTCGGGTATGTATCATTTCAACCCATAGTGATTCTAGTCTACAGGGAACTTGCAATGGTGATGACTGATATAAATAATAGAATAACATTAAACAACAGTAACATATGATATAACAGGTGTATAAACATCATATGATCATAACATAGTCAAGTATAACATGATAATATATTTCTACAGATTCGCAGGGTGTCAATTTACTAGTTATATAGGTACATATTGTCTGGTGAGAATAACTCACCTGTTTGTGCTGGAGATATCAAAACCAATGACACAAAGGAAACAAAAGCACGATGACAAGACTATGGACTTGAGTGGAGAGCGAATCCAATCTACAACTCTTGCGTATAACCCAAAATAAACAATCAAAACAGCAAAATTCAATACGACTTTAAAAATGCAATAACATTGAAATAAAAGGAGATACGACTACGCAGTCTTTTGCTTTGCCTTCTCTATTGTTTGGTATGGCTTTGGGGTCTGATGTGGTTCAGATGTGGTCGAGTTTTGGGTCAAGTTTGGGCTAACATAGCTCGAGTTCAAGGCAAGACAAGGTGGAGTTTGTAAATGAGGAGGTGATGTGGTTTTGGAGGCAACTAGGTGGTTTTTGGTCAAAACAAGGGCTCGGCCATGGGGATTGGGCTCGGCCTGTGGTGCACCATGACTGGACAGAGGTGGGGAGGGGTGTGTCGTGGTCAGGTCAGAGGAGTGGTGGCGGCTATGGTGGTGGTTTGGGTGGTGGTTGAAGTGGATGAGCATGTAGAGGTCAAATAAGCATGGATCTAGGCATCTAGGTTGCAGTTTGAGGGGTTTGACCATCAAAAGGAGTTCGGTCATGGTCAGATCTGGTGGGGTAGATGGTGGTGATGGTCGGGAAGAGATGGAAGGAGGTGGTTGTAACAACTCGCACTTTTGACCAAATTAAAATGTGCAAATTTAATCGTAAGTTGAATAGATTTGAATAAGAATAAAAATTTTAATAATGAAATTAGATATGAACTGAATATGAACCTAATAAAACTTGAAATAAAATAATGTGAATGAAATTAAACAATAGTTTCGAATATGAAAACGACACTTAAATTATTTATATTAAAATAATCGGACTCGAATAAGTTGTTGGTTTATCTAATTGAAATTAAATTGTAGTTATTGAATAGAATGTAATTTGGAGTTCAACTTTTATTGTAACTCATTTAGGGAATAGACTAGTTGAGTTTAATATAGGAACTTAGACAAATAGTTGATTGATTTCCAACTAGGTTTATAATTAAGTAAGTTAATTTATTTAATAATTGAAACTTTGTAAATTTAGTTTATAAAGTTAAATTTGATATATTACAATGGTTAAATTGTGAATAATTGGATTCTCTTAAAAAGGGTTTAATATTGAATTAGGATTTATTAACATTGAAGCTGAGTTAAATAGTTAAGTGGATTCCGACTTAGTTTATAACTAAATGAATTTATTTATTTAAACTTCGAAAGGGTTAAGTCTTAAAGTAAAGTTGGTTGTGTTATAAAAATTTAGAACTTGAAGACGATTGTTTTCTTAAATGATTAACATTAAAATTAGTTTGATAAATGTAATTGAATAATCGATGTTAATAATATTGAAAGTAGAAATTGGATTTAAACCAAATTGAATGAAAATAAGGTTATTAAATATTTGATATGGAATTTGGAAATGAAAATATAGTTTGTTTATTTAATTTGCCTTAAATGTATATTTCTAAGTGTAAATTTAGTTTTATTTAAATTATCGGATTTTTGACGTAAACTGTATACTGATTTGATTTTAAATTTGATAAATGATTTAGTCTGAATATAGAGTGAATGTACAGTGGAATTAAAAGTTGTTTATAACTTTATACGAATAAGTGATTATTTAGATGTTTCAAAGATTCAATTTGAATTAAAATTCCAGTATATTGTTATTTGAATAATTTAAATTTCTGAATTGTTGAATATGCAATATAATATGAATGAAACTGATTTCATAATTTTTATAAATTATATTTGAGTTAGAACGAAGATTTTGAAGTTTGGAATTTAATTGAAAATGAATAAATTGGAAAACTGAAATGTTATTATTTAATTTACATGTTAAAATAGTCATTTTGCAAACGATCTCGGATTTCGACGAAACTAGTTTCATCGGATCCGTAGCGGTAAATTATTGTAAGTTTTCAAGTTTCGTATCAATCAGACTTGACGTTTGATCGTACGGACTTGAAACGCATCGGAATAAATTAAGTTGAATTTGAATTGAAATAAGTTGAATTTGACATAACTTTTGAATACGATGGAATTAGGCCACGAAACCTTTTTCATTGGATTCAGAAATATTTAAAACGTCCAGTTTGATATATAGTTGTCATAGTTTAATTTTGAACTATAAAATTTGATTTTGGGTTGGTACGGACCATACGAGCCAAATTAAACGTACAACTTATATTGTTATTTTATTTCTCATTGAGCCCATTTCAATCCCTAACCCTAACCCTAGCCGTCTCTCTTCTGTTTCTCAGTTTTGTACGTACGTTCTTCTTTCTCCTTCCTCCTCAAACGACAGAAACATCGATATCCAAATATCAATGAAAATTCAATCTCCTCCAAAAATTCCAAAAAAAATATGTAAATTTAATTCTCGTTGTTACGAAGCTACTGCAATTGTCCGTTTTCAAAAAGAGTGCATCGTTTGTCTAGAATTTCTAAATCAATTCTCGGCTGTTCATCGCGCGTTGATGAACGTTGTCGGATCGACGAACCATTTCTGGGTTTTGTAGAGTGGACGATGGGGGGTGCATCAGTGCTGTTCGTTCGTCGAATCAACGGTTAGATCATCGGGAAGTTTCGATTAGGGTTTTAATATTAAGTGGCGGCTGTTCATTTTGGTCGCGGTCGAGGCTCGACGTGGCGATGGGGAAGGCTGCGCGGTGGGTGGCGACGAACGCGGCAGGGCGCAGCGGCGATTTCGGCAGTCGAGGTTGGGTTTGGGTGACTGTTGTTCGTTGTTTCTCGTGTTCAAATCATGCGTGGGCTGGGGGCTTCAGGAAGTTGCGCACAAAAATAATTGCATGGATTTGTTACTGGAGAAAGAAAGGATGACGTGGCAGGTGATGTAGATGAAAGTGTTCTTTTTTTTTATTTGAAATTCAAGCACATTTATCGCTATAACTTCCACTTACGAACTCCGATTTAAACGATTTTTTTTGCGTTAGGATCGTAATTAAATTGCGAACATTTTGGCGCTAGTTTGGACAGATTCCGAGACCGTCGAAATTTGAGCCAAAATTCGAATATCAATTCGAATCGAGACAAGAGGTGAGTGTTATACGCTCACATTTGACTAAAATTTTTTATGTTAGTTAAATAGAAATTCTTGTGATAATATGTTTGCGTTGTTTGATGTTTGATGGTTGAAATTGGTTGTTTATCTCATGCTATAAATTATATGATTTAAATTGCTCGTTAAATTTAAATTTAACTGTTAGGTTATAATTTAAATTTTATTGCCAGTTTAAAACCCCTACACCCCTGAATAGTAAATGACTGTGATATTATGACTGTTTGGATTGATTGTTGTGACTGATGATTTATTTGATATATTGGACATATGCTGATGCTTTACATTGATTATTCATGATATTTACCCACTGATAAGATTTTTGTTGATTTGTCGATCAATCCCAATCATTACCCTAGATGTTACGGGCATCAAATTAACCGGGATTAATCGTTTAAGGAATTAAAATTGAAATAATAAAAATTTCACTTGGCTATAGGATAGAAAATTTTATACAGACACCGATTGGATAAATTTAATGTTTTCAACATTGAAATTTGGTTTAATTGAATTTGTTTAAAAGAGATAAATGAATTTGGATTTTTGAAACTAAAACTTGAATTAGAAACCGTTGGAAATAAAACTGAAAGTAAAATTTAAATTAAGTATGATTTGAATTTAATGAAAGGAATTGTGAATTTAGATTGAACATACTTTATTAAATGGTATAAATTTAAATAATCAATAACTGAAATTTGAATTCGAAATTTTGTATATATATCAAATGTTCAAATGAAAGTTTAAGTTGAAGTTAACTAATCTAATTGAACCTTTTGAATCGAGTTGGATCGTGGAAATTTGATTGAAATTTATTTGAACTGAATGAAGATTTATCTAAAAATATAAACTTGAACTTTGATTTGAATTAACTGAGAATTGAAATAAATTTGAAAGGAATCGAGATATTTGGAAATTTAACTGGTTTGACTTGGGAAGGTATTTTAAACAAATTATTTTAGTATAACTATTTCAAATCTATTTTATTTATTCAAACAAATTTTTTTTCTCAAACTATTTACTTTATAAACCATTTTATTTGTAAAACTATTTTCTATTAAACTAATACAATTATTTATTTTATAAACCATATGTTTCTTAAATTATTTTCTATAAAAAAAATTATTTAACTATTAAATTTTCTAAAACTATTTTTAAACTATTTTCTAAAAATTTAAACCAGTTAAAGGGAATAAAGGTTATGTTTAAATCCTTGATTTAAATGCGAATTGGATTAATGGAAATTTAATCAAATTTAAAAATTCAAATGAAGTTTTGAAGTAAACGATTTTGAAATGAATTGACTTATCGAAAAATTTGGCTTTGGAAAAATGATATGATATTTGAAATGGTTTTGTTTTCGAAACAAATACGAGATTTGATTTTAAAAAGATGAATTGATTTCGAAACATAATAAAACCAATCGGTGTAATAAATACGTAGTTATTAAAGAGACCGGGATCGGATATGGGCATACTCTCTGTCGATACCGAAACCACTTTAATAACTAATATACGCGAAGTGTTGATCCAGAATGAAGTGGATGGTTTTGGTGAACGTGTTGACTGAAGAAAGAGAACGATTTTGGATGACCCCTGACATGACTAAAACAGGAGCCGCGCCGGGCCATTGAGGTTCGCCATCTCCAGCGGGCACACTTCTTCGATACCTTATCTATTACTATGTGATTCGATTTGGGTGCACCCCTCGATTTATGGGAGTGTTGTTTCGCGGTGTTGGGGTAGTAGCTGCTATGCCCAACATCAGTCCGGATCACGCAACTACTAGTATCCTAGGTTGTATTACCTCATGTACCTTGTCATTCTGATTATCCTATTCGCGACCACTACGTTTTGGTTTGTACCTTTAGTATATGGATTGCCCTCTGGTGACTTCCGGTTTTGGGGAAACTACGGTCTTGTATATGCTCTTGGGAATATAAACTGTGTTAAGGGTGGAATGGGCCATGGCTTAACGCTATTTTAATACTTTTACTTTAATGTAGATGTAACGACCCTGAATTTTGAACGAATTAAATTGGAAATATTTAATTTATTTTAAATATTTGAACGGTAATTTAATTTGAATCCCCGATTGAACTTTGAAATTTACGATTAAACATTTAAATTTTATATATTGAATGCTGAATAAAAATTTGAATCTTCAATTTTAAGCTGGAGAAAAATATTTCAAAAGCTTTTAAAATTCGTATTGATGATACTGAAGATAATAGAAGCTTCAGAAATGAATTCAGAAGTGATTTGATCGGTTTTGAATTTTTATCGTTCGAATCGATATTTAAAAATAGTCATTTTTCAAACAGTCTCGGAATTCGACGAAACCAGTTCCATTGGGTCCGTAACGTTGAATTATTGCTGGGTTTCCAATTTCGTATTTTTCGAAGTTTATATGTGAGCACACGACAGGAAAACGCATTGAAATAAATTGAATTCGAATTTAAAATTTAAAACTTTAAACTTGGTCAAACTCAGTACGATTCTCTCCCTTCTCTCACGCCTAAAATCACGAACGAAATCGTGATTACACGTTCTCTTGTCTCCTCCCCATCTCTTTTTAAATCATCAGGCAACAGTTTAAATCAAAGAAAGAAAAATCTCGTTCATTTCAAAATCAATCTCGTTCTAAAGCAAACTAATGGCCGGCGAAATTTTCTCCTTTCCTTCCATTTCGAGCTGCTCCATTCCCCCTCTCGAGCAAATCAGAAGAAAAGAAAAAGATTTGAACGAAACCTTTTCGTTCGAATGAAAAATTGGGACGACTGCTCTAAATTCAATTCGGTTCGATTTCTACTCCTCTCATAAGCTCAAGCTCGAGCAAAACCTAGGTGACCTGGGGTATTCGTCTTCGCAATGGCGTTCGAGCCCAACAAGGAGGCGGCGCGTCATTCGATAGCGAATGTGGCGAGATGAAGGGGGGCGTCGCGTGAAGAGGTGAGCAAGTTTGATCTCGCGTACGAAGAGGAGGGTTCGCAAAGGAGGAGGCTCGTCGATTTAGGGGTGTTGGGTTTCGCGATGACGAACGCGATTCGACTGAAGGGTTTCACGAGGTCGAGCTTAGCAGTGGCATACGCTCGCGCTCGCGAGGAAGGTCGCGAGTAAATTGCGCGGCAACTTGAGACGTGGAAGCTTCAGGCATGGGGGACGTTTGTTCGAACATGGTGATGCTGGCGATCAAGTGCTCCGTGAGGTAATTCGATTTCTTTAATTTTGTTGTTAGCTGAAATTTATTTTATATTTTATTTTAACTATAAACTGATTTAAGAAATTAACTTGTTGATTTACTTTAAGATATTACATGATTTTCTTTGGAAGATTATTAGCTAGAATTAAATTAAAGTTAAACAAAGTTGTAAATGGAAATGAATTTCAACTGAAATATTAGTTGATTAAATTTAAATAAAATTGACTGGACAATTAGTTCAAATATTTATGAATTTGTATAATTATTTATACAAGGTCTGAAATGGAGAAATAAACTGGAACGGAAATGGGATTGCAAAATAAAAAGCTAAGGTGAGATTTTCTCACTCGATTTAAAAGTGGAATTATTGCAGTTATTGATTGCTATTGATGTGTGATATTAGATATAATAGGATATATCTATTATATATAGCAGTATATACATATTGGCATATGTATATATTGGATTGATGATTTCCCGCCTCGTATAGCGGATGAGACCCTATTGCGCCGTTAGTAAGCGGATTTATAAAAACCTATATACCGCGATAATTCCGTACTGGAGCGGAATTGGTATTGTGCTAACGTCTTTGGATGCAGGGAAACAGGTTGGAGGGATCCAACTGGACCCCTCACATTGATTGAATTTATTTCTACTGTGATGTGATAATCTGTGAATGATTATTGATGTTATTGAATTGATGTCTGGAAATTGTTTGAAAGCTAAAATTTAGCTGAATGGATGTTTGATATCATTGGATTCCAAAAATAAACGAAATTGGATTTTTGAAATCAAAAATAGGAATTTCTAAATGAATCAATTTTAGAAATTTAATAATTTTGAAGAAAGGAATTTTTAAAGTATAAAAAGTTAATTTTTATAATCTTATGGAATAAATTCCAGAATAAAGTGAAATTGCTAAATAAAAGAATTTCATAAAACAGTGATTATAAATTGAAGAATTTAATTTAAATTTGGATTTTTAAATAGATTGAAAGAGACAAAGAAATTTATTCTCTTCAAAAGGAATTTATTTAAAAGGAAATAAGTTGGAAGTCCAATTAGGAATTAAATTTATGAATTGAAATAACTTGGGAACTCAATGTAAAAATGATTTCAAATTGAAGAATTCTTTTAAAAATAGAATATTGAATAAATTGGAAAGAATAAGGAAAATTATTTAGAAATGATAAAATTTTGGAAATCAATCTGTAATTGATGTAGTATTTGGAAATGACGTTAAAGTGGGTTTATAAAAGGGTAAATTTTACAGTTGTAAAGTTTTAAAAGAATGATCTTTGTAAATAAATGAAATTATAAGTATTTAACTTATAATATGGATTGTGGTATATAAATTGAATTGTGAATTGAATTGGTAAATAAAGAAGATTTATAAACTGAAGTTTTTATAAATAGAAATAGAATTTATAACCGTGTTTATAAATTCGAAATCGATTGAATTTGATAAATTAAATATAGAAGATTATCAAAGAAGATATATTCGCGATTTTGGATAGCGAATTTTTATTGAAATAAAAATGTGTGGAAAAGATTGAAATTGGGTTAAGTAAATTATATTCACGATTTTGGACAGTGAATATATTGTTAAGTAAAACAGATATGGTTTTGGGAAAGTGATATTTGAAATGAAGTTAATTGTTTTAAACGATGTTTTAAATTATATTGAATATCGAAATCATAGATTTCAACATTTATTGTTGAAATAGACGTTTTCGAGAAATTTAAGGAAATGGTGGACTATAACACTGTTGTTATAGTAAATGATTTCCGAAAGGAAATGTTTTAATGTAGTATTGGGATTTATATATCTATCTTAATTCCGAATCCCTATACTAGTGATTTCGAGTCGTCGTAACGATGTTTTACGCAACATTCGTTTTGACTCAAATAAATGCGATTTAAGAATGATTTCCTTAAAGAATGAGATATATACTTAATTTTGATTTTAAGTATATCGAATATTTTCAAACGTTGAAAATAAATAGATTTGTGAAACACTTATTTTTAAATAAGTATGGAATTGCTTTTCCAATATGAAGTAAACGTTTGAGAATTTACCTTTGTAAAGGTAAATTGAAATTGAATATATTTGAAATCGAATTGAGAATCGTATATCAATAGATATTTTGAAGATATAAATTCACTATGGGATTTATAAATGGAATGTGAAATTGTTTTAAAAATAAACGTTGATTTATTTTTAAAGTGTGGAAATTTTATATCTAGTAAAGATATTTTTGAAGATAAAATAATTTGGGAAAATTATTGGAATCTGATGATGTTGCGCATCTTTATTGATAGTTAAATAACCGACTATCAATAATTACCTTTAGATAGGTATTTGTTGTGAATTGGATGAATTTAAATGCCACACTTATTTTTGAATAAACGCTCACTATTCGGGTTAACCGGGAAAGGACCATGGGGTCGAATAACCCATTCCGAATATGTGATACGTCGTTATGAATTGCATTTGAAGACCGGTGTTGAAGACCGGATATTTTTGAAAACGGAAGGATTACCGTCGAGTTACTCTACATCGGCTGATCTCCGGTTTAGAGGTTTTTATCACCCTTAGTGACGGGAAGTCCGGACGTGATTAGAAAATTATCCGGAAATGCAAGGGCTTCGTGAGAAGTGCCTTCGGTTCTGTTCGATCCCGGAACAGACTTGTATGGATTGTGTGTCTGACGTTACAATTTGAGATATAAAGCTGATTTCGTTCAAATACATTTCTGTTGGTGGCGGAGAATTTATTCTCTTAGCTTAACACCCTTCTCTGAGACGTACGAGCTCAGAGGTTATGTAGTTGAAATTTATCAGCGATATATCCCAATTTGGTAACGTGGCATACTGAGTGTTGCTGTGAAATGATCAGTGTTTGATCATTTGTGATATGATCATTTGTTTGATCTTATATCTTTGTGATCATAGGTTGATCATTTTGTTTGACCCGAAGCAGGGCTTTTTGAGAAAGCGTAGCTTTGTGGACGAGACTTCGACGAGCCTCACACCCCGGAAATGGTCGAAACAGGACGAATGCAGCAAGGTTCTAGGGAGTAGCGCCCCTTAGTGTATGTCATTCCTTCTGGATAAAGGTGGTATCATGGTATGGAGCCCAGATACTTAACCTCTGTGGTTACTGCATTATTATTATCTATGTGGTTTTGTTGCGAATCGGGGATCCTCGGGAAGATCGGTGACGATCGGGGGATGGCATACGCGTGTCAGTAGTTACCTATTTTTGCAGAGGTAACCCGGCCTTGTGTTGGCAGAGATCTAACCGTAACGTTAGATTCTCGGGTCGTCTATTCCAGGGACGTACCCATCGTGGATAGGAAGTTCCTTAGCCTGACCATTTGTTGGAAATCCAAAGAAACAATACGATCTTGTACGGTTTTAGTTGTAGAACCTATCATTCACTTATGGTGGTCACCACTGTTTGGATGGTAGCTATAGTAGGCATAAGTGCGGAATGCCTATGCTGGCTAAGATTAATATTATACTTTCGAAATGTTTTCTACACTATGCACTAATAATAATATCAAAATGATTTGATTTTTGCGTATCAAGCATCTTTGACTATCATAAGAAGAAATCTCCTCCAATTCTGCGTTTGCATTGTGTGTGTGGTGGGAGGTCTTATGGTAGTTTCATTTTCCAAAAGCATTGCGAATTGACTTTAAAATTATCCTGTTGTTTATTTTAAAGAATAACTGTTTTACGATCTCACACCAGTCACCATGACTGACTCGGAGTTTATTGTTTCCCTTCTAAACTCTGGGTGCCCACCAATTTCCACACGGGCAGCCTAGAGTTAGATTATCAGGATATTCTGGATATTCTGGAGCTTTGGAGATAAGCTGGAGGACGAGACGTAGTATTTGTATCTGATAGTATTTATTCCGTTGTGTATTCTATATGAGGACAAGTTATATAACTGTCCATTGTTGTATATTGACTCTGATGATTGATATATGTATAAACTGATATAGTTCTTTGTTTTAAAAGACTAGTAATTATCTATTGTATATTGTTCCGCTGCGATGTGTAAGATTCTGATATTGTTTTCTGTTCTGATGTGTTTTCTATTGTTCTTCTTCTTTCTTTCTTCTCTCTTCTCTCTTTTCTTCTTCTTCTACCTTTTTCTTCTTTTTAAAAATCATAACTTTTCGGGTTTCCAGCATTCGATGGCTCGGCAGTCGATAAAGTGAGTATCGATGTCGAATTTTCGAAAGTCGAAAATTTCGGGATGTTACATTTGGTATCAGAGCATATGGTTAAGCGACAACCCTGCTCTGTTGGGTGTACTCATTAGAGATAGAGTCAGTAGTACTCTAGAATGAGTTGAGTGTAATAATAGATACGAGTGCGTATTTGTTAGTGAATATAAAAAAAAAATGTTTTATATTGTGTTTGCTTATCCGTTGAGATGTTTGTGAATTTCGGTCGGTATGTGGGACGCCATATTATCGATAGGGATTTCTAAACACTTAAACGAGGCAAGACGACATAGTATTGTTTTAAATAGGGTGAATGAAATAATTTTACCCAAAACTATTTTTGTATAGAAAAGAAATGAATTTCTATGAATTATTATAGTATATGGATGTTTGGTTGTTAGGAAGTGATAATATGGAAATGTTATCATTATTATATGAAATTGGATAAGAAATTCAAACCAAAACTCCAAAGTTAAGAAATTAATTCACATACGAATGAAATTAGAGAATATAAATTATAAATGTGATTTGTAATTTGAAACGGAATTCCAGAGAAGTTTTTGGAAAGGTTTTGAAAAGAATTTGAAAATTTTGGAGATATGGAAGTTTAAATCTGTTTGATTTGAAAATGAATTTCAAAGGTTTGGAAAAGTATTTTGGAGAGATGAAAGCTCTAAACTCTTTTCGGTCGCTGGAAAATAATCCTGATGATGATGGCCACATCATTAGAATTCATTTTCGGGTTTCCAAAAGAGGAAATTGCTGCCAAATTATTTTAAATGGAAAGTGTTTGGAAAATTTGGGTTTTTGTTTTGGAAATTCAAATGGAATTTGAATTGTTTTCAAAATGGCTTTGAAATGATGGTAAGACTCTGGAATGCTATATAAAGATATAACTTATACAATTTAAATTTTGATAGAATAAATTTAACTTAAAGGATGAAGTTAAATGAATGTAAATACAAGCGAATCAATTTAATGAAAATGAAATTAAATGTTGAAACTCATTTCGAATTTTTAAGCAAATGAATTGAATTGAATAATTGTAAATGAAAGATGAATTAAAATTCGTATGGAAATTGGAAATCCAGTTTAAAGATAAGTAGATTTAACCGAAGTGGTAAATTGAAAATAAATATCATGTGTATATAGAATATTTATATTGAACCTAAGAAATGAAGAGTGAAATTCTTAAGTAAAATTTGATATTGAAATTATTCTAAGTTAAGAATTGAAAAAGAATAAAAACTGGAATTAAAACTGAATGTTGAAAACAAATTTGAATTTGTAAGTGGATTAGAATTTGAAATGAATTAGTAATTGAAACTAATCTAAAATAAGCAGTTGTAAATGAAAGTTAATCGATGAAATTCAATATTCAGAAGTTGAATTGAATCCAAATTAGATTGAAATTGAATTCAAATGAATTTGAAATGTAAACTTGAATGAAAAGAATATATAACTTCAATAGTGAATCAGAAATGTATAAGAAGTAGTTTCTATTGGACATTCTGTAATTGAATGTGAAAAATAGGTTGAATGCTGTAACTAGATATATGGCTAGTAGGATACAGGTGTTATAAAGGAATTGGAATTGAATTGCAAATATGAATTTGAATTGCTCGAAAAAGGTATGTATTTGAATTTCAAATATGAGTTTTTGATGATTTCTTGTCTAGCCGCTTGGCTTTTTCTTTTTCTTTTTGAAATCTGAGAGTCCGTAGGGACGTTTTGTAGTCGTGCCGTATTAGCCGCGCAAAGGAGACGCTGGCGAAATTTTTCGAAAATTTAGGGCGTTAGAAAATTTTTGAGAAAAATTGAAAGTTTAAAATTTGAATTTGAATTTGAATTTGAATTGTTAAGCAAACAATGTTGTTTTGAACTTAGAATTGAAGTTGAAATTTAGTTGGTGAATAACGAATCTTTAGTAGAAAGATTTGTTTCGATAAATTGATAAAACTATTTAGATTGTGAAAAATAGTAGACGAGTTAAGGACCATTTTTTCCTAACTTGTAATTTCGAGGACGAAATTCTTTTAAGGGGGGAAGTCTGTAACGACCCTGAATTTTGAACGAATTAAATTGGAAATATTTAATTTATTTTAAATATTTGAACGGTAATTTAATTTGAATCCCCGATTGAACTTTGAAATTTACGATTAAACATTTAAATTTTATATATTGAATGCTGAATAAAAATTTGAATCTTCAATTTTAAGCTGGAGAAAAATATTTCAAAAGCTTTTAAAATTCGTATTGATGATACTGAAGATAATAGAAGCTTCAGAAATGAATTCAGAAGTGATTTGATCGGTTTTGAATTTTTATCGTTCGAATCGATATTTAAAAATAGTCATTTTTCAAACAGTCTCGGAATTCGACGAAACCAGTTCCATTGGGTCCGTAACGTTGAATTATTGCTGGGTTTCCAATTTCGTATTTTTCGAAGTTTATATGTGAGCACACGACAGGAAAACGCATTGAAATAAATTGAATTCGAATTTAAAATTTAAAACTTTAAACTTGGTCAAACTCAGTACGATTCTCTCCCTTCTCTCACGCCTAAAATCACGAACGAAATCGTGATTACACGTTCTCTTGTCTCCTCCCCATCTCTTTTTAAATCATCAGGCAACAGTTTAAATCAAAGAAAGAAAAATCTCGTTCATTTCAAAATCAATCTCGTTCTAAAGCAAACTAATGGCCGGCGAAATTTTCTCCTTTCCTTCCATTTCGAGCTGCTCCATTCCCCCTCTCGAGCAAATCAGAAGAAAAGAAAAAGATTTGAACGAAACCTTTTCGTTCGAATGAAAAATTGGGACGACTGCTCTAAATTCAGTTCGGTTCGATTTCTACTCCTCTCATAAGCTCAAGCTCGAGCAAAACCTAGGCGACCTGGGGTATTCGTCTTCGCAATGGCGTTCGAGCCCAACAAGGAGGCGGTGCGTCATTCGATAGCGAATGTGGCGAGATGAAGGGGGGCGTCGCGTGAAGAGGTGAGCAAGTTTGATCTTGCGTACGAAGAGGAGGGTTCGCAAAGGAGGAGGCTCGTCGATTTAGGGGTGTTGGGTTTCGCGATGACGAACGCGATTCGACTGAAGGGTTTCACGAGGTCGAGCTTAGCAGTGGCATACGCTCGCGCTCGCGAGGAAGGTCGCGAGTAAATTGCGCGGCAACTTGAGACGTGGAAGCTTCAGGCATGGGGGACGTTTGTTCGAACATGGTGATGCTGGCGATCAAGTGCTCCGTGAGGTAATTCGATTTCTTTAATTTTGTTGTTAGCTGAAATTTATTTTATATTTTATTTTAACTATAAACTGATTTAAGAAATTAACTTGTTGATTTACTTTAAGATATTACTTGATTTTCTTTGGAAGATTATTAGCTAGAATTAAATTAAAGTTAAACAAAGTTGTAAATGGAAATGAATTTCAACTGAAATATTAGTTGATTAAATTTAAATAAAATTGACTGGACAATTAGTTCAAATATTTATGAATTTGTATAATTATTTATACAAGGTCTGAAATGGAGAAATAAACTGGAACGGAAATGGGATTGCAAAATAAAAAGCTAAGGTGAGATTTTCTCACTCGATTTAAAAGTGGAATTATTGCAGTTATTGATTGCTATTGATGTGTGATATTAGATATAATAGGATATATCTATTATATATAGCAGTATATACATATTGGCATATGTATATATTGGATTGATGATTTCCCGCCTCGTATAGCGGATGAGACCCTATTGCACCGTTAGTAAGCGGATTTATAAAAACCTATATACCGCGATAATTCCGTACTGGAGCGGAATTGGTATTGTGCTAACGTCTTTGGATGCAGGGAAACAGGTTGGAGGGATCCAACTGGACCCCTCACATTGATTGAATTTATTTCTACTGTGATGTGATAATCTGTGAATGATTATTGATGTTATTGAATTGATGTCTGGAAATTGTTTGAAAGCTAAAATTTAGCTGAATGGATGTTTGATATCATTGGATTCCAAAAATAAACGAAATTGGATTTTTGAAATCAAAAATAGGAATTTCTAAATGAATCAATTTTAGAAATTTAATAATTTTGAAGAAAGGAATTTTTAAAGTATAAAAAGTTAATTTTTATAATCTTATGGAATAAATTCCAGAATAAAGTGAAATTGCTAAATAAAAGAATTTCATAAAACAGTGATTATAAATTGAAGAATTTAATTTAAATTTGGATTTTTAAATAGATTGAAAGAGACAAAGAAATTTATTCTCTTCAAAAGGAATTTATTTAAAAGGAAATAAGTTGGAAGTCCAATTAGGAATTAAATTTATGAATTGAAATAACTTGGGAAATCAATGTAAAAATGATTTCAAATTGAAGAATTCTTTTAAAAATAGAATATTGAATAAATTGGAAAGAATAAGGAAAATTATTTAGAAATGATAAAATTTTGGAAATCAATCTGTAATTGATGTAGTATTTGGAAATGACGTTAAAGTGGGTTTATAAAAGGGTAAATTTTACAGTTGTAAAGTTTTAAAAGAATGATCTTTGTAAATAAATGAAATTATAAGTATTTAACTTATAATATGGATTGTGGTATATAAATTGAATTGTGAATTGAATTGTTAAATAAAGAAGATTTATAAACTGAAGTTTTTATAAATAGAAATAGAATTTATAACCGTGTTTATAAATTCGAAATCGATTGAATTTGATAAATTAAATATAGAAGATTATCAAAGAAGATATATTCGCGATTTTGGATAGCGAATTTTTATTGAAATAAAAATGTGTGGAAAAGATTGAAATTGGGTTAAGTAAATTATATTCACGATTTTGGACAGTGAATATATTGTTAAGTAAAACAGATATGGTTTTGGGAAAGTGATATTTGAAATGAAGTTAATTGTTTTAAACGATGTTTTAAATTATATTGAATATCGAAATCATAGATTTCAACATTTATTGTTGAAATAGACGTTTTCGAGAAATTTAAGGAAATGGTGGACTATAACACTGTTGTTATAGTAAATGATTTCCGAAAGGAAATGTTTTAATGTAGTATTGGGATTTATATATCTATCTTAATTCCGAATTCCTATACTAGTGATTTCGAGTCGTCGTAACGATGTTTTACGCAACATTCGTTTTGACTCAAATAAATGCGATTTAAGAATGATTTCCTTAAAGAATGAGATATATACTTAATTTTGATTTTAAGTATATCGAATATTTTCAAACGTTGAAAATAAATAGATTTGTGAAACACTTATTTTTAAATAAGTATGGAATTGCTTTTCCAATATGAAGTGAACGTTTGAGAATTTACCTTTGTAAAGGTAAATTGAAATTGAATATATTTGAAATCGAATTGAGAATCGTATATCAATAGATATTTTGAAGATATAAATTCACTATGGGATTTATAAATGGAATGTGAAATTGTTTTAAAAATAAACGTTGATTTATTTTTAAAGTGTGGAAATTTTATATCTAGTAAAGATATTTTTGAAGATAAAATAATTTGGGAAAATTATTGGAATCTGATGATGTTGCGCATCTTTATTGATAGTTAAATAACCGACTATCAATAATTACCTTTAGATAGGTATTTGTTGTGAATTGGATGAATTTAAATGCCACACTTATTTTTGAATAAACGCTCACTATTCGGGTTAACCGGGAAAGGACCATGGGGTCGAATAACCCATTCCGAATATGTGATACGTCGTTATGAATTGCATTTGAAGACCGGTGTTGAAGACCGGATATTTTTGAAAACGGAAGGATTACCGTCGAGTTACTCTACATCGGCTGATCTCCGGTTTAGAGGTTTTTATCACCCTTAGTGACGGGAAGTCCGGACGTGATTAGAAAATTATCCGGAAATGCAAGGGCTTCGTGAGAAGTGCCTTCGGTTCTGTTCGATCCCGGAACAGACTTGTATGGATTGTGTGTCTGACGTTACAATTTGAGATATAAAGCTGATTTCGTTCAAATACATTTCTGTTGGTGGCGGAGAATTTATTCTCTTAGCTTAACACCCTTCTCTGAGACGTACGAGCTCAGAGGTTATGTAGTTGAAATTTATCAGCGATATATCCCAATTTGGTAACGTGGCATACTGAGTGTTGCTGTGAAATGATCAGTGTTTGATCATTTGTGATATGATCATTTGTTTGATCTTATATCTTTGTGATCATAGGTTGATCATTTTGTTTGACCCGAAGCAGGGCTTTTTGAGAAAGCGTAGCTTTGTGGACGAGACTTCGACGAGCCTCACACCCCGGAAATGGTCGAAACAGGACGAATGCAGCAAGGTTCTAGGGAGTAGCGCCCCTTAGTGTATGTCATTCCTTCTGGATAAAGGTGGTATCATGGTATGGAGCCCAGATACTTAACCTCTGTGGTTACTGCATTATTATTATCTATGTGGTTTTGTTGCGAATCGGGGATCCTCGGGAAGATCGGTGACGATCGGGGGATGGCATACGCGTGTCAGTAGTTACCTATTTTTGCAGAGGTAACCCGGCCTTGTGTTGGAAGAGATCTAACCGTAACGTTAGATTCTCGGGTCGTCTATTCCAGGGACGTACCCATCGTGGATAGGAAGTTCCTTAGCCTGACCATTTGTTGGAAATCCAAAGAAACAATACGATCTTGTACGGTTTTAGTTGTAGAACCTATCATTCACTTATGGTGGTCACCACTGTTTGGATGGTAGCTATAGTAGGCATAAGTGCGGAATGCCTATGCTGGCTAAGATTAATATTATACTTTCGAAATGTTTTCTACACTATGCACTAATAATAATATCAAAATGATTTGATTTTTGCGTATCAAGCATCTTTGACTATCATAAGAAGAAATCTCCTCCAATTCTGCGTTTGCATTGTGTGTGTGGTGGGAGGTCTTATGGTAGTTTCATTTTCCAAAAGCATTGCGAATTGACTTTAAAATTATCCTGTTGTTTATTTTAAAGAATAACTGTTTTACGATCTCACACCAGTCACCATGACTGACTTGGAGTTTATTGTTTCCCTTCTAAACTCTGGGTGCCCACCAATTTCCACACGGGCAGCCTAGAGTTAGATTATCAGGATATTCTGGATATTCTGGAGCTTTGGAGATAAGCTGGAGGACGAGACGTAGTATTTGTATCTGATAGTATTTATTCCGCTGTGTATTCTGTATGAGGACAAGTTATATAACTGTCCATTGTTGTATATTGACTCTGATGATTGATATATGTATAAACTGATATAGTTCTTTGTTTTAAAAGACTAGTAATTATCTATTGTATATTGTTCCGCTGCGATGTGTAAGATTCTGATATTGTTTTCTGTTCTGATTTGTTTTCTGTTGTTCTTCTTCTTTCTTTCTTCTCTCTTCTCTCTTTTCTTCTTCTTCTACCTTTTTCTTCTTTTTAAAAATCATAACTTTTCGGGTTTCCGGCATTCGATGGCTCGGCAGTCGATAAAGTGAGTATCGATGTCGAATTTTCGAAAGTCGAAAATTTCGGGATGTTACAGTAGACATATTATAATAGCGTATTGTACTACATAGTAGATAGTTTAACGGATCCTTGAGAGATGGAAAATCCCGTAACATCTCTTAAGTTATTGCACTCACGTTGACACTGGATAGGAGATGTCAAACCCCATAAACATCTCTGACGCCGTCACACTCATATTTCTTATTCGATTTGACTTACATGAGATATTTTAGTCCTGACTCGAGTGTTTTGTCTTTTCATTACGCTCGGGTCAGCCTGAGCATTTCAGATAAGGTTGAAGATCTATTTTGGAGGACGAAGACGGAGTTTGGTATTACATCATTTGTATTCTGCTACCATATTATTTTTCCGCTGCATTATTGTATTATCTCTGATATGTATGTAACTCTGATTTATGATGTATAATAATAATCAAATTTATTTATTTAACAGCTTCATGAACTGTTATTTTATTATTATATCTTGTTCCTTCCGCTGCAAGATTCTGTGTTTGCTTCTGTTCTTTCCTTTCTTTTCTTATTTAACCCCAATAACTATCTGTATTTTGGATTGTTTGAGTCGGCATGGGTGTCTGCTATGTCGACTTGAATGGTCAAAAATGCGGTCTGTTACAGTGGTGGCCGTGGAAATAGGGGGAGAGGTCGATCTTAATCAAGGGAGAAGGCAAGGCAAAATTGCATAGAAAAAGTAAGAAAAAGTAGAAAGAAGAGAGGGATTTACCTAATTTTTTTCAAGATGAAGGCCATGACTTTTTTTTAGGGTTAATAAGCTTTGAAATTCGTGAAAGATATGGGGAAGTCGGCTAAAACAAAAAGAATGAGGAATAGTAATGTCTCATTGATGATAAGTTAGGTTAAAACGTAAAAAAAGTGGACTATAAAAGCCCATAGGAAGATAGAAGGTTTAGGGCCTTTCATATTACTTTATTTTATCTTTATAACTTTATATTTCTGGAAAAATATAATAATCCCAGATAAAATTTCGAAATTTTATCAAAATATAATAGTTTATATAAATATTTATCAATCATATAAAGTTAAATTAAGAAAATAGCTAAAAATAGTAAACTAGTCTAGAAAATTTGAAATTGAATAGAATAATTTTTAGAAAAATTCATATGAGCTTGTAATTGTAACGACCCGTAAATTTCAGTGGTTTTATTTATTTAATCAATTGAATTTGTGTGAAATTTTAAACAATAAAATTTTGGAATATAAATTTGATATTTGGAATGCGTCTAATTAAACATAGCAACTGGTAAATTTTCATCCGAAAATATGAAAATTTATTTCGCGCGTAAATTTACTTCAATTTAATCAGTTAAAAATTGGTGATAATAAAATGTTTTCCAAACCTAAATATTTTTACATAGAAAATTTGTAAATCATCTTCTGAGTGAGACGTCATCTTTTGTTTCGTCAAATTTGGACATCTATTGCTCCGTTCATCTTATTTTGGTAAATTGACAACATTTTTCGGTACCGATTATCGACTTTTGATCGGATGATCGTACCACCAATATTTGTATACCGTTTTGATCGTCTCGTCGTGCTGATCTCAGCGGTATATTTATTTCTTTATTTTGAGGTCCGGTAAGCGACGGAAATAATAAAACGGTTCGTTGTAACGGTACAAAAATTTCTGACTTTACTCCTTCCTTCGGTTCAAATTTCTAGCGTGCTCCTACAGTAAAGCCTCTGAACAATTCAACCTATTTATATTCCTATCCTACTGTTCTCCTCATTTATTTCTACCTGTTCACATTTGCAACTATTAGTAAATACTATATTAAGTATTACTTTATATCTTTGCCTCTACTTCTCTTTCCAATTTCTTCCTAGATCCACACGCATGTGTTCCTTTCTTCCTCCCCATCTTTGCCTTCTCTTTTATATTTGCTTTCGAATTGCTTCTCCAACCCCAACCGAACCCCACGCCTATCTCCACCCAACCGAACCCCATGCCTATCTCCACCCAAGCAACCCCACGCCTCCACCCAACCACGACCCTACGCCCTATCCCAGTCAGCAGACCCAGGCCGAGAACCCACCCACGCCTATCTCCACCAGACCGCCACCAGTCCACCCACCGCCTCCGTGACAGCCCACCACCCGACCCCACACCAAAACTCCTCCAACCCAATGCCGAGACCAGCAGCCACCCATGCTCTGGCATCTCCTCACCTTCGGCCACAAGTAGCACCCAAGCCCTCCCCGTGCCGCCTTTCATCACTGGCCTCTGACCTTCCTTCAACAGCAACCGCCTCCCTGCTAAGCCGAGTGCACCAACCCAATCACCCACGTGTAGCCGATTCCCCTGGTTCCATGCAGTTCCGTTTGTCTGGCCTTCTCTCGCTTAAGGCAAGTGCATTGATTTATTTGCATACAGCTTATATTTTAAGTCTGTCTTGGTTATTTGTAAGTTGGTTCATTTGTTGGAAACCAGGCCTGCTATATAAAAGTATATAAGTATAGGGATTCTTATAATATAGGATTCAAATATATTATGTGTGTCTATATAAACATTGTTTATAAGAGTTATCAAAATATCGGGTTTCAGAATACACGTAAGTGATATATATGTTTTATACAAGGGATATGGTTTGGTTTGCACCTATATACATATATTTATTATAAGTTATAATATTGGTTTTAATCTGTATGAGTATATATTTAGGTATACTGATTTGTAAGTTATATGTATTCATAGCATGTTTTATATTTTTAGATGAGGTATTAACAATGTTTACATTTGGTCTACTGTAATATATCTATTCGTATATAGGTTTTATAAACGAATATAGGAATTATAATATATGTGACTTCATATAAAAGTGTATATACATATATATATAAGTTGAAAAAGAAAAATTTATGCCGATTTTTATATGTTATGTATATTAACATTAGTATGGTGAACTGTGTATATATATTATAAAATTTTGTTCTAGTTCTGCATATAGAGTCAAGTATGTAAGCTATTTGTATATATATTTATAGGCTGTTGTATATTTTATATATTAAAGTTGTATATAAAGTATATGTTGTTGTACCGTAAGTTATAAATATAATGTAAGTTATGTATGGGTATATAAGTCTATAAAAGCTATAATATATGTTCGAAATCTTGAAATGGTATGTATGTCTGGTTTGCATATTTTGAATGGTATAATAATATATACTGTTTTATTAGCTTATATATATATTATTATAAGTTTACTTTTTAGTTCATTTCCTATTGTCTGTATACATTGGTATTATAAGATTTGTCAGTATACTACATAAGTTTATAAAGGTATATTTGGATTTTGGGTATACGTGTATGAATATGTATAGTTGTTTATATGGATGTGTTCTATTGTATAAGTTTGCTCATCATATTTTAGATATATCAGTATATGGATATTTGGATGTTATTCCTTTATATAAATCCATTTTAATATAATGTGTGCATAAGTTATATTCTAGTCTATATACCTATTTGTTTATATAAGTATTGTTTGAGAGAGAATATGCCTAGATTTTTAAATAAGTATTTTAAATTTAATATTGATCTTTATAAATAATAATAACAACAATGATAATAATACATATATTTCTGTCTCAATCAAACTGATTCGATTTATTTCATCGATTCCTTGTTATCAGCTTTGTTCGTCTAATCCGTGCCCATCTCACTTTGCTTTGGAATTCGTGCCTGGATTCGTAACTCACTCCGTTATCAAATTCCTCTAGCCTCGAAAGGTGAGCGATCACTCACGATTAATGTTCTTATATTTATTAAATTTGATTTCAATTGAAATGTCAATTGAAATATGCTGCTGTTAGTTATTTACATTGTTATATATATGTCATTATCTGTATCTGTTCACCTGTGACATCTGACACCATTATCTGTTATTTATACTGATGTTATATGCCTGTTACTGTTGTTATATTATTATCATATCTGTTATCACTCTGCAAGTTCCCTGTTAGTATAGAATCACTATGGGTTGAAATGATACATACCCGAACGATCTGTAGAATAGGAGAAAATCGTTATGGGTTGAAATGATAAACCGAAGCGATTTTCATTAAATTGAATTTGGGATTTCGGGTTGAAAAGATATATACCCGAATATATTTTAAATTGCGGATTGAAATGATAAATATCCGTATCACTTGACCGTAGGATAGAAAATTATATACAGGCACCGTTGGTCTATATATAAACGTTGTGAAAATGATTTCTATGGTTTTGAAAAGAAATATATGGTTTTGATAAATATTGATTTAAGGATTTATTAAAGTTGTAAAGTTGATAAATAATATGTTTAAATATTTATTTAATATCTATATTTTCAAATATAGAATTTATAATGATTAGAAATTTGATTGAAATTGTATTTATTTAAGAATTATACTTAAATAAGTTTGATTTGAAATGTATTGAATTTGAAATTTAAAGAAGTGATTTACAACTTGAAATTTGAAAAGGTGAATTAAATGGATATTTCAAACGTAAATATTTAAATGAGATCTTTTGTTTATTTAAATTGTAAATTGAAATTGTATTCAAATGTCTTGGAAATGTTAAGTTAATATTTCAAAACTAAATAATTATAAAGTGAATCTGATATGTATATAAATTTATCGAATTTAGTTTTGAAATGTCGAATATTTAAAGCTTTGAAAAAAAAATTGAAATGGCTTATTTTATGGTTCAGATATGTATTTGAAATCGATAATTTGAAATGGTTTATTTAGAAGCTGAATCGAGTTGAAACTGATAATGTGAGATGTGATTAAATTAAATTTTTGAAATTCGAGTAATTTGAATCGATTTGTGAAATTTGAGGAAATTAAATTTATCTTATAACGAAATTTTAATATCTAAACTGTTTAAAAGGAAAGTGCTATGATTTCCAAAATACTGTGATTTCCAGACTATGATTTCGAAAGCATTATAACTTTGGAAAGTAATATGATGGATATATTTGAAATGAAATGATATCGTATTAAATTGGGTTTTGAAATGATAATGATATATTTTGGTTTTGAAGTATAAACTATTGTGAAATGACCATGGTGTTATAATAACGATTGGTTGGCAAAGAGACCGGGATCGGATATGGACATACTCTCTGTCGATACCGAAAACCACTTTGACAACCGTGTACGCGGTGGAGATTCCAGAATGAAGTAGGATGGTGGCGGCGTTCTCAAGGTATGTTATGTGGACCCAACTCCCGTGAGTTGGCATAAGGTGGCTAAAACAGGAGCGAACTCGGACCAGTGAGGTAGCACCTCTTCTCGGACGCATTTCTTCGATATTATACTCTTACTTGTGATTTGACTAGATGGCCATCCTCCGATTTGGGAATGTTGTTCGAGGTGGAACGGTAGTGGCTGCTATGCGTATCCATCAGTCCGTGTGCGTAATTGGTATATCTACCCTGGCATTGCCTAGTTGTGCCGTGTCACCTACCATATCGAGCTTTACTATGATTATGATTTTAAGATCCGACCGCGTTAAGGTTCTCCATCCCCTTAATGCTATTTTCCGATATGATTATACTTTACTTATTTAGACACTATTATAATAGCGAATATTACTACATAGTAAATAGTTTAACGGATCCTTAGGGGATGGTTATCCCAAACATCCTTTAAGTTACTTGTATTTCAGTTGATATTTCACTTGAGTTGGATTTATTAATATAAGAATGTTAATCCTGACTTGAGTGTTTTGTGTTTTTCTTTACGCTCGGGTCAGACTGAGTGATACAGCATCGGAGACTCACCTTTGGAGTTGGAGCTTCGCTTGGAGATCCAGCTATCTATCGATCCTGCTTTCAGTTATTCCGTCGATCCAGTGATGTATTCAGATCTGGTATTTGATTATTGTATTGAGACATCTATTGTATTCGAGACCTCTATTGTATCTTGTTTAACTCTGTTATATATATATATATATAGTAGCTTCATGAACTACTATCCTTTGTTTCCGCTGTAGTATTGTTATATTACTCTGTGTCTGTGATCTGTAATTTTTTTATTTACTGTATATGCTGAGTTTTGCCAAATTTTATTTACAACGCAGTATTTTGAGCAATTCAACTCCGGCATGAGTGTCTACCTATACACTTATAATGGATGCGAATGGTTGAAAATACTGGGTCGTTACATGTGGTATCAGAGCTCTGGTTTTAGGCAAAACTCAGCATATGTAGTAAATTCAATTACAGAATCACTTTCGTTCGAGCTTGAATTCCTTCTTCTTTGACTCGGTTCCTTTGAATTTTGGAACGTTCACTTCGGTTCCAAAGTCCATTCGTGTCTCCCCTATTCGTGTCTTTTGATTCTGGAGTATCACATAACTCTACTTCGAATGATCTCTATAATAAATCGGCGCTCTCGCCAATCTTTGAATAATTTGTACTGGGGTTAAACTCCTTTACAATCGGTATTGATTCACCGGAGATTTCTGTATCCTCGGTTTACGATGCTGCTATCTTATGCTATACCCGAATTCTACCTCTGGTAATCGAATGTCGATTTGCTTCAGAATTCTACATCGATCTTATCTATGAAGTCACGGTTGACCCGGTTAAGGTTGCCCGTGATTTATACAGCTTTATCCATCTTCCTGTTTGAAATGCAATCATCTAACCTTCGTTTCGAGCCTATCTATTTTTAGATTAGAATTCTCTTTGATTAGAGTCCCTCTATATTTGGATCTCTATCCTGGTGTTGGAATCCAATTCTGGAATCATCGTGTGAGGGAGTGCATTTGTAATTAATATAAAATAGTTTATGGTTATAGTGTGTTGTTTGAGTTGTTGATGTTGGTTTGGATTTTCGATCGATTCGTCTGATCAACGCTATCGATAGGATTTCCAAAACACTTGAATAGAGCAAACTGACACAATATAATTTTAAAATCTGATGAATGAAATAAATTTGTATGATTATATTATAAATATATAAGAAAATTTCCTGGAATTAAAAGTTAAATAATTTGGTTGTTGAAAATGATAATATTTTATTATCATTTTATGGTTTTGTAAGTCTTTGACTATTGCAGAGTGACTGATGTTTTTAAATTTATTTGGAATTGGAATGAATTTAAATTGAGAAATTTAAGAATTAAATTTCTGGTGATTTCAAACTTTGTTTAAAGCCTTAAAATGTATGTTATTTAAAGTATTTTCGAATAAAATGGTTTTCAAAGAATTTTAAATGTTTAAATCAGTGCTCTTCTCTTTGTCGCTGGAAAATAATTTCGGTGATGACGGCCGCATCATCGACATTCATTTTCGAGTTTCGAAGTGGAGAAACTATTCTGTAGCTTTGCTACGGTTTTGTTTTGAAAAAGTATTCGATCTGAATTTCTTCAGTATAATTTGATTTATATATATATACAGGTATCTGATTTTAAAATTTAATTTGATTTGATATAAATATATTATATATATCTCTAAATTGTTTGAAGTAAATCGGAGATTTAAATTCTTAAATTTTAGATTTAAGATGATTTCAATTATAAACTAAAGTCAAAATTCTTGGATAAATGGTTAACTAGGAATAACTGAATTGTAAAATCTTATGTGTATAATACTCAATTACATCTTAGCATAACTTACCTAAAATTTTCAGAAGTTAAAAATGTAATTGGATAATATACAATATAAAATGACTTTATAAGGAAAGATTTGAGTGTTATAATAAATGTTATACACTTAAATTTTATTATAAAGATGTTAATAGAGATAAGCAGAATAATAAGTTAATTAAATAATAGATGAGACAAATAAATTGTTTGAAGGAACTAATAAATTGAAATTTGATTAAAGTATGAAAATACCTTGAATTTAAAATCAATTATTGAATAAATTGATTTAAACTGAATTATATGGTTTAAAGTAATTTATATGGGTTAAATATATGTGATAAGACATATTAAGAGGAATAAAACCTAATAATAATTTGGAATATAAGAATTAAATTTGTTGAATAAAACATGAGTATAATAAATGATTATACAAATTGATGATTTAGAAATTGTTAATTGAGGATGACTAGACAATAAGGTAATGAATTCAGAAATAGATGAATTGATTTAACTTAAGTGAACTCAGGGGGTTAAATCAAAATTGTTAAATATTAATTAGTTTAATTTGAAATTTTATGGTTTAAATTAATTGTTTTATCTTGTCTTTTAATCTAATTTCTTTCTGGTTGTTTCTACTCTCCTACCTCCTTCCTTTTCGGGGACGAAAAGTTTTGAGTGGGGGAGAGTGTAACGACCCGTAAATTTCAGTGGTTTTATTTATTTAATCAATTGAATTTGTGTGAAATTTTAAACAATAAAATTTTGGAATATAAATTTGATATTTGGAATGCGTCTAATTAAACATAGCAACTGGTAAATTTTCATCCAAAAATATGAAAAAAAATTTCGCGCGTAAATTTACTTCAATTTAATCAGTTAAAAATTGGTGATAATAAAATGTTTTCCAAACCTAAATATTTTTACATAGAAAATTTGTAAATCATATTCTGAGTGAGATGTCATCTTTCGTTTCGTCAAATTTGGACATCTATTGCTCCGTTCATCTTATTTTGGTAAATTGACAACATTTTTCGGTACCGATTATCGACTTTTGATCGGATGATCGTACCACCAATATTTGTATACCGTTTTGATCGTCTCGTCGTGCTGATCTCAGCGGTATATTTATTTCTTTATTTTGAGGTCCGGTAAGCGACGGAAATAATAAAACGGTTTGTTGTAACGGTACAAAAATTTCTGACTTTACTCCTTCCTTCGGTTCAAATTTCTAGCGTGCTCCTACAGTAAAGCCTCTGAACAATTCAACCTATTTCTATTCCTATCCTACTATTCTCCTCATTTATTTCTGCCTGTTCACATTTGCAACTATTAGTAAATACTATATTAAGTATTACTTTATATCTTTGCCTCTACTTCTCTTTCCAATTTCTTCCCAGATCCACACGCATGTGTTCCTTTCTTCCTCCCCATCTTTGCCTTCTCTTTTATATTTGCTTTCGAATTGCTTCTCCAACCCCAACCGAACCCCACGCCTATCTCCACCCAACCGAACCCCACGCCTATCTCCAACCAAGCAACCCCACGCCTCCACCCAACCACGACCCTACGCCCTATCCCAATCAGCAGACCCAGGCCGAGAACCCACCCACGCCTATCTCTACCAGACCGCCACCAGTCCACCCACCGCCTCCGTGACAGCCCACCACCCGACCCCACACCAAAACTCCTCCAACCCCATGCCGAGACCAGCAGCCACCCATGCTCTGGCATCTCCTCACCTTCGGCCACAAGTAGCACCCAAGCCCTCCCCGTGCCGCCTTTCATCACTGGCCTCTGACCTTCCTTCAACAGCAACCGCCTCCCTGCTAAGCCGAGTGCACCAACCCAATCACCCACGTGTAGCCGATTCCCCTGGTTCCATGCAGTTCCGTTTGTCTGGCCTTCTCTCGCTTAAGGCAAGTGCATTGATTTATTTGCATACAGCTTATATTTTAAGTCTGTCTTGGTTATTTGTAAGTTGGTTCATTTGTTGGAAACCAGGCCTGCTATATAAAAGTATATAAGTATAGGGATTCTTATAATATAGGATTCAAATCTAATATGTGTGTCTATATAAACATTGTTTATAAGAGTTATTAAAATATCGGGTTTCAGAATACACCTAAGTGATATATATGTTTTATACAAGGGATATGGTTTGGTTTGCACCTATATACATATATTTATTATAAGTTATAATATTGGTTTTAATCTGTATGAGTATATATTTAGGTATACTGATTTGTAAGTTATATGTATTCATAGCATGTTTTATATTTTTAGATGAGGTATTAACAATGTTTACACTTGGTCTACTGTAATATATCTATTTGTATATGGGTTTTATAAACGAATATAGGAATTATAATATATGTGACTTCATATAAAAGTGTATATACATATATATATATATAAGTTGAAAAAGAAAAATATGTGCCGATTTTTATATGTTATGTATATTAACATTAGTATGGTGAACTGTGTATATATATTATAAAATTTTGTTCTAGTTATGCATATAGAATCAAGTATGTAAGCTATTTGTATATATATTTATAGGCTGTTGTATATTTTATATATTAAAGTTGTATATAAAGTATATGTTGTTGTACCGTAAGTTATAAATATAAAGTAAGTTATGTATGGGTATATAAGTCTATAAAAGCTATAGTATATGTTCGAAATCTTGAAATGGTATGTATGTCTGGTTCGCATATTTTGAATGGTATAATAATATATACTGTTTTATTAGCTTATATATATATTATTATAAGTTTACTTTTTAGTTCATTTCCTATTGTCTGTATACATTGGTATTATAAGATTTGTCAGTATACTACATAAGTTTATAAAGGTATATTTGGATTTTGGGTATACGTGTATGAATATGTATAGTTGTTTATATGGATGTGTTCTATTGTATAAGTTTGCTCATCATATTTTAGATATATCAGTATATGGATATTTGGATGTTATTCCTTTATATAAATCCATTTTAATATAATGTGTGCATAAGTTATATTCTAGTCTATATACCTATTTGTTTATATAAGTATTGTTTGAGAGAGAATATGCCTAGATTTTTAAATAAGTATTTTAAATTTAATATTGATCTTTATAAATAATAATAACAACAATGATAATAATACATATATTTCTGTCTCAATCAAACTGATTCGATTTATTTCATCGATTCCTTGTTATCAGCTTTGTTCGTCTAATCCGTGCCCATCTCACTTTGCTTTGGAATTCGTGCCTGGATTCGTAACTCACTCCGTTATCAAATTCCTCTAGCCTCGAAAGGTGAGCGATCACTCACGATTAATGTTCTTATATTTATTAAATTATATTTCAATTGAAATGTCAATTGAAATATGCTGCTGTTAGTTATTTACATTGTTATATATATGTCATTATCTGTATCTGTTCACCTGTGACATCTGACACCATTATCTGTTATTTATACTGATGTTATATGCCTGTTACTGTTGTTATATTATTATCATATATGTTATCACTCTGCAAGTTCCCTGTTAGTATAGAATCACTATGGGTTGAAATGATACATACCCGAACGATCTGTAGAATAGGAGAAAATCGTTATGGGTTGAAATGATAAACCCAAGCGATTTTCATTAAATTGAATTTGGGATTTCTGGTTGAAAAGATATATACCCGAATATATTTTAAATTGCGGATTGAAATGATAAATATCCGTATCACTTGACCGTAGGATAGAAAATTATATACAGGCACCGTTGGTCTATATATAAACGTTGTGAAAATGATTTCTATGGTTTTGAAAAGAAATATATGGTTTTGATAAATATTGATTTAAGGATTTATTAAAGTTGTAAAGTTGATAAATAATATGTTTAAGTATTTATTTAATATCTATATTTTCAAATATAGAATTTATAATGATTAGAAATTTGATTGAAATTGTATTTATTTAAGAATTATACTTAAATAAGTTTGATTTGAAATGTATTGAATTTGAAATTTAAAGAAGTGATTTACAACTTGAAATTTGAAAAGGTGAATTAAATGGATATTTCAAACGTAAATATTTAAATGAGATCTTTTGTTTATTTAAATTGTAAATTGAAATTGTATTCAAATGTCTTGGAAATGTTAAGTTAATATTTCAAAACTAAGTAATTATAAAGTGAATCTGATATGTATATAAATTTATCGAATTTAGTTTTGAAATGTCGAATATTTAAAGCTTTGAAAAAAAAATTGAAATGGCTTATTTTATGGTTCAGATATGTATTTGAAATCGATAATTTGAAATGGTTTATTTAGAAGCTGAATCGAGTTGAAACTGATAATGTGAGATTTGATTAAATTAAATTTTTGAAATTCGAGTAATTTGAATCGATTTGTGAAATTTGAGGAAATTTAATTTATCTTATAACGAAATTTTAATATCTAAACTGTTTAAAAGGAAAGTGCTATGATTTCCAAAATACTGTGATTTCCAGACTATGATTTCGAAAGCATTATAACTTTGGAAAGTAATATGATGGATATATTTGAAATGAAATGATATCGTATTAAATTGGGTTTTGAAATGATAATGATATATTTTGGTTTTGAAGTATAAACTATTGTGAAATGACCACGGTGTTATAATAACGATTGGTTGGCAAAGAGACCGGGATCGGATATGGACATACTCTCTATCGATACCGAAAACCACTTTGACAACCGTGTACGCGGTGGAGATTCCAGAATGAAGTAGGATGGTGGCGGCGTTCTCAAGGTATGTTATGTGGACCCAACTCCCGTGAGTTGGCATAAGGTGGCTAAAACAGGAGCGATCTCGGACCAGTGAGGTAGCACCTCTTCTCGGACGCATTTCTTCGATATTATACTCTTACTTGTGATTTGACTAGATGGCCATCCTCCGATTTGGGAATGTTGTTCGAGATGGAACGGTAGTGGCTGCTATGCGTATCCATCAGTCCGTGTGCGTAATTGGTATATCTACCCTGGCATTGCCTAGTTGTGCCGTGTCACCTACCATATCGAGCTTTACTACGATTATGATTTTAAGATCCGACCGCGTTAAGGTTCTCCATCCCCTTAACGCTATTTTCCGATATGATTATACTTTACTTATTTAGACACTATTATAATAGCGAATATTACTACATAGTAAATAGTTTAACAGATCCTTAGGGGATGGTTATCCCAAACATCCTTTAAGTTACTTGTATTTCAGTTGATATTTCACTTGAGTTGGATTTATTAATATAAGAATGTTAATCCTGACTTGAGTGTTTTGTGTTTTGCTTTACGCTCGGGTCAGACTGAGTGATATAGCATCGAAGACTCACCTTTGGAGTTGGAGCTTCGCTTGGAGATCCAGCTATCTATCGATCCTGCTTTCAGTTATTCCGTCGATCCAGCGATGTATTCAGATCTGGTATTTGATTATTGTATTGAGACATCTATTGTATTCGAGACCTCTGTTGTATCTTGTTTAACTCTGTTATATATATATATAGTAGCTTCATGAACTACTATCCTTTATTTCCGCTGCAGTATTGTTATATTACTCTGTGTCTGTGATCTGTAATTTTTTTATTTACTATATATGCTGAGTTTTGCCAAATTTTATTTACAACGCAGTATTTTGAGCAATTCAACTCCGGCATGAGTGTCTACCTATACACTTATAATGGATGCGAATGGTTGAAAATACTGGGTCGTTACAGTAATATATTTCTAAACATAAATAATAACATAAAATAAAAATATATTCACATAATAAATATTTAAAATTTAATTTACATATAATTTTTAATGAAGAAAATAGCAGAAAATAGGAAAACAGCCTTTAAAAATAGGAAATCATCATAGTAAATTTTGGAAAAATTCTATTATTATTTTTGAAAATATTTAGAGGTGAAAATATACATAAATTAATATATTGACACATATTAAAATAAAATATAACAAAGAAAAAGTAATTTATACAATTTAAAATAGACAAAATTGTCAAATAAACAGTTTATACTCAAAATTGAAATGTACATAACTTTTGCAGTTTAACTCCGTTTTCAACGAAACGAAAAGCAGTATCCAAGTTATTAAATCTAATTTTTAAAATAAAAGATAAAATTTCAAATTTCAAATATTTAAAATTTAAATTTAAAAGTCAAAGTTTGACTATTTTAACAAAAATTCACTTTTTGGAAAATTATTCTATTCAGTCATATTTGGAATTCTAATCCATATCAAAATCAAAGTTTATATTTAAAATAACAAAATTTATTCTTTTTCATAAATAAAGCTTTTAAATCTGGAAATATCAATTTAAAAATAATTGTAAAATACAGGGTTGTTACACTCTCCCCCACTCAAAACTTTTCGTCCCCGAAAAGGAACGAGGTACGGGAAAGCACAGAAAAAGATATAGTGAAATACGATTAAAATAAGATGACAAGGAGATTTAAATTACACCTAATAACTGTTGTTATATGTAAGTTTAACAAGAGGGAGGTGATCAAATCAAGAACACAAACACGAAAAGATCCTCTAGAGTCTGAATCACCCTTTTCACTTGACCGACGGTCTATGAATGGAAAAACAGTGTTCAGATCCAGATGAGTAACAAAGATTATAGAAAGATTTCTAAACAGACTGGTATAAGAAATAGCCTTTCTATTCTGTAACAAGATAAGAGAAATAAGGACAACCAAAAGATAGTCTGAAAAAAAAACAGAATATGATAATAAATTTGAGACCATAATGCTTTGAAATCATAACAATTTAGGGATGTTTATCATTTGGAAATCATACTACTAAAATCATAACACTTTGGAAATGTTATTCTAAATAAAAAAACATAATACTTAGAAAATCATAACATCTTTTTAAAAATAATCTTTATTTAAACCATTTTAATTCAAGGTCAAATAATATTCATTTTAAAGTTGTAACATTTCTAAGTTCATTTAATTATAAAAATTTCCAAAACATTGTATTTTCAAAATAGTAGCACTTATAAAATGCTCCAGTAGATATATTAGTATTTCAAATCAGTTCAATTTCAGAAATATTCATTTGGATATCATTTAACTTATGACTTATTAAAACAAACTTTTATGAATGGAATATCCAAATTAAACTATACTTCGTTTATTAAGTCAAAGGTTCACTATTTTACTTAACTCTTAATTTAACACATAACTTAACTCTTTATTTAAAATACCCATTTCATAAATAGATATTCCTTTAATAAGTTACACTTAAAATTCCATTTGAAAACCAAATTCTCAATTATCAAATTTTAGTGATGTTAAAATACATTTTAACTATTTAAATCATAATTATTCATTTTTTTAAGACATATCTATTTCATAAATAAAATATTTATCATAGCAAATATAACAATCAAATTTCTTTACACATTTATTCATTTAGACATCAATTAAACTATGAATTCAAGTTAAATAAACTTTATTACAAAAGTCCAACTCAAATGTATTTTATTTTATCTATTCAAAGATACATTTTTATTATACAACATATTCATTTCAGAAAATAACTTTTATTAAAATTCCTAGGTTAGATTTAAGGTTCCATATTAAATCAAATTTGATTATTAAGTTATTTAAATAAAATCTCTTTAAATTCCCTTTTCACTATTTACCTCTGTTAATCTTTTATAACTAAAATTTAAGTGTATAACATTTATTATAACCACTCAAATTTTATTTATAAAATCTTTTTATATTGTATATTATCTAATTACATTGTTAACTTCTAAAAATTAAGGTAAGCTATATTGGAATGCAATTGAGAATTATACAATTAAAACTTTCTTAAACTAGTATACACTATAAACATTCAAATTCAATCATTTCAAGCTTGAATATTTATTCAAAAATTTGATTTTCTTTTTATACTTGAAGTTATTATTTAAGATAGAATTTAAGAATAAAATTTTCGATTCCTTTCAAACTATTTAGAGATAAATAAATGTATGTACATAATTTGTCAAATCAAATTTAAATCATATATCTATATATTTTATAAATCAAATCATCTTTTAGAAATTCAAATCAATTAAATTCCCCAAAATAAAGCTGTAGCAAGACTACAGAACAATCTCTTCACTTCGAAACTCGAAAATGAACGTCGATGATGCTGCAGTCATCACCGAAATTATTTTCCAACGACAAAGAGAAGAGCACTAAATTTTTAAACTTAAAAATCCTTTAGAAACAAATTTCTACATGGAAATACTTTAAATAATATATCTTTTTAAAACTTTAAACACAAGGTTTGAAATCCATCAGAAATTAAATTCTTAAATTTCTTGTTTTAAATTCATCTCAGTTCCCAAATAAATTTATAAAAAACTATTTATAAATTTATTTATAGAACAATAAATGATAAATCAAGTATTATCATTTCAAATAATCAATTTAAATCAATTTATTAAGTTCCATAATATTTACTTATATCAAAATCTATTTCATTAGCAATTTTAAAATAATATTGTGTCAGTTTGTTCTGTCAAAGTGTTTTAGAAATCCTATCGATAGCGTTGATCAGACGAATCGATCGGAAACCCAAATCAACATCAACAACCCAAACAACACAATATATAAAACAAAACATTAATTTACAAGTACAGTTCAAAATGTTGGGAAGATAGATTGGAATAAAAGACAAGATGATTAAATAACAGAGTAGGGAGATGGACAAGCTTAAATAAATCGCGGGCAACCTTAACCGGGTCAACCGTGACTTAATGAATAAGATCAAATATGTATTTTTTTTCTGGGGTAAATCTACATCCAATCTCAAGAGATAGAGTTTGGAATAAAAATAGATATTAGCATCTAAACCAAGGATAAATATAAATCTCTGGTGAATCGATGCTAATTGTAAAGGATTTTCACCCTTTTACAAGAAAATTAGAATATTGGCGAGACCGCCAATTCACTATAAAGATCAATCGAAGTGGAGTTATGGGATACTCCAGAATCAAAAGAAGATGAATAGTGAGGGACAAGAATGGATTTTGGAACCGCAGGGAACGTTCCAAAAATTCAAAGGAAATTCGAATCAAGAGGAAAAGATTCAAACTCGAACGAAAGTGATTCTGTAAATAAATCTACTCCATATGCTGATTTTTGTCTCAAAGCCAAAGCTCTGATACCAACTGTAACGACCCGGTATTTTCAACCATTCGCATCCATTATAAGTGTATAGGTAGACACTCATGCTGGAATTGAATTTCTCAAAATACCGCGTTGTAAATAAAATTTGGCAAATCTCAGAATATACAGTAAATAAATATAATCACAGATCACAGACACAGAGTAAAATAATGCAGCGGAAGTAAAAGAAATAGTAGTTCATGAAGCTACTATATAAATATATCAGAGTTACATAAGATATAACAAAAGAAATAGAGAACAACAGAAGTCTCAATAAAATAACCAAGTACAAGCTGAGTAGGACAACGGAACTGAAGTAGATAGGACAAGACAAGCAGATAATCTCCAGCGATTCAAATCTCCAAGAGAGTGGAAATCCAAATTTGTGAATAACTCAGGCTGACCCGAGCATAAAGCAAAACACAAAACACTCGAGTTAGGACAATATATACTTATATAATGTAAACCAACTCAAGTGAACTGTAGTAAGGTACAAGTAACTTAAACAAAGCTTGGGATCGCCCATTCTTTAAGGATCCGTTAAACTATCTACTATGTAGTAATATACGCTATATACAGTAGTGTCTAATTAGTAAAGTATAATCATATAGAAATTAGCGCTAAGGGCATGGAGAACCTTAACGCGGTCGGAACTTAAAATCATAATCGTAGTAAAGCTCGATATGGTAGGTGACACGGCACAACTAGGCAATGCCAGGGTAGATGTGATAACCCGGATTTTTGGATATCTGGTAAATTGAAAAATTAACTGAGTTTTACTATTGAGATACTAATTTTACTTAGTTGAACAAATAGAATTCTGATAATTAGAATATATCTGGATATGTATATAGATGAATTTGAACTATAATAAATATTGACTTATAAATATCTAGATAAATATTCATTTGATAATATTTGTTTAATGATCTTCTTTTATAAATATTTATTTGGCAAAATTTATCTTTTCAAAGCTAATATAAAGTATATATATATAGAATCAACTTTAAACAAATTTTTGAAACTTCTATACATATATATGTGTAAGACTGATTTGTAAATATGTAAGGTAAGATTTAATTAAAGATTTAAAAATATCTTTTTCTTTTATATACTTGGAAATAGATATAGTAAGTATATATGTAAAATACAAAGCACATATGTGAATGTAAACATATGTAGATATAAAGTTAAATAATTTATAAAATGTTAAGGTTTAAAACATAACTTATTAATAAATTTAACAAAAAGGGGTTAGGCATAAAAAAATACCTATGTGTGACAAATGTTCAATAAGTAGAATAGGTATTTAACATGTGTAAATAAAATTAACAAGTGGCATATTTTAATTTCTTCTAATTTGAATTAGGAATAATATAACAAAATTAGTAAGTAACCAGATTTTTATCTTCACCTCTAAATTTCTCTCATCTCCTCTAAACTGTAAATCAAAAGAAAAACAAGAATAAAATCAAACAAATTAAAGACTGAAGCATCTTCAACCTGAGGTAAAAGTTTCAAGCAAATCAAGTTTCTTGATCAAACTCAGGCATGTTTACATTTCAAACCCTGAGATCACCATAACAAAGCAAATTTCTCAGATTTAAAACAAGCTTCAGCCAGTAATCTTTTCCAAAGATTGTCAAGCTTCCAACTTATTCAACCTGAAATCAAAGTTTTGATCATCTCTGTTTCAAACTTAAATCAACTCAACAACAAAGTTCAATACCAGATTCAAACTCAAGCAATTCCAGATTTAAAGAAATTTCCAGGTTCTCTGTTCAAATAAAAAAAAATGTGAGTAAACTACCCTTTAGAATATGGAATTTGTTATATCTTGGTTTGCATGTGATGACCTGTAAGTTGTGATAGAAAGTATGCTTGCATGTATATAGATTTCAGATATATAAATAAGTTAAGATGTGCATGTCTGATATGTTGATGATCATCTCTGTTTATAGTTGCAGAGTTTAAATTTAAATCAAAAATCCTAATCTCCTTATCTATTCACTGATAGGCTTTAGCTTTCAAACTAAATAAGTTTATTCAAACATAGATTAAGGTTTAAAAATATATTCAAGCAAATTTAGTTTGGAAATTTTCTGGGAATCAAGAAGATCAGTAGGAAACTTAAGAATATGATGAAATCCATTATCCTAGTTTGTTGATTTATGTTTATAACCTGAATCCCCTTTGAAAATTAGGATTTTTAAAATAAAAATTAAGATTTTTAGTTGAGTTCTAAATGTGCATTTCAAAGATGATCAGAAAATGGGTTTCAACCTTTTTCTGGTGATCGATGAACTTTTGGTGGTCGAGGTTTTGGTCGAAGCTAGAGTAGTGATCGGGGATGTCAGAAAAAATGTCTGGAGGGAGGATTGATCATCATGGCGATGGTGGTGGGTCGAATTAGGGTTTAAGAGGCTGGGTGGGTTGTCGTTGTTTTTGGGTTCATCGCGATGACCTGAGTGAATCGGTCTTAGTGAGGGTGAATGGAATAGAAGAGTTAGACGTCGGCGAAGCTCAAGACTGGAGATTGGATTTTCTGGTGATCGGTGGAACGATTGCGAGGAGTTTCCTGGCCATGGTGATTTTCGAACGTAGACGAGGAGGCTCGATTTTGAATTACGGGGAGACTCGTGGTTCTGAGTGTTCATTCGAGACGAGAAGGTCGGCATCGACTTGCGGAGGGTAGCAACGGTGATCGGAGCGACGCTAAGCGATCGTGCACGTGCACAGTGGAGATGCGTGTGTCTGAAGTAGTGATGGTGAAGAAGGAGGAGTTTGGCTCGGTTTTGATCTCGTGAAAGTTTGAGGGTGACTCGAAGTAACTGGTATTGTTCGAGACTCGGGTGTTTGCTCGAGAATTTTGTAATGTGGCTCGGGTTTTGGTGATGATATCCAGTTTTGAACTAAAACTAAAATACTGGTTTAAAATTTAATTTTAGACAAATTTTTAAAACAAATCTCTCAACCCATTTCTTTTGAAATATTAAATGATGATTTAGTTTAGTATAAATAAGGTTTAAGATAAATTACGTTAAAATTTATTTAGAATAATTAAAGTGATTATAAAGATAAATGGTTTACCTTTTAAATCAATTAAGATCTTTAGTAATAAATGATTATTAGTTGATGTAAGTAATTAAGGAGGATTAATTACTTGATGAGATTAACTAAGGATAAAATAATGAATGTAATTAATTAAAGATTACTTAATAGAATAATTAATTACTGGAAGTGATTAGAGGATCATTAATTAATGTAATAAATTAATTAAGGAGATTAATTAAAAGTTAGTTAATGCGAATGGTTAAGGCTAATTAATCTTTGTGGTAATTATAGGTTAATTACTTAATGTAATTAAAAGATAATTAATCAAGGATGATTAATTAAGATGGATGATTAACAAATGATAAATAAATTAGGTTGTAATTAATTAATGTTAAGTAAGCAGGATTAAAGTAATCCAAGTGATTAAAGTTGCTAATTAATTTAGTTGAAGATTTATTAAATTAATTAGAAATTATATATCTAATAAATCTGGCTTATGGATGGTTAAATGATATCGGATGACTTGAATTGTTAATGTTTATAATGGGCAATTGAGATGTGCTATGATATGAATGGGATGAACTATGATAATGTGGGTCACTTATAAATTGTTGTGTAAATTGACATCTTGTATATAAGGATTGAATTGTTTTTCACTTAAACAATTTGGATTAAAGATGGTATTGGATTCGAAGAGACCGGAGTCGGATATTAGCAATATCCGAAACCACTTCGATTAGTAATCTAAATTCTTTGGATATGTGGAATTAAACAGGCTGGAATGGAATAAATTTAGTAACATTTAAAAACTGAGTAACATTTCTTAGATATGATCTTATAATAGGTGATTGACTTTAATAAGATGAGAACTCGTAGAAAGGTACGAGTTACCCTGATTTTCAAATAAGCTTCATGTCTTAGTATTTCAAGATAGTTGGGTTTACTCACGCTGGTTTCCAGCCTGACCCGGGTGTTACTTTGTTGTAATGCTCGGGTCAGACCGAGTATTACAGCTTTTCAGGTTAGGACGTTCTAGAGCTCAGGAGGCGAGCTGGATGGCAGGAACGTATGGAGTGTATTCCGCTGTGTATTTGAGAGCTTATTGATAGTAGTCTGGGACAGGTGTATAACTGTCTAGTCTATTTGTAAATGGTTGTAACTCTGATGTATTGAATGTAAATTAACAAATACAGTTTTCTTTGTATAACTGATATTATTATTTGATATTATATTTTATCCGCTGCGAATGTGAGATGTTGTGTTTTCTGTTTTTCTTTCTTCTTTCTGTTTCTTTCTTCTATCTCTTTTCTTTTTCTCCTAACTATCTGGAATTTTCGGGTTCGAAAATTCCGGGTCGTTATAGTAGATATACCAATTACGCATCCGGACTAGTGGTGACGCATAGCAGCCACTACCGCCCACCTCGAACAACACTCCCAAATCAAGGGTGGCCACCAAATCAATCACAAGTAATAGAATGGTATCGAAGAAGTGTGTCCGATAAGAGGTGCTACCTCCTTGGTCCGTCAATCGCTCATGTTTTAGCCACCTTATGCCAACTCACGGGAGTTGGGTCCACGTATATACCGTAGGATCGTCGCCACCATCCTACTTCATTTTGGAAACTCCACCGCGTACACAGTTGTCAAAGTGGTTTTTGGTATCGACAGAGAGAATGTCCATATCCGATCTCGGTCTCTTTAACAACCAATCGTTATTATAACCCGTGGTTATAACTTTTAAAACAATACTGTACTTCAAAATAAAATATCATTTCAAACCATATATTTCTCAAAATAAAGATTAAATCAATTCCAAACCATTTCCATATATTTAAAATATCATATCATTTCAAAACTTCATTTCAAATCATTTCAGTATATCCAATATCATATCTTTCCAAAACTTCATTTCAAATCATTTTTAATATATCAAATATCAATCTTTCCAAATCTTCATTTCAAATCATTTTAATATAATAAAATATCATATCCTTACAAAACTTCATTTCAAATCATTTTAATATAATAAAATATCATATCCTTACAAAACTTCATTTCAAATCATTTTAATATAATAAAATATCCTATCAGTTCAAATCCAAATATTCAACCTTATATACCTTTTAAATTCAAAGATATCGTTCATTTACTATCATTTCAAATCACCTTTAAAATAGTGTATATTCCAATCAAAATAATTCATTTAAACCTTTTAAAAGTGTAACTACTATACTTTCAAATCAAGTATTCAATTTCCAAAGTTTTCAAACCATTCTGAGTTCGTTTACTAAGTCAAAAACCCTAATTTTTAAAATTTCAGCATTTCACACCATTTAAAAACAACTGCTATAAGTTATATTTGAAAACATTTTTAATTCAGCAAAGACAGCACTTAAAACTGCTGTTAAAACTCAGTTTTAGTTGAATTATAGTTCAAAACAGAAAAGATAGCATTTCAGAAGTGCTGCGGTAGTTCAGATTTCAAAACAAGGGTTAAATTTGATTTCAACATAGACTGTAGACCATTATAGCATTTCCAGAGAATGCTATAATAGGCTTGAGTTCAATATTAGCCTCTAAGTTCAACTACAGCAACTACAGCTCATTTTTAACCAAAATTCCAAATTTCCAACTTAAGTTATATTTCAAAAATCCAGTTAAACCATTCATTAATTACATTTTTAACACATAGAAAAATCAAAATTTCTTTAATTCAAAATATTTCAAAATCTGTTTAAATCAAATTTCATAAATTTATATTTTTAAAATACTTAAAAATACCCAAAACACTTTATAAAATAACCACGGGCCTGTATATAGTTTTCTAGCCTAGGTCAAGTGATACGGATATGTATCATTTCAATCCGCAGTTTAAAAAGAAAAATCCGGGCTCTATCATTTCAAACCCGCAATCCCAAGTTGAGATAAATTAAATAAAAACCATTCAGGCCTATCATTTCAGCCCATAACGATTTTTCCCTATTCTAAAGTCCGTTCGGGTATGTATCATTTCAACCCATAGTGATTCTAGTCTACAGGGAACTTGCAATGGTGATGACTGATATAAATAACAGAATAACATTAAATAACAGTAACATATGATATAACAGGTGTATAAACATCATATGATCATAACATAGTCAAGTATAACATGATAATATATTCCTACAGATTCGCAGGGTGTCAATTTACTAGTTATATAGGTACATATTGTCTTGTGAGAATAACTCACATGTTTGTGCTGGAGATATCAAAACCAATGACACAAAGGAAACAAAAGCACGATGACAAGACTACGGACTTAAGTGGAGAGCGAATCAAATCTACAACTCTTGTGTATAACCCAAAACAAACAATCAAAACAGCAAAATTCAATACGACTTTAAAAATGCAATAACATTGAAATAAAAGGAGATACGACTACGCAGTCTTTTGCTTTGCCTTCTCTATTGTTTGGTATGGCTTTGGGGTCTGATGTGGTTCAGATGTGGTCGAGTTTTGGGTCAGGTTTGGGCTAACATAGCTCGGGTTCAAGGCAAGACAAGGTGGAGTTTGTACATGAGGAGGTGATGTGGTTTTGGAGGCAACTAGGTGGTTTTTGGTCAAAACAAGGGCTCGGCCATGGGGATTGGGCTCGGCCTGTGGTGCACCATGACTGGACAGAGGTGGGGAGGGGTGTGTCGTGGTCAGGTCAGAGGAGTGGTTGCGGCTATGGTGGTGGTTTGGATGGTGGTTGAAGTGGATGAGCA
The DNA here is from genome assembly GCA_030737815.1 of Allium fistulosum. Taxonomy (NCBI): domain Eukaryota; kingdom Viridiplantae; phylum Streptophyta; class Magnoliopsida; order Asparagales; family Amaryllidaceae; genus Allium; species Allium fistulosum. The sequence goes on along the minus strand of CM060904.1, from coordinate 259,530,271 downwards.
TGTAGATGTCAAATAAGCATGGATCTAGGCATCTAGGTTGTAGTTTGAAGGGTTTGACCATCAACAGGGGTTCGGCCATGGTCAGATCTGGTGGGGTAGATGGTGGTGATGGTCGGGAAGAGATGGAAGGAGGTGGTGGCCATGGAAATAGGGGGAGAGGTCGATCTTAATCAAGGGAGAAGGCAAGGCAAAATTGCATAGAAAAAGTAAGAAAAGGTAGAAAGATATGGAGGCCATGACATTTTTTTAGGGTTAGGAAGCTTTCAAATTCGTGAAAGATATGGGGAAGTCGGCTGAAACAAAAAGAATGAGGAATAGTAATGTCTCATTGATGATAAGTTAGGTTAAAACGTTAAAAAAAGTGGACTATAAAAGCCCATAGGAAGATAGAAGGTTTAGGGCCTTTCATATTACTTTATTTTATCTTTATAACTTTATATTTCTGGAAAAATATAATAATCCCAGATAAAATTTCGAATTTTATCAAAGTATAATAGTTTATATAAATATTTATCAATCATATAAAGTTAAATTAAGAAAATAGCTAAAAATGGTAAACTAGTCTAGAAAATTTGAAATTGAATAGAATAATTTTTAGAAAAATTCATATGAGCTTGTAATATATTTATAAACATAAATAATAACATAAAATAAAAATATATTCACAAAATAAATATTTAAAATTTAATTTACATATAATTTTTAATGAAGAAAATAGTAGAAAATAGGAAAACAGCCTTTAAAAATAGGAAATCATCATAGTAAATTTTGGAAAAATTCTATTATTATTTTTGAAAATAGTTAGAGGTGAAAATATACATAAATTAACATATTGACACATATTAAAATAAAATATAACAAAGAAAAAGTAATTTATACAATTTAAAATAGACAAAATTGTCAAATAAACAGTTTATACTCAAAATTGAAATGTACATAACTTTTGCAGTTTAACTCCATTTTCAACGAAACGAAAAGCAGTATCCAAGTTATTAAATCTAATTTTTAAAATAAAAGATATAATTTAAAATTTAAAATATTTAAAATTTAAATTTAAAAGTCAAAGTTTGACTATTTTAACCAAAATTCACTTTTTGGAAAATTATTCTATTCAGTCTTATTTGGAATTCTAATCCATATCAAAATCAAAGTTTATATTTAAAATAACAAAATTTATTCTTTTTCATAAATAAAGCTTTTAAATCTGGAAATATCAATTTAAAAATAATTGTAAAATACAGGGTTGTTACACAAAACCATATCAATTCGAGATCATTACTCACTTAAAATAATATCCATTTCCAAAAATTAGAACACTTTCCAAAATTATAACTCTTTCAAATCATAACACTTTGAAAATCATAATACTTTGAAATCATAACACTTTGAAATCATAACACTTTGAAATCATAATACTTCCACTTAAACAGTTTAGATATTAAAATAGTATATATAATAAAATAGTTTATATAATAAAATAGTTTATAATAAAATAATTTATATAATAAAATAGTTATATAATAAAATATTTAGTATATTAAAATAGTTTATATTAAAAATATTTTATATATTAAAATAACTTATAAAATAAAATATTATATATATATATATATATATATATTAAAATGCTTTATATAATAAAAATAGTTTCCTCAAAGTTCACAAAATTAATTTAAATCAACTAAAATTCCAAAACCCCATTTAAATCAAATCCCTTTGAAATCAAAATCCCATTTCAATTCAATTCAAATCTCAATAAACCATTTTATATCGATTTCAAATATAGATTTGAACTATAAAAATATATCATTTCGATTTAAGTAGTTTTCAAAGTTTAAAATATTTAAACCTTTACCATAACTCAATTTGATAAATTCATCTATATTTCAAATTTAACTTCATAATTATTTAATATTGAAATATTCACTTAGTCAATCCAATATCATTTAAATAAAACTTTAAATTACAAATAAACTAAATATCCCATTTCAATTCATTTTAAATTTCAAAATATTCATTTAATCACCATAAACCAAAATCAAGTTATAAAATCATGTCTTCAAAATCTCAAATTCAAAAAGTTTCGAATCGATTTTTATTTAAGTATAATCCTTAAACAAATAAAATTTCAAATCAATTTCTATTTATCTTTCCAACCTTAATTAATAAATATAATTTTATATAAATACTTAAAACATATTATATAATAATTAAACTAAACTTTATTAAATTAAAGCTTATTATTAAATCTATTTTATAATAAAATTAATTTATACATATTTTGAAATAGCAAAATTATAAGTAAATTCTTAAAAATTTATAATTTCAAAGCTAACTTATAATTTTAAAATTTTCAAACATAAAATTTTAAAATCAAAAATTTAAATGTATATAAAATAACATTTATATATATAATAATTTAAAATCAATATTTATATAAAACTATATATATATATATCTTTTTAAACCTTTGGAAATCATTTCAAAATATATATAGACCAACGGTGCCTGTATATAGTTTTCTACCCTATGGTCAAGTGATACGGATGTTTATCATTTCAATCTGCAATTTAAATATCTACAGGTTTATATCTATTCAACCCGCAATCCTAAAATTCAATTCAATGAAAATCGCTTGGGTTTATTATTTCAACCCATAACGATTTTCTCTTATTCTACAAGATCGTTCGGGTATGTATCATTTCAACCCATAGGGAATTCTATACTAACAGGGAACTTGCAGAGTGAGAACATTTATGAATATAATATAACATATCAATAATAGGCATATATCATCAATAAAAGATAAAATATAAACAACAAAATATGGTGTTAGATGTCACAGGTTAACAGTTACAAATACCGGCATATCATATATGGCAAATAATTAACAGTTCAAATTTAGCAGCATATTTTGATTGTCGTTTCAAATGAAATCAAATCTAATAAATATAAGAATGTTAATCGTGAGTGATTGTTCACCTTTCGAGGCTAGAGAAACATGAGAACAAGACGAGTTACGAATCCAAGCACGAATTCCAAAGTAAAACAAGATTGTCACGAATTCGACGGTAATGCTGATCAATAGGAATTGATGAGAACAAATCAATCCGTTTGATAGAAACAAAATATATATATATATATTACTATTATTATTTCCTTGAAATCAATATTTAATTTAAAACAAATATTAAAATAATACATACATACATATATATATATATATAATTAAAATCATTGTTTTAAATTAAAACATATATATTAAAATCAAACATATAATTAAAATAATACATATATATATTTATTTTCCAATCAATGTTATTATAAACTTATATACATATATCCTGACCAACATATGCACATATATAAATATACCCATACCAAACTCAAATATATGTAAACTAGTATATTATACTTTAAGATCCATCCTTATTATAAAACCAATATTAAATTTAAAACACAAACATATCAAAATCAATATATATACACACACACACGCACATATATATATCTCAAAACCAAATTCACTTTATTTTATATGCATTAGAACGTATGTTATTAAAACATATCTCATTATACTGTAAACAACAGACTGCGTACAACTTATATGAACTCATACTTACATATGATGACACTATATATATACGTAACTAGATATACATGTGTAGACTAACATATATGCAGGCTACTCACAACCCATATGTAGACAGAACAACTATATTTGTAGACAATATACTCATAAACCAACATATAATATAACTAATATATTATAAAACTAATATAAACTTATATTCAAAATTAACGTAAGTACATAAAAAAATGTAGACTATTCATATATATGAACCAAATGTACGTACAATAAAATATGCAGACTGCCTTCAATATGTGCATGCTTCAACATAATATGCAGACTCATATATAAGTATATACATAAACCAACATATATATATAAATAACCTCTTTATACTGCAATATATTATAGACATTCATACAGTAACCCATATACACACCTCTTCTCTTTTTTTAAATACAACAGTCTGATCAATATATTATACACCAATGTATTTAATTAATAACTAAACCATATAAACTTGCATAGATATAATACTAACTCTACAGGAACCTTATACTTCAACCAATATATATATATATATATATATATAACCCACTATGTAAATATATACACATATAGCCGCGTGTTATATAAACACATCAGCCGCAACATATAAATACATATAACTCACGCGTATACATAAAAAAAATTAATGAAATAATATATTACCTTTATATATAGACACATATAGGAGAGGAATAATGCAAAGGAGGGGCAGGCCGTGGGGTTGAACACGTGGATGATTTGCGGAGTACATGCTTGCATGGAAAGGTGGTCGGCAAACTAAGGTGAGTCGGCCAACTGAAATGGAGGAGGCGAGCAGTTGAGGTGGAGGCCGTGACCGATAAGCATGGTAGGGAAGGAAATGGGAAAGGTGTCGTGAAGGAAGGAGGAAGAATGAACAGGGTTTGGAAGATAAGCAGGCTAGCTGTGATATCCCGGATTTTCGGGCATCAGATAATTGGATAGTTATCTGATTTAACTTTTTAAAATACTGATTTATAAATCGAACAAATTCAAATGTGATAATCTCCATTTAAAAATTTATTTAAAATTTGGTAAGATTGTTAATTTCAAATCAATAATAATAATATGTTGTATATATTCATGTATAGAGAATTATTATATACAAATTTAATTTGTGTTTGTTTAAAAATATATGATATATATACATCAAATTGATTTTTAAATTGAAGTTGAATTTAAATCTAGATTTAAATTTGGAAATTCAAAGGGTAGATATTTTAAAATAATATATATAAGCTTTATTTATAAATATAATTGGTTTTATTTTCTTTAAAGTAATTTTTTTTATATATATAGATAAGTATTTGTAAATTAATAAATTAAGTATAAAGCTTTTATTAATATTTAAAAATAAGTAAAGATTACTTAAAAGACATGTGTAATTCTCTAAAGGCTTTGTTTTAACAAGTGTTAATTAATTAACAACTCTATGTGACAAATGTTGAATTTTAAACCAAGTGTCATCTTTAATTTTTAATTTTCTTTTATTTATATTTATAAATCAGCCTTTATAAATACATTGTTTTTCTTCCCTTCATTCTTTTCCTATCCCCTTCTTTTCAAAAACTAAGAGAAAAATGAAAATAAATTCCCAAAAACAAATCTGATAATCATCTTCCTCAAACCGAAATCAACATTTCTTCAACCTGTTAACTCATTTCCAAAATCAAAGTTCAGCCTGCAAATTCTTTTAAAATCTGGAACTCTAGCCTGCAATTCTTTTTCAACATCAAAGCCTGCATATTTTCTTCAAAGTCTGGAAGCAAGTAAACCTGGGATCTATAGCAACACCTAAATAATCAAAGCATGCATGCAAGTTTTCTAGCAAGCATTCAAGTTTAAAAAAGTTTTAAAGATCAAAGGGCATCTCAGTTTAAAAGCATTCAAAGGCTTTTCAAATGCAGTTTCAAAGAGGCTCTGTTCATTTTAAAAGGTGAGTAAACATTTAACTAGAATGCTTAGGTGATAAATGTTAGTGCATGTGTGTTTCTGGATGATGTTTGTGCTGCATGTTTACATATATAGATACGAATCTTTATGAATGTATATATAGGTATGATCGGTGCATGTGTGTGAACCTGTACTTCTCTGTTTCAAAATACAGAGTTTAAAAGTAAGAAAAATTCAATATTCTTTTATCTGTTCATTTCTGGGTTGTGAAATTCAAACATAATATAATGTTTACATATAGATTAACATTTAAATTTTGTATTCAAGCAAAATAGTTTTGGAAATCTCAGTTCTTAAGTAAATACAGCAAGAATTTTAAAATGTGAAAAAAATCTATTAATTTAATTTATAGATTCAAGTATGGTACTTGAATCATCTTTGAAAATTTTGATTTTTAAAACTAAAATCACGAATTTTAGTTGGGAATTGGGGTAGTATTGTGGTGATGACCAGATTATGATTTTGAGCAAATTCAGGCGATGGGTTCATTTTTGGTGGTCGGGGTTTTCGCTGGAGCAAGTTTGGGGATCGTCGACGTCGAGAAAAATGCCAAACGAATTTATCATCCATCGTGGGGTTGGAAGTCTGATGAACTAGGGTTTAAGCACCTCGTTTGGGTCGTGGTGGAAACTTGACGACTGGATCATCTAGGGTGAATCGAGTTTCACCGGAGCAATTGGGATAGTTGCGTGGATGCCTTGCGATGATATGACCGGAGTTTCAGGAGGAACGGTTGTCGGAGGCGTGATTGCGTGGCATTTCTTTCCGGTGATGTTGTAGTTCTGTTTCGAGTGGAAGGGTCGATTTCGATTTAGGCTAGATGCTTCCGATTGGAGAATCGTAGTCGAGTGTTGAGTTGATTCACGACTTGCCGGAGGTAGTTGAGTTCGTCGGAGGATGGTCGGGATCCTGTGCACGTGCACAACGTGGATGTGTATGTCAGGAGAGATGGAATCGTGGGCGACTCGAAGAAATCTCGGGGATTTTGAAGTTACGCTCGAGTTTTCGCTCATGTTCGTGAGTGTAGATTAGCAGTTTAGATTTTTAAAAGAAAAGAAACTAGGAAGAAGAAGAAGCTGGGAAGAGAAACTCGAGATGGTCTCGAGTAGAACGTTGGGATGACTCGAAGAGGAATCGTGAGGGAAAGGTTTAGCACGTTGTAAAAGATTTTATAATGATTCTATGTTTAAAACTTTTCTAAACGTTCTTAAGCTTTATTTTCAAGGGTATGTTTGATTAAATTTAAGTTGTTAAAAACTTAAATAAAATGTTTTAAAACTTAATCATTTTATAAATATAATTAAATGTTAATTAAAGGTTAAGTTTAATAATGTGAATTAATAATTAACAAAGGAAATGGTTTGTTAAAGATAATTAAGATTTAGATAAGTTAATAAAGAGTAATCAATTATTTTAATTATTAATTAAGTAATAATAAATAAATAGTTAAAGATTATAATTAATTAATTTAGGGTTTAATTAATTTGTAATTAAGAATTATTAATTAGATAATTAAAGTTAATTAAATTAATAATCAAAAGATAATTAATTAAGAAATTAATTAGGGATTTATAATTAATTAATTAATTGGTAATTAGTAATTAAATAAATTGATAATTAAGGGTTATAATTAATTAAAGATTAATTAATTATTAAAGATTAATAAATGAAAGTAATTAGAGATTAATTACTCAAAATGATAAATTCTTAATATAAGTAATTAAGGATTAATTTGACAAGGGTTAATTAATTCAATTTGTAATTAAAAGATTAATGTAATTAGTTAAAAGAACAACTAATAAATGTAAGTGATTAGAAAATCTTTGATCGATAAGAGTAATTAAGGGTGGATAAATGTGAATGGATAAAGAATAATTAATCATAGATGATTAATTAAGCTGAATAATTAAGGGATGATTTATTAATTGGTTTGAAATTAAATAATCATTAAGTATGCAAGATTTAAAGGTAATCAAAGTAATTAATTTAATTCATGGGTGGTTAATTAAATTAATTAGAAATGGTGTGACAAATTTATCTTGCTTATGGATGATTGTATGATATAGAATGCCTCGAATTAATTGATATATCTGATGTATGATTCGTGATACTATGTGAGATGATATGTTGAGATTTAACTGTGATAAAATGGATTATCTATCTGTGATGAAATGCTGTATTCTGAATTTTAAATTTAATTGTATTCACTTAAACAACTTGGTTTTAAGGATGACATTGAATTCGAAGAGACCGGGGTCGGATATCAACAATATCCGGAACCACTTCGATTAGTAATCTTTAATTCATTATAGATGTGAATATGGAATCTAATAGGCTGGAATGAGATAAATTTAAGTAAACCGAACTATTTAAACTAAGTAACGGTACTTAGTATTGTTTTGTGGAATAAGTGTTGGCTATAACTAGTTAAGAGCTCGTACTAAGGAACGAGTTACCCTGGTTTGCAAATAAGTTTTTAACTTGGCATTAAAAATTATATGAGTTTACTCACGCTGGTTTCCAGCCTGACCCGGGTGTTACTTTGATGTAATGCTCGGGTCAGACCGAGTATTACAGCTTTTCAGGAAAGGACGTTCTGGAGTTCAGGTGGCGAGCTGGATGGCAGAGACGTATAGAGTGTATTCCGCTGTGTATTTGAGAGTTGTATTGATAGTAGTATGGGGCAGGTTGATATAACTGTCCAGTCTATTGTAATGATTGTAACTCTGATGAATTGTATGTAAAGTAACCATTACATCTTTCTTTTATAAAATGCTATTATTTGTTATTATATTTAATTCGCTGCGAATGTGAGATGTTGTGTTCTCTATTCTTCTTTCTTCTTTCTGTTTCTTTCTTCTATCTCTCTCTTTTTCTTCTAACTATCTGGAATTTTCGGGTTCGAAAATTTCGGGTCGTTACACTAGCAATATAAACATTAAGTGAATACGAACTGTAAATATTATAATTTATATCTCGAATGAATGCAAAGAACTGAAAAGGTAACCGACGAATGAATATGAGCGAACCTGCAATTTAAATAAATACAGGGAATAATAAAAGCAACGACCGTTCGAAATTCGACCGTTGGGAAATTTGAATAGACACAGGAGACTACAGGCTCCAAACTGATACCGATACGGTTAACCGTTTCACGGACTTCACCATATGTCGGACTCCAAAACACACAAATGAATATACTGTGGAGATCAGTATGATAAGATGAACAGAACGGTACACATATACCAGCGATACGATCATCCTATCAAAAGTCGATAATCGGTACCGAAAATGCTGCTAAAACGCCGGAATTAAGATCAACGGAGTAATAGCAGTCCAAATTTGGAGAAACGAAATATGACGTCTCATTCAGAAAATGATTTACAAATTTATTATATAAAAATATTCAGGTTTGAGAAATATATTATTATTATCAAATTAACTGATTCAAAATTGAAATAAAATTACGCAATAAAATAAACTTTCATATTTTCTGATAAATTTTTTTACCATCCGCTATATTTAAATATACGCATTCCAAATATAAAAAAAAAACTATTTCCTAATTTTATTATTCAAAATTTTTCAAAAATTCCAGTTAATTACGTTATTAAAACCATTTAAAATTTACGGGTCGTTACATTCTCCCCCACTCAAAACTTTTCGTCCCTGAAAAGGAAGGAGGTAGGAGAATAAAAACAACCAGAAAGAGAAGATAGATTGAAATACCAAATACAAAAATTAATTTGAAACCATATAAACTACATTTATTTTAAAATTGGTTCATATTCAATTAGTTGATTCCAATTCATTTCATTTAATCAATCAAATTTATTGTGTTCACATTTGATTGGTTTCATTTCCAGATATTTTTGTTCAATTGATTAATTTCAATTTTTTAACATTTATTACAAAAAATTTCACAATAAAATTGTTTTATTTTACTCATCTATTAAATCTATTTGATCAACCATAGTTAATTCCACCTCAACATTCAACTTCAACTATTCAAAACCATATACATATCAATTTCAAATAAATTAATATTCAACAAATTTGGTTTAATCCATTTTATTCAACTAATAAATAGGCATTCAATTTAAAATTTGATTTTCTTTCATTTTATCAACATTTCTTTCAAACAAATTCATTTTTAAATTAAATTATTTATTTTATCCATTTACCTTCAGCTAAGTTGGTCCCACTAAAATTCAAGTTTACTATTCTTAATTTCATATTTACCTGCTTAAATAGTCTTCTCTTTTATTTATTTAATTTCACTTAACATATTTTTCAACATATACTAGGTGTAAAACATTTTATAACCCTATATTATTCAACAAATAAATTTTCCTTTTTATTAATCAATTCATTATCCAATTTATTATCAGTAAATTCCCTAACGAAATGTCATTTTTGATATCTTATTACTTATATCAAGGTGTATACCATCTAATTAAATTCTAATTGCATTTAAACTTTTCTAGGTAAGTTACATTAATGTTTCTGAGTGTAATTAAACACTACACAAATTTACATTCTTTTTACAACATTTATATTAAGCAAAAATTTTAGTTTGAATAATTTATTACTTACGTTTCTCTTGTATAACCTTTAATTATATATTCACCCTAACATCTTAACTTTTTGAATATGTTAAGTAAGTTATATGTATTAGAATGCAATTTAGTATTATACAAATAATTTTTATTCGAATTCAACTATTTCAAGTTAGTTTAATTTCATTTATTATTTCAGATGTTCCAATTATTCAAAAATTTCACTTTATTTCAATAATTGAAACCATTTCTTAATATAAAACTTAAGATTCAAATTTCCCATTTCACTTCAAACTATTTTAAAATAATTATATACATATATATTTTATAAATCAAATTATACACAAGAAATTTCAAATCAAATCATTTTTTCCAAACAAAAGTGTAGTAAAGCTACTAAGGGGCCTCTTTACTTTGAGACTCGAAAATGAATGTCGATGATACTGGAGTCATTACCAAAATTATTTTCCAGCGAAAAAATGAGGAGAGTAGCGACTTCCTTCATTTAAAAATTCTTTGAAAACAATTTATCCTTGAAAATACTTTCAAATAATATATTCTTTCAAATCATGAAAACCAAATTTCGTAAAGCACCGGAAATTAAATTCTTAAATCCTTAATTTAAATTTATTTCATTTTCAAATCAAATAAACCCTGTTTATAAAATATCAACACCTTATAATTTATAACAATAAAAGACGATTTAGTAGTTTTAACAAAAATAATAAATGATAATCTAGTATTATCATTCCTAACAACCAATTTTATTAACTATCCAATTTAGAAAATTATACTTATATATATAGTATAATCATAAAAAAATTATTTCATTTACCAAATTTGAAAACAATATTGTGTCAGTTTGCTCTGTTCAAGCGTTTGGAATTCCTATCGATAACGTTGGTTAGACGAATCGATTGAAACCCCAAATCAACATTAATAACTCAAACAACACACTAGAAAATATTTTACAAATACACTCCCTCACACAATAATACAAGAATGGATTTCAAAACAAAGATGGGGATTCAAATTTAGAGGAACTCAATCAAAAAAATTCTAACTAAGAAGATAGACTTGAATGGGAGATAACATAATTAAATTTTAAAATAGAAAGATGGATATACTAATATTAATCGTGGGCGACCTTAACCGGGTCAACCGTGATTTCAAGAATAAGATCGATACAAAATTCTGAGGCAAATTGACATCCGATCACAAGAGAATAGAATTCGGCGTAGCAAGAGATAACATCATCTAAATCAACGATACAGAAATGTTCGATGAATCGATGTCTGTTTTAAAGGAGTTTCACCCCTTTACAAATTATATAGGGAGCTATGGGATACTCCAAAATCAAGAAAACACGAATAGGGAGAGACAAGAACGGATTTCAGAACAAAAGGGAAAGTTTTGAAATGCAAAGGAATTCCTAATCAAAGAGTGGAAATTCAAGCTCGAACGAAGGTGATTATGTGATTAATTTTTACTTCATATGCTAAGTTTTTCCTAAATCAGAGCTCTAATACCAACTGTAACGACGCAATATTTCATGCCATTCGCATCCACACATGTCAGACTTGAATTGCTATAAATATCAGATTGTTAATTTATATTTGGCAAAACTCAGCATATACAGTAAATAAATCAATCACAGAATCACAAACACGGAGTATTATAACAATGAGCAGCGGAAAAGATAAATAGTAGTTCATAAAGCTACTATATAAATAACAGATTTTGAAATAAAATACAACAGAATATCTCAAATACATAGAAGTCTTAATACAATAGTCAAATAACAAAATCTGAATATATTACTGGAGTTAACAGAATAACTGAAAGCGAAATAGATATAGATGGATCTCCAAGCGAAGATCCAACTCCAAAGATGAGTCTGAAATGCTATGACACTCAGTCTGACTCGAGCGTAAAGCAAAACACAAAACACTCGAGTTAGGATTAACATTCTTATATTAATAAATTCAACTCAAGTGAAATATCAACTGAAATACAAGTAACTTAAAGGATAGTTGGGATTTCCATCCTCTAAGGATCTGTGGAACTATCAACTATGTAGTAATATACGCTATTATAATATGTCTGAAGTAAAGTAAACTATTAAAATAGCGTTAAGGCATTACCAATATCCCCCTTAATACATTTTTATAATGCCGTAGTCTATACAGATACTGTAAACTCCACCTATAGGTGGGCTATCAGGGAGCACTCTATAGGTACGACACAAAACAAACTCGTAGAAGAAGCGATAGGGCATGTGACATGGCACTCGAGGCAATGCCAGGGTAGATATACCATTTGCACTCCTGGACTGGTGGTAACGCATAACAGCTACTACCGCCCACCTCGTGACACACTCCCAAATCAAAGGGTGCACCCAATCAAATCACAAAAGCAATAGAATGGTATCGAAGAAATGTGTCCGATAGGAGGAATGACCTCACTTGGCCCGGTATAGCTCCTGTTTTAGCCACATCAAGCTAACTCACGGGAGTCATGGTCACGTAAAATACCATATAGAATCATTGCCAAACCATCCTACTTCATTTCTGGAATCTCCACCACGTACACAGTTGTTAAAGTGGTTTTCGATATTGGCAGAGAGTATGACAATAACTAATCCCGGTCTCTTTAACAACCAAACGTTATCATAACACCATGGTCTTTTCAAAATATCATATCTATTTCAAAACCATATCAATTTGAGATCACTTAAAATAATATTCATTTCCAAAAATTATAACACTTTCCAAAATTATAACTCTTTCAAAATCATAACACTTTGAAAATCATAATACTTTGAAATCATAATACTTTGAAATCATAACACTTTGAAATCATAATACTTTGAAATCATAACACTTTGAAAACATAATACTTCTACTTAAATAGTTTAGATATTAAAATAGTATATATAATAAAATAGTTTATATAATAAAATAGTTTATAATAAAATAATTTATATAATAAAATATTTAGTATATTAAAATAGTTTATATTAAAAATAGTTTATATATTAAAATAAGGGGCATTTCACCCAAAGGACAAACTTTGCCGTCCAATTAGTTTCTAGGACACACATTCAAGGAAATTACTTTCAAGGCCAAAGTCAGCAGAATAATTACTTTCAAGGACAAAGTCAGCAGTCCAATTACTTTCAAGGACATAATTTCATAGGTTTTTAGTCCCTAGAAACTAAATATTTTACGTTTTGTCCTTAAAAGTAATTATTTCAGTTGTGTGTCCTAGAAACTAATTCCACTTGCTAAAGAGGCCCTTGTGGATAATTTCCACTTAAAATAATGTATAAAATAAAATATTATATATATATATATTAAAATGCTTTACATAATAAAAATAGTTTCCTCAAAGTTCACAAAATTAATTCAAATCAACTCAAATTCCAAAACCCCATTTAAATCAAATCCCATTGAAATCAAAATCCCATTTCAATTCAATTCAAATCTCAATAAACCATTTTATATCGGTTTCAAATATAGATTTGAACTACAAAAATAAACCATTTCGATTTAAGTAGATTTCAAAGTTTAAAATATTTAAACCTTTACCATAACTCAATTTGATAAATTCATTTATATTTCAAATTTAACTTCAAATTTATTTAATATTGAAATATTCACTTAGTCAATCCAATATCATTTAAATAAAACTTTAAATTACAAATAAACTAAATATCCTATTTCAATTCATTTTTAATTTCAAAATATTCATTTAATAACCATAAACCAAAATCAAGTTATAAAATCATATCTTCAAAATCTCAAATTCAATAAGTTTCAAATCGATTTTTATTTAAGTATAATCCTTAAACAAATACAATTTCAAATCAATTTCTATTTATCTTTCCAACCTTAATTTATAAAAATTATTATAAAATCTATTTTTTTAAATATAATTTTAAATAAATACTTAAAACATATTATATAATAATTAAACTAAACTTTATTAAATTAAAGCTTATATTAAATCTATTTTATAATAAAATTAATTTATACATATTTTAAAATAGTAAAGTTAAAAGTAAATTCTTAAAAATTTATAATTTCAAAGCTAACTTATAATTTTAAAATTTTCAAACATAAAATTTTAAAATCAAAAATTTAAACGTATATAAAATAACATTTATATATATAATATTATAAAATCAATATTTATATAAAACTATATATATATATATATCTTTTTAAACCTTTGGAAATCATTTCAAAATATATATTGACCAACGTTGCCTGTATATAGTTTTCTACCCTATGGTCAAGTGATACGGATGTTTATCATTTCAATCTGCAATTTAAATATCTACGGGTACATATCTTTTCAACCCGCAATCCCAAAATTAAATTCAATGAAAATCGCTTGGGTTTATCTTTTCAACCCATAACGATTTTCTCATATTCTACTAGATCGTTCGGGTATGTATCATTTCAACCCATAAGGAATTCTATACTAACAGGGAACTTGTAGAGTGAGAACAGTTATGAATATAATATAACATATCAATAACATGCATATATCATTAATAACATATAAAATATAAACAACAAAATATGGTGTCAGAAGTCATAGGTGAACAGTTACAGATGCCGGCATATCATATATGGCAAATAATTAACAGTTCAAATTTAGCAGCATATTTCGATTGTCGTTTCAAATGAAATCAAATCTAATAAATATAAGAATGTTAACCCTGAGTGATTGTTCAGCTTTCGAGGCTAGAGAAACACGAGAACAAGACGAGTTACGAATCCAAGCATGAATTCCAAAGTAAAACAAGATTGTCACGAATTCGACGGCAATGCTGATCAATAGGCATTGATGAGAACAAATCAATCTATTTGATAGAAATAGAAAATATATATATTACTATTATTATTTCCTTGAAATCAATATTTAATTTAAAAAAAAATTAAAATAATACATATATATATATAATTAAAATAACTGTTTTAAATTAAAACATATATATTAAATCAAACATATAATTAAAATAATACATATATATTTATTTTCAAATCAATGTTATTATAAACTTATATACATATATACTGACCAACATATGCACATATATAAATATTCCCAAACCAAACTCAAATATATGTAAACTAATATATTATACTTTAAGATCCATCCTTATTATAAAACCAATATTAAATTTAACACACAAACATATTAAAATCAAAATCTATATATATATATACACATACATATATATATATATAAAAATGCACTTTATTTTATATGCTTTAGAACGTATGTAATTAAAACACATCTCATTATACTTTAAACAACAAACTGCATATAACTTATGTGGACTCATACGTACATATGCTAACACTATATATACGCAACTAGATATACATGTGTAGACTAACATATATGCAGGCTACTCACAACCGATATGCAGATAGAACAACTATATGCATAGACAATATACTCACGAACCAACATATAATATAACTAATATATTATAAAACTAATATAAACTTATATTCAAAATAAATGTAAGTACATAAAAAAATATGCAGACTATTCATATATATAAACCAAATGTACGTACAATAAAATATGCAGTCCGCCTTCAATATGTGCATGCTTCAACATAATATGCAGACTCATATATAAGTATATACATAAACCAACATATATATAAATAACTTCTTTTATACTCTAATGTATTGTTGACATTCATACAGTAACCCATATACACACCTCTTTTTTTTTTAAATACAACAGTCTGATCAATATATTATAAATCTATGTATTTAATTAATAACCAAACCATATAAACTTGCATAGATATAATACTAACTCTACAGGAACCTTATACTTCAACCAATATATATATATATAACCCACTGTGTAAATATATACACATATAGCCGCGTGATATATAAACACATCAGCCGTAACATTTAAATACATATAACTCACACATGTACATAAAATATTTTTTAATGAAATAATATATTACCTTTATATATAGACACATATAGGAGAGGAAAAATGCAAAGGAGGGACAGGTCGTAGGGCTGAACATGTGGATGATTTGCGGAGGACATGCTTGCATGGAAAGGTGGTCGGCGAACTAAGGTGAGTCGGTCAACTGAAATGGAGGAGGCGAGCAGCTGAGACGGAGGCCGTGACCGATAAGCATGGTAGGGAGGAAGGGAAGGAAATGGGAAAGGTCTTATGAAGGAAGGACGAAGAATGAACAGGGTTTGGAAGATAAGAAGGCTAGCAATATAACCATTAAGTGAATACGAACTTTGAATATTATAATTTATATCTCGAATGAATGCACAAAACCAAAAAGGCAACCAACGAATGAATATGAACGAACCTGCAATTTAAATGAATACAGGGAATAATAAAAGCAATGACCATTCGATATTCGACCGTTGGGAAATTTGAATAGACACAGGAAACCACAGGCTCCAAACTGATATGGATACGGTTAACCGTTCACGGACTTCACCGCGTGATGGACTCCAAAACACACAAATGAATATACTGCGGAGATCAGTACGACAAGACGAACAGAACGGTACACATATACCAGCGATACGATCATCCTATCAAAAGTCGATAATCGGTACCGAAAATGATGCTAAAATGCCGGAATTAAGATAAATGGAGCAATAGCAGTCCAAATTTGGCGAAACGAAATATGACGTCTCACTTAGAAGATGATTTACAAATTTATTATATAAAAATATTCAGGTTTGAGAAATATATTATTATTATCAAATTAACTGATTTAAATTGAAATAAAATTACATAATAAAATAAACTTTCATATTTTCTAATAATTTTTTTTACCATCCGCTATGTTTAAATAGACCCATTCCAAATATCAAAAAAAAATTATTTCCAAATTTTATTATTCAAAATTTCACAAAAATTCCAGTTAATTACGTTATTAAAACCATTTAAAATTTATGGGTCGTTACACACGTGGATGACGCCAATAAGAGATTATCTTCTAGCAAGAACTCTTCCAGCAACCTAAAACCAATGAAAGAAGTTACTCAGGAAGGCATCGCAGTTCATGATACAGGATGGAATACTCTATCGAAGGGGATTCTCTACCCCTCTTCTCAGGTGTGTGACCAATGATGAAGCACACCGAATCCTGAAAGGGGTGCACGGAGGCGAGTGCGTAGACCACACTGGGGGCAGAAGCTGGCAAATAAAGTCCTTTGGTATGGGTACTTCTGGCCAACAGTAAACCGCCATGCCGTAGATCATGCTAGGAGATGCTATCACTGTCAGAGATTCAGCCAGATCAAGAGAACTCCATCAACAGAACTGACACAAATGGTCAGCCCATGGCCGTTTGCAATACGGGGGATCGATTTGATTGGTGTCCTTCTGATGGCAAAAGGAGGAGATAAATATGCTATAGTGGCCATAGATTATTTCACGAAATGAGCCGAAGCGCAACCACTAGCCACCATAACCACAAAGAAAGCTATTAACTTCGTTACTAAAAACATCATTTGCAGGTTTGGCGTGCCGCAAAAGATCATCACTGACAATGGAACGCAGTTCGAAAGCGCCGAATTCAAAGACATTGGCAAGCACTTCCAGATTGAAAAGAGCTTTTCCATAATGGCTCATCTGTCGGTAAACGGACAAGTGGAGGCAATAAACAAGATCATCGAATCCACCATCAAAAAGCGATTAACAAAAGACAAATGGAAACTGGGTTGATGAGCTTCCACTCGCACTATGGGCTTATAGAACAACACACAAAGCTACTACCAGCCACACCCCGTTCGCATTGGCGTATGGATCAGAGGCGATGATTCCTGTCAAACTAGAAGTCCCCTTCCACTGAAGACTGAATTTCAACCAAAAAATAAACGAGCAACTCCTACTCGAATCGCTAGACATGGTCGATGAAAAGAGAGAGGAACCAGAGTTGAGAATCACCGCCCACCAAAAAAGAGTCACACGATACTTCAACTCCGAAGTTCACAGTCAAACTTTAAAAGTCGGCAATCTCATGCTCAAGCGAGTTTACTCTGTCCTGGGAGCCTTCGGACCGAATTGGGAAGGACCATTCATCATTCATCAAAAGCTTGGTGATGGGACCTTCAAGCTAACGACCGTCGACGGGATTGCGATTCCCAGAGCCTGGAACAGCGAATCACTCCGCCGATATTTCATTTAAAAGCAACTTTATGTATTTTCTAATTTTCAGCAAATAAACCATTACGAAAATACCGATGGCATTATAAATAAGAAAAGAATCTGCCACGCTTTTATTAATAAAGTTTGCTTTTTTGAATCATCTAAATCGTGTTCTTAATAATTACCCAACGAGCCAACGGAAGTAAACTGACTCAAACCATCGGATTGGCAGAACCCAATCCTAGCCCACTGAAAAATAACGCCATCCTGGCTGCATCTAGGGCCATGTGCTCAAGTTTCTCGCGTTGCCCGGAGATTGGCAATGCCGAGAAGCCTTAGATGCAAGTTTCTCACATCGCCCGAAGATTGGCGATGCCGAGGAACTCCAGACACAAGTTTCTCGCGTTGTCCGAAGATAGGCCATGCCGAAAGGCCCCAGATGTAAGTTTCTCGCATCGCCCGGAGATTGGCGATGCCGAGGAACTCCAGACGCAAGTTTCTCGCATTGCCTGGAGATAGGCAATGCTGAGAAGCCCCTCATGCAAGTTTCTCGCATCGCCTGGACGTAGGCGACACCGAGGAATTCCAAATGCAAGATTCTCGCGTTGCCCAGAGATAGGCAACGATGAGAAGCCCCAGATGTAAGTTTCACGCATCGCCCGAAGATTGGCAATGCCGAGGACTCCAGATGCAAGCTTCTCACGTTTCCCGGAGATAGGCAACGCCGAGAATCCCTATATGCAAGTTTCTCGCATCGCCTAGAGGTAGGCGACACCGAGGAACTACAGACGCAAGCTTCTCGCGTTACCCGGAGATAGGCAACGGCCAGAAACCCCAGATCCATATTTTTTTCTTTGCCTGGAGATAGGCAACACTGAGGAACTCCAGATTCAAGCTCCTCGCATTGCCCGAAAATAGGCAAGGTCGAGGACCCCAAATTCTGATTCCTCGTGCTGCCCGGAAACAGTTAGTGCCAAGGAACCCTAGAAGCCGTGCACTCGAGTTGATGCTTCTCGCGGTGGTCGGAGACATCGAATACTTGAAGTTTGTTTGGAGTGAACAGCCCAGTGAACTGGGGGGCATATACCTGTATGAAGACAGAATCACTTGAATGCAAAGAGTCCACAAGCCCTGTCACTCCAAACGACAATAAACTCACGCGTTCTATCTCAAAAGTTAACAAGAATTCTAAGAAAAAGTTAGCTTTATGGATTTTTAAGCAAAATTAAGCATAGCTTCCTAAGAAAAATTTCCAAGAGACAACATCATTGAAGTTCTATAGATTTCTAATCAAAATTAAGTAGTTTCGAAAGTTTTATGAACTCCTGCATAAAAATCCTCTAAGTGTTGTTAGCAAAGTATGAAATGAAACGTACGTGCACATACAGGGTATATATGAAAAGATAGACAAAAATAAAGTCAAAATGCCATTGTATTGTTTGCAATCTTATGAACACATAGTCAAAATGTGGGGGCCGTATCCACACAGCAGCGGCCAACAAAAAAATTTATGACAGACTCTGCGACCAAGACCCAAAATATAGACTCGACACTTGGGAGCAAGAACACTAAAAGACACACAACAAGTCAAGCTTCCCACAAGCTATTTCACAAAATACAGTCCCTCCTCGAATGGACCAGTCAGTGCTTTCTACCACCACTTCCTTTCCCACCTCTGGTTGGCAACTTCTGCGTCTTTTTTGGTGAGGTGTCGCTGCTAGTAATGTCAACTCGTATTTCTGTAGCGATCTCCTCCTCCTCCAAATGTTTTCTAATAGAGCTTCCCGTCCCATTACGCTTTCTCCGCTTCCGGGAACTCTTCGAAGCTTTGACTGCCACCACCTTTTCCTTCATAACAACAACCAAGTCGTGTGAAGTCTTTTTTGGTTGCTCTATCGGTGTCTCCTGCTCCTTGGCCTCAACGGTAGTCATATCATCTTCTAGGAACACTGAAGGATCATCCATGCTATGAAGCACGTCAATCTTCTCAGCCTTTGGTCTAGGTTGTGAGTTAGGTGTAGATGTAGGGGTAGGAGCAGGAACATATACAACTTCTGAGGATGTAAAGAGAGCAGCATGCACAAGAGCCGAAGTAACTGGTGCGCCAACAGGATAAGTAGAAGGACCTATAAGATCAAAAAGAAAAGCAATAAACTCCTCTTGCTCCTGTGGCGTAAGATAAAGGCCCTCGAATGCGGGAGAGGCATGAGCGTTACCTGCGCCGGAGGAAGGATCATGAACGGCAACTTTGAACTCATCTCCTTCGTCTTCTTTGGATGGCTCCACCACATGAGGAACAACGTCGAGACCCAAGCTCATCGGCTGGTACTGGAGCTACCCCGAAGGCTCACCCACATCGGAGATTAAAGGCTTGGCATGCGCATCGGTGGCAACCACCAGAGCCGCTTCGACGGATTCTATCTCCCGTTCAACTCGAAGAATTTCTTAGCCTTCAAGCAGAACCTTCTTGGATTCCTCATTAAGATAGGCATCTCGTAACTCCTAATATGACTATACATTGTTGTTCTCGGCAAAACAAAACAGGATTTCCGCCAAAACGAGGGCAAGAGTGCATGGTAACTTCGGGCCAAGATAACAAAGGCTCCCTTGATGTAGTATAGAGTTGACGTAGAAATTCAAGATCGTCGAGTCTAGTTTTTCCATCTTTCGGTAGAAATTATGCTCGAGGTCTAGATAATTTGCTGTCACCGCAGCCTTCTCCATCTCAACAGCATTTTTGTCATCGCTAAGTTGTGCGATTCAAGCTTGTAATTCTACAATTGTCCCTTGCAACTTTTCAATTATCTCGGCTTGATTGGAAATTGTTTTATTATGCCCCTCGATAATCAGATTGTGGTCGGCAATTGTCTTCCTTTGGGCTTCAATAATAACATTGCAAGCGGCCACATCTTCCTTCAACCTGGCTTCTTCCGCATGAGTCTTCTTGATTTCGTCTCTCCGGAAGATTTCGACTCTGTCATGCACATTTTTCATATCGTTCATTAAGCTGGCAGTCCTCTTACTGTCCTAGAGTGCAGTCTCTTTCTCCTCCTCCAACCGCTTGATTTTTGCATCCCGGTCGTTCAACGCCTTTTCGAAATCGTCTTTTTCAGCTTCAAAAGAAAGAATCTCTTGGTAATTGTTCCTATTGGTGTCTACTAATTGCTTGTAGAGCTTCTCCCGCATATCGCCCTGTTCTAAGCCATCTTAAATAGCTTGGAGCCATGGCATATAAGAATCCCTGCGAACTGGATGAATATCCATGGCAAACTTAACGCCCCTTAGAAACTAACCAGAAGAGCCGTTTCAAGCTTAGGCGGGCCTGCAAGAAGAATGTAGGCCGGTCTCAGTAGCAACAATAGAAGAAGATGAAACATGCGTTGGTGGCAGAATGGGGGAAGAAGAAATAGGAACATCTTGTCCTACCAAAGTATGCTTCAAAACGGGCTCGGAAGGATGGGGGTGGTGATCAAACTTCGACTTCTTTGACGACTCTTCCCTTTCATCAGGAGACCGCCTTTTCTAGTAACCGCCCCTGTGCAAGCGAAACTTATCTCTTTCCTCCTAACGGCAGGCTTCTGCCTCAAGTTGTTTCCTTTGCCTATATTCTTCTTCCGACTCCCGAACTTGGTGGTGGTTGAAGGAATGCTTCAAGTACCATTGCGAATCGACGTAATCTTCCGAGTCGTCCTAAAGACCATACCCTCTCATCATACCTGAAATAAAGCATACATGAAAAACCTCAAAAACATATAAGGAATTGAGCAAACATACAAGAGAATGGAAATAAATATAAGTGCAATCCTAGTACGTCGTGCCATGCATTCCTAATATGGGCCTAAGGTGTCGTCACAAACTAGAATGAACTAATGTTGGTGGGGGAATAAGGCTGACTTCGGTTGTCACAGGCGGAGTCGGACTGATGGATGGCGCAATACCGCCAGAACAGGACGGTGCCACGTCAAATTTGAAGTTGTCCTTCATATGGGCATCACAGTCAATGATTACATCGCCGATGTCTCCAAAATCTACCCCTATAGCCTTACCAGGAGAATTTTAACGTTTACCAGCCTCCGGGGCTTCGTCTTTATCATCAGTATCGGAAGGGGGTCAATCCGGAAGAATGGGACTCATGCCCGGTGTCTCGTCACATATCTCTAAATCTTCACCTTCGGACTCTGACAAAAAATAATCACTAGCCATGGTTTTATCACTACTACTTTCGAACTCCCCCTCCTCCTTCTCCGAGTCCACCATGGCTTTCCCTTCTCTCTACATGGGCTCCATTTCCGGTTCCTCTTGGATCGAGGACATTCTAGCGGAACCACTTAGACCAGCTGCAATACCCTCCTCGTGAGTCTCGTTGGACGGACTTTCGGAGGGGCCGCTTATTTCATGACCCTCTTCAGAATCCTGTGAAGAAGAAGAAGGCCTTGCGCGAACTCTAGCTCGGTTGGGAGAGGGAGCTTCCATCTGAGCAACGGATATGCCTAGAGCTAACAATCCGAATTGGCGCAAGTTTTTTTCAATGAGCAAGACTCTAGCACTCCGCTCCTCGGCATCAATGGCCTTTAGAGTTTGACAGATTTCATTAAGAGTCACATCTCTGTTTGGCCTTGGGATAACTGCAAAGAGTAAGTGATCAGTTAGAGACTATATCACATCACTTCAAAACTTGGAAAACGGAGAATAAAAAAAATCGCCCTTTGTCGCCATCGATGGTTAAATCCCTTGGGGCACCTAACGAAGAAGTATTACATCTTAAATTGCGATAGGTTGCTTTGCAGATGCAAAATGATCTTCTGATTCCGTTGGGCCACGATTATTATTAGGGAGGGGAAATTGTCTCTTCTATTGAAAGCTAAGAAGTACCGCAACTCGTCGAAACTCGAAGCACGATGGAACATCCGTATAAAAAGGATGTGCAAGCAAGTGAGGATGGCATAACCGTTTGGGTGAAGCTGGAATGGGGCAATCCCCAAGTTCGATAGCGTTTCGCGAAGAAAATCATTAAAGGGGGGCATGGCTCCATTTAAACACATGAACTGATGGCAAGCTGTGAACCCAAGGGGAGGCATGTGAGCAAATTCATCCTTCTCCGGATGTCACACGTCCTCTTTGGGAATCCCGTGCTGTATACATATGTTATGGAGAGCCTTGGCAGAGACCATCGATGGGGCTTTTTCAGGCGGATTGAGTAAAAATCGGAAGTTGGGAGGCATGTGATCCACGATCAGCCCAACCGGAACTAGTTTATAGAACTTGGCTTGCGAAATGGATGACAATTCGGCTTCAGAAAGTGCCGTACTTCGTCCACTCGGCTTGCAAAGTGTGGATGGCTGTTTCATTCTATATAACAGAACTTGCGTCCGTAAAAGGTCGGGTAATTCTGTTGACAAATCTATCCGACTCTTATGAATTTCCGCTATCACATGTGAACTCCGACGCAACATTGACTTGAGATTAGCACGTTGGATTTCAAGTATAAACTAGGGCAAGTGCAGTGTGTTATCTATATGAGATAAACTCGATGTCCAAAGTTCTACAAATGGCTTATCTCGTGTAGATAGTTCGCTTGTAGTAAAAGGAGAGAAGAACTTCCATAAAATTTCGCTTCTAACTTCTGGTTATACTGCTTGCATGCTTACCCATTACCGGTCTATGATCGATAACGGATCTGTTGTCCGAAGCCATACAGGAAACTCTTGTCATTGCAGGGACATCGAGCATGAAGTAGGTAAAACGAGATAAGCCCAAATTCTCAGAAGAATCAAGGTCAACTGATGAAGCGTTATGCAAGTAACGTCCGCAAACTAGTGACACACCAATCCTGGTTCGATGGTCAAAGATAGCAAAACGCGTCGAGTCTTAGGCCAAAACCCGAATGTCATTCCGAAATACGACTCAAGACTTGATTTCCTATCTTTCTCCAAAGGACCACAATCAGAACGAAATTTTGCAGTCAGCGTCACAAGCTAAGGCTGGGCATTAAATCACCATACCGACATGGCAATCAACAACTCAACCGAGCTAACCCACCTCGAATTAGCTTGATGGAACAAGAAGGATCACGAATTGAGCTTGGCAATCTACGAATTAGGTCGTGGGCGAGCTAACAGTGGATCGGCTACAACAGGGCGAAGGATCGGCTCGTGTGCAACATGATGATGGATCAACTCAAGCTATAATCAAGGGTGGGTCGGCTAGGATTTGAAGATGGTGAAGGATCGGCTAAGGCTTAGCTTTGTGGGTCGGCTGCAACTCGAGATGATGCTCGGGTGAGATGGTGGCGAGAGGATTAGGGAGGCAGGTCAAATCGATATCGAACTGCTCAAGATGAATTGCTAGAAGGAAGATTGCTCAGGGAAATTGTAAGTGCTCAAGTCAAGTGAGGGAAATGGTGTAGGCTTAGGTTCATGTATTAAAAAGGAAAGGTGGAAAATTATCTAAGTGTTCGGGTCGCATGCGACCTGACCCATCATGGTCGAAGGCGACCCGACCTAGCATCAACCCAAAGAATTTTCAAAGAGATAGGTCATTCGTGACCTATCTCACATGGGTCGCTAGCGACCCATCATAAAATAAAAAATAAAATAAAATTTTACCTTGTGCATCTATACGTTTAGAAACAAATCTCCATCTAGTAACTTCAAATTCGGTGAAACACAACTGTTCGTCACTCAAAGGTATGCCAGGTAATTGTAAGCAAAAACGTGGCAAGTTGTGGCAAGCGACAATAGCCAGAACCAAAAGAAAATAACCAATGACGTTGGGCTAATCTATACGTAAAGCTCCAGTGCAACCACTTGAAATTTGGCAGATGGATATGAAAAATGATATCTTCCTGAGCATGCCTTGTTTGCAACGAAAGCATACTCTGGGGGGCAAATGTTGTCTGGGTTTTTAACCCTGCAAATACCAATAGAAAGCTAGGCAACCTTAAGCGACAT
This sequence comes from Allium fistulosum, assembly GCA_030737815.1. Lineage (NCBI taxonomy): Eukaryota > Viridiplantae > Streptophyta > Magnoliopsida > Asparagales > Amaryllidaceae > Allium > Allium fistulosum. The sequence goes on along the minus strand of CM060904.1, from coordinate 259,504,994 downwards.
GATAATTCAGGAGCTAACCGGAGATGTTGCGACTAGAGGTCGATAAGGACTAAGCTACATGGTTAAAGTGCCGACAAGAGTCAATGAAGCTAAGAGACCAGCATCCCTGCGGACCAACAAGTGTTTGAGAATAAGCAGCCAACGACTCCCCATCGGCATGTGATGACAGTGATGAATGCCTAAGGAGACACCTCCAATTTCAGAATCCAGGATAGTCCTATGTGGCCGGATCGTCAACAACCCATGCATTTCTTCAAAATTGTAGACAAATAAGTTACGAAATATGATTAAAGGAGGAAGAATTCGACGGGCGAAATAGCTAAGTCTATGAGTCGCCAGCGGCCCATAGACGATAGGTCGCCAACGACACATGGAGTTTGTCAATTTTTGTCCACCGGATCCCATAGGTCGCATGTGCTTCATCTGATAGCTGATTGTGATGAGCCTGGCCTAGGAACCCTCCAACCTCTATAAATAACATACCCCCTGCAATATAAAGGGGGTCAGAGGGGAAGTATCACTGAAGCTCTGTTGGGATTATTCTTTACTTTTAGCCTCCCTCACAACAATCTCAGAAGAAATACACATTGATTCTCCTGTGGATTCTAACTCTAGAGATCAAATTCAGCTAGGAATTATCCAAAGCTTTGTAATCAAATAGCCTTTGTAATAATAGTCAGCTTATAATAAAAATATAAAGTGGATGTAGGCTTTGTTAACAGCCGAACCACTATAAAAATCTTCTGTCTATTTTCTTTTGCTGCTTCTCTTCTATATCAGTGATCTGTTATATTGCTCTTTGAAGACAGGGCTGGTCCTTTCAAATCCAAACCAGGGTGTTGCCATTTTTTGGGTAAACGGTTAGGGACAGACCATCCAGAAAAGGAGTATCTAACAGAAGTTAGATTATTTGTTTATTTTGTCTAGTAGGCCCGAGTCAGCAAAAGGTTAGTGGTTAGCCAAACAAATCTATAGTGTTCGGACAGATAGTCCGTTAATTACCAGATTTGTATGTATACATGATATTGCTTTATTGTTTTAGCCAGTTGTGGTTGTAGGATTAAGATTTGCAAAAGATATATTTTAAAAGGATATTAGTGAGGGAAAACCAGTTTCACTAAGCGGCGTGGTCTCACTTAATATCAAATAACCGAGATGTATAGTATTGTTCACACCAGGATTTATGTCCGACTCAAAGTTTATGTTTTCCCCTTAAACTCTCGGGTGCTCAAAATTGATTTGAGTAGGCTGAGGGTTGAGATTTACAAGTTTTTAGTAGGATGACGAATAAAGACTCTAGAGATAAGGAGGAGGCTAACAAGTAGCTATTTAAGAGTTGTTGTCTTTGTTTATTCCGCTGTATTGTATTAAGTCAGTTATGACTATATAATAATCAGGTCAACGAAGGGGGCAACATTATAGGTCGCTCTTGGTTTATTTATGTCATAATTATGCTTGATCTGGAACTGGGAAACGAGATGGGAATATGTAATCTGAATATGAAACTTGTTTTGTGAAATGTAATCAGAAATGTTGTTTTTTTTAAATCTGTGATTTTGTTTCATATTCATGTGCTTCTGATATTATGGATACCATTAACATAGCTGTATTTTTTCATCGAAAGTTAATACTATAGATGACTACAACATCTTTAGCGCTTAGCTTTCGGCCTTAAGATAGGGGATGTTCCGCCGCAAATCTCTTTTCTATGCGACGTCGACGATAGAAATTTTTGAATGCAATATTATCGAATTAGGTCCCGTTATCAGCAACAATTGCTTATGGAACTTCAAAACAACAAAAGATATTTCAGGCAACAAAGTAAACTACTTTCTCTGTAGTAATCGTGGCTAACGATTCTGCCTCTGCCCATTTGGTCAAGTAGTCAACTATGATGACGACGGACTTCGTACCGCCTTTAAATATTGGTGACACACCAATAGTACTAATTCTCCAAACTATAGACGGCCAAGGACTGGCCATTTAAGTAATCTCCATTGTTGGGGATCACAGAATTTAGCATATCTCTAGCACTTGTCACATGTTTGAGTGTAATCAGCTGCATCTTGGTTGACAGTTAGCCAGAAGTATCTGTAGTAGAGGATCTTCTTCGCTAGGATTTGCCCTCCGGTGTGGTCATCACAAGCCCCTTCAGGAACACACTTACCCTCATTGTGAGTGACACATTGAAGCATAGAGACAAAGAAACCCTTCTTCTAAAGTGTTCCTTCCTGAATGATATATCTTGAAGTTTATTGAAGAAGCTTTCGTCATTATTTCCTTCTCTCTAGATGGATTCCTCTCTAAAAATAGTCTCTGGTGGAGTCATCCCTGTGTAGTTAATGCCCCGCTATAACCCCGCTATATCTCATAGCGGATTTCTGCCGCTACGATTTTTCCATATAGCCCCAAAATATAGCATTTCCGCTTTAAGCCCCGCTATTTCCGCTATATCCCGTTATTCTCGCTATATTCCACTATTTCCGCTATATCTTCTTTAATAAAATAAAATGAAAAATTGCATTTATAAATTATAAAAATTATGAAACTAATTTATTTGATTTAATTTTTAATATATTTTCAGAAATGAACATACTCTAATATTCTACTAAATTTAATTATGTTACATAACAGTTTTACGTTTATTTGAAGTATATTCGCACATGTTTTTATTTAAATTATTTATGTACTAATTATAATTCAATTTGAATGATAATTTTTCATTTAATTACCATTTATATATTTGTAAAAACATAAAGTACAAGTTTTATATGCTATTTTAGAGCCATCCGCTATATCCCGTGTTAACGCTAAAAAGTGAACGCTAACACCCGGTGTGTGTAATAGAATCGTGAAAGCACCACCCGTGTGACGGGAATAGAATTTAAGCAGTAAACTGGCTGAAAAGCAGTAAAAGACAGCAATTTATAGTGGTTCGGCTTGAGATTAAGCCTACGTCCACTTTGAATTTCTTTATTACTGAATTTGGTTACTAATCGATACAAATCTCTTATCAAATCAGTACAACTTGATCAAAAGAAACAATCTTGACTACTAGCTCAATCTTCTTCGATGAAATCCGACGAATCCATGTTGGATGTAAGGAATTATCTCTTGAAGATTGTTGTAGCGTCTTGAATGCTTGAAGGATCCTTGGTTGCTGAATGAGTGGAGAGTTCGACAGAGTAACGGCGCTTTAGAAATGATTTGCCAAAAAGTCCTCTTCATGTTGGAAGTGATGGGGTATTTATAGGAGCAGCTCTGAATTCTGGATAGAAAATTGGCTAAGTCATGAGTCGTGACCGACTTAAGGTATGCGATAACTCGTAGCCGACTTAAGATAACTCATGGGCGCCATACTGGGTTCTTCTTGTGGCTAAGTTGAAGACAAGTGCTAACTCGTAGCCGACTTACCAGATAAAGGTAGCATAAGCACGGGCTTTAAGTCGTAAGGCCTCTTGAGTCGTAAGACCTCATGAGTCGTAGAGCCTTTAAGTCGTAAGACCTCATGAGTCGTAAGACCTCATGAGTCGTAGAGCCTTTAAGTCGTAAGGCCTCATGAGTCGTAATACCTCATGAGTCGTAGAGCCTTTAAGTCGTAAGGCCTCTTGAGTCGTAAGACCTCATGAGTCGTAGAGCCTTTAAGTCGTAAGACCTCATGAGTGGTAAGACCTCATGAGTCGTAGAGCCTTTAAGTCGTAAGGCCTCATGAGTCGTAAGACCTCATGAGTCGTAGAGCCTTTAAGTCGTAAGACCTCATGAGTCGTAAGACCTCATGAGTCGTAGAGCCTTTAAGTCGTAAGGCCTCATGAGTCGTAAGACCTCATGAGTCGTAGAGCCTTTAAGTCGTAAGGCCTCTTGAGTCGTAAGACCTCATGAGTCGTAGAGCCTTTAAGTCGTAAGGCCTCTTGAGTCGTAAGAAGCTTGTCTCGTTGAGTCATGAAGCTCTTAAGTCGTAGGCCTGCTAACTCGTAGGTCCCTTTAGCAATTAGGTCGTTGACTCTTTTAAATCACTAAGTCGTCACATAACTTAAGTTGTTCACTTCTTATCTCATAAGTCGTTGATAGTGTTAACTCGTTAAGTCGTCTGGGCTATGAGTCGTATACTTCTTAAGTAGTTAGGTCGCAAGCTCCTTTAGGTCGCAAGCTTCTTTAGGTCACAAGCTGCTAGGTCGCGAAGCTCTTGAGATAGTTGGGTCGTAGACTCCCTTAGGTTGCAGAGCCTCCTTCAACAGTTAGGTCGTAGACTCTCTTAGGTCGTAGGTCGTTCAAGCCGTAGATTCCTTTTCAGCAACTAAGTCGTAAGTCGTTGAGTACACAGGTTTTAGGCTTTTTAACTCGTAAGTCGTTGCTAAAAGGGAGTTAACATTTGCCCCTCGATCTATACGTCTTAAGTCGTAAGTCGTGTGCTTCGATTTCCTTAGCTCGTTTCTTGATGAGTGCGCTAGATCGCAATCAACTTAAGATGAGTCGTAGGTCGCGAACGACTTAGTATAAGTCGTAAGTCGGATGTGTCGATTCACCTTTCACTGTCCCAGGGCATAAATAGCTTAGGTCGTTCCTTCTTCTCCTTCACCTGTTTCATTCCGTCATTTGCAAGCATTCAAGTTCTTCTCAGACAAACTCAATTACTCGATCGCCAGACATCTTCGATTTCGTATTGCGTAAGTGGATTCGATTGCTATTCATTCCTCGATTATCACCCAATTACGAATCCCATTTTCACCATCGACCCCCTTTTCTCATGTCGTACTTCTCTGCAATCCTTGTTTCAATTGATTACTGATGGGTTTGAGACGGCTTGTCCTGGTTTTGGGTAGTCGGTTAGAACAAGACGATGGACAGCAGCATTTCAGTTTGATTGATTCGGGGTTTGTGATGGAATGACATTAGACCGGGTTTATGGTGATTTCGGGATGATTAAATGCGCTGAGGGAACGAGAGTCTTGGTTGGAGGAGAAGCTAATGGGTTAACGGGTTAAGGAGTTAGCGAATTGATGTATTGGGGAGAAGACGAACGACTTAAGGCCTTCGCGTTCTGAATAGAAATCTCGAGACCTAAGTCCTAAATCATATACGACCTAAAGTAGGTCGTAGGTCGGTAACGACCTAAGACTTGACAATTTTTCATTGCCTTGAGACCTTTCTTATGCAGCACTCCTTAATAGACTGATGGCTTAACTTAACTCGTAGCTTTCCCTTAGGTCGTGGACGAGTTAGCACTTAAGGATTTAACTTGCGAGCACATCTGAATGACTAGGTCGTGGATGAGATAGCCCTTAACTCATAACTCGCGAACCCATCCGAACGACTTAATAACTTGAACTCCATGACTTCGAATTCTTGGACTTGAATGATCTGACTTAAGAGAACATGCCTTGAACATCTTGACTCACATAATGCGACCTAAAAGCCCCGACTTATGATAGGTCGTTTAACGACTTAAGACTTAGATGATTTTGCACAGAAGTTGGCTGAACTCTTGAATTTGAACTGTGTTGTGTTACCTCTCACACTGTCTTGACTTTAATGCTAATAACCTGCTTAACACAACATTCACAGAATACTGGGACGAATATACTGCCACTGACTGCCCACATCGAATGACAGATTAGTTGATAAAGAGAAAATTAAATTAAATGAACTGTATGAGTGAAATGCTACACAATAACCAACTCAAGTGAAGTATTAAAGCAAAATCGTAATGGTAAACTAAAACTGATTTGTCTGCATTAACACTACACTTGAGTATTAACAAGTTCTGAAATCTCGTAATCGACTGATTGTCAGTTAGTTTAATTCCAGTTATACTTGTTTTTTCTTGTTTTCATTAGTTTTGCACAACACTTCACACTTTTAGGAAACGTGCACCTTCACTTTTGAACATTCAGCTGATTGTGTAGAATGGCATCTCATCAAGAAGACTTGGAACCAACTGGAGAAGCTTTTCCAATTGCTACCCCATTGAATGATCCCCCAGAAAGGACTCCTACCACTCTGAGTCATAAAGTCTTCCGTCAACTATGCACCCAGTTTGGCATTGCTGAATCTGACGCTTTGCTCCCTGGAGTAAATGACACTGCTGATAGGCCGCCCCACGGCTTCGTCGCAGTGAACTGCCAAATGTGCTTGAGTGGAGCGATTCCCCCATTTAATGACTGTCTTCGAGAACTTCTCCTTCGATTATCTATCTCCCCTTTTCAGCTACATCCTAATGGCTACGCCATCCTGCTGGGACTGTGTGTGCTTTTTAGGAGAATGCTGGACCGTTTTCCCAGTTTTGGAGAAATTTTCTTCCTGTGCTCATTTGCAAAGAACAAAGACCATCCCTCTATCACAGTTGTAAGGAGTGCCAGGCACCGTAAACTAATTATTGGTCTTCCCGAAAGCGTTCCTGGGTTTCTGAGCCAGTTTTTCTTTGTTCGTTGTGCCCCGGGATTCTACGCCATTTGGAGAGTGGGAAGTACGACTATTTATCTTTTCCCTGTGTTTTCTAAATTCTTCGAAGTCCAAATTGTCAAGTGTTAACTTCTTTTTCTACTGTTTCAGCGCTCCCTCCCCCCTCTAGGGAACCTCGTCACAAAACTACCTTCGAGAGGCTTATGGCCGTGCCGGTTGAGGAGAGGAGTGTTCAATTTCTATTGAAAGATGAGTTCCTCCATGAATTTGGACTCTTACATCCTTCCCGATCCACTCAGATTCATGAAGTTTCTAGTTCTGATGCGGAAACGTTAGCTGTTTCAGGCTCTCGAGCAGAGGCCTCGAATGCCCTAGCTTCTGTAGAAGAAATTGAATCAGAAGCACCCGTCGTAGAGGCTGCTTTGATAAAGTGTTCTGGGTCCACTAATGTTGTAGGGTCAGTCAGCAAGTCGGCACTTGCCCCAATTATCGAAGAGGAAGAAAATCCTCGAGTTTCTGAAAAATCAACTGATGTGGAAGTTGAGAAGGAGAATTCTGCTGAGCATCATAATGATGACACCTTTGATGACTTGAGTGACATAATGATAACTTCTCAAGAGCTTTTCAAGGATAATATTCCAAAGGGGAACTCTCCTGTCATTGAAGCGACTTCCTCTTTGAAACAGAACTCGACGCCTTCTACACCCGTCGTCTCCGTTCCCACACAAAAAAGTGGTTTGTAGTTCGACGCACGTAGTTCGCACGCCGCGCACACTTAGGATTTTTCTGCACTTATAAGCATTTACTCTTTCTTCCTGGAAATTTCTAAGCTTTACTTATTTTCCGTTTTTCAGATTCTCCGATGGGACGCTCCGGCTCATATTATGACTCATTTCAACGCCATGGAGGCCGTGGATCCTATGACTTCAGGAAATATCTTGGTGACCAGAGAGAGACAGATGAGGAACGGGCCCAAAGGAAGGCTCAAGAAAAATGGGATTATGAGCAGCGGCAGAGAAGAAGAGATGCTGATCGATATGATTCTTCTTACAGAACTTACGATTCTCATAAGCGAAAGTCTTATGATGACAAAGGGAAGACTCATATTACTGATGAATCGAGCAAACGGTCTAAACCAAGTGACGCGTCTGCTATTTCTGAGAAGACTAACGCTCCCATTTCTTCTGACGTTCCGGCCGGTTCTCCTCCTCTAAAGGAATCTGATATTCAAACCATCATTAACAGGCCACAATATCAAGTTAAAGACGGCCCTCCAACGCTTCAGAGCCGATTTCCGTATTGGTGTCTAAGAGGAGTCCGTTTTGACTTAGATTTGGTTCCCATTGATAAGCAGGCAATGCTGAGAAATGTCGATGCTGTCAAGCTTGATATTGAAAGAATGTCTGGATGGCAGAAGTTGGTTGATGAACTTCAAAGGGTCAACCATATTAATCTTGAGGCGATGATGACCATGGAGAACGATAAATCAGAATGGGACAAATGGCGTAAGCAGCATGATGCGGAGATGACGAGCATTGCAGACAACAATGCAAAGCTTGCGTTTGAAGTTAAGCAGTTTAAGGAAAATCTCGCTTCTTCTTCTGCATCGTATACTCAAAAAGAAGAAGTCTTTCAGAAGCAAGTGCGGGATGCACATGCTGCGCAAAGAGATGTAGAAATGAAGCTTGCCGCCGAACAGCACGTTAATGAGAAGTATCGCACAGAAAACGCCGAACTGCGGGAAAAAGTCACCTCCCAGAACATGGAGATTGAGTTACTAAAGTCTCGACTCGCTAAAGCTGAGACAGCTCGTGATGAGGCTATTACTGGTAGGGTTGCTGCCATTGCCGAAAAAGAAGCGGCTGAGCAATCACATGAGGCAACGAAAGCAAACATCAGTTCTACCTTATTCGAATTTTATTTACACTGCGTTCTGGGTCGTGGGAGCCTTGCTTTTCTGGGTCCAGATTATGAAATCACTCTGGCTGAAGTGTGGGAAGCCGCACTTGATATGTTTAAAGGTGCCGGTTATGATGAAGCAAAATTTGAGGAAGCGAAGTTTGAGGCTCGCTATCTTGATGATGAGGCTCGCGCCGCTCTTGTTAGAGGGAAGGAACAGCTTGCTAAAGCGCGGGCTGAATCACTGGGAGAAGAGCTTTCAAAAGAGGAAGCTCTTTTAACTGCCCCTGTTCATACTTCCACTTCGGCTGATGCAAACATTATGGATTCCAGCTCTCATCCTTCACATCCAGTTGTGACCACTCCTACGGAAGAAGAGGCAATGAAGGACTTTCAAGCTCGGGAATTTGAGATTGATCTCGCTAAACCGGCTTCTCCAGGTAACTTTGACGATTCACGGTCTTCTTTTTTCTCGGAGAATACTGATTTTGATTTCTTTTATTATGCAGCAGACATGCCAGAAACTGCACCAATTCTTCCTTCTTCAGCTGTCGTTCCTCCTTCTCAAGTTACTCCTCTTCCAGCTTCTCAACCAGGTTCACAGGAAGAACCGATAGCAGCCCCTCAAGGTTTGGAAGAACCATCTGCTTCCGAGGAACAGAAAGCAGAAGATCTGGAAGATAGCGAGAAGACCCCGGAGCGGTCTTTTGACTACGACACAAAGCTTTCTACATTTCTTGCTTCGGGGAGTGAGTCTTCTTCCAAGAAGAAGGGGAAACGTGTGGCTTCGAAGAAAGGAAAGAAAGGTTCTTCTGCTGCTGGAGATGAAGCAGAGATTGATCCGGCTGAGTCTCTTTCTCCTTCTTCTCCGATACGGCCTTCGAAACTAATTACCAGGCCAGGTAAAAGCTCCAAGGGTGGGAAGAAGGAGAAATGAGTTTGATTTTGTCTTTTCTGCTTTTTGTATTGACCGGAGATTGTGCGGATACCGGTCTCCGCTTCTTTTTGTAATCTGCACAATGTAAAAAGTTTCCATAGTATTGAATAAAATAACTATTTTACTTGTACAAATTCTTGTGTATGTAGGAATATATCTGTTTTTCATTTGAAGTGTAGAGTAAACGATTCTTTTTACTTGTACAAACTTTTGTCTGTGTTTCAAGAACGCATTTATTCCACATCTTCTTTATGTGATATTGCAATGAACTTGTGGTGTGTTGCTTGTATATTACTTTTATTAACGTAACTGAATTGTATAATGTTGCCCCCATACCACAAGTGCATTGCAATATTTCTCGCTTTTACAAGTCTGATACTCTTATATTAGAGAATAATTATTCCATTTTTGAGGCAGGAATCATTCTGCTTTTAATAGAGTATATCTCGTTTTTGGAGAAATTTTTACTTTCTCTTTCTGTCAGAAGAACACTTCGACTTTTGGGAATGATCACTTTTATTTGTTTAAAAATGAATTTTCCTGCACAGTGAAATGATCCTCTGAAGAAGGTTTTGATTTTTGTGCCCCAGTAAAGGGTTCATTTTTGGTACTTCAAGCAAGGTGAAGTACGCCTCTGCAGAGGTCTTTTGGTCTCTGAAGAGAAGCAATTTTGGTCTCCGAAGAGAAGCAATTTTGGTCTCCGAAGAGAAGCATTTTTGGTCTCCGAAGAGAAGCAATTTTGATCTCCGAAGAGAAGCAATTTTGGTCTCCGAAGAGAAGCATTTTTGGTCTCCAAAGAGAAGCAATTTTGGTCTCCGAAGAGAAGCATTTTTGGTCTCCGAAGAGAAGCAATTTTGGCATTTCGGCTCTGGTGAAGTGGGTCTCCGAAGAGAAGCATTTTGCACTTCTACACGGGTGAAATGTGCCTCCGAAAAGGGATTTTTAGTATTTCATCACTGGTGAAGTGGGTCTCCGAAGAGAAGCATTTTGCACTTCTACACGGGTGAAATGTTCCTCCGAAAAGGGCTTTTGCCTCTGAAGATGGCTTGTGCCTCCGAAGAGGGCTTGTGCCTCCGAACAGGGCTTGTGCCTCCGAAGAGGGCTTGTGCCTCCGAAAAGGGCTTTTGATTGCCTGGAAGTTACTTTCTCATGGTCGGAGGGGTCCACGGGGCGAATGCGAGTTGCTTGATTGGATGTTTGTTTGCACAAACGATCGCAATTAACTAACACGGTGCCCCTTTTGTTAGTCCCACCGATCTTTTTGATTGAGGAAAGCTCTCCCAATTATTGGAATGCCTCGTTAGAGGGCTTTGTTGACCTTTGGGAAGGAGCATCGGTTGGTTGGTGTGCCAGGAAGGTTGCTTCTCAGGGGCGAGTAGATCCACGGGACGGACGCAAGCTACCTGATCGGATGCATCACGATCAGTTAGCAAGTGCCCTTTGGTGGTTCTACCGGCCCTTTTATTGAGGAGCAATATTCCTTTTGGTTGCTTCCGTGCTTGCTTGGCCATGTTCTCCCATCATCTGCCCATTAGCGACCTTTTATTATCATTTCCAAGCGTGTCTTCGTTCCTTTTGTAAGTAAATTGCCTCATCCGGAGAAGTGGACTTCACTGTTGAATAACTTCATGGGACAAACGCGAGTTACCTAGTTGGATGTCTGTTCATATTGACAATCACAACCGGTTAACGAAGGCTTGCCCCAGTGAAGTTGCCAACTTTTTATGTGAGGTTCTTCTTGTATCGGATTTGAATATGGAATTTTTTGTTGCTTGGCATTTGCTTTAATGAATGATTTGTAAGGCTCGCTTAGCTTTGCGATGGGTGAGCTTTTCTTTAATGACCTGCAATATTAGATCGACATTTTAGCAATACATTTAGAGTATTTAAACATCGAAATATAACAGGCATTTTATAATAGAAAACACAGAATGCACAGTTTTTCATTATTCAGTCACGCTGATTTCTCAGCGGTTTACAATGCAGAAGTCACACATCCATTATTATTTTTACAATTTCAAGGAATGCTGCTAAGTAAAAAAATGGGTGCTAGTTATTGTTGTTTCAGAATCTCCAAGCTGGATTTCCATTTGTGCTAGATTTGCAGCTTCGGATTATATGCCAGAGAAAGTGAAAGATGCCCCAGTTGCAACTTTGTGGACAATTAGCAGTCGTCCCAACTTCTGCCTGCTGGGTGTGGACCTCCTGTGACAACATTAATGACAAGCTTTTCTGAATCTTGCACTGCAGTGTTGTGGTGAGAATCGGGTGGATGGGTAGGACATTGTTGATCCCGAGTGGATGAGGTTGGATCGACTCCGCTTCTCTTAACGTATTGTTGGAGTTTACCCTGTTCCAGTAATTCTTCAATCACATTCTTTAATTGGCGACATTGGTCAGTGTCATGGCCAGGTTGATTGTGAAATTGGCAGAATTTTCCATTACGCTTTGCACCTCTCGTCATCTCAGGTGGCTTAGGATATCTGACAACGTCCATTGTTGCAAAAAAGATATTTCTTGGTGTATCAGTTAAAGGAGTATAATCCGAAGGATTAAAGCGGCGAGGTTTCTTTTCATTTCCCTGGCTCTTTCCTCCTTCATTCTCCCTTTTCTGACTTTCAGATTCTCTTTTATTAGGTGGGACATTGTTATTATTAGTTTGGGCAGCAACCACTTTCGATGTCGTAGAAAGGCTTTCAAGGCGAATGAACTCGTCGTCCTTTTTATAAAATTTATCAAGTGAGTTCGGTTCTTTCATCTTTAGCCATATTCCAAATTTACTTGATTTATCAATGGCTCGCACCAAATAAGTCAGCATCATGCTTGGTTCTGCATTTTCTACTTCGGCTAAAGCTATATTGAAACGGCTCAAGAAAGATTTGATTGACTCTCCGGGCGCTTGTTCAAGGTTAGACAGTGACATTATATCCTTAGCTTTTGAAGCATACAATCTGAACTGTTCTTTAAACTTTTGCGTTAAGTCGGAGAACTTATCTACAGACCGAACTGGAAGCTTTGTGAACCAAAGTAAAGCCACACCTTCCAGGTATACTGGAAAGTATCGACATTTGATCTCGTCTGATGCTCTTGCACCGGTCATATGCCAATCGTATTTGTATAGGAAATGATTAGGGTCACTGGTTCCCCTATAGGCTTGGATAGTAGGAGGTGCAAATTTCCTTGGAAACTCCGCTCTCAGGATCCTTTCAGTAAACGGAGTTCTCCTTGGCGCGAATCCCCAGTCAGCCTCATCCTCTTCCCTTTGCATGCTCTCTTTCATGATGCGGCCAACCATTTCAGACAGGTACTCTTTATTGTTCAAAGACACCTCCGGACAAGCATCAGTTCTTCCCTCGGAAGTTTGCCCAGGCATATGTTCATGACAAGTTGGTTGTGGCATAGAACCATCAGCTTGGAAAGGTGGCATTTCAGGAAGAGTAGTTTGATGGTTTTCTGGTTGACGATTTGCCCCGAGCAAAGCAGTTAATCTATCCATCATCAAAGCGTTTTGAGTTTCAATTTGTTGGTATAATCCAGAATCTGCATCGTCCAATTCAGCCCTGGTGACTCCAACGGTTGGAGTTGCTTGGTTTGTCGTTGGGGAAGCGGAAGTCCCTTCGTGAGCATTTCCGGATCTGATAGGTCTACCTCTTCTTCCAGGAGCCATTATTTCGGATCTGGTCTTTAAGAGAGGTTCTTTTTATGAATCTTTGCGAAGCAACGGTGGATGATCGCTTGAGTTGGGTTCTCAGTGAAAGCACCAAAATGTTAACGCTAAAAAGTGAACGCTAACACCCGGTGTGTGTAATAGAATCGTGAAAGCACCACCCGTGTGACGGGAATAGAATTTAAGCAGTAAACTGGCTGAAAAGCAGTAAAAGACAGCAATTTATAGTGGTTCGGCTTGAGATTAAGCCTACGTCCACTTTGAATCTCTTTATTACTGAATTTGGTTACAAATCGATACAAATCTCTTATCAAATCAGTACAACTTGATCAAAAGAAACAATCTTGACTACTAGCTCAATCTTCGTCGATGAAATCCGATGAATCCATGTTGGATGTAAGGAATTATCTCTTGAAGATTGTTGTAGCGTCTTGAATGCTTGAAGGATCCTTGGTTGCTGAATGAGTGGAGAGTTCGACAGAGTAACGGCGCTTTAGAAATGATTTGCCAAAAAGTCCTCTTCATGTTGGAAGTAATGGGGTATTTATAGGAGCAGCTCTGAATTCTGGACAGAAAATTGGCTAAGTCATGAGTCGTGACCGACTTAAGGTAAGCGATAACTCGTAGCCGACTTAAGATAACTCATGGGCGCCATACTGGGTTCTTCTTGTGGCTCAGTTGAAGACAAGTGCTAACTCGTAGCCGACTTACCAGATAAAGGTAGCATAAGCATGGGCTTTAAGTCGTAAGGCCTCTTGAGTCGTAAGACCTCATGAGTCGTAGAGCCTTTAAGTCGTAAGACCTCATGAGTCGTAAGACCTCATGAGTCGTAGAGCCTTTAAGTCGTAAGGCCTCATGAGTCATAAGACCTCATGAGTCGTAGAGCCTTTAAGTCGTAAGGCCTCTTGAGTCGTAAGACCTCATGAGTCGTAGAGCCTTTAAGTCGTAAGACCTCATGAGTCGTAAGACCTCATGAGTCGTAGAGCCTTTAAGTCGTAAGGCCTCATGAGTCGTAAGACCTCATGAGTTGTAGAGCCTTTAAGTCGTAAGGCCTCATGAGTCGTAAGACCTCATGAGTCGTAGAGCCTTTAAGTCGTAAGGCCTCTTGAGTCGTAAGACCTCATGAGTCGTAGAGCCTTTAAGTCGTAAGGCCTCTTGAGTCGTAAGAAGCTTGTCTCGTTGAGTAATGAAGCTCTTAAGTCGTAGGCCTGCTAACTCGTAGGTCCCTTTAGCAATTAGGTCGTTGACTCTTTTAAATCACTAAGTCATCACATAACTTAAGTTGTTCACTTCTTATCTCATAAGTCGTTGATAGTGTTAACTCGTTAAGTCGTCTGGGCTATGAGTCGTATACTTCTTAAGTAGTTAGGTCGCAAGCTCCTTTAGGTCGCAAGCTTCTTTAGGTCGCAAGCTGCTAGGTCGCGAAGCTCTTGAGATAGTTGGGTCGTAGACTCCCTTAGGTCGCAGAGCCTCCTTCAACAGTTAGGTCGTAGACTCTCTTAGGTCGTAGGTCGTTCAAGCCGTAGATTCCTTTTCAGCAACTAAGTCGTAAGTCGTTGAGTACACAGGTTTTAGGCTTTTTAACTCGTAAGTCGTTGCTAAAAGGGAGTTAACATCCCGCTATATCCTCGCTGTATCCCCGCTATGACTTTTTGCACCTCCACCGCTTTGAATCTGCCGAGCGCTTTAACTGCACAGAGTCATCCATGACTCCTTTTCTGGTTCAGTCTCCAAGACCCAATCAACATCTATCTGGTCGACACTTGGGGCAGAAAGTACTTCCGCAAAAACCAAGGTCATGAGTGGCGCATCTCAAAGACGAGCCAACTTAGCTGGTGAGTTGACCTTTTTATTTTCCTCTATGGGATTTTGTGTGCGATCGTACCTGCCTACGGGCATCGATCGAGATTAACCACTTAGGGTAGTAGTAAAGGTACCGTTTTCTAGGATAGTGATTCTCTATTGTGCTAAGCTCCTGGTGTTAGTTTACACTTAACTACTTAGGGTCGTAGTTTGTACATCCTCATCTAAGATGTTTATTTCCACTGAAGCCTAATTTCGGTCATCCATCGAACGCTTGAAAGTTAGATCCTGCCTTACTACAGGCATGGATCCTCCTATTCGCTAATTCCACGGAAGATGTTAAGGATTGGACGGTCCTGTCACATCCATTTTGATTTTATACTCATGCTCCTACGTCAGGAGCGAGAGTTAATTGGCACCTATCTTTGGATACCTGCATATTTGCATTAATCACATGCAAATCAATTTGAGTCAATCACGTCATGACTTTTGAGCAACAAAGCACTACGCCATAGATTGCATACTGCAACACACAAGAAGTGATGCAGAAAGTGCCAAATAATGTTGCTGGAGGCCAAAAACGAGCTAAGGCAACACTTTCTCGGTGTTGCATTTTGCCGCGTTGCCGCAGACTCAAATGCAACATCTTTGTGATCCTAAGGCAACATCGGTTCTGTTGTTGCCACAGGTACTAAATTTACTAAAAAGTGGGTCCCACAATCTGAGCCCCAACATGTGGGGCCCACTAATTCTGTTAACCAACTTAACGGAACCGTTTTGTGGGGCCCACATTCATTAATCTATGGTAACACTTTTACCAATAAAATGGCAACACTTTTCCAGTTTATTACCACATTTAACATCACATACTGCAACATTATATCATATCTACGGCAACACTTTTTGCAATTTAAATTGGAAATGTACTGCAACATCATACTACTGCAACATTACACTGCATTTCATAGTAGCCAAAGAGCTATTCATTTCATAACAGCCAAACAACAAGTCGTTTCATAACAGCCAGCAACACAAGTTTTAGTCAAGTACAAAATAACAAACATACTTAAAACATAACAGCCATCAACACAAGTTTTAGTCAAGTACAAAATAACAAACATAGCCAGTGCATTCATATTAACAGCCAGTACATACTAATTAAATACTACATACTACACGTGAATTCATCTTTGCGAGCCTCCAAATTTCATGCTTCCGAGCCACCAGTACCATCAGTGCCTCTAGTGGCTCCAGTGCCAGTTTCATCACTGTAGACGGTCGCACAAAGACCCGCAACATCAATTTGCATGTCAGGGTTAGCTTCGCCTAATTTCTTAAGCACCCATGACAAGTTCTCCTGAACTTTTCGGGTTCACCGTTGCATCAAATTCATCTTTGACCCTCTTGTTCACCTTTGCTTCGACTTCTTCAACTATATTTTCCTTTATCTTCGCTGCCAGCTCCTGTATGTATGTGCTTGTTGTTGGGGCATCTTTTGAAACTTCTGCAGACTTTGTGTGCCGTCCTATAAGCCAAGTTGGACCGTGCCGCTTTCCATCAGAAATCAGTTCTTGAACAACTTCATCACTTCCTCCTTCACCTATTGCTTTTTGAATCTTATCCTGCAAAATAAAGCAGTTTCAAAATGTGACATTAAATAAAATTAACAAATATAACATCTGAAGCAGTTTCAAAATGTTGATGCGCAAAATGAAGCATTTTTTTGACATCTGAATGAAGAGAAATTAAAATTCTTACAACTCTATACTTCATTACTGAAGTATCGGTCTTGTACACCTTTCCTTCTTTCCGCTTGCGAGTTCTAACAAAAAGCTCTCCATCTGATTCGTTGGACTGATACAAATTAAATGAAAAAAGTTAGACAGCAAAAGAATATCAAACCAATTTTTCCAGAACATATATCACTATTCAATTCAGATGTTATATTTGTTAATTTTATTTAATGTCACATTTTGAAACAACAACTCACAGATGAAACTGTTCACAGATGCACCAATGAAAGCTGCTGTTGTTAATTTTATTTAAAAGGTTAGACAGCAACTCACAGATGCAAAAATGGAGCAACAGCAGCTTACAAGTGCAAAAATAAAGAAACGGCAAGTATAAAATCACAACATATGTAGCAACAATATCACTAACATTTTCTCGACTGTCCCAAACAAGGATACTTTTGCTGTCCCAAACATTTTCTCGACTGTCCCAAACCAACCCATCACTAAGTTTCAGAAATTATACAAACAAGGATACTGCATTCGAGTTTGCAGTACCCTAAGATGGGTGCAATACCTTAACCATCACTAAATTTGCCAAATACCTTAAACACTGTATTAATAATTTCCACAGAGACGGATTGGACTCATATTTAATGTTTAATATGCATCTAACTTGCTGACATATATTGACCAAATGTGTACAAATGCATGAGCATGACGGACACTGGTTTGGAAAAGAACTGAGTTTTCTATCCCAAACAAGGGCAAAGAAAGGCTCATTTATATTTTTATAGATTTTATGTATTTTTTTAGCTCCCCAATACATCAAGAGTACTTGGAAATCCGCAAGTGGAATTTCGTCCGGCCTATTTTCAAGCCTCTCTTCATCAGTTTCATAGGCCATATAATGTGCCTTTTTAATACGACTCTTGTACCCCCTCCAAGAGTCACGAATTGACTTCAAAACCCAATAGTCACATTCATCCGGAATAATATACCGTTGCTTAAATACAAATCAAACATTAAAAAGAACAGTCATGCTACTTTTGTGACAAGTTACATATATTTAATTAAAATTCAGCTAAGTTTGCAAATTACCTTAACATAGCTCAAAACTATTGGAGGCAGTAGTTCGTAGACTACATTTAATCAAAGATAAGCTATTTCCATTAGTAAGTTTGTTCGTAGACGAGCACATGTGCGTGCGTATGTAAAGTAATATTTTTTGCTGATACAGCGAACTTCATATATATGTTTCATGCTACAGGTAAATAAAAGATAATATGTAATTTAAAGAAATAAAATACTAACCTTATTTTAGGTGCATAGGGTCTCCACTACAAAAACCGACCTTGAACTTGCTCCAATTCCAACCGTCAACATGCACTCCTCCATAGTAAGAACCCAATTCATCTTCATAATCAAATTACCAGTCGTGTACAGGTCATATGGCTTTGACGATCTTATATCAATAATTAATAACCTTAGGTTCATATCACTTGTTTACAAAAGTCTTACCCACTTGCATCACCTAGTATACTCCATAATAACTGACATCTGCACCAAATCAGGTAGGTTGTATTTTATATATGCTTGCATAGAGAGAACAGATTTTTCATAATACATGCATTGGACTACCGAAGGAGATCTAATACTTACTTTGTTAAAGTGTCTCAAAGGATTGGGCAATAAATCTTCTTTATGTAAATCTACTACCTGCATTCCAGTAACAAATCTATATAGTAAACAGAGGTAAGTTATCAATTAAAACTGAAAGTAAACATTTTAATTAACCATAAAGGCAAAATTTAGAGTAAAAACCTTATAGATTGGATCAGTCAATCTTCAAAACTGGAAATAGGCATATGTAGTTCTATAAATAAACACTGTAGATCTAAAATGTCTAAAGATAAATAATAGAAAAAGATAAATACGAGAAGAAACAATATCACATGCAGAAAAAAAATAATGCGTGTTATTTAACTATACTTGTGGACTTACCTCATCAGAAGTTCCTTGTACTAAGCATTTTTATGCTTCGTTTTGCTAAACAAAGTAAAGATACTGTGATAAGATGCGAGCAAAAGAGATATGTAAGCATAAACATCTAAGCATGCTAGTATGAAAAAATTACTTCAGAAGAAAATCTTGTAAAAAATAGGGATTTATCAAACCTGTCATTTTTGATAATTTTTAATGCGGCAAGAATGAAGAATTCACATATCAATACATCCAGTTAGTTAACGAGAATATAACCATGATAGTTTATCATTATGAGTAACAGACATAATGCTACAAACAAATCTCAGATAAGGAGAAATATTTCTCCTACACAACCTTTCTGAAAACTGTATATGTCAATACATTTGCTAATTTAGTTAAAAATTTATCCTTTTTCAAGTAAAATTAAAAATAATATCACAAAATGTAATTTTCTCCAAATACGGATGAGGTACCATAGAATCAAATCACAAAAACTGCATAGCCCATGCAAAATTCCGACCATAGTTCAAAGCCCAACTTACAGACAAAAAATGAAGATGGTGAGGACCAACTCAATCACACATAATAATTAGAGGCAGAGTTACCAAGAACATAGATTTTTTAACTAGATGGCCACAACTTCTACCTGTACCTGAGAATACAACTAATTAATTCTCGATTTTATAGAAACTACAATGCCATGTCATATCAGTTATGCACTCTAGCATTAGTATACTGAAATGAATCTTGTATAGTATTTAATTTATAGCTTATGTGTCCTAGTCCTATATGATAATTTTGCTAAAGAAACTTCAATTAGGTAAGTCAAATTCAACATGGCAAATGAAAATGCCCATGACTCAATGTCTATTGCTAGTTTGTCCAGTTATATAATTGGTCATTTAGATATTAGAACTCCTGAAAGTAACGGATTAGCTCATGATTAGTATATATTTTACTAACATGGTAGGTTTGTAATATGGTTAAAAAAATTAAAAGGCAAGAGATTATAACACATGCATCTACTACCAGTATTAACTTCTAAAGTCGTTATAATGTAAAGGCATGTGCAGGAGCTGTTGCAATATTGCAAGGCAGACCAACCATATCATTGTCTATCATCATATCAATGGATTTTCAGGATCTTGTATGCCCAGGTTTGAAGGAATTTTAATATAAATTGTTGCATACGTTTGTCAAATTGACAATCAAACTTATGTGTAACCGAGCAATTATTACCATCATGGTTATATTCACATAATGATCAATAAAAACATTTACAAAGCAGAGCTACTTTGTGGATTAATACATGTCTTAATTATAACAACTATCATGGAACGTTGTAACCACGTTGTCAAGGATCAAAGAGGAATATGTGCTATTAGTTCTTAAATTAGCAATACAAATGAGTGCAATTAATCCTTAAATTCACAATACTCCTATTTTAATGTACAAAAAATGATCCCAATGATCTTGTATTCCGATAAGCCCTGAAAGGGAACCATTAATTCTTTAGCTAGTGCTTTACAATCTCTATTTTCATAAAATTCATGTAAATAGCAATGGCTTTATTAACAATGACATATGTGCCTTCAACAGGCTAGACCGGACCATCTTACATGATACTTACCATTATTGATTTCAGCTACAATATGATATCTTTATATGTCATTTCGTCGTTTGTAATTTTTTATGATAGTTCATCACACTGCACTATAGAATAAAATTAGCTTGGTTATAAACAACATGTTTACTTTTTAAGGTATATTGCCATAATAGTTCTTTTTGTTCACTATAGTTTTGATACCAATTGTTCACTTATTACTTCAACAGAATAAACAATTTTCATTGGAAATGATGTCCCCAGTCCATGTTAGCAATATTCAAATCTCCTGTAGACATAGTTGATCTCCCTTGGTACAGAGCATACCAAGCAACACCGTAGTCAAGGCTGATTAGATTTTGTTCGATAAAACAACATCATGTAACCACTTTGCCTTCAGTGGTTGTGATTCACAGCTAGTCCTGGACCCTTTTAGGATTAACGTTTAATCATTATTTATGTGAAATGAGTTATACATTAATTATGAAGAGACGTGTATACTTGCATGTATAATGTTGTTCATAGAGGGTTAATATACATGATAAAAAATTGGACTTATTTTAGTTGATTTGTCAGTACACACTCGAAACCATGCCTCGCCTTCCCTTTAGAAATCCTTGGATTTCACGGGTCTGTCCTTTTTATTTTCCTAAGTTATGCTGAAATCCACTATGTTCTTATCAAATTCCATCCCTATTTCTCAACAATTTCATCATATATGGCTGATGAATTCAGCGCGACTTGTGTAATAGATTACCTAGAACGTAAGTGTTAAATGCCATGCTTTAAATGATGATGTCTTGGATACACCTACTCACACTATGTCAGCTTATTGATCCCATATTTCACAAGGATATCAACTACTTGTCCATCACCTGTTGATGCTTCCGTCATATTGGATTTGGATAGCAAGATGCAGCATGTGGACAGAGTGATCTTATTATTGGCAAGTCCAAGTCGGTATAGTTTTTTATTATGTTGTAGTGTGATATCGAATTTTATTTCAACATTATTTGTAGATTAGCTTGTTTTGTTTCTTGATACATGAGATTGCTTGCTTACAAGTATATCAATATATAACTTTTGACACCTAAAGAGACCATATATTGTTCATAATAAACTCTTATAAAAGTGTGTCATAAAACTTCACACTTGATTATAATCATATGCAATGCCAATGATTAGCTTTGGGCTTACTATTAAGTTTATTTTATTCTCCCTCAATAAAAAGAAAATGTCAAATATAGTGGCTCTTCACTTAAAAGATTGCTAATCTGGAAGAAACTAGACATAGAACTTTTCTTTTAATCACATAGTATTTTCATGAAATTAAAGGGAAAACGAATTAAAAGCTTACTAGTTGTAGTTGACAGCTTGGATCCATAGACACATCACTTTCCACCCTTGATACCTCACGAATCCAACATTAATTACAGGCGTTGTACAATATCTATACCTACAAGAATATGCAGCATCACTGATACAAC
Source organism: Allium fistulosum (assembly GCA_030737815.1). Classification (NCBI taxonomy): domain Eukaryota; kingdom Viridiplantae; phylum Streptophyta; class Magnoliopsida; order Asparagales; family Amaryllidaceae; genus Allium; species Allium fistulosum. Next base: position 259,483,483 of record CM060904.1, on the reverse strand, counting down.
TCAGAAGCATCTTAATGAGATATATAAATCGGTAAATTTTGAACTAATCAGGAATATGATTACACCTTAACTCACAAGTAAATCAGTAAATTAGGCAACACAACAATCAAATCAGGAAAAACTTGAAATATATATAGAGTGATACCTTAAGCAGAAGATTAAATCGAAGCCCTAACTGAAATTTGAATCCCAAACGAACCCTAATTGAAGACCTAATTGAAACACCAAAGCCCTAATTGAACTTGAACTCGAACTTGCCCTAATCGAACCCCGATTAAGCTTGCAAACTTGAACTTTTAGCCCTAATTGAAACAGCGATTGAGAGTGTTTGAGCGTTTGTGAGGTTGAGTGTTTGAGAGGTTGAGTGGCGGAGTGTTATTTTGTTAAGTGTTTAACTGAAACCCTTGATATTTTTTGTTAAGTTTTGCCGCTTTCTTCCTGCTTCCCGCGTTCTTTTTTCAGCCCGCTCATTTTTTATAATATTTTTATAAGTCTATAGCTACTGCAACATATGTTGATATCTATACTAACATCCTGAAGCTAATGTTGCAATAGACCTTTGGATCGGTGATCCATTTTAACAATTGGATTAAATGTAGACCGTTGGATCGTATTCACGTGGATTGCTAATTTTATTAATTTTTTAATTTGAATACAACTATAGCTACTGCAACATCTTGTTGATACCTATGCTAACACCTTGAAGCGTGTGTTGTAATAGACAATAATCAGCATACCTATCGTTACATTGTAGTTAGCAACACCTTGTATTTTTGTTGCGATAGGTCATCTATGGCGTAGTGAAGAGATGGGGTTTTAGACTCGGAAAGTTGCTTTATCAAAGACAGGAAATGACATGTACCTCTATAGACCTTCCCAGCAGTCCCACAGCAAGGTCGGTCCTCAGAAGGTTATGGATCAAATGTGATCGTCGACCCAGTGGTTCGGACCTTCGCGACGTTTCCGGAGCAACATCGATTTTAATAAGTTTAGGGGTCGAATGTGACCATCGACCCAGTAGTTTGGACCTTTCCGACTTTGCCAAAGCAATGCCATTTCTCAAAAGGTTAGGGATTAAATGTGAGCATCGACCTAGCGGTTTGTACCTTTGTGATGTTGCCGGAGCAACGTTAGTTCATAGAAGGGGAAGGATTGAATGTGACCATCGACCCAGCGGTTTGGACCTTTTTGACATTGCCGAAGCAAAGCTAGTTCTTAGAAGGTTAAGGGTCGAATATGACCGTCCCCCAGGTGGTTTAGACCTTCTCGACGTTGATGAATTAACACTGGTTCTCAGAAGATTAGGGATTAAATGTGATTGTAGACCAAAGTTTTGTACCTTCCTGACATTTCCGTTGCAATATGGATTCTCAGAAGGTTAGGGGTCAAATGTGACAGTCGATCTGGCGGTTTAGACCTTTCCGGCGTTGCCAGAACAATGCCAATTCTCAGATGGTTAGGGATCGAATGTGACCATTAACACAGCCATTTAGACCTTTTTGACAGTTGCTGGAGCAACGTCGGTTCTCATAAGGTTAGGGGTCGAAAGTGACTGTCGACCCAGCGGTTTGTGAGTCTGCAGTCCCCATCCAATATTCGAGGACGGATGTGCGATTCCTTGGTCATGCCAATGGCTTCAAGGCATGAAAATCCCTCTTGCAAGAACAAAGTTTTATTTGTTCAAGAAGCTAATTTTATTAATAAGTGAAAGAAATGGCATGTCCTACCTATAACGGTGCCCAGTGTCTCTGAGAGGCTTATTTGAAAAAAAAGAAAACTAGGTAGTGACAGATGTGGTAGCATCGTTGTCGGATGGTTGTCCATCTCCAAGTGACTGATTAATCAATGACCAGTCTACTATTAGCTCGCATGTACTCTAGTTTGCTAAGCTTGGGCTGTTTATTTAAAGTAGGCAGAACCAAGGGTCTCACAGCTCCACCGTTTAGCAATTCCTTAACATACTGTTGGAGCTTGTTATCCCTTCTAGCTCCTCAATCACATTTTTCAGATGTCGACATTCATTAGTATAGATTCCATGAGTTTCATGGAATTGGCAATAATTTCTCGAGCACTTTTGTTCATCCGACGCTTCTCTCCGGGGCAGCATTTTATATTGTTCCATCCTGTGCATGGCAAGGTAGATATTCTCCAGCGTATCATCCATAGGTGTATATTCCTTGGGTTTTGAGCTCATTAGGCACATGCTATTCTCATTGTGTTGGCCGCTTGGAACTGGGTTTCTGCTTTCTTTGATTGTCATTCTTGTTACCAACCTTCACATCTACGTTACTAGAATTACCTCTAAATTGCTTTACAACAATATTGGTTTGTACCACCTTATTTGGGTTTCCAACAACGGTCCTCCATGGATGCCTGCGTGCATCCTCCGATGCAAATATTCGTTGCCTTTCTTGTAAAAAGCTTCCATTGTTGATGGTTGCTTCGTTTCTATCCAGTCCTCAAAATCCAAATCGGGGTGAATCCACCTACGGAGCTTCATAAGTACCATGTCTTCCTTAGGATCTGTTATTTCAATTATGACCATGTGGAATTGATTCAAATAGTTCCTCAATGACTTCCTGTCAACCTGGTAAATATTAGATAATGACATCACGTGCTACGAACGTGAAGTGTGTAAGCGGAACTCGACGGAAGACAATATGGACCTCGGGTGTACAACTTGGATTTTTTAATAAACTAAGTAAAATAAATAATGATTTAATTTGGAGAATTTAAAACATTAGTTTGGAATTTATTGCCTTTTATAAAAGATAATTTGTTTTGGAATAATTAATTCTAAAAATTTATGAAATAGATAAACTAGAATTTTGGAGTTTTATTTAAAGATAATTAGAATTAGAGTTTGGCCAAGCATATTTATTTTATTTGAATCTTCTTCTTCTTTTTAAATAAATAAAGAATTTGAAGTTAATAGACTCCTTTACAAAATTTTTGCTTATTATTAAAATAATTTATGAAGTCATTTTGTTCGTTTGAATATGGTTTGATTACTTAATCTTTTGATTTGGGAGGCTATTAGTAAGTAATTAAATCAAAATGGTAAGTTAATTCATATTGGGTTGTAAGAAAAAAAGAAAAAAAACTAACACCCAAATAATATCAGTAAAGGAGAAAGCTTCTTCCCATTTTTCATAAAACAGTATCTTTCTCAGTTCAGAAAACTAAAACAAGGAAACCTAGTTCCTCTTCAACCAAAGTGCAAATTATCAAATTTAAGATGGGAATAAATTTCTAAAAAATCTGAGAAAATAAGGTAATGACTTTGGAACCCTATTTTATTATCTGGACTATTTAATTTCAGTTTTTACAGTAGTTAAATTTGGGATTTTGTTGTGTTTGTATGAATTGAGTTATAGAGTTTGGTGGTTTGAAACCTTGGGCTGAATTGATAATCATAGTTACTAAATAGAAGGAACAAAGGTGAGTTAAACCTCACAAAGCCTATCTCTAATTTTTTATTTGCATTCTTTTGATTTCATTATAATTGATTGTGAATTTAGTTGATGAATTGGTGTTTTGTAGTTGCAATATTATTGATTAGTCTCTGTTCAAAACTAAACACAATTAGCAAATTGGGCATATCTTTATCGTTTCTTATCGTATTTAGATGACATTTAATGTTCTGGAATGCTTATTTTGTGTGTGACAACTTTCATGTAGAATATATTTGCAAATTTTTTGCATAGTTTAATCGAAATTCTATTGCAAACTCTCAGCTCTGTCACTTTGATAATTAGATTCTCTAAACTAAACATAGTTGGTAAATTGTGCATATCATTTTCAATACTTAACGGATTTAGATGATTTAAAATGTCATGGAAATCTCACTTTATATGTGACAAATTTCATGTTGAACATATTTGCAAATTTTGAGCATATGTTGATCGAAATTCGATTGAAAACTCTCAGCTTTGTCACTTTGATAATTACATTCTATAAACTAAACAGTTAGTAAATTGGGTGTATCTTTCTCATTTCATGTCGGATTTTGATAATTTTTAATGTTATGGAAAGCATGGACTTTGTTCTATAACATTAATGTTTTGCGTTCTGCATAATTTTGAAGTTTAAATGGTAAGAAACTAGTTTCATTGTCGTTGGCCTGTCATTGAAAGATAGAGTTAAAAAAATTAAATCTGAGAAATTATTTTTACCATATCTTTTTCATCATCGATCGTAATTTGATAATTTTTAATGTTCTGGAATGCATATACTTTTAGATACAACTTTCATGTTTTATGTTTTACTAAATTTTGAGCTTTAAATAGTCAAAATCATAATTTTTATCGCTGCCTTGAGAATAAACGACAGCACCAATGAATTTAAAACTAAAAATTATTCAAGTCATAACTTTTAAACCGTAAATTCAAATTATATGATCATTTTCTTATTTGAAAGCTGAGACTTTTGTTTACAACTTCCATCTTTATGTTTTGTAAAATTATGAGATTTAGGTGGTCGAAACTGCATATTTTTTAATCATAAATTTGAGTTAAACGAAGTAAATAGACAAGCTTCCTATACAAGTAATTTTACGAAAGAGAATTATTTTTAATTTATAAATCTTAGAATTGTTTCTAAATTAAGTTAATAAATAATTAAAATGATTTTTTTAGCAAGTTATTTTATATATTAAGCAGGTTTAGTAAAATATTTATGGATTTGGAAATATGACTTTGGAAATACAAATCTAATCTATTTTTACATAAAAGTCATTATGGAATTGGAATATAAGTATTATGGTTTTATTACATACATAATTTAGGATTCATGGAATTTGGAAATGTAATTTTAAAAGTATAAACTTAGTTTATTTATAAATAGACTTGTTATATTTTAATAGGATTTAAAACAGTACTTAAATATGGTTAAAGTATAGGTTTGTGAATAATACAACTATATGAAATTCGAGACAACCTTGTGTATATAAGTAAAATCTTGGAAAACTTTGGGTTTATGGAATATTTCATCAAATAAGTGAAAATTTATTTTAATCTAAATAATAAATAAACTTATGGAAATTTATAACTAGTGTTTTTAAACAATAAAATCAAAGAGAGAAAAAATGTTTTCAGAACCTTAATTCTATAATTTGAGGAGTACTAATAATCAACGTAGTTTCATCGATTGGTTTAAATGCTTTTGAATAACGCTTCGTCGAATATGGTATAACTTAATAAATAGAATGTTTGAGTGGAACATACTAGCCCATTAGCGAATACTCGAATTTCACCAGGTAGTATGGGATGCCATGGTTAAATTCGTTTGATTGCTATTAGGAAGTATTTTACACTTTAGAGTTGTATTCTCTTTTGGTGTGTGACAAGTGGTTGCTAAATTCTTAAGAAAATGTAGTTCAGGTTTTCCAACGGTATCCGTAATAAGTGATATTTAATAGCTTTTAGTAAATACTTGAATTTCACCATATGGTATGGGACGTATTGGTTAAATTCTAGTGATTACTGAAGGTAATAGTATTTGGTACTTTAGAGTTTACTCTCTTTAGCTGTGCGGCAAGTTGCTACTAGATCCTTAAGAAGTTTATTCCTGGATTTCCTTTCGAACATAATAATGTAATAATATTAAATAAATGTAGATTTATCGAGTAATGGTTTTTACGTTCACCTTGATCGGTATGGACTATCCTTGAGATCATTCTGTGTTCCCAGTCTGAGTACGATCCTTGGTATCAGATCATTTCTAGTGATACCAATTTGTTTATTTGTTTGCTTGCTACGGTTTTGTGTACGATTATAACGATCGTTTTATGTAAGATCTCTTGGATTCTGGATTTTTGGCTTTTACGACTATTGCTCGTCGATGGAAATTCTACCGAGTTAGAAAACTGTCGAGCGAATTTAAATTTAAATTAACCGCAAGCGCATGATGTACAATTCTAGTACGTGGCGAGTACAGGTCGATTCGTAGGGAATTGTTAGATTTTAAAAATCTATTCAGTCAAATTAACCAAGATTTGAGATCTTTAAGCTAACTAAATGTGAAAACTTGCAAACTAACAACTACAAATGTGAATGAAAACTATGAGAATAAAATGACAATTTAGAGAACAAAATATGAAATTATGATCTCTCTTTTTTGGTCACTAGTTAGTTTAATTGATGTGTTTATTATAAGTATGGCATATTTGTGCTATTAATTAGCCCAACATAAGCCATCAAACTATAACACACCCCTTAAACCACTTACTAACTTTCATGACAAATGACAACAAGTTGAAAATTAAATCTATTTTAAGCGTGACCTATTAACTATTGTTTAGAAATATAGGCCATCAAATTTTAATTTCAACATTCACTTCTTTGCCATAATCATATTTAGATGAAGAGGCAATTTGTGTTTAGTGATTGTTTAAGCATAGCCTATTTGGTGTCAACAATATAGGCTATCAAATTCAAAGCAAAAACAACAAGTAAACCACTTCAAGCATGGTCATTAAGCACAAAAAGAGAGTAATAATTATCAAAATGTTGAAGCTACATAATTAGTGAGCTTCATTACCCCTAAATTGAAGGGGTTTAGCCTCTCATTTGTGTTATCATATCAACACTTGTAGCATGCAACATGAAACTAAAAATGAAAGCTAATGGAAAAGAGAACTAATCTAATTGCATAAAAGAAAATCTACACTACTAGCATGAAAGGAAATGAACATGTAATTAAAAGGAAATAATAATTAACATTGCATAAAAAGAAAAAAAATTACATAAGATAAAAATGGCTAAGTAACCATGAAAAGAGAAAGAGAGCTTTCTTTTATTTTGGATCCTAAACTAAGCTAAGAGAAAGCGCCTAAAAGAAGAGAGGAGGGTTACATGAAGCATAAGGGGTATTTATACATGTATGAAACCCTAATCCACTTTTTTGGGGAATGCCCAAAATACCCTCTTAGGAAGTGTGGAGGCCAAGTAATCATTAGCATCAAATAATCATCATTTAAGTGTGCATGAAGCTTTAAACTATATTAGCATGTGCATTAGCCTCTAATTTGTACATTAAGACAGGTGGGTAGGTAGGATCCTCCATGATCCATGAAATGAATTATTTCCATCTCCATTCCTTTGTATTCACACTTGTGCATGCATATATCTTCATGAAACCACTTGTATTTGAAGCCAAATTCCTACAAAACAACATAGAAAATTCCAAGTAAATTTTCACAAATTAATTTATGCACAAAAATGACCATATTGCTCTTATATGGAGATGAATATATGACAATTTGAAAATAAATTGAATTTTGGTTTAAACAAGTTAAAATACCTAATATGATCATTTATTTATTTTAATTAGATTAAATATGGTGGTAAAAATATGCATATTTACATGCACATCAACTATTCTGCGTTCGTGAAACAAATAAATATTCTTAGGTCTTGTGTTCGTGAAATAAATATATATTCTTGGGTTTTGTGTTCCTGAAATAAATATATATTCTTGTGTCTTGTTAGTGAAATAAATGTATAATATTGTGTCTTGTGTTCGTGAAATAAATAAATAAATTTTCTTGTTTCTTGTGTTCGCGTAATAAATATATATTTTTATGTCTTGTGATGGATGCTAAGTAAGTTAATTCTTTTATTCTACGTTTAGTGACTAGTTCGTGTTTGTGACTTAAATTTATAACCCTGTTTTGAGTTAAATTAATTTCCTGACTCGCTATATCCTAGACATCTGTATTTACTTATATGTTGTTTATTCTTGTGGTATATATTGTTCTTACCCTATTGGATATTTAGAGATAGTTTGACCCGGGTGTTATTTTGCTCCGGTCAGGCCGAGACTTTTCAGATTACAGGACAGGTTAACGTTTGAATGGTTGTGCTAGCAAGGAGATAAACATTTGGACTCTTAGTTCGTCCCATTTAGGAATTTGGACCTTGTATATAAAATGTATAATTGAAATTAGAGAATTGTTAAACTTGTCTAACAATCGAGTTTAGTATTTCATTTTGTAAACTCAAAATTTGTATATGTATAAGTTGAGATTTATTCAGCTGTGATCTGTGACTGTTATTTATATGATATATTTTTCTTATTATGAGAAATCAGTGTGTCTATTACTTTGTATTAACACTGTAAATGTCAAACTCAGTTCAGATAATAAGTGAAAAGGTATAAATGACATGTTAGTATTAGTATAAAGATATATTCACATTCGATCACCCTTAACAAGCCGTATTCTTCGGATTCGCAGATGACATTACTTGTAATATCGTGGTGGGGACGTTACAGTTTCATATCAGAGCTGTGTCAGAACATTATAACATATAATATTACAGATCCGAGACCTAGATGACTTGGAGTACTGTCACTTGGGGTGTATGGTAGATAGTTTCATTAATTATCTAATTAGGGATCTGAATATAAAATGATTATCGAGAAAATCATTTGGGGCGTAGATTAGTTAAAAAAATTATATTGATAAATTGGAATTTGTGACATTAAAACTTTTGGAAATTAATGAAAAAAATCTTTTAGAGTTTAGAAAATTTTGGAACTAAACTGGAATGAATTAATTTCAAAGATAAACAAATTTTCTTTAAATAAGAGAATTAGAGAAAATTGAGTAAATAAGTTTAATAGTTAAATGGTCTAGAAATAATCAGGGTTGCGTAGCGCAATTTCAAACATTGAATTGTTCCGCTGTAAGTGACTATGTATGTTTTGATTGATTAGTTGCTAGAAATTGATTGCTTGGTTGCAATTATAAAAAATTGGATGCATGAACATTAGTGATAATAAAATAAATGCATCTAAATTTATGATTATCTATTGTGTTAACTTATCTGGACATTGTTTAAGGATTCTGGTCGATATGTGGGACGTCATGTTATCGATAAGAGTTCCCAAAAATCGAACGAGACATTTTGACATAAGAAATATTTAATTTATAAATTTGAAAATTTTTTGAGTTTAAAATAATTTAAAATAATATTATAGCCATTGAATAAATTGGGAGAGCTGGAGAGCATAGTGAGGCAATGTTGATATTGTATGTAATCAATCTTACAGCCAAGTGACGAAATGAATCACTAAATTTTATAGCTTAATATTATTTAATATAACGAGATAAGTTAAGGAAAATGTTTTAAATATTGGAATTGGTTTATATTAAAGTTAAAAGGAAATTAATTGGAATTTTTGGAAAGAAAATAATTGAAAATCTACTTCCAATTATGAAATTCAACTCCCAAATTCTTTAATTTGAGTAAATTGTAAAATATGAGTCTTAATTTAAAAGAAGTAAAATAAAGATGTAAGTAATAGTGTAAATAAATTTGGAAGTCCAAAATAAGAAATTAGTTGGAAAATAAATTTGGAATCTGATATTTAGATGATTTGAAATCTAATGTATAGATTATATAAATATTATGTGGTATAAATAATTAGCATAAGAGGCTATTATACCCATTGAAATGAAAATTTTGAAATTTGATGTTGAAATATTTGAGTGAACTTATTTTCAAATTAGAAAATAAGGAAGGATAATACATTGATTATATAAAATTGAGTTTTTAAATTAAAACAATGTTTTATTCTTGTGGTGTTGGTTAAATTTATAGAATAAGATTTTGAATAAATATATTTATATTATAGACTTTTCTCTGAATCGAAATTACGTGGACGCAATTTCTTTAAGGGGAGGAGTTTGTAACAATCTGGATTTTTGAGTAAATTAAGTAAAATAAATAATGATTTAGTTTGCAGGATTTAAAACATTAGTTTAGAATTTGTTTTCTTTTATAAAAGATAATACATATTGGAATAATTAGTTCTAAAAATTTGTGAAATAGAGAAATTAGAATTTTGTAGTTTTATTTAAAGATAATTAGAATTAGAGTTTGGTCAAGCATATTTATTTTGTTTGAATCTTCTTCTTCTTTTTAAATAAAAGAAGAATTTAAGGTTAATATGCTCCTTTTCAAAAATGTTGCTTATTGTTAAAATAATTTAAGAAGTCATTTTGTTCATTTGAATATGGTTTGATTACTAAATCTTTTTATTTGGGAGGCTATTAGTAAGTAATTAAATCAAAATGGTAAGTTAATTCTTATTGGGTTACAAATAAAAAAATAAAATAAAAAAAACTAATGCCCAAATAAAATCAGTAAAGGAGAAAGCTTCTTCTCATTTTTCAGAAAACAGTATGTATCTTTCCCAGTTCAGAAAACAAAAACAAGGAAACCTAGTTCCTCATCAACCAAAGTGCAAATTATCAAATTTAAGATGGGAATAAATTCCTACAAAATCTGAGAAAATAAGGTAATGACTTTGGAACTCGATTCTATCATCTAGACTATTTAATTTCAGTTTTTACAGTAGTTAAATTTGGGTTTTTGTTGTGTTTTTATGAACTGAGTTATAGGGTTTGGTGGTTTAAAACCTTGGGCTGAATTGATAATCTTAGTTGCTGAATTGAAGGAATAAAGGTGAGTTAAACCTCACAAAACCTATCTCTAATTTCTAATTTGCATGCTTTTGATTTCATATTAATTTATTGTGAATTTAGTTGATGAATTGGTGTTTTGTAGTTGCAATTATTGATTAGCCACTGTTCAATACTAAACACAGTTAGTTAATTGGGCATATCATTCTCGTTTCTTGTCGGATCTAGATGATTTCGAATATTCTGAAAATCTTATTTTGTGTGTGACAGCTTTCATGTTTAACATATTTCAAATTTTGAGGAAAGGTTGATCGAAATTATGTTGCAAACTCTCAGCTCTGTCACTTTGATAATTAGATTCTCCAAACTAAACACAGTTAGTAAATTGTGGACATCTTTTTCATTACTTAACAGATTTAGATGATTTTAAATGTTCCAGAAAGATTATTTTGTATGTGACACATTTCATTTTGAAAATATTTGCAAATTTTGAGCATAAGTTGATCGAAATTCTATTGAAAACTCTTAGCTTTGTCACTTTGATAATTACATTCTATATACTAAACAATTAGTAAATTAGGCGTATCATTCTCGTTTCTCGTCAGATTTTGGCAATTTTTAATGTATTGTAAAGCATGGACTTTGTGCTATAACTTTAATGTTTTGTGTTTTGCATAATTTTTAAGATTAAATAGAAAGAAACTAGGTTCATTGTTGTTGGCCTGTCAATAAAATCCATAGTTAATAAATTTAAATTTGAGAAATTGTTTTTGCCATATCTTTTTCATCATCGATCGGAATTTGATAAATTTTAATGTTCTGGAAAGCTTATACTTTTAGCTACATATTTCATGTTTTATTTTTTGCTAAATTTTGAGCATTAAATAGTCAAAATCATAATTTTTGTCGCTGCATTGAGAATAAACGACAGCGACAATGAATTTAAATCTAAAAATTATTTCGGTCATAACTTTTAAACCGTAAATTCAAATTAGATGATATATTTCTTGTTTAAAAGCTGAGACTTTTGTTTACTACTTTCATCTTTTAAGTTTTGTAAAATTATGAGATTTAGGTGGTCGAAACTGCATACCTTTAATCATAAATTTGAGTTAAACGAAGTAAATAGACAAGCTTCATATACAAGTAATTTTACGAAAGAGAATTATTTTTAGTTTATAAATATTAGAATTGTTTCTAAATTAAGTTAATAAATATGAAAAATGTTTTTTTAGCAAGTAATTTTTTATATTAAGCATGTTTAGTAAAATATTTATGGATTTGGAAATATGACTTTGGAAATACAAATCTAATCTATTTATACATAAAAGTGATTATTGAATTGGAATATATGTATTATGGCTTTATTACATACATAATTTAGGATTCATGTAATTTGGAAATGTAGTTTTGAAAATTATAAACTTATTTTATTTCTAAATAGACATGTTATATTTTAATAGGATTTAGAATAGTAAATAAATATGGTTAAAATATAGTTTTGTGAATAATACAACTATATGAAAATTCGAGACAAACTTGTGTATGTAAGTAAAATCTTGTAAAACTTTTTGTTTATGCAATATCTCATCAAATAAGTGAAAATTTATTTTAATCTAAATAATAAATAAACTTATGGAAATTTATAACAAGTGTTTTTAAACAATAAAATCAAAGAGAGAAAAAAAATGTTTTGAGAACCTTAGTTCTATAATTTGAGGAGTACTAATAATCGACTTAGTGTCATCGATTGGTTTAAATGTTTTCGAATAATGCTTCGTCGAATATGGTATAACTTAATAAATAGAATGTTTGAGTGGAACTTACTAGCCCATCAGCGAATATTTGAATTTGACTGGGTAGTATGGGATGCCTTGGTTAAATTCGTGTGATTGCTATTAGGAAGTATTTTACACTTTAGAATTGTATTCTCTTCTGATGTGCGACAAGTGGTTGCTAGATCCTTAAGAGAACGTAGTCCAGGTTTTCTAGTGGTATCCGTAATAAGTGATATTTACTAGCTTTTAGTAAATAATTGAATTTCACCATACGGTATGGGATGTATTGGTTAAATTCTAGTGATTACTGAAGGTGATAGTATTTGGCACTTTAGAGTTTACTCTCTTTTGCTGTGCGACAAGTGGATGCTAGATCCTTAAGAAGTTTATTCCTGGATTTCTTTTCGAGCATAATAATGTAATAATATTAAATAAATGAAGATTTATCGAGTCATGGTTTCTACGATCACCTTGATCGATATGGACTATCCTTGAGATCATTCTGTGTTCCTGGTCTGAGTACAATCCTTGATATCCGATCGGTTCGAGTGATACTAATTTGTTTGTTTGTTTGCTACGGTTCTGTGTATGATTATAACGATCATTTTAAGTAAGATCTCTTGGATTCTGGATATTTGGGTTATAGGTATTTGGATTCTACGACTATCTGTGTTCGTGAAATAGATAATTATTCTTGGGTCTTGTGTTCGTGAAATAAATATATATTCTTAGGTTTTGTGTTCGTGAAATAAATATACATTCTTGTGTCTTGTTAGTGAAATAAATGTTTATTCTTGTGTCTTGTGTTCATAAAATAAATAAATATTCTTGTGTCTTGTGTTCGTGAGATAAATATATATTTTTATGTCTTGTGATGGATGTTAAGTAAGTTAATTCTTTTATTCTATGTTTAATGACTAGTTCGTGTTTGTGACTTAAATTTATAACCCTGTTCTGAGTTAAATTAATTTTCTGACTCGTTATATAATGGACATCTGTATTTACTTATATGTTGTCTATTCTTGTGTTATATTATGTTCTCACCCTATTGGATATTTAGAGATAGTCCGACCCGGGTGTTATTTTGCTCGGGTCAGGCCGAGACTTTTCAGATTACAGGATAGATTGATCTTTGAATGGTTGTGCTAGCAAGGAGATAAACATTTGGACTTTTAGTTTATCCCATTTAGGAATTTGAACCTTGTATATAAAATGTATAATTGAAATTAGAGAATTGTTAAACTTGTATAACAACCGAGTTTAGTATTTGTAACGACCCACTATTTTGGACCATTCAAATCGACAATAAATCCACACATGTCCGACTTGAATAATTCAAAATAATAGATTGTTAATTTAAATTGGCAAAACTCAGCATATACAGTAAATAAAATAATCACAGATCACAGACATAGAGTAAGATAACAATAATGCAGCGGAAACAAAAGAATAGTAGTTCATGAAGCTACTATATATATATAACAGAGTTAAACAAGATACAACAGAAGTCTCGAATACAATAGATATCCCAATACAATAGTCAAATACAAGATCTGAATACATCCCTGGAATCAACTGAATAACTGAAAGCTGGATAGATAGCTGGATCTCCAAGTGAAGCTCTAACTCCAAAGGTGAGTCTCAAATACTGTATCGCTCAGTCTGACCCGAGCGTAAAGAAAACACAAAACACTCGAGTAAGGATTAACATTCTTATATCAATAAATCCAACTCAAGTGAAATAACAACTGAAATACAAGTAACTCAAAGGATGTTTGGGATAACCATCCTCTAAGGATCCGTTAAACTATCTACTATGTAGTAGTGTACGCTAAGTAGATAATGTCTAATCAGTAAAGTACGATATCAAAATAGCATTAAGTCATGGCCCATTCCACCCTTAACACATTTTTATTCCCAAGAGCATATACAAGACCGTAGTTTCCCCAAAACCGGAAGTCACCAGAGGGCAATCCATATACTAAAGGTACAAACCAAAACGTAGTGGTCGCGATAGGATAAACAGTATGACAAGGTACATGAGGCGATACCAACTAGGATACTAGTAGTTGCCTGATCCGGACTGATGTTGAGCATAGCAGCTACTACCTCAACACCGCGAAACAACACTCCCATATATCGAGGGGTGCACCCAAATCGAATCACATAAGTAATAGATAAGGTATCGAAGAAGTGTGTCCGCTAGAGATGGCGATCCTCAATGCCCCAGCGCGGCTCCTGTTTGCACAAAAAATGGACAAACACCTTGAAATTGTATGATTTAGTAGATCTTAGGTTGTTCTTAGTGATTTTGGAGATTTATGCAAATATATGAAAAACAGGGGCTAAACTGTAAAAGGACACGCAGATTTATAGTGGTTCAGCCAGAATGTGCCTACGTCCACTTTATATGTTATTTCTCTTCTCTTGTTTTGATTACAAGTACAAAGCTTTGATACAAGTAAAAGAAAGTTGTTTGAAAGTTCCTTCCGTGCTTGAGCTCTCAAACTTATCCCCCATTGCTGTACCCCTGCCCCTCTATTTATAGAGTGAGGCTGGGGGTAGGGGTCTTGGAGGTATATAGCAGCTGGCGGGCCTGGGCTGACGTAATCTGGCCTGGTGGATCTGGTCCGGTTTCCTTTGGTTCGGTGGTGAGATGTGTGGCCCGGTTGCTTCGTTCGGTGGAGGCTTCATTCGGTGGAGAGGTTTGGACCGGTGGGGAATTGGTCCGGTATAGGCTGGTTCGGTGGAGGTTGGTTAGGAGTTGGTTCGGCAGTGAGGGCACAGCTTGGTCCGGCAGTGGGTCTTTCGTGCAGCTGGTCCGGCAGTGGGTCTCTCGTGGAGCTGGTCCGGTAGTGGGTCTTTCGTGGAGCTGGTCCGGTAGAATCTCGCTCAACACTTGCCCCCCAAAGTAGGGCATGTGCATGCACGTGTCTTGCTTTGTTTTTGGTCGTTCATCCTGGACACTTCCATCCGGTCTCAGAAACGAAATGGTGGTCCAGCTATCTTTCCTTCCCTCTATAAGTAGGGGCTCCGTACCTTCGTTGTTTCCCTAACGATCGAAAAGTGCCGAGCCAAATTCTCAAACACCGAATCAATTGCAGTGCCGAACTAGGCTACTTTGCCAGATCAGGTGAGGCCTTCTTTCCTCACCGAATGACTATTAGGCTTTATACTGCCGAATGAGCTTTTTGAAAATGCCGAATGGGCCTTTGGGTAACGAGAATGCCGAATGAACTTGATAATGAGAATGCCGAATGGGCTAGATACACTTGATTTTTTCACTTTTTATATCACGAGCGAAATTCCAGGCTGTATGTACTTGCTTGTTTGTACTCTCTGTTTTAACAACATGTTTTTTCGACGTTGCAGATAATGTCTCGCAAAGCAGAAACTCGATCGGATAAAAAGAAGTCCCAGGGCGAAGGAGAATCTTCCGCAGTGCCCCCTGCTCAGCCAGGACCGGAACGTCACGGAACTGCCCCCATATCACTGGTGGACGGGTACGGTCCTCAGGAGCTTTTGGACTCCCCGCCCGATTGCTTTCCCAGCTCCCTCAAGGAGGAGCAACTTGATGTCATCTCCCGTTCTTTCGAAATCGATAGAGCGCGCATGCTGTTGCCTGGGAGAGAAGTTATGCCGTATGACCCTCCCGAAGGGTACTTTGCCTACAGTAGATATCACTGTATGTGTGGTGCCATCCCGCCTCTTAATGCTTGGGAAGCCAGCTTCCTTACATATCTAAAGGTGGCCCCGTTCCAGCTTCAACCCAACTCCTATACTATACTGGTGAGCCTATTCGTCATCTTTCAGAGGAAGTATGGGCGTGCTCCTTCCAACCGGGAGATCCGGTACTTATATAATCTGAGGGGCTATAAGAAGGGGTCCCCATACATTAGCTTGGAGTCAGCTGTAACCTTCAAGCCGGTCTTGGATCTGTATTCTAAGTACAGCATGTTCAAGAAGGAGTGGTTCTTCATCAGGGACGACTCTGCTTCTATTCGGCGTTTCACCTCTGGATGTAAGTCGATGCTTTATTTATAATTTCCATTCTGGTCGCAATGCTTCTTCTCATACGTTTTCATTTTTGCTAGCGACAGGTGGCTTTGCGGTTGTGGAGACTGATCGCCTGGTTCAGACGGCGGCTGAGATAGAAGCTATCCCTGGGAGAGATAGATCAGCTGCCTACCTGATCAGAAACGCGACCCTTCTGGAGTATAACTTGATCCTTCCTCAGCAGTCAGTAGTCAAGCAGAGGGAAACGACGGAGGAGAGGGCAGCTGCTCAAGCTAAGGGAGGTGTCACAGTAGAGAGTGGTAAGAGGAAACCTTTCACAAAACCTCCAGCTGTCGGAGGTAAGAAACTTAAGAAGTCGGACGGTCCTTCCCCCAGCAATTGTCCTCTTACCCAGGGGGAGGAAGACGTAGAGGAGGTGAGAGGTGAGGGCGGAGATGATCGGGAAGGTGATGATGGTGGCGATGGCATCAGGGCCTTGCTTCCTGGGCAGGCAGGCGAGATTCAGGAGTGGATGGATGATGCATTCCGTCAGGCTTTTGAGGGGCTGGACGGAGACCAGGCTTTGGTAGAGAAATCCACGAAAGATGACAAGGCCGAGACCGGTGCAAGCGTGTCTTCCCAGACTATTCCAGCCAAGGTGGCTCCGACGACTCAAGGTGAACTTTTGACTTCTGCAGGCTCCATTTATGATAGGGACTTAGGAATATTTTATGATCCGCTCCCGTCCTGGAATGAAATCCAGGACTTATTGCAGTATCCTACTTCTCCCCAGGGTTTGTATAACAGATGTGTTTCTTACCTTCTTTTAACTTTTAATTTACCGCGTTTCTCGAATTATGGATTAATGTAAGCTTGTGACACTTGCCCTTTATATCAGGAGCAGGTAAAACAGCCAAGGCCTTAGATCTTCGGCACAGGCTTGAACAATACAAGCTCTCCAAAGCTTCCGCCAAGCCGAAGACTCCGACCCACCATTCTGGGGATGTAGTCGGCTATCGTCCTCTTCTCGAGGTTATTGAAGAGAGTATTCAGAAGAGAAAAAGGAGTCATCCCTTATCCGAACCTTCACCCGGTCTTCAGCCCCCAGTTCAGCCTTTTCATGATATCACGGAGGAGGATACTGAGTTCGCACTCTCTCCGCACCCGTCTGAAAATCCTACCGTTACGCAGATTGATCGTCCTGGTTTGGCTCGTAATCCATTTGCGGGTCATCCTGATCTGGATCCAGGTTCCCATGATTTTACCTTCGACGAGGACACCGGTGAGCACCTTCTTCCCCGTAATCCCATGGTGCGGGTGCTTGATGAGGCTAAGTCCCTAGATCTCGATTTACTTACAACTCGGATAGTTACCATGGGAGACGAGGCCAAGGCTAATATTGATCGGGTGGCGGAGGAGACTAGGAAGCTGATGGGGCATCATGCCCGGCTGGTTAAGGCTGGAGAGGAGATTGGGAGTGCCAACATCCGACTACGATTGATGGTTTTGGACCAGGCCAAACAGCTTGTTGATCAGGCCATTCAGATTTCTCAACATGAGGCTGCCTCCGGGCGATTAAGGAAGACTATGGAGGAGGCTAGTAAGGCGAAACTGCGGAAAATGGAGGCTGCCTGCAAGTAGCAGAGAAATATGGCCATCTCGACAGTGGATGAGGTTCGGAGCACGGATCTCGAACGGGTAGGGGAGCTGTCGAAGAAGCTTGAAGCCGCAGAGCTTGCTCAGGTCAGGCTAAAGGAGGAGATGGAGGCGATGAGGAGGTCCTTTCAGGCTGACTACTCGCGGTACCGACTGGAGAGGGATGTTGCAACTACAAGGCTATCGGTTTCTGAGGCTCATATGAGGGAGTTTGAGGAAAATGAGGGGATGATGGATGATATGCTGCAGGACATGTACTTTCGCATTTGGAAGCAGGGCAGCTTATCTTGGATGGATGACTACCCCCGGGTCATGGCTAGGATTTACCTCAGGGCTCTAGACGAGGCCAAGGATGAGGAGGATAAGGAGGGTGGAGCGGCCTTTAGGATGGATGTGGTCACTGCTCAATTTACCAAGGAGGAGAAGACAGCGGTGAAAGAGGGGATGCGGTTGTTCGCGGTTGAGGAGGCAGGTGTGGAAGTAGGGGATGACGACCAAGACGATCAGGGGGAAGTTGCTGGTAACCTCTATTTCATTAGTTTCTTTTGTTAACTCTGTTGCTTATCACTAATGATTTCTTTTTCTGACCGGATAGGTGGGCAACAGAACAAGGACAAGACTCCAACGCAGCCGGCTCCCTGATTAGACCTAGAAAATTCTTTTTGTGGCCTTGACATGGCTGTATATGTTAGTCTTAAAACAGTAGAGTAACTTTTAGGTTGTAATTTCTGCTACTTGTAATAAATAGCTCTATTCTAGATGTTTAATTCTTTAACTTAAGCTGATTTTGTCGTCTTTGGAATGTTTTTGCTATTTTGACATGTTGCATGAGAAATATAGCTATGCATATTCTTGTAATTAAATTGTGTTTGATGTCGCGTTTTTGTTTAAAACATAATCTCATGACTTGCAGTGTTAGCGTGAGGTGTGAACAAATTATAGGCATATATGAAAGAAGGAAATACCGCCCTTTATATTTTGCTCGTAGATGGCAGCTTTGAATATCCTGTGTGACCGAGTAAGGGATGCGGTCCAGTATCTTGCTGTGAGCATCCGTTTCTATTAGTGAGTGTCTCCTGTTTTGTGTCCTGCACTTCAGGGATTGTTACAGAGGATAGGAGAAAATTTTCTTAAGTAAAATTGAAATATGTGAAATAGTAAAACTTCCAATCACGGAAGGCCTTCGATGTGCTTAAGTTCGTGGCAAATGGGCTTTGTAGTCACTTTCCCTAGCTGTGGGTCTTGGAGACATTTGTCACCCATCTTACGCCTCCGCGGGGAGTTAATTCTTTTTTACCACAGCCGTACTTAAGACACATCGGAGCCGAGATCGCGCACAGTAACTACCCGGGCCATTATGGCCCGTAATCGTGGGTATTATTCGATTTACCGTGGCCGACTAGCGTGGGTGCCGATCGTCAACCGTGAACTGCCCCTGGCTGGCCACACCTTATGTTGGGGCTTATAATCGGTTCGCAGTTGCCGGCGAGCCGAACGCCGTAATGAGCTGCCTCGGCTATAGTCGGCCTTCTCGGTGGCTTATAATCGGCTCATTACAGTTGGCTTTAAGGGCCGTCGCGAGCAATGAGTTAACCCGCAGCAGAGGGATGCTGGGGTGAAAGTGTCTCATTGGCGAGGGCATAGATTCGCATAGTACCTGTTAGGTCTTGTCCAGATGAAGTTGTGCTGTGGAGTGCCTCGAATTGAAATGTTGTATGCACAGGATTTTGTCCAACAGAAAAGGATAAAGTTAACAAGCAGCCAAGATATAAAGGAACAAGTTGAAAAAAAAAGAGACAAGGTTTTTTAAAGTGGTTCGGCACGAAAATGCCTACGTCCACTGATTCTCTTTGTTAATTCACTTCATATGGGCAATACAAGTTAAGAAAAGTATCGACGGAGGTGTTGGATGTTCCATGCCCTCTAAAACACCTCTCCGTCCACTGTTGACAAAATATAAGCTCCGTTGTGGAGATCTTTATGAATTACATATGGTCCATCCCAGATTGGGTCTAGTGCTCCGGGGCGAGGGAAGATTCGCTTGAGGACAAGATCGCCTTCTTGTAAGGTACGATGCTTGACTTTGGAGTTGTATTGTGCTGCCACTTTCTGTTTGTGGGCTGCTGCTTTAAGGATTGCATCATTTCTTCTCTCCTCAACTAGATCCAAAGACATGTGAAGGAGTTCTTCGTTCTCTTCTGGGTTATAGTGGATCCTACGGTGGGAAGGCACAATGGTTTCAACTGGGAGCATAGCCTCCGATCCGTATGCCAAAGAGAAAGGAGTGTGCCCCGTCGATGTTCTGAAAGATGTGCGATAGGCCCATAGTGCCGTAGGGAGTTAATCCACCCAAGCGCCCTTTGACTTTTCGAGCTTCTTTTTTATTAGAGTTTTCAGAATTTTGTTGACGGCTTCGACTTGTCCGTTTGCCTGGGGATACGCTATGGATGAGAAGCTTTTGTGAATTCCGTGCTCTTGGCACCATTTGGCGAATTCCTCGCTGTCGAACTGAAGCCCATTGTCTGATATGATTTTGAGTGGGACTCCGTACCTGCACAGGACATTTTTGATCAAGAAGTTAATAACTTTTGCTGAAGATACTTTATTCAGAGGTTCTGCTTCCACCCATTTGGTGAAATAGTCGACTGCCACTATAGCATATTTGGCCCCGCCTCGGCCCATTGGTAGCTCGCCGATTAAGTCAATTCCCCATATTGCGAAGGGCCAAGGGCTGGTCATTTGAGTAATCTCAGTTGTTGGTAGCCGCGGGATCTTAGCAAACTTCTGGCATTCGTCACACTTTTTGACAAAATCTAAGGCGTCCTTGCTTAAGGTGGGCCAGAAATATCCATACCGGAGTATCTTTTTTGCTAATGTTTGCCCTCCGATGTGATCTCCGCAGCTTCCCTGATGAATGTTGAATAAGATTTCCTTGGCTTCCCTCCCAGCGACACACCTTAATAACGGGTTAGAGAATCCGCGCCGATAGAGGATGTCTTCTTGTATTGTGTAGTGGGAGGCTTTCCTCAAGATTTTCTTGACCTCGTTGCGCCCATTGGGTAGTGTGCCACTTTGTAGGTAGTCTGGGATGGGAGTCATCCAAGTTGCTTCTTCGGTTGCAGCTATCAGATTTACTTGCTCAAAACTTGGGGTTAGTTGCTTTGAGATGGCTACTGCTCCGAAGATGGTGATGTCTCTCATACTTGCTTGCTTTGCCAATTCGTCGGCCTCTTGGTTATCTTCCCGAGGGATGTGTTTGACTAGGTAGTGGTCCAATCGGCTGAGAAGTAACTTGGTCTTCTTTAAATATGCTATGAGTCGTTCTTCTCGAGCTTGGAATTCTCCTAGTATTTTGTTAACAATAAGTTGAGAATCGCTCTGAAGACACAAAGAATTGGCTCCGATTTCTATGGCAAGTTCTAATCCAGCTATCACCGCTTCATATTCTGCATTGTTGTTGGTGGCAGCGAACTCCAACCTTATAGCATAGTGCAGCTTATTCCCCCTGGGAGTGATTATTACCACACCTGCCCCCAAGCCTTGTTCGTTCGATGCGCCATCCACAAAGAGATTCCACTTGATGTCTTTTGCTGTTTCCAATTGCTCCTTATCTTCGTTGGTAGTGAATTCTGCAATGAAATCAGCCATGGCTTGTCCCTTAATGGCGGTGCGAGGGTGATAGGTGATATCATACTGACTTAGTTCAATGCACCATTTAAGTAGTCGCCCAGAAGTGTCGGGACGATGGAGTACCTGCCTCAGTGGTTGATCGGTCAGAACTTTGATGGAATGGGACTGGAAGTAGTGACGCAGTTTCCGTGATGTGATTAGTAAACAGTACGCTAGCTTCTCAAGTTTAGGATATCTGACTTCTGCCCCCGTAAACCTCTTACTCACGAAGTAAACTGGCCTCTGCGTGCGGTTGTCTTCCCTTATCAAGGAAGCGCTTAGGGCGTGAGATGACACAGCAAGGTATATGTATAATTCTTCGCCTTCGCTTGGAGTTGAGAGTACTGGTGGTTTTTGGAGGTGTTCGATTAAGCTAAGGAAAGCGGTCAAGCATTCGTCAGTCCATTCGAACTTTCCATTGTCTTTCTTTAGAGCTTCGAAATAGGGGACGCACTTGTCTGTTGCCTTGGAGATGAATCGGCTTAGGGCGGCCACTTTCCCATTCAGGCTTTGCATTTCCTTCCGAGTGGAAGGTATCTTGATATCCCTTAGCGCTCGGACTTGTTTAGGGTTTGCTTCAATCCCTCTGGCATGGACGATGAATCCTAAGAACTTTCCTGATGACACTCCGAAGGAGCACTTTAGTGGATTCAACTTCATTCCATACTGTCGAAGCACCTGGAACATCTCGCCTAGGTGGCTTACGTGATCTTTGGCTTTCCTTGACTTTACCAGCATGTCATCCACGTATACTTCCATAGTTTGTCCTATTAGCCCTGCAAACATCTTGTTGACGAGGCGCTGGTAGGTGGCTCCTGCATTTTTAAGTCCAAAAGGCATTACCTTATAGTAGTATAAACCCCGGTCGGTGATGAAACTAGTGTGGTCTTGGTCGGGAGCATGCATAGGAATTTGGTTATATCCTGAGTATGCGTCCATAAAAGATAGGAGCTCGTGCCCGGCTGTGCTGTCTACAAGTTGGTCGATTCGGGGAAGTGGGAAGCAATCCTTTGGGCAGGCGTCGTTTAGGTTGGAAAAGTCAATGCAGGTTCGCCACTTCCCATTAGCCTTCTTTACTAGTACCGGGTTGGCGATCCATTCCGGGTAGATAGCTTCTCGTATGAAGTAATTGGCGAGTAGATTCTTTACTTCTTCATCGAGGGCTGCTGACCGTTCTGCCCCCATACTTCTCTTTCTTTGTTTTACGGGCGCCTTGGTAGGATCAATGTTTAATACGTGGCATGCTATGTTGGGGGAGATTCCGGTCATGTCAGCGTGTGACCATGCGAATACATCCAAGTTGTGGCGGAGAAAATCGATGAGTTGTTCCTTCAATTCGGCTTTTAGTTGCGACCCAATTTTCAATAGTCTACTTGAGTCGTGCTTGTCTATAGATATAAACTCCATAGCCTCTACAGGCTCGGCGGTGGCCTCCTCCTCTTTGTCCCTAGGGTCTAATTCATTGAAAGGGTCGCTGGTATATCGAAGAGGAGGCGCATTCTTTAGTTGCTACGCTTCTAGACTTTTCGTGCAGACGGCAACCTCTACACCCTTCCCTTTATCCTTCCTGTGGTTGTTGCGAAGTTCAGTCACATAGTAGTCTCGAGCAACGTCCTGGTCTCCTTCTACTTCCCCTATTCCATTGTCCGTTGGAAACTTCATCTTTAGGCACCATGGGGCTAGGACAATTTGGAAGTCAGACAAGGCTGGCCTTCCTAAGAAGGCGTTGTAGGCCGAATGGTTTTCTATTAGCACGAACGTCTGCTTCCGTACAATGGAGAGGGGATGGCTTCCAATCTCAACAAAGAGGTCCAGTTGCCCGAGGGGCATCTTAGCATCCCCAGTGAAACCGTGTAGTGGTTTATCGCAGGGAGATACATCCTTCATTGATAGCTTCATTTTGTCGAATGCGTGTTTGAACAGGATGTTTACTGAGCTTCCAGTGTCTACCAGGATTCGGTAAACTTCGGCGGGACCGAGTCGGGCAGAGATGACCATGGGATCCATGTGAGGGTACTGCCTTCCTTCTAGGTCACGCTTACTGAATGTGATGTCATTACTTTCTTTCCGCTTCGGGTGGCGCTCTTCTATAACCGAATTGACACAGTCTTTATTGTCTCTAGCGACTTTCCATACCTTTCCATCTCTTTCCAGCTTCTGTCCGCGATGTGCGGTCCTCCTGAGATGGTATGGACCACTATCTTCTCTTGGATAGAGCTGCTAGCGTTGCGGTTTCCTCTGCCGGTGTCCGGTGAGGGTAGACTTGGGTTTTCATTGGCAGGAGCTGGAGTCCTGTCCTAACTTTTTACATAACGTTCCAGTTTCTTCCTTCTGATGTGTTCCTCAATCAGATCCCGGAGATGATGGAATTCATTGGTATCATGCCCGTGAGATTCGTGGAAGCGGCAGAACTTTCCAGATTTCTGCGCGTTATCTGATTCCTTCATGTATGGTGGGCGTTTGTATCTAACTTCGCCTTGGGTGGCAAGGAAGATATTTTCGACGGTCTCGTTCAAAGGAGTGTAAGTGTCGAATCTCGGCCCAGGCCGATATAGGCGCTTTTCTCCCTTCTTGCCCCCAGCATTGTCTCTGGAATCATTTCTTCGAACGTCCCTTGCCACAGCAGGGGTGTTGCTGTGAGTTGCCTTATTTTGCTATCATGACTGCGCCTCAACGGCAGCATCCTCAAGCCTCATGTATTTCCCGGCTTCATGGAAGAAATCGTGTAAAGTAGCTGGTTTTTCTTTCGTCAACCTTCTAGCAAATTTAGTGTCCGGATGCACACCACTACAGAGGGCCATTAGGATAAGCTTCTCATCGACATCTTGGACTGCGGTTGCTGCGGCATTGAATCGGGTTAGGTATTGCTGCAGTTTTTCTCCAGGTTTCTGTTTGACGCTGGATAAGGAATAAGCGTCCTTAGGTTGTTCCACATGGATGCGGAACTGACTGATAAACTTTTCTTTCAACATTTCCCACGAGCTGATGGATCCCTGGGGTAGATTACAGAACCAGGAGGTAGCGAGATTTGCTAAGAAGAGCGGAAAGCATTTGCACAGTACTCCCTCTATTTCTCCACTCATGAGCATATGTTGCGTGTACCTCTGTAGGTGTACAACGGGGTCGGAGGTTCCTTTGTAAGGTTCCATTGTTGGCATCTTCCATTTTCGGGGGGTGATAGCAATTTCGATATTGTGGGCGAAAGGGCTGTTTACCCTAGCGCCTATCCCTCGATCTCTTTGCTCCCGTTGGACACACTCTCTGAATAAGCGTGCCATCCTTTCATCAGAATTTGGAGCAGATAGAAATGAGTTTGGTTTTGTTCTGTGGGATTGATTCCGTCCAGATGACCTATAGGGATGGTATCGTCTATCGTTCCTCATATTTTTCAGCGGTTGCCTTTGATCTTCTGGGGGCATGCTAGGGTCAGCTACAGTTGGCCCTTGCCTTGATCTTCTCCTGCTGGGTTCTGATCTAAGCACTTCCTCGGGTCCAACTTCGGCCTGGACTCTAGCTCGGCCCCGTTCACCAGCGTTTCCGTGGTTATGCAGTATGACAGGCTCAGCTACAGTTGATCTCCGTCCAGTACCTCCCCCGTTGGGTTCGGTACCAAACGTTTCCTCAGGCCTAACTTCGGGCTGTGCTCGGTCTCGGCTCCTACCATGGCTACTTCTGCCGTTAGCTCCTTCGAAGAAGGAAGATCTTTGTTGTCTTTGAGATCCTCCAGACTTGGACTCGCCCCATGATTCAGTGTTGCGATTGGATTCTTCAGCATCCCTTAAGCGTGACATGAGATGGTCCACCAAGGCTTCCTGCTGGGACGTGAAGCGGTTAGTTACTTCAACCACAACTCTGTCCAAATCTGCCCTAGTAATTACTGCAGGCTGTTCTGTGGCAGGAGTGGTTGGGTTAGCATGTCCTTCATTTGTTACTGCTGCTGGAGGAGGACGATTTACTTGATTCGTGACAACTGGATCTGGAAGACTGCTGGATGCGATGTTTTTTCCATTGTTAACATCTTTTCTCTGTTTGGGAGGCACAAAAAATGGACAAACACCTCGAAATTGTATGATTTAGTAGATCTTAGGTTGTTCTTAGTGATTTTGGAGATTTATGCAAATATATGAAAAACAGGGGCTAAACTGTAAAAGGACACGCAGATTTATAGTGGTTCAGCCAGAATGTGCCTACGTCTACTTTATATGTTATTTCTCTTCTCTTGTTTTGATTATAAGTACAAAGCTTTGATACAAGTAAAAGAAAGTTGTTTGAAAGTTCCTTCCGTGCTTGAGCTCTCAAACTTGTCCCCCATTGCTGTACCCCTGCCCCTCTATTTATACAGTGAGGCTGGGGGTAGGGGTCTTGGAGGTATATAGCAGCTGGCGGGCCTGGGCTGACGTAATCTGGCCTGGTGGATCTGGTCCGGTTTCCTTTGGTTCGGTAGTGAGATGAGTGGCCCGGTTGCTTCGTTCGGTGGAGGCTTCATTCGGTGGAGAGGTTTGGACCGGTGGGGAATTGGTCCGGTATAGGCTGGTTCGGTGGAGGTTGGTTAGGAGTTGGTTCGATAGTGAGGGCGCAACTTGGTCCGGCAGTGGGTCTTTCGTGCAGCTGGTCCGGCAGTGGGTCTCTCGTGGAGCTGGTCCGGTAGTGGGTCTTTCATGGAGCTGGTCCGGTAGAATCTCTCTCAACACTTGCCCCCCAAAGCAAGACACGTGGACCAGATCCACCAGGCCAGATTACGTCAGCCCAGGCCCACCAGCTGCTATATACCTCCAAGACCCCTACCCCCAACCTCACTCTATAAATAGAGGGGCAGGGTTACAGCAATGAAGGACAAGTTTGAGAGCTCAAGCACGGAAGGAACTTTCAAACAACTTTCTTTTACTTGTATCAAAGCTTTGTACTTGTAATCAAAACAAGAGAAGAGAAATAACATATAAAGTGGACGTAGGCACATTCTGGCTGGACCACTATAAATCTGCGTGTCCTTTTACAGTTTAGCCCCTGTTTTTCATATATTTGCACAAATCTCCAAAATCACTAAGAACAAACTAAGATCTACTAAATCATACAATTTCGAGGTGTTTGTCCATTTTTTTTGCAAACATTTTTGGTGCTTTCACTGAGTAGTGAGGGTGCAACTTGGTCCGGCAGTGGGTCTTTTGTGCAGTTGGTCCAGCAGTGGGTCTCTCGTGGAGCTGGTCCGGTAGTGGGTCTTTCGTGGAGCTGGTCCGGTAGAATCTCGCTCAACAGCTCCTGTTTTAGTCATGTCAGGGGTCATCCAAAATCATTCTCTTTCTTCAGGCAACGCGTTCATCAAACCATCCACTTCATTCTGGATCAACACTCCGCGTATATTAGTTATTAAAGTGGTTTCGGTATCGACAGAGAGTATGTCCATATCCGATCCCGGTCTCTTTAATAACTACGTATTATTACACCGATGGTCATTTAGTAAACTTTCAAATAGTTATATTTCAAACCGAAATATCATTGCCATTTCAAAACCATATTCATACGATAACAATTTTACTTCAAATAAATCCATTTCCAAAATCATAGTACTTTTCCAAAGTTATAACGCTTTCGAAATCATAGTCTTTTAAAAATCACAGCTTTGAAATTATAGCATTTTGGAAATCATAACACTTTCCTCTTAAACAGTTTAGATATTAAAATTAGTATATATATAATAAAATAGTTTATAAATAAAATAATTTATATTAAAAATGATTTATATTAAAATAGTTTATATTAAAATAATTTATAAAATAAAGTATACATAGTTTAAATATAATTTAAAATTACTTTATAAAATAAAATAGCCTCAAATTTCACAAATCGATTCGAATTAACTCGAATTCCAAAATTTTAATTTAATCAAATCTCAAATCATAAATTTCAATTCGATTCAGTTTCTAAATAACCATTTCAATCTATAGATTTCAAATACATATTTAAACCATAAAGTAAGCCATTTCAATTTCAATATATTTCAAAGCTTTAAATATTCAACATTTCAATAACATCTAATACAACTTAAATTCACAAATTTTAAATAAACAAAATATCCCTTTTAAATTTATATAAATTTGAAATATTCATTAAAGTCATTTCTTAATTAATTCAAGTTATAAAACATATCTTAAAATTTCAAATTTAATAGATTTCAAATCAACTTATTTAAGTATAATTCTTAAATAATTAAGAATTCCAAATCAATTAAAATTTATCTTTCAACCTGAACATTATAAATTCTATATTTAAAAATATAAATTTTACATAAATACTTAAACATATGTCATATTGATTCAAATCAACTTATTAAATCAACTTTAATAAATCTTTAAAATCATTATTTATTAAAACCATATATTTCTTTCAAAACCGTAGAAATGTTTTTCAAAAACATTTATATATAGACCAACGGTGTCTGTATATAATTTTCTATCCTATGGTCAAGTGATACGGATATTTATCATTTCAATCCGCAATTTAAAATATATTCGGGTATATATCTTTTCAACCCGAAATCCCAAATTCAATTTAATTTGAAAATCGCTTGGGTTTATCATTTTAACCCATAACGATTTCCTCCTATTCTAAAGTCCGTTCGGGTATGTATCATTTCAACCCATAGTGATTCTATACTAACATGGAACTTACAGAGTGATAACAGATATGATAATAATATAACAACGGTAACATGCATATATCATCAGTATAAATAACATATAAGGGTGTCAGATGTCACAGGTGAACAGATACAGATGATGTCATATATATATATATATATATCAATATAAATAACAGATAATGATGTCAGGTGTCACAGGTGAACAGATACAGATGATGTCATATA
Source organism: Allium fistulosum (assembly GCA_030737815.1). Taxonomy (NCBI): domain Eukaryota; kingdom Viridiplantae; phylum Streptophyta; class Magnoliopsida; order Asparagales; family Amaryllidaceae; genus Allium; species Allium fistulosum. The sequence goes on along the minus strand of CM060904.1, from coordinate 259,455,093 downwards.
TATAGCAATATAAATAACTAACAGCAGCATATTTCAATTGTCGTTCCAATTGAAATCAAATTTAATAAATATAAGAACGTTAATCGTGAGTGATTGCTCACCTTTCGAGGCTAGAGATCGAGAATAGACAACGAGGTTGAGTTACGAATTGCAAGCACGACTTCCGAAACAAACTAGATGGACATGATTCGACGAACAAGCTGATAAATAGAAATAGACGAAATCAAATCAGAACTGGATCGATGCAGATATAATCGAGACAAAAGTATATCATATTATTATTTTTCTTAAAACCAACATTCAATTTAAATTACATATTATATTTCAAATCATAACACATATCCAAATCACTTTATATATTATATTTTAGAAATCTAAAAGAAACCAAAATATCTATATAATATATAGTATATATATAACGCAATATTCCAAAATTTGGGGAAATCGAAATTTGTACTTAAAGAGAAAAGACTTCTACTAGTTTCCAAAATGCAAAAACTACCTTTAAAATAAATAACTATATAAAATAAGTTACCTATATATTGATGTCCACTATATATACCGTAATAGTATATATATACCTCTAATATTTAAAATTCAGTATTTAAGTAAAATAATATATTCCCTTTCAAAATATCCAATACTTACTTCTAGCTATAATATACTGCACACAACCATACCTCTACAAATTCTCAAAGCAAGCTTTAAAACGTATAAACTATATAAACTATATAATGCTTTAAAAGCAAGCCCATACTATGCTTTAAAATATATAAACTAACCTATGCAAAGTGACAGCACATACAATGCTTTAAAAACATATAAACTATGTAAATACCTCTCTAACAACTTATAAAAGCAAGCCAAGCTATATTCAGACTGTACCATATATTAATACTATCCAAATGCAGACTAGAAGACATGATATACCTATAAACTTATATGAACTATACCCAAACAAATATAAACGTAACCTATGCACTAATATATAAAACTGTCATATATTTATTTTTAGAATATTAAAATAAAACTATTATATATAAGAAGCTGATATATATAACATACCCATACAACGAAATGAAGTGCGGAAGACACCGAGGCTGAGAAGGAGCGGAGGAAGGACGACGAACAACGCTTGGGTGATGGGGATATTGGCTTCGGCTGTTGCTAGAGGTGGATCTCCGGCACTGATGGTTGCTGCGTCGGGATGGGACTGGGCTCAAGTCAAAGGGTGGGGATGCGATTTGGTTGGCGTGGTGGGCGGCGGGTCAGGCGGATGTGGTCGGACGCGGGCTGACGAGGGGAAAGAGGAAAAAGGTGGATGGTGAGAGGGTGCTGTCGACTGTTAGAGGGAGGTAGATGTGAGTGGTGGTTATGAATCTTCGATTGCAAGTGATGGTGGGTAGGCGATGTTGAGGAGGGAGGCTCGGCAGGCTATTGGGTTGAAAAGGCGGACGATATACATGCTTTTTCTTCTTTTTTTTTAGCCATGGCCGAAATGGATAAAACAGTGGAGAGATGGGTCAGGGAAAATGAAAAGGCAGAACATACTATGCGAATATAAGTTGCCTTCAATTGAACCGAAAGCCAAAGTGGAAAGGCACAGTAATAATTGATGAAATGTGAAGGATCAACTGTGGTTTCAAAATTTAATAAAGGTAACAGGTTAGACGGCTGTGTAATTGAAAAGACAATAAAGAAGAACACAAATTACAATACCGATACGGTAATCGTTTTATAGATTTCATGGTGTACCGGGGTTCAAAAAAATGGAAATGAATATATCGCAGAGATCTGTACGACGAGATGATCAAAACAGTATACAGATATCAGTGGTATGATTGAATTATAAAAATTCGAATTTTCTAATAGCGGAAAATGCAAGAAAATCGCTAAAAAATAAGATCGACGGAGCCAAAGATGTCCGAATTTGGAAAAACTACAAACTGACATCTTGCTCAGAAGATGGTTTAGAATTTTTCTACGTAAAAATATTTAAGTTTCGAAAATGTTTTATTTTCATCGCTTTTTAACTGATTAAATTGAAGTGAATTTACGTACGAAATAAACTTTCATATTTTTGGATGAAAATTTACCAGTTGCTATGTTTAATTAGACGCATTCCAAATATCGAATTATATTTCAAAAATTTATAGTTTAAAACTTCCTAAAATTTCAATTAATAACGTTATTAAAACCGGTTAAATTTACGGGTCATTACATTCTCCCCCACTCAAAACTTTTCGTCCCCGAAAAGGAAGGAGGTAGGAGAATAGAAACAACCAGAAAGAAAATTGATTGGAATACAAGTAAAACAATTAATTCAAACCATATAAATTTCAATTTAAATTAATTAATATTTAACAATTTGGTTAAATCCTTTTAGTTCACTTAAGTTAAATTAATCTATCTATTTCTAAATTCATTATCTTATTATCTAATCATCTTCAATTAACAATTTCTAAATCATCAATTTGCATAATCATTTATTATACTCATATTTTATTCAACAAATTTAATTCTTTTATTCCAAATTATTATTGAATTTGTTCTATGTAATATATTTTATCACATATATTTAAATCATATAAATTAATTTAAACCATATAAATTTCAATTTAAATTAATTTATATTCATTAATTGATTTTAAATTCAAGGTATTTCCATAAGTTGATCTAATTTCAATTTATTATTTCCTTCAAAACAAAATTTATTTTTCAATTATCTTATTATTCTATTTATCTCTATTAACATTTTATAATTAAAATTTAAGTGTATAACATTTATTATAACCACTCAAATTTTATTTATAATATCATTTTATATTGTATATTATCCAATTACATTTTAACTTCTGAATAATTTAGGTAAGTTATATTGAAATGCAATTTAGTACTATACAAATAAAATTTTCAAATTCAATTATCTCAAGTTTAAATATTCATCCAAAAATTTTGACTTCAGTTAATAATTGAAATCATCTTTAAATCATAAACTTAAGAATTTAAATCTTCGATTTACTTCAACAATTTTGAGATAAATATATATATAGTATATATCAGATCAAAATTTTTCTTTATATATATAATAAATCAAGCCATACCACAGAAATTCAAATCAAATTAAATTTCCAAACCTTTTAGAGATAATTATGTGTATACTATATATATTAATCCAAATTAAATTTAAAATAATATACCCATATATATATAATTCAAATCAAAATATTTTTCCAAAACAAAACCGTAGCAAAGCTACAGAATGGTCTCTCCACTTCGAAACTCGAAAAAATGTCGATGACGCTGCAGTCATCACCGAAATTATTTTCCAGCGACAAAAGAGAAGAGTATTGATTTCAACATTTTAAAATTCTTTGAAAACGGTTTCTATTCGAAAATACCTTTAATAATATACACTTTAAAACCAAAGTTGAAATCACTGGAAATCAAATTCTCAAATTCCTGATTTTTAAAATTCATTTCGATTCCAAATCAATTTATAAACCATGTTTATAAATTCATTTAGAACAATAAATGATAATCAAATATTATCATTCAACAACCAATTTAATTAACTATTTAATTCCAGAAATTCCTATACTTATATATATAATATAATCATACGAATCTATTCAATTTACCAAATTTGAAATAATATTGTGTCAGTTTGCTCTATTCAAGTGTTTTGGAAATCCTATCGATAGCGTTGATCAGACGAATCGATCGAAAACCCAATCAACATCAACAACTCAAACAACACAATATATAAAACATTTTAATATTAATTACAAATACACTCCCTCACTCGGATATCCTCGAATGGATTTCAAAACAAAGATAGAGATTTAGATTAGAGAAACTCTAACTAAAAGAATTCAACTAAAAGGTACACCCGATAGGGAGATAAGATAATTGAGTTTTCAAACAGAAGATGGACAAACTTATATAAATCGCGGGTAACCTTAACCGGGTCAACCGTGATTCCAAGAATAAATTCGATGTAGAATTTTACAAAAAATCGACATTCGATCGCCAAAGATAGAATTCGGGTATAACAAAAGATAACAGCATCGTAAACCGAGGATATAGAAATCTTCGGTGAATCAATGCTGGTTGTAAAGGAGTTTCACTCTTTTACAAATTATTTAGATATTGGCGAGACCTCCGATTTATTATAGAGATCATTCGAAGTGGAGGTATGGGATACTCCAGAATTAAAAAGACACGAATAGGGAAGACACGAATGGACTTTGGAACCGAAGGGAACGTTCCAAAATTCAAAGAAACCGAGTCAAAGAAGAAGGAATTCAAGCTCGAACGAACGTGATTCTGTAATTGAATTCACTACATATGCTGAGTTTTGCCTAAAACCAGAGCTCTGATACCACTGTAACGACCCACTATTTTGGACCATTCAAATCGACAATAAATCCACACATGTCGGACTTGAATAATTCAAAACAATAGATTGTTAATTTAAATTGGCAAAACTCAGCATATACAGTAAATAAAATAATCACAGATCACAGACACAGTGTAAGATAACAATAATGCAGCGGAAACAAAAGAATAGTAGTTCATGAAGCTACTATATATATATAACAGAGTTATACAAGATACAATAGAAGTCTCGAATACAATAGATATCCCAATACAATAGTCAAATACAAGATCTGAATACATCCCTGGAATCAACTGAATAACTGAAAGCTGGATAGATAGCTGGATCTCCAAGCGAAGCTCTAACTCCAAAGGTGAGTCTCAAATACTGTATCACTCAGTCTGACCCGAGCGTAAAGAAAACACAAAACACTCGAGTCAGGATTAATATTCTTATATCAATAAATCCAACTCAAGTGAAATAACAACTGAAATACAAGTAACTCAAAGGATGTTTGGGATAACCATCCTCTAAGGATCCGTTAAACTATCTACTATGTAGTAGTGTACGCTAAGTAGATAATGTTTAATCGGTAAATTATGATATCAAAATAGCGTTAAGTCATGGCCCATTCCACCCTTAACACATTTTTATTCCCAAGAGCATATACAAGACCGTAGTTTCCCCAAAACCGGAATTCACCAGAGGGCAATCCATATACTAAAGGTACAAACCAAAACGTAGTGGTCGCAATAGGATAAACAGTATGACAAGGTACATGAGGCGATACCAACTAGGATACTAGTAGTTGCCTGATCCGGACTGATGTTGAGCATAGCAGCTACTACCTCAACACCGCGAAACAACACTCCCATATATCGAGGGGTGCACCCAAATCGAATCACATAAGTGATAGATAAGGTATCGAAGAAGTGTGTCCGCTAGAGATGGCGATCCTCAATGCCCCGGCGCGGCTCATGTTTTAGTCATGTCAGGGGTCATCCAAAATCGTTCTCTTTCTTTAGTCAACGCGTTCATCAAACCATCCACTTCATTCTGGATCAACACTCCGCGTATATTAGTTATTAAAGTGGTTTCGGTATCGACAGAGAGTATGTCCATATCCGATCCCGGTCTCTTTAATAACTACGTATTATTACACCGATGGTCATTTAGTAAACTTTCAAATAGTTATATTTCAAACCGAAATATCATTGCCATTTCAAAACCATATTCATACGATAACAATTTTACATCAAATAAATCCATTTCCAAAATCATAGTACTTTTCCAAAGTTATAACGCTTTCGAAATCATAGTCTTTTAAAAATCACAGCTTTGAAATTATAGCATTTTGGAAATCATAACACTTTCCTCTTAAACAGTTTAGATATTAAAATTAGTATATATATAATAAAATAGTTTATAAATAAAATAATTTATATTAAAAATGATTTATATTAAAATAGTTTATATTAAAATAATTTATAAAGTAAAATATACATAGTTTAAATATAATTTAAAATTACTTTATAAAATAAAATAGCCTCAAATTTCACAAATCGGTTCGAATTAACTCGAATTCCAAAATTTTAATTTAATCAAATCTCAAATCATAAATTTCAATTCGATTCAGTTTCTAAATAACCATTTCAATCTATAGATTTCAAATACATATTTAAACCATAAAGTAAGCCATTTCAATTTCAATATATTTCAAAGCTTTAAATATTCAACATTTCAATAACATCTAATACAACTTAAATTCACAAATTTTAAATAAACAAAATATCCCATTTAAATTTATATAAATTTGAAATATTCATTAAAGTCACTTCTTAATTAATTCAAGTTATAAAACATATCTTAAAATTTCAAATTTAATAGATTTCAAATCAACTTATTTAAGTATAATTCTTAAATAATTAAGAATTCCAAATCAATTCAAATTTATCTTTCAACCTGAACATTATAAATTCTATATTTAAAAATATAAATTTTACATAAATACTTAAACATATGTCATATTGATTCAAATCAACTTATTAAATCAACTTTAATAAATCTTTAAAATCATTATTTATTAAAACCATATATTTCTTTCAAAACCTTAGAAATGTTTTTCAAAAACATTTATATATAGACCAACGGTGTCTGTATATAATTTTCTATCCTATGGTCAAGTGATACGGATATTTATCATTTCAATCCGCAATTTTAAATATATTCGGGTATATATCTTTTCAACCCGAAATCCCAAATTCAATTTAATTTGAAAATCGCTTGGGTTTATCATTTCAACCCATAACGATTTCCTCCTATTCTAAAGTCCGTTCGGGTATGTATCATTTCAACCCATAGTGATTCTATACTAACATGGAACTGGCAGAGTGATAACAGATATGATAATAATATAACAACGGTAACATGCATATATCATCAGTATAAATAATAGATAAGGGTGTCAGATGTCACAGGTGAACAGATACAGATGATGGCATATATATTAATATAAATAACAGATAATGATGTCAGGTGTCACAGGTGAACAGATACAGATGATGTCATATATATAGCAATATAAATAACTAACAGCAGCATATTTCAATTGTCGTTCCAATTGAAATCAAATTTAATAAATATAAGAACGTTAATCGTGAGTGATTGCTCACCTTTCGAGGCTAGAGATCGAGAATAGACAACGAGGTTGAGTTACGAATTGCAAGCACGACTTCCAAAACAAACTAGATGGATACGATTCGACGAACAAGCTGATAAATAGAAATAGACGAAATCAAATCAGAACTGGATCGATGCAGATATAATCGAGACAAAAGTATATCATATTATTATTTTTCTTAAAACCAACATTCAATTTAAATTACATATTATATTTCAAATCATAACACATATCCAAATCACTTTATATATTATATTTTAGAAATCTAAAAGAAACCAAAATATCTATATAATATATAGTATATATATAACGCAATATTCCAAAATTTGGGGAAATCGAAATTTGTACTTAAAGAGAAAAGACTTCTACCAATTTCCAAAATGCGAAAACTACCTTTAAAATAAATAACTATATAAAATAAGTTACCTATATATTGATGTCCACTATATATACCGTAACAGTATATATATACCTCTGATATTTAAAATTTAGTATTTAAGTAAAATAATATATTCCCTTTCAAAATATCCAATACTTACTTCTAGCTATAATATACTGCACACAACCATACCTCTACAAATTCTCAAAGCAAGCTTTAAAACGTATAAACTATATAAACTATATAATGCTTTAAAAGCAAGCCCATACTATGCTTTAAAATATATAAACTAACATATGCAAAGTGACAGCACATACAATGCTTTAAAAACATATAAACTATGTAAATACCTCTCTGACAACTTCTAAAAGCAAGCCAAGCTATATGCAGACTGTACCATATATTAATACTATCCAAATGCAGACTAGAAGACATGATATACCTATAAACTTATATGAACTATACCCAAACAAATATAAACGTAACCTATGCACTAATATATAAAACTGTCATATATTTATTTTTAGAATATTAAAATAAAACTATTATATATAAGAAGCCGATATATATAACATACCCATACAACGAAATGAAGTGCGGAAGACGCCGAGGCTGAGAAGGAGCGGAGGAAGGACGACGAACAGTGCTTGGGTGATGGGGATATTGGCTTCGGCTGTTGCTAGAGGTGGATCTCCGGCACTGATGGCTGCTGCGTCGGGATGTGACTGGGCTCAAGTCGATGGGTGGGGATGCGATTTGGTTGGCGTGGTGGGCGGCGGGTCAGGCGGATGTGGTCGGGCGCGGGCTGACGAGGGGAAAGAGGAAAAAGGTGGATGGTGAGAGGGTGCTGTCAACTGTTAGAGGGAGGTAGATGTGAGTGGTGGCTATGAATCTTCGATTGCAAGTGATGGTGGGCAGGCGATGTTGAGGAGAGAGGCTCGGCAGGCTATTGGGTTGAAAAGGCGGACGATATACATGCTTTTTTTTTGCCATGGCCGAAATGGATAAAACAGTGGAGAGATGGGTCAGGGAAAATGAAAAGGCAGAACATACTATGCGAATATAAGTTGCCTTTAATTGAACCGAAAGCCAAAGTGGAAAGGCACAGTAATAATTGATGAAATGTGAAGGATCAACTGTGGTTTCAAAATTTAATAAAGGTAACAGGTTAGACGGATGTGTAATTGAAAAGACAATAAAGAAGAACATAAATTACAATACCGATACGGTAATCCTTTTTACAGATTTCATGGTGTACCGGGGTTCAAAAAAATGGAAATGAATATATCGCAGAGATTAGTACGACAAGGCGATCGAAACAGTATACAGATATCAGTGGTATGATTGAATTATAAACATTCGAATTTTCTAATAGCGGAAAATTCAAGAAAATCGCTGAAAAATAAGATCGACGGAGCCAAAGATGTCCGAATTTGGAAAAACTACAAACTGACATCTTGCTCAGAAGATGTTTTAGAATTTTTCTGCATAAAAATATTTAAGTTTCGAAAATGTTTTATTTTCATCGCTTTTTAACTGATTAAATTGAAGTGAATTTACGTACGAAATAAACTTTCATATTATTGGACGAAAATTTACCAGTTGCTATGTTTAATTAGACGCATTCCAAATATCGAATTATATTTCAAAAATTTATAGTTTAAAACTTCCTAAAATTTCAATTAATAACGTTATTAAAACCGGTTAAATTTACGGGTCGTTACAGTATTTCATTTTGTAAACTCAAAATTTGTATATGTATAATTTGAGATTTATTCCGCTGTGATCTGCGACTGTTATTTATATGATATATTGTTCTGATTTTGAGAAATCGGTGTGTCTATTACTTTGTATTAACACTGTACATGTCAAACTCAGTTCAGATATTAAGTGAAAAGGTATAAATAACGTGTCAGTATTAGTATAAAGATATATTCACATTCGTTCGCCCTTAACAAGCCGTATTCTTCGGATTAATTGACGACATTACTTGTAACGTTCTTTGCTAATCTGGGTATCACGATGGTGTCATTGCATTGGAGGAAGCCGAGTGAACCACATCATAGCCACCCATTCTAGAAAAATCGGGAAACAGCGACACTTCACAGCATCTAAAGCTCTGGCTGAATCCATATCCCATTCATATCTCAATAATTGTTGCCTACAATCCCGTCATTCCTTCATACAATGGCATTGTTGGCATGTTAAATCTCCAGGGATATCTCACGTGAAGGATATCCTCTGTAATCGGATTCTGACACGCTAGGTACCCCATTCATTATTAGATGAATTTATTTTCACTAACCAACCTCCTAACCATATCCTTCAGGTATTCTGGGTAAACAGGTATGACTGAATGATAGTAATCAGGTCCTGCCTCAAGTGTTCAGTCTGACGAACACTCTCGAGAAGGCGCTCAACACCTAAGCTCCTCAAACTCTAGGGGTTCACGTTCATCCATCAGTCCCCTCTGTTTGATTCCTATGTGTAGCATAATCAGCAGCAAGGCAGTTTTCTTGATTCCAACCTTTAACAGCATGCCTAGGAATCACATCCAAGCTGCATTTTGGGAGATGGCCTCTGGGCCCACCATTGTGGGAGTCCGTACAGACTCGTAGATAGAGATCGGTACCGATCCCTGGAATCATGCCTGGAGCTCGTCCTCCTTCTTATTGAGGTGTCCCAATGGCAAATTGAGTCTTCTTCTTCCTCCTGTCATGCCATCTTTGTTCTGATGAAGAAAAATTTCTGACTCTGAGCTGGAATCCCTTCTACTCCGTCTGCGGCTATTTTGAGTCAGCCCATTCATTAGCCTCCAACACTGTTGCATTGTGTTATTCATCTCCTATTAGATAGCTTGGAATCTATCTTCCATCTACTTCATTATCCTATCCATCTCAACTTCGATTACAATATTAGTTGGAGTCTGGATCATCATTTGCTTCAGCTGGTTAGTTTTATTCCCATGCCGAGGATTTTAATTCTCAACATCGCTAGCTGCAGGGTTATGGTACATATTTTAGAGTTCCTTCCTTGATGGGGCTATGGAAGAAAGCTTCAAGTAGATCTTGGAAAATCCGAGTTGTCGAAATTAAAAGAAAGAAAAATTGGATCTATCTCCTAGATATAAGAAATCCAATAGTAGATGATAGATCCAAGTAGCCTGAGATTGAATTTCTCAGTGATAACACTAAAATGTTTAAACCAACAATGTCATAAACACCCAGAAGTAATAGAATAGAATAAAATGTGAAAAAATATAAATATAAATAAGGAAATAACAAAACACGATCTTTTGTAGTGGTTCGGAAAAGCTTAGCCTATGTCCACTTTAATATTTTATTGGTGATTTCTGACTTAGTGGCAGTTGTTCTTAAGACTTGGGACAACTCCAACGCTTATAATTTCAAAGATACAAGAATATATGACATAAATGAGTTAGAGCCAAAAGATTTTGAAAAATGAGCAGTACCTTCCTATTTATAGAGGTTGGGAGCCTAAAATCTCAAACAAAATATCTCCTAGCCATTATCCATGCTATAGACTAGTACTCTGTAAAAATAGAGTGCCGCATCTTCAAATATTGGGAGTTGGTATGACTCCCCAACATGGCCAAATTTGCTGCCTTCCACCTTCCACCTCGGTTCGTCTTGTAGTTAGCTTCATGATTCAATTGTTGTTTGTTTCAATAATTGCTTGTTTCAGGGTCCAACTGATGGAGTTGTAGAAGAACAAGGTTGCAAAATCAAGAGTTCAATGAGATCGATAGATAATTGCATTGATTTGGCAAAGCGGAAATGGAAATAGGGTTTTGACATCAAGTAAGGTATGTAGCCAGAAGATAACATCCACCCAATGTGGAACTGGGAGTTGGTACTGACCCCCAAATTGGAGTCGATACCGATCCTTAACATAGGTGGATTATTGCTTGTCCTGGATTTTTTTAAGTTGTTGAGCTTGCTTGGAATCCGATCCGAGAAATTTGAGCATTTACTTCAGGATTGACCTGAGATTTTCTAAGATTTTCGTGTTCTGAGTTTTCTTTCGCCTGCTTTGAGTCAGCCCCGAGTTTTTTAAGTGCTTGATCCAAGTCTTTAGGAGTCGGTACCAAGTGGTGCTTAGGAGTCAGTACCGAGCTGTGATTGGAGTCAAACCCGAGCTTTTTTAGTGATTGCTCTGAGCCATCAGGAATCGATACAGAGTCGTGCTTGGGAGTCAGTACCGAGTCATGCTTAGAGCCATACCCGATTTTTTTATGGATTGCTTCGGGCCTGACTTGGGGATTTCTAAAGTCTTTTCTGCTTCGAGTCGGACCTGAGGATTTTGTAGGTTTTCTTTGACTCAACACTTTCAAGAACTTGAACATTCAAATTTTCAACTTTTTTAGCTCATTTTTTGATATTTCTCTTTTCTTTTATTTTACGTATTCCCAAAGTCCTTGGATCATTTCTCTATCATTTGCTCATTCAATCTGATCGATTAATTTTGTTCGACTACTGCCTGGTCAAAAGGCTGGATAACACTCAAAATGAACTGTCACTTAACTAAATACTTTTTATAACTTTATTTAAGCCTTATTTAAAATCCTATAAGCTTTGGCAATTATATTCTTATCAATCCCAATTTATTTATCTTTCATTGTCATTTTTAATTCAGTAGTATTTTATTCTTATTTAAACAAGTGCTTAATAGAAAATTGTATATATAAAATATCGTCCTCACATAAATTATTTTCCTTATAACAATCACAAAATTATCCCAACTCATTTATTAATTATCATCATTTAATTTCAAAACTTTTTTCTTTCAAAAACATTTTCTATTACCATAAACAATGAAAAGTGAAGTAGATAGGATAACTTGTATCCTATTAATTTCTGACTAGATTACTAACCTTGTTCTATATAAGTTCCTAATGCTATTTCTATTCAAATCTCCCAATATTGCCTCTATTTATATTTCTTCCATCTAATTGGCTCCTACTTCAGCTGTTATTTTCCGTATTTTCCTTATACGGAAATTTTCCTCCTATCCCAATTATTCTTATCCTTCTATTCTCCATTCCTTAGTTTAATTAAGTTCAATTTCCATTTATTCCCCTTTTAGAAATAATTTTTAAAATAAAAGAAACTTCCAAATTTATAAAATAGAATAAAAATCACCAAGTCCAACCTATGCTATATTTCACATTAATTTTAAAAACAAAGAATCACTTTCTCCAAAAATCAAAATCTTTTTGAATCAAGCAATTTTAAACTAGTATTTATAAAATAAAAATTCTTTTTACCGAAATACCTTTTTAATCAGAAACTTTTGAATCGACAAAATTTTAAATTATCAATTTCATTGCTTTTTCAAAACAACGACTTCCTAATAAATCCTTTGAAGAACTTATTCAAAACATATAAAGGAATTTCCAAAAAATCTTTTATCAATTCTTTCCCATGGAGTTGGATTTTGAAATTGACTTTAATTGTCCTTTCTTTAGAACTTTCTTTATTTCCTACTCAATCATTATAAATCTGATTATCTTCTTAGGGTGATTAATGTACATCTTTTTGCGAGAACTTACTCTACTCCTTCTTTCTTTACCATATCATTCCTTACTTTTGGATTTTTACAACACATATATTCTTATATTCCATCTATTTTTATGTATTAGGCTAGACACACTAATCTTTTTCTATATAATTAAGGCAATATAATTTACCATAATGATGATTATACTGCCTTATAATATTTTACTACTATTTAACATGTTTATTTCATTTTTCTATAATTGTCAACTGTCAGTAATAAATGATTAATATTCTAATGGGCAATTTTTAAAGGCATTTATTCATTCATTCTAATTTTTTTCCTATTATGCCTTCTATATCTCTCCATAATTACCCTAATAATCTCATTAATTGGTCCATTTGTATCCTTATTAAGTTCTTATAACTCCCTATTTATTGCACATTTATTGCCTTATTAACTTTGAAGTTGCAATCTTTTCCTTCTACATTTCTAGAGATAATATTATATGTTGAAGAAAAGATTTGCCTAGTGTTTTTGCATATGTTTAATATATATAAATATATATAGTAGAATTTTTGAAAAAAAATTTCAAAAATAACAAGTATGCCACTTATATGTATGCCTATCCCCGTTGATCGAGTAACATAAACTCTGATACCAAATGTAATAAACCGTCATAAGAACCTAAATTCCTTCCTAAAAAATGTTCATTGGAACTTAGGCCAATTCCAAAGCTGGCTGTTGGTTGGTGAAAAAAGAAAAATATAAAGCTATTTATATACATATTCAGATCTCATAATAGAAGGATAAAATATAATAATATCAACAGTACCCATTTTTATTCAATTTCAAAACGTCATAAAAACCAGCACATTACCACCAAATATCCGGAGTACAATATTCCAAAATTACAGCATCCTTTTATCCATAGGTGCATCATAAAATATAGAAAATAACAAGTAGATAAATAGACTATTGCTGTAACGACCCTGAATTTTTGACTTTTGAAATCAGAATATTTAATTGATTTTAAATATATGGAAGTTAGTTTAATTTGAATTTCAAATATCAGAGTTTGTTTGGTAATTAAATTATTGAATTTAATTATTAAATTTGGGTAAAATTTTGAATTTGGAGTTTTAAGCTGATTAGAAATATTTTTCAAGGCTTAAAAAATTCATATTTATGATACTGAAGGTAATAGAAGCTTCAGAATTGAATTTGAAACTGTTTTGTTCAGTTTTGAAATTTTATCGTTTAATTTGAATTTAAAAATAGCGTTTCGGGGCACAGTCTCGGAATTCGATGAAACCAGTTCCATTGGATCCGTAATATTGTATTATTATTGGATTTCAATTTTCGTAATGTTTGGAGTGATCGTTTGGCCGTACGATAAGCAAATGCGCTGAAAAATATATCGAAGTTTAATATTATAACTGGTCCAAAAAGCTATCTTCTCCATACAATCGAATTTGGACCCGGAACCTTTTCCATTGCGTTCGAAATAGGCGTATAACATTACGAACGCCTAGCGGCACGCCTTGATAGGAAGTCAAAATTTTTGGCTTCGTTTTCGAGTCGATTTGAATTTGAATTTAAATTGAACATTTATATTTGTCAACTGCCGTTGATATTATTTCACATCAGCACACAAAATATGTGAAGACCCAAAAGTTGGCCTTCGAAAATCGGCACCCGTACTCCACTTGTACTCAAAATGCCGTAGATTCAAATGCCAAATCTGGTTCTCCGGAGCTTATAACAACATTAAGTAAATAACACAGCGGAATAAAAAGAATAATACATTGATATACAATATCTGATACAACAGAGTGATACAATGAATATCAATATACATCAGAGATATGATACAACAAATAGCAGCGGAAAAGAAAAATAGATAACTAACATCAGCAGCGGAACAAATAACTCTAAGATAGTCTTCAAGAGAGAACTCCAGCAATAGCTCGAACTCCCAATAACGATACACCAAGAATAAGCAAGTGCAGTCCGATCCAAAGACTGAACTAGCTCCAGATAATCTACTAAATCTGAATATCTGAAAAACCAAACTCTAGACTGCTCGTGTAGAAAAATTTTGAGCATCCAGAGTTTAGGAAAGAAACAATAAACTCCGGATCAGTCATGGGACTGGTGTGAGCAACAAAAACAGTTTATCTTTAAACAACACAAAAGAATTTAAACATTGAAAACCGCAATGCTTTTGGAAAATGAAACTACCATAAGACCTCCCACCACACACACAATGCAAACGCAGAATTGGAGGAGATTTCTTCTTATGATAGTCAAAGATGCTTACTATGCAAAAATCAATTCACTTTGGATATTATTATTAGTGCATAGTGTAGAAAACATTTCGAAAGTAGATTATAAATCTTAGCCAGCATAGGTACCATTATATTATGCCTGCTATAGCTGCCTCCTGAGGAGACAGGTTATACAATTGAAATCGTAAAGGCTCGTATTGTTTCTTTGGATTTCCAACAAATGGTCAGGCTAAGGAACTTCCTATCCACGATGGGTACGTCCCTGGAATAGACGACCCGAGAACCTAACCGGATCTCTGCCAACACAAGGCCGGGTTACCTCTGCAAAAATAGGTAACTACTGACACGCGTATGCCATCCCCCGATCGTCACCGATCTTCCCGAGGATCCCCGATTTCCAACAAACCACATAGAAAAATAATGCAGTAACCACAGAGGTTAAGTATCTGGGCTCCATACCATGATACCACCTTTATCCAGAAGGAATGACATACACTAAGGGGCGCTACTCCCTAAAACCTTGCTGCATTCGTCCTGTTTCGACCATTTCCGGGGTGTGAGGTTCGACGAAGTCTCGTCCACAAAGCTACGCTTTGTTCACAAAGCCATGCTTCGGGTCAAACAAATGATCAACCTATGATCACAAAGATATAAGATCAAACAAATGATCATATCGCAAATGATCAAACACTGATCATCACACAGCAACACTCAGCATGCCACATTACCAAATTGGGATATATCGCTGATAAATTTCAACTACATAACCTCTGAGCTCGTACGTCTCAGAGAAGGGTGTTAAGCTAAGAGAATAAATTCTCCGCCACCAACAGATATGTATTTGAAAGAAATCGGCTTTATATCTCAAAGTGTAATGTCAGACATGTATCCATACAAGTCTGTTCCGGGTTCGAACAGAACCGAAGGCACTTCTTACGAAGCCCTTGCAATTCCGGGTATTCACAATCCCGTCCGGACTTCCCATCACAGAGGGTGATAAAATCTCTATACCGGGGACCAGTCGGTGCAGAGACATTCGACGAGTTGTCCTTTCGTTTTCGTGAATATCCGGTCTTCAACACCGGTCTTCAAATGCTATCCATATACGACGTATCACTATTCGGAATGGGTTATATGACACAAATGTCTTTTCCCGGCTAACCCGAATAACGAGCGAAATCTTTAAAAACATATGGATATTGGGATTTCAATTAAGTCACAACTTAATAATTCAACTTCTTCTTTTAAATGGTTTCAATCGATTACCATTTCAAATCTTTTAAACAAAAAGATTTATTTCACAAAGTTCACTCAGTTTTCACAAAGATTCATTCACAGTTTTTCCAAAACAATTTCTGTTTCAATTGGATTAACTCGTTAAATCTTTAAAATAAAGATTCAACTTATAGTTTTCAAAAACAATTTCATTTCGAATGGTTTAAACAAATCATCATTTTAAATCTGTTAAAAATAAACAGATTCAATTCATAGCTTTCAAAAAGAATTCATTTATAACTTGGAAAACCATCTTTCAATTCATACTTGAAATTCCTTTAAATTGGAATTTCATTTCTTATATATACGAAAGCTTTTATCATTTGAAAACAAACAGTTTTCATTTAAGAACAATCCAATTTTATTTGCATGGGTTAAAGTCCTTGAATTAGATTCATATTTCAAAATCAATACTTTCTAAAATGGTTTAACCTTTATATTCCTAGTTTCAAATCTTAAGATTCAATTTCAAACTTGAATTCAAATCCAATTATTTAAATTTTCAAAACCCGATTAAGTTATTCAAAATAACTTTTATCTTTGAAATTCCATTTCAAAAGCTTTTCACTTTAAACCCAAATTCCAATTTCAAAATCAATTGAAATTAAAATTTCAATTTCAAAAAAACATCAAGTTTAAATCATCTGTGACTTAACCGATTTCCACGTGAAATCCATATTTGTGTGTGTAACAGTGTGGTCTAGGGGTTTTACACACAATAGTGCAACAGCAATCATCACAGATATATCGATAAGCGGTATAATCGATAACGCTTATCTTCATTCACAGATTCATAGATAAAATAAATTTATCAGTCACAAAGATTAACAATTATAATTCGATGTGGGTTTCGGATAACCAACTGGAATCCGACTCCCTGTCGCATCGAAATTCAAGTGCCGTTTTACGGGCCAAGGGTTTCATATTCACATAGAAATATATCACAGAAATAGAAATTTCAGATCACAACATAAATCAGGATGTATCACAAAGCATCACAAATCAGATAGGACAATCAATTCAAGGCATCTCATATAATACAATCATTCATAAGTAAGGTCAAGTATTCAATAGTTATTTATAAGCAGAATCAATTAATCGTTAAATCCTGATTAATTCAATTTATTTCCAAGTAAATTAATTACTTATGAATTAATCATCAAATTCCGATTAATTTATTACAAATCATTTGGTATAAATAAATTTATCCATCACCTTAATCAATTAAATTATTCTTGATTTATCCTATCAATTAAATCAGCCTTTTAAACCAGCTACATAATTAATTGACTTTAAATAAATCAAAATATCTAACATTAATTTCAATTAGTGATTAATCCTTATTAATTCAATTTCTTAATCACTTTCATTTATTCATTAACCTTTAATAAATAAATTCTTCTCAAATTATTTACTTTAATTAATGATTTAAACCTTTAATTACTTTCTAATTTTAAATGAATCTAAATCATTTATTCAAATATTTATTTTAATTCATATCAAAGCACTTGATTAAACTTGGCTTTGAAACTTACATTTCAAATTTGAATTTGCATTCTTAAAATTCAACCCACTTACATTTTTTTTTTAGGTTGTTAAACAAATTTTAAATTTAAAAACTTATTTTATTTTAAACTCAGATTCAAACTATCTTGAATTCAGATCCAAACTTAGATTTAAACTTGTTTTAATTTTGCTTAACAATTTAAATCAGTTTTTATTCTTCTTTTTTTTAGTAACAAAACAGGTTATTAAAACCTGCTACCCAACATACCCGAGCCCTTATCATCTTGCTTCGAGTAAATCAACTAAATCCCCGAGTCCTCCTGTCACCCCTTTACTTCGAGTCCACTGCCCCACTGCCCCGAGCAAACTACCCAGTGCCTCGAGTAATACACGAAAAAAAAAACACGAAGAAAACCCCAGACCAACTTCTTCTTCCTCGACTTCCCCAAAGCTCTCGAACGCCCAGCAACATCAGACACAGGCGAACACTCGTGCACGTGCACTAGTGATGCCGCCACTTTCGATCGTCCACGACAACCTCCTCAGATCGGCGATCATCCACATACACATCCTCGATCATCAAAACATCCAAAACAGCTCAAAATCAAAATCGACCTTCCTGGCACAAAACTGGAACCACCATCAACCTGAAAACTCTCGCCGTTCTCCCAACCTCGACCACCAGACGTTCTGTCACTCCGGCCATCACTTCGTCATCGACCCTACCACCATCTCCCAAAGGCGCGAGCCACTCGGTCCAACCATGGTGGCGAAAACCAAAATTTACAGAGCATAAAAAAAACGCGAACTAAACCCTAAATTCGATTCGAACCCAGAATCCTCGCATTCGAAAATTTGTTTAGCATTTTTCCTGTTATAAATCATCTTCAATCTTGCTTTATACGAAATTTCAATAATCAAAATTTATCGTATCAACTGAATTTGGGAAAAATGAAATTTTTCTTCATATTCAAACTGCTCTTCAACCATGATATTAAAAATTACCAAACTTGCATTAAAAATCCTAATTTTTATTAAGGATTCAAATTATATACATGATTCAATAATTTGTTAAATTCAAAATTTCCCATATTTTAAGTATTCTCTGGAAAAATATAAATCTTTCCTCTGGTATACGTTTGTACTTCAGGAAATTATTTTTAGATCACAGTTCTTACTTTAATCCACAACTCTGCTTTTGACATCACATCCTAACTCTAAGTAGATTGTGAGATATTGAATTTTTTAGTGATCATATACTCTGTGAAATAAACAGAGAATTCTTGAATACTTGATACTGTGAAAATATATCTATATATATATATATATATAAAGACATAAATTATTCACTAATTAGCTGACTAAAACTTTCATATGATGTTTACTCACTGATCTAAAGAAGAAAATACTGGGTCAAGTTGCTCACCTGATTTGGGAAGAAGACAGAGAATAGGACTGCAAAGCCTGGAACTTGAAAATTTGATCCTGACTTACTTTTTAAGTTTGTTTTATTGATCTAAACTTGTTGCTTTGCTGAGGATCAAGTCAGGTTGAAAATTGTTGCAACTGTTTGATTTTGAAGACTTCAAATTGATTTATCATTTCTAGGTTGAAGCTTGAAGTTGCTCACTGTATTTCAAGAAATGAAGAACAGAGCTGCTTGTTTACTTTGTTTTGATTAAATTTTGTTTAAGTTTTGAACTGAAGTTTGTTTGAGTTTTAAAATGGAATATGCTTCAGTTTTGTAGCTGGACGAAATGATGAAGATATTTGATATATAGGAGATGGTATGTTTTTGTACAGGTGATAATAGGGTTTTGGTACAATCCTTTTGCAAAGATATTTTCTTCTTGGTGGCTGAAGTGATAAATGGTGGCTGCATTTAATGTTTGAGTACTTCATGTTTCACATCTCCCTTCTTTTGCTTTTAGCCATACTTGACTTCGGCTATTATAATTTTGCTTTGCCTTTTGGCTGAGAGGATATGTTATTGTGTAAGTGTACTTAGGATCTTGCTTTGTTTTCCTTTTATTTTTGGTTTACTTGCATCATTTTTGACTTCGGCTGTAGCATGTTTTGAAGATGATAATGATAGCTTTCTTTTGTTTATTACTTTATCTACTATCTACTTTCTTTTACTTGCCTACTCATCCTTTACATATATTTACTTATTTGTTTTGTTTTCAAGTGTACATGCTTATTTGGTTTGCTTCCCTTTTAACTTGCATTTTATTTTATTACTTTATAAATAATTTCTATTTTAACATTGTTGTTAAAAGCTTACTTTGTATTAATTTACTTAGATATGTAATAAAAATCTAATCTGTATAAAACTATATATACATTCAATATACACCCATATATTCACATATACACTATTTACAATTTTTTTTAATTTAAAATGATTTATACATAATATACTTGGATATCGGGGAAACTCGCTCCATTTAATCAATTTAATTTCACAATTTTTATTCAAAAATTTATTAAATCATAAATTTAACTCAAAATTTCATTTAATTATTAATTTAAATAAATTAAAAATCTGGGGTCGTTACAAACTTCCCCCCTTAAAAGAATTTCGTCCTCGAAATTCGCAGGCACGAAAACAACAGAAATAGACAGATTCGATCTCCTATAACTCCTCAAACACAAGATACGGATTCCGAATTCAAATCGGAATATCTCAGAATACATACCAATTTATCCTTCTTCGGACTTCGATTAACTCGAGAAATTACAATAGAATTTCAAATTCGGTTTTAAACGATATCGTTTTATCGATACAATTCAATTTTAGCCTTCATATTCTATTAATCAATTTAACTCAATTTAAAGTTTTCAATTTCAAACTCATTAAGGTTTAAATCAAAAAGCTGATAAGAAACCGATTAAGATACGAGGTAAGAATTTCTACAACGATTCGTAGAGCCATCATCACATCGAAACTTCTTCTTGTAGCTGGTACGAAAAAATCAAAAGAATTTGGAAACGAATCAAAGAATTTGATAAAGAAAGTTGTTTCCACTGTTGCAGGGTATTGACCATTTATAGTCGTATTTCCTTGTCCCCTATCTCGTCCTCTTCTTGCACTCATACTCACTATCAGTGGATAGTAAGAGAATTTACTGAGACGTTCAGACGGATATCTTAAGGATACACTCATTCTAGAGTTTACTTCACTCTATCTCTAATGAGCTACTTAACGTGTTATACTCCTGAGCTAAAGTTCAACCTTAGCTCTGATACCAAATGTGAAGACCCAAAAGTTGGCCTTCGAAAATCGGCACCCGTACTCCACTTGTACTCAAAATGCCGTAGATTCAAATGCCAAATCTGGTTCTCCGGAGCTTATAACAACATTAAGTAAATAACACAGTGGAATAAAAAGAATAATACATTGATATACAATATCTGATACAACAGAGTGATACAATGAATATCAATATACATCAGAGATATGATACAACAAATAGCAGCGGAAAAGAAAAATAGATAACTAACATCAGCAGCGGAACAAATAACTCTAAGATAGTCTTCAAGAGAGAACTCCAGCAATAGCTCGAACTCCCAATAACGATACACCAAGAATAAGCAAGTGCAGTCCGATCCAAAGACTGAACTAGCTCCAGATAATCTACTAAATCTGAATATCTGAAAAACCAAACTCTAGACTGCTCGTGTAGAAAAATTTTGAGCATCCAGAGTTTAGGAAAGAAACAATAAACTCCGGATCAGTCATGGGACTGGTGTGAGCAACAAAAACAGTTTATCTTTAAACAACACAAAAGAATTTAAACATTGAAAACCGCAATGCTTTTGGAAAATGAAACTACCATAAGACCTCCCACCACACACACAATGCAAACGCAGAATTGGAGGAGATTTCTTCTTATGATAGTCAAAGATGCTTACTACGCAAAAATCAATTCACTTTGGATATTATTATTAGTGCATAGTGTAGAAAACATTTCGAAAGTAGATTATAAATCTTAGCCAGCATAGGTACCATTATATTATGCCTGCTATAGCTGCCTCCTGAGGAGACAGGTTATACAATTGAAATCGTAAAGGCTCGTATTGTTTCTTTGGATTTCCAACAAATGGTCAGGCTAAGGAACTTCCTATCCACGATGGGTACGTCCCTGGAATAGACGACCCGAGAACCTAACCGGATCTCTGCCAACACAAGGCCGGGTTACCTCTGCAAAAATAGGTAACTACTGACACGCGTATGCCATCCCCCGATCGTCACCGATCTTCCCGAGGATCCCCGATTTCCAACAAACCACATAGAAAAATAATGCAGTAACCACAGAGGTTAAGTATCTGGGCTCCATACCATGATACCACCTTTATCCAGAAGGAATGACATACACTAAGGGGCGCTACTCCCTAAAACCTTGCTGCATTCGTCCTGTTTCGACCATTTCCGGGGTGTGAGGTTCGACGAAGTCTCGTCCACAAAGCTACGCTTTGTTCACAAAGCCATGCTTCGGGTCAAACAAATGATCAACCTATGATCACAAAGATATAAGATCAAACAAATGATCATATCGCAAATGATCAAACACTGATCATCACACAGCAACACTCAGCATGCCACATTACCAAATTGGGATATATCGCTGATAAATTTCAACTACATAACCTCTGAGCTCGTACGTCTCAGAGAAGGGTGTTAAGCTAAGAGAATAAATTCTCCGCCACCAACAGATATGTATTTGAAAGAAATCGGCTTTATATCTCAAAGTGTAATGTCAGACATGTATCCATACAAGTCTGTTCCGGGTTCGAACAGAACCGAAGGCACTTCTTACGAAGCCCTTGCAATTCCGGGTATTCACAATCCCGTCCGGACTTCCCATCACAAAGGGTGATAAAATCTCTATACCCGGGACCAGTCGGTGCAGAGACATTCGACGAGTTGTCCTTTCGTTTTCGTGAATATCCGGTCTTCAACACCGGTCTTCAAATGCTATCCATATACGACGTATCACTATTCGGAATGGGTTATATGACACAAATGTCTTTTCCCGGCTAACCCGAATAACGAGCGAAATCTTTAAAAACATATGGATATTGGGATTTCAATTAAGTCACAACTTAATAATTCAACTTCTTCTTTTAAATGGTTTCAATCGATTACCATTTCAAATCTTTTAAACAAAAAGATTTATTTCACAAAGTTCACTCAGTTTTCACAAAGATTCATTCACAGTTTTTCCAAAACAATTTCTGTTTCAATTGGATTAACTCGTTAAATCTTTAAAATAAAGATTCAACTTATAGTTTTCAAAAACAATTTCATTTCGAATGGTTTAAACAAATCATCATTTTAAATCTGTTAAAAATAAACAGATTCAATTCATAGCTTTCAAAAAGAATTCATTTATAACTTGGAAAACCATCTTTCAATTCATACTTGAAATTCCTTTAAATTGGAATTTCATTTCTTATATATACGAAAGCTTTTATCATTTGAAAACAAACAGTTTTCATTTAAGAACAATCCAATTTTATTTGCATGGGTTAAAGTCCTTGAATTAGATTCATATTTCAAAATCAATACTTTCTAAAATGGTTTAACCTTTATATTCCTAGTTTCAAATCTTAAGATTCAATTTCAAACTTGAATTCAAATCCAATTATTTAAATTTTCAAAACCCGATTAAGTTATTCAAAATAACTTTTATCTTTGAAATTCCATTTCAAAAGCTTTTCACTTTAAACCCAAATTCCAATTTCAAAATCAATTGAAATTAAAATTTCAATTTCAAAAAAACATCAAGTTTAAATCATCTGTGACTTAACCGATTTCCACGTGAAATCCATATTTGTGTGTGTAACAGTGTGGTCTAGGGGTTTTACACACAATAGTGCAACAGCAATCATCACAGATATATCGATAAGCGGTATAATCGATAACGCTTATCTTCATTCACAGATTCATAGATAAAATAAATTTATCAGTCACAAAGATTAACAATTATAATTCGATGTGGGTTTCGGATAACCAACTGGAATCCGACTCCCTGTCGCATCGAAATTCAAGTGCCGTTTTACGGGCCAAGGGTTTCATATTCACATAGAAATATATCACAGAAATAGAAATTTCAGATCACAACATAAATCAGGATGTATCACAAAGCATCACAAATCAGATAGGACAATCAATTCAAGGCATCTCATATAATACAATCATTCATAAGTAAGGTCAAGTATTCAATAGTTATTTATAAGCAGAATCAATTAATCGTTAAATCCTGATTAATTCAATTTATTTCCAAGTAAATTAATTACTTATGAATTAATCATCAAATTCCGATTAATTTATTACAAATCATTTGGTATAAATAAATTTATCCATCACCTTAATCAATTAAATTATTCTTGATTTATCCTATCAATTAAATCAGCCTTTTAAACCAGCTACATAATTAATTGACTTTAAATAAATCAAAATATCTAACATTAATTTCAATTAGTGATTAATCCTTATTAATTCAATTTCTTAATCACTTTCATTTATTCATTAACCTTTAATAAATAAATTCTTCTCAAATTATTTACTTTAATTAATGATTTAAACCTTTAATTACTTTCTAATTTTAAATGAATCTAAATCATTTATTCAAATATTTATTTTAATTCATATCAAAGCACTTGATTAAACTTGGCTTTGAAACTTACATTTCAAATTTGAATTTGCATTCTTAAAATTCAACCCACTTACATTTTTTTTTTTAGGTTGTTAAACAAATTTTAAATTTAAAAACTTATTTTATTTTAAACTCAGATTCAAACTATCTTGAATTCAGATCCAAACTTAGATTTAAACTTGTTTTAATTTTGCTTAACAATTTAAATCAGTTTTTATTCTTCTTTTTTTTAGTAACAAAACAGGTTATTAAAACCTGCTACCCAACATACCCGAGCCCTTATCATCTTGCTTCGAGTAAATCAACTAAATCCCCGAGTCCTCCTGTCACCCCTTTACTTCGAGTCCACTGCCCCACTGCCCCGAGCAAACTACCCAGTGCCTCGAGTAATACACGAAAAAAAAACACGAAGAAAACCCCAGACCAACTTCTTCTTCCTCGACTTCCCCAAAGCTCTCGAACGCCCAGCAACATTAGACACAGGCGAACACTCGTGCACGTGCACTAGTGATGCCGCCACTTTCGATCGTCCACGACAACCTCCTCAGATCGGCGATCATCCACATACACATCCTCGATCATCAAAACATCCAAAACAGCTCAAAATCAAAATCGACCTTCCTGGCACAAAACTGGAACCACCATCAACCTGAAAACTCTCGCCGTTCTCCCAACCTCGACCACCAGACGTTCTGTCACTCCGGCCATCACTTCGTCATCGACCCTACCACCATCTCCCAAAGGCGCGAGCCACTCGGTCCAACCATGGTGGCGAAAACCAAAATTTACAGAGCATAAAAAAAACGCGAACTAAACCCTAAATTCGATTCGAACCCAGAATCCTCGCATTCGAAAATTTGTTTAGCATTTTTCCTGTTATAAATCATCTTCAATCTTGCTTTATACGAAATTTCAATAATCAAAATTTATCGTATCAACTGAATTTGGGAAAAATGAAATTTTTCTTCATATTCAAACTGCTCTTCAACCATGATATTAAAAATTACCAAACTTGCATTAAAAATCCTAATTTTTATTAAGGATTCAAATTATATACATGATTCAATAATTTGTTAAATTCAAAATTTCCCATATTTTAAGTATTCTCTGGAAAAATATAAATCTTTCCTCTGGTATACGTTTGTACTTCAGGAAATTATTTTTAGATCACAGTTCTTACTTTAATCCACAACTCTGCTTTTGACATCACATCCTAACTCTAAGTAGATTGTGAGATATTGAATTTTTTAGTGATCATATACTCTGTGAAATAAACAGAGAATTCTTGAATACTTGATACTGTGAAAATATATCTATATATATATATATAAAGACATAAATTATTCACTAATTAGCTGACTAAAACTTTCATATGATGTTTACTCACTGATCTAAAGAAGAAAATACTGGGTCAAGTTGCTCACCTGATTTGGGAAGAAGACAAAGAATAGGACTGCAAAGCCTGGAACTTGAAAATTTGATCCTGACTTACTTTTTAAGTTTGTTTTATTGATCTAAACTTGTTGCTTTGCTGAGGATCAAGTCAGGTTGAAAATTGTTGCAACTGTTTGATTTTGAAGACTTCAAATTGATTTATCATTTCTAGGTTGAAGCTTGAAGTTGCTCACTGTATTTCAAGAAATGAAGAACAGAGCTGCTTGTTTACTTTGTTTTGATTAAATTTTGTTTAAGTTTTGAACTGAAGTTTGTTTGAGTTTTAAAATGGAATATGCTTCAGTTTTGTAGCTGGACGAAATGATGAAGATATTTGATATATAGGAGATGGTATGTTTTTGTACAGGTGATAATAGGGTTTTGGTACAATCCTTTTGCAAAGATATTTTCTTCTTGGTGGCTGAAGTGATAAATGGTGGCTGCATTTAATGTTTGAGTACTTCATGTTTCACATCTCCCTTCTTTTGCTTTTAGCCATACTTGACTTCGGCTGGTATAATTTTGCTTTGCCTTTTGGCTGAGAGGATATGTTATTGTGTAAGTGTACTTAGGATCTTGCTTTGTTTTCCTTTTATTTTTGGTTTACTTGCATCATTTTTGACTTCGGCTGTAGCATGTTTTGAAGATGATAATGATAGCTTTCTTTTGTTTATTACTTTATCTACTATCTACTTTCTTTTACTTGCCTACTCATCCTTTACATATATTTACTTATTTGTTTTGTTTTCAAGTGTACATGCTTATTTGGTTTGCTTCCCTTTTAACTTGCATTTTATTTTATTACTTTATAAATAATTTCTATTTTAACATTGTTGTTAAAAGCTTACTTTGTATTAATTTACTTAGATATGTAATAAAAATCTAATCTGTATAAAACTATATATACATTCAATATACACCCATATATTCACATATACACTATTTACAATTTTTTTTAATTTAAAATGATTTATACATAATATACTTGGATATCGGGGAAACTCGCTCCATTTAATCAATTTAATTTCACAATTTTTATTCAAAAATTTATTAAATCATAAATTTAACTCAAAATTTCATTTAATTATTAATTTAAATAAATTAAAAATCTGGGGTCGTTACAAAATATCATTTCGAAGTCACTGTAGCCTGTTGATTTAGGTACATGAACATCTTTTCCTGTCCCCTATTTTTTTCACGCAACCTTTCTCTTTTTCTTCAGTTAAAACATTTCAAACGAAAGAAGAAAAAAATTATATACAAAATCAAAGAACAATGGCAGCTAATCAAAGTCGAACCCCTCCTTCTTAAAATTCAAACCACCGTTTCCCTTACTTCCACCCTTCGCTGACAAATCATATTCAAAACCCTCATTCATCGGCAATTCGAATCGCGAGGGACTTCGCGAATTCGAAGGGGGAAGTCGACGACATCGCGACCGCGAGATGTCTAGGGATTCGTTTTGTATGGGTTCGAGGTCGGGGTTCGCGATCGAGGATGCGTGGCCTGGTGGTTTCGAGGCGTGAAGCTCGCAGTGGTACGGTGATGATGGGAGGAGGCGGCGTTCGCTGGTGAAGTCGTGACCTGGTATTCGATTTGGGGAGGTGATGTCGCTTGAAGATGTTATCGTTCGGTTGTGATTGCAGTGCGCGATTTGGAGGGTTGTTCACTCTCGAGTCCAGCTTCAGGAAATCGCGAATCAAATCGAGATTTGGTCGTTGGTTTCATGAGGCAGTGAAGGCGATTTGGGGTATGGGTTTTATTTTGTTTTTTTTAATATGAATTCGTATTTAAAATTTTTAAATAAGTAAAACTTGGAAAATATTATAGAATTTAATATTACAGTGTTAAGGGGTGGTTCATGAATTACAGTGACTTGAATTCTGGAATTTAACAGTAAGGTATAGCAAATTTTAACTTTTATTTAATTAATTAAATTTATGCATGTTAGCTAGAAAATGAATTTTTTTATTATATATATATATATATATATATCAGTTTTTGGTTTTAAGATTTAATCAGTAAACATGAGTATATTTGAACAACAGAAAATGAATGTATGTTTTGGTCAGAAAAAAAAATATATATAATAACAGTATTGATAAATGATATTTTAAAGTAGGAGGTTTAAGGTTTCTATTTTAAATAGGTAATCAGTAAACAGAAGATAATATATATAGATAAGATATAAATTTTTATGGTAATAAATGATAATGGTTAATTTATTTAGATAACTCATTTAACCCATTAAGGTTACTGAAGGATTTTTCAAAGAAAAATTTATTAGTTTAAAATAAAACCATGGGTTCGTTTAAATTTTCAAATAGAAATTTAATTATTCGATTGGTTCGAATATTAATAAATTGTATAAATTGTTTATACAAGGTTTGAAACCGTGAAGAAATGGTCAAAAAAAATGAAAGCGGATTGCAAATAAAAGCAAAGTTGAGATCTTCTCACTCAAATTGAAAGTTGGATTTGCAGTTAATGATTGATTGCTGTTTGGATGTGATATAGTATATATAGTAGTATATAGCAATATATGTATATTGGAATATATATAAATATTGGATTTGTTGATTTCCCGCAATATATAGCGGATGAGACCCTATTGCGCCGCATAATAGCGGATGATATTTTTATAAAATCCCATATACCGCGATATTCCACCTCGAAGTGGAATTGGTATTGTGCTAACATCTGTGGATGCAGGGAAACAGGTTGGAGGGATCCAACTGGATTCCTCAAAGATTTTAATTTGTTTCATATGCTGTGTGATTATTTATTTATATTCTGTGAATGATTATATTTGTGATGGAATTTGTTGAAGGCTAAAATTTAGCCGAATGTATTTTTGGTATCGCTGGATACCAGAAATAAATATAAATTGGATTTTGAAATTAAATGTGTAACGACCCAGAATTTTTGATAATTAAAATTCGAATATTTAATTAAATTTAAATACTGATAAGTAGAAATAAGAAGTCGAATAATTTATTATTCGAATATTGGATTTAATTTGGTCAATTTAATCGATAATTTAATAAGTGAAGTTCCAGAGATAATTGTAAATCGAGTTTAAAATGATTGAAAATGATTTGGAAAATTTTATTTAATCATACTGGAGTTATAGAAAGGTTATAGAACTTTCAGAATCGAATTTGGAGTTAATTGTGAAAATTGAATATTTTAATATTTAATTATCGACTGTAAAAATAGCAAATTTTCGAACAGTCTCAGAATTGAACGAGACCAGTTCCATTGGATCCGTAATAGTTAGTTATTATCGGATTTCAATTTTCGTATCAATCGGAGTTGTCGTTTGACCCTGGCAACTCGAAACGCATCGATATCGTTTTAATTTTAAATCGTCGAGTTAAAATAGTCATTTTTCAAACGGTCTCGGATTTCGACGAAACCAGTTTCATCGGATCCGTAATGTGATATTATTGTAAGATTTCAAATTTCGTAATTTTTGGAGTCACCGTTTGTCCGGTACGAGTTAAAACGCCTCGAAATCGATTTAAATCGGTTTAATTTAAATTGATCGTTTAATTCCATATCTCTCACAGATGATCGAATTAGCTTCTGAAACCTATTCCATTGCGTTCGGAACGTGGGGTAAACCTTACGAACGTCAGCCGGCACGTTCGATTCGGAGTTCGGAAAAATTCGATGAATAGTAAATCGTTAAATTTTCTATAAAAGCCCCTTCATCCTCATTTTTGCAAGAAGAAACAACCCTAGGGTTTCTAAATGTCTCAGCCACCACTTGTTATTTCGAAGGCCAGGAATTCGCAACCTTTTCCCTTCGATTTCTTCAAATCCGTTCATCAATTCAAGAAACGTTCAACATGAAAGTTGAAGAGCGCGTTGTGATCTACAGATCCAACGGCTATGATCGAGTAATTCATGCTGGATTGACGGCAATTGGCTCGAGAAGGCCAGCTGTTCAACCTCGTTTTGCACGCTAGGGGGGTGGACGAGTGCCACGTGGTCGTAGCCGTGGGTAGGGGAGGCGAAGAGCTTTCCTGTGGTGGTAGTTTGATGGAGTCTGGACGTGTTGGTCGCGTGCGATAATTGAGGGAAGGTGGCGGCGCGTTTGGGTTCGAACGAACGAACCTGGATCTTCATCGCGTGAGTGGGAAGAAGAATACGCGTGCGGCCCAGATCTGTTGTCTCGAGATCGAATGGCCAGATTTGTTTTAGGTTTAAAAATAATAAGAAATTTGTTAATTTATTTTATTTAAATCGTGTAAAACTTTGATATATCATATCTTTGTTGTACGAGGTCAAAATTCGACGAAACCAGTTGCGTTGCGTTCGTATCGTTGAATACTACGCTATGGAGCAGGGTTGGAATTTATTGGAGCTAGTTTGAATTTCGGGTAAAATTAAACGCGTGTTTAATTTTATTCGAAAAATAAACGCTGGAATCGGAATTGAAATCGAGGTGAGATCTTCTCACTCAAATTGAATGTGGAATTTTTACAGTTATTGATTTGATGATTGACTGTTTGAATTGTTGATATTAGATATTTTAGGATATATCTATATATATAGCAGTGTATACATATTGGCATATGTATATATTGGATTGATTGATTTCCCGCCTTGTATAGCGGATGAGACCCTATTGCGCCGTTAGTAAGCGGATTTATAAAAACCTATATACCGCGATAATTCCGTACTGGAGCGGAATTGGTATTGTGCTAACATCTGTGGATGCAGGGAAACAGGTTGGAGGGATCCGACTGGATTCCTCACCGTATTGATTATTTACAGATATTTTGATATATTCTGTTATCATATTGATATATGATTTTGACTGTTGTGATGGACTAATTGATGCTGTTGCATCATCGGATTCAGTTTTGAAAAGTAAAAATAACGACTTTTACTTTAAAAAGAATTTTTAAAGTGATCTTTGAAATTATATGTTCTATTGAATTGTTGAATTGATTTATTTTTAATAAATAAACGTTTAAAATTTTGAAGTTATAAAAGTTAAGATTTTTGTGAATTATGACCGTAAGGTGATTTTTGAAATAAAAGTCGATTTATTTGTAAAATGGTTTAAGCTGGGATTTTTGAATAACTATAAACGATTTGTATAAAAAGATTTATAAAATTGATATTTTATAAATCGAAATATTGGACTTATAAAACGAATTTTTATAAGTGTTAAAAAGAAGTATAAAAAGGATTTCATAAGTGAATGAAATAAATAGATTTATAACGTGAAGTTATAAAGTGAATAGATGTTGTAGAATAAACGATTTATAAGTAATTTACTTATAAATTTGACTTTTGCACTTAGATGGGATATAAATAGAAATTGCAAAATGAAATGATTTTATAAGTTGAAATCGTTATAAAGTATAAATGTGATTTATAAACGTTGTTTTATAAATCCGAAATCACTTATTCTTATAAGTGAATTTTTGAAGTTAATGAAATGAGATTTATAAACCGGAGTTGTTATAGAAAATAGAAATTGGAATTTATAAACGTTGTTTTATAAATTCGGAAACCAATCGATTGAATTTGATAAATTAAATATAGAAGATTATCAAAGGAGATATATTCGCGATTTTGGATAGCGAATTATTATCAAAATAGAACGTGTAGAAAATAGTGAAATGTAATTAGTGAAGTATATTCACGATTTTGGACAGTGAATATATTGTTAAGTAAAATGGATATTGTTTTGGGAAAGCGACATTGAAAATGAAGTAATTGTTTTAAAAGATGTTTTAAAACGTGATAAGTATCGAATACATAGATTTCAACATTTATTGTTGAAATAGACGTTTTCGAGGAATAAGGAAATGATGGACTATAACACTGTTGTTATAGTAAATGGTTTCCGAAAGGAAATATTTTTGTATGGTATTGGGATTCATATATCTATCTAAATTTCGAATCCCTATACTAGTGATTTTGAGTCGTCGTAACGATGTTTTACGCAACATCCGTTTTGACTCAAATAAATGTTAAAATGTATGATTTCCTTAAAGAATGAATATATACTTAATATTGATTTAAGTATATCGAATATTTTCAAATGTTGAAAATAAATGATTTGTGAAATACTTATTTTTAAATAAGTAAGGAAATGCTTTTCCAATGTGAAATGAACTGTTTTGAGTTTTTATCCTTTAAAGATAAATTGAAATGTGGAAATTAATTTGAAATTGTTTTCAAACGGTTAAGTGTGGAAATTATATATCTAGTAAAGATGTTTTTGAAGATGAAATAATTTGGAAAATTATTTGGAATCTGATGATGTTGCGCATCTTTATTGATAGTTAAATAACCGACTATCAATAATTACCTTTAGATAGGTATTTGTTGTGAATGGGATGAATTTGAATGCCACACTTATTTTTGAAATAAACGCTCACTATTCGGGTTAACCGGGAAAGGACCATGGGGTCGTATAACCCATTCCGAATATGTGGTACGTCGTTATGAATCGCATTTGAAGACCGGTGTTGAAGACCGGATATTTTTGAAAACGGAAGGATTACCGTCGAGTTACTCTACATCGACTGATCTTCGATTTAGAGGTTTTATCACCCTTAGTGACGGGAAGTCCTGACGTGATTGAAAATTATCCGGAAATGCAAGGGCTTCGTGAGAGGTGCCTTCGGTTCTGTTCGATCCCGGAACAGACTTGTATGGATTGTGTGTCTGACGTTACAATTTGAGATATAAAGCTGATTTCTTTCAAATACATTTCTGTTGGTGGCGGAGAATTTATTCTCTTAGCTTAACACCCTTCTTTGAGACGTACGAGCTCAGAGGTTATGTAGTTGAAATTTATCAGCGATATATCCCAATTTGGTAACGTGGCATACTGAGTGTTGCTGTGAAATGATCAGTGTTTGATCATTTGTGATATGATCATTTGTTTGATCTTATATCTTTGTGATCATAGGTTGATCATTTTGTTTGACCCGAAGCAGGGCTTTTTGAGAAAGCGTAGCTTTGTGGACGAGACTTCATCGAGCCTCACACCCCGGAAATGGTCGAAACAGGAAGGATGCAGCAAGGTTCTAGGGAGTAGCGCCCCTTAGTGTATGTCATTCCTTCTGGATAAAGGTGGTATCATGGTATGGAGCCCAGATACTTAACCTCTGTGGTTACTGCATTATTATTATCTATGTGGTTTGTTGCGAATCGGGGATCCTCGGGAAGATCGGTGACGATCGGGGGATGGCATACGCGTGTCAGTAGTTACCTATTTTTGCAGAGGTAACCCGGCCTTGTGTTGGCAGAGATCTAACCGTAACGTTAGGTTCTCGGGTCGTCTATTCCAGGGACGTACCCATCGTGGATAGGAAGTTCCTTAGCCTGACCATTTGTTGGAAATCCAAAGAAACAATACGTGACTTGTACGGTTTTAGTTGTATTACCTGCTATGGAATGTGGCGGTAACCTGCTATTGAACATAGTAGCTATAGTAGGCATATGATACTGGTCGTATGTTGGCTAAGATTAATATTATACTTTCGAAATGATTTCTACACTATGCACTAATAATAATATCAAAAATGATTTGATTTTGCGTAGTAAGCATCTTTGACTATCATAAGAAGAAATCTCCTCCAATTCTGCGTTTGCATTGTGTGTGTGGTGGGAGGTCTTATGGTAGTTTCATTTTCCAAAAGCATTGCGAATTGACTTTAAAATTCTCTGCTGTTTATTTTTAAAGAATAACTGTTTTACGATCTCACACCAGTCACCATGACTGACTCGGAGTTTATTGTTTCCCTTCTAAACTCTGGGTGCCCACCAATTTCCACACGGGCAGCCTAGAGTTATATTATCAGGATATTCTGGATATTCTGGAGCTTTGGAGATAAGCTGGATGACGAGACGTAGTATTTGTATCTGATAGTATTTATTCTGCTGTGTATTCTGTATGAGGACAAGTTATATAACTGTCCATTGTTGTTTATTGACTCTGATGATATGATGTGATGTAATGTAATAACAGATATAATCCTTTTGTTTTTAAATGATATTCATTTATCTATTATATATTGTTCCGTTGCGATGTGTAAGATTCTGATATTGTTCTGTTTCTGTTGCTGTTCTCTTGTTCTGTTGTTGTTCTTCTTTCTTTTTCTTCTATCTTCTTCTTCTACTTTTTTTCTTCTTTCTTAAAAACATAACTTTTCGGGTTTCCGGCATTCGATGGCTCGGCGGTCGATAAAGTGAGTATCGATGTTGAATTTTCGAAAGTCGAAAATTTTCGGGATGTTACATTTGGTATCAGAGCATATGGTTAAGCGACAACCCTGCTCTGTTGGGTGTTACTCATTAGAGATAGAGTCAGTAGTACTCTAGAATGAGTTGAGTGTAATAATAGATACGAGTGCGTATTTGTTAGTGAATATAAAATTGTTTTTTTATTGTGATGATTGGTTTGTTGAGTGGTATATGGATTCTGGTCGGTATTGTCCGTACAACTCTATCGATAGGGATCTCTAAACACTTGTATAGAACAATTCGGCACAGTATCGTTTTAAATAGGGTAAATGAAATAATTTTGCCCAAAACTATTTTATATAGAAAATAAAGGTTTTTCTATGAATTATCATAGTATATGGTTGCATGGTTGTTATATTGAAATTGAATTAAAGTAATAACCAAAGATTGAAGATAAATTCATTTAACAAGTGAAATTTATAATTGTGAATTGAAAGATAAGAAAATAAATCCATATATAAATGAAATTTGTGAATGTAAATTATAAATGTGATTTGTAATTTAAAACAGAGTTCCAGAGAAGTTTTTGGAAATGTTTTGAAAAGAATTTGAAAATGGTGGAGATTTGGAAAGTTAAATCATTTTTGTAGTTGAAAATGAATTTCAAAGGTTTTGAAAAGTATTTGGAGAGATGAAAAGCTCTAAACTCTTTTCGGTCGCTGGAAAATAACTTCGATGATGATCGCGGCATCGTTGGTGTTCATTTTCGGGTTTCCAAAAGAGAAATTGCTGTCCAATTATTTTAAAATGGAAGTTGTTTTGGAAATTTGGGTTTTGTTTTGGAAATTCAAATGGAATTTGAATTGTTTTCAAAATGGCTTTGAAATATTGGTAAGACTCTGGGATACCATATTTATGAAATATTATTAAGTTGATAACTTATACAATTTGAATTGATAGAATAAATTCAACTTAAAGGATGAAGTTAAATTTAAGTAAGTATAAGTGAATCAATTAAATCTAAGTTGAGATTGTGGAATATGAAATCTGGATTTAATATGAATTTTGAATAAGTGAAGAAATTTGACCCTGGTAAAAGTTAAATAGGATTGAAATTTGAATTTTGGATTTATAAGTGGAAATGTAAGTTAAGTTAAAATAAGTACAAGTGAATCAACTTAATGAAAGTAAATTGAATGTTGAAAAAAATTCATTTCGAATTTGTAGAGTAAAGTATTGGAATAAAATTAGTAACTGAAACTAATTGAAGAAATGACAAATTAATATGGTTTGAAATGAATTAAATTCATATGGAATTTGAAATCCAGTTTAATATGAGTGGTTATAAACCAAAATGGCAAATTGAAAATAAATTTTTGGAATGAACGAAAGAATAAAACTGGAATTGAAACTGAATGTTGAAAACAAATTTGAATAAGTGAATTGAAATTTGAAATGGATTAGTAACTGAAACTAATTTAAAATGGTGCAGTATGAATGAAAGCTAATCAATAAAATTCAATATTCAGAAATTTAACTGAATCCAATTAAATGTTGGAATTAAATTCAAATGAATGTGAACTGTAAATATTGAACGAAATTGAATATATAACTTCAATAGTGAATTAGAGATGATATAAGCAGTTATATTGAAAATTTTGCAATTGAATGTACGAAATGGTTTGAATATATGTAACTAGATATTATGGCTAGTAGGATATACAGGTATAAAGGAATTGGAATTTAATTTCGAAGATAAATTTGAATTGCTCGACAAAAGGTAAGTATTTGAATTTCAATATGAGTTTTTGATGATTTCTCTCTAGCCGCTTGGCATTTTTCTTTTCTTTTTGAAATCTGAGAGTCCGTAGGGACGTTTTGTAGTCGTGCCGTATTAGCCGCGCAAAGGAGACGCTGGCGAAATTTTTCGAAAATTTCGAGTGTTAGAAAATTTTAGAGAAATTTTGAAAGTTTAAAAATCTGGATTTAAACTTGAATTTGAATTGAGAAGTTAAACAATGTTGTTTGGAACTTATAATTG
Organism: Allium fistulosum; assembly: GCA_030737815.1. Classification (NCBI taxonomy): domain Eukaryota; kingdom Viridiplantae; phylum Streptophyta; class Magnoliopsida; order Asparagales; family Amaryllidaceae; genus Allium; species Allium fistulosum. Next base: position 259,418,707 of record CM060904.1, on the reverse strand, counting down.
AAGTTGGAAAGCTAGTATGAATGATAACGAATCTTTAGTAGAAAGATTTGTTTTGATGAATTGATAAAACTATTAGATGTTGAAAAATAGTAGACGAGTTAAGGACCATTCTTCCTAACTTGTAATTTCGAGGACGAAATTCTTTAAAGGGGGGAAGTTTGTAACGACCCAGAATTTTTGATAATTAAAATTCGAATATTTAATTAAATTTAAATACTGATAAGTAGAATTAAGAAGTCGAATAATTTATTATTCGAATATTGGATTTAATTTGGTCAATTTAATCGATAATTTAATAAGTGAAGTTCCAGAGATAATTGTAAATCGAGTTTAAAATGATTGAAAGTGATTTGGAAAATTTTATTTAATCATACTGGAGTTATAGAAAGGTTATAGAACTTTCAGAATCGAATTTGGAGTTAATTGTGAAAATTGAATATTTTAATATTTAATTATCGACTGTAAAAATAGCAAATTTTCGAACAGTCTCAGAATTGAACGAGACCAGTTCCATTGGATCCGTAATAGTTAGTTATTATCGGATTTCAATTTTCGTATCAATCGGAGTTGTCGTTTGACCCTGGCAACTCGAAACGCATCGATATCGTTTTAATTTTAAATCGTCGAGTTAAAATAGTCATTTTTCAAACGGTCTCGGATTTCGACGAAACTAGTTTCATCGGATCCGTAATGTGATATTATTGTAAGATTTCAAATTTCGTAATTTTTGGAGTCACCGTTTGTCCGGTACGAGTTAAAACGCCTCGAAATCGATTTAAATCGGTTTAATTTAAATTGATCGTTTAATTCCATATCTCTCACAGATGATCGAATTAGCTTCCGAAACCTATTCCATTGCGTTCGGAACGTGGGGTAAACCTTACGAACGTCAGCCGGCACGTTCGATTCGGAGTTCGGAAAAATTCGATGAATAGTAAATCGTTAAATTTTCTATAAAAGCCCCTTCATCCTCATTTTTGCAAGAAGAAACAACCCTAGGGTTTCTAAATGTCTCAGCCGCCACTTGTTATTTCGAAGGCCAGGAATTCGCAACCTTTTCCCTTCGATTTCTTCAAATCCGTTCATCAATTCAAGAAACGTTCAACATGAAAGTTGAAGAGCGCGTTGTGATCTACAGATCCAACGGCTATGATCGAGTAATTCATGCTGGATTGACGGCAATTGGCTCGAGAAGGCCAGCTGTTCAACCTCGTTTTGCACGCTAGGGGGGTGGCCGAGTGCCACGTGGTCGTAGCCGTGGGTAGGGGAGGCGAAGAGCTTTCCTGTGGTGGTAGTTTGATGGAGTCTGGACGTGTTGGTCGCGTGCGATAATTGAGGGAAGGTGGCGGCGCGTTTGGGTTCGAACGAACGAACCTGGATCTTCATCGCGTGAGTGGGAAGAAGAATACGTGTGCGGCCCAGATCTGTTGTCTCGAGATCGAATGGCCAGATTTGTTTTAGGTTTAAAAATAATAAGAAATTTGTTAATTTATTTTATTTAAATCGTGTAAAACTTTGATATATCATATCTTTGTTGTACGAGGTCAAAATTCGACGAAACCAGTTGCGTTGCGTTCGTATCGTTGAATACTACGCTATGGAGCAGGGTTGGAATTTATTGGAGCTAGTTTGAATTTCGGGTAAAATTAAACGCGTGTTTAATTTTATTCGAAAAATAAACGCTGGAATCGGAATTGAAATCGAGGTGAGATCTTCTCACTCAAATTGAATGTGGAATTTTTACAGTTATTGATTTGATGATTGACTGTTTGAATTGTTGATATTAGATATTTTAGGATATATCTATATATATAGCAGTGTATACATATTGGCATATGTATATATTGGATTGATTGATTTCCCGCCTCGTATAGCGGATGAGACCCTATTGCGCCGTTAGTAAGCGGATTTATAAAAACCTATATACCGCGATAATTCCGTACTGGAGCGGAATTGGTATTGTGCTAACATCTGTGGATGCAGGGAAACAGGTTGGAGGGATCCGACTGGATTCCTCACCGTATTGATTATTTACAGATATTTTGATATATTCTGTTATCATATTGATATATGATTTTGACTGTTGTGATGGACTAATTGATGCTGTTGCATCATCGGATTCAGTTTTGAAAAGTAAAAATAACGACTTTTACTTTAAAAAGAATTTTTAAAGTGATCTTTGAAATTATATGTTCTATTGAATTGTTGAATTGATTTATTTTTAATAAATAAACGTTTAAAATTTTGAAGTTATAAAAGTTAAGATTTTTGTGAATTATGACCGTAAGGTGATTTTTGAAATAAAAGTCGATTTATTTGTAAAATGGTTTAAGCTGGGATTTTTGAATAACTATAAACGATTTGTATAAAAAGATTTATAAAATTGATATTTTATAAATCGAAATATTGGACTTATAAAACGAATTTTTATAAGTGTTAAAAAGAAGTATAAAAAGGATTTCATAAGTGAATGAAATAAATAGATTTATAACGTGAAGTTATAAAGTGAATAGATGTTGTAGAATAAACGATTTATAAGTAATTTACTTATAAATTTGACTTTTGCACTTAGATGGGATATAAATAGAAATTGCAAAATGAAATGATTTTATAAGTTGAAATCGTTATAAAGTATAAATGTGATTTATAAACGTTGTTTTATAAATCCGAAATCACTTATTCTTATAAGTGAATTTTTGAAGTTAATGAAATGAGATTTATAAACCGGAGTTGTTATAGAAAATAGAAATTGGAATTTATAAACGTTGTTTTATAAATTCGGAAACCAATCGATTGAATTTGATAAATTAAATATAGAAGATTATCAAAGGAGATATATTCGCGATTTTGGATAGCGAATTATTATCAAAATAGAACGTGTAGAAAATAGTGAAATGTAATTAGTGAAGTATATTCACGATTTTGGACAGTGAATATATTGTTAAGTAAAATGGATATTGTTTTGGGAAAGCGACATTGAAAATGAAGTAATTGTTTTAAAAGATGTTTTAAAACGTGATAAGTATCGAATACATAGATTTCAACATTTATTGTTGAAATAGACGTTTTCGAGGAATAAGGAAATGATGGACTATAACACTGTTGTTATAGTAAATGGTTTCCGAAAGGAAATATTTTTGTATGGTATTGGGATTCATATATCTATCTAAATTTCGAATCCCTATACTAGTGATTTTGAGTCGTCGTAACGATGTTTTACGCAACATCCGTTTTGACTCAAATAAATGTTAAAATGTATGATTTCCTTAAAGAATGAATATATACTTAATATTGATTTAAGTATATCGAATATTTTCAAATGTTGAAAATAAATGATTTGTGAAATACTTATTTTTAAATAAGTAAGGAAATGCTTTTCCAATGTGAAATGAACTGTTTTGAGTTTTTATCCTTTAAAGATAAATTGAAATGTGGAAATTAATTTGAAATTGTTTTCAAACGGTTAAGTGTGGAAATTATATATCTAGTAAAGATGTTTTTGAAGATGAAATAATTTGGAAAATTATTTGGAATCTGATGATGTTGCGCATCTTTATTGATAGTTAAATAACCGACTATCAATAATTACCTTTAGATAGGTATTTGTTGTGAATGGGATGAATTTGAATGCCACACTTATTTTTGAAATAAACGCTCACTATTCGGGTTAACCGGGAAAGGACCATGGGGTCGTATAACCCATTCCGAATATGTGGTACGTCGTTATGAATCGCATTTGAAGACCGGTGTTGAAGACCGGATATTTTTGAAAACGGAAGGATTACCGTCGAGTTACTCTACATCGACTGATCTTCGATTTAGAGGTTTTATCACCCTTAGTGACGGGAAGTCCTGACGTGATTGAAAATTATCCGGAAATGCAAGGGCTTCGTGAGAGGTGCCTTCGGTTCTGTTCGATCCCGGAACAGACTTGTATGGATTGTGTGTCTGACGTTACAATTTGAGATATAAAGCTGATTTCTTTCAAATACATTTCTGTTGGTGGCGGAGAATTTATTCTCTTAGCTTAACACCCTTCTCTGAGACGTACGAGCTCAGAGGTTATGTAGTTGAAATTTATCAGCGATATATCCCAATTTGGTAACGTGGCATACTGAGTGTTGCTGTGAAATGATCAGTGTTTGATCATTTGTGATATGATCATTTGTTTGATCTTATATCTTTGTGATCATAGGTTGATCATTTTGTTTGACCCGAAGCAGGGCTTTTTGAGAAAGCGTAGCTTTGTGGACGAGACTTCATCGAGCCTCACACCCCGGAAATGGTCGAAACAGGAAGGATGCAGCAAGGTTCTAGGGAGTAGCGCCCCTTAGTGTATGTCATTCCTTCTGGATAAAGGTGGTATCATGGTATGGAGCCCAGATACTTAACCTCTGTGGTTACTGCATTATTATTATCTATGTGGTTTGTTGCGAATCGGGGATCCTCGGGAAGATTGGTGACGATCGGGGGATGGCATACGCGTGTCAGTAGTTACCTATTTTTGCAGAGGTAACCCGGCCTTGTGTTGGCAGAGATCTAACCGTAACGTTAGGTTCTCGGGTCGTCTATTCCAGGGACGTACCCATCGTGGATAGGAAGTTCCTTAGCCTGACCATTTGTTGGAAATCCAAAGAAACAATACGTGACTTGTACGGTTTTAGTTGTATTACCTGCTATGGAATGTGGCGGTAACCTGCTATTGAACATAGTAGCTATAGTAGGCATACGATACTGGTCGTATGTTGGCTAAGATTAATATTATACTTTCGAAATGATTTCTACACTATGCACTAATAATAATATCAAAAATGATTTGATTTTGCGTAGTAAGCATCTTTGACTATCATAAGAAGAAATCTCCTCCAATTCTGCGTTTGCATTGTGTGTGTGGTGGGAGGTCTTATGGTAGTTTCATTTTCCAAAAGCATTGCGAATTGACTTTAAAATTCTCTGCTGTTTATTTTTAAAGAATAACTGTTTTACGATCTCACACCAGTCACCATGACTGACTCGGAGTTTATTGTTTCCCTTCTAAACTCTGGGTGCCCACCAATTTCCACACGGGCAGCCTAGAGTTATATTATCAGGATATTCTGGATATTCTGGAGCTTTGGAGATAAGCTGGATGACGAGACGTAGTATTTGTATCTGATAGTATTTATTCTGCTGTGTATTCTGTATGAGGACAAGTTATATAACTGTCCATTGTTGTTTATTGACTCTGATGATATGATGTGATGTAATGTAATAACAGATATAATCCTTTTGTTTTTAAATGATATTCATTTATCTATTATATATTGTTCCGCTGCGATGTGTAAGATTCTGATATTGTTCTGTTTCTGTTGCTGTTCTCTTGTTCTGTTGTTGTTCTTCTTTCTTTTTCTTCTATCTTCTTCTTCTACTTTTTTTCTTCTTTCTTAAAACCATAACTTTCCGGGTTTCCGGCATTCGATAGCTCGGCGGTCGATAAAGTGAGTATCGATGTTGAATTTTCGAAAGTCGAAAATTTTCGGGATGTTACAAAATGTAACAACCCTGTATTTTGTGATTATTTTAATTATTTATTTTGGTTATTTTAATTGATTTCCTGATTTAAAAACTTTATTTTATTTATTAAAATGAATAAATTTTGTTATTTTAAATATAAATTTTGATTTTGATGTGAATTAGAATTCCAAACATGACTAAAAAGGATATTTTCCAGAAAAGTGAATTTTGGTCAATATGGTCAAACTTTGACTTTTAATTTAGAAATTTTAAAGTTTGAAAATTTGAGTTTTATCTTTTATTATGAAAGTAAATAAAATTTTAAGAATAATGCTTTTCGTTTCATTAAAATCTGATTTATAATGTGAAAGTTATACCCTTTTAAATATTTTGTGTAATTTGTTGTATTTAACAAAATTATTTATTTTAAATTATAAAAAAATAATATTTTATTTGGTCATGTAATATTATAATTTATATTTATATGGGTAAAATAACATGTTATGTATATACTTTGGTTTTAAAACATTTTAAAGATATAATTGGCATTTTCCAGTGTTAGCTGTATTTTGTTTAAAATTCTAATTTCCAGTTTCAATTAATTAAAGTAATTCTTTATTTGTTTTTCTATTTTTTTCTTAAAATCTTATTTTATTCTCATTCCCACTTTATTTTGTTCCTCATTTATTTTATTTATTTGACCTTTTATTTGTTTAAAGTGAAATAGAAATTTTATAAGGCTAGTGATATTTATTTGTAATTTTCATGTCTTATTTCCAATTTTTAAACATTTTTCTTTAGTTTTTTTTTCTATTTTTTCTAAATTAAAATATTTATTTCACTTTTAAAATAATTTAGAAATTGTTTTATTTCAAAAATTTTCTTTAGAATATTTTTAAAATGAAGTAGATAATTTTCCAAAGACAATCGTGATTTATTTGTAATTTCTGGACCCTGTTTTCAATTTTTAAGCAATTTCTTATATTCTTTTTCCATTTTCTTTAAAATTAATTATTTATTTCTATTTATAATATTTTGTTTCAGTTGTTAGAGCTTATTTCTGAGTTTATTTTTGTTTTATTGGAATTAAAAAGAAAAAGAAATATGAAGGGTTTAAAATTGCTTAGAAACCGATGTCCTTTCACCTCCTTAAGTCTTTTCAATTGCCATAACCCCTCCTTTATGCTTTGGCCATGACTTTTACTTTTGTTTTCACGTGAAAACTCTCATTTTTCATTTCATCATTCGACCACTTCAGATCTGAAGCAAAAGCTTTTGGTAATGGTTTCATTTTTCTTCTTTTCTCCTTATTTTTCTATGAAAATTGCCTTGTTTTCTCTTGTTTTTGGATAGGCCTCTCCTCCACATCCATGGCCACAAACTCCTACATCTCTTCCCTGCCATCAACACCAGCTACTCCTTTGGTCTTGACCAAGGCCGAGCCACCATGATGCCAAAACTCCACAAAAATTGTAAAACAAGCCATAAAAACATGATTGTTTACCACTATTGCTTCACCACTCCATTTTCCACCACCACCACCACCTTAGGCCGCCTCCACCACCTCTGGCCAGACCACCACACACCTTTCCTTCCACTGACCTGATCCATACCCCTCTGACCTGACCACACAAGCCCATGGCCGAGCCATTTTTGTGAACAAAACCCACTTATTTTGCCTTAAACTCTTCATATTCCTTTGTATAAACTTCCTCCTCATATTCTACTACCTAGGCCATGCATACACATGACCAAACCTGAGCCAAACTAGTTCAAACCAGAGCCAAAACCATCCGTAGGCCATGAAAAAAGAATAGAGAAAGCATGGCAAAAGATTTGGCATTCGTATCTCTTTTTATTTAAAAGTTATGTCATTTCTAGTGTATTGAAATTTATGGTTTGCTTTGATTTTTGTTTGGGTTGTAACACAAGATCTATATCATTGGATTTGCTCTCCACACTCAAATTGTATTAGAGTTGTCGTGCCTTCATAATCTTTGTGTTGTGAGCTTTGTTGGCAAAACTCCAGCTTAACAGGTGAGTTATTCTCACCAGACAATATGTACATATATAACTAGTGAATTGACCCCTTTTGAATCTGTAAAATGCATTATCATGTTACACTTGCTATGTTATGATTTTATGATGTTCACCCATGCTTAAACACATATTATATTATATGTTACTGTTATATTATGTTGTTCTTTTATTTTTATCAGTTTATCACACTGCAAGTTCCCTTTAGATTAGAATCACTATGGGTTGAAATGATACATACCCGAATGGACTTTAGAATAGGAGAAAATCGTTATGGGCTGAAATGATATGCCTAAATGATTTTCAATTATTTTCATTTACTTGGGATTGCGGGTTTGAAATGATCAAACCCGGGTATCTTTGTAAATTACGGGTTGAAATGATAAATTACCCGTATCACTTTACCTAGGCTAGAAAATGAAATATAGACCCGTTGTTAAAATATGTTTTATATATTTTTTTTAATATTTTAGAAATGTAAATATTATAATATTTTGATTTAAACTAAATAAAAATGATTTTTGTAAAGCATTATTGATTTTCTAAAAATTTATAAGTGAAATAAATTAATGGTAAAATTAGAAAATTTGAAATGTAAGTTATTTTGGGAAATTTTAATTTGGTGATAATTGGAATTTAAATTAAATATGAAATGTGATAAATTCATGATAATTTGGATTAAAGTGAATTTAAATGATTTTATAATATATTAATGTTTTTTTTGAATAAAGTTAAAATGTGAAATGAATGAATATTTAAGTTGAAATTTTGAAATATATCTAAAATTGGAAATTTGTGAATTTGGCTTAAAAGTGAATTTTTAAGTTAAGTAAATAAAAATGGAATTAAGTTATATTTGAATATTTAAACTTAAGTGTTAAGTTAATTTAATTTAATGAATTTATAACTTAATATTGGAATTTAATAAGTGAATTATTATTAAATTTTGATTTTTGAATGGAGTTTTAACTTTATAAAATCATGAATATAAGGGTATTTGAATAATTGTTTTAAAAGTGAAATTATATGATTTTATAAGTAAAAAAAATGATTTATATAAAAATATAATTGTTTGTGAAATTATACTGAATATTTGAAGTTAGTTAACTGCATTTCTGAAACGCTATTAAATTCTAATGTAAATGATAATACAACATTTGTAAATGCTGTAGTTGATAATAATGAACCAAATGGCTAAATTTAATTAAAGGCTATTATAGCATTTTTGTAAATGTTATAATGGTTGAATTTAACTAAGTTTATTTGAAACTAATGTAACCATATTACAGAATTTTAAATGCTGTCTTTTGTTAAATTGAACTATTTTAAATGTGACTTTCCGTAGCATTTTCTAAATGCTGCGAAAGTTGAAATTTCATTGTTTTAATTAATTTAAGTGAACGAATGAACTTTGAAAAGTTAAATTTTTGGAAATTTAAAATTTTAATTATTAAATATACTAACTTCATTTTTATGATTTAAAATGAAGTAATTTGTTTCGAAATATAAATTATTTTGAAATATGATATTTTGATATTTTGAAATGGATTTTTTTAAGGATATTGAATTTTGAAATGATATTTGGTTTCGAAGTATAAAATACCATTTTGAAATTTTAACCACGGGATGTATTCAATTTATAGTTTAACTGATCCTTAAAGGATGGGCGATCCCAAGCATCCTTTGAGTTATTGTGCATTTCTACTACAGTTCACTTGAGTTGGTTTACATTATATAAGTATATATTGTCCTGACTCGAGTGTTTTGTGTTTTACTTTACGCTCGGGTCAGCCTGAGTATTTACAGCTTAGCTTTGGATTTCTTTCTGGAGCTAGGAATCGCTGGAGATTCTGCTTGTCTAGTTATCTGTTCCTTTCAGTTCAGTTGTTCTATTTCAGTTCTGGTATTCATAAACTTCTATTTATTTGAGATTTCTATTGTATATGTTTTCAAGCAGATATTATGTATTATGTTTTGAGAGTTTGTTATAGTAGCTTCATGAACTACTATGGTTTTTTATATTCCGCTGCGAGTTATTCTGATATGTTCTATGTCTGTGATTCTGTGTATTTGATTTCATTTGCTCCAAATTTATTTACAATCTGTTATTTTGAATTATTCAAGCCATACATGTGTGGATTATTGTCGATTTGAATGGTCCAAAATACCGGGTCGTTACAGTTGGTATCAGAGCTTTGGTTTTAGGCAAACCTTAGCCTGCGGAGCAAAAACTCATTAGAGATAGGGTAGAAATACCCTAGAATAAGTGAAATCAATCTCATAATCATTTCTTTGTGAGAGAACGTATTTTCGAAGTATAAAATGATTTTCAAATGATTTTTAAAGAATTTTCAAAGATTATTTTGATATAAATTTCCTTGCTTTTAAAAGTAAAATATTTCTTAAACTTCATTCCTTTCGTATCCACCTTGTTAGTAATTTCTTTGATTAGGATCCTCTAAAATTTTGAACTTCTCTCTTGATTGATCTAGATACTTTGTTGATAGGAATCTATTTTGGGTATGGCAAAATAAGTAGTTTGTTAGGATGCTTTGAGTAAACTCTGTTGTATCTTTTGCTTAGCTAAAGTTGTCCAACTAAAGATATTTATGCTTTTGTTTTCGTATGTTATGAATTCGAGTCTTTCCAAATTTTGAATGGGAATTTTTCTGTATCGATATAGGTTATATTTCTCTAATCTTCGTTTGGATTCTTATCGAATAAGATTCCTTTGAATTTTGGAATGCTCACTTGTTCTGAAATCCATTCCTATCTCCCCTAATTGTATTCTTTTGATTTTGGAGCATTGCATCACTCCACTTTGTATGACCTTTATAGGGTGGCGATTCCGCCAATCTTTGAATGATTATAATTGGCATTGATTCACCGGAGATTTCTGTATCCTCGGTTTATGATGTTTTCTATCTTCTGCTATATTTAGATTCTATCTCTGGCAATCGAAGGTCGATTTTCCTTAGATTTTCGCATCGATTATATTCCTGAAATCACGGTTGACCGGTTAAGGTCGCCCGCGATTCATATAGGCTTATCCATCTTGTATTTGGTAATTTAATTATCTTATCTTCGTTTGAGCCTATCTTTGAATTAGAATTCTATTTGATTAGAGTCCTTCTAAATTTGAATCTCTGTTTTGCTTTGAAATCCATCCTTGAATCGTCCCTTGGAAAGTTTGTGGTTGATTGTCTTTTAAAAAATTTGTATTCATCGTAGTTTTATTTTGATAAGGATGACCATATTTTTATATAAAGATGAAATGTTTTTGATAAGGATTATATACCTTTTAAAAAAAATGAGAATTTGAAGTTTTGAAAGGATTTGAAATTGTGAAAATTTTATAAGAAATGGTTTCATATAAAATGATTTATAACTGAAGGTTTTGAATCTGAATTTAAGTGATTGAACTCCGGCATTTTGGAACTGGTTTTAAGATTTTGAAATAATAAATAATATGATTGAAATTATTTTTCCGAATAAGTAATGTTTCAATGATTTTAATGGGTTTTAATGATTTTGAAGGAATTTCAAAGAAGTTTTCAAAGTAAATGGAAGTCCAGAACTCACTTGTGTCGCTGGAAAATAATTTCGGTGATGAGTGCACGCATCATCGACATTGATTTTCGAGTTTCTGAGTGAGGGAGAGGCCACTTCGGTAGCATTGCTATGCGATTGATTTGCGAAACCAATTTAGATTTCAAATTCCGAAGTGTGATGTGATATTCGAAAGATATATGTATATATATTTGTAAAATTTGAAATGAGCCGGTGTTCAGTCCTTGAGTTTTGGATTTGATTTGATATAACCCTATTTTTGGAATGGATTTACTGATTTAATTGTGATTTCCAACTCTTGGATTGAAATATGATTTCTTCAACTATTTTAAAGGTTCGAGCACTTCCAAATCAAGGTTAACTTTTCAAAGCTAAGAAATTTTGAAAAGTAATTTGATAAAGTATATAAGTTTGTTTTGAATGTTTAAGTATGAAGTAATATGATTTAAATAAGTTGAAACTGTTTGGTTAAGTAAATGAATAAAGCAATTTTAAAATTTTCTAATATGAAATTTAGATTTGAAATGTTTTGAAAAGAATTTGGTCTTCAAAATATTTTGAATAAAATTTAGTTTAAATGTTTTAACTTAGTAACATCTTTATGAAACTATATATTTAACAAGTTGAAATAAATATATAAGTTGTACGTATGCTGTTTTATTCGCATAATTAATTTGATCCAAGTTTGAGTACACAAGTTCGAGGTGGATTACACCATTTCGTGTTAGGATTTTTCATTCGATTCTTGATGGCGAATATTTGATATGGATTTTGGGCTTGATGCCAGAATTCTCTATCATAGTATATGGCTATGCAAGGAGACTGATGGCTTCTAGTCGAGAAACCATATCGAAGTCCGCATTAGGGAAATCGAATGGACAATACTAGTTCGAAAGCGAACTTGTGTGATCGAGCGAGCGATCAAATGTGATTTTGCGAAATGATGACGTGTGTACATCTTATATTCTAATATCAGTGATATATTTTGACGCTGAAATTGAAAGCTGTCGGGTTAGAATATCTTTGCTTACTTTTCCAATTTAAATTACAAAGATATATAACCTATAAAAGCAAAGATATTCAAATCCCATATGGCTCTTCATACAGCAAAATTTATTTTGGAAACTTTGATCCTTATATAAGACGGACCTTACGTAAGTATAAGATGATTTTGAAAACATTTGATTTTGGAAATGAATTGGTTGACTTAAATTATATTGATTTGGAAATTTGGATTTATTTTCAAAAATCTATTATTTTGGAAACTTTGAAACTAAAGATATTTAATTTGAGAAGAAAATAATTTGGTGAAATTGTATATGATTTTGAAATTGAACTGATATTGAAACAAATTTAAATTTGAGAACCTTATGTTACTAAACACTTGATTTGGGAGTTGTCGAACTTATATAAAATTGATTTGTATGAGTATGAAATTGATTCGAAAATTATAGATTTGAAAAGGTACTCAATTTGAAAGTGAAATCTTATATAATTGAAGTCTATATAAGTATGATTTGATATACTATTGATTTTGGAAAGTATTTGATTTGAAAATTAAATCTTATATATAATGGATTTTATATAAGTACGATATTTGAAAGTGATTTGAAAAGGTACTATATGATACATATTTTCGAAGTAAAGATATGGAAAGTGCCTTCTGCTTGATATCCGATTTGTGGCCACATCTTGGATTCATTCTATCGATATTATTCTCTCTGATTTTTGGTTTTCCGGATATGATACTCGAGTGTCCTTCGAATTCCATAGCATTACCCATGGTCTTACGATCGTGACTGCATAGCGCAACTGCCTGGCTGAGTCTTGCCTAGGGGTACGGATTGTTTCCTGGGGGATCCAGGCGTAACCATTGTGTATCCTGCAATCTGTGTAGGTCGCGAATAGTAGCGCAAATGCTTGGCTGAGTCTTGCCTGGGGGTACGGATTGTTTCCTGGGGGATCCAGGCGTAACCATTGTGTATCCTGCATTCTACTAGTCATCATGGCGTAACTCGCAGGGCTGAGAAAGCTTACGGATATGGATTGTTTCCTGGGGGATCCAGGCGTAACCATTGTGTATCTGCGAACCATGGTTAGACAAAGGTTTTGTTTGTTTTTGTTTGGATTGTACTTTCCATATCTGTTTTTAAAAGTTTTTCCAGTATTTTCACTGGGTGTTGAAACAAGTCTACTAAGTACCTGGAGAATTCTAGTTTTGCGCCTGATCAACGCACTACCAGAGTCTACAGGAACAAGGATAAACTTGTTAAGACATCGAGTTATAAAAGTATTTTGATAAAATATTATATAAATGATACTTTGATTAGTTATTTCCTTTTTAAACGATTTTAAAGTGTTTTAAATATTTTACCTCTTCAACCAACAATTTTAAATTAATGGCTCATCCTTGTCTTTCGTCCTATTTTCCCTTCTAGCTATTCCTATTCTCCACCTTATTAAACTTACCCATAACAATAGTTATCAGGTATAATTTTAATCTTCTTGTCATCTTGTCTTAATCCTATTCCATTTTATCTTTTCTGTGTTTTCTGTACCTCATTCCTTTTCGAGGACGAAAAGATTTGAGTGGGGGAGAGTGTAACAACCCTGTATTTTGTGATTATTTTAATTATTTATTTTGGTTATTTTAATTGATTTCCTGATTTAAAAACTTTATTTTATTTATTAAAATGAATAAATTTTGTTATTTTAAATATAAATTTTGATTTTGATGTGAATTAGAATTCCAAACATGACTAAAAAGGATATTTTCCAGAAAAGTGAATTTTGGTCAATATGGTCAAACTTTGACTTTTAATTTAGAAATTTTAAAGTTTGAAAATTTGAGTTTTATCTTTTATTATGAAAGTAAATAAAATTTTAAGAATAATGCTTTTCGTTTCGTTAAAATCTGATTTATAATGTGAAAGTTATACCCTTTTAAATATTTTGTGTAATTTGTTGTATTTAACAAAATTATTTATTTTAAATTATAAAAAAATAATATTTTATTTGGTCATGTAATATTATAATTTATATTTATATGGGTAAAATAACATGTTATGTATATACTTTGGTTTTAAAACATTTTAAAGATATAATTGGCATTTTCCAGTGTTAGCTGTATTTTGTTTAAAATTCTAATTTCCAGTTTCAATTAATTAAAGTAATTCTTTATTTGTTTTTCTATTTTTTTCTTAAAATCTTATTTTATTCTCATTCCCACTTTATTTTGTTCCTCATTTATTTTATTTATTTGACCTTTTATTTGTTTAAAGTGAAATAGAAATTTTATAAGGCTAGTGATATTTATTTGTAATTTTCATGTCTTATTTCCAATTTTTAAACATTTTTCTTTAGTTTTTTTTCTATTTTTTCTAAATTAAAATATTTATTTCACTTTTAAAATAATTTAGAAATTGTTTTATTTCAAAAATTTTCTTTAGAATATTTTTAAAATGAAGTAGATAATTTTCCAAAGACAATCGTGATTTATTTGTAATTTCTGGACCCTGTTTTCAATTTTTAAGCAATTTCTTATATTCTTTTTCCATTTTCTTTAAAATTAATTATTTATTTCTATTTATAATATTTTGTTTCAGTTGTTAGAGCTTATTTCTGAGTTTATTTTTGTTTTATTGGAATTAAAAAGAAAAAGAAATATGAAGGGTTTAAAATTGCTTAGAAACCGATGTCCTTTCACCTCCTTAAGTCTTTTCAATTGCCATAACCCCTCCTTTATGCTTTGGCCATGAATTTTACTTTTGTTTTCACGTGAAAACTCTCATTTTTCATTTCATCATTCGACCACTTCAGATCTGAAGCAAAAGCTTTTGGTAATGGTTTCATTTTTCTTCTTTTCTCCTTATTTTTCTATGAAAATTGCCTTGTTTTCTCTTGTTTTTGGATAGGCCTCTCCTCCACATCCATGGCCACAAACTCCTACATCTCTTCCCTGCCATCAACACCAGCTACTCCTCTGGTCTTGACCAAGGCCGAGCCACCATGATGCCAAAACTCCACAAAAATTGCAAAACAAGCCATAAAAACATGATTGTTTACCACTATTGCTTCACCACTCCATTTTCCACCACCACCACCACCTTAGGCCGCCTCCACCACCTCTGGCCAGACCACCACACACCTTTCCTTCCACTGACCTGATCCATACCCCTCTGACCTGACCACACAAGCCCATGGCCGAGCCATTTTTGTGAACAAAACCCACTTATTTTGCCTTAAACTCTTCATATTCCTTTGTATAAACTTCCTCCTCATATTCTACTACCTAGGCCATGCATACACATGACCAAACCTGAGCCAAACTAGTTCAAACCAGAGCCAAAACCATCCGTAGGCCATGAAAAAAGAATAGAGAAAGCATGGCAAAAGATTTGGCATTCGTATCTCTTTTTATTTAAAAGTTATGTCATTTCTAGTGTATTGAAATTTATGGTTTGCTTTGATTTTTGTTTGGGTTGTAACACAAGATCTATATCATTGGATTTGCTCTCCACACTCAAATTGTATTAGAGTTGTCGTGCCTTCATAATCTTTGTGTTGTGAGCTTTGTTGGCAAAACTCCAGCTTAACAGGTGAGTTATTCTCACCAGACAATATGTACATATATAACTAGTGAATTGACCCCTTTTGAATCTGTAAAATGCATTATCATGTTACACTTGCTATGTTATGATTTTATGATGTTCACCCATGCTTAAACACATATTATATTATATGTTACTGTTATATTATGTTGTTCTTTTATTTTTATCAGTTTATCACACTGCAAGTTCCCTTTAGATTAGAATCACTATGGGTTGAAATGATACATACCCGAATGGACTTTAGAATAGGAGAAAATCGTTATGGGCTGAAATGATATGCCTGAATGATTTTCAATTACTTTCATTTACTTGGGATTGCGGGTTTGAAATGATCAAACCCGGGTATCTTTGTAAATTACGGGTTGAAATGATAAATTACCCGTATCACTTTACCTAGGCTAGAAAATGAAATATAGACCCGTTGTTAAAATATGTTTTATATTTTTTTTTTAATATTTTAGAAATGTAAATATTATAATATTTTGATTTAAACTAAATAAAAATGATTTTTGTAAAGCATTATTGATTTTCTAAAAATTTATAAGTGAAATAAATTAATGGTAAAATTAGAAAATTTGAAATGTAAGTTATTTTGGGAAATTTTAATTTGGTGATAATTGGAATTTAAATTAAATATGAAATGTGATAAATTCATGATAATTTGGATTAAAGTGAATTTAAATGATTTTATAATATATTAATGTTTTTTTTGAATAAAGTTAAAATGTGAAATGAATGAATATTTAAGTTGAAATTTTGAAATATATCTAAAATTGGAAATTTGTGAATTTGGCTTAAAAGTGAATTTTTAAGTTAAGTAAATAAAAATGGAATTAAGTTATATTTGAAAATTTAAACTTAAGTGTTAAGTTAATTTAATTTAATGAATTTATAACTTAATATTGGAATTTAATAAGTGAATTATTATTAAATTTTGATTTTTGAATGGAGTTTTAACTTTATAAAATCATGAATATAAGGGTATTTGAATAATTGTTTTAAAAGTGAAATTATATGATTTTATAAGTAAAAAAATGATTTATATAAAAATATAATTGTTTGTGAAATTATACTGAATATTTGAAGTTAGTTAACTGCATTTCTGAAACGCTATTAAATTCTAATGTAAATGATAATACAACATTTGTAAATGCTGTAGTTGATAATAATGAATCAAATGGCTAAATTTAATTAAAGGCTATTATAGCATTTTTGTAAATGTTATAATGGTTGAATTTAACTAAGTTTATTTGAAACTAATGTAACCATATTACAGAATTTTAAATGCTGTCTTTTGTTAAATTGAACTATTTTAAATGTGACTTTCCGTAGCATTTTCTAAATGCTGCGAAAGTTGAAATTTCATTGTTTTAATTAATTTAAGTGAACGAATAAACTTTGAAAAGTTAAATTTTTGGAAATTTAAAATTTTAATTATTAAATATACTAACTTCATTTTTATGATTTAAAATGAAGTAATTTGTTTCGAAATATAAATTATTTTGAAATATGATATTTTGATATTTTGAAATGGATTTTTTTAAGGATATTGAATTTTGAAATGATATTTGATTTCGAAGTATAAAATACCATTTTGAAATTTTAACCACGGGATGTATTTAATTTATAGTTTAACTGATCCTTAAAGGATGGGCGATCCCAAGCATCCTTTGAGTTATTGTGCATTTCTACTACAGTTCACTTGAGTTGGTTTACATTATATAAGTATATATTGTCCTGACTCGAGAGTTTTGTGTTTTACTTTACGCTCGGGTCAGCCTGAGTATTTACAGCTTAGCTTTGGATTTCTTTCTAGAGCTAGGAATCGCTGGAGATTCTGCTTGCCTAGTTATCTGTTCCTTTCAGTTCAGTTGTTCTATTTCAGTTCTGGTATTCATAAACTTCTATTTATTTGAGATTTCTATTGTATATGTTTTCAAGCAGATATTATGTATTATGTTTTGAGAGTTTGTTATAGTAGCTTCATGAACTACTATGGTTTTTTATATTCCGCTGCGAGTTATTCTGATATGTTCTGTGTCTGTGATTCTGTGTATTTGATTTCATTTGCTCCAAATTTATTTACAATCTGTTATTTTGAATTATTCAAGCCAGACATGTGTGGATTATTGTCGATTTGAATGGTCCAAAATACCGGGTCGTTACATTAAAGTACTTTAAGTGAATTTATTTTTAAGAGTTGAATAAATTTAAAAGAAAGTAATTAATGGTAAAAAGTTGATTTTTGGAATCTTATCGAATAAATTCCAAGATATGGTGAAAAGATTCAATAAATGGATTTCGGGTAATATTGTTTAAAGGTTGAAGAATTCATTTAAAAAATGGAATTTTGAATAATTTGGAAAGAATAAGGGAATTTATTTAAAAGTGATAAATTTCTAGAAATCAAATTGTAATTGATTTGGTATTTGAAAATGAACCTTTGAGAAATCAATATGGAAATTTATTTGGAGTTGAAATAAATTTAGAAATCAAATTTGTAATTAATTTGGTGATGGAAAATAAATCATTGGAAAATTTGTTTGAAATTGATTCAGTGTTTGAAAAATAAATCTGGAAATTGATTTGCAAATGATGTGTTATTTGGAGATAAATTCAGAAATAAATTGCAATGTTTTGTTCTATTGAAATTAAACTTAGAAATCAATTTGTAATCGATTTGGTATTGAAATAAAATTGAGAAATCAATTTGGAATTTGATTTTGGGGTTAAAAGTGAATATTTGGAAATGTAAATTCAACTGGAATTTATAAAGGAAAGGGAAATTTGTTTTAAAAATAAACACTAATTTATTTTTAAAGTTTGGAAAAGTAAATTTATAGATTTGAATGTAAATTTAAAATAAATCGATAAGGATTTATTTAAATTGGTTTAATTGTACCATTTTGAAGTGAAAGTGTATTTTCACTATAAAGCTGAGTATATTTCCAAAGTAGCTTTTAAAAATATAAATTAAAAGTTCTAAAGTGGTTTTCTTTAAAAGATATATTTGGAAATATATTCCGTGTGAGAAAATTTATTTGAAATTTATTTTCAAAAGTTGAAAGATGAAAATTGATTTGAAATCTGTTTTCAAAGTGTTGAAGTGTGGGAAAAATATATATCTTGTGAAGATATTTTGAAAAATGAATAATTTGGGAAAATTATTTAAATCTGATGATTGTTGTGAATGTTGTTTGATAGTTAAATCACCGACTATCAATGTTGCCTTTGAAATGGCACTTGAATTTATTTTAAAACAAACGATTATTATTCGGTTTAGCAGGTAAAGGACCTTTGTGTTAGCTAACCCACTCCGAAAAATGATACGACGTGTATGAATTGCAATTGAAGACCGGTGTGAAGACCAGGTATTTTCGAAAATGAAAGGACGACCTGTCGAATGTCTTTGCACCGAGTTGCTCCGGTATAGAGATTTATATCACTCTTTTTGTGATGGGAAGTCCGATCGGGATTGTGAATACCCGGATTGCAAGGGCTTCTTTGGAAGTGCCTTCGGTTCTGTTCGAACCCGGAACAGACTTGTATGGTTACATGTCTAACATTACACTTTGAGATATAAAGCTGATTTCTTTCAAATACATTTCTGTTGGTGGCGGAGAATTTATTCTCTTAGCTTAACACTCTTCTTTGAGACGTACGAGCTCAGAGGTTATGTAGTTGAAGGTTATCAGCGATATATTCCCAATTTGGTAATGTGGCATACTGAGTGTTGTTGTGTGTTGACCATTTATTGATCATATGTGATCAAAGCACGGCTTTGTGATAAGCGTAGCTTTGTGGATGAGACTTCGTCAGACCTCACACCCCGAAAATGGTCGAAACAGGAATGATGCGGCAAGGTTATGTGGGTCACGCCCTTTAGGGTATGTCATTACCTTCTGGAAAAGGGTGGTATCAGGTATGGAGCCCTGGTATTTAACCTATGTGGTTGCTCTAATCTCATTTCTTTGTGGTTGTGGCTTTGTGATCGAGGCGCCTCAGATAAAGGTCCCAAAGGACCGGGGAATGACATATTCGTGTAGTAGTTACCTACTTCCAGAGGTAACCCGGCCTTGTGTTGGCAGAGAGCCAAGTTGGTTCTCAGGACGTCCATCCAGAGGCGATCCCATTGGCAGTAGGAAGTTCCTTAGCCTGACCATTTGTTGGAAATCCAAAGAAACAATACGAACCTTGTACGGTTGTAGTTGTATAACCTGCTATGGAATGTGGTGGTAACCTGCTATTGAACATAGTAGCTATAGTAGGCATAAGTGCGGAATGCCTATGCTGGCTAAGATTAATATTATACTTTCGAAATGTTTTCCACACTAGACATTAATAATAATAATTCACTGATTTTTCGTAGTAAGCATCTTTGACTATCATAAGAAGAAATCTCCTCCAATTCTGCGTTTGCATTGTGTGTGTGGCGGGTGGTCTTATGGTAGTTTCATTTTCCAAAAGCATTGCGAATTAGTTTTATTTTTTTTGTGAAAATAACTGTTTTACGATCTCACACCAGTCACCATGACTGACTCGGAGTTTATTGTTTCCTTTCTAAACTCTGGGTGCCCATAATTTTCCACACGGGCAGCCTAGAGTTATGTTATCAGGATATTCTGGATATTCTGGAGCTTTGGAAACAAGCTGGATGGCGAGACGTACTCCCGTACTTGTTTAATTTATTCCGTTGTGTATTCTGTATGAGGACAAGTTTATATAACTGTCCATTGTTGTATTGAGTTGTATATTGACTCTGATGATGTATGTATAAACTGATATAGTTCTTTGTTTAAAAAGACTAGTGATTATCTATTGTATATTGTTCCGCTGCGAATGTGAGATTCTGATATTGTTTCTGTTTTTGTGTTTCTTCTTTCTTTTTTTCTTCTATCTTCTTCTACCTCTTCTTTTTAACCCTAATGGTTCGGTTTTTCAGCATTCGATTGCACGTCATTTGATATAGTGGACGTATTAATGTCGACATTCGAGCGTCGAAAGATCGTAACGTTACATGTGGTATCAGAGCTGTTGGTTAAGCGACAAGCCTGGCCCTGTTGGGTATTACTAATTAGAGATAGAGTCAGTAGTACTCTAGAATGAGTTTCAGTGTAATAACAGATATGAGCGCGTATTTGTTAGTGAATACAAAGATTTGTTTTGTATTGTGTTGACTTATCAGTTGATTGTTTATAGATTCTGGTCAGTGCAGTCTGGCCAACTGTAATCGATAGGGGTTTCTAAACTCTTAAACAAGATAAACTGACACAGTATTGTTTTAAATGGGGTAAATGAAATAATTTTACCCTAAACCATTTTTGTATAGAAAAGAAATGATTTTCTATGAATTATTATAGTATATGGATGCTTTGTTGTTAGGAAGAGATAATATTGAATTATTATCACTGTTATATGAAATCAAATAAGAAATAATGGTATAACAAAAGATTTGAAGATAAATCCATTTGACAAATGGAAATTATAAGTATGAATTAAAAATATATTGAAATGAATTCATATACGAATGAGATTTGTAAATGTAAATTGTAATGTGATTTATAATTGGAAATAGAATTCCAGAAAAATATTTGAAAATAAAATTCATTAATGGAATGAAAATTGGTAATGTGAAGTTTATAAATCAGTTCTATAAATTGAAATGAGTTTGGGAACTTAGAAAAAAATTCAAATTAGAATTGAATTTAACATTGGATTAATTTGAATAAAAGTAAATTTGAGAATTTAATCTAGTGGACTAAATAATTTGGAATAAAATTTACTGAGATGGAATAAAAATGGTGAATGAACAAATGAGTTTACATTCGTAAATAAATAAATTGGAATTGGAAAATGAAATGAGATTTGATTTGAATCAAGTTGAATAAAAAAAATCCAAACTTGGAAAAAATAAAAATAAAATGGATTGAATTCAAGTAAACAAACTTGATAATGTATTAATTCATGAAGTAATGAATTGGAAGTTGAGTTAGTTAAATTAAAATTGAATTGTGAGCTAAATTTGAAATGGTTTGAATGAAAAATTAGTTGATTAATGAGTTGGAAATGTGAAACTGAATAGTGATAAATATATAACTTCAGTAATGAAGTGAAAATAAATACAAGAAGTGTACATAAATATTTGCATTATTGTTGTCGAGTTTTGTACAATGGTTTTAAACAATCGAATGGTTTTGTGAATATGAAATGTAAATTTAATTAAATGGAAATGGTATGTGAAATGGTCGTAAGCAATTTAATTTGTATAGAAACCATTGAATTGAATATAAATTAGATGAAAGCAATTTAATTTGTATTGAAACTTTATAAATTGCTAATGGAAATTGTTTTGGATGTATTGCTTATGAAAACTTTGTGTTCACTATTGAAAATAAGTGAAATGTTAATAGATTTCATATATTGTCACTTACGTGTTTAAATTGAGTAAGTGCAGGTTTTTGGAAGCCGTTTGGCTGCATTTTGGGTTGCGCAAATGCTTAAAAATAACCGCTTTGCTTAAAATGCTAATAAAGGTACGCATACGCAATAAAAATAGGAAATATGAAGTGTTTTTCTGCTTTTCCGACTGAGTGGGTCGATGTATATATATTTATATCTTTTGTCAAATTGCAAAAGCTCCTCCGTACAAAGGAGACTCCGACAATATTTTCTGAAAATTTTGGGAGTTAGAAATTTTTTGAAATTTTTGTTAACGACAAACGATTTCAAATTTGAAATTGAAGTGAATTAGTGAATGAAACTAAATTAAAATGATGATATGAATCAGTTATGAATGGAAGATAAAATTCAATATTCAGAGTTGTAGATGAATTGAATTCATATGGTAATGGGAAAACTATTTGAATAGAAGTAGATATGAAAACTTCTATAAGAAAAGGTATGAAATGATTTTTGAATCTGTAGTTGGATATGGTTAAATTGGATATACATGGATTATAAAGGGTATAAAGGAAAATGGAATTGGATTTTGATTTCGGAAATAAATTCGAATTTGCTCGACAATAAGGTATGTTTTTGAATTTCAGTATGAAATTTGATGAGTTTCTGATTTTGCCACTTGGCATTTTGTTTTCTTTTGGGATTTGGGAGTCCGTAGGGACATTTTGTAGTTGTACCAAGTTAGCCGCGCAAAGGAGATGTTGGCGAAATTTTTCGGAAATTTAGAGAGTTAGAAAATTTTTGAGAAATTTTGGATAATTTACAGTTTAAATTTAAATTTAAATTTGAATTGTGAAGCAAAATAAAGTTGTTTGAAACTATGAAAGTGTTTGGAAAGTTAACTGAAGTGATAACGAATCTTTAATAAAAGATTTGTTTTGAAAATTTGATAAAACTGTTTGGTTTGGTAAAATGATAAACGGGTATTGGAGCTTTCTTCTTAACTTGTAATTTCAGGACGAAATTCTTTTAAGGGGGGCAGATTGTAACGACCCTGAATTTTTGACTTTTGAAATTAGAATATTTAATTGATTTTAAATATCTGGAAGTTAGTTTAATTTGAATTTCAAATATCAGAGTTTGTTTGGTAATTAAATTATTGAATTTAATTATTAAATTTTGGTAAAATTTTGAATTTGGAGTTTTAAGCTGATTAGAAATATTTTTCAAGGCTTAGAAAATTCATATTTATGATACTGAAGGTAATAGAAGCTTCAGAATTGAATTTGAAACTGTTTTGTTCAGTTTTGAAATTTTATCGTTTAATTTGAATTTAAAAATAGCGTTCCGGGGCACAGTCTCGGAATTCAACGAAACCAGTTCCATTGGATCCGTAATATTGTATTATTATCGGATTTCAATTTTCGTAATGTTTGGAGTGATCGTTTGGCTGTACGATAAGCAAACGCGCTGAAAAATATATCGAAGTATAATATTATAACTGTTCCAAAAAGCTATCTTCTCCATACGATCGAATTTGGACCCGGAACCTTTTCCATTGCGTTTGAAATAGGCGTATAACATTACAAACGCCTAGCGGCACGCCTTGATAGGAAGTCGAAATTTTTGGCTTCGTTTTCGAGTCGATTTGAATTTGAATTTAAATTGAACATTTATATTTGTCAACTGCCGTTGATATTATTTCACATCAGCACACAAAATATCATTTCGAAGTCACTGTAGCCTGTTGATTTAGGTACGTGAACTTCTTTTACTGTCCCCTAATTCTTTTCACGCAACCTTTCTCTTTTGCTTCAGTTAAAACATTTCAAACGAAAGAAAAAAAAAATTAAATACAAAATCAAAGAACAATGGCAGCTAATCTCCTTCTTAAAATTAAAATCACCGTTTCACTTACTTCCACCCTTCGCTAAAAAATCGTATTCAAAACCCTCGTTCATCGGCAATTCGAATCGCGAGGGACTTCGCGAATTCGAAGGGGAAGTCGACGACATCGCGATCGCAAGATGTCTAGGGATTCGTTTTGTATGGGTTCGAGGTCGGGGTTCGCGGTCGAGGATGCATGGCCTGGTGGTTTCGAGGCGTGAAGCTCGCAGTGGAACGGTGATGATGGGAGGAGGCATCGTTCGCTGGTGAAGTCGTGACCTGGTATTCGATTTGGGGAGATGATGTCGCTTGCAGATGTTATCGTTCGGTTGTGATTGTAGTGCGCGATTTGGAGGGTTGTTCACTCTCGAGTCCAGCTTCAGGAAATCGCGAATCAAATCGAGATTTGGTCGCTGGTTTCGTGAGGCAGTGAAGGCAATTTGAGGTATGGGTATCTTTCTGTTTTTTTTAATATGAATTCGTATTTAAATTTTTGAAATAAGTAAAACTTGGAAAATATTATAGAATTTAATATTACAGTGTTAAGGGGGGGTTCATGAATTAAAGTGACTTGAATTCTGGAATTTAACAGTAAGGTATAGCAAATTTTAACTTTTATTTAATTAATTAAATTTATGCATGTTAGTTAGAAAATGAAATTTTTTATTATATATAAATATATATATCAGTTTTTGGTTTTAAGATTTAATCAATAAACATGAGTATATTTGAACAACAGAAATGAATGTATGTTTTGGTCAGAAAAAAATAATATATAATAACAATATTGATAAATGATATTTTAAAGCAGGAGGTTTAAGGTTTCTATTTTAAATAGGTAATCAGTAAACAGAAGATAATATATATAGATAAGATAGAAATTTTTATGGTAATAAATGATAATGGTTAATTTATTTAGATAACTCATTTAACCCATTATGGTTACTAAAGGATTTTTCAAAGGAAAATTTATTAGTTTAAAATAAAACCATGGGTTCATTTAAATTTTCATATAGAAATTTAATTATTCGATTGGTTCGGATATTAATAAATTGAATAAATTGTTTATACAAGGTTTGAAACCGTGAAGAAATGCTCAAAAAAAATGAAAGCGGATTGCAAATAAAAGCAAAGGTGAGATCTTCTCACTCAAATTGAAAGTTGGATTTGCAGTTATTGATTGATTGCTGTTTGGATGTGATATAATATATATAGTAGTATATAGCAATATATATATATATATATATATATTGGAATATATATATTGGAGTTGTTGATTTCCCGCATTATATAGCGGATGAGACCCTATTGCGCTGCATAATAGCGGATGATATTTTTATAAAATCCCATATACCGCGATATTCCACCTCGAAGTGGAATTGGTATTGTGCTAACATCTGTGGATGCAGGGAAACGGGTTGGAGGGATCTAACTGGATTCCTCAAATATTTGAATTTGTTTCATATGTTGTGTGATTATTTATTTATAATCTGTGAATGATTATATTTGTGATGGAATTTGTTGAAGGCTAAAATTTAGCCGAATGTATTTTTGGTATCGTTGGATACCAGAAATAAATATAAATTGGATTTTGAAATTAAAGTTGGAAAACTTTAAGTGAATTTATTTTTAAGAGTTGAATAAATTTAAAAGAAAGTAATTAATGGTAAAAAGTTGATTTTTGGAATCTTATCGAATAAATTCCAAGATATGGTGAAAAGATTCAATAAATGGATTTCGGGTAATATTGTTTAAAGGTTGAAGAATTCATTTAAAAAATGGAATTTTGAATAATTTGGAAAGAATAAGGGAATTTATTTAAAAGTGATAAATTTCTAGAAATCAAATTGTAATTGATTTGGTATTTGAAAATGAACCTTTGAGAAATCAATATGGAAATTTATTTGGAGTTGAAATAAATTTAGAAATCAAATTTGTAATTAATTTGGTGATGGAAAATAAATCATTGGAAAATTTGTTTGAAATTGATTTAGTGTTTGAAAAATAAATCTGGAAATCGATGTGCAAATGATTTGTTATTTGGAGATAAATTCAGAAATAAATTGCACTGTTTTGTTCTATTGAAATTAAAATTAGAAATCAATTTGTAATCGATTTGGTATTGAAATAAAATTGAGAAATCAATTTGGAATTTGATTTTGGGGTTAAAAGTGAATATTTGGAAATGTAAATTCAAGTGGAATTTATAAAGGAATGGGAAATTTGTTTTAAAAATAAACACTAATTTATTTTTAAAGTTTGGAAAAGTAAATTTACAGATTTTAATGTAAATTTAAAATAAATCGATAAAGATTTATTTAAATTGAGTATATTTCCAAAGTAGCTTTTAAAAATATAAATTAAAAGTTCTAAAGTGGTTTTTTTTAAAAGATATATTTGGAAATATATTCCATGTGAGAAAATTTATTTGAAATTTATTTTCAAAAGTTGAAAGATGAAAATTGATTTGAAATCTGTTTTCAAAGTGTTGAAGTGTGGGAAAAATATATATCTTGTGAAGATATTTTGAAAAATGAATAATTTGGGAAAATTATTTAAATCTGATGATTGTTGTGAATGTTGTTTGATAGTTAAATCACCGACTATCAATGTTGCCTGTGAAATGGCACTTGAATTTGTTTTAAAACAAACGCTTATTATTCGGTTTAGCCGGGAAAGGACCTTTGTGTCAGCTAACACACTACGAATAATGATACGACGTGTATGAATTGTAATTGAAGACCGGTGTGAAGACCGGGTATTTTCGATAATGAAAGGACAACCTGTCGAATGTCTCTGCACCGAGTTGCTCCGGTATAGAGATTTATATCACTCTTTTTGTGATGGGAAGTCCGATCGGGATTGTGAATACCCGGATTGCAAGGGCTTCTTTGGAAGTGCCTTCGGTTCTGTTCGAACCCGGAACAGACTTGTATGGTTACATGTCTAACATTACACTTTGAGATATAAAGCTGATTTCTTTCAAATACATTTCTGTTGGTGGCGGAGAATTTATTCTCTTAGCTTAACACCCTTCTCTGAGACGTACAAGCTCAGAGGTTATGTAGTTGAAGGTTATCAGCGATATATTCCCAATTTGGTAATGTGGCATACTGAGTGTTGCTGTGTGTTGATCATTTATTGATCATATGTGATCAAAGCATGGCTTTGTGAAAAGCGTAGCTTTGTGGACGAGACTTCGTCAGACCTCACACCCTGGAAATGGTCGAAACAGGAATGATGCGGCAAGGTTATGAGGGTCGTGCCCTTTAGGGTATGTCATTTCCTTTTGGAAAAGGGTGGTATCAGGTATGGAGCCCTGCTATTTAACCTATGTGGTTGCTCCAATCTCATTTCTTTTTGGTTGTTGCTTTGTGATCGAGGCGCCTCGGATAAAGGTCCCAAAGGACCGAGGAATGACATATTCGTGTAGTAGTTACCTATTTCCAGAGGTAACCCGGCCTTATGTTGGCAGAGAGCCAGGTTGGTTCTCGGGACGTCCATCCAGAGGCGATCCCATTGGCAGTAGGAAGTTCCTTAGCCTGACCATTTGTTGGAAATCCAAAGAAACAATACGAACCTTGTACGGTTTTAGTTGTATAACTTGCTATGGAATGTGGCGGTAACCTGCTATTGAACATAGTAGCTATAGTAGGCATAAGTGCGGAATGCCTATGCTGGCTAAGATTAATATTATACTTTCGAAATGTTTTCCACACTAGAGATTAATAATAATAATCCACTGATTTTTCGTAGTAAGCATCTTTGACTATCATAAGAAGAAATCTCCTCCAATTCTGCGTTTGCATTGTGTGTGTGGCGGGAGGTCTTATGGTAGTTTCATTGTCCAAAAGCATTGCGAATTAATTTTATTTTCTTTGTGAAAATAACTGTTTTACGATCTCACACCAGTCACCATGACTGACTCGGAGTTTATTGTTTCCTTTCTAAACTCTGGGTGCCTATAATTTTCCACACGGGCAGCCTAGAGTTATGTTATCAGGATATTCCGGATATTCTGGAGCTTTGGAAACAAGCTGGATGGCGAGACGTACTCCCGTACTTGTTTAATTTATTCCGCTGTGTATTCTGTATGAGGACAAGTTTATATAATTGTCCATTGTTGTATTGAGTTGTATATTGACTCTGATGATGTATGTATAAACTAATATAGTTCTTTGTTTAAAAAGACTAGTGATTATCTATTGTATATTGTTCCACTGCGAATGTGAGATTCTGATATTGTTTCTGTTTCTGTGTTTCTTCTTTCTTTTTTTCTTCTGTCTTCTTCTACCTCTTCTTTTTAACCCTAATGGTTCGGTTTTCCGGCATTTGATTGCGCGGCATTTGATACAGTGGAGTTATTAATGTCGACTTTCGAGCGTCGAAAGATCGTATCGTTACAATTGCCACGAGTATCTTCAATGTGTTTGCCTTCAACATCACCATTCTTAACCTATGCTGTAATAAGGAGGGAGTCAGAACAACATATGTCTGGTGAATAAAAAACTCAAGCCTTACTATCTTAGTACTTGGGCAGTATAATTTTAAATAAGAATATGTCTTTTTGGTTCTATCTATATCATATGTGTTTTCCAAATATAAGCTGAAAGGCTTCCTAAAAGTAAGTCAAAAGTGCTTTCCAAATATAAGCTCAAATCCATCTCGCTTTCAACCCAATAACCATATCCATCGTCAACACCCCTATCAATGTAAGTGATAGCGCCTAAGCCACTTAATAAATTTTATTGGGAACTAGGTAGACTTTGACCATTTATGTAACGACCCGTAAATTTAACCGGTTTTAATAACGTTATTAATTAAAATTTTGTGGGATTTTTAAACGATAAAATTTTGAAGTATAAATTTGATATTTGGAATGCGTCCCGTTAAATATAGCAACCGGTAAATTTCCGTCCGAAAATATGGAAGTTTATTTTGTGCATAAATTTACTTCAAGTTAATCAGTTAAAAATCGATGAAAATAAAACATTTTCGAAACCTAAATATTTTTACATAGAAAATTTCTAAACCATCTTCCGAGTAAGACGTCATTTTTCGTTTTTCCAAATTCGGACTTCTTTGGCTCCGTCGATCTTATTTTTCTGCGTTTTTGCTGCATTTTCCGCTAGTAGAAAATTCAAATTTTTATAATTCAGTCGTACCACTAACATCTATATACCATTTTGATCCTCTCATCCTGCTGATCTCCATAGTATATTCGATTCTGTATTTTGAAGTTCGGTACACCGTGGAATCCGTGAAAAATGATCCGTATCGATTCGTTTTAACCTTTTGTTTCCTATCCATTGGTTTCCTCAGCTGAAATGAATGAATAGTCAAAGACGTTTACTATTCCCTAGATAACTTCTAGCTTTTCTTCTCCCTCCATTCAATATATTATATTTTGTTCATACCTTTCGTATACTTGCTTTTCTCTGTTTACTTTGGGTATGATAAATAATATATATGTATACAGCCTGTCACTTTACTTTTTGCACAGTGAACCATTTATCCTTGCATACTTCTCCCTTTCTCCTATTTCTATCTTCTCCTGTTCACTTTGAAATACTTTTTTTTGTGCATGGAAGAAACTGCTTGCCTTGTACCCATCATCAACCAACCTGCCACCTTCATTTTCTCCGATCCTTCCCTCTCCCATCCAACATCGATTTCCACTCTTGCCTCTCCATCGGCCCACAAATTTTTACCGAAACCCGCTACGTCACCCCCCAACCCTGAGCACCAAGCCGAGTGCCTGCTCTTCACATGTCATCCACCACTTTCCTGACCCGCCCATCAGCTGCTCTGCCATCCCTGTAAACGGCCCATCTACGATAACACAGCCGAGCTCCGCCTGTCCTTCCCATCACAAGCAGTCACCGCCTTTTTGATCACAGGCCACCACCTTTCCTTGATTCATGGTTAGCCTCCTTCTATTTCGCTTTCTTCTTGTATATATATATATGGTTTTATATACTGTCTGTTATATATCTTGTTATATAGTGTTCTGATTTGTGCATTTTATATATATGCTAGTTTTATATCATATGGGGTATTATAACTATTAGTTTGTATACATAGATCTGGGTGTATAAGTTTCTGATGGTATTTTGTTTATTTTGTTCGTATAAATTTTTACAGTATTATATATGATCTTATTCATATCATATTTTGTTATTTTTATTATATAAAGTTATAGCTGTTGAATAATATAGGCTATATATATAGGTGACAGTGTCATAATTTTGTTTATAGCCTACTAGTCACGGTACTATATATAAAAATCATGATTATAAAATATAACCCATACATAGACATTTTGATTTAAGTATTATGGATTCCTACCTTATCATGTATTAGGTCTGCTTGGTATATAGGTTAAGTTATATGAATTATATGTTTATTAAGGTCCGCTCCCACATTTAGTACTTATGTATAGAGAGACACGTGAAGTTGTACAAAGGGTTTTGTGTTGCTGTGTCTTTTATATAACAAGTTTTATATATATTTATATATATTATATATTAATTTTTGCATATGGGTAATATATCTACTAGTTGATATGTAAGTTCATACTAAGTTGTATTTAAGTTTGCACATAAGTAAATTGCGTATTTAACTATATTTGTCTGTTTAGTATTCATGTGGTCAGTGGTTAAGTCGAAATAAGTAGGTGGTTTTTAACCCGCGTACATATATGTATTGATTTGTTGTGCTTTGTTTGATTTCTATTCATCCAAAAGCTATATGACCTATTAGTTTATATAAATAAGTCGATTTGATATATGCGTGTACTGGTATTTGATTAGGAAGTATAACATGAATTTTTTTTTCAATATGTACTTTAATGGTGATTTGAAACTAAAATTTTATATTATTTTAAGTATATGGTTGATTTTGATGTATGTATTTATAGAAAAAATGATTTTTATTACATATATATATATATATTATTTAAATACTTGTTTTAACTTAAATATTGTTTTCTGGAAATAATAATAATATATATGTATATATACAAAATTTCTATTCTATCTAGATGATTTCGACTATCATCATCGATCCAGTTCTGACTTGATTTCTTCAATTCTCATGTATCAGCTCCGTTCGTCGATTCGAGTCCTATCTTGCCTTGTTTGAGATTCGTGTCTGGATTTCGTAACCCATCTCAGTCTTGTTCATCTCTAACCTCGAAAGGTGAGCAATCACTCACGATTAATGTTCTTTTATTTATTAAATTTGATTTCAATTGAAATGACATATTGAAATATGTTTCTATTAGTTATTTACACTGTTATATATGCTATTACCTATATCTGTTCAGCTATGATATCTGACACCATTATCTGTCATTTATGCGATGATAATACAGTTTGGTTGATAATTGATTGATTGTTGATGTTTATATTGGACGTTAAATTGTTAATGTTAAAGTGATAGATAATATGCAATTGAATTGATATATGATAGTTAACCATTTAAATTGAATCTATATGTTGAATTTGATTAGTTAAATTTTGTATAATATGACCCCTTTAAATGTTAAACTAGTTGACACGTAGAAATTTGGTTAAGTACACCTTGAACCATTTAAATGTATGTTGTATAGATTGATGTAGTATAAAATTTAATAATGAATATCAAGTGAAGAACCGTATAAATATTAGTGTAATAATCTTTAATCTACATGAAAGGATAGTGTAGATTCTAGAAATAATTATATTAATTTACACAAACAACAATGTGAATTAATACGATTATTTCGGGATTATTTGAATTGATTATTGGATTGATATTGATTGTTGTTATTGCTTGTTTATTTACTTTGACACCATCCCAGTTATCACACTGCAAGTTCCCTTTGCTATGCTTTGATTTTGAATTGAAATGGAATCGGGTTGAAATGATAAATACCCAAAATTGAACTTGACCTAGGATAGAGAATTAAATAAAAACCAATTGGTCAATACTTTGATTTAAAAATAAAATGAAGATTTTATTTTAATAAATAATATGGTTTTGAAACGAAGTTGGAATTTGAATTTTAATGAAAGGAAATGTTAATATTTAATAATCTGAATCAAAATATTAACATAGTAGTTGATGAAAGAACATTGTTTTAAAATTTGGAATTATTAATAGTTAAGTTTGAAATTATTTAATAATTAAGTTTTGAAATTATTTAATAATTAAATAAGATTGAATTATTTAATAATTAAATAAAATTGAATTCTTTGTTAAGTGAATTGAACTTCTTGAATAAGTGAAATTAAGTTTCTTTATAAATTGAGTTTTGAAATTGTAACTAAGTAAATAAATAAGTGAATAAGTGTAATCGAATTTCTTTAACAAGAAATAAAATGTGGTTTATTGAAATTAATGTAAGACTTGTAATTTAAAGAATTGATTTGACGAATTTAATTTAATTCAAATTTGTAAGTTTTGATATTGTTTGTGCCAAAATTGGTCACAAACCCCGAATGTTGTGAAAGCACCAGTGTATGAATATAAATCAACAATATTCACACACAAATCTCAAATCTAAGCAAACAGAGTATCACAATTCAGAAATAATGAACAGAAAACACGAGATTTATAGTGGTTCGGCGATCTTGCCTACGTCCACTCTGAAGTTGATGATTTTATTGATGTTCACTAAATGATTACAATCTCTTCTAATGTAGTGCAACTGAAATTGTATGCTAAATCTCAATCTAAGGTAGCGGTGGTGATTCTGAGTAAATCTGGCAGAGTCTGGGTGCTCTTTAGCTCTCAAAATTGTCTGACCCCTTTTCTGAATGACCAGGGGCTCTATTTATAGGTGTAGGAGGCAGATATTTTGCCTAAAATGAAGGGAGACCAGTTCTGATACGTCAGGGGGCCCATATGGCCGAAATCTGGAGATTTGGGGCCCACTTTGGGATCGATTCGACCCTTGGTTCGAATCGATCAAGAAATCATCCAATCGAGCTGAAATTTGGCGTGAACATTCTTCATCATGTGTTTAAGCTTATGTGAAAATTTCATTGCATTTGGACTTGTAGAACTCGAGTTATGATCGATTCAAGTTGAAGATTTTCGTGTTCTTCGTCCTATGGATTCGTTCGAATCGATATCGTTCGAATCCATAGGGTCGAATCCATGCTCCTGCATGTGAAGGCAATGATGTGGCGCGCGTCCCTCGTATCGATCCACTTTTCGCTCTGAATTGACTGGGTCGACTCCATGTCCTCTGCAGCTTTGACTGGGTATCCTCGTGATAATGGATTCGAAGATGCGGTCCTTCGAATCGATAGGAGGGATGTTCCTTCGTATCGATCAGGACAGTCCACAGTCGATCGATACAAAGACTTCCCAGCTGGATGGATTCGAAGTGCCTTACATCGAGGGATTCGAAGAGAGGTCTTGTGCCGGATTCGAGTGGTCTTTGACTTGATGGATTCGAACCGAGGTTGGGTTTCCTGGATTCGAAGTAGTACACGTCTGATGGATTCGAAGAAGGGTTATGCTTCGTGGATGAATTCGAAGTCATCAGGGGAACTTCGTTGGAATTTAGTTCGATGGATTCGACCCTAGGGGATTCGAACCATTGGGAGACGAACTCAAGGCTATGTCCTTCACTTGCGTCGATGATATCTTGGGTGTACGAACTCGGATTGACTCGAGATTTGGAATGTTGTTCTATCTGGCCTTGCTTGACATGTCTTATCAATTGTAGCCCGATCCAGACTCGGACAAAATTCAGCGATATCCATGGTGAACTTGTGTACAACGAACTTTAACGATGAACTGTCTTTAGTTTTCCAGTCAACTTTTTGGTGTCACAGCCTTGCCAAAAGGCGGGATAACATTTGCCCCCCAAAATATGCCTTGCGATAGGAAGGCGTGTTTTGTAATACCATAAGCTGGATGTTCATATCCTATTGATGACCTGCAAAGAAATTGATAGTTTTTCCTGACCATGAATGACGATCGTTCGCGACCGTATGTCATTTGAGGTAATATGGGACCGTTCGAGGTCGGATGCCGTTTGCGGCAAATAAAGAAGTGGGACCGTTCGCGGTCGGAGGTCGTTCTAGACGGATTGTGACTGTTCGAAGTCGGATGTCGTTCTAGACGAGTTGCGACCGTTCGTGATCGGGTGTCGTTCTAGACGAATTATGACCGTTTGCATTCGGGTGACGTGGAAAGAGGAACGTGACCGTTCGCGATCGTGTGCCGTACGAGGCAAAAATGTGATCGTTCGCGATCGAATGTCATATTAAGTGAATTGTGACCATTCATGGTCGAGTGCCGTACGAGGCAGAGTGTGATCGTTCGTGATCGAATGTTATACTAGATGAAGTGTGACCGTTCACGGTCGGGTGCCGTTCGAGGCAAATGGTGACCGTTCGAGGTCGGGTGTCGTTCGAGGCTAATGGTGACCGTTCGAGGTCGGGTGCCGTTCGAGGCTAATGGTGACCGTTTGAGGTCGGGTGCCGTTCGTGGCGAAGTGTGATCGTTCGCGATCGAATTGTGACCGTTCGCGGTCGGATGCCGTTCGAGGCGAGTTGTGACCGTTCGTGGTCGGGTGCCGTTCGTGGTCGGGTGCCGTTCGAGGCAAATGGTGATTTGTGACCGTTCGTGGTAGGGTGCCGTTCGTGGCGAGTTGTGACCGTTCGTGGTCGGGTGCCGTTCGTGGCGACTTGAGTGTGCCCGGGGAGGGACTTAGTGTCATCGATACCAGGTTTCACGTTCAGGTGAATTCCCGGATTGTTTATTGCAACGGTTTATTGCCATCTCAGAGCATGCCTATGGACCGTTCGCGATCTCGTACATGTGTAAGTGGCTTAGCCGCTATGAAATTACAAGTAGCATTTTCTCATTGAAAATAAGTCTTTAGCAGAAATGTTAAACAGAATTAAGTTCAAATGTTCAAATCAAGACGAAACAAAAGCAAAGCAAGGATGTCAAAGTGTAAATTCCCACAACAATAGGGTTAGTAGTCATTCACAAGATGCCTACGGACCGTTCGTGATCTCGCACATGTGTAAATGACTTACCCGTGTTGGTGAGAGGTTTACAACTTGTCCATCGTTATTTCAACTAATTGATAATCATACGATGTCCTGGCTCGGGGGCACCCCTGGCTGATGTAGATGGTGGTCGCTCTGGCTCCACTGCTGGAGCTCGCCTTCTCACATACTGAAGTAGCATACCGTTCCTGATGTGCCCTTCCACCTCATCCTTCATATGTCTACAGTCGTTACTGTTATGACCATTCAGTTCGTGGAATAAGCAGTATCTGTCTGATTTCCTCTCGTCAACAGTGGGATCCCTTCGTATTGGCCTACGGTAGGGAACTTGCTCTCGTGTATCTTGGTAGATTCGCTCTAAACTCTCATTCAGCTCTGAATAAGCGGTGAATCGTGGCTCTCTCCGCAGTCGCTTTGACCTGTCACCATTGTCCTCAGCCTTTCGTTTTCCTTTATCCTTGCCTGAATCATTTTCGAGAGGCTTTTTGTCTTTAAGTGCATAAACTTCTATTCCCTCTCCTTCTTCTCTTTCAGCATTAGCGTCTTCCAATCGCAAAAACTTTTCTGCCTCGTGATAGAATTCCCCTAGATCCATAGGCGGATCCTTAGTTAATGAATTTTTAAACTCTGTGCCGTCAGCTATTCCGGACACAGCTGCCATCATAACCATGGATGGATCTGGCCGATACACCGATGCTGTTGCCGCATTGAACCGCGTCAGGAAATTCCTCAAAGACTCCCCAGCTTTCTGTTTTAGCGTTGCCAAACTCATCACATTCTTGGGTCTTGAAATATGAACCCTGAATTGCCTCATAAATTTCTCAATCAAATCGGTCCATGTCCCAATGGAGCCGCTCTCTAGCTGTCTGAACCATAAAGCTGCTATGTCTGTCAAATACAATGGGAAGCACCGGGCCATGACTTCCTGTGATGCCCCCAGCACTTCCATGTGCCTTATATACCTCGTTAGATGGACCGCAGGGTCCGTCCTCCCATCATACCCTTCTACCGTTGGCAGTTTGAATTCTGGTGGGTTCCTAGCCAACCTAATCGCAGGAGAAAAGGGACTCCTGTTCACATCTTCAAGATCTCTGTTTACCAATCCACCTCTCATGGCTCGCCTGACCATCTCTGCCAATCTATCATTATCTCCAAGCTATAGTCCTTGTTCACTACCTTCGATCTGCCCCCCGAGTCCGTGTGAGCTTTCGGGTGTCTGCCCCCCTGGCTGAGCATTCATCCCTCTATCGCCGCCAGGTTGCTCGGATATCCTTGTCTCTCTTCCCAGGTTCGGATCAACATGTCCTAAGTGTGTGCCCCCCAGCTCCGGCGCTGCGTTAGATGGTCCTACTCTGTTCTGGATTCTGGTTGCTCCTTGATTTTGCGCTCCAAGTTGCCCAATCTATTGAAGCAAATTCTGGACCATTTCCTCCTGTCTCTTCATCATTGTCTCCATA
The DNA here is from genome assembly GCA_030737815.1 of Allium fistulosum. NCBI lineage: Eukaryota > Viridiplantae > Streptophyta > Magnoliopsida > Asparagales > Amaryllidaceae > Allium > Allium fistulosum. Next base: position 259,382,236 of record CM060904.1, on the reverse strand, counting down.
TCTTCCCTAGTGATGAAGACTGAAGCTTGGTTTGCTCCTGAGGAAGCCTCTTGACTCCCTTCGTGCTGACTTCGCTCTGGCCTCTCCCTTTTACTTGTTTGTCTTGTCATGATTCTTCGGATCTGAATCTCTTAGCCTTCTGATTCAACTTTCAAATGATAGAACTCCTGAGTTCAGCTCTCAGTGAAAGCACCAAAGTGTTTGTGCCAAAATTGGTCACAAACCCCGAATGTTGTGAAAGCACCAGTGTATGAATATAAATCAACAATATTCACACACAAATCTCAAATCTAAGCAAACAGAGTATCACAATTCAGAAATAATGAACAGAGAACATGAGATTTATAGTGGTTCGGCGATCTTGCCTACGTCCACTCTGAAGTTGATGATTTTATTGATGTTCACTCAATGATTACAATCTCTTCTAATGTAGTACAACTGAAATTATATGCTAAATCTCAATCTAAGGTAGAGGTGGTGATTCTGAGTAAATCTGGCAGAGTCTGGGTGCTCTTTAGCTCTCAAAAATGTCTGACCCCTTTTCTGAATGACCAGGGGCTCTATTTATAGGTGTAGGAGGCAGATATTTTGCCTAAAATGAAGGGAGACCAGTTCTGATACGTCAAGGGGCCCACATGGCCGAAATCTGGAGATTTGGGGCCCACTTTGGGATCGATTCGACCCTTGGTTCGAATCGATCAAGAAATCATCCAATCTAGCTGAAATTTGGCGTGAACATTCTTCATCATGTGTTTAAGCTTCTGTGAAAATTTCATTGCATTTGGACTTGTAGAACTCGAGTTATGATCGATTCAAGTTGAAGATTTTCGTGTTCTTCGTCCTATGGATTCGTTCGAATCGATATCGTTCGAATCCATAGGGTCGAATCCATGCTCCTGCATGTGAAGGCGATGATGTGGCGCGCGTCCCTCGTATCGATCCACTTTTCGCTCTGAATTGACTGGGTCGACTCCATGTCCTCTGCAGCTTTGACTGGGTATCCTCGTGATAATGGATTCGAAGATGCGGTCCTTCGAATCGATAGGAGGGATGTTCCTTCGTATCGATCAGGACAGTCCACAGTCGATCGATATGAAGACTTCCCAGCTGGATGGATTCGAAGTGCCTTACCTCGAGGGATTCGAAGAGAGGTCTTGTGCTGGATTCGAGTGGTCTTTGACTTGATGGATTCGAACCGAGGTTGGGTTTCCTGGATTCAAAGTAGTACACGTCTGATGGATTCGAAGAAGGGTTATGCTTCGTGGATGGATTCGAAGTCATCAGGGGAACTTCGTTGGAATTTAGTTCGATGGATTCGACCCTAGGGGATTCGAACCATTGGGAGACGAACTCAAGGCTATGTCCTTCACTTGCGTCGATGATATCTTGGGCGTACGAACTCGGATTGACTCGAGATTTGGAATGTTGTTCTATCTGGCCTTGCTTGACATGTCTTATCAATTGTAGCCCGATCCGGACTCGGACAAAATTCATCGATATCCATGGTGAACTTGTGTACAACGAACTTTAACGACGAACTGTCTTTAGTTTTCCAGTCAACTTTTTGGTGTCACGGCCTTGCCAAAAGGCGGGATAACAGATATAATGAAGTTGAACTTAAGAAATTGATTTAATGAATTGGAAATTAAATAATTTGTTTTGAATGACAAATTTACTTAACGAATATTGAATAAAATCGATAAATGAGTTTAAATTGATTTAAATGTTAAATTAAATTAATTTAAATGTTTTCGAAATGAAACTTATATACGAACTTGAAACAATACGTGAATTGTTTTAAATAGGAAATTGAAATTGAATTATAAGATTTTGAAATTATGAATTTGGCAGTTTTGAAATGTAAATTATGGAAATTGTTTTGGAAAGACAAATGAAATGTTGGTTTACAAATTTTAATTGAAATTGTAATTGATTTGGTCTTGAAATATATTAAACGACCAATCGGTGTAATAATTACGAAAGTTATTAAAGAGACCGGAATCGGTTAGGGACATACTCACTGTCTAAACCGAAAACCACTTTAATAACTATACGCGGAGTGTGATCCATAATGAAGTGGTTGGAATGGTGTACGTGATGACTGAAGAAAGAGAACGATAGTGGATAGCCTTGACACTTGTGTCAAATTGGAAATGACTAAAACAGGTGTCGTGCCGGGCCAAATGGGGGTTAGCTACCTCGAGCGAACACACTTCTTCGAAAACTACTCATTACTTGTTGTCGATTGGTGCACCCTTGATTTTGGGAGTGTTGTTTCGCGGTGTTGTGATCGCTGCGGAGATGCATTCTCACCAGTCCGGATCAGGAAAACGGTAGTTTCACTACCTTGGTTATTGCCTCATGTGCCTTGTCATACTTGTATCCCTTTATACGCGACCACTACGATTTGTTTTGTGTTATACCTATGGAGTACTCCCTGATATCCCACTAGTTTACGGTGGAGTTTACAGTGCTATATAGACTATAACACTTATATGAAATGTGTTAAGGGGGATAATGGTAACGCCTTAACATTATTTTGATACCTTATATTACTGATAGACATTATCTACTTAGCGTACATTACTACCTAGTACATAGTTTAACGGATCATTAAAGGATAGTTATTCCAAACATCCTTTGAGTTACTTGTATTTCAGTTGTTATTTCACTTGAGCTGGATTTATTGATATAAGAATGTTAATCCTGACTCGAGTGTCTTGTGTTTTGCTTTACGCTCGGGTCAGACTGAGTGTACCAGTATTCGAGACTCACCGTTGAAGTTGGAGCTTTGCTTGAAGATCCAGCCATCTATTCTGCTTTAAGTATTCGATGATTCCAGTGATTTATTCTGATTTGTATTTGATGTATCGTGTTACTCTTCCGTTGTATCTGGTTTAACTCTGATGTAACTTATATATTTATATAGTAGCTTCATGAACTACTATCTCTTTTATTTCCGCTGTAATTATTACTCTGTCTGTGATCTGTGTTCTATTTATTTACTGTATATGTTCAGTTTTGCCAAATTTAAATTAACAACGTGGTATTTTTAATTATTCAAGTCCGACATGTGCGGATGCGAATGGTCCAAAATAGCGGGTTCTTACAATTTAATACCTCATTTAAGGCAGGTCAACGTCATTTAAAACCTATCCTAAGGTTGACTCCTCACTAGTAACTATATAGCTGACATTGCATGAAATATCTCCAGCCACTTAATACTTCCTATTGAAGCAGGCCTTTTCTCAAGATATCCTCTACCATGCCTAACCCATAACCCCGACTGTGACGACCCATAATTTAATCGCTATTTAAAAGAATATTTAATTATATTTTTAAATAATTAATAACTGGATTTTTATTAATAAAATAAAACTATTTGAAATAATAATTAAAGATTACAAAATCATTTCCAAAATTTATTTACCAAAATATAGTTCATATAGAAATGAAATAGAATGCGATTGAAATTATTTTCTGAAATATCGATTTTTCATTAGTTAAAAGTTATTCAAAAGGTCATAACACTATGTTAAACATATATGCACACAATATAAACCACTATATATGCATGTAGACATTATCTCTCTTATGCATATAATATATAACTTAAAAAGATTTATTTCTTATATATATATATATAACATAAAACATATATATATATATATACACATTTTCAATACAAGGATAAGAGCATGGTGTGAATAGTTGAAAGAGAGGGGGAGGGGTACTAAGATCGATGGATTTGAGGGGGGTGAGTTATAGCAATGCATGCATATACATATTTAAAAATAAACCTCTTTATATTATTTTAATTTTTATCCAAAGCCTATAAATACCCCTAACTTTCATTCTTTTCATTTTACAATCTCGTCCTCTACTTTGAAAATCCTAAGAGCTTAAGAAACATAGCCATGGCCTCCTCTTCATAAATTCTAAAACAAAAAATACCACTTCTTGCACTAAAAAACACATCTTTATTTCACAAAACACTTCTACAAACCATTCAACACCTCCTCTTCCAAGTTACAATGCTCCATCCACCCAAAACAATAAGGGCTGAGCCCAAACTAGTAAGGCAGATCCCAATTAGCCTAGGCGAGCACATCTTGGAGGTCTAAGCACCCAAAAGCTCCATATTTGCAAATTTTGTAAAGCGCTTTAAAGTTTTGGAAAAAATTACCCTTTATTTAGAAATGTTTCTATGAGTAAAACTAACATTTTTGGAAAAGGAAACTACTTTTTTTAAATGATCTATATGTTGTGAAAATATAGTGTTTGTTTTGTTGAATTATCATGTTGGCTGGATGATATATGTTTGGAAGTTGGTTGTTTGGTATAGATTCAGGATTTGGATAATATGTTGATATTTTTGGACATGTACATAAATATGGTATGTGAGATTGGTTTATGATATGATGGTGGTATTGTTTGTGAAACAAAACCAAGTATGTTGTGAAATGGTTGTGAAAACTAGTGCCTTAAAAAGTCGCAAAGGACTCAAGGTCCAATTTGAAAATGAAAGCCCTTTTCTAGGTTTGAATTTTCTAAATTGTTTTTCCAAGTTTTTTCCTTTCTTTAAGTTTTAAAAACACTGACAATTTTTTTTCCAAGCATATGGTACCTAGAGTTAAGTGAGATTTTCGTTTACAAAACAATTCTAGTGAACTACGCATATATCGACAGTCACTATATGCGTTTTGAAAAATTTCATGATTTCAAATTTTTAAAGTGTTTTCCTTTTGAATTTTTTTGAAAACTCATTAAAAATAATTAATTATCTCAACATTTTAACTTTTAACTATTTAGTAATTTATTTAATTAATTTATTAATTAGGGTAATTATTATTTAATTAATTAATTAGGTTAAGTAATTAGAGATTAAGAAATTTTTAACCAAGTTAATTATTTTTAATTAAGTAAGTTTTAAATGTTGATTTATTAAGATAAAAGAAAATTAAATTTTTATTTAATCAAGTTTAGTCAATTGTTTAATTAGAGTTAATCCTTTAGTTAATTATTACTTAATAATAGGTTAATTATCCACTTAATTAGGTTTAGTTTCTTGAATAAATATAATTAAATTAAATTTTAATTAATATTTAATTATAAACAAAGTTAGGATTATTAATGATTTAATTTTGATTAATCAAAGATTAATTAAGGTTTAATTGAGTTATAAACTTATGATTTAATTAAAGTTTATTTGTTTTTAACAAATTCTCCTATTTAAATGAAGTGTTTTAAAACAAAGGATCTCTTGTCCATGATCTTAAGTAGCAAAATGAATTAAAGTAGTTGTAACAAAATGGTGAACACGTTTTATTGAAAGTAAGTCGGCTTGTACTTATCACAAATACCGCATTTTGGGAACATGATGAATAAAAGTGGGTTAATTTCGATTAGCGCGTCATGATAATCTAAGCATATGGAATGTACGGTCAAATGTAAATCTTTACACCCTGAAGTTGGATAGTCCATTATCAACAACTTTACCTTTTAAAATTATCGAACATTGGTTTAGAGAGACCGGGATCAAATATTAATTGTTATCCGAAAACTAGTTCGAACCAACGTAAATGTTCGAATTGGAAATAGTAAAGGCAAGGTCCAAGATGAAGACTTTGAAGTGCAAGGGCTATTTGCTACTAACCCTGAGGGTGATTCCAAAACGGGTGTAGTGGAAGTAGCGCCTTCAGTTTGTTCATCTCCTGAACGACTTGTACGGATGAATGTTGACATTGTGTCAACATATGGAAGGCGATGTAGTATTCTAAGTGGCAGTGCATTAGTAAAGGTAAACGTAACCTCAGGCCTCATCAATTGGTAATGACCAAAACAGGATATGCAGCAGGGCTATGTGGATTGCGCCTATTAGGGTGTCATCACCATATCTAGAATCGATATTTGACCCATTTTTGTATGCTCCATATGGTTGTTGATCTCAAACATAGTGGTGATGTATTCGGTACTACTTGTCAAGTGGAAGGATGGTTCTGTGTAGCAGGGTACAAGATGTTCTTGTCAGACCCCAGGTGTATTTTATCTAGAGATGCACCTTCAGAAGGTAGTTCCTTACCTGGTCATCTATGGAATCCATTTCCCAATAAGTGCCTTTGGTCTTAGTTATATGCTTATTATGCTGAAATTTAACTAGTGTAATAATTTTGGCTTTGTGAATTATTTACTTGAAAACCATATGCATTATGATAATATCACTTGATTTCTATATATAGTGTTTTGGTTATTGTAAGGTAAAAACCCATCCATGTTTATGTGCGGCGTGGACTTATGAGATACCTTTGAGTTTCAAATCGTTTTATAAAAGTAAAAATTAAGTTGTTTGAGTTTACTCACACCAGACCCATGTCTTACTCAGAGTTTTCTTTTCTTTTTCTAGAATACTTAGGTGCTCAAATTTGTAAGAAGCCAAGTGATCCAGGTTTCTTGCGGAAGCATTTTGAAGGAGCTGGAGCAGGTGGCTTCATCATTAGATAATGTTTATCTTATTCCACTGTGTTTATGTTTGATCCATATATTTTGTGAAGAACAGGTAGTTATAACTGTCCAGTTGAAGTGTAATGTAATGAACTCTGATGTATTATTATTATGGAAATCACTATTGTTATCTCACCTTTTGGCAAGGCCGTGACACTAAGGACTTGACTAGAGACTAAAGGCAATCTGCTACGGGAATCATTTAGCTATAGGTTCACGATGGATACAGACAAACTTGGTCCGAGTCCGGATGGAGCTACAATTAGCATGATATGACAAGCAAAGTTGTGAAAGGCAACATTCCAAACTTCAAGTCAATCGGAGCTCGTGTGCTCAAGTTATGAATCGATCAAGGTCCATGTGGAACATTTTCATTTTGTATCCATCCAACGGCATCCATCATTTCTTATCCATCGCCATCGATACGAAGTAGACATATCCCCATCACTCGGCATCCATCATTCGTATCCATCAGGTTCGAACCTGTATCGATGGACTTCAACACTCCATGGATCGATCACACCTCATTCGACCAGCAACTACATGTTTCGTATCGATCACCTACTTGATCGATACAAAGAGAAGGGTCAGAGATCAATACGAAGGAAGGAGTAAAGCATCGATATGAGAGAACAAAGTATAGGATGGATACGAAAGGAGCAGTAAACCCAAAGAAAAGAGTCCCTAAGCGTAAAATATGGATCTCCACGAAGCGTGCGCGCCACATCATCGACACAAGAATATCGATACGAAATGTATCGATATGGAGGCTTCAGCCTCATTATAAAACTCAATCTTGGATCGATCATATCTCTCAAACCACAATTCCAAATGCCATGAAATTTTCATAGAAGGTTGCATATTGTCTCAAGAACGTCCAAGATCGATCGCAGCTCAATTGGAGCCATTCTTGATGGATACGAAGCCAACATGGACCGATCAGGATCGATCCTAAACTGTTCCTAATCGATTGTGTGGGCCCACCTACGCATGAGAAAGGATATTCCGAGGTTCAAGGCAGATATTTCCAGCTCTACACCTATAAATATCACCTCCACTATAACTAAAATAAGACTTTATGCTGCTGCTCTACTTAAACTCCATTGTAACTCGAGTGTTAGCTATTGCACTACTGTAACTTAGTTTATAATCAGCAATAAATATCAAATCCTTCAAAGTGGACGTAGGCTACAACACCGAACCACTATAAATTCTTGTCTTCTTTTACTACTGCTCATTTTTCTTGGTGTGATTGTTAGATTAGCCTTATTTTTCATTTTATTTCTTCATTCTAATCTCTTCAATTGCATCCGACGAGTGTTGTGCCCACTTTTGGTGCAAACACTTTGGTATTTTCACTGAGAAAACTCCACTTTTCTCTTATTCTATGGATCCATTGCCGTTGTTGGATTGCTAAAATCTAAGGAGGAGATCCTGATCCATCTTCCATAGGTTCTTTCTATTCTATTCAGATTGTTCCAAATCTAAGAAGAACTACATTCAACATGGTTTGCACTACCAGTATTGCTTCTAATGTTGCTGATCTGGAAGGAAGGGATAGGCAAAATCCCACACAGTTGACCACAGCAGGCCAAACATCAATTGGAGTTCCAGATCCACTTGGTCCAATAACTAGAGAGGAATTCTAGACCCTTATGCAGGAGCTCACTCAAAGCCGTCAAGAGCTCACTTAACAGATCCGTGCCAATGCGGAACTCATGAACTAGTTGAATGAATAAAGGCGAGGGAGATCTAAAAGGGAGCATGCCTCTTATTCCTTGTTTGAAAGCTCGGCATCATCTGACTTCAATCATAGATCTACGTGCCGCCGATTAGATGGGAATTACGCAGAAGCCTCCAGGCACCCGTATGCTGCAAATCCCGGACATGCCGGGATAGGTCCTTCTATAGGGCATCAAGCTGCGCCCTCCTCTTGAGGAGGGACACTCCCTTACTACACTACTCATGACCATGTAGTAGCAGCTGCTATAGCTCTGGATGCCGAGATCCAAAACCAACCAGATCCAGTCCCTCATCACCACAATTATGCTCAGGATCCTCACTTCCTTAAAGCCTAGGAACCAAGGGGTCGTGGAACAGACCGTAGACAATGACTGGACTGTCCTCGTGACATGGAACCCGACCATGCCTTGGCCCCGAATCTCCATACGCCTGATATTCCTACCATGATACGCCAGATGATTAGAGAAAGTCAAGGCCTCACAAACGATGATTGGGGAATTCCTATAAGTCACACCCCATTCACTAATGACATTCATTATACGGAGCTACCACGTCGGTTAAGGATGGTGACCATGCCAATGTATGAAGGAAATTCATATCCCAACCAACATATTCTGAAATATGAATAGCTTATGAATGCCGCCCGAGCTAATGATGTTGTTAAGTGTAGAAGCTTCCTTATCTCCTTGGGAGGCATTGCAACTATGTGGTTCACCCGTCTACCTCCCAGATCCATCTCATGTTTTGACCAGTTAGCTATTAAGTTTTTTGACCAGTTCTGTTTGCATGTTGCAAGATTGAAGGATGTCAATACCTTATCTAGTGTTACTCAAGCTCCAGGAGAGACTCTAAGGCATTATCTGGAAAGGTTCCACACTGCCTGTGTCGAAGTCAGCAATCCCAATGATAACTTTATTCTGATGGCATTGACTAAAGGGATCGATCCTGATTTTGAATTTGGTGATTGGTTGGCTAGGAAACCCCCCGCTTCATTGGACCGTTTCTATGAAAAGGTAGCCCGGTTTTTTAGGAGAGATGATGCTAGACATTCTAGGAAGTAAGACGTCGCGCGGCCCAATAGTGAAGATATTTAGAATAATGTTGTAGTAAAGCACACCGGGGAGAGTTTCAGTAAAGTACAGTTGAATATTCAGAATAAGAAAAGTCAGCAGAAGGGTGATGGAGGTCAAGGAAAGAAGAGAGACCCTCATCGTGGGAGACCCAGGGCTCCTATGTTCGGTCAATATACTCCTTTGTACATGTCACTAGAGAATTTTTATCTTCAAACCTGCAAAGCAGGGCAGTACAAGAAGCCAGCTCCGAAACCATCGTCAAAGAAGCAGATTCAGACCGAAAAGTTCTATAGATTCCATGATTGTTACGACCATAACACTAATGAATGCCATCATCTACATGATATTATTGAAAGGTTGATTAGAGAAAGAAAGTTAGACCAGTTTGTCTGGGCTCTGCAGGATGGCAGAGCATGCCCATCCAATCCCAATCAAGGCCAAGGCCAGGCTAGGCCTGAAGAACCGACACATACTGGCGGGAGGCTGGTGATTAATACTGTGAGTGGTGGTCCTCATCCACCTGATCGGAGCTAGAAGGAAATGGAGTCGTATGCTAGTTCGATTAGGCATGTGGACTTCGAATGTTGTAGTGGTACTGACGTAGGGGCCCTGACAAAGCAACAGAGGACGATGACAGATGACATCGTTTTCAGAAACTGTGATGCCGACAGGGTCGAGGCCCCCACTATTGATCCAATGGTTATTTCTGCCCAAATAGGTCCTGCTTTTATGAAGAGGATCTTAGTCTATAGTGGAAGTTCTGTAAACATACTTCTCAAACGTGCTTACAATCAAATGCTGATGGAAGCAAAGGATCTGAAACCATGCCAGTCGCATATACATGGTTTCAATGGCAGTGCAACCATACCGGCTGAGATGGTAGAGTTACCTATTGAGTTGGGTATTGGTGATCACCGGAGAGTCCGGATGTTACAGTTTGTAGTTTAGGATATTCATTCTCCTTATAATGCCTTCCTGGGCCGACCGATCCTTGCGGAGTTCAGGGAAGCGATTGCCGCTTGGTGTTAACTCTGAAGTTCCCCACTGATAATGGAATCGGGGTTACATGGTGAACAGGTAGCTGGACACGCCTGTTATGTTGCGGAACTGCGGGATGCGCAGCGAAAGGAGAAAGGTAAGGGCATGGAGGAATCTCTCTACGTCCGCTCTATGGGGGATTGACAACTAACGCGTGAGCCAAGGCTCGGGCGCCATGACCAGTTTCCTAAAGATCTTGATCCTAGAGACAACGATGGTGAAGGGGATGTTAGAGAATACCAGGCTTCCCCGGTAGAGTTGACAATTTATGTCCCGGTCGACAACGATGATGATCCTAGAGTGTTAAAGATCAGATATCAGCTCAGCCCACAGATGGGATAGGAACTGGTTGATTTCCTCCAGGAAAACCTCGATGTGTTAGCCTGGTCTCATTCAAACATGTGTGGGATCCCATCGAATATCGGGAGCCATGCATTAAATATCGACCCGCGACACATCCCAATGAAACAAAAAAGGCACGGTATGGATCCAAAAAGATCTGCCGTCCTGAAGTAAGAAGTGGATAAACTCAAGGCTAATGGGTTTACTCGTGATGCTTTATACCTAGAGTGGGTATCGAATCGAGTACTTGTCAGAAAGTCGAATGGAAAATGGTGGACATGTATGGACTATTCAGATCTGAACAAAGCCTGCCCCAAAGATATTTTCCCGCTTCTCAAAATCGATCAACTGGTGGATTCAATAGCCGGACATGAGCTCTTATCTTCCATGGATGCATATTCCGACTATAATCAAATCCTGATGCACCTTCCTGACCAGGTGCAACTAGCTTTATCACTGATCTGGGACTTTTTTGTTACAAGGTGATGCCACTCGGACTCAAAAACGCTGGAGCAACTTATCAGAGGCTCGTAAATTGAATGTTTGCAAACCAGATCGGACAGACTATGGAGGTGTATGTAGACGACATGCTCATGAAATCGCGACTATCCAGCAAACATATCAATGATTTAGAGACGATGTTCAACATACTCCGATAGTACGGAATGAAGCTTAATCCATTGAAGTGTCATTTTAGAGTTGGATCTGGAAAGTTCCTTGGGTTTATTGTCAATGCCAGAGCAATCGAAACTAATCTTGATAAGATCTGGGCGATTTGGAATCTCGAAACTCACAGAACTATAAAGCAGGTGCAAAGTTTTAATGGGAAGGTGGCAACTTTGAGTAGGTTCATTTCCAGATCCATGGATAAGTGTATTCCCATTCTTTGATCTGATCAGAAAAGGGAAACGGAATTTCAAATGGAAAGAGGAGTGCGAGGGCGCATTCAGGGAATTAATACAACATCTAGCAACACCTCCCATCTTATCGAAGTCATTTTATCACGAGAAGTTGGATGTCTATCTAGCGGCTTTGGCAAACGAAATCAGTGCTGCGCTAGTTCGAGAAGAGGATCGGATCTAACAACCGGTCTATTATGTTAGCAAAAGATTGACGGGGGTAGAAAGAAACTACTCGGAGATAGAGAAGCTGGCTTATTGTCTTATTATAGCCTCGAGAAATCTCCGCCCATATTTTCAAGCCCATCCAATCATTGTTTACACCGACCAGCCGTTACGACTGATCCTGACATGACTTGAGAGTTTAGTAGGGTGCTCAACTGGAACATCGAGCTGAGTCAATTTGATATCACTTATACACCAAGGCGAGCTATTCAAGGAAAAGTTCTGGCGGACTTCGTAGCTGAATTCACCATAACAGAGGATTTGCCCAAGGCCAGTGAATCTCCCAAATGTATATGGAAGCTATACAACGATGGTGCATCAAACAACCGATGCTAAGGCGCTCGAGTAGTACTTGGAACCCCAGAAGGTCTATCCGCGTGCTATGCTTTGAAGTTTGACTTCTATGCGACTGACAATGAAGCTGAGTACGAAGCCTTACTCGCTGGACTAAGGCTTGCCAAGGATTTGGGAGTCATCGCTATGGAAATTTACTGCGATTCGCAATTGGTGGTGTTCCAGGTTCAAGGAGAGTATCAAGCCATAGATCAAAGATTAGCCTCCTACCTTATGCGGGTCCAGGAAGTATTAAACTAGTTTGACTATTATATTATCCACTGTGTACCCCAAGAGCTAAATCAGAAAGCCGATTCTTTAGCAAAACTGGCCAGCACTAGCGAAGCACAGCGGATGTGACTTGTCCCCGTTGAATCACTCACTGCTCCAAGTATCGATCAGACGGAAATAGATTGGGTGCACGAGGCAACACCCGAGAAAGAGTCGTGGATGACTTTGATTAGAAATTACATTGAGCACGAAACATTACCCGAATACAGGAGTGAAAAAAGACAGATCTACGAAAGGCTTCGTGATTTGTCATCCAGGATGGATTCCTATACAGAAGGGGATTTTCTGTTCCTTTACTTCGGTGTATCATCCACGATGAGATTAAACGAGTGTTGCATGATGTGCACAAGGGAGAGTGTGGCGATCACACTAGGGCAAGCCCTTGCGAAAAAGATACTCAGGTACGGGTATTTCTGGCCAAATGTAAAACGAGACGCATCGGATTATGCTAAGAGATACGACAGGTGCTAGAAACATGACAGAATTCCAAGAGCCCCGCCAACCGAAATTACTCAGATGGTTAGCCTGTGGTCGTTTGCCACATAGGGCATTGATATAATATGATCTTTCCCAGTAGGATCTTTGCCTCTAGCCAAAGGTGGTGCGAAGTATGCCATTGTTGCAGTTGACTATTTTACTAAATGGACGAAAGCTGAGCCCCTTACTACTATCACAATGAATAAAGTAATGAACTTTGTTGTGCGCAACATCATCTGTCATTTTGGCCTCCAATGAACAATTGTAACTGACAAAGGGGACCAATTTGATAGTGCTGAGTTTAAGAATTTCTGCCAATGCAATCGCATCCAGAAGAAATTGTCGGCAGTAGCTCACCTTCAAGTGAATGCACAAGTTGAAGTTGTCGACAAAGTCATCAAGTCCATTTTGAAGAAACGACCGGAGGAGGCTGGAGGTAAGTGGGTCGATGAGCTCCCAATGGCCTTATAGCCATATCGAACTACCAACAAATTCATGACCGGCCATACTCCGTTTGCACTTTCCTACGGCTCTGAAGTCGTTATTCCAGTTGAGCTAGAGGCACCTTCTCACCGTGTGACTTATTACGATCCAAAGACGAATGCTATCCTACTTGCAGAATCTCTGGATTTACCGAATGAGAAGCGCGAAGAGGAAGATTTGATGGCAGTCGCGTATCACAACTAAGTCGCTCGATTATATAATGCCAAGGTCCGACCAAGAACCTTTGAAGTTGGCGATCTCGTACTAAAGCGGGTCTATCCGATCCCTTAGCACCTGAAACCGACATGGGAAGGACTGTTTGTCATCAAACGGAGCCTTGGGGATGACACATTCAAGCTATAAACCATTGATGGTCTCACTCTACCGAGAGCGTTGAAAAACGAGAGTCTCTATCGCTATTACATATGATTGGCTTTCATTCATTTAGTCTGCATTCCTTTTCAAGTTTGTTTATGCAATTCTAGAATTTGTATTTTTAATAACGAAACTGATTTTTCCATGATTTCTTATTTCAGCAATAAAGCGCAAACCCACAAAGCCAAGTTAATGATTCCTAGATGCATCATGAACCTCCATAATGTATGAAGAGCTGAGTTCCATCCTATGGTAGGACTCATTCAAATAGAGAGTGATCGTTACCCGACCGGTCACTCGGTAGATAAAACCTTGAGCTTGAGGGGCAAACGACAATCAATCAAAAGAGAATTGACACACGACAACTCTCCAACAAACTCCAGCTCTTAGAGTGCGAGCTGAAGTGCAAATTCTAAAATTAGGACGTGAATCGACCGTCCAAGCTTGAGGAGCATGGATTCGTCCATCCACGACCTCGCTTATTTCCAAGATCGAGGAGGATGGATCCGTCCATCCACGACCTCGCTTATTTCCAAAGCTCGAGGAGGATAGACCCATCCATCCACGACATCAGTTATTTCCAAAGCTCGAGGAGGATGGTTCCGTCCATCTATGACCTTGCTTATTTGCAAAGCTAGAGGAGGATGGATCTGTCCATCCATGACCTTGCTCATTTCCAAAGTACAAGGAGGGTGGACCCATCACCCACGACCTCGCCTTATTTTTTCAAGGTCGAAGAAGATGGATCCGTCCATCTACGACTTCGCTTACCGGATCAAGGAGGATGTGATCTGAGCAACCACAACCTTGACCAACTCCTTATTCCAAAAGTGCAAATAAGATCCTAATACTTAAACAGATGTGATCGACCGTCCGTTAAATGACTCTAGATTCCCGGAGTGTGAACTAGAGTATAAACATTAAACGGGTTTGACCGATCGCCCATAAAATAACTTATGTCCCCAAAGTTTGGATATAATTCTAAACAATAAGCGGGCATGATCGGCCGCCGGCATACAAGTCTAAATCCCCAGAGTGTGGATGCAAATAGTTGCAAGTGAGTGAGTGTGATCTGACCGCTCAAACTCACATCACTTCAGCTTTGTTCCGACTAAGTTAAATCAAAGTTAGTGAAGGTAGAGGACGACTGCCAACTAACTACTTCAATTCTCCCCAGAACTGGGGGCATAATCAAGTTCCAGTAGCTGATTGAGACAGCGTAACGTTGGGACTCGACTGAACGTTTGATTATGACTAAAGGCCATGACCTTAGGACTTAAAGATCGGACTCAAGTTCAACTCGGAGACTAAATCTTCACGAGTACATTGAATGGAAATGTGAGTGCTAAAGTACTTAGACAAATAAACATAGAGTTATGCTAAAAATAAAGGAGAAATTTTATTCACACTATTCTTTGGGAGAGGAAGTAAAAAATATGTTCAAAGAATTCCAATAAGCGGGGGGCCAAGCCCGTGTCTATACATGGCCTACGAAAAGAAAAAAAGAAGCTTATTCTAGCCATCTACAAAAGAGGAAGCAAAAATGCAAATCTACGCCTTCGATTTCTTCTTGACTTTCTTTAGCGTAGATCCGCTCGAGCTACCACCCGGAGCTCTCTTTGAACTCTTGCCTCCCCGGCTTGCTCCGGCTGGCTTGTCTTCAGCTGGGGGAATCGACGCGGTCTCCTCTTGAGAGCCTACAGGGATTGAAGTATCCTCTGTGTGTGGAACCAGAGGAATGGTGGCGCTTTCGATACTAGAAGAATGAGGCGCTCCAATTTCAACTATAGTGCCACCTGGAGAGAGCACAATAATTGGGGTAGGACCAGGGCCCGCCATACCTCCATTGGATCTACGAGCCTACTCAATCTCAGCCTTAATCTCCTCTATTATTTGTTCCTCTTGGTCCACATGATTGCCCATCGAGAAACTGCCGGTCAGACCCGATGAGCCCGTGATAATAACGTCTTCATCCACGTTAAAGGGCATCTCGATGCTCGGGTCGCTTTGGCGGCTGAGAAGTGCTTCCATCAATTGATCATCAAACACATAGCCACTATCATGGTCCTCCCCAGCCGAAGAAGTAATTGTCACGGTTGTGGCCTCTATTGTTAACGCCTCCTGCTCATGATGAGCTTCTTGAGTTATAGGAGGGTCGACCGGTGCAAAATCTAAGACTGAATGAAGATAGGAGAATATATTAGTAATATCATTTGACAGTGTTCCTACATTTTGAGGAATAGGAGAAGTGTCCAGAATACCTTCCTCGAGTTGGCTCCCATGTTGTTTCGACGGGCCTTCCGAGCTGCGCTCAATGATTGGAGAGAGATGCGGCCTGTCAGGATCATACTCTGGAACGACTGGACGATCAATAGAGGAAGAAGGCTCAATTTAAGACGTTGGGGGCATTTTAGAAGCAACGGCATGGTGTTTGCCCCTAGATCCTTCTCTGACCTACGGGTATTTAGCAACCAGATCCCCTCTCTGAAGCACGATCGTCGTGTCGTCATAAAGGACTTTAGACTCATCTACGATCAACACTTGAGTTTCCAATTCAAACTCATCGATATTTGCAACTCCACGGATCTCCTTTTCATCCTCAATCAAGTGGTTCCAGGCCTTTATATAACTAAAAGGGATAGTCCTCGCCAAGCCAATTCAGGTAGCGATTTTTCAGGACATTTGCATATAAGTGACCAGGAGATCTTCAAACTCAATCTCCATCTTAGCCTCAATGGCTTTTATTTCCCTTTCAATCATGGTGTCGGGTTCTTTGGCCTATCGATTCGGAGTTCATTTTTCTTCTCTAAGTTTCACCACATCCTCGCATGCTTCTTGGGAAACTTTGTTGGCTTCGTCTTTTTCTTTAATGGTCTCTGTCATCTTTGCCTTTAATTCAGCAACCTCTTTCAGTGCGGCATCCCTTTCTCGAATGATAACGGGGTTGCGGTGACCCATCTCCTGCACTAAGTACATATGAGACTTTCTCATTTCCTCCATGCATTTTCTAGCCTCCTCGGCCTCTATCCGGCTTCTATCTCAGTTTGCCTGGAGGACTCGAGTTCAGTAGAGAGCACCTCTATTATCTTGTCCTTATGAGATAGATCACCTTCTAGTTTCTCAATAGCCTTGTCCCACTCAAAGGACACCGCTAAAACAAGTTCTACCATCTTAACCCATACGCGATATTGGCTATACGCATCATGCACATAGTCCTTCACTAAATTCTCTATGTCGTTCGGAATTTTCTTCAAGTTGGGAGGAAAGTGGAAGCCATCGAAACATATGTTCGGAAAGTCTTTCTTTAGTTTGGCGATGTGAATGGCCCCCTCCTACGTTGGCTCTATGACAGTTTGTTCTATGATGGCAGGAGTTTCTATTTCAACTCTGTGGCGCTGATTGCCGGTTTTTGGAGCATGAGACGACGCTATTTGATGTGAAGATTCAGAAGAAGGCCTACTGGAGCCAGAGGCGTAGAAGTCCCACTTGGTGGCAGAGATCGCGACCTAGAACGGTGCCTGCTTTGATATGATTTTTCTTTCTCTCTATCGTAACGCTCGCGTTCTTTGCTAGAATGGTAGCCACGACTATAATCTCTTTCGCTCTCATGGCGATGTGACTTGGAATGCGATTCGAATAAACGGTGCAAAGAGCGGAGCTTGCTTAGCATGGATCCTTACTTCGCCATCGTATCTGCAAAAAAAGAGGAATACAATTAGTCACCATCAGAGGTTAAGAAGCATGTGATGGAATGTTGTGTGGTGCCGTGAAGTGTGTGTATGCATGTGCAAACACCCCAACCGACCGGTTTTAGCGGCTTTGCTTATTGGAGTCGGCTCCCCTATGTCTATTAAGGTTTGGTCTGCGTTGGTTCTCTAAGAACAGTGAAGCCCCTCTAGCCCGAGATCAGAGAATGATGATATATACTCCGGGATAGGAATATCCTACACTCGTTTCAATGAACTGTCTGCCTGCGGGGAAGAGGTCTCCGGACCTATGGAAGTAGTAACAAGTTGGGTTGCTTCAGTGCCCTTTTGCCTCTTGGTTTTATGGGCAAGAGTTTTTCCTTTTCTCTTTAATACAGATAATTGAGGGCCCTATGGAG
The DNA here is from genome assembly GCA_030737815.1 of Allium fistulosum. Taxonomy (NCBI): domain Eukaryota; kingdom Viridiplantae; phylum Streptophyta; class Magnoliopsida; order Asparagales; family Amaryllidaceae; genus Allium; species Allium fistulosum. Next base: position 259,364,351 of record CM060904.1, on the reverse strand, counting down.
GCACGATCGCGGGCTCTTGACCAGCTTCTGTACCCTCGTCGTCATGAGGTTCGACGACCATTATGCCAGGCGCAGCCTGAGCTCCCTCGACTGGAGGCACAACAGGAGCCCGTCTTCCACTTTGTCTTGTTGGGACCACCCTTGGTATCCATGTAATCCCTATGCTCTGTCCTCTTTCTGTAAGCCCGGTAGCAATCAAGTTGTCGTCAGTGAGAACTTCGTCTATTTCTCTCAACTCAGTAGGCACCGCCTAGAGTGTCCTCACTAACTTTTTATATTGCGCTCCTTTGGGCTGTGGAATAGCAGCTATAAGAGAAACACAACATGAATTCAGCATCAATCAACATTATCAAGTCATGGTTAGCAACGAAGCAAGTATTAGAACTTATGTCTGACTAGTCACCGCTTGGCGAATCCTGGTGGGCATCTCACGTACCACTCTGTTTTGAAGTAGCTCAACTGGCACCATGCACCTGCCACCACTTGGCAGTTCCTTACGACATCCAGGAGGGAAAATGATGGATTATCCCCTTGACTATTAACATTGAATAAAAATCTGATCTCATCGACAATCGGGGGACGAAGGAGATGCTCCATAAATATAATGTATAGGCTGTTGAGTAGTGCATATCTGTTAGGATGAAGCTAAGAAGGCGCAATCCTTAGGAAAAATAGCACGCCCTTAATGAACTGATTGAATGGAGGTAATGTTCTAGCCGAGCACATGAATCTATTGCATGCAGTGAAACCTTCCGGGGGATTATGCGCTCTATCTTCTAGTCCTGGCAATCGAACTTCCTCTAAAGACAGTCGTGTCTAAGGTAAGTTCTTCCTAACATTTCTTCTGTAATTTTAGATCGAACGGAGTCTTCTAGATTCAATATCACCACTACATTCGGTAGTTCATCTAGAGCAAGATTCGCTGTATCTGTGGGATATCCGGCCTTTCTATTCTAGGAAATGGAGGACTTTGAACTTCTTACTGCTCTAAGCTTCCAGGATCCATAGCTATTGAACTTAGTGAAAACCGTTATTAGATGGTAAGAAAGACTCATGTCCCCCCGGTGTGAGTGATCGTGTTGTGTAGTGAAGTGCTGCAAAATACTCTAAAACATCTACAAGGTTAAAAGATAGTAAAGAAACAAGACTTCGAGAATCGACCAGAGCGATGGCCATCGATGACCGTCTCAACAGTGTCATTCTAACTTCGAAGAATGATCCATGTTCAAATTTTATTACGTTTAACAAGTTACAGTTTCATCAACGAGCTTTGAAGGATAGTCATATATGCAGTTTTATGATAAAGTTCAAATATGCCAGGTTAAAGCTCGTTGGGGTTAAGTGTTTGAGTATGTGAAAAGCAATGGAATTTGTATCCATCGTAGTTCACTTTGGATTGTTCCCCTGAAGCCAAAGTTCATATCGATCCATGACTTAGACCGATAACCTTTTCGTATCGATAAAGCTTTCGTATCGATCGCTTGTTCGTATCGATCACTCCACATATCGACCACTTCGTATCAATCCAAGGAATCTGGTTTCGGATCGATCGCACCACCTCCCATCCACATCGATACGAACTGCTTCACCTAAGATCGATCATTAAACCACTGCCCTTCGCCTCGATCACAAGGACTGCCTTCAAACATCTCTAAAGTTTTCTAGTCGATTCCCAATTCATCTCGCATCGATACGAGTTAAAAATGGATATGGAGTCAGTGACTCCAACAACTCTTCCCAGTCACCCTCCTTCTCAAACCTCCAAGTCACCATTAACTATGCCATCGACCTCACCCTAGCCACACTGCGACTCCAACGGTGCCAGAGATTGTCGTTGCCATGAATGGAATAGCACGAAGCTCGAGTCTTATCACTTTAAACGTAGATCTATTGATTAATTACCTAACTTGAAGAATTTGGGTTAAGGGTTAATAGATTTGTGTTTGGGGACGAAGGGTCTGCAGTTCTTCTTTTTTCTCTAATTGATATGAAATAACAACAAAAAACTAAGTGAGAAAATATTACAAGTCCAAAACATCTTTATACTCCTTCGTATCCAAGGCAAAAACGATTCGTATCCCAGTTACGTAACTGATTGAAGCGGTCAACATCCACATCGATACGAAGAGCACTGCATGATTATGTTTGGATTGTTCATATCCATCGATACGAAGCACGACTTTCATACCCATCAACACAAGGCAATCTGGAGCCCAATATTTCGTATCCATCGACGCGAGTCGATGTAAGGCCCAATATTTCGTATCTGTCGATACAAAGCTGTCCCATGAGTTAACACTTGTAAATTTCCTATACATCGATATGAATCACACCTTATGTAAGTCCATCTCATATTGATAACCATCGATATGAAGTCTACCTTAATGCACCCCAGATCGATCAAGGAGAGGATCAATGCGAAGAAAGGGATCCAAACAACCATCAATCGTTGTTGCAACTCGAATTTCACATCGATACAGGAGAGGATCGACACGAAACTCGATTCTAAAAAAAACTTGACAATGACCCGTGAATGAACAAGCATGAATGGGAGTCAGGTTGAAATACGTGCATGTATGCTATAATAGCATTCGATTTTCAAAGTTAATAGGAATTAAATTCTTACTTGGTGATGACCAAAATAATAAACAACAAATTGCTAGAACTGACCTTCAGTTACAACAAAAACTGCATGATCATTGACAGCCTACAACTCAATATTTATACTACTGGAATTCTACCAAAGGTCACATCACATGATGAAAGGACAACTACTGTTCCGCAAATTGGATAGAACCTTTTCACAATGAAGATTATCTACAGGTTATCCACTTTGGGAATCAGTTATCTACAAGTTCACGATGGATACAGGAAAACTTGGTCCGAGTCCGGATCAAGCTACAATTAGCATGATATGAAAAGCAAAGCTATGAATGGCAACATTCCAAACTTCAGGTCAATCGAAGCTCGTATACTTAAGTTGTGAATCGATCAAGGTCCATGTGGAACATTTTCATTTCGTATCCATCCATCAGCATCCATCATTTCATATTCATCGCCATCGATACGAAGTAGACATATCCCCATCACTTGGCATCCATCATTTGTATCCATCAGGTTCGAACCTGTATCGATGGATTTCAACACTCCCTGGATCGACCACACCTCATTCGACCAGTAGCTGCGTGTTTTGTATAAATCAACTACTTGATCGATACGAACAGAAGGGCCGTAGATCGATATGAAGGAAGTAGTTAAGCATCGATACAAGAAAACAAAGTATATGATGGATATGAAAGGAGCAGCCAACCCAAAGGAAACAGTCTCTAAGCCTAAAATATGGATCTCCATGAAGCATGCGCGCCACGTCAGTGGCACGAGAAGATTGGTACGAAATGTATCGATACGAAGGCTTCAGCCTCACTAGAAAACTCAATCTTGGATCGATCATATCTCTCAAACCGCAAATCCAAATGCCATGAAATTTTCATAGAAGGTTGCATATCATCTCAGGAACGTCCATGATCGATCGTAGCTCAATTGGAGCCATTCTTGATCGATACGAAGCCAACATGGATCACTCAGGATTGATACCAAACATTTCCAAACCTATTGTGTGGGCCCACCTACGCGTGAGAAAGGGTATTCCGTGATTCAAGGCAGATATTTCCAGCTCTACGCCTATATATAGCACCTCCACTACAACTATAAAAGGACTTTATGCTACTGCTCTACTTAAACTCCATTGTAACTCGAGTGCTGGCCATTGCACTACTGTAACTTAGTTTATAATCAGCAATAAATATCAAATCCTTCAAAGTGGACGTAGGCTACAATGCCGAACCATTATAAATTCTTGTCTTCTTTTACTACTGCTCATTTTTCTTGGTGTGATTGTTAGATTAGCCTCATTTTTCATTTTATTTCTTCATTCTAATCACTTCAATTGCATCCGATGAGTGTTGTGCCCACTTTTGGTTCAAACAACTATATAGCATCCTGTGTTATCTATTATATGTTGTTCGGATTCATCGTGAGATTCTATGATTGTGTAGTTTCTTCTTATCTTCTTTTTTACTTCTACCCTTAATGGCTCGTCTTTCAGTGCAAGAAAGGTGGTCGTTAGATTTGGTATCAGAGCCAAGGTGTAACATCCCTTAAATGGAGGCCAATAGCTAAGCGCTACAGATGTTGCAGTCATATATAGTATTAACTTCTGGTGATAAAATACGGCAATGCTAATGGTATCAAAATATCAAAGACACTTGAATATGAAACAAAATCACAGATTTCAAAAGAAAAACAATAACATTTCTGATTGCATTCCCAACACATGTACCATATTCCAAATTACATAATCCCATAATTGTTTCCTAGGTAAAGATTAATATAATTATTATAACAATACGCTAAGAGCGACATATGAAGATGCCCCCTTGGTTGATCAGAGTCAATGTAGCTATATACCTGGCGTTATACAACACAGCAGAATAAACAAAACAGCGATTCCTAAATAGCTATCCATCAGCCACCTGTTCATCTCCGGAAGGTTTATTCGCCAACCTACTAAAACCTATAAACCTCAACCCTTAGGTTACTCAAATTAATTTTGAGCACCGAGAGTTTAAGGGGAAACTAAAACTTTGAGTCTAACATAAAGCTTGGTGTAAATAATACTATTACATCTCGGTATACTGATATTAAGTGAGACCACGACGCTTAGCGAAACGGGTTTCCCCTCACTAATATCCTTTTCAAAACATATAATTTGAAAATCAAAATCCTACAAAAAAACTGGTTAATCAAATTTATTATATCAATAATAGCAATGTCCTTTATGTAAATAAAACTGGTAATAAATGGACTATCTTTTCGAAAACTGGACATCTGCCGAATACTGTAGTCTTTTTGGCTAACTACTAACCCTTGGCTGACTCGGACCTATGAGAATAATCAAATGGTCTAAACATCTATTTAACAAAACTTTTGGACAGTCTGTCCTTATCTTTCATCTCCAAGGGTCAACTGATCCTAATAGTTTTGTAGGTTTACTAATAACCTATCTCTATATATAAATATTCCTTTCTGTGTGTAACCGTCATTTTAGTCTTACCTGTGACTATGCCCTACACACTACAATTCTGGACTAAATTAGCTGGGGACTAATAGCTAACGAGCATAGGACGCAATCCAACACAAGTCCTACTGGTCTTCTAATCCGAGTCATTTTCTTAGGGTCAACTACCCTTCATCTTTTTCCTTGAAAACCTTTTCAAAATGATTTAACCTTTTAAATCATAATTATACAAGGAAAATAAATTTTTATCTTTACTCTAAGCTATTTTGCCATGTTATATATATATGTTAACAAGAAAACTTGTCAACATCCCCAATGCTATGTGAAAGGTAATTAGGTTCAAATGAAACCAAGTTGTTGAAAGGATCCCCTCCTTCGAAAGCTTACCTTCCGAATAGATCGACATAGTCGAAAGGATTTAAGGTGATTGATCTACCTTTCGACCAAATTGGCTTAATCGAAAGGGTCAAAAGAGCTATCCCTACCTTTCGACCGGGCTAACTTAGTCGAAAGGGATCGAGGAGTTGGTTCAAGTATGTAGTCTAAGGAGGTAGCATTTGCTTGAGTCCTTTTCTTTGAGTGGGTCGAAAGTGGTTGATCATTCTAACTTTCCATTCCTTTCAACCATGTCAAATGGTAACGTTCTGGCCCTTCCAATTATGTCAAAAAGGATGCATATTTCATTAGAACGACGCAGCTGCTTTCGACCCCATGGCTTCATTTCTTTTGTTGTGGAACCCCTTAGAAAAGGTTGTAGATGTTGCTGGGGATAGAACCCTTTCGAATGAGTTCCTCTTTAAATAATTGTTAGTCAATTAAAAGCTGATATTCCCTTCGAAATGCTCCCTTTCGATCTGGTCGAAAGGGAGATTCACTCTTTCAAAGCGGTTATAGCTTACAAATTCCTAAGAATCGCTTTGATTTCCCTATATAAGATCGACCTTGGTATTCCCAGTTTCATAATTTATCATGGTCGAAAATCCATCACCATTCTTATTTTTGTGGTCAAATGTAGGTTCCGATGATGATGCGTTTCCAATAAATATACCCATGTCGATCCTATGCATTGCATAGACATAAAGAAGTTAAGATAATAGGTTAGAATCATGTGCAATGGATCATTAGTTTAGTTAATGATCTAAATAATCTTCCTCGTCATCAAAATCCTTAATGAACAAGCCATTTCTCCTTTATTAACAATCCAAAATGAGTTACAAGTAATAGAGCTTCATCCTCAATTTGATTTAGGGTTTTCTAAGGATTTAATTGTAACTAAGAAAGTGGAGTAAGAGAAATGAATTTGGTCTCCCAAAATTCGGTCCCTAAAAACTGGATCCCCTGGGCCTTATTTATAGATGCAAATCGGCCCCCTTCCGCGCCTATGCCATCGACTTGGTCGAAAGGACCCCTCGTTATATACCACTTCAAGCCTTTCGACTGGGTCAAAAGGCCATGACTCCTTTCGACTTGGTCGAAAGGCCTTGACTCCTTTCGATGCTGTCGAGAAAGGCATCTTCTTGTTCTTTTTAATTTACTCTTGCACTTCCTTTATCTTTCCTCGGACCTTTCGACTTAGTCGATAGGGTCCTTTATCAACCTTTTGCCTCTGTTGAACTTTGAGTACTACTTTCTTCACAAAACCTTTCGATGCCATCGAAAGGTTTCCAAATGCGCCTTTTCCTTCATGTTGCCTTGTTGTTAAGATTGAAGCTTTTGACTTTATCGATAGGTTGTTCATACTGGTTTCAAAGGTATTTAAGTATCAATGGTTTCGATGATGTTGAGTAGCCTGAGAATGCATGCCTGAGAATTGAGGCGGAACCTTCCCTTAATATTATTGACCTTGACCGGTTCGAAAGGCTTGTATATGCTTTCGAAAGGATTGAGAAGGGCAAAACCTTTAGTTCATAAAGGTTTGGTACATAAGTGAGAGATTATAATCTATTGCCTTCGAAAGGAGTTCCGAAGCTATCTTTGCTTTTTTATCCGTGTCGAAAGGTTGAAAGTGGTGGAAGGTTATACATGTTTCCATATGAATCGAAAGCCTTTACACTGTATGAGCAACTGGTGCCTTCGATTCCTTCGAACCATTCTTAAAGCCTTCGAAATGTCTTCTTATGACTTTTGCGAAACCCATGCCTATTACTTCATTGGAACCTCATTCTCATTAACTTTCTTTCATACTTCCGCTCTTGAGTAGATTTTATAGCTAACGTCTTGCCCCTCCCCCTTGTATGAAAGAAGCTTTTGTTCTTTAGGACAAAAATTTCATAACTTTCTCACTCTTCATAACTTTATTTTTCCTGCAAAATTCAAAGTAAGTGGTATTTTCTGTTGTTACTCATTATCATACTTACATGCATGTTTAGTAATAAATCAGCATATTAATGCTTTCATATTTGGATAGTTAGTTGATCATAATCCTTATTCATCAGATATGAGACTTGTAATTGGTAGCTACTAATGCATATAATAGATGCAGTTTACGAACTCCTTGTAGGAAATAGCCAATAGCTGCAAATAGGGGCTATGAGCTGTTATCGAAAAATAAGCTTTTGTAACTTATCCACTTTAATATGTATTTGGAAACTTTCTCAGAGATTTGAATAATCATGTAGTCTTCACCCGGATGTTGGTGAGCATCATTTAGAGTTATAAAACATCAACTCTAATTTAGGCATTAAAAAGACCAGCTTGAAATTTTTGGTTGTTTGTAGTAACCTCAACTCTTATTACATCATACCTCCGGTTCGGTACTTGATAGAGATTAGGAAACAACGAATTTTAACCCAGATAAGAGTATTAACTTGCGAAGTTTGGAAGTTGATAATATGACATCCTGAATCCATATAACAATATCCCAAAATATCCTCCGTGTGGCACTTCTAAACCCATATTCGAGTTTTTATGGTAAATTAAACAGGAATTAGTAAATATTGTCTTTATGTCAAGTTCTGAGCCTTGATTAGGGCATATGTCAGACAATTATTTTTGTAAAAGAATCTTCAGCCTAGATTAGGGCATATATTGTGTAAGCAGACTTCTTGTAGTTGTTGTTAAGATAGTAATCCTCTGCCAGATTAGGGCATATGTTTGACAACCAAAAGTCTATGGAAATTATCATTATAAAAGAAGCCATGAACCCAGATTAGGGCATTAAGGCAAAATCAAATAATAATCCTGAAACTCAGGTTCGATTATAAAAATCGTGGTGATCAATAATGTTCCAATACCCAGATTCGGGTATAATAAAGATAGCAATTGATAAAGACAGAAAACCCAGATTCGGGTATTAGTAAATGAATTCCTAAAATGAATGTCCCGAAACGTAGATTTGGGTAGTAATTGATGAAATTCAGATATGAGAGGCCCGAAACTCGGGTTCGGGTATTAATAGATGATGTTCAGAAATGAAAGTCCTGAAACCCAGATTCGAGTAATATAAGCGGAGTTCTATTCCACTCCTTTGCTTCTGTCCTCTTTGACATGTATGAACCCTTTAGGTTTTGAATATATAGAAATAATCCAATTAGCTGCCTCTTGAGCTTGGACGTCTTAGTACATGATCGGATATGTCGTTTCACAGGCTTGGACATCTTAGTTTCTTGGAGATATGTCGTTTTCTCAGGCTTGGACATCTCAGTCTTTGACTCGATGAGCCTCCTATGGGCCTTGGACATTTATTCCATTATTTGATAAGCCTCTCTTGGGCTTGGACATCTAAGTCCGTTGTTGAATGAGCCTCTCTTTAGGCTTGGACATCTTAGTCCATTGTTGAATTAGCCTCTTCTTGGGCTTGGACATCTTAGTCCATTATTTGATAAGCCTCTCTTGGGCATGGACATCTTAGTCCGTTGTTGAATGTGCCTCTTCTTTGGATTGGACATCTTAGTCCATTGTTGTCCAGTGCTCTTGGTTAGCTCATCTTAGAGGCTAAAACCAAGGACTTACCCGACCTTCCTCCAGGAGGCGCCCTTCCCTGGCCCTTTTATGGCGCGGACAGGGACTTGTTCGGTGCTTTACCCTGGCCATCTTATGGCGTGGATAAAGGCTTACACCATCCTCCCTCCAGGAGGTGCCTTACCCTGGCCATATCTTGGGGCGAATAATGGCTTGTTCGGTGCTTTAACCTGGACATCTTATGGTGCAGATAAAGGCTTACTCCTTCCTCCCTCTAGGAGGTGCCTTGACCTGACCAGAGGCGTAGCTAAGAGCTTGTACGGTGCTTTAACATGGCCATCTTATGGCCTGGCTAAAGGAATACCTACCCTCCCTTCAGGAGGTTCTCTGCCTTGGCTAACTTGGCACGGACAGAGGTTTTTCTACCATCTTAGGTAGACTACCAACTTAGGTAGTGTTCTCCCACCTTTTGGCAAGGCTGAGATATCAAGGAACTGTCTGAAGACTGGGGATCGCTCATCCCGAATATCGAGTACGCATAGGTTCACCATGGATATCGATGAATTTTGTCCGAGTTCGGATCGAGCTAAAATTGATATGACACGACAAGCGAAGCTATGAGAGCCAATGTTCCAAATTTCAAGTCAATCCGAGTTCATATGCTCAAGTTATGATCGATGCAAGTTGGAAAACCCATCCATTCGTATCCATCATTTCGAATCGATTGGAGTTGCAACCCATCATTTCGCACCGGTCGTTTCTGTATCCATCAGAAGATAAGTGCACTTCATATCCATCAGCTGGAGCGCGTTGCTCGAATCCATCGAGCAACAGTAGTTCGTGTCCATCATTTGTCCAGTTTGTATCCATAATGGAAAAGCCTTGTTCGAATCCATCAAGTTTCGGTACTTCATATCCATCGTGGATCCACTGTTCGAATCCATCATGTTGCCGTTATTCGAATCGATCGGGCCATCACTATTCGCATCCATCCGGGCCCTTCAGCTTTGTATCGATCGACTGGAGTCGATTTCCATCGATACGAACAGAACTATACTAGCAATGCTTGCCATTCACTTTCCATCGATACGAAAAAGGTCGTTTCCATCGATGCGAACGAAGCAATGGCCTTCGATACGAACAAAGCGAGATCTTTGGAAATGACTCGGTCAACTCATCGTAAAAAGTGGATCGATACGAAGAGTGTGCTCCATGTCATCACTTGAGAACGTGCCGTGATCGATTTGAAAAGATCGATTCGAACTGTATTGTCTACCGAAAGTCTCCAATTCGAATTGATCCTAACTCGAGATCTACAAGTCCAAATGCTATGAAATTTTCACAGGAGCTTACAAACATGCTAAAGAAGGTTCACACCAAGTTTCGACTCAATTGGACGAAATCTTGATCGATACGAAATTCATTCGTATCGATCACGAATCGGGCCGAAACTTCACGGGCTTGGTCGTGTGGGCCTGCTCACGTACCAGAAGAAGTCTACCGAGATCTGAATTAAATATCAGCCTCCTACACCTATAAATAGAAACCAAGGCCTACAGAAAAAGGATCTTTGAATTCTCCAACGCCCAGACTATGCCGGATTCAATCCCATACTCCATTGCTGCTGCTGTTAATGAATTTTACTGCTGCAATTCATTGTTATATGCTGTAACCTGCTGCAATCAATTGTAATCATCAAAAGAACATCAATAAAGCGAACAGTTTCATAGTGGATTTAGGTAATACGCCTAACCACTCTAAATCCTTGTGTTTCTGTGCATTTTTATTATTTTCCTATCTGTTTTCTAGAGTTTTTGTTAGATAATCTTCTTTTTCCATTTGATTTCTTCATTTTATCTCTTCAAAAACTTCCGAAGAGTGTTGTGCCCATTTTTGGTACAAACACTTTGGTGCTTTCACTGAGAAAAAACCCAGTTTTTTCCTTCTGCTCCTTGGATCTACTGCCAATATCAGATTGCAAACATCTAAGGGGAAGATCCAGATCCATCATCAATTGGTTCCTTCTATTCTATTCAGATTGCTCCAGATCTAAGAGGAACTGCATTCATCAAGATTTTCGTATCCTTGAAAATATGGTGATTTTCGTATCCATGTTCTCGAATGCAGGGAATATGGTGATTTTCGTATCCATGTTCTCGAATCCAGGGAATATGGTGATTTTCGTATCCATGTTCTCAAATCTAGAGAATATGGTGATTTTCGTATCCATCATTTTGTATCCATGAAATATGGTGATTTTCGTATCCATGTATTCACATCTAGAAAATATGACAACATTCGTATCGATCGAACTTCGTGTCCATCAGCTTTCATATCGATCGACTATTCGTATCGATCAGTTTTCGTATCGATCAATATTCGTATCGATCGACTTTCATATCAATCACTTTTCGTATCGATTGGTTTTCGTATCGATCACTTTTCGTATCGATTGGTTTTCGTATCGATCGACTATCCAGCCATGTGCATTTCGTATCGATACTCACACACAGTTCGTATCGATCCATCTGCGTCTTATTCGTACCGATTCTCAAACGCAGTTCGTATTGACCCATCTGTGTCCAATTCGTATCGATAATCACGGCTCTGTTTGTATCGATCGCAACTGCTCTGTTCGTATCGATCGCAACTGCTCTGTTCGTATCGATGGAAAATGCTCTGTTCGTACCGATCGAAAATGCTCTGTTCATATCGATCGCAACTGCTCTATTCGTATCGATTTTCACACGATGTTCGTATCGATCCATCTGCATCCAATTCGTATCGATACTCTCATCCACTTAGTATTGATCCAGCTGTACGCTTTTCGTATCGATCCAATTGTCCACTTTTCATATCGTTCGATTTCACCTACATTTGTATCGTTCAAACGTTGCTGAGAACGATACGAAATTTAAAAAAAAAATTGGGTATGACTCATAGCTCAACTGAATGAAGGAACATTCCATCCACGCTCCTGATCGTACCATGACTGAACGGGACATAGGGGATTACAACAACAAATGCTGAATTGCAATCATGGAATGGGTAAAGGAATACTACTAAATCGATGCTCCCAGAGGCTGGAGAACCTAACAAATACGCCAAGGACTATAGTTGGTTAATACATCATTCTTCTAAGGTGGACTGCAACTTCCCCCAATTGACCATTTTTTAAACACCTGAATTGACAACTATGGTATGATGGCTAATATGACGACTGCCCTACACTGTCCACTATACCGACTCAAAGCGTAGCTGGTCACCCTTGAATCATCTCAAAAGGCCCGCATCTTAATCATACCATGTCTATATGACTAAAAGCATGACATACAACCTTAATGGGACTTCCTTACTACCTTATATGGGCCTCCTACTTGGGTGAAAATTAGAAATTATCACCAATCTATGAGCCCATCTTAACCAACCCACCATCCAATCGGCATTACCATCCACTCGAATGCTATGCAATCGTGCATACGTCATTCACCAGTATTACAAGACCTTGTAGCCATAAAATGGGCCTAATAATGTTGATAGAAGTATCTTTCCCAGTCCAGACCTATTTATTGAAACCATCCTACATGCAGATTTTTCCAGCAAAAATTCAACATGCTGACTACGTCAGTGTACTTTAGAAATATAACCCTCGACACTACCTCATGAAGTTAGAATTGCACATGGCTTATACCAAGAGTGATGACTGCCATCAAATGTAGATGTCTTCCCCCATTCCTCAAAGAACATTTTCAATCGTGGTTAGACATACCAGTTATACTTCTCGTATTGTTGAAGTGAATAACAAAGATGGCAGCCAACGAATTTATCCAAAGCCCACAGCCAGTTGTTGCCGATACCCATAAATGAATTCATCGCCAGCGCTTATTTCCAGACTTTGATAAGAGAACCGGTGGACCGCCACCGATGACTACACCAACATGTCTAGGCCAATTTTGAGTTGATGAATCAGATGAAGGATCAACATAGCAAGATAAGGAGGGGACCTGCTCCATACTCTAGATCGAAAAACTCCTCTTCTCTAGATGGCTACCGTGAACACCAACGCCATAAGGCTGCTCCAAGAGGGATAGCTCCGACAATATGTGTGAGCCCCATAAAACGAAGGACCGGTAACATCCGACCCCTATCGATCAAGAACTTTGATCAAATTGATCCATTTGCGTTAGACTTCCAACTGAGAAGGGCTGGACTGATGTGCAATAGCGAGCATACAATGCTGCTTCACTTATCAATGAGATTTAATCCGATCTCTTTTGAATTATTTCTATTTCAATTTCGTTTATGTTGCGAAGTATGACCGACTTGAATTAAACTACTTGCAAATGATGCAGGTAACCAAGTACTTAAGTTTGGGTGCAAAACAATCTCTGCGAATTATGATCAAATCATTGAGGTATCATCATGACGAGCATGATTCAACCACTCATCAGCTACTATATGCCCCTGACTAGGGGCAAGGCATCAAAGCAGAAGAGACCGACAAGGTCAGGACTCTAGTACATAGTGGATGCAACCGACCATCCACTCATCCACCTATGCAATTTAATTGGAGATCTGGGAGAGACTTAGAGTGATGTGTCCCAACAACGTACTCTCCATCTCGTACTTGAAGCTCGCCAAAATACTTATGCTTCTTCTGATGCCCAGTAAAATTGGAATCACACCAAGGGTGGATGTGACATGACTGTCTATGCATCCAATCCCACATTAGAACTTTGGGTTATTTGAGAACATATGTTTAAAGTTGATATGATTTGACCATTCACTCTCCAGCTTGCGTCCGACAAAAACAATCATGCCTTAAACCAACTTCGTCAGGGCCCAAGCCTCAACTTAAGGTCATCAACGACTAACTTCCTACTCGCTAACCATCATGAGCCATCATTTTGACTCTCTTCCTCAACTCGACTGGAAGATTGCAAAGTATAAAGTGGACATGACTCGACCGTCTACTCTCCAACTCTAGCCCCCGACTTAAGGGAAAATACATAGCTCAAAGTGGATGTAGTTCGACCACACTCTCCTCTGCTTGAGCTCAAAGATTGCTAGAACACTAATCTTACTCCTTAGGCTTAGCAAAAGTGGAATCCAAACGAACTTGGACGTGATTCGACCATCCATTAGCTAAATCTAATCCTTCGTTGAGGGAGGATAAGTGGAAAGTGATCCAGATCCGACTAATCACTTATTAAGTGAAACCCGAGCTCGAGGGCCGACACACGTAAATCAAAAGGGATTGAAACACGATAATCCTCGAACAAACTCCAGTTCCCAGAGTGCGAGATGGAGTATGAAATTCCAAATTCAAACTCGAGGGGGGTTGATGATCTGTCCATCTAACGACTATGCTTGCCAACTCGGGGTGGATGTGATACGACCGTCCATGTACCTGATCAACTTCTTGTTCCTAGAGTGTGAACGAAATCCTAAAGCCTAAACAAATGTGACCGACCATCTGTCGACTAACTCCAGATTCCCAGAGTGCGAACTGGAGTATAAACATTAAATAACTCTAAGTCCCCAAAGCGCGGACTGGAGTATAAACACTAAAATGGGTGTGACTGACCATCAATCAACTAACTTTAGATTCCCAGAGTGTGAACTGGAGTATAAACATCAACTAACTCCAGATTCCCAGAGCGCGAATTGGAGTATAAACATTAAATAACTCTAAGTCCCCAGAGCGCGGACTGGAGTATAAACACTAATATGGGTGTGACTGACCACCCATCAACTAACTCTAGATTCCCAGAATGCGAACTGGAGTATAAACATCAACTAACTCCAGATTCCCAGAGTGCGAACTAGAGTATAAACATCAACTAACTCCAGATTCCCAGAGTGCGAACTGGAGTATAAACATCAACTAACTCCAGATTCCCATAGTGCGAACCGGAGTATAAACATCAACTAACTCCAGATTCCCAAAGTACGAACTGGAGTATAAACATCAACTAACTCTATGTCCCTAGAGTGTGGACTGGAGTATAAACACCAACTGGGTGCGAATGATCACCCATCAACTTACTTCGGTCCCGAGAGCGCAGGCTAGAGTATAAACACCAATGGGTGTGACTAACAACCCATCAACCAACTCCAGTCCTCAAAGCATGTTTGGAATATGAATACTAAAAAGGATGTGATTCGACTCTCCATCTATCGGCTATGGTTCCTCATCAAGTTCTATAGTACAAAAAGCGGATGTGGTTCGACCGTCTGCTTTCCAATCTTCCCCTAACATGGGGGCACACTTAACACACAAAATTGGATGCGATCCGACCATCCAGCACTAAGCGGGCATGACACAGCCGTCCATGCATCAACTCTTGTCCCCAGCACGGGACCCGTAACGTAAATTTATAGGGATGCACTCCAACCCTACTAGACAAAATATCTTCCTTGATTCGACAGGGAGGCGTAGATTCGAAAAACGGACCTAGTTGGATGTCCTATTCTAAAATGATATTACTACCATCCAACCGCAAATGAATGTGGCATGATCTTTCATCTGCTAACTCTTGCCTGTGATCCGACAAGTTGTGCATGCAACATGGACGTATGTGACCTAACCATCCGCCAATCAATTCCTTCCTACAGTTCAGTGGGAGAAGCATCAAACTAAAGTTGTTGTAATTTGATCGGCCACACTTCGACTTTTGCCCTTGACTGGGGGCAGAGGAATTGACCGAGGAAAACGCAGTCTGACCATTTTCTACAAAAAAAACATAGTCCCCAGAGTGTGGACAGGGGTATAAACATCAAATAGGTGTGATGAATGGCCCTTCAACTGACTCTGATCACCAAAGTGTGGCTACAAGAATAGACAAACAAATGAATGTGATTCGACCATTCATTCACCAACTATGACCTGAACTCGACGTGAGGAGTGTAAACTCACTATAGGTGCAATTAGACCATCCACGAACTAACTCTGCTAACCCAAGACTAGGGGCAGAAGTACAAATCACTGAAAGAAGAGAAAGGTGACTCGCTACATCTCCAGCTTAGCATCCTTTACAACTTAAGGCAACGACTACAAGGAGACCCTAATGCTAACCAATCTGAATGATGCCCGAAGTCCTAGGCAACCAATTATATCATACCACCGGATCGACGAGCAATATCGATCTGCACCTTTCATATCATACCATTGGATCGATAGGAAATGAGGTCCAAGCATTCTACATCGTGCCATTGAATCAATGGTCAATATCGATCCTCTTTGACTACAAATTGATGTGACACGAACGTCCATCGAATACCTTTGACCAACAGGGCATGGATAGAAGAATAAACCATGAGTGAGTGTGACTTGACCATTCGTCCTCCGTCGCCTTCCTACGATCTGTTTGGAAAAGCGTGAAACCAGATGGGCATGACTTGACTGCGTTTAAGCTGACTTTATCCCTAAATCTGACGGGAGAACATAAATCGAAATGAACATGGTTTATCACCCAACTCCAAATGAATGCAACATGACCATTCATTCATTGACTCTTACCATGATCCGAGTAAAAGAGCAATTCAAAACAAGTGCAACCTAAACATCTGCACACCAATTCTTGCCCTTGATTCGGCAAGGGAAGCGTCAATCCCGCATTGGATCTGACTGGACGATTCACTCTTCAGTTTTTGCCCAGAGTATGGTGACATAAGCAACAAAGTGAATGCCATTGACTATCCAGAACTTAGCTCATGTTTGAATGTTGGCAAGACAACGAAGTATTCTGCCTAGAGGAAAGAACAAGGATAGAATGCAGGATAAGGCACAACTCAGCCTTCCATCGGTTAACTCGATCCCATAGTTCAACAGGATATAATGCGAAATTGAACCGGGCATTATCTACCTTGCCACTTATCGAGATATTTCCCAAACTTGGGGGCATGCGTGAGAAATGAGATGAATGTAATTTGATCATTCATCAAACAACTCTGGCTCTTATAGCTTGGACTATGGTATAAACACAGCAGAAGCTAGGCTCGATCATTTGCACAATACGTCCATCAACCCAAGACTGGGAGCACGAGTCTGATCATCCAAGAGCTGGATATGACTACTCAATCCTATAGCTCGTGCCTAGTATTTATAACAACTTGAAGTTGTGACCGAGAGGATGCTTAGAGATAGAATCATTAGATCGACGCCCGTACTTATGGGCAACTGATCATCATTCTGACCCTTCCGATGAGCAATGGATCGCAGGTACATTGCATGAAAAGCGCATCATTCAGAAACATAAGTAAATTCAATCTCAAAGCTGGAGCCTGCTATGTAGCAGCATGCAGTACAAGGCTAAGTTCTACTAATCCTTTGATTCAACATCCTTATAAGCCTGATCATTTAGTATTGCAAATAAACACATGAGGCGCCTACAACCCATCACGAGTATTATAGATCAGATCACAACTCTGTGCAATGATGAAGAAAGAAGTCAACTGGTTTACTTCAGGTGAATCTTGATGTGTTTGCTTGGACTCGATCTCATATATATATATGGACTCTCACCAACCATTGAGAACCCTGCATTAAATGTCAACTCGAGGCATGTCTCGGTGAGTAAAAACGAAGCGACGTGGATTTAGAAAGATCTGCCGCACTTAAGGAGGAGGCGAATCTACTCAAAACCAATTGGTTTATCTGCGATGTCCTCTACCCAAAATGAGTATCCAATCCTTTACTTATGAAAGAAACAAATGGAGAGTGGTGGACGAGCGCCGACTACTCAGATTTGCATGAGGCATGGCAAAGCACAGCTTTCCACTTCTAATGATCAACCAACTGATGGACCCGACCATCAGACATGAATTACTTACATTCATGGATGCAAACTCCAGATACAATCAGATACTGAAGCATGTCCAAACCAGGAATACAACTGTTTCACTACTAACCTGGGCCTATAGTGTTATGCTACAATCCATAGATTCAAACTTAAGGACACTGGTGCTACTTACCAAAGGACGATTAACAGATCATTCAAAAATTAGATCGACCGATCGATGATGGTAGATGTGGTTAATATGCTCGTGAGATCATGACCATAAAATGACCACATCGATGATTTGGTAGAGATATTCAGTGCTCTCCAAAAAATGTAGGATGAAACTGTATCCTTTGGAATGCTCTTTTACCATTACATCAGAAAGATTCTTTGTTTTCATCATCAATTCTCATGGAATCTAGGCTAATTTCTAGAGAATTCCAATAATTAGAGACACCCATGTACCGAGGACAACCAAGCAGGTACGGAGCCTAAGTTGAAAGATTACCGTCCTAAGTTGATTTGACTCTAGGACCATCTACAAATGAATTCTCTTCTTCAACCAGATAGATCGCTTAAAGAGACCTCCCATTTTACCCAAACCTTTGGATCACGAAGATTTGTACGTCAATTGGGTCGTGTCAACACACGCCATAAGCATCGCAATGCTATGTGAAGAGAAACGAATCCAAAGACCAGTATATGATGAAGGCTGGCTATTGACAAGCTCACCCGGTTAACGTCTATATCGACCAGCCGTTACGATAGGTCCAATAGCAAACTTAGATGGCTGAAAAGTTACTCAAATGGAGTATCAAGCTAGGCCAATCACTTATCTCCCTCGGAGAGCTCTCCAAGGTCAAACATTAGCATACTTCATATCTGAATCCACCACATAAGACGACTATCCGAAGAATAGTGGAGAACCGTCCAACCGATGGAGAACGTACACAGATGGAACTTCCAATAATCGTCTTTCTAACGTAGATGTTGCGTTAATGACTACGTAGGAACGATCGATCTGCCACGCCCTGAAACTCAACTTCCCTGCAACAAATAACGAAGCTAAGTATGAAGCCTTGGCACTCAAACTTGCAAGAAAACTACAAGTGGAAACTTTACATGTCTTAGGTGATTACTGGTCAGTAGTACGCCAAGTCAGGGAAGATTATCTAACTAGGGGGCAACGTCTTGCTCCTTATCTCAACCGAGTCCATTGGCTACTAGCCGGCTTAGACTATTACACCACTACACAAATCCTTAAAGAACTAAACGAAAAGGCCGAATAACTCGCCAAGCTAGCCAGTTCTGGGGATGTGCGACAAATAGACTTTGTCCCAGTTGAAACACTTATTATTCCAAGCATTGACATATGAAGATCAACTAGATCTTAGAAATGGATCTAGAAAAAGAGTCATGGATGACTCCTATCAAAGATTATCCACAATCGGGGATTCTTCTTGAATAAAGGAATGAGAAATGACATATCCTCCGTGAAGCATCACTGCATGATTATGTCTAGATCGTTCAACTCCATCAATACAAAGCATTACTCTTGTACCCATCAGTCCGAGACCTAATATTACATATCCATCGATACGAAGCATACATTCCAACATCTCAGGTCGATCCAGGAGAGGATCGATACAAAGGAAGGACTTAAAACAACCATCGAACGTTGTTACAACCTGAATTTCACTTCGATCCAAGAGAGGATCGATACGAAACTCAATCCAAACAAAAACTAAAGAACTTGACAACGACTCGTGTACATGCAAACGTTAACGGGAGTCAGGTTAACATACGTGCGCGTATGACGAACTAATATTCAATTTTCAAAATTTACAGGAGTTGAATGCTCACCTGATGACAATTACAACAGTGAACAACAAGTCGCTAGCACTCGACACTCAGTTACAACAATGCACTACATAATCATTGGAAGTCAACAAATCAGCACTTATGTTACTGGAAATCAATCGAAGGTTACATCTTTTGACGAAAAGATAGCAACTACTCAACGAATTAGATAGAACTTTTTCCGAATGAAGGATGCAGCATTTCAAAGCACGTCATGATCACACAAGACGTACTTTGGAGGGTAAATGTTATCCCGCCTTTTGGCAAGGCCGAGATATCAAGGAACTGTTCGAAGACCGGGGATCATCCCGAATATCGAGTACGCATAAGTTCACCATGGATATCGATGAATTTTGTCCGAGTCCGGATCGAGCTTAAATTGATATGACATGACAAGCGAAGCTATTAGAGCCAACGTTCCAAATTTCAAGTCAATCCGAGTTCATATGCTCAAGTTATGATCGATGCAAGTTGGAAAACCCATCCATTCGTATCCATCATTTCGAATCGATTGGAGTCGCAACCCATCATTTCTCATCGGTCGTTTTCGTATCCATCAGCAGATAAGTGCACTTCGTATCCATCAACTGGAGCGCGTTGCTCGAATCCATCGAGCAACAGTAGCTCCTGTCCATCATTTGTCCAGTTCGTATCCATACTGGAAAAGCCTTGTTCGAATCCATCAAGTTCCGGTACTTCGTATCCATCGTGGATCCACTGTTCGAATCCATCGTGTTGCCGTTATTTGAATCGATTGGGCCATCACTGTTCACATCCATCCGGGCCCTTCAGCTTCGTATCGATCGATTGGAGTCGATTTCCATCGATACGAACAGAACTATACTGGCAATGCATGCCATTCACTTTCCATCGATACGAAAAGGGTAGTTTCCATCGATGTGATCGAAGCAATGGCCTTTGATACAAACAAAGCGAGATCTTCGGAAATGACTCGGTTAACTCAGCGTAAAAGGTGGATCGATCCGAAGAGTGTGCTCCACATCATCACTTGAGAACGTGCCGTGATCGATTCGAAAAGATCGATTCGAATTGATCGATTCGAACTGTATTGTCTACCGAAAGTCTCCAATTCGAATCGATCATAACTCGAGATCCACAAGTCCAAATGCTATGAAATTTTCACAGGAGCTTACGTACATGCTAAAGAAGGTTCACACCAAGTTTCGACTCCATTGGACAAAATCTTGATCGATACAAAATTCATTCGTATCGATCACGGATCGGGCCGAAACTTCACGGGCTTGGTCGCGTGGGCCTGCTCACGTACCAGAAGAAGTCTCCCGAGATCTGAGGTAAATATCAGCCACCTACACCTATAAATAGACCCCAGGGCCTACAGAAAAAGGATCTTTGAATTCTCCAACGCCCAGACTCTGCTGGATTAAATTCCATACTCCATTGCTGATGCTGTTAACGAATTTTACTACTGCAATTCATTGTTATCTGATGTAACCTGCTGCAATCAATTGTAATCATCAAAGGAACATCAATAAAGCGAACAATTTCATAGTGGACGTAGGCAATACGCCGAACCACTCTAAATCCTTTTTTTCTGTGCATTTTTATTATTTTCCTATTTGTTTTCTGGAGTTTTTGTTAGATAATCTTCTTTTTCCATTTGATTTCTTCATTTTATCTCTTCAAAAACTTATGAAGAGTGTT